>CM053788.1:308091931-309479431 GCA_028749045.1 Cupressus sempervirens | reverse complement strand
TACTTTAGAATAAAGGAATATATCCTTCCTTTATACCAAGTCCATAAAATAATTCCCCAATTCAATTTTTATACCTTCTAGCAATTAATCATTACAGGACCACATTAAGAACACATTACACTTAGCGATAACATTAATCTTCCACCTTGAAACTTGAATAACTTTTCATATACATAATATTATGATGATTGAACTTACCAACATCATCACCAACATATCTTCTTTACATCCTTAATCTCAATTCTTAGAATAATAACTATACTAAGAGATATAACAAGTTTACCAAAACAAGCCTTTGTAAACTCTATCTCAAAATAGACATCACCAAAAATTACATAACTTCTTCTAGACATCATTTCTTCTTTTGATTTTAATTGCATATACTAGATACTTCAAAGTATCTCCCATAACCTTAGATAGTTAGAATACTCAACTAGTCATCTATACCTACTTGATCATTTTTCTATTCTTTTGTAAGATACCACAAAAAATTGATATGTTGACATCAATGAAAAACTCAGTAATAAATGTAACATATCTATGATACTCCTCCATAGGAATATTATCAGCATTCATGCTTCCAAAAATATCTCAACATGTATTGCTTTGTTGGTGTATCTATTTCTTATTGGTTTAGCATGTTAGATTTCCTATTTGTATGATGTTTAGAATATGGTAGATGATGTGGTTGATTTATTCAATTATCATATGCTTTACTTCTAGCATGTTAGATTTTCTTATTCTCATTTTGTAGGACATTTTAGTAGTGGCATCCTCATAAGATATCTCTGGTGATCTGGTCAGTGGTTTGGGATGTTACGCATGGGGGATGGCTAGGACTTATAATGGTCTCATGATGCTATTACGGTTGGGAGGAACCACACACTTATTTTGTTATTTTAGTACATTGCAATGTTTCTTTTGTACACAATAATGTTGCTTTCAGCTATTTCCCTCTATTTCTATGTTAGATGGTAAGATATAGATTTGTCTAGTAACTATTATTTTTTAATGTCTATGCCTCAAAATGTGAATTAGGTACTCCTCGATGTGGGGAAAATTTATTTCCTAGCTTTTTACCTTTATGTTTTTTGGCTTATTGATTTGTATCCTCACACAAAATTGTACTTTCTCATGTGAGAATGAAAATGTTCATGTGGTGTTATTACTTTCCTCTTACAGCTTGTGGTGAATCCTTGCATGAAACCTTGCACTAGTTTGGATGTTTTGGCTACTAAGCCAAGCATGTCCTCATGTGAGATGGTGTTCCCTCACATGGCTCAATGTAATTTCTCTCATGAAGAGGTAATTCCTTGCATGAAACTATTAGTTTTTATTCTCTCACACAAAAATAGGGGCCTCTCCACTATTTTTTGGAGAATGTAATTTGGATTTTTGAGTACCCTTTAGGATTACTTGTGGTTCCATGATTCAACAGATCAAAGATTTTGTATTCTGATGTCATCTTTGGATTTTGTTCTTCATTTTGGTCATGTTAGTTAGGTTGTGACATTTGGAGATCCATTGGTTGTTGGGATTGTTGGTGAAGACTTCCATTGTGATCTTTGTGATCCCTATGTGATATTTTCATGTGCATTCATACTTGTAAAAAATAAATCTTTTCTTGTATTGAATCCTTGTTGCAAGGATCTTTGGGTGGGGCATTACACCATATAATTCTTTGTGTAATTTGCAGACCATATCCCTTTTGCTAGGATCTACAAAACCTTCAAGTTGTTCAATGCAAACTTCCTCGTCAAGAATTCCATTCAAGAATGCAAATTTTGCATCCATTTGATAAACTTTAAATCCTTTGTAAGTTGCATATGCTGGTAATGTTCTAACACCTTTTAATCTTGCAACAGGAGAAAAAGTTTCACCATAATCAATACCTTCTTATTGAGAATAACCTTTACATACTAACCTTGCATTATTTTTGGAGACTTCTCCATCTTCATTTATCTTATTTCTGAATACCCATTTTGTGCTAATTATATTTTTATCCTTGGGTCCTTGAACAAGAGTACAAGTTTTGTTCTTCTCAATCTATTCTATTTCCTCATTCATTGCTTCAATCCAACGTTCATTATCCAAAGCATCTTTAACATTTCTAGGTTCGAATTCAACAAGGAAACATGTACCTTTCAATTTGTTTCTTGTCATTGTTCCATCTCAATTATCTCCAATGATTTGATTAGGTGCATGATACCTTTTGACATATCTTGCTAACATAGGTGCTTTGAATTTGGAGTTTGTTCCATTGATTTATTCATGATCTTTGATATTAAGCTCAGGTCCAACTGTCTATGACTTAGGTCCATTAGGCTCAGTTTTCTCTAGCAACAACTTGGTAGCTTCTAATTGTGACTCGGGTCCTTTAGACTATGACTTAGGTTGCACTAATTGTAGCTTGGTAGGTTTTGGAGATTTTGGGAACTTGGGAGGTGAGGCCTCCTAACTTCTAGATAGATTTGGAAAATATTAGCTTCATAGTAAACAAATCTTCTATAATCCTTAGGTTATTTTTTGCTCTCTTCTTTACTCTTTTTTGCAAACTCATCAATTCTCACATGTGCACTTTCTATAATTTTATAAGTAGATAGATTCAAACATTTGTATGCTTTACTTCTGTAGGAGTATCCTAGGAATATGCCTTCAATACCTTTGACATCAAATTTACCTTTCCTAGATTCTTTCAAGATATAACACTTGCTACCAAATACTTTCAAGTAACTTACATTAGGTTTGTAGCCATACCATAGTTCATAAGGAGTTTGATTTGAGTCTTTCTTCAAATGTACTTTGTTCAAGGTAGTACTGATTGCTTCCTTCCAACATTTGATTGCAACATTCTTTTCTATCAAAAATTGATACTTGTCTCTTAATTCATTTTTCAATGTAGAATTCATTGAACTCATTGGAAATAAATTTACCATCTCTATTTGATCTCAGACATTTCAGCTTCTTTCTAGTTTCTTTTTCTACTCTTTCTAGATACCACTTAAATTTTTGAAGAGGTTAAGATTTTTCTTTTAGATATAGTACGTTCATCATTCTACAATAATTATCAACAAAAAGAATGAAGAACTTATCTCCACTATAACTCTCTAGTCCAATAGGTTCACATAAGTTTATATGAACAAGCTCGATGACTTCTTTTGAATGATAGTTTTTTTCTTTTAAAACTAGTTTTTCCCATGTTACCAATTTTGACAACATTCTTACACAATCCATGATGGATCTATTTCTTCTTTTAGGTATACTATTTTATTGAGGTGTACTAGGGGCTAATACATGTCTCTTAATTCATTTTTCAATGTAGAATTCATTGAACTCATTGGAAATGAATTCACCACCTCTATTTGATCTCAAACATTTCAGCTTCTTTCTAGTTTCTTTTTCTACTCTTGCTAGATACCACTTAAATATTTGAAAAGGTTAATATTTTTCTTTTAGGTACATTATAGTCATCATCCTAGAATAATTATCAACAAAAATAATTAACTTATCTCCACTATAACTCTCTATTCCAATAGGTCCACATAAGTCTATATGAACAAGCTCTAAGACTTCTTTTGAATGATAGTTTTTTCTTTTAAAACTAGTTTTCCCATGTTACCATCAAGTTTTCTCAAGCTATGAATACCTCTTACTCTTCTATTTTTTCTTATCTTGACTAGGTTATCAAATTTTACATGAAATAATCTATTGTGCCATAACCAACTTTCTTCTATTTGAGCAATAAAACATGAACTTTCACTGAGATCTAGATAGAATAGATTACCTTTTTTTGTTTGCTAGATCTAACGAGATTTCCTTTTCTATCCAATGGTTTGGCCTTCCCATTCATGAATTCTACCTTGAATCTAGTGTTATTCAACTTTGCTACACTTAGTAGATTATGCTTTAGTCCTTCAACCCAATAAGCATTGTCACATCTAAGTTCATTGGTTAATGAGATACACCATTTTCCCTTTATGAAACAAGGTTCATTGTTTCCAAATCTCACACTACCACCATCATAATGTTCCATGTGTTCAAACTTTGTTTTGTCTCCATTCCTATGACATGAGAAGCCACCATCAATAATCCATGTATCATTTTTGATAACATCAGAGATAAGTGCCATTTTATCTCCTTCATCATTAGATTCATCTTTTACAACAATATATACCATTTTATCTTTACTATTATCAGAATCTTTAGCCATAAAAAAAGATTTCTTACCTTTGTGCTTGTAGTCCTTGTAGTTTCTGAATTCCTTCTTGCCTTTGATCTTATTACTTTTCTTTTCATCCTTGTTTTCTCTATTTGGACACCTTGCAATAATGTGACCAACTTGTTCACAAGAAAAATAGATTAGAGGAATTTTACCTTTATAATTTCCTTTTCCTTTGGAATATTTCCTTGCAAATAGGGCTTCAACAACTTCAAGATCACTTTCTAAAATTTCTTCTACTTCTGCACTTTCAAATTAATTGGCCTTTGATTTCTTACCCTTATTCTTGAGTGAAATCTTGGCTTCAAATGAAAACTCTATACCTTTAAAACTAGGGAAAAGTTATCATAGTTATCCAACTTAAAAGCTATCAATCTTACAACTAAAGCATCCAAAGTTATATTGCTATTTGGATCACATCTCATCTCTTGAATAGAAGATACTCTAATTGCATAAATAGGAAGAAGGGTTTTGAGTACCTTTCTTACAAGTATTTTGTCATCAATGTCTCCTCTAGATTCTTTGATTGTGCTCACACTTGTTTTAATTCACTCAACATATTTTACATTTTTTTCATCTTCTCTCATCTTCATCCAATTAAATTGTCCTCAAAAAACTTTTGGCTTTGATCAGACTGTCCTCTAAGACTTTTAGCTTTAGCTCTTCTTACATTATCATCTCCTCCTTAGATAGCTTTTGTTAGAAATAATAGTCCACCAAGATAACTAAGGGGGGTGGGGGGGTGTGGGGGGGGGTGGGGGGTGTTTTTGAATTAGTTACCCAAAAATTAAAATATTTGTATGCTTTAAACAATCTTAACCATTTAACCAAAGTAAAAAGCAACCATAATAGGATGCACATAGACAATTACACTAGATAAGCATAGTGGGAATGATGCCCACAAGATTATGTGCTAATATAATTATTCCTTGTTAGAGAATGGACCCTATTAGGAGTCAATTACAATATTTAGTACTTAGAGTCCCTATTCAAAAAATTTTAATCCCTGTTAGGAGATTCCAACACAGTTAGGAGTTGGGGTATAGAGTATGCAAGAAGAGCCCACTGCCCAAACATGCAATTTCAACTACAGGAGGAGTCATTGCTCAAACATGTAGTTTACTATTATTTTATTCTTTCCTTGTTCTATTACCCAAATTAATCACTATCAAACCTTGTAGATCAGGTCATGAACCTTAGATCCAAATATGAAACCTTAGATCACTCAGAAAAACCTTACTAATGATGTTCTGTTCACTTCCATTCTAATCTTCTCAACTTTGCATTATGTTCTTGTTGTTGCTTATCATCACTTATAAAAACCATTCCATGATAAAGGAAAATGTCCTTACTTTATACTAAGTCCACAAAACAATTCCCTGAGTTGATTGTGAGACATTCTTAATTAATTAATATAGGACCACACTAAGAACATGTTATACTTAGCGATAACATTAATCTTCCACCTTGAAACTTGAATAACTTTCTATACATGCAATACCATGACAAGTGAGCTTAGCCACATCATCACCAACATGTCTTCTTCATAACCTCAAACTTGATTCTCAAAATAACAACTCTACTAAGAGATATAACAAGTTTACCGAAACATGGCTCTATAAACTCTATCTCAAAACAAACATCACCAAAACTTACATAACTTCTTCTAGACTTATCATTTCTACTTTCAACATTAAATGCTAAATAGTGAGAATACTCAACTATCCATTTGTTCCATCTTGATCTTTTCACTATTCTTTTGTTAGATACCATAGAAAACTACTATGTTGAAATCAATGAAAAACTTAGTCATGAATGTAACATCATCATGGTAACATATCTACAATACTCCCCCATAGGAATATCATCAGCACTCATTGTAATGCCCCACCCAGAGATCCTTGGAAACAAGGATTCAAATCAAGCCAAGATATTTTTTTTTTACAAGTATGAATGCACATGACAACATCATACAGGGATCACAACGGAAGACTTCAACACGATCCCAACAACCAATGAATCTCTGAACGCCACTACCCAACTGACACACCCAAACAAAAGCCAACAACCACCACAACAAGATGAAGGCACAAGAAATGACCACTCATCAACAAAATATCAAGCTGGGGTAAAATGTAGAATCCTAAAATTTGGCTAAGCCTGAAATCCTGAAGCCTTGAAAATTGGCTAAGTCTGAATTTCTGAAGCCCTGAAATTTCCTAGAATCCATAACTTATCTTCGAGAGGTCTTAAACCTATCTCAAATGATTTGTCGCATATATTAAAATATATCTTTAGTATAAGGAATTAAATATACGTCAACTTATACTTACACGATATATTTTAAACCCCAAGAGACTAAACCAGAAACACGAAAACTCGATTTCAAGAGAAATCGAAAGAATTCAAAATCCAACAAAATAGGGTCGAAGAATGCCCAAAAGGGTATCCAAAACCACTCTCACAAAAATTAGATCATGAAGAAAAGTGCCTTCTGATGGCACGTGCAGGTTTTTCACAAAAACCGTGCGACACTTTTTACTAAGGGAGGGCGACACTTCTCCCTTACTGAGTGTGACACTTCTCAAGAAGGCGTGCGATATTGGAAAAGTATCATGCGACATTTCTCATAAAGTCATGCGACACTCTTCCAATTTCATACGACACTTCTCCAATAATGTGTGTGACACTTTATAGTATCGTACGGCATTCTTTCTATGGGCGTGCGATACTTTATCAGTGTCGCACAATGCTGAAAAAATGTCACCCATAGAAAGTAAAAACACTTCTAGAACTCAAAAATGGGGAAAAACCAACAAAAGAACCTCCACACCGGGGAGTACCGGATCCACAAAGGCTCGAGGAATGAACACTCGAGTGCAAGAACAAAACAGAATGAAGAACACCAAACCATCTAAACTACAGCAACAAAGAACACACTGAAAATAAGCATTACAGAGAACAAAAGCAACATCACAATGCACAGAAATGCATCTTAGGAACAAAACAACCAAACTAAGTATGTGGTTCCTCCCAACCGTCAATAGCATCATAAGACCATTGTGGGTCCTAGCCATCCCCCATGCGTAACATCCCAAGCCACCGACCAGATCATCAGTACTTTCATAATAGGGATGTCACTACTAAAACATGCAACAATATAAGCATAAGGAAATCTAACATGCTAGTAGTAAAGCATAAAGATAATCCTATAGTAGATAACATCACATATCACATGCTAAATAGTAGTAAGCAACAGATATACTACTAAATCAAATAACGTCATATAATCATATGCTAAACATCATGATAAGGGAATGTGTCAAGTAAACTAACATCATCTATACATGATATACAAGCATCCCAATGAAAGCATAAATCACAAGAAAGCATACTTCATAACTTGAAGTACCAAGTGAAAACATCCAGCAACGGTCGCACTAGGATAAGAGACTGTCTCTGTACACTAGTCCCTAGCAGTGGTGAAGGTAGCTATGCCTCCCAACCATGTGGCACCCATAGGTCCACACCCGCCGTGTTGATGGAGATAATGATCCAACCACAAAAACACAAAAGCACAACATCCAAGGCTAACACTCACACTAGACAATATGGTGGCTAAACCAAGAACCTAAGACAATGCAAGGAGTAAAGGTCCTGGTCAGACACTCAAAAGGCTACTAAGTAGGGGCTGACATCATGGAGAGTCACTTGGCATTGAAAAGCCCAAGCTCGGATCTGTGTAGCTCAACTTCCTCAATAGAAGGCCAATACACCATGTAGCTCAACTTCGTCAATGGAAGGCCAATACACAAAAGTACCATTTTATTATCTTAAGTTTTATTACTAGTCACACATTTTATTTAGTTATCACTTATATAAAGCTTCCTCTGCCAACTGGGAAGTAGTCACCAGGTTACAGGATAGAAGCCCCCTCCATATGCTACCCTACCCTACCCATGCTCATCCTACGAAAAGTGCCCATGGGCATGCATACTCCCATCCCAACCCTAATGATCATAACTTTTGGAAGTACCACGAAAGATCGAGCCTCGCAAGTCACTCGATAAATGTACGCGAACGTACTTGTGTGTGGCGCACCACCATCATGAAGATCATAACACAAGGACAGGAATGAGAACACAATGCAAAGAAAACACCCAACTAAAAGCAACATGGGAAGGATGGATTCTACATGAATCCCAAAGCCAATAAAACCATACATCATGAAATCACTCAACCGGCCTCAATTTGAGAGTATGGATTCTACATGAATCCCAATGATGTAACACGACCAAACATCATGAACTCACTCAACCGGCCTCAATCTGAGAGTATGGATTCTACACGAATCCCAACGTTCACGAAATAAAAGCAAAGGTCCAAAAGAAACCATAACAGGTGTAAAATCACTCAACTGAACACAACGTCGGGAGTACGGATGCAACGCACATCCCAATGCAACATAAAAGTGAAAAAGTGGTCTGACTGATATCCAAACAGATCATCAAGTTCCACGACCCACATTGTGCCAAGACAACCCAAGAAAACAGGGCAGCATGCAAAATGAGGTAAAAACCCCAAAAATTTGAAAAACTTCAAAATTAAAACCCATTTGGCCTTTGGGTTCAAAAACCCCAAGAATCCAAAAATAAATGAAATCGGACACCGTATGCAAAAATGGCTAGCATAACGGCGTAAAATCCCAAACCCTCATCTCAAAAAATAGAGAAATGTTCATACCTGCCCAACTGGGTAGAACTAGCATACAAAAACGGAGGAGAACACTAGTTCTCAGCCTCCAAACAAACGGCTACCAAAAACAAAAGTAGAAACGGAGCAGAAACAATAAAATGGGAAAGCCCTACCTCACAGCCAAAAGGGCAAAACGGGAATCTGAACCATAAAATAAATATCTCGCAGAAGTAGCTAAAAATTGCGGTAATCGAAGGTTTCCCCGAGCTGGATCCAATGAGCCCAACCTCGCAATGATCCCACGCCCATAGGTCCCACAGCTAACAAAATAGTAAATCCTCTTGAAGCGGATTTTGGGTTTTACTCTCCAACTTTCCAATTTGAAAGTGAGAAGTGAGGAATTAAATTCCTTTTTGGATATTTATTCACTTTTCAAGTGAATAATCGATTAGGGCATTTAACCAGCCAATCCAGTTAAACCTCGAATCGACCAAAATGAAAATAGGTTATTCCTATAAATAGGAATTCATCTATGGCAAAGCTGCCAGAAATTAAAATAAATCAATTAAAAAAGCTCGAAAACCCAAAAACACATAAATCTCTTCAACAACTTTCGTGAAAATGTGAACCTCAAAAATGCACAGACATGCTTACTGGTCTAATCACATAATGCAAATGAGTTTCAGTTTAATAATCACCAAAAGGTTTAAATTAAACATTTTAATAAAGGATACATCGACCATACAAGGATGACATTGGTAAAATATGAAAGGCTGAATCACTAACTCCATGTGCCACTGCCAAGGATATAAATCTTGCACACTAAACAACACGATCAAGTGCAATTGCATATGATAACATAGCTAAAGCAATAAATGCATTAAATCACCTAATTTAACCATTTATTTAATTATATTAAAATAATCTATTTACATCACTCACGTTCGCAAAAGGCATAGCAACGCAAGAATGAAGTAAATAACCATAGCATTAAATCCATCACATAACAAAATCAAAGGTATGTTCAAATACCAGATAACCAAATAACATCGTAAAACACATTGTCATCTCAAAATGGCATCATCATGCAATATGATTAACTGAACAACATAATAGTCTAATATCTATGATACTGGAATCAAAGAGTAACATTTGAGCCTCAGGTCATCTCAAATGTAACACATAACATGAGAACAAATATCTCTCAGATCAGAAATATAACAAGGTATATGTCCATAGCACATAACCAAATAATCCCACATGAACAATCCATTTAATTACTTACACATTAATAATGATTGATTACTCTGCATTAAAAAGGCATTTAAAACACATAAGCAAACACAATCATAAACATGACTAACCACTGCTACAGGAACCTAGTCCAGTGTAGCATGGTAATGGTACATAGTGCAATCTCTGCACACATCTCAGGGTAATCATGGAACAACCTCATGATACCACATCGATCCTGGTAACCACTAGCACAAACCTTAGTGAACCAAAAATCACATCATAATCTCATAGATCAGTCAAAAGCATAAATAAAGCAACTGATACAAAAATATAAATCCAAACACCTCGATGGTGTATACCACTCAGGGTCACAATCATGATCCATCACAACAAAAGATCAGAAAGGTTGCATCCATCAGGATGACTTATAGAAGTCAAATGGGAGAGGCACTACACTCATGCTTCCAACAATCTTGCAACAATCTCCCCCTTTGGCATTGATGGCAACATATATGGAAAACATCTAGTTCCAAGAATACCAACAAAAGAATATTCATCTTACTTTTCAAATCCTCTTCATAAATCATTCTCCCCCATTGATATACCTCAATTTACTTTCTATCAAACTATCATTCCATGTTGTACTTATGCCAAACATTTCTAATTGTTATGCATACTATTTTTTCATGTTATTTTTCATGCCAAACTTCTCCCCCATTGACATCAATGTCAAAGGTTTACTACATCAAACTCTAAAATACTAATTATTACTAGCTCAAGTGTTAAAAGACATTATTCACAATAATATCCAATAAGAGTCCTACATGACTCTGTCCATCATAGATACTCCTCCATATAGGAAGCATTAGCATTTTATCGAGAAAAAAATGGTGCTCCATTACACTAGATAGATGCACTCTTGCATCTTCTACTCTGATGTAGGAAGGGGCATAACCCCAAGCATCCTCGCAAATACTCAAAAGTCTCATTGGGAAGAGACTTAGTGAATATATTTACAATCTACTCTAATCAATTTCTTTTTTTGCAACTTTCTCTCTCAACATGTGATACTTGATAGAAATGTGCTTGGTCTTAGAATGAAACATTGGATTCTTAGACATATTTATTGTGCTTGTGTTGTCATAATGTATAACAACAAGTTCACTAATTTCTATCCTTATATCCTTCAGCATATGCTTTATCCAAACAACTTGATTGCAATTCTTTGTTGCTGCAACATATTCTACTTTTTCTATACTTTGTGATGTACAATCATGCTTCTTTCTTAACCAAGAAACCAATATTCCACCAAGAAACAAGGCTCCACCACTGGTGCTCTTTCTATCATCCATACTGTTGACATGAAGAAATAGATGTCTTTTTTACCCATTTTGTGAACATTTGTTTATAACATGTTGAACTTTTTCATACTTTAAGTATATTATTTTGTACTTTTTGATGTATAAGATATGAACATATGGCATAGAAATGATAATCTAAATTATGTCTAAAAAGGGTTCATTTTGTTGATAAAAATCTTTCTTCATGAATGTTTGGCATGGGTAGATCTTCCTGTAGCTGAAGGGATTGCAAAGACTATCAATTGAATATTAATGTTTTTTTCTTAATAAATTAATAAATCTAAATAAATGCTTGTAGGAAGTATTGTGTGCATTAAATGATGGTTGTAGGTATCCAAGACAAGTCGAAATGGGTCAAAATAGCTCAAGCGAAGGACTAGCACTTTGGAATCACAAGTATTAAAGGAGATGCATCATGGCACTGTTGTAGCTGGAAACTTGGTAGAAAAAATAGAAGGGACCTACTTAAGTGAAATAATAAGGGACCTATTCAGTGGCATTGAAAGGGGACCTATTCCAATAGAGTAAAAGGGACCTGATGAAGTAGCTGAGTAGGAAAGCAACCATCTAGATGATCAGTTAAACATGCAAGGAATTATTACACGGTACCTAGATTCTTGAAAGTTATTAAAGTTAGATAGCAGAGTAGAGCTAGCATCCACTATGTTCTCTATATTTAAAGGAATTTGAGGAGATACTTGATGTCTTTATGTTGTATGCTTGCATGAATCTTGAGCTATAATGAACTATCCTTTATGAGGAATTCGTAATTATAGGAATTTTTTATTCTCTTCCTTATAAATAAGACCTTTTATGTATCTAAAAGGTCAAGTATTAAGTAGATTAATAGAGTTTTTAGACACTCTATTTTTCAAGTAAGTGTAACATTTCCTATTGAATGAATACATGAGTTTACTGAGTTTCTACACTTTTGTCTAAGTTAATCTTTTCTTCTCTCTTCCATGGGAGCCCATGCAGAAGGTGGAGTTTACTTTGGCAATTAGGAGTTAGACTCAATTTTCTAAGTTACATTTAGAACTACTATTCCTGTAGCCACTGGAAATAAAACTAGTCAATGTTCCTATAGTAGTAGGTGCATACATGTATGGTTAAGTAATTAGAGTTTCCTTCCAAGCATTTGATAGTTGTCTTTCTTTCTAATAAACTAGATTTCCTTAATGGTTATTTTATTCAAGATAGTAGTGACTTTTAGTAGATACTAGAGCATATACTATGCAAACATCATCTCAAGTTCATGCTCCTAGATTGATACTTAATGAAGACCAACATAGTAACTTGGTAGTAAAGGATGTCCAATCCTTCAACTAAAAAGGTGTTATATTGGTTTGACATTTTTGGCAATGTTGCTGAGGATAGTGTCAGTCTAGTGTTCACTATTGAGTTAGCTAGTTAGTTTCATTCTTTAGTATTTTTCATGCATAGGACAAGAGACCACCTTGGAGGATTTCTTCCCAACTTCAATCAGGAAGATCCCTTTCATGCTGATCCTAAAGATGAAGAAAGAGAAGAACAGGAAGAACTATTTGAGAACATGTTTGTAGAAGTACCTGATCAAGTACAATCACCAACCACATCTGAAGAATCCTTTCATTTAAATGATCTTTTTGCTAAGCCATAATAACAAGGTGATCCATTAGCTCTAGTCATTTACCAACCACCACTGGAAATCCACAAATGGTAGCTACTCAGCCTACCTTTCTATTTCTAACCCCCACTTAGCAGGGTAACCAAAATTTGAAAAATATACCCTGAGCTACCCTACCAAAGTTTTATGGCCTTATTGCTAAAGACCCATAAACCTTTCTTTTTGAGTTTGACATTCTTTATTGAAGTTATAATTACACCATAGATGCTCATAAATTGAAATTGTTTCCATCAACTCTAAAAGAAGTTGCCTTAAGATGGTTTATGAGTCTAGGTGCCAATGTTGTGGCACATTGGCCAACTATGAGTAACTTGTTCCTTACTAAATATAAGGAATATTGTAGGGGCCATGACTTAAAAGGGGATGACAATTTCAAAATGTCATAGAAGGAGGATGAAACCTTGGAGGACTATGCTGCATGTTTCATGTTCAACCTATAGCATAACATGCAACATCAACTGAATGGGGAGTCTCAAAAGAATCTCTTTTTAAAAGGAGTGCATGATAGGAGTATGGAGTCTTTAGACTTAATGGCTGGAGGTGACATTACAAAGAAGATATGGACTAGAATTTGAAATATTTGCTTGAACTATTCCAGGTCAATAATAATAAAAGGATGAGGCTTGAGGGACTTACTCCAGAAATCTCCTGGTGTAGGAGTATCCAAGATAGAACTATCAAACTTCTTATCATATTTCAAGCAAGACATCATTAATGATGTCATTACATAACTAGACAACATGCAAGAATGGAGGAAGAAGGAGGATGATGATATTATGTTAGTAGAATATTGCCCTCGCTGCAAAGAAAATAAATGTAATTGTCAATGCAAGCCTATTGCTAGTCTTGAGTCATAGCATGTACCTACTAAATTTAAGGTAGTTGATGAAGATAGAAAAGTCCTCTATGTTGCTCAATGAAGGCCTTGCACTCAAAGATTAGGTATTCCTCAAGACTGACTTCATAATTATAGTGGTAATAATCAATGACAATAGCAACAACATGGTGGTTATAACAATTATAATAATTGGCAACAACCTCAGCAAGTGATGCAAAGCATCATACAAACCCAATAATAAATAGGAACCTTTATGATCCTTTCAACATCCATTCAATAATATCTTTGAACAAAGGCAACTTATGAGGAAAACCATAACACTATTTTCTTCAAGACAATCTTTAAAGATTGATTTATTTGACCCATAAAATCACAATATTAAATTTTTTGGAAAGAATTAAGGTTTTAGTCAACATCAAGAACTACCATTTTCCAAAATTATAGGGTCTTATGATTCCATTTGGTTTCTCAACCAATAACTATTTTAGACTACCATTTTTTTGTCATAAACTAGATTTAGAACACCAAACCCTTCCTAGATCATCTCATATCTTCCTCAAAACAAATTTAAATGAAACCAAACAAATTTCACATTATCTATTAATGAATCTAGTTTCAAAATATGTAGCCCATTTATTTTTACCATTCACAAATCATTTTTCAAGCATAAATCATTTCCTGCAACTACAATGCAGATTGTTAAAAACTAGTTTTCACTCAAATGCCCATAACTTTCACAAATCTGTATTAAAAAAACCCAAACCAAAAGAAAATGAAAGTTAATTCATGTATCTTTTGAATGAATATTATTATAGGTATTTATTTTCCAAAACATTCCTGTACCAAACATATCAATATGACTATAGTCGGGCATCCTTAAATCTGAAAATAACAACTTTTTCCAAAACTTGCATAACTTTTTCAAAACTTACTGAAATTAATTCAAAAAAAAATAATGAGAAAGATGATTTATTACTTTATCTATCCATTACTAGTTTATAGAGTTTCCAAATTGTACATGGCTGTACAAGGCCTAGAAACAGAGAATAAATGTAAGAAACCAATCAAAATAACAAGTTTTGAATACTCAAATTTTCCAAATTGATATCCTCCTTCTCTCTTTCCCTTTGAATGATATAATTTTTTTATAGTGGTTTTGGTAGTTCACAACTTCCCAACCACTTTTCAAGGTTTTGGTAGTTCACAACTTCCCAACTACTTTTCAAACCAACTTATTACATTATTTTCACCCTTTACAACATTATGCATTTGTTTTCACAACCTTTTGTGCACTTTATGCATTTTTCTATTACATTTTTTGTATAAGCCCAAACTAGATCACATCTATGACTAAAATGACTTTATATGGATACATATAGTTCCATTCACATATTAAATGACTAGTTTGACATTATTGATCATATTAAGACCTCCTTGGACAACTTTGACACCTTATTGCAAATGCCTTTTCTAGCCTTTACATCTTGACTCAAAGGACTGAAATGAATTCAAATATCTCACATTAGAAATATTAACCTCCTCATTTCTTGTATATTAGGTTCTTCTGCACCATACTATCGTCCTTGAAAGCTTTCCAAGTCTCTTGGAAAGGTGTGCCATAACCTACAAAAAATTACAACAAAAATCTTCATCTTTATCTTCCTTTGTATTTTCCTCTTCATGCCTTTATCACCATCATCCTTTCCCTTAAGGACACTTTTCCTCAAAATCATCTTCTCAAATACTCCTATTAGTGGAGCATTAATGGCTATAACTTCCACGGTGCCTTATCATTTTGAAATCCACCTTTATCATTGCTGCTTCAAACTCACCACAAACAACCCTCCCTTATGCCTCACCTAGGAGTCCTCCTCTTTGCCTCTCTCTCCAGTCTCTTGGCAATCAACTAGACCAATCCTTGGCCCTTGATCATTCATCTTACCCAATAGTAGATCCTAGAAGATGCCTCTCTCTTCACATTGCACATTCTACCAAGCTTTATCTCCATTGGAGAATGGTTATGATAGACCTTCTCTTGTCTTTACACACAAACCAACCATTTTATGCAGCAAGATGGATGAGCACCTACAACCAAAAAACTCATAAAACAAATACCAAATCTCCAAGCTCCTAGTGTGGATTGTCTCCCTCGGTGCTCTACCCACACACTCAAGGTCTTCAAGCTCTAATACCAATTTGATGCAAAGCATCATACAAACCCAAGAATAATTAGGAACCTTTATGATCCTTACTACATCCATTCAATAATATCTTTAAACAAAGGAAACTTATGAGGAAAACCACAACATTGTTGTCTTTAAGACAGTTTTTAAAGATTGATTTATTTGACCCATAAAATTCACAATATTAAATTTTATCAAAAGAATGAAGTTTTTATTCAACATCAAGAACTACCATTTTCCAAAATTACAAGGTCTTATGATTCTATTTGGTTCCTCAACCAATAACTATTTTAGACTGCCATTTTTCTATCATAAACTAGATTTAAAACACCAAACCCTTCCTAGGGAATCTCATATCTTCCTCAAAATGAATCTAAATGACACCAAACCAATTTCACATTATCTATTAATGAATCTAGTTTCAAAATATGTAAGCCATTTATTTTTACCATTCACAAATCATTTTCCAAGCATAAATAATTTCCTACAACTCCAATGCAAATTGTTAAAAACCAATTTTTACTCAAATGCCCATAACTTTCACAAATCTGTACAAAAACAACCCAAACAAAAATAAAATGAAATTCAATTGACATATCTTTCAAATAAATATCACTAGAGGTCTTTATTTTCCAAAATATTCCTATACCAAACATTTGAATCTAACTATAGTCTGGCATCCTTAAATTTAAAAATAACAAATTTTTCCAAAACTTGCATAACTTTTCAAAAACTTACTAAAATCAATTAAAAAAAAAAGCATGAGAAAGAGGATTTATTACTCTATCTATACATTACTATTTTATAGAGTTTCCAAATTGTACATGGCTATACAAGGCCTAGAAACAGAGAATAAATGTAAGAAACCAATCAAACTAACAAGTTTTGAATACTCACATTTTCCAAATTGATATCATCCTTCTCTCTTTGCCTTTGAATGATAAATTTTTTTTTATAGTGGTTTTGGTATTTCAAAACTTCCCAACCACTTTTCAAACCAACTTATTACATTCTTTTCACCCTTTACAACATTATACATTTGTTTTCACAACCTTTTGTGCACTTTATGCATTTTTCTATTACAACTTTTGTATAAGCCCAAACTAGATCATACCTATGACTCAAATGACTTTATATGGATACATATAGTTCCATTCACATATTAAATGACTATTTTGACATTATTGATCATATTAAGACATCCTCGGACAACTTTGACACCTTATTACAAATGGCTTTTCTAGCCTTTACATCTTGACTCAAAGGACTGAAATGAATTCAAATATCTCACATTAGAAATATTAACCTCCTCATTTCTTGTATATTAGGTGCTTCTACACTAGCAAGGTTGGCAATAGCCTAACTAGGGTTGGCAGCAACCTAGCTTGGTAGTAGCCTAACCAAGGTTGGCAGTAACCTCAGCAAGGTTGGCACCAACCCCAAAACTAGCAGCAACAACAACAACCTCAATAAGATTTGATGCAACCTCCTCAACGATAAGCCTTAATGTCTCCTACAGCCAATACAACCCCTCCAAAATAGCTAAAGTTTCTTGCATAGCCTACACCTAATCCCAATAATGAAAAACCTTGAACCTAGCAACAAAGTTATTTCATCACCCTAAATGACATTTATTTATGATCTAGGATGACACTCACATCACCTCAGTAGCCCATTATAACAAAAGTTGATGATACCTCTATTGAGTTAGTTCATAAGCCTACAACCATAGTCTCCCCTGTAGAAAAGAAACCATCATTTCCTACTAGGTTAATAGAGCAAGTTCTACTAGTTGAAACTCAAGTTGCAGTGGATTTTCTTGAACAACTCAAGAAAATGATAGTAAAAATTCCCTTGCTCGATGCAATAAAGGAAGTACCTGTATATACCAAAGCTATCAAAGAAGCCTATACTAAAAAATTGGGAAGGAAAAAGAAGGACCCAAAGACTATCCATGTCCTTCACCAGCTTTCTAATCTTATGCTCGATAACCTTAAGATACCCAAGTATGGAGACCCTAGAAGTCCAGTAGTAACACTTGCCATTCAAGAAATACAAGCGTAGAATGCCCTAGTAGACTTAGGAGCATCCATAAATGTAATGACTAGGAAAGTCATGTCCAAATTACATATCATTGGTCTCAAAGAAACACCAATATTTTTGTATTAGCAGATAGTTCAACCATCATTACTAATGGTATGTCAAAAGATGTCACTATTACAGTACATTCATGGGATTACCCAATTGATTTCACGGTACTCTCTCCAAAAAAAAGTACTGGAGGATATCCTATCATTCTAAGGCACCCATGGTTAGCCATAGAAGATGGTTATATTACATGCTAATTAGGGAAAATGACCATCTTGGATGGTATGAACACTAAAATATTAACCTTGTATTCTCCTGCTCAGCCTTTGCTACAGGATGATCAAGTTGTCTGGCCCAATTTAGGTGATTCTAATATGGACATGAATTATATTAAACAATTGATGATGATCACAAGAGACTTATTTGCAAGCACTAAAGAGGAGGATGAAGTCATTTCTTCCATCATATTGAATGAGTATGGCATACAACTTGAGACATGTTCTAAAGAAGCTTGTATTTTAGAAAATATTCTACCATTACCCTCTGAACTCCACTATTCTGAGTCTGCACAACTTCTACACTTGCTCCTACCACATGAAATAGACTCACCACCAATTTCTCAAATTTTAATGGCTAAAAAAGTAGATAAAATAGCAATTTCTCTAGGGAGAGAACTAAATGTGAGTAAATCCTTATCTCAGGCATAACATAATGACATCCTATAGCTATTACAAAAACACCAAGATGCTTTTTCTTAAGGATATATAGATATAAAACATTTGGACCCTATACTCTGTACTCATAGGATCTATATAAGTCTTGATTGCAAACCTGTAAGACAACCTTAGCATAGGATGAACCCAACATTATGAGATATTGTCAAAAATTAACTGCAAAAGTTACTCAATGCTGGCTTTATATATCCTATTTTAGATAGTCAATGGGTTTCACCATTGGTTATTGTTCCAAAGAAGGGTGGAAATGGCAAGTCTGCATAGATTATAGAGAACTCAACTCAGCTACTAAGAAAGACCATTTCCTACTGCCATTTGTAGATCAAGTTCTCAACAATGTTGCAGGAAAGAAATACTTTTCCTTCTTGGATGGGTTTAGTAGCTACAATCAAATCTAGATAGCACTAGAGGATCAAGAAAATACCACATTCACATGTCCATGGGGAACATTTGCTTATTCTATCCTACCATTTGGTTTGTGCAATGCACCTGCAACTTTCCAAAGAGTTGTTATTAGTATTTTTCTGATATATCTATAGACTTCTTGGAGGTGTATATGGATGACTTCACCACATATGGGAAGACCTTTGAAGAAGCCAAAGAAAACATGGAAAAGTTTTTGCAAAGATGTAAAGACTACAAGCTATCCTTAAACAGTGAAAAGTGTTTCATGATGTTGCAAGAAGGTGTGGTGTTGGGACACTTTTTTTCTCCCAATGGAATTGAAGTAGATCCAAAAAATATAAAGGTCATACACACATTGGCCATACCATCTAAGTTGAAATATGTCAAGAGTTTTCTAGGACATGCAAGGTACTATTGACATTTTATCAAGGACTTTAGTCAAATTGCAGCCCCTCTGTATAACTTGCTTCGAAAAGATGTAGAGTTCATATGGAATTTTGATTGCATAAAAGCCTTCCTACATCTTAAAGAAGTCCTCTCAATAGCACCAATTCTCCAAGGACCAAATTGGGAACTACCTTTTCACATACATATTGATGCTTCAAATCAAATAATTAGAGCAGTGCTTGGCCAAAAAATGGATTCAATGGAACATGCAATTTACTATATCAGTAAAAATCTCCAAGGAGCTGAGTATAATTACACTATAACTAAGAAATAATTTCTCATTCTAATTTATGCTCTAAATAAATTCAGACATTATGTTACAGGTTACTAGATATTCCTACATACAGATCACTCCACCATCAAATATCTGATGAATAAATTGGCAATTTTTGGATGTTTGGCTCGGTGGTTACTATTGATGCAAGAATTAGACATTACCATTATCAAAAAATGAGGTAAGGAAAATGTTGTAGCTAATTTCTTATCTCATCTCCAAACACCTAATGATCCTACAACCATAGAAGACAACTTTCTTGATGAGCATCTCTTTCTCTTGTCAGCACAAAACGCTCGATATGTTAACATTGCCAACTACCTAACAAATAGTAAAACACCTCCACATTTCTCTGCAAAGGGAAGATTTTTGTTGGTAGAGAAGAGTCTCAACTTTTCATGGATCTCTAGGTTCATGTTTTATACTAGACTAGATTAGGTGACACAAAAATATCTCACAAAGGATCATACTTATGATGTTCTTCACACTTGTCATGATGAACACTATGGTGGCCACTTTGCTTCCAAGATAACTACATTAAAGATTTTAAATACAAGCTACTACTAGCCCATAATTCATAAGGATGTAGCTCAATATATCAAAAGATGTGACAAATGTCAGAGAATGGGTCAACCAACAAAAATAGATGAAAAGCCCCTGCAACCATAGATAGTGGTAGCACCATTTGACAAATGGGGGATCAATTTTGTTGGCCCTATTGAGCCATCTTCAAAAGGGAAGAGTTAGATCTAAGTTTGCACTAATTATGTCACTAAATGGGCAGAAGCAAAACCAATAAAGCATCCTCATGATAATAATGTTGCAAAGTTCCTATATGAATGTATCTTTACAAGTTTGGCATCCCAAGAGAATTACAATCAGATCAAGGCCCTCAGTTTACATCGAATTTGATAGCTACTCTCATGGAGGAATACAAAATTAGGCATGGAAAATCTTCCTTGTATCATCCACAGGCCAATGGATGAGTTGAAGTGACAAATAGAGAGCTAGAAAACATACTCACAAAAATAGTGTCCTTGCATAGGAGAGATTGGGCAGCTCAAATTCCTAAAGCCTTATGGGTGTAAAAAATAGCATGGAAATCTACTACTGGGTTTACACCCTTTGAGCTCCTATATGGGAAGACAGTTATCATGCTCATTGAATTTGAACATAAGACTCTATGGATAGCTTTGGAATTTGGTGTTACTCTTCCTGTAGCACAATGGGATCATATTTTGCATCTCAATGAGTTGGATGAATGGTGGAAGTTAGCCCTTCACAACACATAACTAATTTAGAGTCAGTGAAAGTAGTGGCATGACAGATTCATCAAAGATAGAGAGTTCTCTATTGGTGATTGGGCACTCCTATATGACTCCAGATATCAGCACCACCAAGGGAAATTTTAGAATAGATGGCTTGGTCCATATGAAATTGTAGCAATTTTTAACAATGGAATAGTTCAATTGTCAACAATTGATTTGGTCAAATTCAAACTCCTAGTTAATGGACATTGCTTGAAGATATATCACAAACTAGTAACCCGGGAGGAATTTCTTCAATAGTTCAACACAATAGAAACATCCCTTCCTACAACCACCCTGTTTGAGTCTTCCACTCAAATGGCTATAGCCTCTTGAATTTATTTCAAGGCCTTCATAATAAAAATTTTCATTTTATGTGAAATCCATTTCTTTTTCTGCCTCACTCCATCTCATCTTCTTGTCTTTCCATTACCACTCCACTTCATTAATTTCTATAGTATGATACTACTTGGAGCACCCTTCCTATCACGTATCAAGTTGGTTACAGTTGACCCTTCTACATTTATTTAATTTATTATTTGTTTAGAAAAGTGTGTTATTTCAATTTTTAGAATTTGCAATCTCTAAAGTCTGGTGGGACCTAGTCTCTGATAAGTTGGGGGAAGGGAAAATTGAAATCATAAGGTGATCTTAATTGGCATGTAGGGTGTACAGGGGAAGGTCACCTCAGTTATGAGCTAGTTACCCTTTGTACTTCTATGGTGTGCAAAAAATAATTTAAAAAACTAGCCATTAAATTATGATTTCACAAATTATAGAACCCCTCATTAATATGGCATTTATTTTGAGCATGATCTCTATCCTCATTATGTTTTGGTGATTAAAATTTCATCATGTAGTATTGAAGAATATGATATTTAGAAGTGCTTACAAATTTTTTTTTTCCCCACATGCCATTGTTCAAACTAAAAAACCCTGTAGCTATTTCTGCTCAAATTTTCAATCACCCACAGTCAAACTCATCAGCTATAACATTCTTCAAAGGATAATATGGGTGGAGAACCTCAACAACATGAACCAGTAGATCTCAGAGTCCTACTAGCAAACCTAGTAACATGAAATTTGTTTCAATAGCAAGGTTGGTTAGCTTATTGCCTTAGCCTCAAGTAATTTGATCAAGAAATTGTGTTGCAATTTCATAATATGCTATGGGATGGATATGCAACCGTCAAGGGTATCCAAATAGAATTTATAGAATAGGTGGTGGTAGAGGTTACTAGTCTACCTATAGATGGGTAACAATGGATAGAAGATATGGATACACGAGCTATAAAGGCACAATTCATAATGCATGGAGACCCTTGACTAGGGGAAAACAAGAAGCAAGGAAAATTATGATTATCTCCCCCCTTCAATTCATTCAACTTCCTGAGTTTATCATAAGGTATTTTAAATATGAAGGGTGGTATACCTATTTACATGCTATTCATTTCAAGATTTTGAGTGATTTGCAGCATGGTGACTATCCTATATATCTCCCTAGTTTCCTTTACAATATTGTCAAAAGGCAAGCTGCCTATGTGTAACAAGGTAAAACCTAGTCGATGTCCCACCATTGTTTAATAATAGACATGATTGAAAGGGAACTAACTAGGAAGCTCCTAGGGACATGGGATGATTTTGTAAAACTCAAAATAATGGGACCCCAAAGGGGTGGCCCTAAAGGGTAGGGAATGGGGACAAGAGAGAAAACTGTCATAGGAGTCAGAAAGGTAGTATATAAAATAGTTCAAGAAGCTTTAGCCTCTATGTCCACACCCAAGACTACAAAAATGAGAACTCCACCTTAGAGGCTTCAACCTCTAAAAGGATAAAATTACACACATATATCATAGGGAAAGGTTCAGAGGAAGCACTTCCAGTGCCACAAGAAACTGTACTTGACCTTAATAAAGGAAAATTTGTTGATAATAATGGTAAAGAAACAATCTCTACCCCACAGTGAGTTACTAGATTGTCTAGAGTAAGCCTAAATATTGAATCTTCCATTCCACTTGTTGATTTAGAATCTCTAATGCATATGCTTGCACAATCTCTAGAGCATGCAATCCATACCCCTGAACATGGAAATGTTCTTGAGAAAGCTTCTACAAAGCCAAATAGCCCTAATATTGGCTTTATTAATATTGATAGTGATACAGACTCTTCAGCGAAAATGATATCTAGTTTTTAACAACAAGTACAAGAGGTTGAAGATTTTCCACTAGAAGAGTATCCTTCATTTGCACAGGAAATAGTCCAAGAAATATTTGAGACATTTCAAACTAATAAGGCTATGGTGCTATACATGCTACAACTATTGTGCCTTCAGAAAATGTGCCTTCAAAGAAAGTTGATAGTCCTATTGTTCATCACCACACACCACCAGACATTTCTACTCCATCAATAGTCAATCTTAGTGTGTACCAACAGTTTCAATGGAAAGAGTCAATCTAGAACCTAGAGAGGAAACAATTGCTCAAAACTATAAAGGAACATGCACAACAAATTAAAGAAAGAGATAGTGAAATCATGGTCCTAAAACAACATGTTACAAAGGTGACAGAGCTCATTCTAGAGCTTATGAATTGTAGGTCACCGTCCCTAGTTTATACACTATTCTTAAAGGAACAAATGATTAATTTTAAATTGTCTCAAATTACCTAGAGGTTAAATCCTTCATTGCACACTCCCCATGATTTTTATGTAGCATTTAAATCAGTCCCAATAGCTATGTAGAATCTTCTTTGTGAGCTATATCTCCATAACCTTGTTGTTCTAGATGATAGGGATTGGAATTTACTATTATATGTGGGGGATGTATAGTTTAGAGTGATCATGTCATGGATGTAGAATGAGATCAATTGAGAGAATCAAGGCACCACTTATAGGGAAAAAGAAATGTTGGAACCATTGTACATTTGGCCTAAAGTAAAAAATACTCATAGGGCATTCTTTGATTAGCTCTTTGTTACTAATAATAAATGTGGTGTTGCTAAGATTTACCCTATCTGAGAATAGGCATTTCTAGATTGGGAACAACATTGTTCCAAAATTGCTCTTGATGCCATAAGGGCTTCTACTCAAAGATGGGTCTAATTGTCACAAGATCTAAAAACTAGGGAATCACACTCTCTACAAAATTTGGAGATGGCTATTAGCAAGATGCCCAGATATATGATGCTAGGAAAAATTTAAAAGAGTTATTGGGTTCCTATTTATTTCCAACCACCAATAGTCCTGCATCCTATGCTTGAAAAGCATGATTCTTTTGCTGATTATAATATGGCCATTGAAGATCAAAAATGGGAAAGGTTAAAATAGAATCATAGATACTTTAACTACAAGGTTAATGAATTAGGTGAAAATATTGCCAATGATCTTAGGTTGCAAATGAGGATCATAAATTTATAACTATTGAAGGGATGAGCATTAGGTTGGTTGGCGAGAAAATGGTGACATGAAGAAATAGATGTCTCTTTTACCCTTTTTGTGAACATTTGTTTATAACATGTTGAACTTTGTCATCCTTCAAGTATAGTATTTTGCGCTTTTTGATGTATAAGATATGAACATATGGCATAGAAATGGTAATCAGAATTTTATCTAAAAAGGGTTTATTTTGTTGATAAAAATCTTTCTTCATGAATGTTTGGCATGGGAAGATCTTCCTACAACCAAAGAGATTGTAAAGACTATTAATTGAATATTAATACTTTTTCTTAAATTAATAAATATAAATAAATTCTTGTAGGAAGTCTTGTGTGCATTAAATGATGGCCATAGGTATCCAAGCCAAGTTAGAATTGGTCAAAATAGCTCAAGAAAAGGACTAGTGTTGTGGAATCGCAAGTATTAAAGGAGATGTGTCATGGCATTGTTGCAGCCAGAAACTTAGTGGCAAAACTAGAAGGGACCTATTTAAGTGAAATAATAAGGGACCTGTTCAGTGGCATAGAAAGGGGACCTATTCCAATAGAATAAGAAGGACCTAATGAAGTGACTGAGTAGGAAAGCAAGCATCTAGGTGATCAGTTAAACATGCAAGGAATTGTTACACGGTACCTAGATTCCTAGAAGTTATTAAAGTTAGATAGCAGAGAATATCTAGCATACACTATGCTCTGTATTTATGGGAATTTAAGGAGATACTTGATGTTTTTATTTTGCATGCTTGCATGAATCTTGAGCTATAACAAAGTATCCTTGATGAGGAAGTCGTGATTGTAGGAATCTTTTATTCCCTTCTTTTTAAATAAGAACTTGTCTATATCTAAAAGGTCAAGTAGTAAGTAGATTAGTAGAGTTATTAGACATTCTATTTTTCAAGTGTAACATTTCCTATTGAATGAATACATGAGTTTACTGAGTTTCTACACTTCTATCTGAGTTAATCTTTTCTTCATTCTTGCATGGAGGCTCACACGAAAGGTAGAGTTTACTTTAGCAATTAGGAGTTAGACTCAATTTTCTAAGTTAAGTATAGAACTGCTATTCTTGCATCCACTAGAAACAGAACCTGTCACTATTCCTGTAGCAGTAGGTGCATAGATGTATGGTTAAGTAATTAGACTTTCCTTCCAAGAATTTGATAGTTTTCTTTCTTTTTGATAAACTAGATTTCCTTAGTGGTTATTTTATTCAAGGTACTAGTGACTTTTAGTAGAGACTAAAGCATATACTTTGCAAAAATCATCTCAAGTTCACACTCTCAAATTGATACTTAATGAAGATTCGCATAGTACCTTGATAGTAAACAATGTCCAATCCTTCAACTAAAAAGGTGTTATATTGGTTTGACACATACTGCCTACCTAATTTGCATTAGTATAAGCACTTAGAGTAAAATCATTAGATCTATCATACCACAATCCAAACTCTAATGTTCCCTTTGGATATCTAAATATCTTTTTTACTATTGCATAATGTGCTTCTCTTAGATCTGCCTAGAATCTTGCAACAATTCCAATTGCATTTGCTATATCTAGCTTAATGTGATTCAGATATTGCAATCCTCAAATCATAGATCTCTACTTTTTCTATTTAACAGTAGGTGTCTCATCCTTTGTAGATAAATTGTGTCCATTTATCATAGGTGTTCTAATAGGTTTTCATGTTTCTAAACCAAACCTTTTTAATAAATCCTTTAAGTACTTAGTTTGAGAAATAAAGATTCCTTCTTTATTTTGTACAATCTATAATCCTAGAAAATATTTCATTTCTCCTACATACTCATCTCAAATTCTTTCTTCATCTCTTCAACAAACTTCTTGCTCTCCCTACCATTACCTCCAAATATGATATCATCAAAAAATATTATCAAAATCATCAAACCATGATTATTTTCTTTCTAGTATAGATTACTATCTGTCATACCTTTTCTATATCTAAGCTTTTTCAAATGCTTTTCCAACCTTGTATACCAAGTTCTAGGTGCTTGCTTTAGACCATACAATGATTTCCTCAATCTGCATACTATTTTTTTGTTATCTATGAAAGCACATCCTTTAGGCTACTCAATGTATACTTTTTCTTCTAGTTCTCCATTCAAAAATACTAACTTAACATCTATTTGATATACCTTAAATTTATTTTATACTACATAGTGTAGGAATAATCTTACTGCTTCTATTCTAGTCACTGGAGCATAAATTTCTTTAGAGTCTATTCCTTCTTTCTATGAGTAACCTTTACATACCAATCTTGCTTTGTTCCTTACAACTTATCCTTGCTCATTTATCCCGTTCCTAAATACCCATTTAATTCCTATCACATTCTTGTCTATTGGTCTAGGGACCAATTCCCATGTCTCATTTTTTACTATTCGATCCATTTCCTCTTTCATAGCTTGTTACCAGTAATCATCTTTGCATGCTTTATCTTCATTCTTGGGTTCAACTTGAGATATAAAACATAGTTCTTTATTGACTCTACTTCTTGTTATCACACCTTTCTCTTTGCTTCTGATGATCTATTTAGATGGGTGATTATTTATCATATTCTTTCTTGAAGTAAGAGTTGTTATCTAAACTCTTGGCTCTACTAAAGGTTCTGAGCTATATTCTTGCCTTGGCTCTCCTTCATTCTACAAATCATTGTTAGTCTCAAGAAATACTTCATCATTCCTTGGCTTAGAAACAACATCATCATCTGAATTGTAACCAACTATTCTCTCTTGTATCTTGAATTTCTCATCAATTCTTACATTTTTAGTTTCCATAATAGTCTTAGTTCTCTGATTATAACATCTATAAGCCTTTATTTTTAGTGACTAACCAAGAAAAATACCTTCATCACTTCTAGAATCAAACTTACCAATATCATCATCTCTTTTGATATAACACTTACTCCCAAAATTTTTAAAATACTTAACTATAGGTGAGTGACCGAACCACAATTCATAAGGGGTCTTGTTTGTGTCTTTCTTGACTTGTAATCTATTCATAATGTAGACTATTGTATTCATAGCTTCTCTCCAAAATTTCTTGGATACATCATTCTCAGCTAATGTAGCTGTTTTAGCTTCTATAACTGACCTATTCCTTCTCTCTATAATGTCATTCTATTCAAGGGTCTTCGACTCAACTCTTTCTTCTACTCTAGGATCAAATCTTTGTTCTTCAATCTGATTCACATTCTACAAATCATTTCTAATGATAACTTCCACATTTTCATGGTTAGGCTTTAGATCAATAATAGTTACCAAAGTAATTTCTTCTAATACTTCCTCTTTCTTAACTAATTCATGTTCATTATCTTTATCATCACAATCATTCAAGAATCTTTCCATACTTGCTTTAAATTATTTATCTTCATCAGAAAGAGTACTCTTTCTAGTTTTTCTTAATCTCTTAGGGCATGTAGATGCACAATGACCAAACTCATTACATGCTCAACAAGAAAAAATTCCATTCCTACTTTCTCTCCTTTCATAAGTAGATCAATACCTTCCTTGATCTTCATGTTTTCTTTGGATCTCGGTCTATCTTTACTTGTGCCTCTATCTAGAAGCTCAATACTCAATTTTATACAGAATTCTAATCTCTCACCAAGAAGCTCCATCTTTTTGGTGTCAAAATTTCCTTCATTAGACTTAGGACTATCTTTTGTAAAATAACTTGCCACTGATCTCTCAAAGTTGTTAAGCTTTATCTTCAAGGACCTGAGGATTTGATACCAATTGTTAGAAATAATAGTCCACCAAGATAACTAAGAGATTTAGGGGGTGAATCAATTATCCAACGATTGAAAAATTTATCTTCTTTAAAAAACTTAACCATTCAACCAAAGTAAAAAAAAACCATAATAATATGCACATAAACAATTACACTAGATATGTTGACTAGGGAAACCCTTGATTAGAGGGAAAACCCTAATGGGAATGATGCCTCTTGTACTAATATAAATATTCCTTGTTAGAGGTTGTACCTTGTTAGGATTCTATTACAAAATTTAGTACATAGAACCCCTGTTAGAAGTTGTGGTACAAACTATGCAAGAAGAGCCCACTGCCCAAACATGTGATTTCAACTACAAGAGGAGCTCACTGCTCAAATGTGCAGTTTACTATTATTTTCTTCTTTTCTTGTTTTTTCAACCAAACCAATCACTATTAGACCTTATAGAGTAGGTCACAAATCTTGCATCCAAATATCAAACCTCAGATCACTCAACAAAACCTCGATAATGAAGTTTCCTTCACTTCTGCACTGCTCTACTCAACTTCACATTCCACTCTTGCTTCTGATTATCATCACTTATAAAACCATGCCATGATAAAGGAAAATTTCCTTCCTTTATACTGAGTCCACAACAAATTCCCTGAGTCAGCTATTAGAAATTCTTGATTAATTAGTATAGGACAACACTAAAAACACATTGCACTTAGTGATAATGTTAATCTTTTCCCTTGCAACTTGAATAAATTTTTGTACATAGAATACCATGATGAGAAAGCTTAGTGACATAATCACCAACATTTCTTCTTCATATTATCAACCTTGATTCTTGTGATACAAATTTACAAAGATATATAACAAGTTTATCAGAACATGCCTCTGCAGATTCTATTTTAGAATAAACATCACCAAAATAACCTCTTCTAGACTTATCATTTCTACTTCTGATGTTAACTACATATAGAAAATACACATAAGTATCTCTTATAACCTTAGATAGTGAGAATACTCAACTAGTCATCTATACCATCCTCATCTTTCTATTTTTCTTCTGTTAGATACCAAATAAAATTATGATCTTGACATCAATGACAAAATTAGTCATGAATATAACATATCATCATAGTAACATATCTACAATACTCCCCCATAGGAATATCATCAACATTCATGCTTCCAACAATCTTGCAACAACTTTTAGTTTGATCCACATATCATAAGCTATAGTGCAACTTTTGACTTCATCAAATTCAACATAATTACAAGTAGAAGCAATGTCAATCATCTTGATGTTATGATTTTTCTTTTCAAAAATATCTTTAACTGATAATGTTCTGATAGGAGTCTTGTATTCACTATCAAGATATTTATAACCTGAACCATTGATAGTTGCCATATGTAAATTCATGAGTCCTTGCCATGCTAGAAAGTTGTCTTGGTTTAACTTGGGAATCTCTCTTTTGTAAGACATCTCTATCTTTAGCTTTGGTCCTTAAAACCTTCTTTGAAAGCACCAAAAGCTTTGATACCAATTTTTTGAAATATAAAAGGAGTAACTAAGAGGGAAGGGGTGAATTAGTTACCACAAAAATAAATCCTAGATCCCTTAGATGTCAATATAAATTAAAATTGAACTTTGTTGTAACTCAGTATACACATAAGAAAAATGTTGTAACTTAGTAAATAATGAAAATAGCTTGACAAATGCTTAACATGAAAATATTAATATATTATATGTGATTTATGTTACTTTAACTTAGTTGCAAATAGATAAAAGAAATAACATGAACACAAGATTTTAATCTAGAAACCCAATTTGGGAAAAACCACCAATTGCAACTAGTTATTGATTTTCACTCTTCTAAAGTGAGCCCTATTAGGAGACAACCCTATTTAAGATTACAAAATACACTATTAGGTGTGACCTTGTTAGAGGATTTAATCACCCTATTAGAAGTGGCCTTGTTAGAGGTCTTTAGACAATTCAATAGAAATACCACCTTGTTAGAGGATTTACAAATAACTATTTAGCCAACCATGTTAAGAGATTTAGATCACTACTACAATGGTTAGAAAGTAACAATAAGATGACCTAATTTATGATGAAACTGAATTTCTAATTATAGATCTCAATTCTAGCTTGTATACTTTACCCTTCTTTGATCGAATGTATCTTTGCATCTCAAAATTGATATTCTACTTATCCTTTTAATTCACTTCCTCTAAGAATCAAAAAATCTTCAATTGTTTTCCACACATTCAATCCTAAAATTGACCTTATAATCATATCTTACACAATTTCATGTTTGCTTGAATATAACTTAGAATAATTAATATTCATCTTCTTAGTAAGTTAGAACCAACAAACAATTCAATTGAACTCAATATGCCAAAACCAGAAAATCCTTTGTTAGCTGACCATGCTCGATAGCTACTAACACAAATAAATTTTCATATGTTAACCAAGTGAATTGGATTAACATTGCATATTCACAAAGTTCCTTTGGTAATCAAGCGAGCTTGATTAACACTAGTTCCATCTAACATTTCCTTCATTAACCAAGTGAGCTCACTTCTGCAAGCTTTACTTTGTCACCTAAGTGAACTCAGTAGACATTGCCTTCTAAACTAAGAAAACTCTAGAATTCTTAGTAGACACATGAAACTATCTTAAATGCCTGAGTGAGCTTGACATACACTTACTGGCAATGATTTGACATTTTCTTCATTCCACCCTTGATAGTGTCTAACATAGGAGCACAAATAGCACTAAAATGTTTGATAAATTTCCTATAATATTGAGCCAAGCCATTAAAAATTATCACCTCTATTGTAAATTTAGTAGTAGGCCAATTTAGGATGGCATCTACTTTACTTTGATCCATCTTGAGGTTTCCTTGAGACAAAACAAACCCAAGGTACACTAGATCCTACTTCATAAAGTCGCACTTCTTCAAATTTATCCTTATTTTTTCTTAATGTAAGTTCTTTAAAATAGTTTTTAAATTTTCAATATTCTCCTCCCTATTTTTACTAAAAATCAATATGTCATCTAAATAAACAACAAAAAACTTACCAATGTAGTCCTTTAATAACTCATTCATAAGCCTCATAAAAGTTGAGGGAACATTTGATAAGATAAATGAAATTAAAAGCCATTCATACAAAAATTCTATGGTCTTGAAGGTTGTTTTCCACTCATCCCATTTCCTTACCTTTATTTGGTGATAGCTACTTTTGAGATCTATCTTAGTAAAGTACCTTGCTTCCCCTAAATAGTCCATTAGGTCTTCAATCCTAGTTTTTGGAAACCTATACCTAACGGTGATCCTATTAAAGGCTCTTGAGTTAGTAAAAAGTCTCCAAATTCCCCACTTTTTGGGCGCTAAAATAGAAGGTACACCATATGGGCTTATGATTTTCCTAATTAGGCCTTGGTCTAAGATTTCTTGGATTTTCTTGTCAATTTCTGCATTTTGTTGAAGGGTCATTTTATAGGAAGCTTTTTTGGGAAATGTTACTCCTAGAATAAAGTCAATTTGATGGCTAATAGGTCTCTTGGGAGGTAGGGTAGTAGGTTTCCCATCACTAAAAATGCCCATGTACTCATCAAGAAATTCTTGCACTTATTTAGGTAGCTTTATCTTTTTTCTTCCTTGTCAACAACTTCTTGCCTAGGTTTCCATATTAAGGAAAACCCTACTCCTCCTTCCTCCAATGTCTTTAAGAAATAATATTCACCCACCACAAGTACATTAGGACTGGAAGGTTTTACTTCTACCTCTTCTATTAAGGATTGAATCTTGAATGTCACACCTTCCTTGTTGAAGGAGTATGCATTTTTTGTTCCATCATGCATTTCTTGTCTATCAAAATGCCATGGCCTTCCTAATAGAAGGTGAGATTTATCCATAGGTAGACATAACACTTTGTCCTTATACTTTCCTATCAAAAATTCCACCCATATTTGTTCACTTACAAGAAAATTTTGCCCCTTGTTTAGCCATGTAACTTTATAGAGACTATTATGTGGAATTATTTTCATACTCACTTTACTAATTGCCTCCTCTAATACAATATTATCTATGTAACCTAAGTCAATGATGATCTTACCTACTTTTCTCATCATCTTGTACTTCACCCTAAATAGTGCTCTCATTTGGCTTGATTCTTCTTTTATGGGTTCTTTAATCAATGCCCTCCTTATCATTATTTTTTCCCCTTATTCTAATTATAAGGGTACTTTAGATGGTTTTTTGTTATTGTTAGACTCTTCTTGTACATAATTGACCCTTTTTACACTGTCTTGGGAAGTAGAACATTTCTTAGGGCACTTATATGTAGGGTGACCCATCTAGTTGCAATGATAACATATCATAGTTGAAAAGTAGGATCCTCTACCTTGGCTATTTCTTCTTCCTCTTCCACTATGGCTAGAGATTCTTCCCCTATTGAAACTCCTATTTGAGTTCCCTTCTTATTATTCAATCAACTTGGTTTCCCCTTGGGTCCTTGAATTTGAACCTCTACTACCATAACCTCTTTGATTCCTACCATCTTTGCCTCTACCTCTACCTCTAAAGTTGGTGTCTAATTTATTTATAATCCTCTCTTCCACTTTTAGTAGCAATTGGAAATACTTATGGACTATTTTAGGCATCCATAGACTAATCTCTTCTTGTAAGTTCCACTTAAACCCACCTAGATACCAAGAAACCTTAAGAGGATCTTCTTCTTGGATCCCTAATCTCAAACACAAATTTTGGAATTCCTCAGTATAATTTGCCACATATATATGTTTTTGTTTTAAACTTTTCCTTCTCTCGTGCAATCAAATTTCATAATCTTCAGGTAGGTATTGTTCCCTTACCTTAGCCACCATGGCTTTCTAAGTTGCAATGGGTTTCCCATATTCTCCCTCTCTTCTTGGAGGTACTTCCACCATGTTAGTGTTGATCCTCTTTGCCTGGATTTGGCTACCTTAACCTTTTGTGCTTCAGTAACACCTTTACACTCAAAGTGGTTTTCCATCCCCTTAAGCCATTCCATCATAAGTTCAATGCCCATATTTCCACTAAATAAAGGGATTCCTTTTAGGGATTTCCCACCTAATGCCTTGATGGATTTTCGGAATGGTTCCTCAGTCAATGGAGGGTCTTTTTTAGGGATGGTGCCTTACTCATCATCCATTCTGTTACCTCTATCACTAGTTTTTCCATCTTGATCTTTCTTCTTAGTTTCCTCAACAACTTCCTTCAATTTTGTTTTCATCTCTTCTAGTGCTTCATCTAGGATCCTATTAATTTCCTTTATCTCCTTCATCTCCTTGGAAATTTATTCAATTGTCACCATGTTGGCCTACCTTATTGACTCTTTAGTATATAAAGACATGCCACTAGCCCCGAATCTTTAGTGGCTCTAATACCAATTCGATGTAATTTGATTTCTTATTAGCCCTTTCCTTCACTAAGGAATCACCTAGGCTTCTCTTCTATCCTAATAGGGTTCCCCTTTGTCACCTCAATCTCAAGAGGATTGATATCTTAAACTCTACACTTACCTATCTAGCTACACTAATGGTTTTACAAATTGCATCCATCATAGGCATTCCAACTTATTCTCCAAACTGATAGTTTCATCAAAAATACTCATTCTACCTTCAACTTGGAGTGAGAGACACAAATTGACATATTTTAGACTTCCCCTATCCTAATCATCTCCAAATACATAGGTTTCACCACCAATTTCTTCAAATTTGACAAAACTATGCTAATTAGGCCTAGTTGAATTAGGCCTTCAAATTTGGTTTTTGGGCTATAACTCCAAATTTCCCTCAACAAGGTGGAAAAATAGTTACCAATATGAATACCCTTCTAGAATTGCTTCAATATTTTTTAGGTCTCTGGTCCTTAACTTTTCCATACATCACTTTGCTAATTTTGTGCCTATAAGTAAGGGTTTTAAGAACTTCATGTCAACACCTACTAGGGTTTGATGAAATTCTTAGAAAGATTGATCTTGGAAAATTTTCCTCTTACATAGAGCTTTGTCATATATCCCTCCTCCTTTTGAAACTCTTATTCTAAACTTTCTAGAACATTCAATCTACCAAAAACAACTTGTAAGCACTATGATCACATAGGCATGCATCAAAAGCTTGCCTAGGGCATTGGTTGAAAAATAGAAAACAAGATTGTCCAAGCTTCTCTTTTTATATACACATTTTACAAGGAATCCACTTCCACATCCCTTAAGGCCATGATGATTCGATAGTGAGGCTTCATGGGAGAGCCATATTTCACAAAACTATCAAAATAGAAACAATAGACTAGATATGTACAAATGATTTCTAAAGTAAAAAAAAATGAACTCCAATCAACTTGAAATATTAAAAAAATGAAAATTATTCACATTAACTAAAAGGATTAAAAAAAAATAAGTCCTTCAATCCATTAAAGTACTCATGCAATCAAAAACCCAAAACTATCAAATGTGGAACAATATTTTCATGGCTTTAAATTTCAAAATTCACTAATTACAATCTCCAACCTATGAAAAAATATGTACAAACACCATAGAAGACAAATTGAACTCAAAACCACTTGAAGTGTATAAGACCCATAACTCTAATCTTGCTTACTAAAACTCTAAACACAAAGTAAGAAAAAACATCTAGAATGGATTGAGCCTAGTGAAATCTATCTAGGAGAAAACTCACATGACCTTCTAAGGTCCAAAAAATACCCAATTGACTTGGAGAATGTTAGTTCAAACCAAAAACAAAAAATGTGGAACAAGGACTAGGATTTAGCCTTGGGCTCCTGCACCAATGACACAACATGGAATGTGCATCTCATTTTTTAGTTCAAATTCTAATATAAATATTGGGCATACATTATTTGAAAGATTGAAGACATATTGTGGTAGGAGAAACCAAGTTTTTCAAACATTTTCTTGTCACTATCATATCAAATTTGATCTCCACTATCAAGTTTATTGAAAATTTATAGAAGTCACTTTTGGTTATAAAAAAGCCCCTCCTAGTAGACAAAGTGAGATCATTTCATCTATTTTATGTGAACAAGTAGATGACCAAGTTGGTCAAATTAATTGCATTAGAGGAACATGTGAGACATATTCTATTTTTTCTCTTTTTCCTTTGAAAAATGAAGATATTGATGTCACAAAAATGATAACTTGCAAGGGTTACAAGTATGTAAGGAATGAAACTAAATTTGGGAAAGGATTGAAAAGATTAGAATATGTTGAAGAGGCGATGGGTGTTGGAGCATTTATTGGAAAATTAAAAAGTTTGATACAACCATATATTTGTCATGCATTTTTTGCAAAGTGGAAAGCACAACAATTTCAAACACTTAGAGATAACTGTCCACTTAAAACCATTTTATCAGTTGTTGACTTTGTAGAAAACTATTCTTTCATTCATCAAAAACCTATTCAATCAAACTTTTATTTTTCAAATTAGGTAACTATTATGGTATAAGTGTGTTATCATTATGCACAGTTAGATTTGGATGGTATTCAAAGAATAGATGAAGCATGAGTCATCGAGAAAGAATATCACTTCTACATAAGTGATGATTAAAAACATGATATTCATTATTTTGAACATTTTTTCAAGATTATTTTTTCATATATCGAAGAAAGGGGTATAAGTATTGATAAACATTATGTTTGGTCAGATGGGTGTGTTGCACAATTCAAATAATCTAGACCATTTTATGTCCTCTGTTGATATCATTGTAATAAAAATATACCACATGTATGGAGTTTCTTTGAAAGTGGATATGAAAAAGGTGAACATGATGGTGTTGGAGCTTGCATCAAACATGATCTACGAAAGTATGAAATCAATTATAAAGAAGTTTGCATAAATGATGCACATGACAATGTTGAATGGTGAAAGGCACATTTTTCATCAAACAAGTTTGGCACATCATCAAGAATGAGTCAAGAAGTACCATGTAGATTCTTTTGGGAGATATTAGGTAAATTTTTGCACTTGTATATATTTTCTCTTATCTAATTTAAGTCATACACACATGAATATATATTTTCATCTCTATTTTTTTGTAAATATATTAAATATGTGTCTTAAGGTGTGGATAGAAAAACCATGCATGGTTCTAAGAGGGTAGAAAAATCATGAGCCTTACATTCTATTATGAGTACCAATCATCACAATTAGACATTGTACATAAGAGACTTCATGTTTTTTTTGTTATTGCATTGTTGAAAATTACAATGAATGCATCAATCAAAATTATGGATACATAGGTCTATGTAATTTGGTGTGATTGTTTTAGATTAAGTAAAAAAAAAGTTTTTAAAGGGACTAGAAACCCTTTAACAAAATCTAAAGATCAACATTAAGCATCGCGAAGTTTTATAGGGACCTAAAACCACAAAAGTATCCAAGCAAAAAACACACCTAGGTTTCAAAAGGACTTGGAACCTAAAGTTTAAACAAAAATTCTAGAACCAACAAAACAACATGGACCAATAACTAGAAAACCATTGACCATGACCAACACCTACAACATCTCTTTTATGATCTCCTCAACCTCCTTACCTACCTCTATAGTACTCTAGATAATATCAACTATTGGAGAGTCAAGAACCTCAAGTGCCTATGTAATCTTTTTCCTCATACTCTACTTAGTTCTCTTACTTGGTCCTCTACGACTCTTTGCACCAATAGTATCTAGAGACATAATCTCCTCATTGATTTTCTTTCCCAAACTATATTTGGTGTGACTTGTTGTTATTGATATAGTTAATGGAGATGAAGATGAAAATTTTGATGACATTCCTTTGATTTCTACTTATTATAACTTGTTGAGATGTCATTTTACATAATGTTGAATGGAGAAAATCCTTTCGGATCTCTCTCTTGAAAATTTGATCAATGACCAAATCCAAGGTTTCAAATAGTTTTTTTTCACCCTACTAGGTAACTCAATTTAATATAAATGTGTATGTTCATGAAGAGGCCTTTTCTAGTACAAACCAATCTATACACCTGCTATTGAAATGTAACCACAAAGAGATATATTTTTGTATTTTCTATTTTATGATGAATGCAATTTATCAGTGAAACTATATGAATTCCTATTTTAACCAAGTGTTTGAAAAGAAAATAAAAAAGATAGGGTAACAAGAGATTTTAAGAAAATAACTAAAAGGGAAATTCCTAATGGACATAAGCCAAAGTAACAACACATCTGCTAATTAAATTATCAAAAGGATCTTGGTAGGAAACCAATGAAATTAGGGTAGTGCTTCCTTAACTCCACTAATGCAATCATCGATGGGAACTTCAATAATAAATATTAGATATTTCACATTTCATCAAATTGTGAGGCCATGAAAAGTATGCTCACATGAGACAAAATTCTATATAAGAACAAAGATTATCCTTTCTCCAATTTTTCACAAAAACATAATTCATTAACAAGAGGCAACACCATAACTAAAAGATCTCACAATTATAACAACACAATAAAACCATTGGCTCCATTATTATTCATGAACATGCATTGAAAAAAATAACACACTCCAGAAAGAATAACTACACATAAAATGAGAGAACTAATAGCATATATTATTGAATAAAAAATTGGCTTGGAGTACATATTACATCCATGTATTTAAATAAATCATCTCCTCCCTTTGTTCTAGAAGTGAGAACTTTTTTAATGAAAACATATGCTAAAAACTAATAAAATAAATCTAATTATATACAAATTGGCTCTCTAAATGGTTCTAACTAGGTCTTCACCCATGTTTATATCAATTAATGAGTGCATGAGCCTTTACATGAAATAGAAGAATAAAATAATGAGAAGATAGAAGTTATGGGATGATCTAGAAGTCTTTGGAAGCTCTAAAAATGGAAGCTCAGCCTTCTATAGAGACGTTAAATATGTTTCTAGTGCATGGAATGCTCTGAAATAGAAAATAGCAGTTAATTTTTAGTGAACTACTTTCTTCAAAATTATTGGTGCACCTCTAAGAAAAGTGTACTTGTGTGCCTTGGTGACAGGTTCCAAAAATCCAAAAAAATCTTCTAAGTGTCAAAATTGAATTTGTATCATCTTAGTTTTCTTCCCCTTTATACCAAGACAATGTCTAGATGTTTTCCTTTGAAATTCTCTATTATTTATGTAGCTTCACTACTATATAGTAAATCTAATAAATCATACTTACTCTTAACTACTTCCCCATAGTTGCTTACTTTTATCCTAGTTTCCACAAAATCCTGAAGCTTGGTGTTTAGTTCCAAAAATGCTTCTTCAATTTTGAATGCTTGTCATACATCATCTTTTGGAAAAGCATTTTTTAATGTGTCTCTAAATTTTTGAATATGTTTTTGGTGCACAGAATGCTCTAAAATAGAAAATAGAAATTAATTTTTAGTGCACTACTTTCTTCAAAATTATTGGTGCAACTCTAAGAAAAGTGTACTTGCATGCCTTGGTGATAGGTTCCAAAAATCCAAAAAAAATCTTCCAAGTGTCAAAACTGAATTTGAGTCATCTACGTTTTCTTCCCCTTTATACCAGGACAATGTCTAGATGTTTTCCTTTGAAATTCTCTATTATTTATGTAGTTTCACTAGTATCTAGTAAATGTAATGAATCATACTTCATCTTAACTACTTCCCCATATTTGCTTACTTTTATCCTAGTTTCCACAAGAGCCTCAAGCTTGGTGTCTAGTTCCAACAATGCTTCTTCAGTTCTGAATTCTGGTCATACATCATCTTTTGGAAAAGCATTTTTTAATGTGTCTCTAACTTTTTGAACTATTTATTTCACTAAAATCTTGGTCTTCAACTCATCTTCAAAAATCTCAAGGCTTCTAGCATTATAGTACTTTTCTGCTTCCAAAAATTGCTCTTGAGCTTTATCCTTTATCTACTAGATTCCCTCATGTAATCACTCCATAACCTTATTCCCTAAGGATATCTTCTCTATATAATCATATAGCTTATGTAGCTCCTCTATTGTGTATATTTCCATCAACATTCAATACCTTTGACCCTTTATAGATATGATATCATGTAGATCATTAGTCTAGGTTGACACTTCATCCATTAGCCCAAAATCTTGGTTTAAAATTGAAACAAACTTGTCAATATTTGACTAGATGTTGTGCAATAGGTTCAAATTGCACTACATTTTTTTCACTCCTCTCACTTCAAAAATAGGACACCATTGTTGACATGCATCCAAAAATGAATCCATCTATAGCCCTATTTGCTTCCTTCCAAGTGTAGCTCCAAGAGTGATCTCAAGATTATCCAGTTTAATGAGCCCATAACTTCCTTCAAGTATCCTCTTAATAGCTCATTATGCTTTCATAAAATTATCAACTCTAACTCATCTTGATCCATATGTTTGAACACTTTCTTGAGGCCTATAGTGATCAACACTTTCTCTATATCCACTACAAGCTTTCCCAATATCACCTCCTTCATTTGGTAATCCTTTGGAGTGAGTTCTTTGGTGTCAACATGAAGAGGAGGAATGAAAATATGTGCTAGAAGGTCTTGATCTTGTTTCTTTATGATGAAGGAAAGTATTCTAGCATTATCCTTAGGTGGCTTAGGTCTCTTTATCTCTTTTATCAAATTTATCATTCTCTTGATCTTCTTTCAATCCCATTTGCTTCTTTCATGAAAGTAGGACCTCCTTCTTCAATCACGATGATGTAGTCCCCATTGGTGACATGTATTTAGCTAAATAAGTTGGTTCCAAAGTAGGCTCCCTACCATAATACTCCTCTCCAGATGCTTCTCATGTTGAGGAAGATATTTAGAAGGATTTTCTGTGCTTTTTTGGGCTAAGGATCTTGGCTTTGTATCTAGGGGAACTTTTTGAGTTTCTTCTACTATTTTCCATTCTTTTCATACTTCATTGGCCCATGCAACTGTTGATATCTCCTTCCTCTATATCCTAACTTTTTGCTTCTGCTGAGTTGTTAGAGGAGGTAGGACCACTAACCCTTTGTCCAATACTACCATGTCCTATGGTGGTGGCATTGGAATTCTTAGAGGTCCTTAAGAAAGAGGAGGAAATTGATTCCAATCCTCTCCTAATGTCTCATTTGTTGGGGTATCCTTTACCTTCTCTCCTACCAGCTTGGTGCCTACCAACATGAAATCAAAATCCAAGAGGTCCAAAATATTGACTCCTTCTACCTCCATCTTATTTATCCACTTTTGTTGTTCATATTCTAAAGTTTCAACCTAAATAGGCTCCCTAGGGGAAGATGGAGGTGTTTGAGTTGATCTTCTTCTTCTCTCCTCCTCTATCACCTTAGTCAAGAGAGTTATCTTATTTAACGAGAAATTTTTTATTTTTACCCTTCTTCCTCATCCTCTTCTTTAGGAATGGTTTGTGGAAGCTATGGAGAGGGAGTACTCTTCTTCTTCAGTTTCCTCCTTTTTACACCTACCACCATCTTTTCTATTTTGGCTCTCTTTAGCACCATGGAGAGGATTCTTCCTCTATGGTTCTAGGTATTGGGATTTCTTTCTCTTCTTGATGCTCTACATCTTATTACTCATATTATTTATCTTATGGTTTCTCTAGCTCTTGTTGTGCTTCTGTTACTTCAGCCTTGGTCACTTGCTTCCTCTACCTAGGGGCTTCCCTTTTCTTCTTACCCTTGCGTTTGTTAGTCTTGAAATACTTTACCTCTCACTCATGTTGATGTACCATTTTGGGCCTCACTAGTGATTTAGTAGTGTAGGTTGGTATTGTGACCTTGGTTCCTTTATCTTTCTTAGGCCTAGTTGTAGCCTTGAGAGGTGTGGCATGGGGAATTGGATCCATCCAAAATGGTTTCCTAATCCATTCCCTTGTAATCTCCACTACATGTCTACCCTAATGATCCATTTCATCATTCTCCTCATTCCCTATCTCACCATCATAATGGGCCTATCATATATTTGATCCTTATTGTATAAGGGATCCATTATCTTAGGGGCATCCTTGTCCCAAGCCTTTAAGGGTATCTCCATATTGAGAACCTTTTCTACCAGATGTAGAGTCATTCTACAATAGTCCCTTATGTGGGCATCGTAGTCATCTACTGCATTTATCCAATTGTCTTCGAAGCTTTCTTCATGCATAAACTTCTTCCCCATTAGATGTTGAACCATCCTAGTATTATCAAATTATGGGTGTGGATATTGATAATGTTCTACAAGATATTGATCCCATTCTAAGTCAAAGGTAGAAATATATTGTTTCTTCTTTACCTTAAATGCTCCAATGATGATTGGCCAAACCCATGTCTTCTTGTGTTGTTCCTCAATTTTCCATATGCAAAAGTAAGTTGGTAGGCTATCTCCAATAGTTTGAGTCAATCATAAGGATACCTTGGGAGCTTATTGGGGAATAAGGGATATGTAAAAGTCATGAACTAGATGTAGTAGGCTCCTACTTCATTTATCCTAGCTATTGCCTCAATTGACATCCTTTTGGAATAATCACCTTCAATGAATTGGATGATGGAGAATATGAATCCATCATTCACTACCTTATATTCCACACTTTTCAATGGGAGCCTCTTCTTCGCTAGTTGTGGATATGCCACAGAGGACCAAACATTTACATCTTGCATGATTCCCTTCTTGTATAGCCTTGGGTAGTCTATGGTTCTATCTACTAGTAGATACACCATATAAGATGCAATGTAGAAGTGTGGGCCAATCTTGACCAAGATAAGTTTCTCATCCAAGTTATCACTCAGGATGGTGTTCTAATCAATAGGTACCTTGGTAGTTCTAATGGTCTTAATGAAGCACACCATCCACATCTCTAGGTGTCCTATTGTGGGAAGGCCCATAGGTCCACTGAGGAGAATAATTGAATACCCAATATCATCTTTCACATATCATTGGGTCATGTTCACCTTCCCTACTCTCCAGCCCAAGGCTGTCTTGTCAATTAAGAATGTGGATTTACCAATTCCTTGGCATCTTTCTCATTTTCCCTATATCATCTATCTACTCCTTTATAGGATATTTGGAGGAATAAGTCTACCCTCGAGAGGTGGAAAACCTTCTCTATGTTTTGTGATTTGAGGTCAGGGACTATCTCCCTTGTGACACTCTTTACAACCTTCTCATCTAGCATGTAGTGTTGAGCCAACACTACTACATCTGAGGCCATTTTTTGACCATTATTGGTCAAAATTTTGACCCACTTTTTTACCAAACTTTGACCAACTCATTGGTCAAACTTTTGACCAATACTTTGGTCAAAAAACTTCAATAGCCATAGTGCAAGTTTTGCCTAGAATTGGTCAAAATTTTGACCAACGAAGATATAAATTTTGACCAATAAAAGTAAAAATTTTGACCAATGATGGTAGAAAGTATTGGCCAAGAAAGGTGGAAATTTTGACCAATGAAGGTAGAAATTTTGACCAATAAAGGTCAAAAATTTTGACCAATGAAGGTAGAAAATGTTGACCAAGAAAGGTATAAATTTTGACCAATGAAGGTCAAAAATTTTGACCAATGAAGGTAGAAAATGTTGACCAAGAAAGGTAGAAATTTCAACCAATGATGGTCAAAAAGTTTGACCATTGAAGGTAGGAAATGTTGACCAAGAAAGGTAGAAATTTTGACCAATGAAGGTAGAAATTTCTACCAACGCCTAGGTGTAATTTTTTTTCAGGCATTCTATAAAATAGTTTACATTCTTTGCATATCATATGACATTTTGCATGCATCCTGTAGTCTCTCATCCGACTGATGATGGATTACGAAGAGTAATCTAAAACGATGATGCTAAATCATTTTAGATCACTCTCTGTAATCCATCATCAGCCAGATGAGAGAGTGGAGGATGCATGCAAAATGTCATATCATATAGAAGGCATGTGAACTATTTTATAGAATGCTTGAAAAATATTGACAATAACTAATCAAACTGTTGTAATCACTGACAGTAACTAATATGCTTCTTCATTAATATGCCCAATACAATAACCAAACTTGGCAACTATGCACAGCAAGTTATATGCTAAAAGGAAATCATTTAGGAGATACAAAATTTGAACAACAATATGTTAAGATTCTACAATTTTTATCACTTTCTTGAGTTTGACAGTTGAGATTAAGTTTGTCATCCTCCCTACAGTATGTTTCGATGGCCTACACATCCACAAAAATTCCAACATCTCGAATTTTTAGAATAAGAATTGTTTTGTAGTGAATGGACATGATTGACAATAAATCATCATATAAAAAGACTCCCATGTGAAGCATGAATAGCAAAGGAAATGAATATGGGTGATAGAGAAGAGAATTCAATAATAGAGGCTTTTAAATTTAGTTATATATAGTCATGATATGGGTAATGCACAGCTACCTCCTAGATTCACATTCTATCCCATAGATGAAGAGCTCATAACACATTATCTCATTAGAAAAGTTTTAGATAGCAATTTCATAGAAAGGGCCATTACTGAAGTGGACCTCAACAAGTGTGAGCATCAAGGAGGGTTCAATTCCCTCCTTTATTATTTACTGTGCGTATAATCCCACACATCCATTTGATCTCGAATGATATGTATTAAATGCTGAGTGTTTGTGCTGAGTGCTCAAAAACCATCCATTTCATGCCTTCATCTATACACAATGTCTTTCTAGTTTCTTTCTACTCGCACGCCCATTTTATTTCATATGATCTTTTGAAAATTGTGTCACTTTAAGCTCTCAACTATTTCCTCTTGATTGGTCATCTCATAATTGTTGAATGAGAGCTTTAGGATAAGCTATAGGCATCCATCAAAGCATAAAGGATTTTGCTAGATAGTGTAGATGAAGTAGTAGCATTTGTCTTGGGATACATGCTTGCAAAATGGAAGCATAGATAAGTCATGTGAACTGTTTGACAAGATGCATGAATGTAATGTTCCTCCATGATGCTCCTGATTTTCCAATTTGAATATTGCCAATTTTTTAAACACAAGTTAACTAAAATTCAATCACCTTTGATTACTATATCATCCATATTAAAAGCATCACCTTTATCATATGTTGTTGGTGTTGATCATATGCAGACTGAACAGTTGTGAATAGCATTTAGTGGTTAGAATCCACCTTAATGAAGGCTGCACCCAATATTTTCAAAGTAGATTTAGGTGCTTAGAATGAAAAATCACTAAAACATAGCTATTAAGGAGCTTGGAAAACCTTAGGAACAGTCCATTATAGCTTGCAAGACTAGACATGACCATCTTCATCCTCACATCTAAGGTTTATCAAGCCAAAAAAAGTGTGTAACTGTTGAACAAAATCTGAAAATGTTTTGCTTAAATGGTATACTCTCAATTAAGCATCTAGTTGTTATATGTTGTTAGTTTTTCCTTGGACTAAAAGCTTCAATGGAAAGATAAAATTTAGTAATGGAGTCGTGTTTCCCTAGCACATGATCCTTTCCCTAGAACATGATCCAATTCATCATTCAATGCAAGACCTTGACCAGGAAGCTCCTCGTTCCATGACATGCATCTTGTTCCATGACATGCACCCTCCCATCAGCGTATCCAATCCAAATTCTTGTTCCTAAAGCACACAAACATTGAATAGCAGTAGATGAATGCATGAATTCCTAAATACAATTACCCTAGCAATCCCACTGCACAAGCAATTCATTTGAATATCTAGTCCAAATCATTTGATTGCTTGATGTGCTAGTACCATCATTGTGAGCCTCTTCATCACTTGCCCCAATACCATCTTCTTCAATCATGTCCTCTGGTGCATTATCATCTTCTTCCATGAGAGTGTTATCCTCAACTTGGATATTCACACCTCCATGTTCCTCCAATAGGAAATCCACATTTAACAATGGATGAAAATCATGGCTCCCTTCAACATGACCATGTTGCCTACAATGACTTTGGGCTGTTGTGATTAGAATTCTTTGAGTCTTTAAGCCTTTACACTTCTTGCAAGGACAATAAAATTTATTAGGTTTTCTTCGAAACTGAGCCCACAATGTAGCCATTGTCTCATTTTGTTCAACGTTCATATTGTCAAGCATGGTCTTTCTTCACAGGAAAATATATCTGCAAATAAATTGGACATGTTGTGATTAATGTTTATATCTGCACATATGGTTTTTCTTGATTAACGTTTTCAAATGTAACTAAAATGATCCTATAATTTCTAGAAGGCATAGATGTTTGCAAAATGTGTAGTACCACTCTTCTACCAAAAAAACACACCTAGTATACAATAATGGATAAGATCAAGACAAAAATAATACTAGTCCTTCTGTTGATATGCCTTTTGAAGGTTGAATAAGGTCTTGATTTTGCTAACCCACTCTATTTTATCTGCTATACTTTCTGCTTTTAGCACAATTGCACTATGTGTTGGAATAGAAAGCCATGAAACAAAGATTAGCAACCATTTGAGCATAGAAGGTGCTAATTTAATATACAAATATGTGCACTTGCAGTTTGAAACTTGAACCCCAAAAAGACACACACCTTTTCGTACTATTTTGTATGAAACCTTGTTGTTGATTTTGAATGTAAGACTTATAGCTACAGTAGTAGGACCATTTACCTTTTTTGAGTTTTTAGAACTTGATTTAGTTGGAGTTGGAGAATCAGAAGTACCATCATTAATTCATTAATTCAAAGACATTAATTCATTAAAAAAATTTGTGGTGCTTGCTAGATAATCAAGAAAACCAAATACTCCATACAAAATTACACAATGGATAAACATACAGAAACAGTCAATCTCATTTTTTTGTCACTTGATTTAGAAGTTTGAATGTTCCAATTAGAAAACAATTTTTGTATCCTTCAAGGAACTTCTAAAAAAGACCAAAAGCCTTTACGATCACAAGAGATCAACTTATAGTATACTTAAATGTTAGTAAAGATCTGCATTGTAAAGTTTCCTAGAAGTGACTAGCGCACATTACAATTACTATGCCACTTAGGCACCAAGATATTTCCACATAGGCACTACGATAAACTTAACCATTTCTATTGGTTGGAGAGGCTATGGTGAATTAAAGTATATTGTTGTGAAGGAAGAAGGTATGCTCATCAAAACCTTATTAGAGTAGCTGGAAATATATTAGTAAAGTTTGCAATAAATCTTCATGTGAGAATCTTTTCCATGAAGAGTTGGACTGTTAATAACTTCATAGTCCACATGTTCAGTTGATGGTATAAATGGCTATGTAGTTCATACTTCTAGCCATATTAAGCTAGGCATTACTTTCTTATGTCAATCATATTGCCTAAATTGGGCATAGCAAGTCAGCAAGAACAAGGCACATCAAAATCCTTTAAGAACACTCAAAAGTCTTGGCACTAATTGGTGGATACTCACTGTAACAACTTGGTCATTCATTGCTATCTGGGATCTTAGTCATCCATTACTATTTTAAGAAATATATTGGCAAATATTTTAGTTTGATGTGCACCAATATGAGGAATTAGAAGATAAGGAATCATATTAAGAAGTCAAATGATATGAAGGTATCATGTCGATACTAATGATAAATGAATTCAATCAAATAAAACATATTCATATGGAATTATTGACTAAGATCACTCTTAAAGAGGAGAGATCCACTTTTAGAGTAGACCTCTGGTGTTCATCATTTACCTTGACATCCTAGTAGGTGCTTCTAGGTCTACCAAGACACAAACAAATATGTTTCCATGCATCCTCTTTTGAATAGGGCAGCCAAAACCATATGTCTATAAAGGGTTTTCACAAGCCCACATCTTTGATATATGGGGTATTTAGGACTTCCATTTGGCTTGTAAGTTAGGCATGCTTAATACATAAAGAAGAATGCCTAATCACTTGAAGAAGAACAGATACATATATACTTGAAGGTGCTTTCCCATGATTAGCTTCTCTAAGAATGCTCCCACATGTATGGCTAGCAAATCTCCCCAAAGTGTTGGAAGCATTTAGTTGAACAGAAGCATTTTGTGTATTAATTGATTCAAAGGTCTTTCTTTTCTTCTAATTTTCTCCATAAGTTGATATTCCTTGCAAGGATGGAATTGACTACACAATATCTGAAAGGAAATGCTTTCGACTACTTATTTTTGGAGTTATGTCAGATGTGTTACCATGAAAAGTTAGAGAATATAATGTTTGAACTATAAGATGTATACCTCATGAATTAGCTAGATGATGTTTAGTTAAAAATAGAAGGCATACAACAGACACAATTGACATGCCCAACCCAACATGCTACCATTTTCCATCTCAAAAGTATAGTGAATTAGAAATAGAAATTTGCATGTTGGGGGGATCATGTGAAAGCTAGTTGCAAAGCTTTTGAATATAGTTGATGTTTGACCACCAATTGAAGTCTTAACAAGAGAAGACCTTAACTATTGAATGGAATTCCTATGCACTAATGATATTCTTGCTATATATGACGAACTAGTTTCCCAATGAGTAGAATGTGATGGGAGCCCTTCCTTTGGAGAATCCATTACTTTTCTTAGATTATTATCCTTCATTGATGGATAAACTAAAGTGTCTCCCAAATGCAATGGAGACTTTGAAGAAGTGAGATCACGGTTAAAATAATACTTTGTAGTTGATGACCATTTATTAAAAGATTGGATCCTTGCAGGGTTGAGTGTGGATGTATTGACTCCATAATTGTGTCCATCGGCTAGGGGGCTTGAGCCAGTCTGCCATACATTCTTATGATTTGGTTCAAACATCAACCTAGTGTTAAAAAGTAAGCTTCCAATAGAATTTTTTCTTGTATTATTAATTAAGGACAACTGAGAGTTCCTATCCCATGTAGTTGATGGACCATACTTTCCTCCTTGCTAAATACCCTACACAACACTTAGATGATTTGATGGTGAAGATTCAACAAGAAAATTATGTTTTGGTAAATATCAAGATAATGGAATTCCCTTGTCAAACTCAAATACATCATCTACTAGAGATGAAAATCTTGACTGCAAGCACCCTTGGCCATGAAGACTGAAATCTGTAAATGCATCAAGATTAGACACAGATTCTAAAATTAAATTTGAAATTTTTGTTATCTCTTTCTCTAGATATGATTGCCCATTGTCTAAAAGGCTCAAGTTCACCTCATGATCCACCATTTGTATTCTTCTAATATCAATCTTGTTGAAATGAAACATGTGGATGGAACTGGAAAGAAGACCAGATCTACTTGTTGAGTCTTGCTTGGACTCCAAAAGGGTAAAAAGAGGCTTGAAATCCATATCCAATTGTATTAGGAGGTAATAAGAATTTCCATAGTTTAGAAAACCCATGAGGAGTAAGTTTGAACCTTTAATTATTGATTTAGGAAGCTTAGCTTTAGCCACACCTTTTTCATGCACCTATAATAGGAAATATCGATAAACCAAAGCCATTAAAAAGCATGTCAAAATATTTTAGTATGATTCTATTTCAAAAAAACATCTATACACTTTTCATACAGAAACAATGGCAAAAATTGGATAAGAAATAAGTTCATAAATGCTCTGTCTTGCTAAAAAATATTGGCAGGCATACAAAAAATAAAAAATATGGTTTCTTAGATAAACTATTAGAAGTGCATTTAATGGACTAAATGGAACATTATGTTTCAATAAAAGAATTTTTCATAGGTGTTCTCCTCAAGATGAACATACATGTATACCATGTTCCTTGAAATCAACCTTGAAGAACATTCTATCTTTAAATGGAAGTGTATTATAAGGGTTACTACTCAACGTATGATCTTTCCAATGAATGAGAACCATGTACTTGTCTATTATCTAGATACTAGAAATAGAAGTACATGACCTTGCTCCCACAAAGATGGCTTGCTTCAAAGTTACTCTAGACTTCTAGAATTGCATTATGAGACTAAAGCACCCCTAGGTTAATAATATTTTGCATTGCCCTTGCATCTCTGCCTAGTGCAACTTCCTTTGAACTGAAGTTACAGTAATGAATGAATCACACAATACACTCACTCTTCACAAGATTAGTTAATGTCAATGCTAAGTAGTGGTCATTCTATTTGAGTCAAACACTAAATAGCTTTTCTAATAGCATGCTAAGCTTGAAAGGAAAAAATAATGTCAGTTCAGATTTGTTGAGGAATTGTTGGATTGTTCTTTGTTAAATTGCACCTCGTTAGCTCAGCTAACTCCTAAGCACGTGTTTATTTTAGCTTCCAACTCCCACCCACTCCCAAACCCTATCTTCAGTTCCAAATCTTCATGTTTGAAAGCTATGGTTTAAGAACTTAATCATATCTGAAACATATGGTAAACATAAATCTTCAGCAAAGATGTATCCAAAGTTCTATTACAAATTACAACAATGAAAAAATGATCCTACTTTAATCTATTGGGAACATTATAGTTCTAATGGAATGGTATTTAGATTAGTAAAGATAGCCTAAATGTTGTTTGGATTGAACACCAGAATCTTGGCTCTCCAAAGGAAACAAAAAAAAAATACCATCTATTTTTTAGTTCATAAATTTTTCAAGTAGGAAGGATAAGGAAAAGCATGTCCAAAAGAGTACACAACATTATAAAGTATGACTAAGGTGAATGATTATAAATTTCTCCTGGTTAATAAAAGATGATAGAGATATTGTATTTAAAGATTTATGTTAATGGTTGTTGTAGCTAGAATTAAGCTAAGAAATAATGGTGGACAAAATTTATGTATGGAAGACATTGAACAAAAGATCAATGAAGGCTTTAGTGATGACTTGAAATGCTTTCAACAGATACTCCACTTGTTGTTTGCAAGTGAAGAGGGTAAAATTCAATTAGAAAGCCACATGTATTGCTTATACAAACTATATATATACATATGATAGAGCTTTTACATATCACTCTCAAATTTGCATAGGAAAGTAACTCCTTCAAAGGGAAAGGTCATGTCTCTCCCAAAAGGTGGTAATTGAGAAAGGTTGCGACTCTTTCATAAGGGGGTAGCTATGAAAGGTTGTGACTCTTTCAAAGGGCATAAAGGATGAAGAGTTTTAATAATGAAAGGTTTTGACTCTCCCATTATGAAGATATAAACAGGGGGGAAAGACTTCTTTTGAAGGCATGGAAGATTGGATAATCATAAGATAACCATAGTAAATTCTGGCCTAAGATATAAGATAGTTCTGATATGAATAAAGGGAGCATAGGAATTAAGGAAGGATTGATGGAATAAGAGAGGGGAAGATAGTAAGGAAGTACCTTCATTTGGTCAACAATGATGAAGAGTTTGACCTTATCTGAAGGGTGGTAATTGTGAAAGGTTGTGACCAATGCAAGAGGCACATGTGGTGAAGAGAAGTGACTCTTACATTGTAAGATATAAACAAGAGGTTTCATTTGAGGAGGGCATCCGAGGGAGATAAATTTGGGGAATAACATATTAATCTAAAGTGGTGATTCAATTTTTATGACAGGTGTTGAACCTTCCATGAATACTATGTAAAAGAAGAAAATTTTTTATGATCATTTACCATTCATCACTTCCAAATACATTAAATCAACACACAATCATCACTCCTCAATTTATGAATTACAAAATTCATTTATTCATCATTCACTAACTATCAAATTTTAAAATAAAAGGAAATCATTATATCATTCATCAAACATCAGTTGGGAATCAAATAGACTTGCAATCAATTCTTCAATTAATTCAATCAGTCTATATTAATCATTCAATCGTCTTGAGTGAATAAAGAAATATAAAAGACAAGAAGACCATATGATTTAGATTATTGGGTATTCTTATTTGGTCTTTAGCTATAAACTCATGTTTTGTTGAAATCTTAACTAGTGCTATGTTTATGCCTATTCTTGGCCTGATTTTGTTGATAAAATTTTAACTAGGGTATTGGAGAAAGAAGAGCTGATCAAGTTTTAGAACTATGAGAAACTTACCTAGAGGGCTTGAAGGAGGTAGTTATATCTTTGAATGTATTTAAAAGTATTTTTTGACAAATGAATTTTTGTGGGAAGATCTTTGCTAAGTAATACACTAATTTTGTTTTGCAGCTCCATGATCTACAGATAAAAAACATGTTCAAGAGTACGGCTCAGCAAGTCTTTGGTTGAAACAAAAAGATTTGTTCCTTGTGTTAGGCCTTATTTCTATAATATGTGACCTCTTCTATGCCAGAAATTGGCATTCATTCTTGAAGTATAAGGAAAAGCTACTTTTTCCCTTAAAATGGTAGACAGAGGATATAACTTCTAAAATTTAGGAAGTGTGAGATACTCATCCTCTAATCATATGAGCAACATGAGTCGTGTATTTTTAGATACCTCTTGATGCTTCTTGGAAGCTCATTCCACATAATTTCCATGAGCTAGAGGGTTCTCTGAAGTCCAATTGAATATGAGAATTATTCTTAAAAGATATTGTGTTCTCTTAGGACTTTGGAGCTTTAAGTGGTATATGTTTCCTACCTTGTAGGATAGAAAGGTCTTCTAATGAGCCTATTCAACATAATTGCTTTCTATTGTGAGATTTTTAGGATTTTAATTAAATTGACATTTCACGTTATTTTTCGGCATGCTATAATGTTGTACATTATACCTGGCAGAATGAAAGCTTCTCTATTGTTTTCTTCATGTAAATAAAGCCAAGACAATTTGTGTATTGTTCATCAGTATAGATTTTATCTTGTGAAACATCTGCATAACATCATGAATTTGATTTTTCTTTCTTGTAATGTCTTCCAAAGGCTACCAATAATAGAAACTATTAACCTTTTTTTGTCAATTGGCCATTTGAGCATTTAGAGGGCTGAAGACTCTATTATTGATGAAGTTTAATATTCTAATCACTTGTTCACCTTTTCTCATCCCTAAGAACCCTAACGTTGGCATGATACCCTCAAACTATCTAGCATAGTTGGCTCGATTGCATAGTAATAGATTTGTAGGTTATTCTAGTAGTTGATTTTATTATTTTGAAGCAAACTTTTTCTAAGCTTCATCTAGATTGATCTAGTAAGATGCATACATGTGTATAGAATGAATGTTGTAAGTATGGATAAGTTTCTAATTATACATGGGGATAGTAGATGCAAATTAGATAGGGATACTCAAATTTTTTATAATAGATATTCTTTTTGGAATTTGAATTGTCTAGAGTTTAGAAATGATAGGGGTAATACCTTGGATTTTAACTAAGGGTTATTATTGGAGGGCCTTTTTGTGTCCATTGATTAGATCTTGATAGTTTTGTGTTTTATTTTTTGACTCATCAAATTTGTTTGCCTTGCTTTTGGATTACTGGTATTTATGAATATCTTAGGAGGTTGTTATAAGCACTAGTTTGAAAACTCAAGTTAGGGAACAAAGAAAATGAGAAATGTCTAGTCCAAAAAAAGGCAAACATTGTATAGGGCATATAAATATATTCAAAACAAGGCAAGAAAGAAAGCAATCAAAGAGCAAATTACAATGAATAATGATTTTGTAGAAATGGGGTGGATTATTAAGAGTATGATGAAATCAAATCTCAATCTATAAAACAAAACTTCAACTTGCCTTTGTAATGCTGGGAAGGAGACTCTTCAATGTTTCCAGCTATTATTTAATGCTTTCATGCTACCTTCTTTCTAAAATCTCTTTCAATGGATCAACTTTGAAGCATTCATGAGCTCTCCTCTGCTACAATCAACCACCAAAGAACCCAAGATGTCAAACCCTATTGGTGCTAACGCTATAAAACCCTTTTGGCACATACTCCTAGCCACAAAAGGTAGTGTAGAAAATGGTTCAGTGCACGAGCTATCTTCTGGGTCACGTAACAATAAGATTAGGGTAGAAAACAACACTTTTTTCAATTTTTACATAGTGTGATCCCGTGTTGGTCAAAATTTTGACCAACACGAGCTCACATTTAACAAAAGTCATCACAATTTGACCAAATTGACCCTAATTTATTAGATGGTCAAAAGTTTTGGTCAAAAATTTGGGTCAAATGTACTAGTGCAATGTCATAATCAATTTAGAGGATTAAACTAATGTAGGGTGTGAAGTGACATTCACCAACCTACTCTAGATCAATATTGATACCATCTTTCCTTTACTTTATTATAGAGTATCAAGAAAGTGTTCCTGTCAATGTGGTCAAGTTTTGTATCCCAAAAATCTATTTGTTTTTCCTAGAATCTAAACTTCTTAGGATTTCCTTGGTATTTGAATTATATAGGCTTAGGTGCCATTTTTATTTCCATAGAGGATGATGATGATGCCATTATATCTTGTCAAAAGAGGAAAAAATAAGTAATCTAATGTTGGAAGACTTGAGAATTAGTCAGTATTTGAACTGACTAAAAACTAAGCAAAAACCTGTTAAGACAAAAGTTGACCAAAAACCCCTAAATGCATGTTTTGTTCACTAGTGCACCTAGTGCACTTGTTCAAGTGTGTAGGGTGTACTAGTGTGCATTTAATTTTGCATTTGAGCAAAATGTGTGCAATTTCACACATGTTGACTTATACACCTGCACATGTGATAGTGTTAGTTTTATTCTTTTTAAAAGGGTGTGGTTTTTTAAGTGCATACATGCACACCTCTTGAGGGTGCAAACATGTGCAAGTATGTGTGTGCACACCTTCAAGAGGGGGTTTATACCTTAGGAGATAGAAGAGTTAGAAAATGGAGAAGTGGACCCTTAGATATGCACAACTTAAAAGGGTGTGAAGATGCACAACTGGAGGGGAAACAAGAAACAAAGATTTTTAAAACTTGAACTTTCTCCCTAGTTGACTATCTAAGACTACCTGATCAAACATCAAGGTTTTAAATAGACCTAAATAAGGGTCTCAAATGACCAAGGTGTCATACTAGGTTCCTCATATAGGATTTTGAAACTAGGGGGTTCCTATCTTGTGACTCGAAATGGAGTACATGTTGTCGAACCACAATGTAACCATATATCTTGACTAGTTTGAATTAGAAAGTGAAATTTAATAAATTATATATATATATATATATATATATATATATATATATCACAAAGATGATCTAGAGCATACATATACATGTATGATATCTATTGTCTATAGGCAAAGTCTTTGCAGTTATCGCTAAGCATGGAAATGTAGGAGTGAGTTACTATTTATTATGTTGCACTCTAGACAGGATGAAGTTAACTAAACATGAAGAAAGTGATGGGATGTCATTCCCTATAGGTTTATTTTTTGAATATATATAAAATATGTGTACTTATTATTAAATGATGAATTCATTTAATAAATATACACATTAGATTAACATTTAAATGCATGGTGTGTAGGTTTAGTTGTTTTGGCGGGAACATATCTCAACCAAATAGATAAGTGAAACATGGAATTTATTTTGTTGATTACCAATTTGACAATAAAGTGCTTCAATATAGTCACCATGTTATTGCTACCTCAATTTCTCTACATCCATTTTAACATAAAATTGGATGTTGCAAGTGGAGATTAGATATTGAGGACCATGAGAGAACACTAAATGTTCTCCATGAGCATTTGGAACCACTTGAGATATTTCATATTTGTAGTATTTGCTTAGATATTTTATATTTATGACTTTCATAAATATTTCATAAATCTAGTAACTCACTCTTTGATCTACTAAAAATGTATGTACTATATGTATGTATCTTCTTTTTAATACATTACATGTGTATATGTTCATTTCATGTAACTTGAGACAAGTATATGTGTATACATCTATACATATTTATTTCATACATAACTTGTAGGACTTATATTGTACATGGACTCATTTCATGAAATTTAGGACTTATATCATTGTACATGAACTCATTTCATGTAAGACATGTAGGATTTATATTGAATACATACATGTTCATTTCATATGAATTTTAGGAGTTTATATGTGTACATATAAATTTTCATCAATCATGTCTCTTTAAATAATTTTCATCATGTGTTTTAATGTTGAATCATGTACATATAATACAAAACTAGAAACATACATATATCACATGTCTAATCATAAATTAAACCAATCATGTACATCTAACAATAAACTAAATACATATATCACATGGACCATAAACTATAAACATAGATCAAATGTCTAATCATAAATTGAACCAATCATGTGTCTAATCATAAATGAATCATAAACACATGCAAAGATCAATATGTGTATATAAATGTGAAATCATAAATGTATATATCTCGACAAGATCAATGATAAGCTAAACATATGCATGTGTTTTAAACTAAAGGGTCATTAAAACACATATGGAAAGAGCGAACCTTTGATTGAGACTCATGAGGATCATGTGTCTATGGAGTATCAACTGAGCTCTACAAATTAAAATACAAAAATTAGTTAGACATATACATGTATATATACATGGCAACTAGTTTCAAATATTTGTACAAATGTATCTAGTATTGAATTAGTTTAAATTTCTATTTGAAAATCACCTGAGAACTAGTGGGTGTCACATCCATCATATTTGTACCCCCACAAGTAGTATCTGTCACATCAATAACAATAATCCTCCCACTATGATTAGAGCCCATACTGGAAGAAGCATACTCTACTACTTGTACCTACAAAAATATAATTCATTTGGAAATATCAGTACACAAATATATACTTATGAATAGAAATTTGTTATTGTAGAAAATAAAATTTAAAAGGGGTAACTAGGTATAAGGAGCAAGTGGGTCATCATTGACATGTACTAAGGTGTCATCAATAGAAACTCCATCTCCAATAGTATCAATCCTCTATAATAGTGAGGAGTGCAAAGGAGTAACAAACTAGGATGGAAGTGGGATAGAGTCAATAAACTAAAATAGCATGTCCATGTATGATCCTATCTCAGTGGGAACATGAATTTGACTCAAATCTTGCAATTGTTGAACAATCACATCAAGTCCATCAATAGAAATATAAAAACCTAAACCAACTCCTAAGATCCCTTAGTTGGAGCTGCAACATACTATTGTGTATCTGAGTGGTGAGCTAAGTGTTGAGTACCAGAGTTTTGTGTAGAGTGGTTAATACCAAAGTCCTATGCAAAGTGTTGTGTACTTTTGTGTACATGATCTGATGACATGTCATGGGTTTCTCAAAATATAGGCCTCTATGAAACTATCTCTATGACACTATGTAAAGACATCCCTTATGTATCTGTAGTGTATGAATATTCCTATAAAAGATCATCTAGAAGATACAAGTCCATCTCTATATGTCTATGCTCTCTAGTGAGACCACATATATCTCTTGTGTTAGAAATATGTGAAACTCTATAGATATAATTAGTGGGAAGTACAGTACTTGATGATGCCTCTAAAGATGATCTACATTAAATAGGTCTTCTCAAAAGATATCTACCTTGAGTGTTAGATGTCATGCTCCTAGCTATAGATGCAATATGTCTTATCCGATAAACTCCTTCCCTCTAAGAAGAAATAACAACTCTATATGTAGTAGCGGCCATCAGTGGAGTCACCATTGGGGTTCTAGATCCCACCAATGCATGATGATGAGGAATAAGACAAATTTGTGCATGGTATGCATCACAATCACAAACTCTACCACATCCCAAACCATAATATCCCAAAATATCTAAATAGCTCATGTGATGCCCTAAACGGATCTCTGCATACAACTGCTAGGAAAAATATAATAGAATTTGGTCATTATTAGGGTATCAACCATGTTTTGCTAGGAATCTAGTGTATATCATACAAGCAATCTATGGCACAACACATCTAGTAACCTGATATACCCTGACCTTGGTCTTGACCTCATAAAATGGGAAGACCTCTCATTTGCTAATCTCCTTAGAAATTAGGATCTAAACCTTCTCTAATCACATACCAACTAAGATTTCTACTCTAAGCTCAACAAAAATCATAATCTAAATAGAGTCTATGATCTAAGCCTATCAGTAAGCTCCTAATCACTAGTCAAAATCTATTGATAGACACTTCTATATAGATGATCCTATGATCTCTTAATAGTTTATTTCAATCAATTAGTCTTTGTGGTCACTAACTAGAATTTAGTTGTCATATCAAGAACACGAGGGTGGAAAGGTGGTACATAAGCATGCAGTCCCTATCCCTATCCTTGAGCATGTCCCTATCTCTATCACTATCTTTTTCTATACCCCTATCCCTAACCATATCCCTATCCCTGACCCTTCCCCCATCCCTAATCCTAAGGTTAAGGCTGAGGCTAAGGTTTTCCATGATTGTGGGATGTCATCTACCAATAACATGTGCAAACTAAATGTTAACTTAATAGTATGATGTAGTGCAAGGCAATAGTATTCCCAAAGGAGATGTCCTAGCCCCTAGCTATACAACCATGCAGTGGAAACACAACAACATGGAGCAATAACACAAGATCTGATAACAAATTATAACTCTTTATTTATAAAATAATTGCTTACATCCAATGTGTTGGGCTATAAGGCCTTCTCGATTATGGCCAAATACAAAGTAATTAAAATAATAGTTCTACAAGATCCCTCAAGATCCAATACATTGACTAGCTAGTCCAGATCCACACTCTAGTAGAAACCCTCTAGAAAGATCTCAACTTGTGCTCACAAGCCCACCAAGAAATCCCCTTGTTTTCCAAGTTGCAGCTATTAGCTCTTCTCCAAATTTTCTCTTCAAGATCCTCTGCTTCTCCACGATGGATGATAATGACTAAAGACTTCCCCACAACCCTTACTTATACCAATCTAAGCCAAAAAGTGGCCCAGAACACAAATTAAATACAAATACATAAATTAAATGCCATAAGTCGGCCAACAATAACAATTAAATGCCCAAAATTGATGTTTGAGTAAAATCATAATATATCCTAGCTCTGAAAGAAGTCAAACTCGTGCTTCAAACCATAGTTAGTACTCTAGGCCCTCTTCAATCCCTAAAAATTTTATCCTCTAAATCATTGTGAAAAATTAGTTATATAGCCTGAAATAGACACTAAATTCCCAGACCATGTAGAACAACCAAAGACCATGCCAAGCTCCAAGACCATGTCGAGCTCCAAATACCATGCTGAGATCCATAGACCATGCTAAGCTCTAAATTCCATGCTAAGCTCCATAGACCATGTCGAGCTCCAAAAACCATGCCGAGCTCCATAGACCATGCCAAGCTCCCAAAGCATACTGAGCACTAGTCCTTCTTCAATCGAGTACTAGTCCAAGCACCCTCCAAAGCAACTACTAAACCTCCTCTCATGAACTTCAAAGTAGTCATCAAGAAAACCTAAGATGATCCTACATCAGACTCCCTAGGTAAATAGAAAAGTGTGTCCCACACTTTGATTCCCAAAGAAAGATCAACAACCAACTTCATCTTCACCAAAGGCTTCCACTCCAACAGGAATAAGAAAACCAATCTACACATCATCCACATTTGCATCATTCTATCAAAAACTAGAATATCAACCACTCAATCAACATGCTCACTCCTAGGAACAAACTAAACATAATTCTTCAACCAAAAAAATCTTATCCACATCAGCAACTAGTGAATCCACACCAAAAAAAACAAACCCCACATCAGTAGCAACAAACTCCACATTAGTAGCAACATGTAGATCTCCATCAACACATGCCAAACTTACAACACTAGCAATCTCATTGCTCACAACAATATGCTCTATAATACATAACTCACCACCAATAGAAACTAGATCATCCATGATTGAGTGCTTTGTAATTTTGATGCCAGATCCAACCAATTGATCATGAAAACAAACCTCTATCCTAGCATCAACAAGGTTAGGAATATCTTTAGCAACAACCTCTAGCTACTCTGTAGGTTTTGTATCAAACTCCATAATCTGATCAACAAAACTAACCTCTTCTACCTCAACCTTGGTATGCTATCTTCTCTCATGAATGAGTCTCTTAACTAGTCAAACAACTCTCTTCCAAATTGGTAGACTCCAACTCCACAAACAAGTATGGAATTCCTTCCTTACCCCATCCTTAACTTGATCAGCCAAGCTAGTTTCAAATTGAGCAACCACCTTCTTAGTTTGATCAGCCAAACTAGCTTCAAATCAAGCAAACATCTTAGAAGACCTCCTCTCCACCACATCATAGAGATTTGCAATCATCTTAGGGTCCAATCCTCCTAGAGACATCTTCCAAGATCTTTGTAAGCCCTCTACAAAAAATCCTTCCTATGCTCCTTGTGATAAACCCAAATTGTTTGCAAGTGAGATTGCAACCAGCCACCTCATACAAACAATCAAGAACCACATCACAAGTCTAGGACCATATATATTCAATCCACAAACACTCTGTGATCATGCTTCAATAAGATCAATCATCCATCGATCCATCTACAAGACCTCTACAATTGCAAGTCAAAATCACAATTTTCCACCCCGCAACCAAGAGATCTAGGACTCTAGAAAGAATATCCACCAACAAATCAAGATCTTCTCAGATCCACTTCTCTAACCCAAGTCCTTGGGAAAAATGCCTCAGCTTTGGTGATCTATCTACATACTCAGGAATAACCTTTGCGCTGATACCATTCCCTAGAGGAGATGTCCTTGCCCCTAGCAAATAATCACGTATAGAAAACACAACAACAAGAAGAAATAACACAAGATCTGATACCAAATCACAACTCTCTATTTATAAAATAACTGCTTACATGCAATGTGCCAAGTTGTAAGGCCTTCCCAGTTATGGCCAAATACAAAGCAATTACAATAACAATTCAGCAAGATCCCTCAAGATCCAATCTGTACACTAGCTAGTCTAGATCCACACTCTAGTAGAAACCCTCAAGGAAGATCAAAACTTATGCTCACAAGCCCACCAAGAAATCCCCTTGTTTTCCAAACTGTAGGTACTAGCTCTTCTCCAAATTCACTCTTCAAGCTCCTCCAATTCTCCACGATGAATGATAATGGTTAAAGACTTCCCCACAACCTTTACTTATATAAATCTAAGCCACAAGTCATCCCAAGACAAAAATTAAATACAAATACATAAATTAAATGCCACAAGTCAACTAACAACAATAATTAAATTCCCAAAATTGATGTATAAGTAAAATCATGATATCTCCTAACTCCAAATGAATTAGAACTCATTCTGTAAACCATATTTAGTACTCTAAGCCCTCTTCAATCCCTAAAATTTTCATCCTTTAACTCATTGTGAAAAATTAGTTATCCACCCTGAAATAGACACAAAATTCCTAGACCATGTGAAGCAACCAAAGACCATGCCAAGCTCCAAGACCATGCCAAGCTCCAAAGACCATGCTGAGCTCCATAGACCATTCCAAGCTCCAAGATCATACTGAGCTCCAAAGACCATTCCAAGCTCCCAGACCATGCCAAGCTCCATAGACCATCCTGAGCTCCCAGAGCATGTCAAGCACTAGACCTTCTTCAACCGAGTACCAGTCCAAGCACCCTCCAAAGAAACTATTGAGCCTCCCATGAACTTTGAAGTAGTCACCAAGAAAACCCAAGATGCTCCTGCATCATATTACAAGAATACAAGGGGTCAATAAGTGGATTTCATATAATTACAAGAACATGTACTCAATAAGGGATCATGATAGGTTCTATAAGTAATTTAAGGTCATAAGGGGTCCTATCAAGTCTTAAAAGTATTTCTAAGGTCTTAAGAGGTCATGTATAAGGTCCTATTAGGTCTAATTAGTAATATAAGGTTTTCATAGGTCATATTAGGTGTTAATCAAAATTAATTAAATGTAGGAGAGAGAAAGTGAAGAGAGAGAGAGAGAGATGAGAGATAGTGAGGAGAGTGTTATAAATAGATAATACTAAGATGAGGGGTGAATTAATATTCTACAAACTTTTTCCTACAACTGAATATTGTTAATTACTTTATAACTTGCATGTGAAAGTAAACTAACAATGTTGAATGGTAAATATAACCATGCACATAGAGAACTCATAACATCATTATTTGTTACCTAGGAAAAACTTGGCCAAGTGAAAACCCTAGTGAGGATGATACTCACTAGATGATTCACTAAACAATAGGATCATGTTGAGGATACTGACCCTGTTAGGAGTCTATGAAGTACATATAGTGTCTCAAGTCCTTGTTAGAGGACTAGGCCTTGTTAGAAGCATCAACCTTATTAGGAGTTGCTAGAACAGATACAATGTATGCAAGAAGAGCCCATTGCCCTAACATGTAATTATACAATTCAATTCTTCACAAGAATAGATATCCATACAATACCTTCTATCTACTATATTTTTCACTTGCTATGCTCAAATATCAGATGTAATTCACATATAATCAATCAAAAATCTCGCATAGATCATATGTATGTCACATAGTTCATCATATATTGCACACGTATCTTCACAAGATAAGATCTTTACTAATACCTCTTATATTCATAAATCTCTACTCAGTCAGCCTTCATGTCTTCACACACTTGGCATAATATGAAATAACTTATGGAATAATATCCACATAGTCAGCTCATCATGACATAGTAATTATTTTGTAACCAATGTAATTCCTAAAGTTGTATAATCTAATTCTCTGTTATGCTTTGTTCTATATTGTAAAACAAGCACACTAGTATTTTAACTATAACTCATGTCATACTATCCATACCCATCTATGCACTAGCATACATCATCATGACACTATCATAGAGCTTTTCTCAACTATGAATGATCTAACTCTCATCAAGTCATTCGTACACATCACATTTGTTCTCTCTGTTACTAAAAATTGTTTAACATTTAGACAATTTTCTATCTCTAAATGCATAAATAAAATGTTGAATACATGTTGATATAAATGACAACCTCAGGACATCTTTCTAATAAATTACCAACAAATAGAGAGTCAGGAGAGATATTAAGGAGAAAAAGTGATAAGAGAGAGTGAGAAAAGAGAATCTGAGAAGATGGAGAAGGTGAGGAGAGAGAATGTGAGAAGAGAGAAAGTGAGAGGAGAGCAACAAAGAGAAGAGGGAGAGAGTAAAGTGAGAAGAGAGATAGTTTAAGGAGAGAGAAAATGTGTGTGTGAGAGAGAAGAGAGACTAAGGATAGAGAAAGTGAGAAAAGAGAAAATGATAAGAGGGAGACTGAGGAGAGAGAAAGTGAGAATCTTGAGAGAGAGTGAGAGAGTAATGAGATATATATATATAAGAGAGAAAGTGACAAGAGCAAGATTGAAGAGACAAAGTGAGGAGAGTGAGATTGAAGAGAGATAATGTGAGGAGAGTGAGATTGAAGAGAGAGAAAGTGAGGAGAGAGAGAGATAGTTTTCTAGATATCCTAGGTTTTTATGTTTTTATTCATCTATAGTTTTAAATTATTTTTTGTTTTCTACATCTTTTTTTTTTTTTTTTTGTCTATTTACCTAGAATTTAATAATTCTAAACATACAATTCCTTCAACTACAATTATAACAATGTTTTTCAATATTTTCTAATATGTAAACTAAAATACAACATATAAGCATATACTATAAATAACTAAATACCAATAAACAATAACTAAATATTCATTAAAAATAACTAAAGTTTCATTAATAGCTACCAAAAATTCATTTAAAAACAACTAAATATTCATTAAAAATTACTCAATATTCATCAAAAATAACTAAATATTCATTAAAAATAAATAAATATTTATTAAAAATGCAAAAATGCAAAAACTAAACATACTTGGTATGTTGAATGCTTGAAGAAGGTTGCAAATTCTTGGTTGGAATGATGATGCAACTAAAGACTTCACAAAGTTTGTTCTAAGCCCTTCAATGAAATTGTAGCCATAGAAATGAAATGAAAAATGTAGCCCACATGTTAAAAAACCATTTTGAGTGGAAAAAATGGGTTTTAATTTCTTTGAAAAAAATCCTAATGGCTTCACATGAACCTTGGGCTTTGCACAAAGCCCTATGAGGCTAGCAACCCCATTGGGCTTCATGTGAAGCCCTCGCCACATAGCTTCGTGCAACATTATGTGGCAACTTCGTGTGAAGCCTAGGCTTTATTCAAAGCCATGAAATTGCTTCATCCAAAGCCTAGGCTTCATTCAAATCTATGTGGTGGCTTCATGCAAATCCCAAGCTTCATTTAAAGCAGCTAAAAATCAAAATTCCCACTCTTCATCTGATTTATTCATGATGAAAACTAGGAACCATTACTATGGCTTGACCCCTCACTCTAAAAATTAGTCATATTCTAAAATAGTTGGATGAATACCTTAAAGATAAGTCATCTTATGATAAATTTTTCCATTTCAACTTGAATATAATTGATGTGGCATCTTACAGACTATGTGCTCTTATTAGCATATCAAAAGACAAAAATATGGGAAAAGGAATTCAAGAACCTGAAGAAAAACTTTTTTGATTGCATTACACACATATCAAAATAGTCAGAATAAAGAAATGGAAGGTAGATCCATTTTTTTTACTTGTATATAATTTTTTGATTCACCTTTGTCACTGATGTCAAAGGGGGGGGTCATGGTAGTGAAAAATGCATATTTTATATGTATGAGGAGCTATAAGGTAGAACATTATCAAAGAGGGAGTAATATTATAAATATGATATGATATGTAAAGATGGTATAAATAAAAAATTATCCACATATTAAAATTTGTATAGCCATGTGAAGAACTTCACAAATTTTGAAATTTTAAGTTTTTGGGACTTAGCCAATTTTCCCACATGTTGCCAACAATGCCAAAGGGGGAGATTCTTGATCATTTTTCTAAGAGAAGATTATGAAAATATATTTATATTATCATTTTTGGAAACATATTACTTTTATAGAGTTAGTATATCATGGAGATATGATTTTGGGTTGATAACTTAGAAAATTATCTAAATATTTCAAAGTTTAACTATTAGCACAAACATAGTTTTGATTTGTTTAGTTTACACAAAAAAATTTGGTACATACGTAGTTATTTGGTGATAGTAAAAAGTGTTAGGATATAATACCTATGTGCATGAGTCTTTATGAGTAGTACAAGCAAAGATATTAAGGATTTGTTGATTACAAGTTTGCACAAGTAGAACATGTCAGAGATAAGGAAACAAATATTTTAAGGAATTTTTGTTTTGTCAAAATAATTACTTTAAAAATTAGGTATAACATCCTAGATGTTAATCCTAAGTGAATAAAGAATGATTTTGTATTTTGGGGCATGTGTGAAGACATGAAGGTTGACAGAACGAAATAACATGGTATAAAGGAAAGAACTTCAAATGGAAAGTTGTGTGATGATTTTTTGATTGTTATGCTATTCTTTTGTGATGTGAATTTGATGTTGAGAGTACTAAGAGGCACTATATTAAAATATTGTATAATGAGCTACAAAGGTAAATCTAGATATTGAAGATATCAATATTGACAAGAGGTTTTTCTATCTATGGTGTAGGAGCGCCTAACAATTGCCAAGGCAATCTAAGTTACATATTTTTTTATTTAAGTGTGAGCCTTAGGGAGTTTTGGATTTGAAGGATAAGGTCATGTTGACCATGGGTGAGGTACATTGGAGAGTGTTGTTCATATGTTCTTAGGCCTTTTTACTAAGTGCAATTAGGGGCTAGCAAGATGTAAAGCCCTCTGATTGACACAAGACATGATGATGATTTCATCATGAGTTCATTAGGGTATTGGAAGATTTAAGACGTGGTTTTTACCATAGTTAAGGTTTATGGTAGAGTTTGGGAAGGTAGAAAGGTCATTTGACCAATTTTCCAAAAAGTGGCAAAAGTTGGAAAGGATGCATTGAGCGACTTTGCAATTTTTAAAATTTTCTTGAGAAATTTTTTGAAAAAGTAAAAAATTACAATGTAAAAAATTTGAGATTTTGAAAAATTAGACCTATGGGAATGGTTGGAAGTACAATGTATGGAATTTGAGTTTTTGAAATTAGTACTTGAAGCATTTTGTGAGCAATTTTCTTGTTTTTCATGATAGTAGGTAGTTAGTCATGTAAGATTTGTATTATAGCTTGTTCATCTTTTGGTCTGCATGTTTTCTTGAATCTATACATTTATAGATAGGATTTTTGATAAATTTTATTACCTTTTATAAAATTCTCTGTGTTCTATATTGTCACTAGTTTTTTCTAGGTAGTTTTGGAAGATGGAGCTCTAATTCACTTCCCCACTATTCAATCTATAAAACCTCTTAGGGATAGTGAGTAGACTCCATGTACTCAGCATGTTAGGAGTAGGGTCCCTCAAATGAAAACTAACCATTTTAAAACTCTTTCCCTAGGCAAGCCTAGTTTGGCTAGGGAAGACCATATAGAAGTATGAGATGCTAGCAAAGGAATGAATATAGAGTCCGATTCCTTTTGGAAATTGAAGAATAAGGGATTACCATAATCCTATGAAGGAGAAAGGTTTAGACCAATCCCATAACCATCCTAAAACAAGCTTGCTTGCTAGACTAGTCAATTAAGCCTAAAGTCCTATCTTCACCTAATTTGGGTTAGGTTGATGGATGGGAGAGTATGACCCCAAGACCCCAAAAATATTTAAGGGAATTCCAAATAGACAAATAAACCTATACAAAAATCTAGGGCTACTTTGGAAGGCATAGGAGAAAAACCCAATTTTCTTGCTTTAAGAGACCTAATTGGTGCTCTTGGCCTATTAGGCCTATTTGTAAAAGAAGTAAGAGATTGGATGGGAAGGTGAACTTTTTGGGATGTCAAACATAACTAATTGTTTGAGTAGGAGTATTTTTCATTACCTCCATACCCCTACAAGGCTCAGTCCAAGATTTGGGCATTTTGAGCCATTAAGCTTGTTTAAGGGCTAGAGTGAAGGAAGTGTAAATGCATCAAGTTTTATCTTATTAGAGTGTTCTTAATTGATAGTTAGGTTGATTAGTGAAACAAAGGGGACCTTAGGAAAATTAGGGTCCTATGCATGGCAAGTGGTGAGGAAGAATCACCCTAGAGATCTTATAAGGAGACTAAGAGCATGAGTCAATGGGTGACTCATCCAACCTCCCTATCAATCTATACTTTTTGTGTACAAAATATTATTGTATATTACATGCTTGGGAAGTGGGCTTATCTTACATACTTTTTATAATTGAGGATTCAAACAAGACCTAGTCTTGTAATAATGATTGAGATACTATACATATGTAATAGACTCCTAATAGAGTCAATATCTTTCCTAAGATTTTTTGATTAGTGAATCATTTTGTGGGTACCATTCCCATTGGGGCTTTCCCTTAGCTAGGGTTTCCCTAGTTAAAAAATAATGGTGTTATGAGTTGCATTGTATTATTTTTATATTTACATTTAAATATATTCAAATGTATAGGTTTTAATATTGTTAATGACATCCATATTTGGAAACAAATACAAGGTCTGAATGAGAACAAATATAAGTCAAAATATTTCTTTTTTTTGAAATTTCCTTATAGTCATGTATGATAACATGATTTTTTCTATGACAATATGTGGGTGTTATAACACAAAATGCTAATCTCAAATGACAATATGAAAAATTGATAGATTTTTACCAATAATATAGTATATTCTTGTAAAAAATACATGTAGTTTTTAGATGATAATTCCAAGATCATCATACAATAATTTACAAACAACAAACCTAAGGAAAAGGCTTGTATGACAATTCTAGCATACAAAAATGAAATTTTTTCAAAATTTGATAGTTTATACATCTTTTGAGATTTTTTTGATAGACATACATAGTCAAGGAAATTATAAGGACATTAGTAGATACATTTTGGTAGAAAATTATGATAAAATAGTAATCTCAAACAATTCTACAAAGGAAAAAGAAACTTCATGGAATGCAAGAATTAGGATGTCTAATTTCTCAATTATAACATAATGATATATCTATGTTTGAGAATGTTTTTACTGGTATAGGAAAAATGAAGGAAATTAAAGAAAAATTCTACCCAAGGAATTAGTATCAAAACCTTTTCCCATACTATGTATCTCACAAGAATAGAAAAGTTTGGGAATTTTGGATGGTTTCTATTCTTGATCAAAAAGATCTATTGATGCCTCATTTATATTTCCATTCTATTGAGTATAGATGGTGAGTGTAAAATATTTGGGGGATCTAGGAAACCACTTGGATTGATCTTCACACACAAATTATGAGGCTTTGAAAGGTGATTTGGGTATCATCTATCCTGTAGTTTTTAGTAAGTGTTCCATTCATAGCTATACCCTATGCTCCTGCAAGTAGAATTAATGCCTTTTAACCTAACAATCACTCAAATTTAAGGTAGTCTTGTAAACAAGATTAAGACCTCTCGACCCTACACAAATACTGGTATATTCTACCATATTCCTAAAAATAGAATTAAGACACAAAAGAGTTCCCTATGAGTACAAGGGTGAGGGTAGTCTCGTAAATGAAATTAAGACTGCAAGGCCCTACACACTCATTGGAGTTAAGAAGATAGAATACCTAAGTACCCCTAGGATTTAGTATTATTAAGGTCCATTGGATTATAGTCAAATGGATAAGACAGGTCTTCTTGTTCTTGCTTGAATTATTTGTATAAGATTTTTTCCTCAAAGACAAGCTTTCTAAAAGAGATACTACAAGACTAGAAAAGACTCAACGGTCTATATGTTTTATTGGACTTAATGGAAAAGGTAATACTCCCCTATCCTCTAACTTCTCCAAGACATGCAAAATAGATCTAGTATCATTAATTAACCATATGTATTACACATGATGAATCTTATGCTTTTAGGTTTTTGATTGAACACAAATTGCCAAGAGCATACTCCCCTAACACCAACTTAAATGTGATAGATAAAACTCTTAAGATGCCCCAAAATGAAAAGAAATAAATAAGATAATATATTTTGATATAGATTCAAGGATACCTATAACAAAAATCCATTTTCAGTTTGTCAATGATGGTCTTCATCAAGTGGCTTGCTAAATTTTTTATTAAGTTGTATTAATAATATCAAAAAATAGAAGATGAGACAATGATTAGCATTACTAGTATTTTGGAAATCAATCAAAAACCTTAAAATTCTACTCTTTAAAAGTAAAATATCAATTTGCAATCTTACTAGAAAATTGTATAATAATATGCTCTTCATATATGACAAAATACCTTTTCTTCAAATACTTGTATGAGTCACAATTAGGGCTAATACAATAGAATACCAAATTACAAAGGCTTCTACGAGTTAGAATCAAACAAAGAATGATGATATGAAGCCTTAAAAATGCTCATATGAGGATTTTTTAATTCCATATGATAATCTAAAAAAATGTACAAATGGAAACATTAAAAATTCAAAATATTAAAATATTGAGACCATAAATCAAAAGTTTAGGCCCCTTGGTGGATTCCATAATTGTGTGTGTAAAAATTAGTCATGCACCCATGGCACAACACTTTAATAAATCATTACATTCACACTTATTATAAATTAGATAATAAAATAAATGAATGCACAAAATCATGCTAATTAGACTTGTTTCCTCCTATCTAATACAATTATCATTGTTCTTAGATTGCTAAGATATCAATGACTAGACAATACTAGGATGAAGGATTTAAATGTATGCAATTGTAAGATATTTTTTGAATTTTTGTACTAAAATATGATATGATTTAATATATATAAAATAATGATGGTGTAATATTATCCTATGAAAGAAACATGATTGATATAATCTAAATGGTATGCAATGTTAATTTGAATGGACACAATAAGAAAGATTCTCAAAACATGATGCACAATATCTCTAAAGTAGATGATGTTGTATTTGAATTCAAAAGCCTGGATATTAATGTAAATGGTAAAATTATCTCTATTCATCCAAGACTATCCAAGGGTCTTTTAGAGTAGAATCAATTGTTGTTATTTCTTTGCCTCAAGTTATTTATCTTCAAGATCATTTAGGAGATTCTCAAAACATTCAAATCTCCCTAAATGAGAAAGGTGGAGGTTTTTGATCCACTCAAGGGAGGAGATGGAGGAAGGATAGTTCAAGGATTTTCATCCTTGCCTCAAATCATAAATCACACTACAACATTTGGGGTCAAATTTTGACACTAATTTGCGATGGCGATGTAATTCATGTTGATTTTCATTTTTTTTCAATTGTCCCTGATACCATCATAACACTGATGTTGGAGTTGTATTTTTGATGCCTACTGACTATAAGAAAAAAAAAGAAAAAAAAAAAACATGACATAAATCATTCCCTATTTTTTTTTATTGTAGAGAGCTACATAGGAAAGAGGGCTGAGAGCTTTGAATGAGTGTGGAGAGCTGTGAACATTGGCTTTCCCTTCATTTCTTTGATCTCTACAATTAGTTGATGTAATCTCTACATTTTTTTGTCATGCCCTTGGTCTGTGATTTCATTATTTTGATCTTTGTAGTTCATTTTTGTGCCCTTGATCTAGGATTTGGTTGTTGTGATCTCTGCATTTCATTGTCGTATCATTGATCTACATTTTCATTATCATGCCCTTGCTTTGCAGTTTTGTTGTCATGTTGTGCCCTTGTGATCTTTATGCCCTTTCTCTATGATTTCATTTCTGTGTAGTGCCCTTTCTTTGTGATTTCATTGTCGTTCCCTAGCTCTACCATTTTCTTCAAGGGCTAGGTAAAATTTTGTTTTTTTTCCCCTTCTAAAAAGGTATCTCTTTATATTTCCTTCTATACATGTATGTTTAGAGATCTTATTTAAGGTGCTTATTACATCTTAGCATAATAATAAAAATTGATCAAGTTGCATACATATTCTAGAATTCAAATAATAAAATAATAAACTCACTCAACCAATGCTAAGTGACTTACCTCAAGGCCCTCCACAAAAATAACACAAACTAGGAAAAAAGGGTAGAGTTTGCAAGAAATTCTACAAAAACACATCATAGTAGATATTTTTAGAAAGAAACTAGTCATAACCTAGTAAATTAGGTCTAGTTGTTGATTAGTTGGGTTGATTACATATTCATGTAGAACTGTCATCAGATTAGGTACAATAAAATGAAAAATCAATTGTTCCCATCTAGTAGGATGAAATACAATTTTCCATGGTATTTCTACAAGCCACATTATAGTATGATATTTGTATAAGCCAAATTTTGTATGAATATTACTCATAAAACCAATCAATTTTTTCAAAATTTTCATTCTCTTGAGGCCTCTTGCCCAATTGTTCATGTGTTTTTCTATGCTTCCATATTGTATATATTTTGTGATTATTTTATTCTAAGTAATTATCACTCCAATTTTTATCCATCTAATGGAATGAGCTCTCTATTGACACATTGCAACAAATGATTCATGCCTCCCTTCATTATGGTGCCTCTGCAAGCTTTCTTCATTCCATGTGAGCATGATGTCCTCTAGTTCCAATGTGATGTTTGCCAATGTTTGACTTTTGAATTAAAGTTTAGACAATAATTCTAATAAATATCACGGTAGCATTCTATCAAATAGTCCATGTGCCTTATCTATACTACTTGATTAATGAGTTATCACTAAGAAGTGTTGTTATATAAGAAGCTTCACATTTATTTCCATTCCTCACATATCATTTTGTGGATACTAGCTTGTTATCTAGTTTCTATATTACCCTTGCAAATGGATTATTTTGAAGCAGATTTGTATTTTGTTAATGCTCAATATTTCATGGCTTGGTGCAAATCTAAGTTTGTCTAATTTATTTCTACAATTTATTTTTCAATATAGAGTCTCAAAACATATGAATGGTATAAAATGGTTGGGAAAGGGGTTTTTTAAGTTAAAAGCCTTTCTACTTTTCTTTTGTTGGAAGAATATCAATATTTTGTTTACAACGTCTGTATACATTAAAAGGGAGATCAAAGAATAATTACTAGTATAGTCTTTATTATACTTCAGAAAGTAAATTGTGATGTAAAATACCTACATCTTATACTTCATTATACTTTAAATTTTTTATGTATTTAGATCCACATTTATTTGGCTTAATTGTGAGAATTTTAGTTTTTACATATTTTTCTATCTTATGGATTATTTGTGAAATTATTTGCAAAAATTTTGTGCTAACTGATCATGCAGTGATAGTCTACTTTTGTGCTAACTGATCATGCAGTGATAGTCTACATGGAGTCCTTATGACAACAATGGAGGGCAAGGGTGATGTCATCCTTTTGGGCACCTACTTCCCACATCATATCTTTTTATTTTTCTTCTTTTCTTCACCAATTTTTTCTCATGTGATGACCTCTCTATTAACACATTGCAACAAATGATTCTTTCCTCCCTTCACTATGGTGCATCTACAAGCTTTCTCCATTCCATGTGAGCATGATGTCCTCTAGTTCCTATGTAATGCCTACTAATGTTTGACTTTTGGATAGAATTATAGACAATCTTTTTAACAAATATCATGGTAGAATTCTATCAAACAGTTCATGCGCCTTGTCTATACTACCCAATTGATGAGTTGTCACTAAGAAGTGTTTTAGATAAGAAGCTTCACATTTATTTTCATTCCTCGCATATCATTTTGTGGATATTGGCTTATTATCTAGTTTCTACAGTCACCCTTTCATATGGATTATTTTCAAGTTGATTTTTATTTTGTCAATGCTCAATATTTCATGGCTTGGCATGAATCCAGGTTTGTCTAATTTCTTTCTACAATTTATTTTTTAATTTACCATCTCAAAATATTTTAATGGTAGAAAACAACCAGGAATGGGGTTTTTGAAGTTAAAAACCATTCTACTTTTATTTTGCTAGAATAATATTGATATTTTGTTTACAATCTCTGTATACATTAAAAGATAAATCAAACAATAGTTGCTAGTAGGTTTCATTATTCTTTAGAAAGTAAATTGCAATGTAAAACTCCTACATCTTATACTTCCTTATACTTAACTTTTATATATATTTAGATCCATGTTTATTTGGTTTATTTGTGAGAATTTTAGTCTTTACATAGTTTTCCATCTTATGGATTGTTTGTTAAATTTTTTGTAGAAATAGGTGCTACAGAACTAATCATGCAGCAAGAGTCTACATGGAGTCCTTATGACAACAATAGAGGGTAAGGGTGATGTCATTTTTTTGGGCACCTACTTCTCCCATCATATCTTTGTATTTTTCTTCTTTTATTCACCAAATCTTCTATGTTGCTTCTCTAGCAACTATACCGATGTCATGATTGACATTTTACATAATACATCTGTATACTTGACATACCTCTTCAATGATTAGCTTAAAATCATTTTTTCTCTACTACTTTCTTTTTCCCCCTTTTGTTAGCTTTAAAATTTCTAGGTTTTGATTTTATTTATACTTATTTGGGTGCATGGTATTTCTTCATTTAATTGGATCTTGACTTTTGATTATTTTTAAAAATCACTTTTTAGATTGACTACTTGTAGATTAATATTTCCTTAGTGAACTATTTTTTATGACCGAAGAAAAATGGTACAAATAATCCCTTGACCCAAGGTTGAAGTAGTCAAATATATTCCCCACAATATATGATGTGTACTACAGTGCATCTCAATCTAGGGCCTACAAATAATTTAAGAAATATAATTTTAAGATTTGTAAACTTAAAAATTATTTTCCAATTAGAAAAATAATATTTTTTATTAGTAAAATAAAAGGATAATAAACTATTTTTTAAAATGAAAAATAAGAAAAACATTAGAAATAAATCATAAATATGCTAAGTTGCATTTCTTTTGTTTTCCTTATTATATAACACTTGTATGATGCTATTCTTTGAACTCTCTTTCCTTCAAACAATGGGGGATATAGTGGTATCCATTACTCATAAATTATTTTTCCATACTCATCATTGCCTTCACATGGTTGCTTGATGTTGAAAATGAATCTTCATTTATATGTAGCAGTGTTACTAATGTTTCAAACATGTCTCCTTTTTATGCTTTCTAAAATGATGTTTTCTAACTTCCGTATAACTCCCATATGCATACTAGAAACCCATAGTAGAATATAATTATCATTGCCAAAAATCTTCAAGTATAAGTTGTTGGTGATGACATAGATGAATTTCTTACAAATAACTAAGCTTCTATATACTGTTTGACTCATACTAATGATGCCTTTACTTTCTTGTTCCTTTATCATCTTATCAGGTATCCAAAATTATTTTCACTACTGATAGTATATTCATTTTAATTACTAATGTTTGACTTCATTTGTATGATCATTATTTCTGCTGATTATTTCTTTCTAAAGTTAAATGTCATCAATGTAATACCTACTATTTATTCTTTGACTATCCTTTTCCCTATTCTCTTTCTATACATAATTGTTGTTATATGGTTTTTTTTAATATTATTTTCATCATTGTCAATGATATCTGAATATGTGCATTATATTGCACAATTATAAACTTTTAGAAAGTGCATTGTTGTTTTGATATATATATATATATATATATATATATATATATATATATATATATATATATATAATGTTGGATACAATTGTTAATTCTGTAGTCTTTGATGTTACACAAATGTCATATAAGCCATCAGACAAAGTCTACTGAGCTCAGATGGTCAGCAAAGCAATTTACAGTGTCTACCGAATATTCCTAAACAACTCAAAGGAAAGTTAGCTCTTACTAAGGTCACTCGAGCATCAAAGGATTTTATAGCAGAAAGTTAATGTTAACCGAGCTCCCAAGGTTAACAAAGGGAAAGTCAATGTCTACCGAGTTGACTCGATCATCGAAGAGAAAGTTAGCTTAAACTGAGCTCACTCGGTAAGCGAAGCAAGGTCAATTTTTACTGAGTTAACTCAATCTCTGAAGGAAGTTGCAAGGTTTGTAGTGTTTACTGAGCTTCACTTGGTTAACACTGGGGAAACCATTCTGGAGCAGTGGTCACTGAGTTAGGTCAGGCAATGAAGAACTTTATGGTTCTAAAGAATTAAGTCTAATTTTTTTGTGCAATATTTGCAGCCAACTAATTTAATGTTTTTCAGTTGTTGTAACTTTTAATTGAGTCGACTTGACAATCTGTAAGGTATATATGAAAGGTCAAATTGTGAATTCTTGAACATGAAAAAGAGTGGATGCATAAGAGTGCAAATGTATGTATATAAATGGAATGAGAAAATATTGAATATATGAGCAAATGTTGAGGAAGGATTAGATATCCTTATGGAGCTGCAAAGTTGTATTCGATCAATGAGGATCTAGTGAAGTACAAAAAAGATCTATATTCAACAAAGATAAGTTGCATATATTTCAGATCACTTCATTGTTTCTTTCTAATCATTGTAACCGTGATTCAAAATCTCTTAACAGAGTTGGTTTAACAACCATTTTGTAAATCCTCTAACAAGGTGACAATTTAGTTGAATTGTTCTTAAGACCTCCAACTAGGCCACTCCTTATAGGGTGATTAAATCCTCTAATAGGGTCACACCTAACAGTGTGTTTTGTAACCTTTAACAGGGTTGGCTCCTAATAGGGATCACTTTAGAAGAGTGAAAATTGCTAACAAGTTACTTGGTGGTTTTTTCCCAAATTGAGTTTCCACATTAAATCTGGTGTCTCTTGTGTTCATATTATTTCTTTTATGCATGCATGTTAATCATTTTAAATGCCTAATAAGTTAACAAAAGATCTATCAAGTTTTAAAATTTATTTGTGTGATCACCGAGTATTAGCAGCAACTATATTTTAAGACATCTAAAGATTTGTGGATTTATTTTTGTGGTAACTCATTCACCCCTCCCCTCTCAGTTACTCCATCTCTATTTCCAACAATTGGTATCAAAGCTTTTGGTGCTTGCAGGATAAGATTTCAAGGATCTAAGCTAAAGATCAGGATGTCTTATAAGAGAGAAATTTTAAGACTTAACAAAGATAACTTCTCAGCATGGCAAGGGTTGATGAGACTTCATCTAGTTTCTATTGGAGATACAGGACTAAAATACATTGATGAAAAATATTTAGAACTAGCTGGTACACTATCTGTCAATGATATTGTTGAAAAGAAGACTCACAACATTATGATGATAGATATAGTATCTACTCTGAGTTATGAAGAATTTGATGATATCAAGGACTGCAAATCTGCTTTTGAAATGTGGAAAAAGTTGAAAGAGATCTATGGAGGAGATGATAATGTTAGAAGAGCCAAAGTAGAAAGTTTGAGAGGACAAATTGATCAAATGAGGATGAGAGAGGATGAAAACATTGTAAAATATGTTGAAAGAGTCAAAGCATGTGTCAGTGCAATCAAAGCATCGAGAGGAGATATCAAGGAAGAGATAGTTATAAGTAAAGTTCTTAGAACTCTACTTCCCATTTATGCAATCAAAGTATCTACAATTCAAGAAAGAAGATGTGAAGCAAATAATAAGATAAATCTAGAGGCTATAGTTGGAAGATTGACTGCATTTGAACTAGACAATTTTGATAACTATGTTCCAGTTTCCAAGAACATTGAATCAGCATTTGAAGCCAAGCTTTCACTCAAAGAGAAAGGCAAAAGGAAAAAGGAATCTCAATCAGAAAGTGAAGATGAATTAGACCAAAGTTTAGATAGTGATCTTGAAGTAATTGAAGCCCTTCTAGCAAGGAAATATTCTAGAGGTAGAGAAAAATACAAATGTAAAGTACCCCTAATCTATTTTTCATGTGAAGAAGTTGGTCATATTGCTGCTAGGTGTCCAAACAAGTAGAAGAAAGATGAGAAGAAAGATCACAAATGGAATGGCAAGAAACACTTCAGATCATTCAAGGATAAAGGTAAGAAAACATGTTTTATGGCTAAAGATTCTAATGATTCTAATGATGAAGAAGAAGATGAAATTGTCTACATTGCTGTGAAAGATGAATCTAATAATGATGAAGAAATGGCACTCATTTCTCATATGAGCAAAAATGATACATGGATCATAGATAGTGGTTGTTCTCATCACATGACTGGTGACAAAACTAAGTTTGAATACTTTGAAGACTATGATGGTGGCAGTGTAAGATTTGGTAACAATAAACCATGTTGTATAAAAGAAAGAGGTAGAATCTCTCTAACCAAAGAACTTATATGTGATAATGCCTATTGGGTAAGTGTGGCACAACTACTCAATAATGGATTCAAAGTATATAGAATTCATGCATGGTAAAGCAAGATTGTTGGATGGCAAAGGAAAGCTGATTGGATCAGGTACTGAAACTAAAGGTAACTTGTTCTATCTTGAACTAGGTGAATGTTTATGTTTCATTTCTCAAGTTGAAGAAATTTAGTTATGGCATAAAAGGTTGTGTCATGTAAATTTTGATAATTTGGTAAAGATAAGCAAATTCAAGAAAGTAAGAGGCATTCCTAACATAAAGAAACCTGAGGTTGGTCTATGCAAAAATTGCTAGATTGGAAAGATGGGAAAGACTAGTTTTAAAAGTAAAAACTATCAGTCTGAAGATATATTAGAAATTGTACATACTGATTTATGTGGACCCATTGGAATTGAAAGCTATACTAGAGAAAAGTTCTTCATTCTTTTTGTTGATGATTACTCAAGAATGATGACAATCATGTATCTAAGAAACAAATCAGAAGCATTTGAAAAGTTCAAATGGTATTTAGCCAGAGTAGAAAAGGAAACAGGGAAAAGATTAAAATGCTTAAGGTCAAACAGAGGTGGAGAATTCATTTCACATGAGTTTAATAACTTTTGCATTGAAAGAGGAATCAAAAGATAGGTATCAGCCCCTAGAACACCTCAGCAAAATGGAATAGCTAAAACAAGGAACAGATCCATCATGGATTGTGCAAGAACTTTAATGATTGAAAAGAGCATTGCTATCAAATACTGGAAGGAAGCTATTAGCACTATAGTTTATACCCTAAACCAAGTACAACTGAAGAAAGACTTATTCAAAACCCCCTATGAGCTATGGTATGGCTATAAACCTAATGTAAGTTACCTTAAAGTATTTGGAAGTAAATGTTATATTTTGAAAGAATCTAGAAAAGGAAAATTTGATGTGAAAAGTGATGAAGGTATATTCTTTGGATACTCATACAAAAGTAAGGCATATAGATGTTTAAACTTGTCTACTCACAAAGTCATAAAAAGTGCACATGTGAAAGTTGATGAGTTTGCAGAAAAGACTGAAGAAGAAAGCAAAAGGGAACCAGAAGATTATAAAAGGTTTTTCTTCATTGAACCTGATATGGTACCAATTACATCAGAGAATCAAGAATCTTCTACTCCCGAGTCATCTGTAACCAAGTTACAGGAAGTTCAAATCGAGCCACAGCAAATCGAGTTAAATTTAGTGTCTACCAAGCAAGTGTCTACCGAGAAAGTATCTACTGAGAAAGTTTCTACCGAGCAAGTGTCTATCGAGTCTGAAGGACTCGAGCCAACATATACCGAGCAAATATCTACCGAGCCAGAACAGACAGTGCCTAAAGTTGAAATGCAAGAAGATAATAATGAAATTCATTCAAAAGGAAAGGAACCTATATTAGCTAAGTATGCCAGGAGACATCATTTAGCAGATCAGATCATTGGAGATAAATTTGAAGGAACCATGACAAGAAATAAGTTGAAAGGTACTTGTTTACTTGCTGATTTTGAACCTAAAAATATCAAAGATGCATTGGAAAATGATAGTTGGATTGAGGCTATGAATGAAGAGATAGTGCAGATAGAGAAAAACAAGACATGGACTCTTGTACCCAGACCTAAAGACAAAAATGTTATTGGAACTAAGTGGGTATTCAGAAACAAGTTGGATGAAGATGGTAAGGTATCAAGAAACAAAGCTAGACTAGTATGCAAAGGATATGCTCAAGAAGAAGGAATAGAATATGGAGAAACTTTTGCTCCTGTTGCAAGATTGGAAGGAGTTAGAACCTTACTAGCATATGCTGCTCACAAAAGATTCAAAGTTTATTAGATGAATGTCAAGTCAGCATTTCTCAATGGTATACTGGATGAAGATTTTTACATTGAACAACCTGAATGTTTTGTTGATCCAGATAAGAAGAACATGGTCTAGGAATTACACAAGGCATTGTACGGTCTAAAACAAGCCCCTAAAGCATGATATGAAAGATTGCATAACTATCTTATTCAGATTGGTTTTCAAAAAACTAATGATAATAGTAGCTTGTATATAAAGGAAGGATCAAATAATAAGATTGTCTTGGCAGAAATATTTGTAGATGATACTATTTTCACAGGGAATGATGATCTTTGCAAAGAATTCTCATAAAAAATGAACAAGGAATTTGAAATGTCTATGTTTGGAGAGATCAAATTCTTTGTTGGTCTTCAAATTCATTAGAATATAAATGGTATCTACATCACTCAATCAAAATACATCAAGGAGATATTGAAAAAGTTTGGAATGGAAGATTGTAAAATAGTTGGGACTCCTATGTGTACCGAATTAAAACTTACCCAAGGAAGATGAATCAAAAAAAGTAGATCAAACATTGTATAGATCTATGATCAGAAAGTTGTAGCATGTAGTTCATACTAGGCCAGATATTGCCCTTGCAGTTGGTATTGTAGCAAGGTTTTCAACAAAACCAAGAGAAAATCACATTATGGCAATCAAAAGAATAATGAGATATTTGAAAGGAACTGAAGAGTATGGTTTATGGTATAAGTTTGAAGGTAATTTGGATTTAAAATTATTTACTGATGTTGATTGGGCAGAAAACCTTGATGACAAGAAAAGTACAAGTGGAGGTGCATTCTTTCTTGGAAAGAGGTTGATTTTTTGGACAAACAAAAAGGAGAATTGTTCATCCCAATCTACAGTAGAGGCAGAGTATGTTGCTGCAGTAGTAAACTATTCTAATATTGTTTGGTCTAAATAGTTGTTGGAAGGCACGAAGATGGAAATCAAAGAACCAATTGTTATGTTCTATGATAATACAAGTGCAATCAACATATCTAAGAACCCAGTGATGCATTCCAAAACTAAGCACATTGCAATAAAATATCATTTTGTCAGAGAATTGGTGCAAGATAAGGAGATCAGATTGGAATATGTTCATACAAAGTAACAAATTGCTGACATATTCACAAAACCATTACCTAAGGATGCATTCTTGTATCTAAGAGATAAGTTAGGGGTCACTCCCCTATCTGAAGTTCACTAAAATGAAGTTTTAGTGATGCATCAACTCATACCAGGTTAAAGATCTATCAGTTGATGCAACATAACCAAGAAATATTACATATGAATCAGTACTAAAGGTACACTAAAATTCATTTAAGTTGAGTTGTCTTTGGCATGTGTTGTCAAAGAGGGAGAGTTTTACTATCATATCTCTCTGAAATTTGTTTAAGATAAAGAGTTTTCTATGTAATTCCTTCACAAAGGGAGATTACTGTAAGAAGGAGAGTTTTCTATCTTAGACGGAGAATTATTATGTTGACATGTTGTGTTGCCATATAAGAGAAAGACTTATTTTCAAATTTCATTCTACTATGACATGTCGTGTTTCCATCAATGCCAAAGAGGGAGATTGTTGGATACAATTGTTAATTGTGTATTGTGTTTGATGTTACACAAATGTCAAATTAGCCATTAGATAGAGTCTACTGAGCTCAGACGATCAGCAAAGCAATTTATAGTGTCTACCAAATGTTCCTGAACAACTCAAAAGAAAGTTAGCTCTTATCGAGCTCACTCAGGCATCAAAGGATTCTATAGCAGAAAGTTAATGTTAACCAAGCTCCCAAGGTTAACAAAGGGAAAGTCAATATCTACCGAGTTGACTCAGTCATCGAAGAGAAAGTTAGCTTTTACCGAGCTCACTCAGTAAGTGAAGGAAGGTCAATGTTTACTAAGTTAACTTGATCTCCAAAGGAAGTTACAAGGTTTGCAGTGTTTACCGAGCTTCACTTGGTTAACACTGGGGAAACCATTCTAGAGCAGTGGTCACCGAGCTGGGTTAGGCAGCGAAGAACTTTATGGTTCTAAAGAATTAAGTCTAATTCTTTTGTGCAATATTTGCAGCCGACTGATTTAATGTTTTTCAATTGTTGTAACTTGTAATTGAGCCGACTTGACAATCTGTAAGGTATATATGAAAGGTCAAATTGTGAATTCTTGAACATGAAAAAGAGTGGATGCATAAGAGTGTGAATGTATGGATATAAATGGAATGAGTGAATATTGAATATATGAGCAAATGTTGAGGAAGGATTAGATATCCTTATGGAGCTACAAAGTTGTATTCAATCAATGAGGATCTAGTGAAGTAGAACAGAGATCTGTATTCAACAAAGATAAGTTTCATATATTTCAGATCACTTCATTGTTTCTTTCTAATCATTGTAACCATGATTCAAAATCTCTTAACAGAGTTGGTTTAACAACCATTTTGTAAATCCTCTAACAAGGTGACAATTCAATTGAATTGTTCTTAAGACCTCCAACTAGGCCACTCCTTACAGGGTGATTAAATCCTCTAACAGGGTCACACCTAACAGTGTGTTTTGTAACCTTTAACAGGGTTGGCTCCTAATAGGGCTCACTTCAGAATAGTAAAAATTGGTAACTAGTTACTTGGTGGTTTTTTCCCAAATTGAGTTTCCACGTTAAATCTAGTGTCTCTTGTGTTCATTTTATTTCCTTTATGCATGCATGTTAATCACTTTAAATGCCTAATAAGTTAATAGAACATCTATCAAGTTTTAGCATTTATTTGTGTGGTCACCGAGTATCAGCAGTGTAGTGCCTACCCTCATTCACATCTTTTTTAGACTTATTGTTGTTGTTATTATCAAACTTTGATGGACTAGTTTTATGTTGATGGTTTAGTGGTATTGTTTTGACACTATCAGATATTATGATATGGATTCAGTTGATATATGATAAGATCATTTAGACTTTACATTTCATGTATGTATGATTATCATTACATTGCTTTCAGTTATTAATGATGATTAGTTAGATGGTATATTATCTCATGTGTTTTATTATGGATACTTACCCTATACTTGCATGTGTATGGTGTGTCTGTTTTCTTATTGTATGGCATTTCTGATGTGGTTAAGGAAGGGAGTCGTAGTCACCTACTTACTCGGGATCTACACGATGCACCACTTCCTACCATTGTCTGTTTAGCTTAGCATTATATATATTGTATGTACATGCATGATTTTTCTACAAGTTGTAGGTACCGGGTATCGACTTCCCTGAATTGTCAGGATGAGCGTACCCTATTATACTATCTCAATGATAAGAGAAGGGAGATAAATTCTCAAGTCCAAATCTCAAACCTTTAAACCAATTGTCCTAAAGAGGTAGGACAAGTATTTGGATATTTTACCCACCGAATCTATCGGAAGACATGATTCATGATTTTTAACCCTTTACACTAATTTTGTATGATTTGTTCTATGATGGGTTTTCATATTTTATCTTGGAGGTCTATGGTGAATTTTCTATTAATTAAGTCTTAATAAATAGATTTAATTAATAAATTAATTATTTTGGAAAAAATTAATAAAATATCATCATCTTTGATATTTTGAGTATAATTAATTAAATGAGAATTAATTGAGAGAAATGAATTAAATAAAAGAAAATTAGAAAATTAAAATTAATAATAATAATAAAATAAAATAATAATAAAGTAATAAATAAATAATAATAATAAAATTTGTAAAAAAATTAAAATGAAAGTTATAAATATTTAAATGGAAATTATATAAAAAGTGAATTGGAGTTATAAGCTTGCATGAGAATTAACGCATTTTTCTATTTCTCATGTGTCAACAACACAGGGGTTAGTGCATTAATTAAGCACATGGTGTCTACAACCCTATGGCTCATCTTGAAGGTTGGAAAAGACCCATGCTTAGTTGGTGACACCTTCCAGCTGTTTCTAGAAGCATTCTAGAGGTTTCTTGAGAGCTCTTTATATTGAAGCATTCTTAGAAGCTTAGACATAGCGTTGGAGAGCAATTGGAGCATTGGAGGACTCGAGAACTCTAAAGAGGGGAGCTTGCTCTGCGGATTTTCTGAGGAAGAGCAAATTAGCATCAGAATCTAAGTAGATTCTTGAGATTTTACTTATGCTATTTCCGCATCATGCTTTCCCTGTCTTCTTTGTGTCTTCCATATGTCTTCTGAGGAATTTCATATTATTATTGTATGCATTCTCAATATGAGCAATTAAATTTATTTGAGAATTTTATATGCATAGATCTGAAAGGAAAACGGGGCTAGGGTTTAAATTCATGACCAAATCCATTAGATTATTTTGGATAAAATTGAGAATTAAAAGTTCATAGAAAAATTCTGAGACTTAGAATTCATATATGGTGTATATATATATATATGTTTACATTTTTTTTAAATCTGCATACATACATATATATATATATATATATATATATATATATATATATATATATATATATATATATATATATGCATTATTTATACATATACTATGATATAAAATTCGTATATATACATACACATATATATATTTAATTGAGGAATCAAATATCAAATCACAACAGAGATTCATATAAATAAATTTCATATTGGAAGGAAACATTTTTTATTAAAAAAACATTATTGGAATTGTTGTATACAAAAAATATATATATAAAATAGATATGTACTAGAGGTGGGACGAAATGCACCCACCCCCACGACCCCGTACTCCGATGGCTTGAAATGTGTATGGTACCTGCACATCGCAGAGTACCTACGAATGGGGCGGGTCTCTCTTAATACTACCATGCCCCCCTCTTATTCCATATCTGACGGTGTCATACTGCAAGTTTTGCAGAGGGCTTATTACCATAGACCGCACATATTAGAGTCTGCACCGACTAAGAAGGCAATTAAATTTATTGGGGTGACCCCTTACTCCATCTTCTTTCTTACTATCCACAGCTCGTGGTATTGTACGCATGGAGAAACAATCTCCATATATACTGCCGCACAGCTAAGATAGGCCGCATGACCATCATACGTGGGCAGGTATATTGATAAGGTAGCGACATTATATTAGAGATCGTAGGATAGAATTTGTGATAAATTCAATCAATATAAGTTTTGATTAGTTAATGGGGTATTCAGAGTAAAGCGATAACTATTAAATATTATTATAATTAGCCTGAGTTAATATTATTTAGTAAATGACAATTAATATTTTATAAGATATTGATCGATGAACAATGGTTATTATATTAATTTAACTAATAATTGATAAACAAATTATGTGAATTTTTTTATAGTAGAAAAAAGTAAATTAATTATTAACATAAATCAAATTTAAAGATACAAAGCTAATTTGCTAAGGGTGGAAGATAGATAATATTTGCATTCATCCATGTTATTTGCATCTTATTGAAGCACAATGTGGGTGGTTATTTATGTAACGTTTAGTCCTTGAATATTTAGAAAATTGAAATTCTAAGAGTTAGAAGGAAAAACTTTTATCTATCAATACAAAACATGGGTTAGGTAAAATGTAAAATTTCTCCACTTGATATAATTTGGAAAAACATAAACTGAGACTTTTAAATTCAAATTTATAAACTTAGCAAAACCAAAACATGTGTTTACATTGTGTATTCTTTATGTTATTGTTTTGGGTTTTGGGTTGACTAGTGTTGACCAGTATAGGATATCTACCAAAGGCTTGGGGATTATGTGATTTGTGATGTCATGATGATGTTTTAATTTCGATCTTTATAAACCCAACCATGGTTATGTGATGGAATGCTCTATGTATTGGTTGTGATTACTGATTGCTATAGTTGAGATTCTTGCGTATGAGACTCTTGACCTAACCATTATTTTGGTCATCGATCAGTTATCCTTGATTATTTTCTAGTCGCCATGATGGGACTGAGATGTGGATTTATTCTTGATGATGTCATGATGTGACTTGTTTGACTCAACCATTTTTGGAGTCTTCAATCAGTATGATTGAGATATATTTTGGTTATTGAGAACCATTGGATACTTTGATTATCAGTGATACTTCAGTTGCCAATAGAGAGTTGTTGTGTTCATGATTTTCTATGAATGTTTGCCCATGGAGATTTGATGCTTTTATGCATATTTGATGATTTTATTATGGATTATCTTTTGAGATTTTGAGATTTATGATTCCATGAGCATTAGGGTAGGATATCTGCATGTAGTGACAGGAAGTGGCTTGCAATGGGGGTTGGGGCCCTAAGAGGCTGCCAAGGTAACTCATTGTAAGTTGGATTAATAAGTGATAACTTTCAACCTTATACTAACTGAATGAACCTAAAAAGATAAGTGTTTTGTTCTCACCCATGCCTTGAGTGCTTGTACAGGCTAGGATGGGAGTAGTGAGATGCATGGTTGTGACCTTGCATTCCATAGTATGCCTCGTCAGTATGAGAGGATACTAGTGGCCGCATGAAATCAGTATGGGCCCGTGAAGTTTAGCTAACTGCCAAGGTAACTTGTACGTGATAATTGCGATGACACTTTCCCTCTTGCATAGTAGGTTCCTACATGTCATTGTGTGCCTTTGGGATTAGATGTCACTTTTGTGATTGGAACCCTTGAGTTAGTATACTTTTAGGATTCCTAGACTTATGGAGATTTGTGCTATGTGATTTTGATAGCCTGTTTGGGACTTGAGATTATCTCCTTATCACGGTGGACGTAGACCACTTTGGTACCACACGGTCGGGTGGTAGTGTATTTTCCACTCTTATCATTTTGAGATTCATTGAGACATCGTGGCTGATGTGTCCTTCATGATGGTGGATATGTATCCTTTTTCATTGTGATTAGCATATGTTAGATGATGTTCTCTTATGCTTTTATTTGCATGTTAGATTACTTTCTACATATGATATTGTATATATTAGGAGTGACATTCCTACTATGTTAGTACCGATGATCTCTTCGATGATTTGGGATGTTATGCACGGAGGGATGGCTAGGATCCACGATGGTCTAATGATGCTATTAACGGTTGGGAGGAATCATGCACTTTGTTTATTATGTTTGATCTTTATGATGGATGTTTATCTCTTTTATGATGGTGTATCATGTGATTATCTCTACTTTGATGTATCATGGATTAGAATAGGATGATGTACCTTATTCTACATATGTATATTCTTTGTGCCTATCATACCCTGTGACATGTACAGTGGATGACTGTGCATTCTGGAATGTAATTCAGAAAGGACATTTGTATATTGGATGTATCATTATTATTTCATGTGGATGTTGTAGTAGATGGATTCATGTATGTAATTCAACGTTAAGGGATCTTAAAGAATGTAATATTTTATTTATGTTATGTTTACTTTTAGGTGGACAATGCTATTGCTTCCGTTATTGTGCAAAAGTTATATGTGGTATTTACTTTCAAAAAAAAAAAAAAAATTACTTCTAAACTTAGTGAAATTTTAGGTTAATTCTTTGGATCCCTTGGCAGGGCATTACATTTGGTATCAGAACCGAGTTTCTACATTGGGAGCTCTAGGTATTTTGGAACAACTAGAACTTTGAACTATCAAGTGTATCTATTCAATTTGAAACTAGGTGAACTAAAATAGAACTTGAACTATTACTTGTATACTTTTCATACTTCAACACTTAGTTTTCAAAATTAGAAATTTTACTTAAACCTAAACATAGAACTAAACATAGTCTATCACAACATGTGATTTTAATAGTACTTTGTACTGTTGTAGGATGGTATCTAGGACTAGGTCTTCTGTTAGAGGCCGTGGTAGAGGCCGTGGTCATGGCAGAACTATCAGTGCCCATGAGTCTGCCCATGAGAGATCGGCTCGTGTAGAGAGCAGGGAAGAACACTCTAGTAGGTAGCAGGAAGAGAGCCATAGAGAGGACCAAGCTGAGTCTGAAGAGGTTGGTTTTAGATAGATGATGCAGACTATTCTAGAACATCTACCTCCTGTTCAAGAATAGCCTAAAGTGCATCAGACAGAACAAGAGCATAGACCCAGATCTAGAAGTCCTCAAAAGGATCGTCAGAGGTCCATTGTGTCCACTCAGATGAAGGATCTTTCAAGATCCAAGGTTAAACCTTTCAATGGGCAAGGTTCTAGTTATGTGGCCGAGCAGTGGCTTATTTCTCTCCACAAGATTTTTGCCATGCAGGAGTTCGATAGAAATGTTAAGGCAAGGTTTGCGATCACTAATTTAGAGAATTTTGGAGCCACTTGGTGGATGATTGAGGAGAAGAAGCTGGGGATTGATATGAGCAGTGTCACATGGGAATTATTCCTAGAGAATTTTTGTGAATGATTCCTACCAAAGGAATGGAAACAACAAAGGGCGAATGAATTTCATAATCTTAGATAGTACACTTTGTCAGTGATCGAGTATGAGCGTAAGTTTTATGAGCTCATGCCTTTTTCAGGGTTCAGTGAAAATTTAGCTCAGTTGACACAATATTTTATTAGGGGTTTGAATAACTATATTATTGGGGGAGTTAAGGTATTTGAGCCAAAAACCCTCAAGGATGTGGTGCATCGAGCTATCCTTGTTGAGAAAAGTGTCAACCTTGGTCAAGGTGGTTTTGTAGGAGCGCTAGCAGCATTAGGATCTAAAAGCAACTACAATTCAGGTGGTAACAAGAAGTTTTCCTTCTCTAAGGGGAAATAGTATCAACAGTAGTTTCAAAAGACATAGCAATAGAAGGGCTCAAATTCTCAAGCTCAAGGTGGTGGAAAAGGTTCTAAGAACAACTGCAATGCTCAATGTAATAGACAGAATCAGTCCAATCAGCCAGCTCAGAGTAGCCAATCTTTTGTTAGCAGGTTATTATCGCAGATTTGTCCAGAATTTCTCTAGGATAGCACATCCTATCACTTCTCTTCAAAGGAAAGGAAAGAAGTTCATATGGAAAGAGAAATGTGAGGAAGCTTTTCAGAAGCTCGAGGAACTTTTGATCAGTGCACTGATTCTAGTTGTACTTGATCTAGAAGGTGATTTCATGGTATGTACAGATGCTTCTCTTGAAGGGATTGGGGTAGTGTTGATGCAGAATGGACGGGTAATTGCGTATGAATCATGCAAGCTCAAGGATCATGAGTTAAATTATCCTACGCATGATCTTGAGTTAGCAGTAGTAGTTCATGCTTTGACAAGGTGGAGACATTTCTTGTTGGGGCACAAATTTGAGCTACATAGCGATCATCATAGTCTTTAGTACATTTTTACTCAGCCTAATTTGAATGCTCGCCAGAGGCGATGGATGGAGTTTCTATGTGAGTATGATTTTGAGTTTAAGTACATTTAGGGTAAGGAGAATGTGGTGGTGGATGCTTTGAGTCGCAAGAGACATGTGGTAACATCGATGACTCTTAGTGTGGATCTGAGGAGTCAGATTCTTCAGGCACTTCCTATAGATTCTTGGTATCAGGAAGTGTGCAGAGAGATAGATTCAAGAATGCCTTTGGAAGGTAGATTTGCAGGTTACATTCGAGAGTCAGATGGTCTTTTGAGACATTTGGAAAGGATTTATGTGCCATTTTCAGATGAGCTTCGCACCTTGATACTGGCAGAAGCCCATCATACACCTTACTCAGCACATCCAGGTGTTAAGAAGATGCATGCTGATTTGAGACATTTGTTCTTTTGGTCTTGGATGAAGCGAGATATTTCTAATTTTGTGGCTAGGTGCCTTGAGTGTTAGAGAGTTAAGGCAGAACATCAGCACTCAACTGGACTTTTGCAGCCAAATCTCATTCCTTCTTGGAAGTGAGATATCATCTCCATGGATTTCATAGTAGGATTACCTATGATAGTTCAACGTCATGATGCTATCATGGTCACCGTTGATCGGTTGACTAAGGTGGTGCATTTTTCTCCGATTAGGTCTTCCTACATAGCAGCTTCTATAGCTAATTTCTTTATGCATGATATTGTGAGGTTACATGGTATTCCTAGAATGACTATTTCTGACAGGGATCCTGTATTCACATCTGCATTCTAGACATCGCTGTAGCATGAGCTTGGAGCGCAACTAAACTTCAGTTTGGCATATCATCCAGAGAGTGATGGTCAGACAGAAAGGGTGAATCAGGTTTTGGAGGATATGTTACGAATGTATGTGATCGATAGGCAGACACATTGGGAGGATTGTCTCTACCTAGTGGAGTTTGCGTACAACAACGGATATCACAGTTCTATTGGTATGGCACCATTTCAGGCAAAATATGGACATCCTTGTCATACACCATTGAGTTGGGATAGTCTTGAGGATTGCATCTTGTTGGGTCTTGAGATGCTTCGTGATATGGAGCAATAGGTAGTGCATATCCGTGAGCATTTGACTACGGCACAGGATAGGCAGAAGAAGTATGTCGATGCTCATAGGATTGATAAGCAGTTTGCTGTGGGTGATAAGGTTTTCTTGAGAGTGCGACTACGAAAGAGTCCAATTCGATATGGAAAGGGTTCTAAGCTAGCACCTTGCTTTGTGGGACCATTCGAGATTCTAGAGAAGATTGGCCCGGTTACTTACCATCTTGCTCTACCGCCCAGCCTAGCTCGCATTCATGATGTTTTCCATGTTTCAGTGTTAGGCAGTATATTCCTAATATTGTACATGTTCTTGATTGGAATGCATTGCAGGTAGAGGCCGTGCAGCTAGCTTTAGAGCTAGTTCATATTCTGGAGCAGCAGGGGTTGACCCTCAGGGGTTGAACCATCGAGCAGGTAAGGGTCCAATGGGACCCTACTGATGATTCTTCAGCTACTTGGGAGGATGCAGCTAGATTGAGGGAGTTATATCCCTATTTGTTTGTAGGCTTCTAGGAGTAAGCCTAACCCAAGGGGGGGAGGATGTAGTGCTTACCCTCGTTCACATCTTTTCTAGACTTATTGTTGTTGTTATTATCAGACTTTGATGGACTAGTTTTATGTTGATGGTTTAGTGGTATTTTTTTGACATTATTAGATATTATAATATGGATTCAGTTGATATATGATGAGATCGTTTAGACTTTACATTTCATATATGTATGATGATCATTACATTGCTTTCAGTTATTAATGATGATTAGTTAGATGGTATATTATCTCATGTGTTTTATTATGGATACTTATCCCATACTTGCATGTGTATGGTGTGCCTGTTTTCTTATTGTATGGCATTTTTGATGTGGTTAAGGAAGGGAGTCGTAGTCACCTGCTTAGTCGGTATCTACATGATGCACCACTTCCTACCATTGTCTGTTTAGCTTAGCATTATATATATTGTATGTACATGCATAGTTTTTCTGTAGGTTGCAGGTACTGGGTATCGACTTTCCTAAATTTCCAAGATGAGCGTACCCTATTATACTATCTCAATGATAAGAGAAGGGAGATAAATTCTCAAATCCAAATCCCAAACCTTTAAATCAATTTTCCTAAAGAGGTAGGACAAGTATCTAGATATTTTACCCACCGAATGTGTCAGAAGACATGATTCATGATTTTTAACCCTTTAGACTGATTTTGTATGATTTGTTCTATGATGGGTTTTCATATTTTATCTTGGAGGTCTATGGTGAATTTTTTATTAATTAAGTCTTAATAAATAGATTTAATTAATAAATTAATTATTTTGAAAAAAATTAATAAAATATCATGATCTTTGATATTTTGAGTATAATTAATTAAATGAGAATTAATTGAGAGAAATGAATAAAATCAAAGAAAATTAGAAAATTAAAATTAATAATAATAAAATAAAATAATAATAAAGTAATAAATAAATAATAATAATAAAAGTTGTAAAAAAATTAAAATGAAAGTTATAAATATTTAAATAAAAATTATATAAAAAGTGAATTGGAGTTATAAGCTTGCATGAGAATTAACGCATTTTTCTATTTCTCATGTGTCAACAACATAGAGGTTAGTGCATTAATTAAGCACATGGTGTCTACAACCCTATGGCTCATCTTGAAGGTTGGAAAAGACCCATGCTTAGTTGGTGACACCTTCCAGCTATTTTTAGAAGCATTCTAGAGGTTTCTTGAGAGCTCTTTATATTGAAGCATTCTTAGAAGCTTAGACATAGTGTTGGAGAGCAATTGGAGCATTGGAGGACTCAAGAACTCTAAAGAGGGGAGCTTGCTCTGCAGATTTTCTAAGGAAGAGCGAATTAGCATCAGAATCTGGGTACATTCTTGAGATTTTACTTATTCTATTTCCGCATCATGCTTTCCCTGTCTTCTCCGTGTCTTCCATATGTCTTCTGAGAAATTTCATATTTTTATTTTATGCATTCTCAATATGAGCAATTAAATTTATTTAAGAATTTTATATGCATAGATTTGAAAGAAAAACGGGGCTAGGGTTTAAATTTGTAAGAAAAAGTTATTGAAATGATAAAATATAATAAAATGAAATAGCATGAAATAATAGATTTAATCCAATAGAGCAAGAAGAGTTTTACCATACAAATGATACAAGACCAATGGAGCAATACCAAAGATAAGCAACACAAGAGACAAGGATTTAATAAGGGGAAAGCAAAAAAAATCCCTTGTGAGTATTATGAATGAGGCAAAAGCTTAAGAATGAGGGGGAGAGAGAGAGAGAAGAAATGCAGCAAAATAGCTCATTTACAATAGCATCAAAAACTTGATGTGAATAATGGAGACTAGATAAAAATGAGAGAGAGAAACACCTCTTTTAAAGAGATGAGAAAGGAGTTGCATGTCTTTGCATGTGTAACCCCCATTTCTATGAATGCCACATTCATAAAAGGTGTGTGCAAAGTGTCAAGTTCCTCTTAAGGAGGAATATCTATTTTCCTTATTAAAGGAAATACAAAAATGAGTTATCCTCACAAGTGGACAATAGGACAAGAATGACATGTTCTTTACATGTGGACTAGAGGATAAATAAATAATACATAAGGGATACCTTGGTTTATTCCAATAAATAAATAAATACAACCAAGGAAAGATTATTAATTCTAACACCCCCCTTTAATCTTTACTTGGGGAGATGTTGTCAAAACCAATTTACAATATTAAAACTTGATTTTTTGAAATATCTTCATTGTGCAAGAGGTCTCTTATTATCATGGGTACATCATTGGAGAGCCAAGAGAAGTGGATAATTCTTCAAGTGTGTTACATCTTCAAGTGGATTTATGTGGCATAGGATTTGTATAACAAATAATGATATCTTGTATGTGCCTTGATGGATTACCTGAAACATAGAAACAAAGGCAACTATCTACAAGGATAATTTCATCTTATATTCAAGTTAGAAACTTTTTATGTATAAGTAAATTCTCATTGAGTAAATATAAGTGTAACTTGGTACCACAAAGAAATCAAGATAAATCATACCCTGCTAAGAACAAATATGTTATCAAAATTTTCAAGAAAAGACCATAGAAAAGGCTAGCTAATAAATCCAACATCAACAATGCTTCAATCACGTGGATATAGACAGTCCACTAATAAGTCATTTTACTGCAAGTTAATGGGCAATCAATCCATAACCTGCATGACTCATGATTTAAGCAAAGAAGTATACATAACATTATATGACATATTTTGAAAGATATCAAAGCGGAGGAGTATGAGTATTAACAATTGACTACCTTCAAATAAGAGTAAAATGCCTTCAAGATGGGTCAAATTAACTAAAATTTGAGGAAAACTCCAATAATAAATGGTATTAACCATAAAGTGTCAATATGGCAATAGAATAATGCTAGAAAAGCATAAACTGCACTTATGTGCCAATCAGTAGACCAAAATAAATGTTGAAGGCAATAGTGTATAATAACTCATAATCTCAAGGAATAAGAAAAATAAATAAAATAAATTTACTTATGTGAAATAAAGAATGCACTCATATTTGATAAGTCACAAGAGACACAATAATTTGTATATTTATTAGGATATATATGTGGGCCCCCATATATACACATGAATAAATATACCTAAACTATCATGGTATGAAATCATGCAAATATAATTAAGATCATATACAGATTATAATTTCTATGCAAGATACTAAAGAGAAATGTCAAAGATGATGAAAGAGAATTATTAACATCAAACAATATTTGCAGTAATTAATACTCCTAGGTTGAAGTTCACCCATTCTAAAAATTGATCTCTTTTACTAAGTACTTTTTGAAATCATTTATTTTTTCTCTTAACAAATTTATCACTAGAGGAAGAGTCATGATGTATGAATGCATCATTTGTTTCAACATTAGCATTATTACCATTATCAATATTAGCATTATTACCATGATCTATAAATGCATCATTACCATTACCATTGTAAGAAAGAATAGGAGGAATAAAGGTAGATATATGAGGAGTAGGGTTTAGAGAAGGAGGTTGGTCCTCCACTAATACAATTTTGCTTCCATGAACTTGTTCATTTTGAGCATTAGAAGAATCATGCACACCATTTCCTGCAAGATAAACATTTCGTGCTATGTGCACTTTGTTAGTAATAGGATTATAAGCTTGATAACCTTTGGTATTTTGCATATTTTCACTCATGCACTTTGTACATGTCATCTTAGATGAAGCAATAAGAGGTAAATTTTCAATAGTATTAGATGAGATATGCTCATTTTTCAAATGAGCAAGCTTTTCATGCTCTATATTAAAAGTAATATCTTTGTGCAAAAAGTGTCTAGAAGAGGTCAACCCAGAAAATTTAAATAAGTTATCATGGTCTAACTTAGCATTAGCAACAACTTCATTAGTGTTAGGATCAATAACAAAGCACATGTCCCTATAAAACTCAACTTTGTAATTTTGACATAATTTTACAACAGAAAGAAGATTGTATTTCAACTCAGGAACATAAAGGACATCATGCAATTTTTCATTTGAAATACTAACATTACCAAATTCTTCAACTTTGCAACTATGATTATTAGCTAATTGAATTGGAATATTAGAAGGATCGGATTTTAAATAATCAAACACTTCTTTATGAAAAGTAACATGTTGAGACGCACCAGTATCAATAATCCATTCTAAATTTTTAGGAACATTGTAACTAACAGTAAAAGCATGACGAGATGGATGAGAGTTTTGATTATTGTTATTCATAAGTTGCTTATCTTTTTATTTTTTAAAACAATTATTAGTTACATGACCATATTTTCCAAAATAAGTACAGTGAGGTTTTTCATTAGATTGATTAGGATGAGTATTATTACGATGAGTGTTTGGATGATTATTGTGATTATTATTATTATTAGTATTGGGAGAATCATTATTAGAAGATTTAAAATTCTAATTTTGACTTTTAGACACAAAAGCATATTCATTAGATCTAAGAGTACCAAATTGTAACAACTTAGTTTCCTCTTGACGTAACAAATTTTAAAATACTATAAGTTAATTGAGTAGACAAAGTAGGAATAGCAAGTTGAAAATGAACATTAGTAATAAATTTTTGAAATTGTCTAGGAAGACATTTCTTTAAAATAATGGTAATTAATCTAATATCAATGAGAGTAACACCTAATCCAATTAGTTGACTTTTAATATAATCAAATTTAAGTAAAAATTCATCCATAAATTTGAAATCAATATACCTTAAGTCTTCCAAATTGTCTTGCAATTGAATCTTGCGTGATTCAGATGGTCTGTCATACGTTTGCTTTAAAATATCCCAAGCTTCATGGGCATTAGTGCAATGAGAAATTAGAACATATAAATCTGGGTTAAGAGATATACCAATGAGGCCAAGGGCTTCTTCATTTTTAGTATTCCATGCATTTTGTTCATCTTGTGTAGCTGAGGCACTAGGAACTACAGAAGGGTCAGTAGTAACATCTAAAATATGCTTAAAATGAAATATAAACGAAATATGAGTTTTCCAAGCATGATAGTTTGAGTTATTTAACTTGATTTCTGGAATTAAAGTCAACATGATTTAAAAATTACGTTTAAAATTTAAATAATTGATTTGAAATAAAAAATTGAGACTTATTATCTACAAGAATGTTAAATAATTATTAAGAGATTTAGAGAGTCAAAATTAAAAACTAAAATGTTCCCTGCAAAACCACTGGTCAGATTGAAGAAATAGGAAAAATAAAAATTTGAAAAATTGGAAAAATGTATTACACACAGAGAGAAATAAATTTTTTAATTTAACTCTATTTTCAATAAAATTTAAAGGTTTTTTTCATTTTTATGTTTTCTAAATGTTGTTCAAATTTTAGTGAAACCCAGATCACGGATTGAGAGATATCATAAAAATACGAACTGCTATCTTAAAACTTGAAAAATAAATAATACTGCACATACAGTATAATAACTTTTGCAATACTATTTTGATACAAATGAAATTTAAAGAATTTTTTCATTTTTATATTTTCTAAATGCTGTTAAAATTTTAACCAAACCCAGATTAAAGATTATGAGATATAAGAAAAATACGAACTGCTGTACTTTCCTTTCTAAAGCAAAAAACAGAAAAAAAAACTTGAATTTCAAAAAACTTAAAAAACCTGCAACAGAAATAGGGTTAGATACAATAAAAAAATTAAAAATAATGAATCCTTTGGCGGCAAGCCTTCCAAAGGAGGTTAAAAAAAAAAAAATTAAAAATGAAGAACTCTTTGGCGATAAACCTTCCACAGAGGGTTAGAAAAAAAATTTGAAAATTAAATAAAAAACCTGCAAAAAAAAATAGGAATGAATTTTTTTTTCCCTTCACTTCTCCTCTCAACAAAGTTCTCCAATATGGTAACCTTCACAAAAGCTCAAAACAAGGATTAGAAAGCTCTGATACCATGTAAGAAAAAGTGATTGAAATGATAAAATATAATAAAATGAAATAGTATGAAATAATAGATTTAATCCAAGAGAGCAAGAAGAGTTTTACCATACAAATGATACAAGATCAATGAAGCAATACCAAAGATAAGCAACACAAGAGACAAGGATTTGATAAGGGGAAAGCAAAAAAAACTCCTTGTGAGTATTATGAATGAGGCAAAAGCTTAAGAGAGAGAGAGAGAGAGAGAGAGAGAGAGAGAAAATGCAGCAAAATAGCTCATTTACAATAACATCAAAAACTTGATGTGAATAATGGAGACTAGATAAAAATGAGAGAGAGAAACACCTCTTTTAAAGAGATGAGAAATGAGTTGCATGTCTTTGCATGTGTAACTCTCATTTCTATGAATGCCACATTCATAAAAGGTGTGTGCAAAGTGTCAAGTTCCTCTTAAGGAGGAATATCTATTTTCCTTATTAAAGGAAATACAAAAATGAGTTGTCCTCACAAGTGGACAATAGGACAAGAATGACATGTCTTTTACATGTGGACTAGAGGACAAATAAATAATACATAAGAGATACCTTGGTTTATCCCAATAAATAAATAAATACAATCAAGGAAATATTATTAATTCCAACAAAATTCATGACCAAATCCATTAGATTATTTTGGATAAAATTGAGAATTAAAAGTTCATAGAAAAATTCTGAGAGTTAGAATTCATATGTGGTGTATATATATATATTTATATTGTTTTAAAATATATATATATATATATATATATATATATATATATATATATATAATTTATACATATAATGTGATATAAAATTTGTATATATACATACATATATATATATATTTAATTGAGGAATCGAATATCAAATCGCAACAGAGATTCATATTAATAAATTTCATATTGGAAGGAAACGTTTTTTATTAAAAAAAGTTATTAGAATTGCTTTATAAAAATATATATATATATATATAAAATAGATATGTACAGGAGGTGGGACGAAATGCACCCACCCCCACGACCCCGTACTCTGACAACTTTAAATGTGCACGATACCTGCACATCGCAGAGTACATGCGAATGGGGTGGGTCTCTCTTAATACTACAATGCCCCCCTCTTATTCCATATCTGATGGCGTCATACAGTGAGTTTCGCAGAGGGCCTATGACCGCAGACCGCACGTATTAGAGTCCGCAGCGACTTAGAAGGCAATTAAATTTATTGGGGTGACCCCTTACTCCATCTTCTTTCTTACTATTCGCGGCTCGTGGTATTGTATGCATGGAGAAACAATCTCCATATATACTGCCGCACAGCTAAGATAGGCCGCACGGCCATCATACATGGGCAGGTATATTGATAAGGTAGCGACATTATATTAGAGATCATAGGATAGAATTTGTGATAAATTCAATCAATATAAGTTTTGATTAGTTAATGGGGTATTCAGAGTAAAGCGATAACTATTAAATATTATTATAATTAGCCTTAGTTAATATTATTTAGTATATTAAATGATAATTAACATTTTATAAGATATTGATCAATGAACAACGGTTATTATATTAATTTAACTAATAACTGATAAACAAATTATGTGAATTTGTTTATAGTAGAAAAAAGTAAATTAATTATTAACATAAATCAAATTTAAAGATACAAAGCTAATTTGCTCAGGGTGGAAGATAGATAATATTTGCATTCATCCATGTTATTTGCATCTTGTTGAAGCACGATGTGGGTGGTTATTTAAGTAACGTTTAGTCCTTGAATATTTAGAAAATTGAAATTCTAAGAGTTAGAAGGAAAAACTTTTATCTATCAATACAAAACATGGGTTAGGTAAAACGTGAAATTTCTCCACTTGATATAATTTGAAAAAACATAAACTGAGACTTTTAAATTCAAATTTGTAAACTTAGCAAAACCAAAACATGTGTTTACATTGTGTATTCTTTATGTTATTGTTTTGGGTTTTGGGTTGACTAGTGTTGACCAGTATAGGACATCTACCAGAGGCTTGGGAATTATGTGATTTGTGATGTCATGATGATGTTTTAATCTCGATCTTTATAAACCCAACCATGGTTATGTAATGGAATGCTCTATGTATTGGTTGTGATTACTGATTGCTATAGTTGAGATTCTTGTGTATGAGACTCTTGACCTAGCCATTATTTTGGTCATCGATCAGTTATCCTTGATTATTTTCTAGTCGCCATGATGGGACTAAGATGTGGATTTATTCTTGATGATGTCATGATGTGACATGTTTGACTCAACCATTTTTGGAGTCTTCGATCAGTATGATTGAGATATATTTTGGTTATTGAGAACCATTGGATACTTTGATTATCAGTGATACTTCAGTTGCCAATAGAGAGCTGTTGTGTTCATGATTTTCTATGGATGTTTTCTCATGGAGATTTGATGCTTTTATGCATATTTGATGATTTTATTATGGATTATCTTTTGAGATTTTGAGATTTATGATTCCATGAGCATTAGGGTAGGCTATCTGTATGTAGTGACGGGAAGTGGCTTGCAATGGGGGTCGGGGCCCTAAGAGGCTGCCAGGGTAACTCATTGTAAGTTGGATTAATAAGTGATAACTTTCACACCTAATACTAACTGAATGAACCTAAAAAGATAAGTGTTTTGTTCTCGCTCATGCCTTGAGTGCTTGTACAAGCTAGGATGGGAGTAGTGAGATGCATGGTTGTGACCTTGCATTCCATAGTATGCCTCGTCAGTATGAGAGGATACTAGTGGCCGCATGAAATCAGTATGGACTCATGGAGTTTAGCTAACTGCCAGGGTAACTTGTACGTGATAATTGCAATGACACTTTTCCGCTTGCATAGTAGGTTCCTACATGTCATTGTGTGCCTCTGGGATTAGATGTCTGTTTTGTGATTGGAACCTTTGAGTTAGTATACTTTTAGGATTCCTGGACTTATGGAGATTTGTGTTATGTGATTTTGATAGCCTATTTGGGACTTGAGATTATCTCCTTAGCACTGTGGGAGTGGACCACTTTGGTACCATGCGATCGGGTGGTAGTGTATTTTCCACTCTTATCATTTTGAGATTCATTGAGACATCGTGGCTGATGTGTCCTTCATGATGGTGGATATGTATCCTTTTTCATTGATGATTAGCATATGTTAGATGATGTTATCTTATGCTTTTATTTGCATGTTAGATTACTTTCTACATATGATGTTGTATATATTAGGAGTGATATTCCTACTATGTTAGTACCGATGATCTTTTCGGTGATTTGGGATGTTACGCACGAAGGGATGGCTAGGATTCACAATGGTCTAATGATGCTATTAACAGTTGGGAGGAACCATGCACTTTGATTATTATGTTTGATCTTTATGATGGATGTTTATATCTTCTATGATGGTGTATCATGTGATTATCTCTACTTTGATGTATCATGGATTAGAATAGGATGATGTACCTTATTCTACATATGTATATTATTTGTGCCTATCATACCCTATGACATGTACAGTGGATGATTGTGCATTCTAGAATGTAATTCAGAAAGGAAATTTGTATATTGGATGTATCATTATTATTTCATGTGGATGTTGTACTAGATGGATTCATGTATGTAATTCAACGTTAAGGGATCTTAAAGAATGTAATTTGTTATTTATGTTATGTTTACTTTCAGGTGGACAATGCTATTGCTTTCATTATTGTGCAAAAGTTATATGTGGTATTTACTTTCAAAAAAAAAAAAAAAAAAAATTACTTCTAAACTTAGTGAAATTTTAGGTTAATTCTTTGAATCCCTTGGCGGGGCATTACAAGCAGCAATTATATTTTAAGAAATCTAAGAATCTGTGAATTTATTTTTGTGGTAACTAATTCACCCCTCCCCTCTCATTTACTCCATCTCTATCAACTATATATGTATATATATATGTACATATATATATATATATGTACATGTATATATATATGTACATGTATATATATATATGTACATATGTATATATGTATATATGTACATATATATATGTACATATATATATACATATACACACACACACACAGATATATATATATATATATATATATATATATATATATATATATATATATATAATATATATATATATATATAATGTTTTCATGTATGTCGAAATCAATTTCAGCATTCAAGTTTTCAAGATTGGTCAACAATCTCACTTATAGACCTCTCATGTCAAGCAATTACTGTATTATTTCAACAAAATTTTCTTATAAAACATTATTTTTTTTAAACAATTGTAAACACTTAGAAAGTGCATTTTTATTTTTATTTATGTATGTATGTATGTATGTATGTATGCATGCATGCATGTATGTATATATGTATGTTTGTATGTATGTATATATGTATGTATGTATATGATTATAAATAAAAAATAAAAGAAAACACAACATTAATCATTCCCCATTTGTTTTGATTGATTATGGAGAGTTGTGCACAAAAGAGAGCGAAGAGCTCTAAACAAGGGTGGCGATCAGTGGAGATCTAGGATTTTGTTGTCATGCCATTGTGATCTGTGTATATCCATGCATGCATGCATGTATGTATGTATATACATATATACATATATATATATATATACATATACATATATATATATACATATACATATATATATATACATATATATATATATATATATATATATGTATGTATGTATGTATGTATGTATGTATGTATGTATCTATGTATATAAATAGAGAGATCTTGATACAACATAAACAATAAAACTCACTCAATAGGTAGCATGGCCACAAATGCAATGACAACGCCTATTGATAAGTAGATTCCTCTTTTTGTCTCTCATTTTTCATGTGTTTATTTCAGTTGAACTATTATTTCTTAGGGAGAATTTTGAATTATTAGATTCATTTTATGTAGGAGGCAATGAGGAAATTCTAGATACTTTAAAGATTGATCTCATGACATTCCAAGTAACTTACCATGCTTATACATGTATGGATGTTCAGGTAATCAACCTTACATTTAATAGAAGGAATATTTGTTTTTAAAAAAGATTTTGTCACATTTATTATTGTCATAAGATTTTGAACATAACTATATAAGGAGTGAGTTAGGATATATATAGGTTAACCTTATATTAACTATAAACTACAACAGAGAGGTTGCACTAGGGTATTACAATATTTTAATTATTAAAAACTACCTGATTTGCCTAAGTGGGTGTATAAGGGCAAAGAGCTATATTAGGTGAGTAAAGCTCACCAATAGCTATAGCAATACAACTACATCAAAATAATTAGAAACTAGAACTACATATTTTTTAGAGTGAGTAGTTCAAGGGTCTTGATCCCATGGATATGGGTATGTAGGAAACTTGGTAGACAAAATATGCCTCGAGTGTGTAGACACCTTGGACATAGTTAGGTAACACTTAACTATTTTAAGATATTATATGTTAACTCACAAGGTCCATTCCTTTGTAGAAGCCTTTTCCATAATGACATTACTTCTAAACCATGCAAAGGATGTTCAAGTGGTTCCCAATGTTGAAATACTCTCATAAGCAATGACAAAGAAAATGCACATATAATACATATATTACTATTATTTATGTATACATATGTATGTATGTATGCATGCATGTATGTATGCATATAAATGTATATGTGTGTGTGTGTGTGTGTGTGTGTGTGTACATAGAGAGAGATCTTGGCATAATAGACAAATTGATCCAGTTGCATACATATTCTAGAATCCAAATAATAAAACATTCTTAAGTAGACATTTGTGAGAAATAGGTGTGTGAAGGCTCCATGCAAAAACATGTAGAAGAAAAAATGGTTATGAACATTTTTTATGACATGTTTTCCAAGTGCATACACAATTTCCTCAAGGTGACTTCCATAATTAAATTTTCATATACATTTTGCTTGCTATCATTCATTTCTTTTTTAATTTTATTATAAGAATCCATCACATTTTTGTATAAGGTAATGAAACCTATGAGTATGGTTATATGTTTAGAAAATGGGGGTATTATCATTTGGTGTTGTGGGTTATAAATGGAAATCTCTTTATTGTCTAACTGTGGACCTTATTTTGAATTGGTGGGTACATTGTATTTCATTTGTAGATTCAATAGAGCTTTTGGTAGTGTGAATTGTAAAGGGATTTCATGTTTATGATCTGGTAATGGAGATGAGTTTCTTAAATGCAACTTTAATTGGTACATATGTGTGTGGGTTATGAAATGATTAGAAGTTCTTGATGATCTAACAATAGAGATGAGTTTCATACAAGTTGAAATGGTTCATATGTAAATTATAAATCTTTTGGTATGGTGAAGTAGAAAGATATTTTATTTTATGATTTGATGTGTATGTTGTAAATTATCTTGTATATTTATTTTTTGTGGTCTCATTATGGGTCTAACTTTCATATATGTTGGATTGCTACAGGAAATCATCTGTAGACTTAAATATAGATATTTTGGTATTATTTCTATGGACTGCCTCTAGTAATAACCTTAATTATTACTAGTCATCGCCCACAATTTTAATCCTATGTGGGAATATTGCTTATGTTCTACCATGATATTCTCCCTTCTTCAACTGACTAGCAAATGGATAGAAATGAACTAAAACTGATGAGGTTCTTTTTTTCGTGTGCTCTATGAATGAAGAGTATTCAATAAGAAGATTATATCTTTCCACTACTATAGATGATTAAACTTCATTATTTCAAGCTTTCATTTCAGCATTTCAGCATTCAAGTTTTTAAGTTTTATTTTTATTATATGTTTGGTATATCATTGATTTCCTTCAATTTGATTATAGTTCATCTCAACTAGCTACTCCAATGATGCAATCACCCATATCTCTCTAGATTGTGCAAGCACTTGTTGCTTTATAGAATCTGCTACCACTTTGGAAAAATTTATGGCTCCAACATTAAAAATGTATGATAAATGGGAATAATAGATGCCTAAGCCATAACCTAGTTAAATTGGTCTACTTGTTGATTAGCTAGTTTGATTAAAATATCTTATAGAAATGTCATCAAAATGGGTATAATAAAATGAACAATCAGTTGTTCCTAGCTAGCAAGATCAAATATAATTTTGCAAAGTGATCAAATTTCATATGTAGATGCATCACTTGAATGTCACAAATGAAGCACATTCCCCAACTTATAGTGAATGGTTGGATATAAAGGCTCCATATCCTGGACCAACAATGGAAGACAAGGATGTAACCATGCATGTATTGGCACACTCTCTCTAGGAGAATCCCAAGTATCTAGTGCTGATGTTAATTTGGGCATCATTATATGATCCAAAATGTTATAAAGTATTGAAGCTAGTGGTAACTTCTCCCATGTCTCCAAAAAACATAGCATAGGTTTAGGGTCCCTTGTCTCCTAGGAATTTGTAGTAGCTATTCTCACTATAGGAAGAATAACTTCATTGAAGAGTTGAGTATAAGGAGTTGAAGAAGAAAGCTCTTCTTCTATATAAATGCCATAATCACGAGGCTCATTCCCTTGTAGAATCCATAACCTAGTTTAATATACATATATATCAACCTAGCTAATAAGCAACTAGACCCATTTAACTAGGTTATGGCTTGGTTCTTTCTAAAAATATATTTTTGTAAAATTTCTTGTGAACTCTGACCATTTTTTTTGACTTGCATTATTAAGGTAAGTCACTTAGAACCTTAAAAAGTATCTCTTTGTATATATATGCATGCATGCATGTATGTATGTATGTATGTATGTATGTATGTATGTAGGAATGTATGTATGTATATATGTATGAATGTATGTGTGTATATGTATGCATGTATGCATGTATGTATGTATGTATGTATGTACCCTTGTGATCACTGCATTTCATTATCATGCCCTTGTAATCTCTGCATCTCATTGTCATGCACTTGTGATCTCTATATATGTATGTATATATATATATATATATATATATATATATATATATATATATATATATATATATATATATATATATATATATATATATATATATATATATATATATATATATATATATATATATATATATATATATGTATGTATGTATATGTTTGTATATGTATGTATGTATATAAATAGAGAGATCTTGGCACAACATAAAAATAATAAAACTCACTCAATAGGTAGCATGGCCATAGATGCAATGGCAAGACCTATTGGTAGGTAGATTCCTCTTTCTCTCTCTCATTTTTCATGCATTTATTTCACTTGAATTATATAAAGAGTGAGTTAGGATGTCTATAGGTTAACCTTACATTAACTATAAACTACAACACAAAAGTTGCACTAGGGTATTACAGCATTGCTAGTATAGAAAATGACCTAATTCACCCAAGTGGGTGTATGATGGCGAAGAGATGTATTAGGTGAGTAAAGCTCACCAATGGTTATATGAATACAACTACATCAAAATAATTAGAAACAAAAACTATGTATTTTTTAGAGTGAGTAGTTCAAGGGTCTTGATCTCATGGATATGGGTATGTAGGCACCCTAGTTGGTGGAGTATGCCTCTAGTGTGCAGACACGTTGGACATAGTTAGGTATCACTTAACTATTTGAAGACATTATATGTTAATTTACAAGGGTAATTCCCTTGTAGAAGTGTCTTGCCAAATCACCCAAGATGGCTAGAATATTTTGGTTGAGCACCTCCTATATTGCTCAATTTCTTGAGTTAATATCTGACATAATTTTGATTATGTATAAGAGGATTATATATTTCTTCAGTGTTTCCAATATCTATGTTCATTCTAATTATATAATCTTGCTTTTTTTTTAGCACATTCTTTGACAATAATTTACCTTTCAATTATTTTTAGTGCCTAAGCTTCAGAATCAATGTAAGTTAATTTTCACAGTAGTAGAATTTCTTGAATTTATCGACACAGTACTAAGTAGAATCCAAAAAAGATGCATTTAAATTCTCCATTGGGGACATAATAGTGTTTTATTTCATAATTTTGATGTAGTAATGAGGGTTTTAGCTCATGCCATGGGAGAGCATCTCAACTAGCTACTCCAATGATGTAGTCACCCATCCATCTATAATTAACCCCAATTTCCAATGACCTCTATTAGCATTGATCCCCAACAACATGGTTTTGTAGAGAAGACTTATCGACACTATAATTTAATTCATTTCCATGAATCAAATCAACATTCCTCAAAGAAAAAATAACATTTCCAAGGTCACAAGAACAATCCATCTTAAGACCCTATAGAGACCTTGATGAAATAGAGGTAGCACTTATAGAGTGACAAGAAATATAAGAGGTAGTACTTGGAGAGGGACCCTGTAGTACAATACATGACTCTTTCTCCACACAAATCCACTTCTCTATTGGAATACTTTAGAATAACTTGGGGGGGGGGGGGGGGGGGGGGTTGAATCAGTTATCCAAGGTCCAAACATATAACTAAAACTTTTCATAGCTCAGTGAACCCATAAAGCATTTATACTCATGCATGCATCCATAAGGTTATGAAATCACTAGAAACTTGTAGGTTACTATCAAATCAACTTGAAGAAATGTAAAGCATGAAACATAATAGATTCATCAACACACTTGGCACAATGACTTATGTAGAAACCCAATTTGGGAAAAACCACTAGTAACATACTACTCTTTTCACTATTCTAAAGTGATTCCCTATGAAAGGTCAGCCCTATTAAAGGTTATAATGCACACTGTTAAATTTGACCCTGTTAAAGAATTTGAATCACCCCATTTAGGAGCGAGTCTTATTAGAGGACTTTGGACCATTCACTTGGAATGTCATCTAATTAAATAATTTACAAATGAATCTTAGGTAAACCTTAATCTAAAGGATTTACCCTAGACTATTACAATTGTTAGAGAGTAACAGTAACACTTTGATCTAATAGAACTTACAATTTCACTTGTAGATTACAAATCTTTTTTTAGTCATCAACTCTGCTTGGCCTTCATACTTTGTAGCTCTAATAGCTTTTTCACAGTTCAAGCATTCATCTCCTTAAGCCTTCTTGCTTAACATGCAATTGTAGACTCTTCTCTTATGTCACTTGATGAAGCAAAACCCTTGTCTCCTTGTCTCCCTTAGGTTTTGGCAGATGAAAACTTTGCTTCATGACCAACCATTCCTATAAATAGGAAATTAAGATCATTTTATGCTCATTCTCCATCATCCAATTTAGGGTTTGGATGGATTAGGTAGGATACAATGTATCTATCCCATATCTCATATCTCTTCTAAAAACTTCTCTTAGAATCCATTTTGAATTTTCCTAAAAATGGTTTACCTTGAAATCTATGCCACTGGCTCATCAACCTTATCTTCCACCTAGTTCACACAATCTAAGAAAATAAACTTGTTAGCTTAGATTCATCAAGTCTATGATCTTTTAAATAATGCAATAACTCAGCATTATTAACCTTTTGATGCTCAAAACATATTGTGTTGCTCGACATCTACTATGAAATTACTTAGCATGAACTAATGTTTATTGGTGCTTGACATCAACTAAACTTTACTTGGTATTCACTATTCTACTCAACATACACTAGAATGAACTTTTACTCTACTCTGACTAATTTTTTGCTTGGCTTGCATTGACTTTTCAAGGCACCTACTCTCCACTCTGTCAATCTTGGCAGATAAATATTATGTAACTTGTTCTTCTAAACTTTCTTATTGTAACCAACCTTTGTAACCTTAAGTAGATTATCAATACATCATGTCATCACTGTCTTAACGGATCCTTGTGCTTCATTACATAATCATAGCTCAACTTTTCCTCTAGGTTCTCTTATTACATCTTTTGATCAAATCCTCTTCATCAATCAAATAAGTAATAGTACTTGAATCTTATACATAGTTGTCTTACCAACAAATAGAAGGTTTGACATTAGTGAAAAAATAATGATTGAAACACATAGTCTTCTTCAACAATCTCCCTCTTTGGAATTGATGGAAAACCAAACTGATCAACCAAATCACCTAAATGGTAAACACCTTTATTCAACCAAACTAACTAGGTTAAAATAATAAGACAATACTAAAAAGAAAACTTGTATTGAAATCTCTCCCTCTATCAACATCTTCCATCTTCTAATTAGGTTACAAAATTTTGTAACTCCCTCTGAGTTTCTTCTTGTATCTTCCTCTTACTAGATAGATTAATTTTTCTCCCTCTTTCATATATTCTTCCCTATCTCCCTCATCATACTTGTGTTCTCCTCTAATTAGAAATATCATCAGTTAGCTCCTTCTAATATTAGTAACACTCTCCATCTCTTTGACAACAATCTCTTGATAGTATCTTCCTCAACATTTATACTAGCTTTATCATCATATTATCTCCCTATTTGACAATACTGCCAAAGGCATATGCCAAAAACTTGTCACCTTAAACATGTAGATATTTTTAGTTTCTTTAGCTTCTCCATCTATCACCTTGCTTATGACTGATTTCAAGTTTTAGCTTTTTTATTACTTTAGACAGCTCCTAAAGTAAGAACCTCTACATCAATGTGTAACATATGAACATCATCTTCATCTTGTTTGATGTAGGGCACGCCTCTTGTTACTTAGATAGCTTTTGATAAGGGTATCAGGCCTAGTTTACCTCTTAGATACTCATGAGCATCCTTAGGTAATGGTGTTGTAAAGATATCATTAATTTTTTCTTTTGTATTGGCATACTCCATCTTCACCTCTTTATCTTGAACTAACTCTCTCAAGTAATGATACTTGATTGCAATGTGCTTTGTCTTTGTGTGCATCACTGGATTCTTTGATATATTAACAACACTTGTATTATCAGAATAAATTATCATTGGTTTTGTGATTTCTTCCTTCATTCCTAGCTATTTGATCCACATAATCTTTGTACAATTTAAAGCAACAATAAAATATTCAGCTTTAGTAGTATATTTTGAAGTACAATTTTGTTTCTTGCTAGTCCATGTGACTAGTCTCTTTCCTAAGAAAAATGATCCTCCAATGGTTCTCTTTCTATCATCAATATTTCCAACCCAATTAGCATTAGTGTAGGCTCTCAATTCATTTTTTTCATTCTTCTTGTAGTATAAACCAAACTCTTCTATTCCCTTCAGATATCTTGTTATTCTCTTTATAGTTATTAAATAATTCTCCCTAGGATTAGCAGAGAATCTTGCAACAATCCCTATAGATAATGCAATATCGAGTTTTCTCTATACTACATATTGCAATTTTCCAATCATAGACCTGTACAATGTTTGATTTACCTCAGCTGAATCATCATTATTTGATAATTTATGTCCTATGACCATAAATGTACTTACTGAATAGAATCCTCCAATCCAAAAGTTTCAATATTTCCTTGACATATTTTGACTAAGTGATGAATATACCATATTTTGTTTGATATACTTGCAAACCCATAAACAATTTGATCTCTTCAAACATAAACATTTCAAATTCTTACTTCATCTAATTTGCAAAATCTTTACATAAAGCATCTTGACCTCCAAATATGATATCATCAAAAAATATTTTAGATAACAAAATACATTTGCCTTTATCTGTCTTCACATATAGATTTTTGTTATCATCAATCCTTTCAAATCCAATCTTCACAACATAGTTATGAAGTCTCTCATACCATGCTCTTGGTGTTTGTTTCAAACCATATAAAGCCTTGTGTAGTCTACATACCATGTTCTTATTGTTAACATCAAAAAAACCTTATAGTTGTTCTATGTAAACTTCTTCCTCCAATATGCCATTTAGAAATGCAAATTTAACACCCATCTGATAAAATTTGAAACCTTTGTATGTAGAATAAGAAAGTAGAGTTCTTACTCCTTCCAATCTAGCAACAGGGGCAAATATCTCTCCATAGTCAATTCCTTCTTTTTGTGCATATCCATTTCAAAATAATATTTCTTTATTCCTTGTGACTTCACCATTTTCATCTAGCTTGTTTCTAAATACCCACTTGGTACCAATCACATTTTTGTCATCTAGTCTAGGAACTAGACTCCATATTTTTCTCTTCTCTATTTGTTCAATCACTTCTTCCATGGCTTTACTCTAGTCATCATCTTCTAATGTATCTCTTACTAATTTTCATTCCTTCATGCTCAAAAAACATGTTTCACTTCTAAATTTGTTTCTTGTCATTGGTCTAGCAAATTTATCTCCAATGATTTGAGCAATAGGATCATGTCTTTTGACATATTTGGACAATCTTGTTTTAGCTATTGTTTCTTTATTTTTCCTTACAACCTCAGAATCATTATGTATATCTTTTTCATGTATCTTAGCATCTCTTTCATGTACACTAATCTTAGACTCAAAATGTGAATCCACTTCATTTTGTAACTCAACATCTAAATGTAGCTCAATTTCTGAATGTAACTCAGTTCCTAAATGTAGCTCAACATTCATGGGGTGTGACTTGGTAGTCATTGAAACTTTTTGTTGATTTGTAGCTTGATTTGCACCATCTTCTTTTGTAGACATAACTTCATAAAAGTATACAAATGATTTGTATTCTTCTAGTTCTTTCATAGGTTCAGCTTCATACACTTTTGTATCATCAAATTAACATTTGCACTTTCCACAATTTTTTTAGTGTTAGTATTCAAACACTTATAAGCCTTACTTCTTGTAGAGTATCCTAAGAATATACCTTCTTTACTTTTTGCATCAAGCTTGTCATTCCTAAAATCTTTAAGAATGTAACATTTACTTCCAAATACCTTGAAGTATTTTACATTGGGTGAGTATCCATACCATAGTTCAAAAGTTGTTGAATGAATACCTTTCTTTATTTTCACATGATTCAAAGTATAGAAAATTGTACTTACAACTTCTCTCTAGTATTTCAAAGAAAAAATTTTCTCCATCATGAGTGTTCTAGCACAATCTCTTATAGATTTGTTTCTCCTTTCAACTATTCCATTTTGTGGAGGTGTTCTAGGCTAAGATGTCTATCTTTTGATTCCTCTGTCATTACAGAACATCTCAAATTCATTTGATGTGAACTCTTCTCCTCTATCAAATCTCAAACACTTCAAACTTTTACCTTTTCCCTTTTCAACTCTGGCTAAGTACCACTTAAACATTTGAAAAGCATCATGTTTCTATTTCAGAAACATAATAGTCATCATCCTAGAATATTCATCAATAAATAACATTATTTACTTATCTCCCTTGTAGCTTTGCACATCAATTGGTCTACACAAGTTAGTATGAAAAATCTCTAGTATTCTTTTAGAGGTATAAGTTTTACTCTTAAAACTTGACTTTGTCATTTTTCCTAACTGACATTTTTTGCACATTACATTATCACGCTTCTTTAATTTAGGCAAACCTCTAACTTTCTTCATGTTATTGATACTAATGAAGTTATCAAAATTGACATGGAATAACCTCTTTTACCATAGCCATACATCATCAAATTTTACAAAAAGACAAGTAGCATCCTCTATGTCAAGATAGAATAGATTACTTCTAGTTTGATCACCCTTTCCAATCAGTTTCCCATTTGTGTCATATATCTTAGCAATCTTGTTTTCAAACTCAACCTTACATGCCAAATTAATTATTTGTGACACACTCAAAAAATTATAATTAATCCTTCAACATAGTAAGCATTTTCATATAAATATTATCTGTGAGTTTGATAGAACCTTTTCCTTTTATCAAACATGGTACATCATTGCCAAATCTTACACTATTTCCATCATAACAATTCTAGGTAATGAACTTACTTTTTTCTCCAGACATGTGATGTTAACACCCACTATCAATGATCCATATATCATTCTTGTTCACACAAGTCACAAGTATAGTTACCTCATCTTCATTAGATTCAACCTTCATTACAACATACACCACTTCATCATCATGTTCATTAAAATCATCCTTTGTTTCCTCTTCAACAATGTAGAAAGACTTCTTGCCTTTGTCTTTGTAATCTTTGTTGTCTTCATCTCTTCTACTTATTAGTACCTCTATAGTTCTTCTTCTTTGGACATCTAGTAATAATATGACCAACCTCATTACAATTGAAACAAATAATCAGTAACTTACCTTCACCTTTATGGAATCTTCTTACCAGTAGTGCTTCAAGTTTTTCAACTTCTTTCTCATCTATATCTCTATCACTAGACACATACTTCTTCTTCTTCTTCTTCTTCTTCTCATTAGGTTCCTTTAATGATACTTTGGCTTTGAAAGTAGATTCAATCTTTTTAGGATTGTAATTATCAAAGTTAGATAGCTCAAAAGTATTGAGTCTACTTACCAAACCTTCAAGTGATAGCTTATTCCCTAGAATATGTCTTAGTTCTTGAATTGCAAACACTCTAATAGCATAAATAGGAAATATTGTTCTCAAAACTTTTCTTAAAATAGTATCATCATCTATATTACCATTAGCTCCTTTTATTGTATTGACGACTTCTTTTATCATTTCAACATTTTGAGCAATATTCTCACGTTCTTCCATTCTCATATCATCAAACTTACCTCTAAGACTTTTGACTTTGGCTCTAAGAACATTTGCATCTCCTCCATAGATAGTGGTTAGGGCATCCCACATTTTCTTTGCACTGTTAAGATCTTTGATATCATCAAATTCAACATAACTTAGGGTAGAGGCTATCGCCAACATTGCTTGGTTGTGTTCTTTCTTCTTCCTCATATCCTCAATAGTTGGGAAACCAACAGGATCAACATGCTCCATGATCTCCAAGTCTTCCAAGGTGTAGCTTCATCAAACTTTACCATGCAAGGAAGTTATCTCTATTGAGCTTGGGTACTTCTCTTTTAGACATCTCAATCTTTGTGCTTCTAGTACCTTTAAACTAGTCATCTTAAGTAGATGGCTTTGATACCAATTTTTTGAATACTTTATAATAACTAAGAGGGGGGGTGAATTAATTATCCAAGGTCTAGATGTATAACTAAAACTTTTCACATCTTAGTGAACTCATAAAACATTTATACTCATCCACGCATCCATAAGATTATGCAATCACTAAAAACTTGTAGGTTACTATCAAATTGACTTGCAAAAATGTAAAGCATGAAACATAATAGATTCATCAACACACTTGACACAATTATTTATATGAAAACCCAATTTGGAAAAAACCATCAGTAACATGCTACTCTTTTCACTCTTCTAGAGTGATGCCCTGTAGAAGGCCAACCCTGTTAAAGGTTACAATACACACTATTATATGTGACCTTGTTAAAGGATTTCATTCACCATGTTAGGAGTGAGACTTGTTAGAGGCCTTTAGACCATTCACTTGGAATGTTACCCAGTTAAAGGATTTACAAATGACTATTAGGTCAACCTTAATCCAAAGGATGTACCCTAGACTAGTACAATTGTTAGAGAGTAACAATAAGGCTTTGATCTGATACAACTTACAACTTCACTTGTAGATTATAAATATTTTTTTTAGCCCTCAATTCTACTTGGCCTTCATACTTTTAAGCTCTAATAGCTTATAATTCATCTCCTTAAGCCGCTTTGCTTAACATGCCATTGCATACTCTTCTCTTAGGTCACTTGATAAAGCAAAAACCTTGACTCCTTCTCTCTATTAGGGCCTGGCACATGACAACCTTGCTTCATGACCAACCATTCCTATAAATAGGAAATTAAGATCTTTTTTCACTCAATCTCCATTGTCCAATTTAGGGTTTTTATAGTTTAGGTAGGATACAATGTATCCACCCCATATCCCATATCTCTTCTAGAAACTTCTCCTAGAATCCATTTCGAATTTGCTTAAAAATGGAAATCTGTGCCACTAGCTCATTAACCTCATCTTCCACCTGGTTCACACAATCCAAGAAAATAAACTTGTCTACTCAAATTCATTGAATCCATAATCTTTTAAATAATACAATAGGTTGACATTATCAACCTTCTGATGCTTGGCACATATTACATTGCTCGACATCCACTGTGAAATTATTTGGCACAAACTAAATTTTTTTGGTGCTCAACATCAACTAAAAATTACTTGGAATTCATTTTTCTTCTCTATATACACTATAATGAACTTTTAGTTGGCTCCAACTAATTTTTTGCTCGGCTTGCACTAACTTTTCTTGGCACCTACTCTCCACTCGATCAAGGTTGGCAGACAAACTTTGTGTAACTTGTTATTCTAAGCTTTCTTAGTATAACTAGCCTTTGTAACCTTAAGTATATTATCAATACATCATGTCATCACCATCTTAATTAATCCTTGTACTTCATTACATAATCATAACTCAACCTTTCCTCTAGGTGCTATTGTTACATCTTTTGATCAAATCCTCTTCATCAATCAAATAAGTGATAGTACTTTAATCTTATAAGCAATTGTCTTACCAAAAAATAGCAAGTTTGAAATCAAAGACAAAAAAATTATTGAAACACACAGTCTTCTTCAAAAATCTCCCTCTTTAAATCTCTCTCAACAATGATCTTTTCAATCTATTTCGAATATTTTTCAATCTCATTTAAAAAAATATTTCAGCAGGCTATCACAATTACAATAGCTTAATTTGATGGAACATCATTACACCAACAATAATGTCATCGTGTACTTGTCTCCATTGTGATAGATAAATCTGATGGATTTTCATCACAACCATGACATTTTTGACACATGTTGTCACACGTGAGACAACCCTTTGAAATTGTAAGATGTCATAAATATGATGGTTGCCTATCACAATTATGACATTGTGATGATGAACTCTTGGCCTTGCATTCTTCTAAATTGTGATGAATTTTGGTATCTCAATTAGGATGGATGATTTTTTCAATGCAATATCAACTCCAAAAGTTTGACGCCCATCTAACAAGAGCCAATTCTTGATACTATCACTTGGGCAATGGGTGGTCATCGCAATTTCCATGACCTACCATTGCAATTTGAGTCCAAATGTAGTATTATCATTAGTCCAAGTAATGTTGAGGAAGGTTTCCTTCCATTGAAAACTACTCTTCAAATCACTCCTTCCAAGGAAGTAGTCTAATCTAGTTAAGAAGTAGAGGAAGAGGAATTTGTTTCCAAAAATCTAGCCTAAACTAAGGAGGATCCAAGGGAAGCCCCAGAATGAAAAAAAGTAGAAGTCAACATGTGAATATTGGCTCTAAAAAATATGGTTGTGGATGATCAAATGAATCAATTTTTGGATGAGATTTGTGATGAGGAGGAGCTGAAGTTGTGGAAATCTATTTCAATCTCTAAATTATGGAAATGGACCTCAGGGAAGAAGAAATAGTCTCTAATGTTGATAAGTAAATAATAGATTTTGAGATGAATGAGGAAATAAGGGAGGATAACCTAAGACCTTTAGGTTTAGGACTTTCCCTCCTAAGAAAAGGAGATCTAATTGTGTGAAAGAATTGAAGAAGTGTGGTCAGAAATCCTTGGAATAGTTGAGATCTAAAGATGGGGTAGCAAAAGGTCAAGTTAAACTTACCAATATTATTTATGCAAGGAAGGGGAAGATCCTTCCCATAGTATTGTGATTATCATTACATAAAATTTTAGGGGCCTCGACATCGCTAACAAAAAATGACACCTAAATTGTTCCATCTCTAATACTAAGGTTGGTATAAATCTTCTTCAAGAAACTAAACTAAATAGTGAAGAAATGGGTAAATTTAAGAGATCTCTAGGTTGGAGAGAGGTAAGAGACTCCCTACTATTAGGAGCTTCAAGTGGGCTTTCTTTGTTATGGGATTCAAGGAACGTCACTATCTCATCTTTTGAATTTCACAAAAATTGGATTCGCAGGTTAGTAAAGGGTATAAAATCTAATTTTTGGTATAGATAATTAATATATATGGTCCAATAAAAAAAATAGGGAAGTCGAGGCTATGGATGGAAGTGGAAGAAATTCTTAGTGTAAAACAAGATCGTTCTATCCATTATTGGAGGAGATCTCAATGCTATTCTTCATCCCTCAGAGAAATGAGGTGGCAACATTTCTCTTTCTTTGGCATCAAAGGAGTTTTCTAATTGGGTTAATAGGATAGGTTTGATGGAAGTAGCATGTTCAAATAATACCTTTACCTAGAATAATAGAAGGAAAGGATTTAGAAATATCATAGAAAGCTTAGATAGGTTTCTTATTTATGGGACTTATCTTTAGTACCTATTTCATTCCACCTTGAAGTTAAACCAATATCACAATCATACCAGTACCCTTTTGAGTTGAAGGTTATAGAGGATAGACACCCTAGTAATTTCTCTTTTAAATTTGAGAAAATTTGGCTTAAAGATGAAATTATCTTGAACAAATAAAACAATGGTGGGAGGAAATAGAGGTCTCAGGCTCCAAATTGTTCCAAGTAGCGAGTAAACTATAAATAATCAAGAAAAAATTGAAGGGGTGGAACTTAGTTTTCTTCAAGAAAGCATCTTTGAGAACAAGTTAACTTTGGAGGAAAAATCGGCATCCCTTAATAATGAATTTATGGAACATGGAATAGGGGAGAATCAATACCTAGAAGAAAAAAATCTTATATAACAATATGAAGAAGTTCTCTCCAAAGAAGTGTTTTTTTGGAGGAATAAATTGAGAGAGGTGTTGTTGGAGGCAAGGGACACCAATACTATGTTTTTTCATAATAGTTCCAAACATAGAAGGTCAATCAATCAAATTACATCTATCAAAGGAGGGATGGAAACATTAAGAATCATCCTAAGGAGATAAGCTTGTAGGTAGTCTCTTACTTCAAAGATATCTACAATGGTGGGGTTAGTTCTAACTTGCTTGCCCAACAAAATGTTCTGACCAAAATTGCAAAATTAGTATCCAAGGAACAAAACAATCTTCTTCTTCAGAAGATATCTAAGTCATAAGTTGAGTCATCTCTTAAACAAATGCATCCAAATAAATCACCAGGACTAGATGGTTTCCATATCTTCTTCTTTCAAAAGCATTGGGACTCTTTATAAGCTCTTTACCAAGATTTTAGCCTCTGGGGTTTATAAGATTCTATCCAACCTCATTAGTAAGGAGAAAATAGGTTTTTCCCTAGAAGATCAACATATAATGGTATAATTAGATATTAGTAAGGCATATGATAGGGTAGATTGAAATTTCTTATGTAATTATCTAGAATCATATGGATTCTCAAAATAGTGGATAAAATTTGTCTTAAAATGTATCTCAACCCCAAAGATGTCTATTCTAGTAAATAGCACCCCAGTAGGTTTTTTCAGTATTTTTTAGGGTCTTAGATAGGGGGGCCCAATCTCACCATTCCTCTTTACTCTAATGGAAGATGTGTTAGGAAGGTCAATTTCTTGGGTTAGATCCCTAGGGAAATTAAAGGGATTCTAATAACTAGTGACCATGATCCTACTACTCATCAACATCTTGTGGATGATACCATGTCATATGGGGAAAGCTCTGTAAATGAGACTTATCTTTTAAAATGATCTTAATTAAATATATTAAGGCATCATGGAAGATGATTAACAAAGACAAATTAGAAATTTTATTCTTTAATTCTAATCCTAACACAGAACAACTAATATGTACTACCCTTGATTTTAAAAAGGTCACTTTTCCCTATAAATATTTAGGCCTTCCCCTAAACTCTAGCAATAATATATCAAAGCTTTGGGACCCTCTCATCGAGAAACAAAAAGAGAGAATGGTTAGTTGGAAAGGTAAGTGGCTATCCTCAATAGGGAGGAAGACCATGGTTTCTTCAATCTTGTTAGCTCAATGTATTTACCAATACTCTTGTGTAGATCTTCCTAGTAGTAAACTAAGTATCATTTATGGTTGTCTTAGACCTTTTTTCTAGAAAGGATGTGTAGAGAAAAGAAAGTTATCCCTCCTCTCTTGGGATCAAGTCTATAGATCTAAAGAGGTAGTAGGGACAGGCATAAAAAATATCAAATTTTAAGGGATAGCTTTGGGAACAAGATTAATTTGAAAAATTATTAAATTCCCCAAACTAAAATGGGTCAAAATATTGACTCATAAATATCTTACATCCCAAATCCAGTTTATTTTTTTAGAGAGACATCCTCCTAAAGGATCAAGACTTTGGAATTTCTTGTCAAAATACAGACATATTATATAGGAAACTTTATCATGGAATCTAGGGGATGGTAGGGATGCTTTATTCTAGATAGAATCATGGGGAGGATATAAGGCCCTTGATCTTCATCCTTCCCTCCATCTAGATCCAAATCATATTTGAAAATGAAATGGGTATGCAAGGTTAGGGATAATGTGACTTTTGAGGACAACGAGATGAACTAGAAATGGAAAGATTTATATTCTTAAGATATTCCACTAGTAGATAAAAATATACTCCAATCAATTCTTCATTCAAGGAAAATTTACTTCAGAGGAAGGAAGGATTCCCTCATCTAGGCTAGAAGTAATAATGGGGAGTATACTTCAAAACTAGGTTAGAATCTCATCAAGGTTTTTCTAAAAGCATTCTTCCTCTTAGATTATGTTGGGATAAGTTTTCTCTCCCTAAGGTAGGATTTTCTTCTTAGATAGTCCTTCACTATTGGACCCTCACTGCAGAAAGATTAAGGAAGTTTGGATTTTAGGGTCCAATTAGATGTCCATTATGTGAAGCTAAGGAAGAAATTGTAGATCATCTCTTCCTTTATTTCCCTTTTTCAACTATTTGTTGACAATAACTTTGCTCCCAATTAGGCCCGGTGATAGCCTTCCCTAACTCCATACTTAGTATGTTAATGTCTTGGCCTCTCTTAAGGTCAAATAGCATCTTTCACAACCTTTGGATCTCGTCTGCTTCCATAGTTCCTTCTTTGGGAACTATGGAAGGAGAGGAATAGAAGGATGTTGGTTTATCAATGTATTAACAAAATAGAAATTTAACTTAGAGAGTTAAAAAATAATGTATTTCTTAATTATAACATCAAAGTAGCTAGGATAACTTATTGGGATAAAAAAATGTGTGGATGATGGTTTGGGTTAAAAATCTCACCCTTTCTGGGAAAAGGGGTTGATGAAGGTAAATCATCAAGGCAAGAATATTTCGTATAGAAAATTCCAAAAAAAGGATGGTTCAAGTTAAATTTTGATGGAGCATCGAGAGGAAACCTAGGTAAAAATGGCATATGATGTTAGAGGAAATTGCCAATATAGAAAGGTACATTGGAGAAGCTACTAATAACTGGGTAGAGATTTCTACTTTAGTAGAAGGACTCTTCTTATGCAAACATTCAGGATTAAATAAGTTAGAAATAGAAAGAGACATAGCCATAATTATAAATATGCTTAGGAAAGGATCTCTTTCTAACTAGAAGCTAAATGGAAAGCTCTCGACAAATTTAGAACTATATAAAGTCTTCAACAAAATAATAATTAACCACATTTATTGGGAAGGGAATAAGAGAGTAGACAAGCTCGCTAATATGAGGATTGATTAAAAAATTAAATAAAGTATTAATATTCACTTCAGTTTATCTAAGATAGATTTAAAGATAACTTGGCATGCTTTCGATATCCTCATAAGTGTTTAACTTATTTTCCTTTATTTTTCTAGAAATTGATTCCCTTTTAAAAATCACTTTCTTATGTTTATTTTGTGTTTCTTTCTATTTTTAATTTAATATCTGTTGTTTCCTTGATGTCTATATTTTTAGGATCTCAATGTCTTTAACAAATTTATGTCTTTCTAAGGATTCTCTTACCTCCTAACAAGTAGTATAGATTTTTGTTGGATGTTTATTTGTGCTATTTTAGGTCACACAAATAGAAGGGATAACTACAGAATTAAGGAATCTCCAATTGTTTTAATGGAAAAGAGAAATACTAATGGACTAATGCCCATATTTTTCCTCTCGATATCCCTTGAGTGGGGTTGTATAACTAATTTTATATGGCTTTGGCCTCTTGCTTATCAAAAAGGAAAAAAAAAACTCTAAAGAAAAACCAACATAAGAACTCTATGCATCAATTGCATAGGAGAAATAAGGAGAGGGGCCCTTTTTAATAGAAAACTAAGGAAATTGATGGTTGTGATTGATTGAGTTAAATAATTGAGATTAATCCAATGGTGAGTTAAAGATAAGTTTTAAAGTATACCCAAGTAGTTGATCAATTTCTTCAAGAGGTGAAAGCATAGTTAACTAATCACTCTTTGAATGATTTTAGAAGATAAGGGAGTTAATAGGTTGTTTTAATATGTAAAGTTTAGCTAACAATTTTATCCCTTTTAGAATTATGATTTCTTTAATTATCTTTCTTTCATTTTATGCATAGCTAAGTTAACTGGTTTATTGCTCTTTTTTATTTCTTTATTTTATGAAAACTCAACTTTTAATCAAACTTAGATTTATCCTTATTTTTATCAAATTTTAGAATAATTTCAATATTTATCTCATTCAATTAGATTTTCTCAAAATTTGAATATTTAATTTGATTAATTTATATTTTTAAATATTTAATTCAATTTAATAAAATTAATTTCTTTTTCATGTATAAATGGAAAATCGGTTCAATTTAATTAATGTAATGAGATATTTAATTAAATTAATTGATTTAGGATGATTTAATTGTCCACTATTGTCGATATTTAGGAATTAATTGATTTTTTTTAATGTTTAGTGTAGATGTTGATGAATTATGTAATTTTGATGTTTAAACTAGATTAATGATGGAAACTAACTTGCATTTGGTTATGACTTTCATGATTTTGATCAATATTTTAGATTAGGGGTTAGTGGTTTAGAAGACCAATTTTAGATGGTTACACTCTTCACTTAACACATGCCAACTTTTTTTTTATATGGATAGTGCTTCAAAGCCTTGATTGTTTATTATTTTTATATCATATACCAACTTTTGGCATGTATATTATTTCAATAAAAAATATATATATATATTATTTTTCATTAAATCTAATTAGACCAATTTGATTATAAAATAGAGCCTTTTCAATTTATCCATAGGTCATAATTTACTATTTATTGTTGATTGAATTATCTTTATATTTTTGTTAAGTAGCATCCATAATTGATCAATATTGGAACAATCTATACAATCAACTTCCATTCGTCATTTTGCCCCTAACCACAAAATTTAAAATTTTATGCGATTATACTATATGTGCTTTTTCAATTCTCATAGTACCATACTATTCTATTCAAGAATAAAGTAATAACCTTCTTGCTATTTGAAGCCTAATGGAAAGAGAAAGCATTGGTTGAGGAGGCTTTCAAAATTTGAATTTTGAAAAGGGCAAGATACCTCTAGATTGTCAGAATCAGATCCTTGGACTAGAGCACGGGTCATAGAAGGAGGACAGTCAGGGTTTGTGTATAGGGGATCAATCAAAAAATGTTGATGGGGAGCCAGATGCTCCCCCCAAGGAAGTGTACAAGATTACTTTGGTCCCCAAAGGAGGTCAACCAGCCAAATGGTCATCCGTTTTTGAAATCAAGCCTTCAAGTAAGTCTTCTTTCTTGCTTGTTAAGATTCTTCTAGAGAGAGAGAAAGGTTCTTGTGTCATTGCCATCTTGGACAAAATCATGGATCAAAGCATTTGATCCATGGCTTCTACCTTGATTGGAAAATTTATGGGGTTTAGACTGAATATTGATGTTGTGAGGAATTTTATTAAGAAGAAATGGGCTCTTAAAGGTCAGGTTGTAGTCACAGCCATGGCTAAGGGTTTTCTATCTTTTGAGTTCACCTGTATGGAAGATATTTCTTCCATTCTTAGTAAAGGTCAATGGGCTATTGGTTTCTCCACTTTGGTCCTCTAGAAGTGGTCTTCCAAGCTGAATCTGAATGACTCTTTTTTTGTTCAAGCTCCTATTTGGGTTAGATTGCTCGAACTACCTTTAGAATACTGGAATGAAGATGTTTTTTTGGGGCTAGCAAAGTCTTTTGGAAAACTTCTTTCTATTGATGATATCACCACTTCCAAAAGATGCCTCAACTATGCACACATCTACATAAGGGTTAGAGAAGGAAAGGACATGCCAGAAACTGTGACTTTCCACTCAAAACTTGGGATAAATGCTCAAAAACTAATTTATGAAACTGTGCCTTTTGTCTGCTTCCTTTGTTTGAAGGCTACTCATAAAGCTAATTAGTTCCCAAAGGTTGTGAAGTAGAATAGTTAGATAGGTTAAGTTCATGGTAACTTGGCCAAAACAAAGAAGAACTCCAAATCCACTGGAACCTCTGTCAAGGGAAGGAAGAAGCTAATTTGGAGATGCAAACTTGCTAAGTAGCCTAAGAACTAGGATGGCAAGGAGGCTAAGAGTAACTCTTCTAGGTAGGATGGAGTCTAAGGCAATAAGAGTGGTAACTGCCCATCCCTCCCTATCTTAAATACTTAGGTCATCCTCCATGGTAATGCTCCAAAAGAGCCTTTGAAGGATGGCCCAATTATTGTGGCCATAGCTATGGTAGAAGATAATGTGATTCCTAGGAAGGAGTAGAAGGAAGGAAAGCAAGAGACCCCCAAATGGAGATTCCAAGGATCTCTAACTCAGATCTCCCAAATGAAACTATTAGTAAAGGGCCTAGTCAGGTGGGAAGTCTTGGGCCTTTGATGAATAGGGTAGTATCCAAAGACCTGGGGACTAAGATCATAGATTTTATAAACAACTCTTCCCTAGAGAAGATATCACAATGGGAAGAGTGGATTGACAGTTGTTCTTAAGAAAGTAACAATGATTGGAGTATGGTTAAAAAGAAGAAGAAGAATCATGACCATTCTCCTCTATCACTAGTGACAACCAGAAGTAGGGTAAAGGCTAATTTTGGGAGTAAAATCAAGTCTCCAGGAAGGAAAAACATGAACTAGTTATTGCAGGAAGAGGCTAGAAAGAACTTGGCAGAGGGGAGCCAGAGAACCATCAAGGAATACTGTAGAAAGAAATGAAGATCATCTCTTGGAATATAAGGAGCCTAAATGGGGCTCACAAATAAGAGTTAGTTAGGAATATGATCAGAGACCAGAGACCATAATTTTTACTAATTCAAGAAACCAAATTGAGAAAAGAAGTGGTAGGTAAGATTTCCTTCAACAAAAACATGAGTTGTGAGGCCACAGACTTAGAGGGAGCTATAGGATCGGTGATAATCCTCTATAATAGCAAGGATTATTAGGTTTCTACTATCTATAATGATAGTAATGCCCTCTTATGTAAGGTGTCCCACATACATAGTAATGAATCTTGGTTTATTTTAAAACTTTATGCTCCTAATTCCAAAAGGGAGAGAAAGGTTTTCTGGGGTAAGCTTACACAGGTTATCAATTCCAACAACATAAAAAAAGGGATTATAATTGAGGATTTCAACTCACCCCTAACTAATGATGACAAAAGTGAAGGGATTTCCCTAGATCAAGAGAATAAGTTACACCTTTCAAACTTCATTTACAACTTGGCCTTAATGGATGTTGATCTTACGGGGGGTAGATCCACTTGGTCCAACAGGAGATTTGGGAGGGATTGTATCTAGGTTCATCTTGATAGAGCCCTTATTTACCCTATTTGGCTACAAACTCACTCTTGTAGGCTTTCTCTTCTCCCTAGATTGAGATCAAACCACTCCCCCATTTCTCTCTATTTGTCCCCTTACTTTCAAAAGGTCCTTCCCTTTTCATTTTGAGAAAATGTGGATTTCTCATTTGGTATTGGAAGCAAAGATTTCTTCATGGTGGAACATCAAGGTGGAAGGTATTGTAATGTTCAAGGTGGCCCAAAAATTGAAGAATGTGAAAAGAAATATTAAAATTTGGAACAAAACAAACTTCAGCCACATTTTCTAGGAAAAGGATGAGAGGACTGATCAACTTTACATTATCTAGGAAGTAATACAAAAAGATGGATATAATGATTAGAACTAGTTAGAGGAAAGAACTATTATCTTATAACATCATTACCAGGGAAGAACACTTTTGGAAGTAGAGATCAAGAGTAAATTGGCTTAAAGAAGGAGATCAAAACATCAGGTTCTTCCACTTAACAACCTTAAAACATAGGGTTGTTAGCAAGATTTCCAACATCAAGAAAGGAAAAGCTTTTTTATCTAAGGATATTGAGATAGCAGATGAAGTAGTGCAATTTTTCTCTACTCTCCTCTCTAAGGATCATACCCTCTCGAGGCTTGATTAGGAGGATATTCTATCTGTTATTCCTACTATTCTACAAGCTCACCATAACTCTATGCTGAAAGCTATTCTTACCTTGGAGAAATTTTTTTAAGCTCTCACTTCTCTTCTGGGTGATAAGGCCCCTAGCCTAGATGGTTTCCTGACTTTCTTCTTCCAAGTCTATTGGGAAGTGGTCAAAGGGCACATTGTGAAGGTTGTGTAGGAATTCTTTAGGGCTAGAAACCTTTTGAAAGAACTCAATGCCACTTTTCTAGTCCTCATTTCAAAATCCTTGGGGGTAGATTCAATGGATAAGTTTAGGCCCATCAGCCTTTCTAACTCATTCTAAAAAATCATTTCCAAGGTCCTTACTACTAGGCTTCTCAGAGTTCTTCACATTATTATCTCCCCTTAGCAAATTGTCTTTGTTCCAGGGAGATTGATTTTAGATTCTATTATCATAGTACATGAGGTGATTCACTCTCTTGAATTTGGGAAGAGGGAAGGTTTCCTACTTAAGCTTGATATGTCCAAAGCTTATGATAGGGTGGATTGGAATTTCTTGATGGTGGTCCTCCAAGATTTTGGCTTTGACTTCTAGGTTTGTAAACTCATCTCACAACTTATTACTTCCCCTTCTTTATCTATTCTGGTTAATGGCTCCCCTTCAAATTTCTTTTTCCCTTCAAGAGGGTTGAGACAAGGTGATCCCCTATCCCCTATTCTCTTCATCATTTTGGTTGATTATCTAGGAATATTTATTTTAAGAAAAAGATACAACTAGAGTTTGCAAGGTCTCAAGCCTTCATCTAGTCATGTCTCTTTCACTCACCAACAATTTGTGGATGATACTATCCTAGGGGGTGAGGCTATGATCTAGGAGGCCAAAAAGTTCAAGGGCTTTCTAAATACTTATACTAAGGGTTTTCACCAAGCTATCAACTAGGACAAGAGTTCTGCTTACTTCATCAATACTTTTTTGGAGAGACAAAGGAAAATTGCTTGTATATTGGGAAGTGGTATTAGCACTCTTCCTACAAAGTTATCTTGGTATGCCTTTGGGTTCCAAAACCCCAGAATCTTTTTGGAATAGCGTCATAGATAGATTCAACAAGAAACTTGCGGGCTGGAAAGGTGCATCTCTCAGCCAGGCAGGCAAATGCACTTTGGTGAAATCTATTTTCCAAAACCTCCCCACTTATGCTTAAGCCTCTTTGGGATCTTGACTAAGAAAGTTGACAGAATGGAGAAGATTTAGAGGGACTTTCTCTAGATAGGGGTCAAAGAGCATAAAAGATATCATTTAGTTTCTTGAGACCATGTTTGCCTTCCCCAATGCTATGGAGGCCTTGGTATTAGAAAAATAAGACATCTTAACAATGCCCTTCTAGCCAAATAGATCTTGTGCATCTTTTAGAGTATAGGAGAATGGAAGGAAATCATGACTAAAAAGTATCTAAGAAGGTAGTCACTTAGCCTTTTGCTTCATGAGGTCGATATCCCTCAAGTATCTTACATATGGAGCAAGATCCTAAAGGCTATGACTTTTGTTAAATCCAAGGCAAAATGGAAAGTTGGCAAAGGTGAGAAAATATTATTTTGGTAGGATAAGTGGACTAGTCAGGGACCTCTAATTGACCACCCTAATTATGGTAGATGGGAAGAGCCATGCATAAGAAGATATGGTCTGAAAGTTAGTAATTAAAAAGTAAGTAGTGGATGGTAGGACTTGTCTTTGATATCCTTGGTTCTTAATTCTCTGATGATTACCCTAAATGTTATTCCAATAAATAATAAGGAGGATGAAGTCATTTGGGGAGGTAACTCAAATGGCCATTACTCTATTGCCTCTAGATACTTCTCTTTGTGGGATAGAATGGAGAAACTCATCTAGGAAAAGGCATGGATCCCTGTTCTTACCCCAAAAATTAATTTTTTTTTTTGGCTTTTTCTCCAAGACAAAATCCTTACTCTGGAAAATCTTGCTAAGCATGGTTAGCTTATCCCCAACAGATGCAATTTATGCAAGCATGCTTTGGAAATAGTCAATCATTTATTTATCCATTGTCCCTATTCCTCTAATGTTTGGAAACTCCTTACTAGGGACTTTGGGGTGGGTTGGTGCCCTCTGGCCAACATTCAAGATTTCCTTAGCTAATGGAGGACTTCACAAAATGGTTTAATCTTCCAATTCATTGGCTTGTGGTCCCTTCTGCATTTCTATTGAGGTATTTGGAAAGAGTGAAATAATTGAATCTTTAGAGACAAGGAATCCCCTGAGTTTGTCATTGCTAAGAAAATTAAACATCTTATGAAGGAGAATTTTTCCACCACTAAGGAAGGAAATATTGAAGGAGGGATCAACAGACAGAGGAAAATGGAAAGGGATAGGAAAAGATATGAGGCCAAGTAGTCTTTCCCCCTGAAAATTGGTTCAAGGCCAATTTTGATGGGGCTGCTAAAAGGAACCTAGGACCTATGGGAAGTGGAGGCATCATCAAGAACAGCCATAGGAGAGGAGTTGCATCTTTTCCTACCCACTCAAACATCAAATGAACCATTTCATTGAAGCTGGTCTTGCTAGTCACATTGTTAAGCTAGCCCTGGCTTCTAGGATTGAGAACCTATGGCTAGAGGGGGACTCATTAAACATCATTAATTGTCTCAATGGTCATGCTAATCCCTTGTGGAAAATTGTGAATATAATAGAGGAATTAAAGTCTAACCTAAGCAAGTTCAACAAGACCTACATCAATCACATGTATAAGGAGGCCACTTTGGCTGCTGACTAGTTTGCCAATGAAGTAGTCACCAATAATGCAGAGATGATGTGGCATGTCAATGACATCTTTCTAATGGAAATAAATAATTTACTATTGCAAGATCGCATTCAGGCAAGTACTAGAAAAATCCAAAATGAATGATGGAAAGATTTGCAAGATTTCATGTAGGAGGGGGAGTTATTTAAAATCATGTGAAGCTCTTTTATCATAATAGTGTGTAGGTATGGCATGTTTTAAGGGTTGTTTTGAATACTACCATTAATACTAGTATTTTCAAAAACATCTTAGAGTTTTGCAATCTGAAAAAGGTCAAAGTTTGTAAGAAATTTGTGAGTAGATGGGGGCTTTTAGCATTAGAGGAAACCATGGTGGGAGAGAGAAATAGGAGAGAGCCGTCGGGAGAGGCAAGGAATTGGAAGGAGAAACTAAAGGTTTGGCACAAACTAGAAAAGTTTAGGATTTCTTGATTCCTGAAGAAGCTCCATGGTTTTGATGTAGGGATAACCAAGGTTATGGTGGATTCCTGGAAAAATGGGAGAGTCAAAATTGATGGGGTCTCCCACCATGTCAATGTGGAACTGATAGCACAGGTTGCTGAAATCCCTCTGGAAGGGACCACTTTTTTAGAGATAAGAAAATGTTGACAAACACTATCAAAGTTTTTGTGAAGGATATAAAGGAGATAAATAAGCTTATCAAGGTGGAGATGTACTAGGAGATGGAGTCAATCAAAATGCTATGGAGGTATGTTCTCAAGATCATCATTGAGTATATTTCCCTGGACCCCAAATTTGATAGGATAAGAACGCATCATTTTGTCTTGCTTAATCACTTTAGGCATAGAATAAAAATTGTTTTTCCTTTCTACCTTTTCACCTCCATAAGTAAGGGTATCAAGGGTTTCAGGAGAAAACCCACCGCTAATCTAGCTCTTCATGAGGGATTAGTCCAAGATTACAAGTATCTAAAGGCTCAAACTAGGGGAAAATCCCTTGGTGATGTTGAGTGTGCTTTTAAGGAAACTAGGAGCTTAGATTTTGATGAAGTGTAGAGCATAAAATTGAAGGAAGATGTGTCTAAATCCAAAGAAGAAAGGGAACCCTCTACTTGCATTCCCTATAGAAAGAGCCCAAGAGGTTTACCCCTTATTCCCCCTAAGCCTGAGTCTCAAGAGGTGGAGGAGGATAATGAGGATGAAGAGGACATTAATTTGGAGGAAGAGGAGAAGGAAGAGAATGATGAGAAGGAGGAGAAGAATGGGAGGAATAGTGAAAAGGAGGAGGAGGATTCTATCAATGTGTCAAGGAATTCTAAGAACAAGAAAGTAGATAAGGCCTTTGACACCAAAGACTAGATTCTTGAGATTCCTGGCTCTAGGGAGATGATAACAAAAAAGAGGAGGTCTTGGAGGAATTTTAATTTGAATAAAGCCAAATTGGGGATTGTCAAGGAGCCTTTGAATATTCAAGTGATGGAGGACATTGATGGGAAAACCCATTATGATGATCTCATTGATCTTGGTCTAGTTGTGATCTCAGATAATGCAAGGAAAACTATGCTTAACCTTTTGAAAAATGCCAAGAACAACATGATAGACAATTTCTAGTCTATCAAGTGGTTGTTCCATGAAATTGAAGAACTCAAGGGGAGAAAAAGCCAGGAAGGTGACCAAAAAAGAGGTAGTGACCAAGGGCACAATGAAGAGGATAGAAGCTAGGTTGGAAGCCAATAGCATATCAATGATTAGGATCATAGGGCCAAATAATGTTCAAGAACACAAGGCCAAATAGGAGGACAAAACCACAAAGGTTGAACAAAGAGTCTAAAAAATGGAGTTCTTTCACTAGAACCTCGCAAATTAGGTGATCACCACCTTGAATACCCTAAACAAAAATATTAATAGCTTGGGTGAATCACTAATTAGTGCTAGATTTGGCAAGGAAATACTAGAGAAGTCCAACCTAGAAAATGGGTGGGCTAAGGATTATCCGAAAGAAACTAGGGACTAGGTAGATGCTCAAAACCAAGACCAAGTGGATGCTCAGAACTAGGTCTAAGAGGACGCAGACAATAGGAAAACCAAAAAAGATATAGAATCCAAGCAGGTTCTTGATAAAGAGAATTGATGGTTAGGTGGTTGTTCTTTCCTTGTGTAGCTAGTTCTTTTTTGTTCTAGTCTTGCTAGTTTTTTGTTCCTAGACACAAGCCATTTTTTATGGTTGGCTTTTGTTAAGCTACTTTGTTTAAGCTAGACTTTACTAAATATTTCTATTTTTGATATGTTGTAATACGTTTGGGTTTCAAGATCCCTATAAAACATGTTTTAATTAATCAAAAACCTTCTGTCTATTCGTTTCTTCATGTATTTATCTTACATACTTTATAGAGATATTATTATAGTGTGTGAATAATATGATTTAGTAACTAATCCATTAATGGTGAATATTAATTGATTTCTAATTTTACATTATCATCTATAATACCCTATGTATATTTCAAATTTACTTTCATACATTTATAGGCCCCACTTTAAAGAGTCATTTAAAATGAAGCTAATGATAAAATAGAAAAAGTAATTGATTTACTTGAATTTTTTTGTAATGAATTTTCTATGAACATGAATAAATTTATAATTATTTAATTATATTAACATCTTTGTCTCACTATTTAATTTCCATTTTCTTAAATCTCTCACATAAATTAATTCAATTCACTAAAATTGTTCATTTAGTGTTCTCAACTAAAGTAATTAGTTAACTACTTAATCTTCCCAATCAATTACTTCCATTAATTCTTGGCCATTAACCTTCATATCTATTTCAATCATCCTCCATCATTGATCAATATCAAAGAAATATTCATAATCAAACTTAATTCATCATTTTCCTCTACCTACATGTTTGAGCTTTCGGGATTTCAAACTAGTCATGTTTTAAATAAACTCAAAGAGAAACATGCTAGTTTTGTAAGAAATCTTTACCAAACTAATGATGATAATCAATATTGTTGTATGAAAGTAATATCCTTATTTTTTTTGGCTCATTATTCATGTATTTATCTTACATACTCTACCAAAATATTGTACTATTGTATAAACCCTAGGAATTGGTGGCTAATCCTTTGATAACTCATATTGTTGAATTATTATCATACACAACCATCCATAATAGTCTATCTATCTATATATATATATATATATATATATATATATATATATATATATATATATATATATATATATATATATATATATATATATATATATATATATATATATATATATATATATATATATATATATATATATATATATATATATATATATAATTCCAAAAATGTTGCATACATATCCAATCACCACTTTGAAAGAGATGTTACTAGTAGAGATACCAAAGAACCACTCTTATAATAATGAAATTTGAAACACAAGTACTTCAAAATATAATATTAAATGCTCTCACTAATTGGGAAGATTGATTGATACAAACAATAATATCAAAGAATTCCATAAATGACAAAGAAACTTTGTGGAATACAAGCATGGAGATGTCTAATTTTTAAATGATAAAAAATATTGTCTGTATGTTCAAGAATGCTTCTACTAGCATAAAATTAATGAAGACAATTCAAGCACAATTTCACCTAAGGAAAATTTCTTAGTTTCAAAACCTTTTTTCATAATAAGGATTGCACAAGAACTACCAAGTTGGGGATTTTTCAATGGAATTTATGCTTGATCAAAATGATCCATTGATGCCTCATTCATGTAAATGTGTTTTGTCTTGTGCAACTGATAAGTGTAAAATCTTTGTAGGACTTGAGAAACCACTTAGGTTGATCCCTACACATAGATTATGATACTTTTAAAGGTGTTCTAAGTATCCTCTATCCTAGAGTTCTTAGTAAGTGTTCCATTCACAACTATACCCTCTATTCCTATAAGAACTATGAAGGCCTTTAAAACCCACAAGCACTCAAATACAATATAGTCTTGTAAACAAGATTGAGACCTCTCCACCCACTAGTATTTCATCATAGTCCCATAAATAGGATGAAGACACAAATTAAGAGTTCCTTACGAGTACAAGGGTGAGGGTAGTCTCATAAATAAGATTAATATTGTGAGGCCATAAATATGCATTAGAGTAAATTGAATATAATAACTACATTCCTCGATGCTTTTGTATTAATAAGAAACATTTTCTTATATTGGGTTAGATTTTACACATCCATCCATTCCCACTCAAGTCATTCCCATGAGTTTTTTCCCCATTAGAAGGCAAGAGACACTATAAGACTAGTAAATTTTCAAGGGACTTGGTTACTAATTGGACCCAAGTAGCCAACTACATACTCTCTAATTCCTCTAAATTCTCCAAGAGACACAATATAGATCTAGTACCATTAATTATCCAAGCTTATTATACATGATTAATCTAATGTTCTAGGTTTCTTATTGGATCCAAATAGCCAAGAGCAGGATCCCCTAACATTAAATCAAATATGAGAGATAAACCTATTAAGATGCTTAGAAGTAAAAATAATTGATGGAGTACAAGCCAAGTTACTTCTAAAGGAAATGAAAAAATTATTAGGAAAAAAAACACAACAAAAGAATAATAAGATACAATTGAAAACAACTCACTTTATTAACAAGAGATCTTCATTTACACAACTAAATACTAATTGATAAGATAGCTCCCATGCAATATTTCAATTTGTAAGGCCTTCTTGGTTATGGTCAATATTTATAGACCAAAACTTGCTAGTCTCGAGATATCCTCTTGCTCTACCTACTTGATCATGAGTCACTACCCTCTAAAACTCAAGGACGTTACATATATCCTTCAAGACACAAAGGTCAACTTTGAGTTCACAGTCTCCAATAATAGGAATTGTGTTACGATATAGGACTAACCCTTAATGAATTAATGATCAGATACATAATATATTATTAAAAATTATGTGGCCTTGGGTATAGGTCTGCATGATAACCATCTATCTACATCTAAGATTCCATAAGGTAATACTTAAATAGAGCACCTTGCCAAATTAAATATCAAATATTGTATGAAGAAAAACATAGGGAATTAGCACCCAAGAAGATGAAGCATAACCTCTACTAGTTGCAACATTAAATAATGAACACTTAGGATAATTATCCATTATAGTTCCAAAATATGAAACCAAGATCATGAAATCTAGAAAATACAAGCAATTGTTCACCAAATCAAACTGTTAAATAGATGCCTAGAGAATTAAAAGAAAGAAAAAATATTTTTGGGTGATGCAAGATAGCTAAAACCAGAAGGATGATCTTGAATCAGACACCCAATGTCATAAAAAAAAATCCATAAGGACTTGTGAACATCTTAGAGAATTCAAAACATAAATCCAATGCTCATTCATATTGAAATCTGCCCAAACTTACTATTGCAGCTAACTATTCCATCAGACATCTTAGATCTACTATTGCTACTACTTTTAGGAAAAAATGAATCATACCTACTACATGCCTTCATCATATTAGATTTTTTTTTCTTACATTTTTTCTTAATTGTAAGATCAGATAACTTCTTCAAGTCAGAATATATTTCATTAGTTTCAACCCTAACCACAAGTTCAAACATCTTAAAACTAAAATTCTTGAAAATGACTAAGTTCTTTTCTTTCCCTTATTCCTCATTCTTCAAAGGAATTTAAGAAAACCTATTCCATATTTTTCAATTGTAACAATATTTTTTTTTCAATCATGTATAGTTCATCTATCAAATTGTCAAGGTCTTCCATGTAAACCGTGATAGACACTCATGTCTACTACATCACAAAATACTTCATCCTTAAAAGTTCTAATACTAAATTTAACCAAGAATTATTCTCTAATTTTCACCCATGATCATCTTGAAACCAATTGATACCATAAGGAGTAGTATGTTTCAATCATTGAAAACCAAGTTTCCTAACCATTTCTTTAGAAAAATTATTGTCAATACTATCTCCATCCATAATAACTTTAAAACATTTAGCTTTAGAATTAAAAATCATTCTAAATAAGTTTCTCTATTTCTTTGGTTCCACATCATGCTTATCCAATATGATTCTTCTCATCAAAATATATTCTCCAACTTCAAGCAAAGCCATATCAATATCATTTTTTTAAACTTTATGATCTTCCTATACTACCAAGTTTTTTCTCAATATTTACACCAAGAGATTCAAAATCTAGGTGTCCATATTTACCACAATTTTGAAAAGTACATCTTTATGCATACATTTTGGAAGTCTTATTGGGATACAAGATACTGAGAGGGGGTGGGGGTGAATAAAGATCTTTTATATTAGATTAACTATATTGACTCCTAATCCATCTCATATCTTAGATCTTATACCATATACTCATAAATAGTAATTCTGAAATAAAATCTATTTTAGCATAATATCCATGAAAAAATAAACACATAACACACATATTTTGGTAACCCAAAAACACTTCAAGGTGAAGGTAAAACTGAGGTGGGGATGAAACCAAAAATCTTTACTTGTACAACAACAAAGTTTGTCTATTAGGGCTAAATTTTGAACACTTATGATTATCTACCCTATAAGATGTCTCTATTAAAATATTTACAAGACTATTAGGTCTTACCTTGATTAAAGTATTTTACACTTACAATAGAGTAGGGATTTTGTTAGGAGATTTAAACAAGGTTTGTTAAAACACTCTAATAAGAGATTTTCCCTTATTTATCTATTAAAATATCCTAGTATCTAATCCATCATTTTTATCTAAAATTTTTTTATGGATCTCCTCTCTTCAATGTCTCAAGTTGATCTCCTTATCTGATATGCTCTATTATTTCCTCCATTTCTAGGTTTTTTTTTTAATCTCCTATCTAACTTAGCCTTCATTGCTTTATTCTAAGCTTTTTTTCTCCTTCACATATTCACACTTCTCATCACTCTAAATACCTAATTTATGGATAGATCCATTCCTTAAATAGATAATCCTAGAAAGTTTTAGATCTTAATCAACAATCCATATTTCATCCTTTTTCCATTTTACCCTTCTGATTGGTTAATCTACATTTCTTAGGATTAATGCCTTCTGACACAATTTGTAATATATTCTTTAAGTGTCCTTACAATCTGTAAATGTCACATAGAAGTCAGATAAATTGATTTACATAAGTGTTTGTTCCATTGTTGGAGGATTTATCAATACAAATCCACAAAGCCCTCAAATACCTACATGTAAAAACTTGCAAGCAAGAGTTTTGCTCTGAATATATGCAAATTGTATTCTCATAAATGAAAGAGATGTAAGATACTTACAAATGATCTATCCTTATAGAAGGATATCAAAACCCAAAAAGGGTAACCTAAAAGGTAAATGCTATGTAAAAATTACTAATTAATTGTTAAGTGTGAATGCAAAAGGTGCATAAAGTGAAATCTTAAGAAGGGAATAAAGTGAATTTAATAAATTAAATTAAATTAATTCTTTACTCTAATTCCCCCTCCCCCTTAAGATGAGTAGCAATGCAGCTACAAACAATGCAGAAAGAGAAAGGAAACTACAATGCAAAGCTAAAAGAAAACTTGAGTCCGGGCAACAAGACCTGATAAGGTACCCAATTACAACAAAATCTCTATAAAATGAAGAAATAGAGAAAACCAAGTGGGAAAAACTCTACTCCAAAAAGAGATAGTAGAAAAAGAATTAAGGAAGAGCAAACTAATGAGATCCACCAAGGACAACTTCCTTCACCCCAAGCATAGAAAAAAACCAAAGATACTGTAGGGATGCAAAAGGTTTAGTGAAGATGTCTACAACCTACTCAGTAGCACAAATATACTCCAAGCTCAAGGAGTCATCTTGAATGAGATGTTTGATGAAGTGCATATGAAACTCAATATGCTTGGTCTTCTAGTACTCAACTAGGTTGCGTGAAATGTGTATAGCACTCTGATTGTCACACCACAGAAAGGTGGGACTATCAGGAGAAAATCAAAGCTCTATCATCAACTGTCAAAGCCACAAAACCTCCTAAATAGCCAATATAGCTGCCCTATATTTTTCCTTTATAGATGATAATTTGTGAGCATGTTGCTTCTTGCAAGACCATGTGATAGGACTAGAACCAAGATAGAATACCAAACTAGAAGTAGACTTGTGATCATCAATATCACCAACCCAATATGAATTTGTAACACTAAAAATGTGAGGATCCCCTAATGTGTAGTGAATGTCATAACACATTGTACCTATAATATACCTCAAGATACATTTGGAAGCTTGCTAATGACTCCCATGATGATAATGGGAGAATCAAGTGACAAGTCCAACCACAAAGAAAATATGAGGACATGTGTATGTTAGGTACAACAAACTACCCATAAGTTATTTGTATAAAGTGGAATCCATTGTAGGAGTAGAGGAAGTCTAGATAAAACAACACCTTCCAAAAAAGGTGTGGGAGTAGCATTGCAATCAAGCATGCCAAATCTCTTAAGAATATCAAGAGCATGCTTCTACTAGAGTATGGCTATCCCATCTAAAGAGTGAACAACCTATAGGCCCAAAAAATAGTGCAGAAGTCAAAGATTTGTCACCTCAAACTACTCTCTCAATGCTTTTTGAACACCTTATATCATGGAGATTGAGCTTCCTATGATGATGAGTTCATCAACATAAAGTAAAAGTATCAATAAGTCAGCCCCATGATGATGAATGTAAATTGGAGGATCAAAATGACACCGAGTGAACTATGAAGCAAGCAAGAAGGAATCCATCTTCTCATACCAAGCCCTAGGGGCCTATTTGAGACCATATAAAGACCTTCAAAATTTTCATACCAATGAAGAGTCCTAAAAAAACCATGAGGCTGATCCATATAGATCTCCTCATGAAGGTCTCCATGCAAAAAGGCACTCTTCATGTCCATCAAAAAAACTATCCATCCCTGTGAAAATTCTAGAGAGAGTACAAGGAAAATAGAATTCATCTTGGAAATAGGGGCAAAGGTCTTAGAGTAATTGATACCGTCAACCTATGAAAAACCCTTTGCAACAAGACGTGCCTTGTGCGTACTTAGTATGATACACCCAACGACATTGAACAAACTTTCTTCCTTTTGGAAGAGGACAAAGTTCCCATGTGTGGTTCTTCATTAAAAAAGAGTACTCCTCATCCATAGCCCTACCCTAGTCTAAGTGTCATGTTTCCTATGAAAAATTTTGAGGATCATCTAAAATGGCACGACTAAAAAGGCCGCTACCAACAGTTTGAGCACTAGTGCAATGAGTATCTATAGGATCACCTACTAAAGTTCCAACTACATCAACAACAACATGAGCCCACTTGCACACTCACAAAACATATGGTGGAGGTGGTGAAGGGGGATCAATATCAAGATCTTCCTTAGAGGATGCATAATCTAGTGGAGGAGTAGAGGAAGTATTGGGTAGTGAGGAAGAAGCTTGAGATGGAGGATAACACTCATCAAACTAAACATCTTGCTGAAACAAGGCATATCTAGAATCAGGATCAAATAACCTATATGCCTTCACATCCTCACCGTAGCCAACAAAAATGAGTGGTCGAATCTTCTTCTTCATGGCCTTTTACTGAGCATCTCAAATAAATGCCCAAGCCTTAGTACCAAAAATGTAGAGAGTAGAAACATTGGTCTTGGCATGAGTCCAAGTCCCCTTAGGAGTCAAGTATCACAATGCCTTATGAGGCATCCAATTCTGAATATAGTTGGCACAATTGATAGCCTTATCTCAAAATGAAGAACTCATAGCTCGAGACTATATCATATAATTGGTCATCTCTCATAATTTCCTACTCTTTCTCTCTACAACCCCATTCTATTATGGAGTGTGGGGAATTATGAACTGATGTTGTAAACCATGTTCAGTACAAAAATCTCTAAAAGACTGATTCACATATCCCCCCATTGTCAGTGTGTATATACTTGATAGAAAGACCATATTGCTTCTCCACAAATGTCTTAAAGATTTGAAATGAATCAAATACATTAAAATTGTACCTCAAAAAGTACACACATGTGTGTCTAGAGATGCCATCAATGAAGGTAAGCACATATCAAGCACCAAAAAAAGATGGAGTGGGAAATGACATAATATCACTATGTATTAACTCTAATTGTGCCTTAACACATGTGGATCTACCTATTAGAAAAAGATCTTTGTGATTTTTTCCAAGTGCACAACCTTGACACACACCATCAGTAAGAGATCTAAGGTAACCCAATCACCAGCTCATGTGTACTCATCTATTGTAGATATCTATAGTGACATTGCTAAAATGCTTATGCCAAAGCTTTCTAACTATTTGTGCATGAGAAATGAGAGAAACACATGTAGAATCAAAACTCTCAAAGCCATTAAATTGATATAAGTGAGACTAGAGATCAACACTCCCTATAGCAATAACCAAGTCAACATCATTGAGGTCTCAAATAACTACATCATGTGGTGAGAACTCAATTTCCTTTCCAGAGTCTAAGAGACAAATTTGAAAGATAGATAGGAGGTTCATAGAAATGGTCAGAACCAAGAGAAAATCATGTAGTGAACCACCTTCTAAAGAGATAGTTCCTAAACCTATGACTAAAATCTGAGAAGAATAATCAACTGCAATCTATGTAGTAAAAATTTGAGCAAGTGAGGTAACCAAATTAGGTGAGTGTGTTATATGATGTGAAGCTCTAGAATCAAGAAACCAAGTATCTATTAAGGAAAATTCTCATGAAGAAAGAACACATCCTTTCCCTAAGGGCGGAGGTGGTGGCTTTGAAGAAGCAATACTATGTTGTTGCTTGGCCTCCTTTAATGCTTCAAGATGTTTCCAACACCTAGAAACTGGATATCCTTCCTCACCAAAAAAATTGCAAGGATCACCTATGAACCTTTTAGTCTTGGAGGAAGACTCACCAGACTTAGAAGATTAACCCTTCTAAGAGGGTTTCTAGGAATTTTATTTAGGAGTAAGCTTGGAGAAACTCTCATTGCCTATTAAATCTATCTTGGACTTTTGTTTCTTCTTTTGTTTCCTTGTAGATGTCTAAGAAACCAATGTCTAAGTCTTTGAACTGATAATAGTATCCAACTATGTAAGCTTGGATTTCTCTCTAATCAATTGATCACAAAAGACCTCAAAAGTAGGCATGGTAAATCTGGGGCCCAAGGCATCCATAGTGGAATGGAAGGTAGAAGAGAAAATCTAAAATTTTCCTTAAATCTTTGAGAGAATTAGGTAGATGCACTCCTTATCTATCTTCTATTTCTTGTATCCTTGTAAAAAAATTCCCTATTGTTTGAACCTCATAAGAAATTCCTCAATAGAGAGGAAAGCATCAAGTACAATAGAAGTAAGTGTTGCCTCAATCTGAAGTGCTCTGAACTCGTTGATGGTGCTAAACAAGTCTTTCAACTTATCCCACTTTTTTTGAGGAGTGGAACACTCTTCAAGATGAAACTATAAGTTGTTAAAAAAACTCAAAGAAATTAGACCCATGGCTTCATCCATCTTATTTCTATCTTTCAAATTCTAGTATTGACTCTAAAAAACTGGATGCATTGTGTCTAGACAAGACCACAAACCCTTTAAATAGAAAAGTCATTACATATGAGATTTCCATGTATGATAGTTGTGTGGGTTTAGAAGTATTAGACTAGAAGAGGTCTTAACCATTATTTTACAAAGGATTTTTTAAAGTTTTATGATATGTTTTAGATTACGGTAAAAGCAGGTTTTGAAGGGACCCCAAAACCCTTTAAAAAAAAGCAGAAAGATAAAGCATTATAGCCCAATTAGGAAAAAGAAACCTACAACAAATTGTAGAACAGTATCAAAATCAGGTTTTACAGGGACCTGAAACCATTAGAAAATTCCAAAAACAAACTAACCTAGGTTTTATAGGGACCTAGAACCACAAATAGTCAAAATGATAAAAACCAAAACTAGGACCAGAGACCCCAACCAATAACCAGACCAGATAGGAACTAAACCAGGGAACCCGACCCAGAGCCACTATTGCAGCTCCAAGATCATTTTAGCAGCTTCCTTACCAATTGTTGCAGTCTCTTGAATGGTATCAGTAGTCGAAGCAGAAAAAACTTTCATTGCACTCTTCCTCAAGCTCTGCCTTGTTCTTTTGCTCAGATCCTCAGCTGAAGTGATATCTTCATTAGCCCTTTTGCCCAAGCTTGTAGTGGCTACACATATACTCGAGGTGACCTGTTCCATCTTAGTGCCACTCTCCTTGATTAGCATTCTAGGGTTCTGCTCATAGTTGTTAAGTTTGTTAGGGATGTCTCCCATCTGCCCTTCCAGTTGGCTAAGTTTGACATTGATAGTATCCAGGTTATGTTGGAGAATTTTCACCTTTTTCTTCAAACCCATCATTTCATTGTAGATCTAGGAATCTACTTTGAGCATGGTGTCGGCTTTATCCTTTGTAGAATGTAAGAAGTTTTATGATATGTTGATATAATAATAGAAAATAATATAAAAACATCCCCTACAATGCAAATAACCAAACCCCAGCTTACAAAAGGAAAGTGTAAATGAGTAAAGAGAAAAATAGCTATAAATATGAATCACAAATACCTAGTACAAAATATTGGTGAAATGATAGAGAATCTAGAAATTTCTCAAGAAAATCTTTCTGACACAATTTTTGAAATAGAAAATCAAGCTATAATGAAGAAATTATGCCCCCTAGAAGATAGAAGACATCAATAGTCTTCAAGTACAAAAATAGGTACCAAAATGGAAACAAATACTAAAAATACCTAATTAATCATCTATGTCTCAGAACCAAATTTCCAACACTTCTTTTAGATCTAAAAAAGACCCTCATATGCTCAAGATACCATGAAAAAGCTACAAGGCCCCCATATGAGCATCATAAAATATTTATTTTTTATTTTTAAGAAAATAAATTTAAAAACTTCACATAAAACACAGACAAAATGATGGTGGACAAGTCTACTAGTGGTGGTGGTGGGCCAAGTAGTAGAGGCCACAGTGGTGGGGCAGCAGTAGCATGACAACCATGTGTGAGCGGCGCTTGAAAAAGGAAAGGTTGGCGGTCAAGCTGAAAAAGTGCCTATGGGCCAAGAAATTTGTTGTGTGCCCAAAAAAATCAAAATAATCATTGCCAATGCTAGAATGAGGCAATAATGTCAAAAAATAGGTCCATAAGTTGGAAAATAGCCTACGGTCCTTTTTTATTTTTTTATTTTTTGAAAAATCTTCTTGATTTGCATGTACGAGGCCATACCATAGTGGACCAAAAAAAATTGCCTCCTAGATCAATATTGTCTAAAATAGACAAAATTTATATGAAAACAGAGGTTTTGATTCCTTCTGAATCCATCTATGATTTCTTTTTGGCATCAAAGTGCTCCAAAAATTAGAGATCTCCTATTTTCACAAAAAATACATTAAAAAAATTCTAGATTTACTATCAAACCCTTGTTCTCCTTTTTCTCCAGACAAAGAACAAGCTACAACAGATCTAGCTCTAATTGTTGAGATAATGGGTGTTGCACACATTGCATAGTACTGTTATATTTTATTATTTTATTTTATTATGCAATGTTGTACTTAGATGAACTTGAAACATGTAAAGATTTCCATTGAATATTCTTGATGAGTTGTATTATAACATTGTGATAATATTTCATGTAATTATTTAATATTGGAGAAAAGAATTAAATGCTCAATATTAAATGTGGGGTTAGTGGGTTAGGTAGCACATAGTTTATGTAATACCACTTAGTGCTTTTGTGGGACTTGCTACTATATAAGTAGCCACAAGGGTAGTTGTTGGCATGACAAGGAGAAGACAAAAGGCAAGAGTCGAGCAGGACAAGGCTTGACAGGTTAGCCAAGGGAGCATTTGTGAAGGTTGGAAGCATGGCATGGGATGTGTGGATTCATGCTTGTTCACATAGTTTTCTCAGTTGTTGCTATGGCCATGAAGGTTTCCATGGTTGTATGGCAATGGTATTTTTGCTAAATAATACATGGTGATGGATGCTTTTGGAGGCTAGGTTTTTTCCTCAATGAGGGTTTCCTAGGGTATATCTTGTGTCACATTTTTGTGGGTATGTTGTCTATTCTCTTGCATGTGGATTTTAATTTTATGTTTATTTCAAATCTATGATGGGTTATGTGGAAATGATTATATTCTCTGTTGCAAGTTTCCTTACAAGTGGTATCAGAGCTATAGTTTTATTATTATAACCCTATATTGAATCCATGGGAATGCATGAGAGGATAAAAGAAAGGGCAAGATATATGAGTGATTTATTGGAGATCTAAGGGTTTTGGATTTGTTGTTATGATGGGATGTTAAAATATTTGGGCATGTGAAATTTTTTGGACAAAAGGATTTTTTGGATGTTTCATTTAAAATGAGGGTTTTGGGGGGTAGCATGCAGAAATGACCTCCTAGGTAAAAACATACCTCACAATTGGATCTAGGTTGACGTTTTCATAAATTTTGATATATAATATGCCCTAGTTTGGCCATGTTCGGAGGAAATGAAAGAGTTTTTTGATTTCAGCCCATGATGGCTATCAAATTTAATCCTGTCAGAATTTTCATCATAAAAAATAAAAATGAAAAATGAAAAATTGCAGTGAAAATGGTAAAAAGACTGTCTTAGTAAAATGGTCATAACTTTCTCTCAGAATATCAAATTTTAGAATTTTTATATGTGTTGGGAAGCTAATTCAAAGCACTACAACTTGGTGTAGGTTTGGTTCTATTATTTTCAAATTTTTTTAAGTTTTAAGAGCCCAAAAGTCAAATGTTACTTATCTGAAACATGGATTAGGGCATAATTTGGGCATACAGAGTCAAATTTTGGACTTCAAGTAGTCAACGGAAAGCTCTTGAAGAGCTCTACACATTGGCTTAGATTTGGTGTAGGTTTGGCATGGTTTATTTGGTGATATATTAATCTAAATAGTTTGTAGATAAATTTTTTACTATGGTAACATTGTGAGTTTATGGCATTGGAGATTTAAGTTTTAATGTCATTGTATACTCAATTCATATTTTAGATTGGTCTCATAATGATATGGTTATCAGTGTTTGATTTGGATATGTATGATGACTTGTTGGATCTACAATTTGTGTAGTGTTGTAAGTGGTCTATACTTATAAGTTGCATTTATAGCTTGGTTATGGGTCGTCTTTGCCCATTGATCTTTCATTATTGATGCATATTTAGATTGGTGGCTTGGATTTGGGTTCTCTATGCCCTAAGTACATGATTTACTATTTTTTCTTCATATAGAAATGATGAGATGTTGTTACCAAGTATAGTCATGGTGGAGGATTGTGGTTGACTATTTTATGCTGACAGGTTGGACATATTGAGAGCCAGATGCTCAGTTCATGGATGTGACCATGGTGTCATAGATTTTGGCATGACATGATTGGATATACAGGTACATCCTTGATTTTCATTAGCTTGGATTTTTTGATTTAGTTATGGTGGTATATCTTCTTGGTTGAGGATCATGGTTATTTGGTTTCTTTTGAGGAGCTCGTGATGTGCACTTTGAGTTCTTTGATGGTTTGATGTCTTGGTTGATTCTCATCGTTAAAGGATGGATTTTTTCATCATGATGTCATGGATAGCTTGGATACATAGTTTAGTGGGAGCTTGTGAAAATGATGGGGTGACAGTGCAGGATTAGTTCCTGGTTTGGTTTGGATCTTCATGTAGAAGATGGATTTTATGATGCCATAGGTGACTTGGTACCATGGTTGAGTGGGAGTTGTTGGCATTGATATATTGATTGAGTGTTTGTAGATGTTGAAAGTTTGTCTTAGATCTTATTGCTACAAAAGCATCTTTGACATTTGCATGGTGCACTTGTTATCTTCATGGTGTGTGGAGATGGTTCTTCATGGTATGTGGAGATGGTTTTCTTCATGGTGTATGGAGATGGTCACATTTTGAGGACTCATAGGGTTCTTGGTAAAGGTATGGTTTATGCTTTTATTTAGCATGTTATCCTTGGTATGAGGATGGTTTCATTATTATGTCATGGTATATTCTTGATACGAGTTTAGAGTTGTGACATGTTATAGTATGTTCATGTGGAGCATGTTATCTCTTTGGTTGAGATGGTTAGATCATGTTGTCATGTTTATGTTCCTAAGGCCATGGTTGGAACTTTGACATTGATCTTGGTTTAGTTTCTTGGTATTGAGTACACTAATCATAAGCTAGATACTTCATGATATTGCTATGTTGCATTTAGAGTTGGCATGGATTGATTAGTTACAGGTGCTCATGGATACTTAGAGATGGTGGTGATGTTGATTTCTCTTAGATTAGAGACGTATTTTTTGGAACGGTTAATGGTTTCAGTAGGAAGTTTGAGGGGTAGTCACCTGATATGGACTTGAGAGGAGATTGTTCTTAAGTGAGTCTTGGTTGGAGACTTGGGTATCTTGATGAGCATTCTCATTCCCCACTCTTGGTCTACTTAGTGGTTTGTTACTTGAGAGGTATAGCCCATCATTTTTTTCTTAGTTGCATTATATTTATGCTTATCTTTCATGGACATGGATCTTGAGCTATGATATAGGAGTTAGTTCTGGAGAGTTCATTTGAGAGATGGTTTAGCATTGGTTATCTCCATTTGCATATGTTGTTATGCTGGTTGAGTTTGGAAGATGGTTTTATATTGGGAATATTCCTTGGTTTAGGAATGGTTTTATGAGTTTGATCTTCTTGTGAGAGGCTTACACCCATGATTAGTTAAATGGTATGGTTTGGGTGTTGTTAAGGCTTCTTGTTGGGGTTTTATAGAGGATATCATACCTGTATAGTTTACATCCAGAGGTGTGTGTAAAAGGACATGATATAGGTTATGATTTGCATGGTTTCTCCAGTCTTGGTTATCTTCCTAGATGTTCAGTTTTGCCTACATTGGATTTGAGATTGGTTAGAGATCGTGATCACTAGTTTGTGTTCATGTATGTCATGTGAGAGATGACATGGTTATTCCTTTATCTCTTTCCTTTGTTGGTTTTGGAGAATTTGGGAGACTATTGGAGACTTGTTATGAGAGTTGTTCTTGTAGGATATCAGTTTATGTATTGTGGATGTCCTTGATAATACATGGATTCACTTCTTTGGGATGTTGTGAGTGGATTGGTTATAGATTTGACATTATCTTTTGCAGTGGGAGCTTCTTGGTATATATGTGGTATGTATTTCTCTTGAGGCTTGTAATTGCATGTTGCAAATTGCATATGTTGATGATATGAGATTCACTTGGTATACTTTTAGAGGTATGGATAGTTGAATGGGTTTGGCACTTGCTATGGGTGCTATTTCAGCTATGGATATATTTTGACAACTATGGATACATGTGATTACCTTTGGATCAGGTTTTTGTGCTTGGAATTTCAGTTGGTACAAGATTTTATGATCTTCTAATGCAATAGGTTGGGTGGTTTTCTCTTTGGATGGCTTCTATGTATGTCCAGTGGTAGTGGCATAATAGGATGCGAGATCATTCATGTTCGAGATGCTAGATACTTTGATTTTGTTGTGGGTACTAGAATGGAGCACTTGGTGTATTTTGATCCATGATGGTGGATGTGCTAGGAGGGATTGTTCCCTTGTTCATTTATGTGGCTATGGATTGACCCTATGCAATGTATACAACAAGTGGGAGATTGTTGAGATGATGGGTGTTGCACACATTGCATAATATTGTTATATTTTATTATTTTATTTTATTATGTAATGTTGTACCTAGATGGATGTGCAACATGTAAAAATTATCATTGAGTATTCTTGATGAGTTGTATTGTAACATTGTGATAATATTTCATGTAATTATTTAATATTGGAGAAAAGAATTAAATGCCTAATATTAAATGTGGGGTCAATGGGTTAGGTAGCACATGGTTTTAGTACATGGTTTATGTAATACCACTTAGTGGTTTTGTGGGACTTGCTACTATATAAGCAGCCACAAGGGTAGTTGTTGGTGTGACAAGGAGAAGACAAAAGGCAAGAGTCGAGTGCGACAAGGCTTGATAGGTTAGCCAAGGGAGCATTTGTGAACATTGGAAGCATGGCATGGGATGTGTAGATTCATGCTCATTCACATAGTTTGCTTGGTTGTGGCTATGGCCATGAAGGCTTCCATGGTTGTATGGAAATGGTATTTTTGCTGAATAATACATGGTGATGGATGCTTTTGGAGGCTTGGTTTTTCTTTCAATGAGGGTTTCCTAGGGTATATCTTGTGTGAAATTTTTTTGGGTATGTTGTCTATTCTCTTGCATGTGGATTTTAATTCTGTTTTTATTTCAAATCTATTATGGGTTATGTGGAAATGGTTATATTCTTTGTTGCAAGTTTCCTTACACTAATACCATGAAGGATTTTATCAATACAAATCCACAAATCCCTTGAATACCTAGATGTAAAAAATTATCATCAGAGAAAAAGACGAGAGGAGGCAAGGGTTTTGCTCTGAAAATATGCAAATTATCTTCTCAGAAATGAAAAAGATGTAAGATACTTACAAACAATCTATCCTTATAGAAGGAGATCGAAACCCAAAATGGGTAACCTAAAAGGTACAAAGAGTAACCTAAAAGGTAAATGTTATTTAATAATTATGAATTAATTATTAAGTATGAATGCAAAAGGTGCATAAAGTGAAATATTAAGAAGGGAATAAAGTGAATTTAATAAATTAAATTAAATTAATGCTTTTCTCTAACAATTACAAACTCATATGTTAAAACTAGTTTACTCGGCAATTGAATGTTCTGACACTTGTTCATAACTAACACTCATGTTGACACTTGGCTTATGTATGCTTGACATATACTAATTCATTTGGCATTAATTAACTTTACATTTCTAAGTGTCCACTATTTTACTCAACATATCTTTTTTCTCAGTCTCTACTAGGGTTCTTAGCAACCTTTCACTTGTTTGGCATGTGATGAAGTATAGAAAAGTCCTGTGTATCTTGACCTTCTCTGGATGGCTCAATTGGAGTGATGAATGACCAAAGCTTCCTAAAGAATGACTAAGTGTTGGACACTAATAGGAAACTTGGACATAGAGATTAACAATCTTCCCCTTTAACATTAGTGAAAAAAACACTACGTCATGACTTAGCAAAAATATAAACAATATGTAGCACTCCCCTGAGACTATGATTCAATCTTCAAAATATTATCTCTACTATACAATATATACATGTTTATAAACTTTGATGCTGACTCATCTAATAATTATGTTTTTGATCTTCCAACTTTTTCTATGCAGAATAAAATATCTATTTTTTGTCTCTTGATTTGCATCTATCAAGATTAGATTTTCCCCTTGTTTTTGTCACTTATGGCTTGAGGTTTGTAGGGGTTAGCTTGTATTTATCAAAAAATGTTTGATGACTTGCCAAAATTTCCTCAATTCCTTTATACCATCATTATCTCACTGATTCCATGACTTGAATTTTAATTTCTATTTGGGTAGCTAGATCAATTAGGCTCTTTGTTGCTAAAAGATTTGGATCTCTCTTTGTTAAATCATGAGCTCTAATAATTCCTTTTGAATTATCTCTAAATGTGGTAATGACATAAATTGAATAGAAATCAATTTTTTTTAATGTAATTATTTCTAGCCATCAACTTAGCTAATCTTCCTTGATCAAATATCAATTTATTATATGATTGTGAGCTTGAGCTTGTATTCTTTCTCAAATAAATAGTACAAGCCTTTATATTTGTCTATATCAAATCAATACAATGTTGAATCTCCACTATGAAGAACTCAGCATCACAAAGTTTAATATACAATGAATTTGGACCACCAAAGGATGCTAGATATGAATTCAAAGGTAAATGTTTCTTATACCATGAAGTTGGTCATATGAAGAGAGATTTCATAGGTAAGTCTTTTAAACCTATTACTAATTTCTATTATTATAATTGTCATAGTTTTGGACATAAAGCAGTAGATTATAAGAAACCTAAGTTTGATAGTAATAATGGAAATACTAGAATGTTTAGAAATACTAACCCTACAGGTAATCAAAGAAGGGGATCACAAAGAAGATCCAATAATGGTGAAAGATCTAATGGAGTAAGGAATCAAATTGTATGTTACAAATGAAACAACCTTGGATACATTGCAAAGAATTGTAGAGAACCAAATAATAAGAATGGAACCAATCAAAATGGGAATGCACCTATATGTTAGTTATGCAATAAATTTAGACACATGGTGAAATTTTGAAGAATGGATAGAAGAAATATCAATAGGAATCCTAACGATAGAAGGAACAATAATAGAAATGATAGAAGAAATGATAATGGTAGCAATGATAGTTAGAAGGAAGCGCTTAAAGAACATGTTGAAGAGTTCAAGGAAGTATTTGTAAAAGAAAATGATCCAGAAAGTTCACATATAGTTTTAGAAGAACAATATTTTGATATACCTAATCAAAGATTGAAGTCAAAGATTTTGTGTGATTCATCTTATTTTAATTAAGCACCATTTATCAAAGATAGAGCATTAGTAAGATGGAACAAAAGTTGGAAGTCTAGTTAAGAGCTACGAAGTTAGCACAAGGTAGTAGAGGCTATTAGGAATTACTAGTTAAGAGGGTAAGTAATTTGGTGATCAAATGAAGGAGAAAAAAGACAAACAATTTTATTCGATAAAAGAGTGACACTTTTATAAATTTTGGTAGATGTGTAATTAACGTGAATTTTTATTTGAAAGACTTAAAGGATACAAACAAGATTTTGAGTATCATTCAAATCATGCAAAGATTTAAGGAGCATTTTAGAGTGATTTTACAATGAGTAAATGAAAATTTAAAGCATTCAAATTGCAAAGTTAAAAGAACCCTAGTTTTGCAAAATTTAGGTATTTAATGAAGTTTTTGAAGTGTTTAAATTAGCTAAAATGGAGATTCCCAATATTAGTGATATTAATGAGAGGTTGAGATATGTGTTTAAGAAGCATACATTCATATCCCAAGTTGATGATCCCTTAGGAGCATTTTTGCAAATTCTAGAGAATGTTCTTCATGTAGAGGATGTTAAGTCATATATTCATTGCAAATTTGAGAACATTGGAGACAATGATATTCATAAGGACCTAGACCTAGTGTGCTAGGGTAACTTGTCATTGAAATGAGAGTTTGTTGACTGAAAGGAACTAAACATTGTGAAACACATGTTCTTTATGGACTTTGACAGCCATGAATGGACCATAATTCTGAGCCACATTCATGAAGGAATGTTTTGGGTTGGAGAGGTACCTATCATGATTGATAATGATATGTTACATAGGTTAACTAGTTTGTGTAATGAGGGTAGAAACCTATTTAATAAAAAGAATGTAAAGAAGATGTTGGAGACCAATCTGAAGACCAAGTTAGATGGTAGGAACATTAGGATTGACCTCATAAAGTAGACAAATGTGAGAGTGATAAAAAAGATCATTAGCTATAAGATGAATCATAGTTTGAGATTGAACTCTGTAGCTTCTATTTTCCTACATACAACTTACATGATGACATCTAAAAGAGAAAATGTTAACATGTGTGATATTCTAAGGCACCAATTGCTAGACAACATAGAGAATCTTAAGAAGACTAGAAGTATGGTGTTTAGGTTTGAGTCACTATTAATTCACCTATTCTTTCTAGTAATGAGAAAATCCCTTGGTATGCCTAATAGGGAATGGGATAACAAGAATTAGTACACCATGAGCTTGGTGACACATCATTATAGAAGATAGATAGAGGAAAATTTTGTTAAAGATATCAATAGGTTGATGAAAGGTTTTCAAACTACAATAAAGCAGAGGTATAGGATACCACCTCACTAGTAAAGAAATAAAAGGAAGACATATGTTTCATGGTGAAAAAAATGTAATTTGCATGGAGGCAATTGTACCAAGATTAAATTCATAGACCCCATGGGTTATGAATTGAGTGAGAAAATTATTGAAGGGTATGTGAAGATCATACTCAAGTTTGAAGAGAACAAGGATACTCCTAGATGGGGAACTTGTGCAAAGAAGATTAGAGAAGTAGAGAGAAAGCTCTATAGAAAATAAATCAAGAAGAATGTTGAGAAAAAGATAGAATCAATTCTTAAAGAATTAGGGATGGGTAGAGAAGAATTCAATGAGATAAAGGGTATATCCTTGGATATGAAGGCTAGGGGTCAAGTTGAGATATTGGTAGCTACTCATATTGCCATAGTAGTACCTTCAAAGGGAGTAATAGTAGTAGGATCTACTTCATAGATACCTACTATCCCCTATACCACATTAGCCCAAGTACAACCCACTATTTTACAACCATTGAAGAAATCTGATGAAAGGGAGGTACAAATTTTGGAAAGTAAATCATCTACTCCTCCAGCTAAGAAAAAATTAGAGAGACTCACCATAGTGAAAAAAGAGTTTGAGCCACCTAGCAAGAAGAGGACTAGGAAACTATAAAGTGACCCTAGAAAGAGGAGAAATACTTTGAAAATTATTAAATTAGAGGAGCTTGGTGAATTTAAAGATGAAGAGGATAGACCTATAGAACAGGTAGTTGGTAAAGCAAGGAAAATCACTAGAAAGAGGCTTTGGAAGCCAAAGGTAGAAAATTTGATTATGCAAATCATAAGTGACAATAATTTCATTTAGTTGAATAAGTTTTATGATATGTATAACAACATAGATAGAATCTAGTTAGAGAATGTAGTAGTGAGGAATATGATCCTTCAGAATAAAAGGTTTGAAGATGTTCAAAGACACATTCCAAAGGATTTTTATAAAAGATTGATAAATAGAAGAAGAAGATTTATTGGTCAAGATAGAAAAATATGAGAAAATATGATCAAGAAGCTTTGTGAAGTTAATAATGATGAAGACTTGCAAGATATATTGAAGGGAATCGAGCCCCTAATAAGAAAGAAAAGAAGACACATTCTTTTGATGGGAGGAAATTATGAAGAAGTAAAAAGAAAGACTAAAGAAGCTATAGTCAAGTATATGACTACTCTACCAAAGGGAGCAAGCACAATGTCAGGGGGAGAAAACCCTATATCTATTGAATAGAGTACTCTAGCAACACCAGTAGTGGAAGCTAAGGAAACTTACATAGCATATATATCTTCATAGATCTACATTGGAAAAAAATACTATGTAAATTGGTACTACAAGTGTAATAGTTAACATCATAGAAGATCCCTTCAAGGATCTTGGGCCAAACATTGTTAGAAATATCATTGATTACTCAAGTTTAGATGAGGAGGAAGAGAAGAGAAGAACGATGTTGAAGAGAAGAAAAGAAAATAAGATTAAAGGAGAGAAGAAAAAATAAAATGAAGAAAAGAATTGAAAATGAAAAGAAACAAAAAGAAGAGGAGAAAAATAAGAAAGAGCAAGAAGAGAAGAGAAGGAAGGAAGGGGAAGACAAAAAAAGTAAAGAAGAAGTAGAGGAGACAAAAGGAAGAAGAAGCTATGAAGAGGAAGAAGGGTAAAGAAAAAAGAAGATAAAAGAGGAAGAAGTAGAGAAGCTGAAGATAGAAGCAAAGAAAAGAATAAGAAGAAGGAATAAGAAGAAGAAGAAAAGAAGAAAATGGATGAAGAAATCAGAAGAAATGAAGATGAGATAAAGAAAGAGGATGAGGAATAGATGAAGAAGAAAGTAGAGAAGGATGAGAAACCAAGTGAACCTAGCACATCTCTCTCCTTCATTGTACTTACTAGTTCAAATGATGATGATCAATTAGAATTGATATCATCCCTCAACAAGATAATCAACAAAAATAAATGAGTAAAGAGTTTGCAGAAAACTCTAATGGAAGTTACTAACAACTTGCAGGGGGTTGTGACTATGAAGTCACTTGATCCTAACCCTAAGGACAAATACCAAGATATGATTCAAGCATTTAATTCTCAATTCATGAGTTTTCTAGAGGTTGTAGCAGCACAATCTCAAGCCAAGCATGATGCACCAATGTTTGACATTGTCTTTCAGAACATCATAAATGACTTACTGACTCTTGATACTTGCATCAAGTCATTAAGGAAATGTGAGCTTGAAGGAAAAGCTCTGTATGTAAAGTGTGCAATATATTTTTTCTTGAAAAATTCATTGATAGTGATCTTAAGTAAAAATTCATAGAAGTGGAAGCATTGGCCTGCCAATTGAGTCAACCAGGTGTGCAGATTGAAGCAATTGAAGAAAAGATTTGAAATATTTCTTTTGGAATATAGAAAATCAAGGATAAAAAAGGGGTTTCCTCTTCTAAAAGAAAATTTATCTATGAGATTAAGAAAAATTGAGTGATAGTTGGAGGAATGTTTGTTAGTCAAGTGTCTTTTGATAGTTTTGTTTACTCAGATCTAAATGCAAATGAGATAGCATCATATGGTTTGTGTACCCTTCTCAGCATCTCAAAAGGAGTCAAGGACTCATGGGAAAATAATATATGGATTTGTGTAGTCAATTTTGGTGACTTTATTTCTCACTTTCTAGCCTAAGAAGAGGTAATGGAACACACTTGATATGTAAATTGATTTTGGGACCTTTGTCATTGATGTCAAAGGGGGTGAAGAATGTAAGAAAATTATATAAGTTGAATAGATGATGCATATATATGTAAGGAGGAGCTTAGCTATGTATATAGGAAATAATTGTAATATTAGAGATAAGGAAAGATGGTAATATGATATGTAATGATCCAAAATTTTGAAGTTTTGAAGGCTAGTTTTGAGAAGTTTCCTTTTGTGTTTTATTATTGTTTTGTATAACATTTTGAAACTTAGCCAATTTTCCCATATGTTTCCATCAATACCAAAGGGGAGACTATTAGAAATATGGCTAGGTAGGATGAGTTAGTGTTGTCATTTATGGAAACATGTATCTAAAGATGTGATGGCATATTATATTGTTGAAGATTCTACAGTCAGAGCTAGACAATTGTCTAAATGTTAGACAGTTTCACTAGTAGCATAAAGACTATTTTTGGTATAATGAAAGCTACAACGATATTTGACATGTGATAAATTAAGGGAAGGTATATCATAGTTTCATGATGATGTACCTAGGATTATACAAACAAAGTTATAGGGAAAATAACAGTAAAGGTAGTATGCACAACATAACATAACATAATAGAACAGAGGAATTAAGTGTTAAGGAATTATTCTGGTTACAAGATAATTACTTATTTATGTAGGGCTAACATCCTAGATGTTTACCCTAAGTTAGCATAACATATAATTGCATCAAGTTTATTATACAAGAGTTTTTGTGAAAGGAGATAGTATAAGTAAAGAGTTGCTTTATGTGAAGTAAAAGTGATATGTGATATATGTGAATGCAAAGTTTATGATGATTATGAAAACTATTTATATGACATGTGAACTTGTATGAGACATCTATGATGTGAATGTTGATGTCAGACCAAGCTATATGAAGTACAAAAATCAATAATGAAGAGGTTTTTGTATCTATCTCTTTTGTATAAAAGAACTATATTGTATAATTGCATGTTACGAAAGTGGGATCTTCTTGCATTCAATTTTAATTGTAATACAAAATCCTAATAGGTTCAATATCCTTAACATGATTCTTTTTTTAGTGGATAGTTCTGTGGGTACCATCCCCACATGGATTTTCCTTTGGACAGCCAAGTTTCCCTACTAAAAAAAAATAGTGTTATGAGTTCTCTTTGTGTATGGTTTTATTTACTATTCAACATTATTGGTTTACATTCATATTCATGTTGCAAAGTAATTAATAATATCCAATTATGGGGAAAAAATTTAGAATACTAATTCACACACACCCCCCCTGCCCCAAGTATTATCTATTTCTAACATAACATACCTTTAAACCTTTCCCTTATAATATTCTCAATGTCCACATATAATTTATATCTTGTAAAATCCCTTAGTTTAATTCATCACAAACATATTATTTTGCTTCAAGTTTTGTAACTTCTTAAACAATTCAATCACATAATCTTTAAGGACAAATGTAGCCTTAAATCTAGAAACTATGGATTTCCATCTACTAATCTTAAGTTCATTATTATCTTCTCTATCCTCATACTATTGTTTCCCCCACAAGGTAGCAAGACCTTTTTCAATTAGTTTGTGTTATCCCAACTCTCTATAGATCTACAATATTTTCAAGCTCAAAGTGATCCTCAAGTTCATTGATCCAATGTATCAATTCCTCAAGACCTAAACAATTAAAATAATTTCATACCTCCATTCTATGAATTTGACTAGCTTGTGCCATAACTTTCAATAATAGTTCTTCTTTTGTAGGGATCCCTACTTTTAGTACCTCAAGATGTTCAACAACTTCAGCATATTGATCTTTTGTTTTAGAATTTCTTCTCATGTCATTCAAGAAATTTTAGATCTCATTCCTCATCTCAACCTTGAATTATTCAAACATATTTTCCAACATCATAGGATTCATCCTTCTAGATGACATACTGAAGTACAACAAGGTGCAACTACCTCAAACTTTGGTGATCTATCCACTAACAAGAATTAATAGGTATTTAAAGAGATACTAACACAACTTGAATAAGTCATCTACAATTATGGGCTAGAACCATGATCTTCCACCCCAAAACTAAGTAATTTAGGTGTTGATGAGTCTACAAATCTTAACCATAATTAGATCAGGAACAAGAAGATCAAACCACACTCTCATAAGTCACCAATTAGATCAAGCTTCACTTTGATAAGTCACCAATTAGACCAACCTCACTCTAATACTAGTATGCTTTAGCACAAGTGGTGCTGGAGCATCTTAGGTTGCATTTCTATCCTACATATTTTTCCTTCTTTCTTGTTGTTATCAATTTGCAATGTCTTGCATTGTTGAGTTTCTTAGTTCATGTTGAGTTCAAAGTTCTTGCCAAGATATCCTTTGGTCGCTGAGTGTTCTTTGGTTTTCAAGTCATCCTATGGTTTCCAAGCATTCTTTGGTTTCCAAGATCTCCTTGGTTGTCAATTTATCCTTTAATCACCAAGTTCATTTGGGTGCCAAATTCCTTTGGCCATTAAGCTTATTTGGTTGTTGAGTTCCTTTGGTTATTAAGAATTGATGAGTTCACTAAGTTGCAACATTTTTTCTTGGTCTTCATTTTCTGAGTTATCTATGTGTGGTTGAGGCAAGGTTGTTGAGAGTATTATCTAGGAAAAATTTAAAGCCTATTGTTGAAGTTGTTCCTTATGATGGAAAACTGGATACCAATGGTGTTATGGATTAGATCTTTGGAATGGAGAAGTTCTTTGAGTAAAAAAATACTCCTAATAATAGGATGGTGATAATTGTAGTTACAAGGTTGAAAGGACATGCCTCACTATGGTGGGAGCATTTGCAAACTAATAGACAAAGGAGAGGAAAGAATCAAGACTTGGGTGAAGATGGTGAACAAGGCTAAAAAAAAGTTCCTTCCTATTGATTACCAAGTTAGTTTGTTGAGAAAGATGCAAAATTTTAGACAAAGAGACATGACTATGAAAGAATATACTGAGGAATTCTATAGATTTGACATTAGATATGAACATGTGGATGATGATGTTAAGAAAATTGCAAGGTACATGAATGGATTAAGATATGAAATTAAATATGAGATAAGTTTTGTAAAATTGGAAAGTATGGAGAAAGCATCCCAATATTCTTTGAAAGTTGAGGAGATCTTGGCAAAGAAGCATGAACAAAGACAAAGAGGTAGAGGTGGTAGATTCCAGAGAGGTAGAAGTAGATCTTATGGAGAAGGTGGTAGATCTGATAGTTCTATGCAAGATAAAGGAAAATTTGAATAGAAGAATGATGATAAAGGCAAGACTGAGTGGAAATGTGGTGAATACTACTGAGGAGGTATTGGTTCTTACCAAGGTGGTTTTCATGGTAATTGGTTCAGATGTGGTAAAGAAGGACATAGTTCTTTTGAATGTAGATCCTTTGAAAGTGGGCTAGATCATTTGGAAGTGGGCAAGGTAACAATAATGTTGTGGTTCAAGGAAACACTAAGGGTTCACCTAGTGGAACTAAGGTTGGATAAAATATTATGGTGACAAGAACCTTATGTAATAAGGGAAGTGATTATGAACCTATCCTAAGGAGAAGTTTTTTCAAGACCAGGTGTAAGATGGATGGAAAATATTGCAAGGTGATTATTCATAGTGGGAGTTCTATAAATTTGGCATCAAAAGAATTGGTTACAAAGTTATAGTTGTAGAGGTTGGAGCATCCTAAGCCTTATCATGTTTCATGGATCAAAGATGAGCGTAAGATATTGGTAAGTGAACAATGTATTATGAAGTTCAAGATTGGGCATTACTTTGATGAAGTTCTGTGTGATATTATGCCTATGGATTGTTATCTTATTTTGTTGAGTAGACCTTAGCAATATGATATATATGCTATACATAATAGAAGATTGAATCAATATACTCTTCGGGTGAAAGGAAAGAAGAAAATATTGTTGCCTTTGATTAAAAATCTGGATCAGGTTAAGTGTACTACTATGAGAATTTGCATGGTTATTGGAAAGAAATTTAAAAAGGAAATGAAGAAGAATCAAATCTATTTTTCTATAATCCCTAGGAGATTGAATTGTACTAGTAGAAACCAAGTATCCAAAAATAGTGCTAACCAAGTGCCAGATGGTGGTAATCGAGTGATAGTGAAATTGGTAGTGTTGACTGAGTGCTAATAGAAATTATAGAATTACTAAATGAGTATAAGGAAATTGTTGTAAAGGATATACCTGATGGTTTACTACTAGTCAAAAGTATTAGTTATTGCATGAATCTAATTCTTGGAGCTAGTTTTTCAAATAAACACCATATAGATTAACACCGACTTAAAATGAAAAGCTTAATAGACAAGTGCATCAATTGTTGGAGAAAGGTTTGAATAGAGAAAGTTTGGGTCTATGTGTTGTACCTTTCATACTATCACCTAAGAAGAATAGAGGATGGAGAATGTGTATTGATTCTAGAGATATTAACAAGATCACAATGAAATATAGGTTTCTTATGTCAAGGATGGATTACATAATGGATTGTTTGAGTGGAGAAAAGTATTTTACCAAGATTGATTTGAAGAGTGGCTATCATCAAATCTAAATTAGATAATTTTATGAATGGAAGACTACTTTTAAGATAAAATATGGTTTGTATGAATGGTTGGTAATGCCTTTTGGTTTGACTAATACACCAAGAAATTTCATTAGGTTGATGAATGGAGTTCTGAATCTTGGGTAAGTTTGTGATTGTTTATTTGGATGATATTATAACATTTAGTAAGACTAAAGAAGAAAATCTTGAGCATGTTAGACAAGTATTATACAGATTGAAAGAGGAGAAGCTAATGATTAATGTGAATAAGAATTCATTTATGCAAGAAGAGATTGCGTATTTGGGATTTGTGATTTCAACTAATAGTTTGAAGATGGACCTGAGAATGTTAAATAAAAAATTAGAGTGGCCTACACCTAAGAATGTGGGTGAGGTAAGATCATTTCATGGTTTGGCTAGTTTTTATAGGAAGTTTATAAGGAAATTTAGTTCTATTTGTAATGTTATGACTGAGACAATGAGAGGAGATAAAAATGAATTCAAGTGGACACATGGAGTTGACAACAGTTTTGAGACTTTGAAACAAAAGGTTGTTGAGTTACCTATATTAGCTTTTCCTAATTTAAATAAGGTATTTCAAGTTGAATGTGATGCAAGTGGTAGTGCAATAGGAGCTGTATTGAGTCAAGAAGGTAAACTAGTTTCTTTTTTTATTGAGAAGTTAAATGATGCTAAAAGGAAGTATTATGTATATGATCAAGAGTTTTATGCTATTGTTCAAGCATTGGAGAAGTGGAGACATTATTTGATTCCTAAGGAGTTTGTGTTGTATACTGATCATAAAGATTTATAGTACTTGTAAAGTCAACATAAGTTGAATTAGAGACATATGAAGTGGGTTGAGTATTTGCAAAGTTTTACATTTGTGATTAAGCATAAGAGTGGAGTTACTAATTGAGTTGTTGATCCATTGAGTAGAAGACATTCTTTGATGACTAAGATAAAGGTTGAAGTTATTGGTTTTGATGAGATGAAGGAGTTTTATGATATTGAACCTAATTTTTTGAGATGGGGAGAGAGTGTAGAGCACCTAGTTTGACAGAAAAACCAAGTTTGATGAGTATTTTATTCAAGAACGTATGTTGATACTAGAATGCATCCTAGAGGAGTATCAAATTTAAGGGATATTGCTGGTGAAGGAAATAGAAGTGATGCATGAGAATAATTTTGTAATGTCATGGAGTCTTTGCATAAGGACATGAAGCTAAAATTGGAACAAAGTAATCAGAAGTATAAAGAGAATGTTGATATTTTAGAAGACATGATGTTTTTGAAGTTGGTGAGGAGGTGATGGTTCATTTGAAGAAAGAAAGATTTTGTATTGGAACATATAGTAAATTGAAGATGAAGAATTTTGGACCTTGTAAGATCTTGAAGAATTTTGATAGTAATAATGCTTATGAAGTTGAGTTACCTGATGATAGGGATATATCTCCTATAATCAATGTTGTTGATTTGTATAAATATCATGAGTTAGATTATGAATTCTTCATATCAAATGATTATCCTAAGAAGTATATTGAAGAATTTGAACATATATTAAATTAGAGAGTTGGTAAGAGTACAAGAGGAAAAGATTACTATGATTATTTGGTAAAATGGAAGAACAAACCAATGGAAGATGCTACATGGATTTCCCAATTTGAGTTGGATTCAACTCAAGTTGTGACATCTCAATGATTCAAGGAGAATCATTTCTTTCATCCTTCATTGTTTGATGGACGATCATCCTTGGTTATATTGCTATCTTGCATATTTTTTCTTTTTTGTTGTTGCCAAGTTGCAATGTCTTGCATTACTGAGTTTCTTAGTTCATGTTGAGTTCATAGTTGCTACCGAGTTATCCTTTGGTCACCAAGTTTTTTTTGGTGTTGAATTCCTTTAGCTTCTGATCTTGTTATGATTTCAAGTTCCTTTAGTTGTTGAGCATTTTTTAATTCATTGAGTTGCAACATTTTTGCTTGGTTTTCATTTGTCGAGTTGTTTGTGTGTGGTTTCTTGTTGGAGCCAACCTTTGCATTTAATTTTAGTGATAGGTATCTACTATGAGCCAGCTTGTGGCTCATCCTAGAATTTAATATGAAATTTTATTTTGGTTTTATCTATAATAGGTCGACTTGTGGTCGTGCATTTATTTAAAGAGGTCTTTGATAGAGATTTAGAGACAAAATTTTAGAACATAAAAGCATAGGAGGAGCAAAAGTAAGTTGTGATGCAAAGTTTGAGCATTGAAGTTCAAATTTGATTATAATATGGTTGTAATCCAAAGGGCCTTAATGTTGTGCATATATTTGACTATTTGATAAACATATGAAGGCATCCTATTCTTTTATCTCCCAAGTTCTTTGTAGTTGTATTTTTTTTCCGATCTGTTTAATTTTCTAATCTATTTACTCTTACCAGTAGTTTGAATAAATGGGTGTACCTTTGACCCTTGTTATTTCATCCCTTTCTAGGTCAACAAGGTAGGTGTACATCCAAAGGAGATGAATGATCCCCAAGTAATAAAAATGTATCAAAAGTATAACAAGATGCAATTGGAAACAACTTAAATTATTAACTAGAGATTTTCATTTATATAACTAAATACTGATTAATAATACAACTCTCATAAAATATGTTGGGTTCTAAGGCCTTCTTAATTGTGGCCAATACATTCTAGATTACAAACCAAAAATCACTACTGTCAACCTATCCTCTTTGTCTACTTTCTTGATCATGAGTTACTACCCTCTGAGATTCAAGGACATTACATTTGTAGCCAACAAGCCCAATGGATTAGCTTTGAGTTCATAGTCTCCAATAAAGGAAACATGTTATACAATATTGGACATATTGTCAATGAATTAATGACCAAAAACATAATACATTATAAACCCTTACATGTCCTTAGGTATATGAATACATGTTAATCATCTATCTAGATCCAAGAGAATGGAAGCTAACTCTTAAATATGGAACTTGACTAAGTTAATACCAGATATCATGTTAACAACAACATATGAAATAAGCACTCAAGAATATGAAGCATAACTTCCACCAGTTGTAACATTAAATCATATGTGCTTAGGATAATGATCCATGATAGGTCAAAAATATGAAGCTAAGCTCACATAATGTGGAAAGAACAAACAAATATTTTTTGAATCAGACTATTAGACACATAACTGGAAAGATGGAAATGAGAAAATATCTTTTTGGGTGATACAAGATTGCCAACAGCCCAAGGATGCTCCTATAACAACAATAAAGAAGACATTATGTTTTCTTGTATATTTGAGGTGACCTATAACAAAAATATGATGGTAGTTTTAAAATGATAGTCTTTATCAAGTGTCATGCACAAATTTATTAAGCTACGTAGTAAATACCAAAGAAAAAAAGACCGAATAAGGGTTAGCATCATTAATAATCCAAAAATTCTACCCCCTATAAATAAAATGAGAATTTTCAATCTCACTAGAAAATCATATGATACAATATCCTCTTGCTATACAAAAAAAATTTTTAAAATTCTTCATATACTCATACAAATTGTAATCAAGACTTGTATGACAAAACTCTAAATTGCAAAGGCTCGTATGGGCCAAAATTAGACATAGAATGATGATATACAACCTTGAAAATTATCATACAAGGATTTTCAAATTTCCATATGAAAATATAGAAAATTATATGGACACAAAATAAAAAAATTTTTAAAATGAAAAAATGTGGCAAAACAAATAGAAATGCAGGCCCCATAGTGAATATCATAAATGTGTGTGAAAATTGGTTGTACAATTGTGACACAACACTTTAATAAGTCATTGCATTCATAGTTAGATAAATGATATTATAAGATAGATTAACACAAAAACTATGATAATTTGACCTATTTTCTCCTATCTAATATGAGTATGAGTATTCTTAGATTTCTCATCTATTAATGACTAGAAAGTACTAGAATGAAGGATTCAAATGTATGAAATTATGAGCTATTATTTTGTATTTTTGTGATGAAAAATGATATGATTTATTCTATACAAAATAATGATCATATAATATTCATCTATGAAAGATAAATGATTAATAATCTAAATGATATGAAATATTAATCTAAATTGTTATGATAAGCAAGATTCACAAAATGTGATGCACAATATCTCCAGAGAAACCAACATAATATTTCTACTCTTTAGTAACACATGTGAAATAAGGAGAGGAGTCCTATTATTAATAGAAAACCCAAGAAATGTGTGGTTGATATTGATTGAGATAGACAATTTAAATTAATCTAAAAGTGAGTTAAAGTTGATTTTTAAAGCATGCATGTAGATTTGATCACTTGCTTTAAGAGGTGAAAGCATAGTTAGCTAATCTCTTTTTGGGTCATTTAGAAGATAGAGGAATCAATAGATTGATTTAATACATAAATTTTATTTAACAAATTTATCTCTATTTAGAATTATGTATTCTTTAACTAACTTCATTTTCAATTTATTCATAGTTCAGTTAACTGATTTATTCCCCTTTTTTATTCCTTTACTTTATACAAACTCAACTTTTCACACAAACTCAAATTTTGTTGGTCTGAATAGGTACTAAGATGGAGGTTGAATTAGGACCATTCGCATAGCTATTTATCCTTCTAACCATTTCAATTAACCTTGTTATAATCTACTTTCCACCCAGTATCATGGTAAATATAGTAATGTAAGAATAAATAAACTCACACACAAAAGAGTTCATCTAGATGACACATATATTTTATACAATGAAACCCTTGATGTGAGGATTAAAACCACAATGGGAATGATATACCTACTATCCCTTATAATGCATGTAAAGGGGTTCCCTATTAGGAGCTACAAGTGCTTCTCCTAGAAGCAAATCTAGTTAGGAATGTTTGCAACCTATTAAGGTACAAAAGCCTATGAAAGATACCTAATTAGAGGACTTAGAAGTCTCCTTTTGAGAGACACTTTGTTAAAGTATTTGTACAATAATATTACTAATTAAGCTTGTGTTGTTAGGAGTTTACAAATAAATGCAATGATAAGAAAACATTCTAATTTTTTGAACATTCTAATTTTTTGACCTTTAAGCATACCATTGGCTTTTGGTGTAGATATATGTTCAAGTCTCCTTGAAGATTCTTTGATCATCCTACTTGCTTGGGGAGTGCTCTATTATTTGTTCTCACCTCTCCCTTGGTTTCTTCTAGCAACCTATCAATTTTCTCTCCTCACTCTACTACTTTTTCTTCTATTAGGTTTCTCTTTCTTAACTTTCTTCTCTCTATTCACTTCTTTTTCTACAATAGTGACTTTCTCTATAACTCTCTCTATGCAACAACCTTCTCTTTCAATCTAATTTTTTTACATATATCCTTCTATTGATATCAGGGAAAAATTACCCATGACCAAATTATCCTGCTCATTCTTCAACTCAAAATTTGAATTCCATGATTTCTTTGTTCATAGAAAACCCATGAACCCTACACCTAGGATCTATACTAGTAGCTTTATAAGTGTTTTCATGAGCTAATGGTGACCTATTTTCCTTGCCTCCTTGCATTATTCTTCTTTTACCTTATGTTACATTGGTGGTGACTCATCACATTGATAACTTGGATCAATTTTTATCCACATCTAATTTAGTTTTCTAATGTGCGTGTACCAAAGTGTATATCAGTGTATCTCTTGATTGGTAACTATAGACTTCCTTTTCCTTCTTCTTACATTGACTAGTTGTCATACAAATTTTCAATCAGCTACATCTAGCCATCAATGAAAAAACATAATACTTCTTTCATTGTTCATGCAAAAGATGCATGTGGGGTCAATAATCTCCCCCTTTGGCATTAATTGTAAAACATAATTTACCACAACACTCCCCCATTTTTCTTTGTGAATTTCCTTTGATGGAAAAAATGTGTTACCATACCTTCACCTATAATAACAGATGGTGTCAATAAATGGACTTGGGCAAAAAAAATTAGGTAATCCCCCTAATATTATGCATGTCCCTTCATGCCATTTTTGTTTACATTCCCTTTTTTTGTTGTTCTTGTGCTCTCTTCTATTTGCATTGCCCCTTTTTTTTATTCCCCCTTTTTGGTAAATCCCTCCCTTTGATATTCTCCCCCTTTGGGTATTCCATTATACCTTCATATTTGTGAGAGTAATGATCTCACTCTTTAGTTCACCCAAAAGTGTTTCTAGTTCACTCATGGTGATTCCTAGGAGTTATTTGAGTAGTGCATCAACATTTCCTGTGTGTTTGGACAATGTCAAATATTGGGAATATAAGTTCTCATTTAAATTCTATCAATTTGATACCATTATTTTCCTATTATCTCTTGATATAATGTATAAGACTTAGTATCCCTTTATTTTTGGACCAATAGTCAACTATAGAGTTAGTGACTACATTGTAATTGTCTTTTAGATTTTGCAGCTCCTATTGAGCTTTCTATAGTTTTTGTTTCAAATTAGGTGTGAATGCAGTTGATTTGATGACTTCTTCATGGTTGGTGTTGAAGTCTACAAATTCTCTTTCATTTTTTCTTTGGCTTCCTTTAGCGTGGCATAGTTCTTTCCTACAAAAGTCTACAATGTGTTCATTCTTTTTGTATTCAAGCTTCTTTTTTACTAGTGCTTCTACACTTCCTTGGTCATCTTTTACCTTTTCAACCAATATGGAGAATTCATTGATGAGATCTGTATTGGGATCATATTTGGTATCTGAGGCTAGTTCTACAATAATGTTTCTAGTGATTACCATTCTACTAGCTTATTATTTCTTCCTCAAGTTTTCCTTACACTTATTGATGTTATCTAGGTACATATCCTTAATCATTTATTTCCTTTTAGATATGTGTACATTAAGTTCCTCCTTGTCTTATGCTGCTCCAACATCCTTCTCATATAATTCTCCTTCATATTCTGAGCTATAATATAATGATGAGGATAACAATGATGATTTTTTCATGTGTCTTGTTAGCCTTCTCTTCTTCGTAGCCTATTCTCTACCTATTATTCTAGATATGTTTGGTGATCTCTTTCTACTCTCTTGTTTATGTGTCTTTCTCTCAGTCACTCTTGATCTTGATGACCTAGCTCTAATTGTAACACCTTGTCCTTCTTTTAGTAGTTTGTCTTCACATTTCTTGGATGGTGATTCCACGTCCTCTTCCATTTCTAGGGACTCCTCCTCTAGAGATTCATCATCTTGTATCTATACCACAATAGGTGATTCACTTTTATCATCGTCATCCTTCTCTAGTGATGAGTTAACATATATGATTATAGTCTTGATTGTCTCATCTATCTATTTTTTAGTCATGCCTTGTAGCCAATTAACTCTCTCCTTTGTGATTTTACATATTTTCTTATAGAACCAATGGAGCATCTATCGATTGTTCATATTTCTTTTCTTTAGTTGAAAACTTTTCTACATTAGTTTTCTTGGGTGTAGTTGACTCCTCTTGAGTCACTTTGATCCTTTATTATTCCTTTTCTTCTGATACATCTTCCTCCCTTTGAGGACTAGGAATTTCTTGCCTCCTTTCTTCTTCTTTTTCCTTTGTCTAAGTTTTGGTACCATCTTTTGTTGTTGTTGGCTTGGGATTGTCTATTTTTGTACCCTTCAGAGTGGTTGGTTTCATTCCACTTCCTAGTAGTTGATTTATCTTTAAGTAGGCATCAATGATTGGAATCAACTCATTTAGATATTTACTAATTCCTTATCTTGCTTGATTCATTTGACTAGTTATGATATATATTATTTCTCTTATGTTGTACCTTCCTTTGTAAGATTTTGTTAGTGCTTTCTTTTCAGACTCATTCTTCTTTGGTTTCATCTTGATCAAGAGGTATTCCACCATTTTCTAATAGCCTTTTACTTGAATACTCCATTTATCATTCAATATCTTTCCCAAATATTTGGGTGATTGCAACCTAACATCATATGGCCTTCTTTATATTATCTTTAAACTAGTTATCACAACACTTATTATTTTTGTCTTGTTTTCCTTTGAAAATTTTGTCAATCTATTCTTAAGAATGGTATAATCATGATTATTTACAATTATATCCACAATCTTACTCATGGGGATTGATTTAGACATATTCTTACCTTTCTTGGGTGTTGATGATGCTTCTAATCCCTCTTCCTTAGTGGCTTCCATGATCACAACTTCTCCCACTACATTATCTTTAGATTTAGTTTTCTTAGCCTTAGGTTGATCTAAGGATGGTTCTCTTGTCTTTGATGCTTGTGTCAAATGAGGTGGACTTATTGCCAATTCTTCTTTCATTTCCTTGGTTCTCATTATCTTGGATAGCATAGATTTGAATGGCTTGGGTTCTTAACTCCTAGTTACTCCCTGTAGAGAAATTTTTTGTTGTGCCTTTTGTTCTAGGAGCAGGTCATTTCTTATCTTTGTGCAATTGCAAAACCTTGGTAGGATAGAGATTTCTTTTGACCCTAATGAAATTTCTATTTAGGTTCTAACCTCCCTATCTCTTGCTTCATATCCAAAAGGTGTCAGGCATAAATCTCTAAGTTGAGTTGAGCACACAATATACTTATTTGTGCTTGCTAAAAATAAAACTTTTTCTTTGTAGATTTCCACCAAACTTGTGGGTATTTGTTCGCTCTAGTTCATTTCCTTTTGGAAATATTTGAAATATTCTCACAACATAGAATTTCCTTTTCTTTCTAGTCACCTATATAATTCTCCTATTTGAGTCATGACTAGTTGGTCTTCACTCCACTTGATGCTTGGTGATCCAAGGAATTCTCCCCTTAGGTAGAATAATCTACACACAAGGATGGATCCAAACCTAAGAGTTTGATTTTGATGAGCATTAATTATCTTCTCAATGCTTTCTATTATCTTCTTGTATAGATATCTGCATAGGTCAGCCCTTGATTTATTGTGGATGATCTAAACTACTTCATAAGGAATGTTGTTTAGAACATAGTTCTTTCTACTAGTGTGGCACATCTTGTAACCCAACACCATGGTCATGGACCTTAATTTAGGGCTTGGAATGTCATTTATAGTGCAGTCCATTCCATCTTGTGTTGTCTTCCCTCCATTTATCAAATTTACTTGCCTCTCCAAGACAACATTAATTGGCAAATCAATGTCATATGTGTTGAACCCAGTTACCCCATTAATTAGGGCCTTTGTGATATTGTATGGTTTTTCCAACCATACATACTATTTGTAAATTTTGCAAAGAAAAGACCTTACCCATTTCTCATGGAATAAATTGGGTATTTTCACTATTCTACTTAATGTAGAATCCACTAGATCTTTGTGTTCCTCTTTTAATTTCCTTCTGAGCATGATGTATCATACAACTCTCTTATCTCCTTGTCATTGATATCTTGTATCTTGACTTCCAGGCATGCTCTCACACATCATCATACAAAAATGATAGTATAGTTTCATCTTCAATGTCTATCCATTTTTCTATGATTCCTTGATATTTAAGGTGACTACTTTGCTGCTTGTCGATCAGATTCACCTTGTTGATTTCTTCTACTATTTTTTTCCCAATTCAAGAATATCTAATAATCAAGGTTGTGAGAGATTCTTTTCACAAATGATATTCTTGATACTTCACTTGTAAGATCATAAGGTTTTACAATATGAAGGCATAAGTGGTTACACAATGCAAAGTATCAAATGATTCTCAATACTTTTATTTAACTCTCACAAGATTGTAATATTGGAGTTACAATGGTCAATAAGATGTTTTACCTACCAAGGGACGTGTGTCATTAATTCTTTGAGTCATTTTATAATGGTTACTTTTCACTGCCTTGATCTTCTATCAATAGGTTACACTCTATTTCAACATCAACACTCCTCTTCATGTGTATGGTGACCAATTTCAAATTAGGGGACTAGTTTCTTATTATTTTCTTTATCCTCTAACTCCTCTAATATTTTTTAGCTTAGTTATTTTGTGAGGTCTCACCACTCACTAGTAAGTTTTCAACCTCATTTGGCTTTGTTTCAACCACTCCATTCTTTTTCATCCACTTGGTGGTGAAGTCCTTTTTTAGTTGTTCCATGATCATGATCTTCTCTATTCTAACTTAGGACTTACTACCTTGTGTTGAATAAAATTTCTTAATTGTGTTTTGTCTTTGATGTTACATAAAATGGCATATATTTACTAGACAATGTATGTTAAGCTCACTCGGGCATTAAAGACAATTTCTTGTGTCAATCAAGCATTTCAAAGTTTTCCAAGTTTAGAAGTCAGTGACTACCAAGTTCACTTAGGCATCAAAGGGAAGTTCAAAGAAGATGAGTGTTAACCAAGCTCACTCAGTCAATGAAGGAAAATTTGGATGGAACTAGTGTCAACTAAGCTCACTTGATTACCAAAGAAATTTATTAAAGATGCAATGCTAACCAAGTTCACTTGGTTAACATAGGAAAATCATTTCTAAGTTATAGTCTACTAAGCAGGGTCAACGAATGAAGGATTTTCTTTTTTTGGCATATTGAGTTCATTATATTTATTTGTTGGTTCTAGCTGACTAAGGTAATGAATATTAATTATTCTAATATTTATTCATGCTGGCTTGACAATGCGCAAGGTATAAGTAAAAGGTCAACTTGAGGATTTTATGTGTAGAAGAGTATTGAAGAATAGAAGATGCATAGAGGAAGTGAATTAGAAGGATAAGAAGAATACCTTTGTGGAGCTGAAAAGATACATTTGATCAAAAAGGATCAAATATACAAGCCAGAATTGAGATCTATAATCAACAATTTAGTTGCAACAGAAATCAAGTCATCTCATTGTTACTCTCTAACCATTGTAGTAGTGATTTAGATCTCTTAATAGAGTTGGATTAACAACTATTTTTAAATCCTCTAACAAGGCCACTCCTAGTAGGGTCATTAAATCCTTTAACAGTGTGTTTTTTAACCTTTAATAGGGTTGTCTTCTAACATGGCTCACTTCAGAAGAGTGAAAATTAGTAAGTAGTTGCCATTGGTGGTTTTTCTAAATTGGGTTTCCATGTTAAATCTTGGTGTCACTTGTGTTCATGATATTTCTTTTATATGTGTGTAACTAAGTTAATTAAGATTAATCACAGATAATATCTTAAGATTTACATGTTAATTAGTTGTTGAGGTATATTAGTGTTTGTCGAGTTACAATACTTTCTAATGTAAACTGAGTGACTGTGTGTTTACTGAGCATCAATATTTTTAGTGAAGTTTATGTTGTGTACTAACATCTAAGGGATTTGGGATTTATTTTTTTGGTAACTAATTCACCCCTCCCCTCTTAGTTACTACTCTTATATTTTGAATAATTGGTATCAGACATTCTTGGTGCTTGCAGAAAAGGTTTCAAGGACCTAATTTAAATATCAAGATGTCTTACAAAAGAGAGATTCCCAAGCTAAATAGAGATAACTTTGAAGCATGGAAGGAACTTATGAAGTTTCATCTAGAAACCATCAATGATTCAAGTTTGAAATATTTAAACATTTCTTACAAAGCTCCTACTAGAATAATGATTGTGGAGGAGATTGTCAAAAAGAAAAATCATAATATCATGATGATTGATATAGCATCAACTCTTAACTATATTGAATTTGATGAGGTTAAAAGATGTGCTATATCTCATGAAATGTGGACCAAACTGAAGGATATCTATGGAGGTGATGATACTATGAAAAGAGCCAAGGCAAATAGTTTAAGAGGTTAGTTTGATCAGATGAAAATGAGAGAAGATGAAAACATTATAAAATATGTTGAGATAATTAAATCTAGTGTTAGTGCTATGAAAGCCTCTAGAGAAACAATTGAAGATGTGACAGTGGTGAACAAGGTACTCAAAACCCTTATTTCCATCTATGCAATTAGAGTCTCTATTATTAAAGAGATGAGATGTGATCCAAATAAAAATATAATTTTGGATTTTCTGGTTGGAAGATTGACTACATTTGATCTAGATAACTATGATGATTATACTCCTAGTTCTAGCAATCTTTATTCTACATTTCAAGCCAAGGTATCATTCAAGAAGATAGAAAAAAGATCAAATAGAAAAACAATCTAAAAGTGAAGAGGAAGATAGTTTTGATAGTGATCTTGAAGTCATTGAAGCATCACTTCTAACAAGGTATCACAAAGGAAAAGGAAAGTGCAAAGGTAAAATTCCTTTGATATGCTTCTCTTGTGAAGAAGTTGGACACATTACTGCAAGATATCTAAATAGAGAAGGCAAAGATGAAAAGAAGCATAAAAAATACAAAGGCAATAAGTATTTCAAAAACTTCAAAGACTACAAGGACAAAGGTAAGAAATCTTGTTCTATGGCTAAAGATTTAGATAGTAGTGAAGATGATGAAATGGTCTATATTTCTATAAAAGATGAATCTGATGATGAAGGAGATAAAATAGAACTTATCTCTCATTTTACCAATATTATACATGGATTATTGATAGTGGTTTTTCACATCATATGACAAATGACAAAAAAAATTTCAACATATGGAACATTATAATGGTGGAAGTGTGAGATTTGGAAACAATGAACCTTGTTGAATAAAGGGAAAAGTTTGTGTCTCACTAACCAATGAACTTAGATGTGATAATGCTTATTGGCTTGAAGAACTAAAGCATAATCTATTGAGTGTGGCATAGTGGAATAACATTGTATCCAAGGTAGAATTCATGAATGGAAAGGCCAAGCTACTAGATGGAAAAGGAAATCTAGTTGGGTCTGGTAAAAAAACCAAATATAATCTATTCTACCTAGATCTCAATGAAAGTTCATGTTTCATTGCTTAAGTAGAAGAAAGTTGGTTATGTCATAAAAAGTTATGTCATGTGAACTTTGATAATCTAATAAAAATAAGAAAAAATGAAAAGGTGAGAGGTATTCCTAGACTAAGGAAACCTGATATGGGCATATACGAAAATTGTCAAATTAGTAAGATGGGAAAGACAAGTTTTAAAAGCAAGAACTACCATTCTGAAGAAGTCTTGGAGCTGGTTTATACAAACTTATGTGGACCTTTTCGAATAGAAATGTACAATGGAGATAAATATTTTATTCTTTTTGATGATGATTTTTCAAGAATGATGATTGTAATGTATCTAAGAGAAGTCAGAAACTTTTCAAAAATTTAAATGGTATCTGGAAAGAGTAGAAAAATAAACTAGAAAGAAACTGAAATGTTTTAGATTAGATAGAGGTGGTAAATTCATCTCTAATGAATTCAATGAATTCTAAACTAAAAGAGAAGTTAAAAGACAAGTATCAGCCCCTACAATAGCTTAGTAGAATAGTATAGTTGAAAGAAGGAAAAGAGCCATCATGGATTGTGCAAAAATATTGATGATAGAAAAGAGAGCTGCAATCAAATACTAGAAAGAAGAAATTAGTATTGTAGTGCATACCCTAAATAGAATGGTTGAATAAAGAATCAAATTAAACTCCTTATGAACTATGTATGTCTACAAACCTAATGTAAGTTACTTGAAAGCATTTGGTAGCAAATGATATATTCTGAAAGAATATAAGAAAGGTAAATTTGATGTCAAAGGTGATGAAGGTATATTCTTAGGATACTCATGCAAAAGTAAAGCATATAAATGTTTGAATTTAACCACTCATAAGATTATAGAAAGTGCACATGTTAGAATTAATGAGTTTGTAGAAAGGAGTAAAGAAGAGAGCAACAAAGAACCTAAGGATTACATAAGGTTTATTTACTATGAACTTGATACATTGCCAAATCTAATTAGAAGTCAAGAGGCCTCACCTCCCAAGTCCCTAAAATCTCCAAAAGCACTTGACTTGCAACTAGTTCACCTTGAGCCATAGTCTAAAGGACATGAATCACAATCTAAGGCTAGTGAGTTGCAACCAGAGAAAATCGAGTATGAAGGTGTAGGACCAGAAAATGGGCTAATGTCTAACATACGATAAGCAAATCACAAACTCAATAAATGTACATCAACACCCTCTAGTCTACCATGAAAGCCAAATAAAAAAAATGGAAGCAACACAAAGTTAGAAGCCCCCTCTTTCATTTGTAGCTCCCATGTCCTTCTTTCTTCTCCATTTGATGTAGCTCCAAATTTCCTATAGTGCACACAATGTTGAAGCAAAAGCCTAAGATGGTGATAATGCTATGAGAATACTAGAAGATGTGACTTTAGTGTGTGAGCAAGAGTGAAAATCTAAAAACTAGGGACTTGAAGAGACTTTAGAATTAGGGCTAGAAATGAGAGAAAGAATGCTCATTTTGTAATCAACATGAAAGATGAGAGCATTGGAATTGTCACCTTGGATATGCCAATTGGCAAGAGATTCCTTTGAGAATCCATGACACATATGACACAAGATGCCAAATGTAGGATTGTATGAAATTTGGAAGTCAAACTTGGAAAAAGATGGAATAGAATCTATGATGCATCATATGACACCTCAAACCCACTTAAAGTCAAGAATTTATGACAATGGAAGCCAAATATGGATGTGCATAAGGGAATAATAATATATCGATTATTACACATCTTAGCCAAGTGTAAGAGAATCCATGATGTGTCATACCCATGTGTCATGATGACATCAATATTTTGTGGAATATTTGAATTAAAAATCCATTATTCCACAGAAATAAAAATTAGTGAAAATGGAATTAATGGTGGAAAATGTGACTCGGGAAATTAAGAATTTCTATGGTTTGTGAATGATGAACCAATTAATTAATAAAATATAAATTAATTGAGGAGGTTAGTTAAGAAAAATAATTAGTGAAATGACATAGGATTAAATTATAGGTTGTTTAACCCTATAGAGAAAATTAGTAGATAATTGGCTAGTTTGATTAAATAAGTGCAACAGTATCCTTTGATGAAATGTAACAATAATGGAGATTGACTAGAATGATGATGGATAGACCAAAGCCATGGTCAAATTGATCGATTGATTGAAATTGATAACATGTCGAGGACACATGATATTAATTAAAGATATGTAACATTTAACTAACATTGTAAAATGCTATAGGATCGAGATTGGTTGATAGGGTTGATCATAATAACATTGACAAACACCATCAATGTTATTAAATGGTTGATAAGGCTATGATCTAACACTAAGAGACTTGATGATGTCAAAGATTAGATGACATGAATGATAGTTTGACCTAGCACTAAGAGCCATGACAATACCAAGGTCAAATTGGTAATGTTTGATAGATTGATAGGTTTCCAAGGCACTAAAAGCCACAACAATGCCTAGAATTGGATAGATGGTGATTGATTTAAGGTATTTGACATGTTTTGGGTTGATTAAGACTAATTCCAAGTGATTTTGGGTTGATTTGGGGTGATTCTAGATTGATTTGATATGATTTTGGGTTGATTTGAAATGGTTTTTTATGATGTTGAAATGGTTCCTAAATGATGTGCAATTGATGTGAAACAGGATATGAATGATGATAGACACTATTAAGATACAATTAGGTCGACCAAAAGATCAAAGTTAGTTGAATGAGAAAATGGGATGAATTAATATGAAAAGTGATGTCAATTTAGGGGCTTGAGAGTATTTTCAAGGGTTACCACTCAAGATAGTGACCAAATAATGGAAATGATAGCTCAATTTGTTCACAATGAAGATATGAATCCAAAAAACTTGGTGGATTGCAAATTAGAGTTGAAACACAAAATTTATGGCCTCTAGAGTGCAACATAGGGGCTTCAAGAATAGTTATGGGCATCTTATAGCCCCAAGTGTGCCCAAAATGCACCCAATTACACCTAGTGTGTAATTGGTAAGCCCAAGTGTGCTATGACAATACCAAGTGCACCCATGGTGCACTTGGGAAGCCCAAGTACATTTTGAAAGTGCAAACTACACCCTAGAAGGCTCTAGGGGCCAAAATCAGCCCAATTGGACTCAAAATGACCTAAAACTTTGTGTGCATGTTCAAAATGATAGAAAGAGGTCATATAATGGGTGAAATCAGTCAAACATGGTCACATTTGGTAAAAATTGGTCAAATAAAGGTCAGACTAGGATTGGACTAGGTGGAAAGCCCTAGAATGTTGACAAATAGTATAGGATGATGCAAGAATGTAGGAATGCAAGATGAAGATGATTTGGTGTATCAAAAAACATGATCATGGTGATGAATGAAGATATGAATGAAAGAAGACCAAAGAGATGATATGAGGACTAGTTAGAATGAGGTGAAGATTTTTTCTTTCAAAAAGTGCACTATATGTCAAATGGAGCTTCATTTTGATCAAACCATAGATGTGAACCATTTTTGAGCATCTATATTTTTCCTCTCTTTGATACAATGTGATTTAGAGGATTGTGTTAAAGAACACTGATGAGAAGGTCATAACAACATGCCCTAGTAGGAATGATAAATATGGGTGACCCCTCAAGAAATTGACTAAGATATGCATATGATAGGTCAATTTGTCAATAATGAGATGACAAAGTCATAGCACCTGATGGACCACAGATTAGAGCTAAAATGTGAAAGTTATGAGGTCCAAAGTGTAGAATAGGGGTCGATGGGACCAATGAGGCCACCACAAATATCAAAGGGATCATCCTTGAGGTTGGACAAAGGCCATGAGGCTAGGGATAATATAGGTTAACATAGATATGCTCATGCATATGTGACTAAGATAGCAGATGAAGAAGACACATAAGCTAATGGAGATGAGATGAGGAATAGTTAGTATGATGCGAAGACTTTTGCCTTTGTAAAGTGCACTTTATGTCAAATAGAGCTTTATTTTGATATGGAAGATGGAATACAATGCATTATGGCATAAAGGGCCAGAGTGCAAAATGAAAACCTTTTGCATAAACAAGCATGATTTAGATAGAAAATCACCTTATTCTTCCTAAGGCATATATACATGCCCTAAGCATGCCCCAAACTCTCAAAGGTACATTTTAGTAGATAGAAAATTAAAAAATGACCATGAACCATCCTAGAAACTCTTATAGATCAATTTATATCATCGAGTAGCATATGAACATGATCAAAGAAAAAACAAAGCAAAATTAAATCACTCACTAAATAGTGTGAGCCAACAACTATTCTTGTCCATTATTACTTGCCTTTTAATGTTTTAGGTCTTTAGATAGTGTTTGATAGGTTGATCATGTGATAGTTATAATTGTTGATTTAGTTGATAGGTTCATGGTGACATGTTCGATTGATTGTTGGTTTGCATTACATAGATAGGTGTGATTGTAATTGAAGCGTAGTAGTTTGAGTTTCATTCTATGAAAGTGCAAGTGTTTAATCAAAAGGGATGGTTATGTACAAGGTTTATTACAAATTTGTGATGGGTTTTGTGATTTTTAGGGTTTTTTAGGATATTTTATGTTTTTGTGTGATTGGTTTCTTCAAGACGTTTTATGATTTTTAGGCTTTACTTGAGGATGTTTTATGATTTTTAGTGATTTTTTCAAGACATTTTATGATTTTTAGTGATTATTTTAGGATCATATTCAAATTTTAAGGATTTTTTAGGATCATAAAGGACTATAATGGTTAGCTCCAATCTAATATGTGATAAGTCCAATGGATAAGATGTGCTTAGGGGCATGCCCCTAGTTCAAGTTCAAACTCATGCACTGTGTAGGTAATATGCCCCTAGACAAGATGCAAACTATGTACAAAGGCCAAAGACATAGTATGTACTAACTAGTGATGCTTTAGGTAAGATAGCAATGGACATTAACTAGTTTGTGGGCCATGATCAAGGACTAGGGATGTCTTGCAATATGAAGGATATGATCAAGGAATGAAAAAAGGGGGAAAAATCAGATGGAATCCCGATAGATGGAGGAGCAATAACTAACTACACATTGTGCCTATTTGCTAGGTTTTCACCATGGTACTTATCCAAGGTGCCTATTTGCCAAGTTTTCACTTATGGATTAAATTTTTCTCTTGACACAAATTTTTGTGCCAAGATGCCTGTTTACTAGGTTTTTATCAAGGCATCCATTTTTTCATGACTTTTTTCACTTTTTTCTTTTAGTTTTTCATGACTTTTTGGTATTTTTAAATTTTTTTTAGGACTTTTAGATGGAATCATGAATGTTACTGACAATTGCTGAGAAGATATCCATTGTTGGTGTTTCTAACTAATAATCTCTTGATCCATGACTGACCATAACTACACATGATTCTTTTTGAGTTTGTAGCAAAGATCAAACCACTAGAAAGACCGTGAGATATACCATTGTGTATTGTACATAAGACCATATTTTCATCTTGTGAATCAAGGTATCTGAGGATAAATGGGTCAACAAATATGTTGTGTTGGATATCACTGATGATAATGTCCTAAAAGGCTTGTTGGATAGAGGTTGTATTTTGGTTGTTGGACATGTTAGGTAGTAAGATTTGGGGATAAATAGTTCGATATAAGGAAGGATTGGGAGGATTGAGACCAAAAATTTCCCACATAAAGGCTGATTGAGAGTGCTCAAAAAGACTCTGTGGCATGTTAAAAACTGGAACACAAATATTCATGGCATCATCTTTTTCATTTTGTATCATTGGGAGCTTCTTATATTTTTATTTGTCATGGCCTAATAGTGCATTTCAATTTTCACCAAGAGACCTATTCCTGTCATTTTTTTCTCTTTTTGCTTTGAAATGAGAAGGTGGAGTTATCTCTCCAAAATATGCCAATGTGTTTACTTTAGGAGAAATTTATTCTTTATGATCACCAATTTTAATTCCTTCATAGATTTCAAAGTCTGTTGCAAGAGTGTCATCATTGTCAAATTGATCAAAGATTGGTGGTCCACATTGGTCCCAATCCAAAAATTTAGGATAACTTGAGAGGATATCATCACTAGTGTTGAATGGGCTTTGGTTAAAGGTATATATATGGATATCTGATTCACTGGGATAATTGGAGTCATGCTCAGAAGCTAGAGGATTGTTGGTTTTAGGTTGGATATCCTCAAATGCCTTTTCATCATTCAAAAAATCTAGTCTTACATGTAGGTACTATAGTACTAGGAGGAACTATTCGCAATGGTGTGAATCTAAGCCCCAAACTAGAAGGTCATCCTTTTGTAGTGATAGGTTCAATTATCCCTATTTTTGACATCTAAGACCACTATATCCATCATAGCCTTGTTTCTACATGATAATAAACCTAGGTCCATACTTGTTAAGAGATACCAAAGTGGGTTTTTGTTCGGCTTTTTCTTTCTCAATACATATAGTTGTATTCTCATTGATAAAAGTGGCATATTGTGCATTGATATTAAATTTTTGGTCTTGCAATAGTTGTGATTTACCATAAGATTAGGGAGAAATTGATGGCTCCCTAATGTGAGATACTTGAAATATAAAGTATTCTCCACACCCATTGTTTTCAATCTTAAGCTTTTCCTTGGCCTTAATAAGGAGTATATCATCATCCACATACTTAGAGGAATCTATGGGTTGTGCTTGATTATTCGCTAGGACTTGGTATGTAGTAACATCTCTTAGATTAGCACAGAACTAGAAAGGATCTAGATCACTAGGGATGGTAACCTCCACATTGTTGTAGGAAAACTTCAGACTTTGATGATATGTAGAGGGCATTTCTTGCATCACATGGATCCATGGGTATCCTAGTATCATGTTGTAGTTAATTTCAAAATCTAGGACCTAGAATAATGTGTCTTTAGTAGTTGGACTAACTCTTATCGATAATATGAGGATACCTAAGGAGAAGCATTCACCATCATCATAGGCCTTTATTGTGATTTTATAGAATGATCCACATCATCCTCAGAATAACCCAAACCCTTGACAACTTTAAGTGTATAGATATTCAGCCCTACTCCTCCATCTATCAAGACATGTTTGACCATGTTGTGATGTAGATAAGTTCTCAACCATGGCTTAGAACTAGGCAACATCAATGCTATCTGGGACTACTGACTCTTTAAGGGCTTGATCCAAGATCTTTTGATGTTGGGGAGATGCACATAATAGGTCCAAGATAGATATTTTCATAGGGGTTTTATCAAGATATTCAACAAGGCTATAATTAGATGAAGTAGGAGTAGCATGTCTAGTAGAGGTAGTAGGTCTAGATGGAGCTCTGAGTAGAGTGATCTTGGTATAGGATGTAGTGACAACACAATGAGGGTCTTCAACCTTTAAGGTGAATGTAGATATGTGGGAATTAGACTCATTGAAATAGTTGATGGTGTAGTCATATCCAGTGGATGTGTAATTCACATTACCTTGTGAGTTTGAGTTTGAACTAGAGGGTTTATCTTTGTCATGATTACTCAAAGGATCTTTGAAGATAGTGTGATTAGAGTTGGATGCTAGTAGTGATGGATCTACTATGGTTACACCATCATTAATAAGGTCTTGTATTGCATCCTTTAATTGGAAACATGATGAGGTTTTATGTCCTTTGGTGTGGTGGTAATCACAGAATTTTTTATCATCCCACCAAGAAGCTTTAGTTAGTGGCTCGTCTTTGATTGGGGGTAAATGTAGGAAGTTCTTATTGAGTAATTGTAGAAGCATAGTTTCAAGAGGTATCCCCAATGGTGTGAATTTTCTATCTTTAGTTCTAGGATGTCTTCAAGGTCCATCCTAAGTGGAAGTCTAAGTTTTTTGTTGTAGAGGTGATGTTTTGTTGGGAGTTTGTGAATTTATAGGGTTTGCACCTTTCAAAGTCAATTGAGGTTGTGTTGTGCTAATTGTGTGTGCATCTATGATGCCGTCATTAGTTACATTCTTGTTTTTGGAGAAATTTTTTGCCTTGTCATTAGATGAATTGGTGTTTGTGTTTTCCTTGTTCATCTTGAGGATTCCCTTACAGATAAGAGAATCTTCAATACTAGCCCCCTTTTTCATTAGTTTAGAAATGGTGCTTAGACTTTTGATTTTGATTTCATACATTAAGTTGGGGACTAGATTTTCAATGCATAGGTTAACTTGTTGTTCTTCAAGAATGTCTAGTGAGCATTGACTAAATAAGATTCTCCAATGTAGTAAGAATGTGATAAATGGTTCTCTCATCTTTTGTTTAGTTGAGCACAAATCAAAAAGTGTCAGCTCATTTGTAATGTTAAAGGAAAAGTGGGAGATGAATTTGTCTATCAGCTCTGACCAAGACTTGATAGTACTGGGAATTTTGGAGTACCATTCAAGTGTGGGCCCACCTAGAGAATGAGGGAACAATCTCATGAGGTAGGTGGGCTCATCACTAAGTTCAGTACAAGAGGCATAGAATTCTTGGATGTGATCAATAGGGTTGCCTTTTCCTTAGTATTTTTTGAATCTTGGAGCCTCACAATGTTTTGGGAATGGAGGCATATATAGACTTTTATCAAACAGATTAGGACATAGGCCCCTTTCTGTATATAGAGCATGTTTCTTTTGGACTCCCAATGTGTCAACTTGTTTGGAAAGTTGTTTGAATTGTTGTAATATCTCTTTGTTAGGGTTTTGCATGATAACTTTCCCTTCAATTATTTTGTGTCTATGAGAAAACTGTTCACTATGGCAAGAATTATGTCTACTTGATTCTAACATTTCTATGTCTGATGAGTTTAGTGATGTGTCACTAGGTGGTGGAGGTATGTTAGTACATCAAAGACAAAAAGGTCCTTGTTGTGATAGATGTTGGGGTACTTGTTGTGGTATTTGATGTGGTACTTGTTGCAATATCAACTGTGATTGTTATACTATGTGTTGTTGTTGTGCCATTTGTTGCAATTGTTGTTGGGATACCTCTCTTGGTTGTATGTGAGACCACGTATGTGACTATTGTTGTAGAGGTATTGGTTGAGATTGTTGTGGCACATGTTTTTTTTTGTAACAAATGTTGTTGGTATGCAATTTTTTACTTAAGGAATCTTTGGTATTCTAAAAATTGCTTTAGTTTCTTGTAGTTTAGCAAGCATGGCTTGTTTTTGTTGGAATTGTTGTTGATACATTGTGTGTATGTCATGTGGATTTACATTGGAGTGCATGGTTGGGACGTTGGATGCTTGTACCACTTGAGGTTGTTGTTGGTGTGGTTGATGTTGTTGCAAATGTGTGTTGGACATATTAAGTCCTTGTGCTACTATAGGTTGATGTTGTCAAGGTAGTTGGTTTTGTCCTTGAGAATTGAACATCATGTTGGTATTGTTGTTTTGGCACCTTTGTGTGTTAGATGTTTCTCCTTGGGACATCATATTGACTTGACAATGTGACATGTTCCTCTTAGGAATGGGCATGATGTCAATAAGACTTTTCCTTTATATGTCAATAGTGAGAGTTGCAATTAATGTTTCACATAGTGTACTCATGGAAGGCTCCATAATGTTTGATGTCATAACACTTGGTAGTGTTAGGAGTAAAGGTGCACTTTGTTGATTTTCCTCCAAAGAAGGTATGTTTGGAATCCCTAGAGTACAAGTCCCTTTAGGCATGTCTTTTTTTTGCATCATGTGATTATGATCAAGTCTTAACATCCTCTTGGGATATTTAGGGAGAGTCTTGTTTCCCTTCATTGGTTGAGGTTCATCAAACAAGGGATAAATGTTGATGTGTTCAAATGTACTTTGGAGGATTTTGATGGTTGATTCTTGATGGGATCTTATAGGTGCCATTATTGTGTTTTAAAACTCCAAAGCTTGTTTTCCCTTATCTAAGTCCAAATTGATCATGGGTTGTATTTTTCAATTATCATGTTGGTTTGATGTTTGGACTTAGGTCCCTCCAAGTGTGGATTAAACTTGACAATTTCCTGGGCTGCTAAAAGTTTGAAGTTCTTGCAAAAAAAATTTCTTGACATGCCCTAGCCATTTCTTCATCAATGATGCCATAATCAGTTTTTGAGTCATCACTTAGGTGTATAATACCTTGTTGTGTGTTTGATGTACTAGAGTTGAAGGTACTTGTATTAGGTTTTCTAAATTCAAAGTAGTGTGTTTGTTCATCCTCGGGTGTGGTTGGTACACTTCCACCTCTAGGTGGTATCAACACAAATATATGTTCAAAGTTAGGACTCCATTGAACCATCCCATGTGTAGGGGAACCGTTTAAAAAAAAACCTTGTTGTAGGCATGGCGTTTAGGGTTTGTTGTATCATCTCTTGTGTATTGTGATCTTCTAAATACATGTTTAAGGGGTCTACAAGTAATGGTTTTGATGTCTCAATTTGGTCTTCATCAAACATTTGTTGGGTTTTCTTGCTTTTCTTTTTTCTTGGACAAAGTTTTGGTTATGTTGGCACCTCAAAAAACAAAGGTTGATAAAGTTCTTTAGGTCTTTGAGCTGATTGTGTCCTAGTGAGTGTTGGCATGATACCTAAGGATGCAGATGTAGTGGAGGAAAACCTAAATGGACTCCTTGCCTCCCAAGTGTGTACCTAAACTACCAACTATGCTTAGATAGTACCAAGTGCACCCTTAGTGCACTTGGGGCCTTGAAGGTAAGCAGTTGGTTAAAAAAGGTGTCGAGGTGCCTAAAATACAAAAAATGAATGATATGAGTGATATTTAGTGTTTTTTAAGGTTTTGGGATGCAATGAACATTGTGGAAGTGCAGACTAAGGTTTTGGAACCTAGAATGAAATCCCTTATTATCAAGTGCACTCTGAAACTACCAACTGCACACTTGAAGTGTGCCGTTAGTAAAACAGGTCAAAAGTTGATAATTAGGATGTGGGTATGCAAGATATGGTTTTTTTTGGATTTTTAGGTGTTAAGGATGTTATGAAACCTAGGAAAATGCCAAATGAAGTAGGGTTTTGGTATGCAAGATGCAAATGTCCTAGGGAAAATATGCAAATGCAAATGTAAATGGTGCTTTGAAGTTTGACTAAAGGAGATGAAAATGACTCTATGGTATGCAAAATAATAATTAGGGTTAGGTTTATGACTTGGCAGTTGTGCTAGAGGTTAGTGTATGAAAGGTGGAATATTAAAGGGATGGTTTCCTAGGGATGATAATGAAATTTGTGATATACAAAATGAGGATAAGTGATCAAGGAAACAAGTTGGTTGATAGACAATTTGATAGGGTTTGATATTGGAAATGATGCTAGGGTTTTGAACAATACAAGGTGAGGGGGATATACCACTAGGGTAAGTCAAAATGATGTTTAGGGAGACTAGGAATATGATGATGCTAATGATAAGGGTATATGCAAGGTTTTGAACTCAAGTGAAATCTTTGGAAGGTATTTTGTCTAAGAGTTTAACCTTGTGAAGAAGGACTTTGGATCTTGACCAAAAAGTGATAAAAGACAAAAAGATCAAATTGATAAAGATAACAAGGTCAAATCTATCAAGACATAGATAGAGTTTGTCCAAATAAAATGATAAGAGAAGACAAAAGGACTAGTCAAGATCCATCATCCATCAACACTAGGAGATACTCCAGGACTCATACTTTGTTCAAATTTTTGACTAAATTCAAAGGTTTTGGGGTTCAAAATGATTTTTAGGGGGCTCAAAATTCTGGTTATTCTAGTTGGATATGAAATATGGAAATGTCCTAAGATGTAAAATGAGATATTGGGTGCAAGATGCCAAGTTGTTCTACCAGAGAGCTAGGATGTTGGGGTTGATGTTATGATGGATTAAGAGATGCATAATGAAGGTTACATCCTAAGGAATGATGTCCTAAGTGAAGAAAATGAATGGTAAAAGTTGCAAAATGTAGATCAGGGCATGCTACTATAGGGGACCTATACAAGTACTTATGAACACCTGTGAAGCCTCAAAATGTTGTTTGGAAGCCCAAATTGGGTTCTCAAACTACCAAGTGCACTCAAATAGTACCAACTCACCTATGGTGTAGTTGGGGCCAATTTGGGTGTAGTTGGTAGTTTCAAAGCACAGTTGGGAAGCTAGGCTGAAACTAAAGCAATTTTAAGTGCTAGGGTTTCCAGATTGATGTCACAGTGAGCTAAACAATAGAGGACAATGCTAAGATGAGAATTAAGGTTTAGAATGACATTAAGGACACCCAAAATGATGGTTAAAGTGTGCAATATGAAGGTTGGGTATGCAAAGATACAAGATGGAAGATGCAAAGTGCAGTTTTTGAGATTGAAATGTAAAAAACTAAGGGATGCACACTAAACCTTAATGAATGCAATATGAAAGATGAGGGATACTAAGTGAGAACTAAAAGATGCAAGATGAAGGCTATATGATGCAAGTATGAGGCTTAAACTATGGTGAATGCAAGTGGGTTCTATGCAATGGTGTAGTTTATGTTATGCCAAGCACATTTAGGATCACAAATTTCCATGTTTTATATGTCTTGAATGTTTTGGACTAAAGTTTACAAAGTTTTGACAAAAGTTGTAATATTTTGATTGTGTTTGATGTTTTGGAAAGGTTTTAATAGTTTCCAAGGTGTGAATTTGCAAATTGGATTTTATCTTGATTAGTGTTTTACACTCATGCAAGACAAATTAAGACAATAATAGTTGTTGTTGAAAGTGGATAGTCACACTACAACCTAGGCTTTAGGACTATGTCCATTGAATTACTATTTGAACTAAAGTTTAGTCACACTTATCCAGAGTGGAAAACTTAGGATCTTAGCACCACAAGCTCCCCCTTACAATGTGCTCCCTTCTCAGGGCTACCAAGATCTACTTCCCAAGGGGCATGACTTCCCAAGGAATTGTTATCTCTACTAAGGACCATGAGAATGTAGGATGTCTTCACAAGAATGGGTGACCCCTTAAGCAAGTGGATCAAAAGGATTTTGGCCACTAAAACACAATTTTTAGTAAAAGCATTCCATTCAGCATGTGAATGATAAACTTCCTCAGAAGGTCTCCCAACCCTGAGAACTAGGGTCTAACACACCATAAGGGTACTGGAGGAGAGCTATCACGCAGCAATACCATCGACACATCTTTTACTATAATCAAGTTTTATATAGTGGTTGGAACATTGACCTATCTTTTGGCTCATTGCCACTTTGAAGTTGTCCCCTAGCATACCCAATATCAGGTATCTTGGTCCAAGGTAGGCTTCCTATAAAAGTCACATAGATTTCTCTTACACCCAAGATCCAAAAATGGCAAGGGGAGAGGATATGTCTATGTAATCCCTAGGGTTGTAAACACCATAGACACACCAAGAAGAAAAGAAAGAGTTCATTTTATGCACCAAATGAAGTGTTATCTAATCTAGGAAATCCACACACATGGTTGTGACAAACACATAGGGTCTTTGACAATGTACTGCAAACAAGCATTAGTAGATTTTAAGGATTATGTCTTCATCCCATGAACACCACATGATAAAAATAGACCATCAATAACACAAAAACATCTACTCTAGGCCTTAGAAAGAAATGGAAACCCTAGATGCAGATTTTGAGTTATGTGTGTGCTTTTCGTAAACCAAGTGCGCTCAAACATAGTAGACTACACCTCAGAAGGCCAGAATGGCTTAGGATGCCCCCAAGTGTGCTCAAATAGTGCTAACTACACCCATGGTGCACTTGGGGCTTAGAAGGATGTAGTTGGTAGTTTCTAGGTGTAGTTGGGAGACCAAGTGCAAACTGTGAGGAAGTGAGCCCTAAATATTACCTAAAAACTAGATTTTTGAACTCTACCCTACCAAGTGCACTCAGATAGTGTAGATTGCACCCATGGTGTAGTTAGGCCCTAGAAGGGCATAGTTGGTAGTTTTAAAGTGTAGTTGGTTAGCTAGGAACAACAAATAGGGGTTATGGTGGCTCCTACACTCCTAAAACTGCCTCCTACGGGTCCCAAGTGTGCCCTGACAGAGCAGAGTGCACCCTAGCATAGAAAGCTAGTAGAATGTGTAAAAAAAGAGCATAAAACCATATTATTGGGCCCCCTAATTAGACTAGGTGTGATAAATGAGAGAGAATAAGCATTATACCCCTCCAAGTGAAATTTGTCTTTGCACCTACAAGCATAAACACAAGAAACCCAAGTTAGTTAAGCATGGTCATGTCAGGTTCACCAATTGCAAGACCATAAAATGGGCTAATTTCTAACATACCATGAGGAAATAAAAAACTCAATAAATGTACATCAACACCCTCTAGTCTACCATGAAAGCTAAATAAACAAAAAGGAAGCGACACAAAGTTAGAAACATCCTCTTTCATTTGTAGCTCCCATGTCCTTCTTTCTTCTCCATATGATGTAGCTCCAAATTGCCTATAGTGCACACAAGGTTGAAGAAAAAGCCTAAGATGGTGATATTCTATGAGAATAATAGAAGATGTGATTTTAGTGTGAGAGCAAGAGTGAAAATCTAAAAACTAGGGACTTGAAGAGACTTAAGAATTAGGACCAAAAATGAGAGAAAGAATGCTCATTGTATAATCAACATGAAAGATGAGAGCATTGGAATTTTCACCTTGGATATGTGACTTGGCAAGAGATTCCTTTGAGAATCCATGACACATATGAAACAAGAGGCCAAATGTAGGATTATATGATGCTAGGAAGTCAAACTTGGCTAAAGATGGAAGAGAATTTATGATGCATCATATGACACCTCAAACCTACTTAAAGCCAATAATATATGGCAATGGAAGCCAAATATGGATGTGCATAAGGGAATAAGAATATATTGATTATGACACATCTTATCCAAGTGTAAATGGAGAATCCACAATCTGTCATTCCCATGTGTCATGATGATGTCAATATTTTGTGGAATATTTGAATTAAAAATCCATTATTCCACAGAAATAGAAATTAGTGAAAATGGAATTAATGGTGGAAAATATGAATTAGGAAATTAAAAATTTCCATGGTTTGTGAATGATGAACCAATTAATTAATCAAATATAAATTAATTGAGGAGGTTAGTTAAGAAAAATAATTAGTGAAATAACATAGGATTAAATTATGGGTTGTTTAACACTATAGAGAAATTTAGTAGATGATTGGCCAATTTGATTAAATAAGTGTGATAGTATCCTTTGATGAAATGTGACAATAATGGAGATTGAGTAGGATGATTATAGATAGACCAAAGCCATGGCCAAAGTGATCGATTGATTGAAATTGATAACATGCCAAGAACACATGACATGAATTAAAGATATTTAACATTTCACTGACATTGCAAAATGCTATAGGATTGAGATTGGTTGATAGGGTTGATCATAATAAGATCAACGCACACCATCAATAGTATTAAATGGTTGATAAGGCTATGATCCGACACTGAGAGACTCGACAATTTCAAAGATCAAATGACGTGAATAATAATATGGCCTAGCATTGAGAGCCATGATGGTACCAAGGTTGGATTGATAAGATTGGATAGATTGATAGGTTTCCAAGGCACTGAAAGCCACAACAATGCCTAGGATTATATAGATGATGATTGATTTAAGGTATTTGACATTTTTTGAGTTGATTAAGACTAATTTTGGGTGATTCTAGGTTGATTTGTGGTGATTTTGGGTTGATTTGATATGATTTTGAGTTGATTTGAAATGGTTTTGAGTTGATTTGAAATGGCTTCTGATGATGTTGAAATGGTTCCAAAATGATGTGCAATCGATGTGAAAGAGGATATAAATGATGAAAAATATTGTTGAGATACAATCAAGTTGGCCAAAAGATCAAAGTTAGTGGAATGAGAAAATGGGATGAATTAGTATGAAAAGTGATGTCGATTCAAGGGCCCGAGAGTATTTTCAAGGGTTACCACCCAAGTTAGTGACCAAATAATGAAAATGATAGCTCAATTTGTTCATAAGAAAGATACAAATCCAACACAACTAACAGATTACAAATCATAGTTGAAATGAAAAATTTATGCCTTTTAGAGTGCAACATTGGGGCTCCAGGAGTAGTTCTGGGCATCTTACTACCCCAAGTTCTCCCAAAACACACCCAAGTGCATGTAGTGTACACTTAGTAAGCCCAAGTGTGCTATAATAGTATCAAGTGCACCCATTGTGCACTTGGGAAGCCCAAGTGTGCTCTGAAAGTGTAGACTACGGCCTAGAAGGCTCTGGGGGCCAAAATTAGCCCGACTAGACTCAGAATGACCTAAAACTTTGTGTGCATGTCAAAAATGATAGAAAGAGGTCATATAATGGGTGAAATCAGTTTAAAATGGTTAAATTTGGTCAAAATTGTTCAAACAAAGGTCAAACTAGGGATGGACTGGGTACAAAGCCCTAGAAGGTTAACAAACAGTGTAAGATGATATAGGAATGTAGGAATGCAAGATGAAGATGATTTGGTGTATCATGACATGATCATGGTGATGAATGAAGATATGAATGAAAGAATATTGAAGAGATGAGATGAGGACTAGTTAGAATGAGGTGAAGACTTTTGCTTTCAAAAGGTGCACTATAGGTCAAATGGAGCTTCATTTTGATCAAACTGTAGATACGAACCATTTTTGAGCATCTACAAAAGGACCTGAGTCACAAATAGTGGGACTTGAGCTTGATGGACCATTCTCATGATCAGATCATTGGAGACAATTCAAATAGAACAATGACAGGAAACAAATTGAAAGGTACATGTTTCCTTTCTAAATTTGAACCTAGATCATTGAAAGATGCTTTAGATAATAAAAGTTGGATTGAATATATGAATGAAGAAATAGAATAGATAGAAAGGAATAAGACCTAGACTCTTGTTCCTAGACCCAAGGATAAAAATATGATTGGCACAAAGTGGGTTTTTCATAAATACACTAGATGAAGATGGTGAAGTTTCCAAAAACTAAGAAAGGTTAGTATGTAAAGGTTATTCTCAAGAAGGTATTGATTATGGTGAAAGATTTTCTCCTATTGCAAGATGAAAAGGTGTTAAAAATTTACTTTCTCATGTTACACATAGAGGATTTAAAGGTCATCAAATGGATGTGAAATTTGCATTCTTGAATGGAATTCATGAAGAGGAAGTCTACATAGAACAACCTAAAGGTTTTGTGGATCCTAGAAAAAGGGGGTAGTTTGTCAATTGCACAAAGCATTGTATGGTCTCAAGAGAGCTCCTAGAGCTTGGTATGAAAGACTTCATAACTACTTGATAAAGATTAGTTTTCAAAGAAAAAATGACAATGTTAGTCTGCATATCAAACAATGACTAGACAAGAGAATTGTGTTGATAAAAATCTTTGTGGATGATACTTTATTTACTAGAAATGATGATTTATGCAAAGCTTTCTCAAAAGAGATGAGTACATAATTTTAGATGTCCATGTTTGGAGAGATAAAATTATTTGTTGGATTATGGATTCAAAAGAAGAAAGATGATATCTACATTACTTAATCCAAATATATCAAGGAGATAATAAAGAAATTTGTAATGAAGGGTTCAAGACTAGTTGGAACACCTATGTCTACTGACATAAGCTTTCAAAAAATGATGATTCTAAGGAGGTAGATCAGACCACATATAGATCATTAATTGGAAAAATACAATATGTAGTACATACAAAGCTTGATATTATATTAGTAATTGGTACGGTGGCAAGATTCTTAGTAAATCCTAAAGAAAACTATATGATGGAAATTAGGAGAATCATGAAGTTTTTGAAGGGTACTGAAGACTATGGATTATGGTACAAAAAAGGAGGCAATTTGGATTTGAAAGCATTCACAGATGTTGATTGGGCAAGAAGTGTTGATGACAGGAAGAGAACCAATGGTGGAGCATTCTTTCTTGGTAAAAGACTAGTGTCTTGGACAAGTAAGAAGAAAAATTATATTTCTCTATCTATAATAGAAGTAGAATATGTGGCAATAATAGTTAATTGCTCCAATTTTGTTTGGTTCAAGAAACTATTGGTAGGTATGAAGGTAGAAATCAAGGATCTAGTAGTTATCTTTTTTGATAAGACTAGTGCAATTAATATATCAAAAAATTCTATGATGCATGCCAAGACCAAGCACATTGCTATAAAATATCATTTTCTAAGAAAATTGGTGTAAGATAAAGAGGTAAGATTGGAATATGTGAATATTAAAGAACAAATCACATACATATTCACTAAACCATTACCTACAGATGCATTTTTATATCTAAGAAGGTAAGTTAGGGGTCATTACCCTATCTGAAACTCACTAAATGAAGTTTACTGATGCATCAACCCAAGCATGTTGAAGATCAATCAGTTGATGCAATGTTGAAAAGGGAAGATTGCATATGAATTAGTACATAAGGTACATTGATTTTCATTGGATATTGTCTTTGGCATAAGATGTCAAAGAGGGAAAAAAATTTGTGTGTATCATTTCACATAAATTTTTCTTGAAGATTTCAAAGAACAAGAACTTGGTCTAATATTAAAGAGGAAAAGTTTTCTATTAGATGAATATGTTGAAGACAGAGTTTGTTGATAGAGGGAGAAACTAAAGGAAAAGGGAGTTCACAATGATAGAGGGAGTTCTTGTAGATGAGAATCAAAATGAAACTAAGAATATTTTCCTTAATTTATTTTTCTCTAAAAAATTCATTGAACTATGACATGTTATGTTGCCATCAATGCCAAAGAGGGAGATTTTTGGACACAATTGGTTAATTGTGTATTGTATTTTATGTTACACAAAATTTCATATCTTTACCAGACAGTGTATGTTGAGCTCACTTGAGCATTGAAGATAGTTTCTTGTGTTAGTCAAGCATTTCAGAGTTTGCCAAGTTCAAAAGTCAGTAACTCCAAGTTCACTTAGGTGTTAAAGGGAAGTTTGAAGAAGATAAGTGTTAATTGAGCTCTCTTTGTCAATGAAGGAAAATTTGGATGGAACCAGTGTTAACAGAGCTCACTTGGTTAGGAAAGAAAGTCTATAGAGATGTGTTAATCAAGTTCACTTGGTTAACATAGAAAAATCATTTCTAAGTTAGAGTCTACTGAGAGGGTTGGCTCATAAAGTATTTTCTTGTTTTAGTATATTGAGTTCATTAGATTTGTTTCTTGGTTCTAGCTAATTGAGGTAATGAATATTAATTATTCTAAGATGTAATCAAGCTAACTTGAAAATGCATAAGGTATAAGTAAAAGGTCAACTTGAGGATTGAATGTGTGGAGGAGTATTGAAGAATAGAAGATGCTTAGAGGAAGCGAATTAAAAGGATAAGTAGAATATCCTTGTGGAGCTACAAAGATACATTCGATCAAAAAGAATAAAATATACAAGCCATAATTGAGATCTATAATCAACAATTCAGTTACATCAAAAATTGGGTGGTCTCATTGTTACTCTCTAACCATTGTAACAATGATCTAAATCTCTTAATAGAGTTGGCTTAACAACTATTTGTAAATCCTCTAACAAGGTGGCATTTCTATTGAAGTGTCTAAAGACATCTAACAAGGCCACTCCTTGTAGGGTGATTAAATCTTCTAATATAGTCACATCTAATAGTGTATTTTGTAACCTTTAACAATGTTAGCTCCTAATAGGGCTCACTTCATAAGAGTGAAAATTAATAACTAGTTGCAATTGGTGGTTTTTCCCAAATTGGGTTTCCATGTTAAATCTTGGTTTCACTTGTGTTCATGCTATTTCTTTTATGTGTATGCAACTAAGTTAAGTAAGATTAATCATAGATAATATCTTAAGATTTATATGTTAAACAATTGCCAAGTTATTTTAGTGTTTTTTGAGTTACAACATTTGCTAGTGTAAATAGAGTGATTGTGTATTTATTGAGCATCAATATTTTTAGTGAAGTTTATTTTGTGTACTCACATCTAAAAAATCTAGGATTTATTTTTGTGGTAACTGATTCACCCCTCCCCTCTCAATTACTCCTCTTATATTTCCAACACCTTGTATTCTACTACATTTAGATTCCCTTACAATATGATCTAGTTTTTGGTAGATATAGCAGTACATTTTAGTAGATTTCCATGATCTAGTACTATACCTTGGGTTCATACTCATCTTGTATTGAGTTGTAAGGAGACCTTCATTTTCATAGATCATATAGATCAGTATGGGAAGCCTATCCCTTCCAAGGAGACTCATTTCCTTTGGAGACCTTTGATTGTCTCAAGATCTTGTTATGTAGTCTTCTTCTCAATGCTTATATTTGTTATAATAGTAGCAATTCCCATCTATTATTTTCTCATTAAAATGAGAAATATAATTTTTTTTGTATGACTATAGAGATAGAAACTATTGCAGTACCCTTCATAGGTACACTAATGTGAAAGTGTAATCTTCTTAAACTAGCACACACTCAATGCACGTGTCATTCCTTACTACAAAAACTACAAGTTGGTTTAGCAATACTCTTACCTTTTGGAGATGTACTTCATGATCTTCTATTGTTCAGGTTCTTTTCTCTAAAGGTCTCTCCTTTATTTTTACTATCACCTTCGTAACCAAGACTAACTATGATTTTGTTCCTTCTTCGAACCTTTAATTTCTCATCAACATTCTCAAAGCTCTCAGTGAATCTCCCAAAATTTTCAATTTGTTCATTTTTTATGCTCATCTCTTTAGTGAGCTTGACCACTTACTTAATCAGTTCCATGAACTCTTCAATATTGGGTTGATTATTTCCTTAGTCTTTATCTCAACTATTTCTATGGTTTCATCTCTTGTTAGAATGAAAAAATATTGTTCATCTTGAGCTTTAGAAACTTCTCTAGATAGCTCATCTCTCTCCTTGATTAGCTAAGCACTAGTTTTCTCTAGTTTTTCTATTTCAACCATTAAATCAGAAATGACTTCCTCTAGCTCTTTAGAGCTATTGTTCTTATGTTCAATGACTTCTTGGCTTTTGTTGAGCTTTAGCATCCACTTCTTCCTCTTAGCTAAGGTCTTTCTCATCTTTTCCTCCAAGTCCTCAATGGTTTGCAAGGCTTCTACTAGCTATCTTTGTAGTGATGCCATTATATCTTCCCTCTGTAAGGAAGCAAAGGTGCACAAAATCACTTCCTACGCTAATCTTTGAGAGGATGATTATGCAAATTCAACTAACTATTGTAGAGATCTCAAGAAATGTATAATAACATAATCAAAATAACAATGAACACATAACATAGTGATTACTATGGAGAAACCCTTTCAAGAGAAAAACCCCACCCTCCAAAACCCACACAATGTATTATCAAACCAAGATGATTACAATACACTTGCAATGCAAGTTCTTACACAAGCACATCACCACAACTCCAACTTGAAGAGACTCCTAGCACTAGCTTTGCAAATTGAACTCAATTACACAAACACCTCCCCAAGCCTTCATTTTATATTGATTTTACAACCTGGAAACCACTTGTGGTTTTACAAAACTATGGGCAAAACTACCATGCCACATGTTACACATTTTTGACATTTACATTTCCAATATGGAAAAACAACCAAGTTAAAATAGTAATCCCGTCAACAATTTTTTCTCTTAGTTTAGACCCCCATAAAAGTCACAAAACAAGCCAACTATGCTCTAAAAATGGCCCTCCTATATTCTACTATGGATAGGGCACCTTTTGGTATTTTCTACACTCTTTTCCAAGATATAAACAAGTGGAAAACTTTCACAAACAAATTATGAAATTTTCCAGAAAAAGGTTGCAAGGTTGAGACACATGTTCTCAACATTCTCCTAGTTGTCGAACACCTTGCAAGAGTCAGGGGATCCTAAATATCATGAAATTAATTGCTAGGGGTTGAGAGGCCCATAGACTCTAAACACCATCTAAATTTCTCTGTACTCATGGGCTTAGTTAATGCATTAGCAATATTCACCAAAGTCTCTACCTTTTCCAGCTTTATCTCGCTATCCTTGACCATATCTCTTACAAAATGGTATTGTACATCAATGTGCTTAGTCCTCGTATGAAAATTCAAGTTCTTCACTAGGTAGATTGCACTCTGGCTATCACTATAAATTGTCACTACACCCTATTTGAACTCTATATCTAAACACAATCTCTTTAGCCAGATGGCTTCCTTGCAAGCATGAGTAGCTACCATATACTCTGCCCTGGTAGTGGATAAAGTGACCACAACCTATTGCTTGCTCATCTAACTGATTGCACCACCAAATAATTTGAACACATATGCATTGGTGGATCTTCTTCTATCAACATCACCAACCCAATCTAAATCCACGTAGCCTCAAATATCCAAGAAATGCTCATTTCTTGCTCCATGAAAACATATCGAGTACTCTAAGGTACCCTACAAGTATTTGAAAACTATTTTTACTACATCCCAATGTGCTCTTCCTGGATTAGACATATAATGGGAAAGTGCTCCCACTACTTGGGCAATGTCTGGTCTTGTACAAACCGTAGCATACATCAAACTTCCAACAACACTCTGATATGGTACTCAACTCATCTCTTCCATCTCTAATGGTGATGTAGGACACTGTGAGCTAGAAAGCTTTGTTCCCATAGTAATAGAAACACTCAATGGTCTTGAATCTTGCATATTAAACCTTTTCAAAATAGTACCAACATACTTACTCTAGCCTAGCCAAAGCTTTATGTTTTGTCTATCTCTTGTAATCTCCATTCCTAGAATGTTCCTAGCTACACCAAGATCTTTCATTTCAAACTTTATTGAGAGTTGAGATTTTAACTCTACAATCAAACCTTTTCCTTTGCCAATAAACAACATGTCATCAACATATAAGGCAATAATCAGGAAACCATCACCATCAGATTTGAAATATATACAGTGATTAGATTTAGATTGCACAAATCCCAAACTCAACACATATGTATCAAACTTTTGGTACCACATCCTAGGACTCTATTTTAAACCATACAAGGATTCTTCAATTTATAGACCAAATGACTTTTACCTTTTACCACAGAGTGCTCTAGGTGTGACATGTAAATTTCTTCCTCCAAATCTCCATGAAGGAAATAAATTTTCACATCCATTTGCTCAATCTCTAGATCATAAGTTGCTTCAATAGAAAGAAAAAATCTAATGGATGTCAATTTGGCTACTAAAGAAAAAATCTCACCACAATCTACTCCCTCAACCTGAGAGTAACTTTTTGAAACCAAACATTCTTTATACTTCTCAATGCTTCCATCCAAACCCATCTTCCTTTTGAACACCCATTTAGAACCAATAGGCTTATGTCCTTTAGGCAATGGTACAAGGTCCCATGTTTGATTCCTCTAAAGAGCTTCCATTTCTTCGTCCATGGCTATTTTCTAGGAGTCTAAATCATTCATACCAAGAACCTCTTATATAGATCTCAGCTCATCAATATTAGCATTCAATGCAAATATGCATCTCCAATCATTAGGAGAATACCCATACCTTTTAGGTGGTTTCCTTTTTCTAGTAAATCTTTGAACAAGATCTGGTTCAAGTTTAAGAGGTTTAGGTTCATGATCAAGTTCTCCCTCTTCCTCTAATGATTCAAAACTCATAGAGCTCTCTTCAACATCTCATCTTTCTAAGGGCCTTGATTCAACTTTCTCAGGTGTAGCAAGAAGTTGAATCATAGCTTTCTTTTCTTCTATCTATTTTGGTTGCACTATAACAAAAGAAGGCTTAGTTTCTCTAAAAATAACACTTTTGGAATAAAATACCTTTTGTGCAATAGGATTCCAAAGATTTTATCCTTTCACACCATAACTATATCTGATGAAGATAAATTTGATATCTTTGTTTTCCAATTTTGTTTGCTTCTCCTTTGGCACATGAGCATATGCTTCACAACCAAACACTCTTAGATGTCTAAGTGAAGGCTTGTGGCTCGATCATGATTTTATTTGTGTCTTATCAACAAGAGTTGATGTACAAGACCTATTTATCAGATAGTAGGAAATGGCTATAGCTTTAGCCTAGAACTTTTATTCTATCCAACACCACTCAACATACTCCTAGCCTTCTCCATTAGGGTCCTATTCATTCTTTCTGCAACTCCATTCTGCTATGGAGAATATGGAGTTGTCTTCTCTTTGTTAATACCACAATCTTTACAAAATGTGTCAAAATAATTGGAGAAAAATTCACCACCATTATTAGTTCTCAAATATTTTATTTTCTTTCTAGTTTTCAATTCAACCATTTCTTTAAATTCTTTGAAACAACTAAAAACTTTAGCTTTACTCCTAAGGAAATAAACTCATATTCTTCTACTAGAATCATCAATGAAAGAAACATAATAAACTAATCTACCAATAGAAGGAACATCAACTAGACCAAATACATCTGAATGGATTAGATCCAAAATACATGAAGACTTATGAGAACTCGAGTAATACTAAATGCGGTTTTGTTTACCATAGATACAATGCTCACAAAAATCAAATTCAAGATTGCAGTCATTTAACCCATCAACAAAGTTCTTATTTTTCAAGGTCTGTAGACCGTTCTTACCTATGTGGCCAAGTCTCTAGTGCCATAACATGGTATTCTCTATAGGAAAATTTGATTTGGTAGACAAAGCACCCTTGGGTACCCAAAAACCATGACCATCTGTTGAAAGAGAAATCTTCTCCTTCTCCAACTGAGTAGTCTTTTCAATAATCTTATCAAAAGTACTATTGCACTTAATTGTGCATGCGTCAAGCTGGTACAATGTACCCAATCTACTTCCTCTTGCTATTACCATAGCACCTCTCACCATTTTTACACCTACTTCAAAAAATTGTACATGCACACCCACATTTATTAGCTTACTAATGGATAATGAATTCTTTGATAGTCTAGGGATATGCAAGACACCATCAAATCTTCTAATTCTATAGAAAATTTTACATGAATACTTCCACAACCAACAATATCAAGTACTGAGTTATCACCCAAATACACCTTACCACCATCAAAAGTTTCATACTTACTAAACTAGTTTCTATTAGGAGTCATGTGGAAAGATGCACCTAAGTCTATTAACCATGCATTTTCACTTGTATTAGTGGCCAAGGCTATGATGAAAGCATCTCCATCTTCCTTCTCAAACTCAGAATCAAAATCTTGCTTCTTCTTATTCTTTTTCTTCTCCTCTTTGCAGTCCTTTCAAAAGTGTCTAGGTTTGCCACAATTCTAGTAGATTGCCTTGGACTTAATAGGAGATTTTGATCTCCCCTTATTTTTGGACTTAGAATGGCCATGTTGCTTTTCATTCTTGCCTCTTCCTTTTGGTCTTTCACGAACACTCAAAGCCTCTTTGGCATTCAAAGAGACCTTCCTTCTCATCTCCTCAAAAAGTAGAGAACCAACAATGTCCTTCATCTTCAAGACAACTAAATTTCTCCCTATAGCCATCGCAAGACTATCATGTGAGTCTGGCAATGAGCATAGCAAGATTTGACACCTTTCTTCTTCATCCATTGGCACCCCTACTGAGGTCAACTGAGTCACCAACATATTAAAGCTTTCTAGATGCTTAGAAATTTGTCCACCTTCTTCCATTATTAAGGAATACAACTTCTTCCTCAAGAAAATATTGTTTACAAGTGATTTCACTTCAAAGATCTCACTTAGCTTTTTCCAAATCTTCTTTATGGTAGTTTCTTCATGGACATTAATCAAAATCAAGTCTACAAGACATAATTTGATGAGACCTTTAGCTTTTCTATTTGTCACATCATATTATGCGACTAAAGTTTGATCTATGGGCCTTGATTTTTTCTCATCAACCGCATCCCATAGATTCTGATCAGTTAATAGATTTTCCATCTTTAGCTTCCACATCTCAAATTTTGTGCTAGAAAACTTTTCAACATCAATTCTCCTTGACATGCTTGCCATCTTTTCAATCCTGCAACATAGAAATGAAATATTCTACAAAAGCTGCCACTCAAACCTTGATTAGCTCAAAAAACCCTGTACCCAACAAATAGAACCAAAATTGGCTAGGCTCTAATACCACTTGTAAGGAAGAAAAGGTGCATAGAATCACTTCCTATGCTAATCTTTGAGAGGACAATTATGCAAATTCAACTAACTATTATAGAAATCTCAAGAAATGTATAATAACATAATCAAAATAAAAATGAACGCATAACATAGTGATTACCATGGGGAAACCCTTTTGAGAGAAAAACCCTACCCTCCAAAACACACACAATGTATTATCAAATCAAGATGATTACAATACACCTGCAATGCAAGTTCTTATTGGAGTGCATCACCACAACTCAAACTCAAAGAGACTCCTTCTAGCACTAGCCTTGCAAATTGAACTCAATTACACAAACACCTCCCCAAGCCCTCCTTTTGTAGTAATTTTAAAACCTAGAAACCACTTGTGGTTTTACAAAACCATGAGAAAAACTACCATGCCACATATTACCCATTTTTGACATTTACATTTCCAATATGGAAAAACAACTAGGTTAAAATAGTAATCCTATCCACAATTTTGTCTCTTAGTTTAGGCCCCTATAAAAGTCATAAAACAAGCCAACTATGCTCTAAAAATGTCCCTACTATATTCTACTATGGATAGGGTACCTTTTGGTATTTTATACACTCTTTTCAAAGATATAAACAAGTGGAAAACTTCCACAAACAAATTCTAGAATTTTCCAAAAAAAGGTTGCAAGGTTGAGACACATGTTCTCAACACCCTCAAGTTTTTAGACTTGTTGCAACATGGATCTATGCTCTGGTACCAATTTTTGGTCCCAAAATGTTCTAAGAGGGAGAAGGGTTGGGGGGTGGGGGGTTTTTAATCAGTATCTTCCACAAAATTGGTTATCCTTCTAAACAATCCAACTAAGCTTGTTACAACCCACCCACTTTGCACCCAATATCATAGTAAATGTAGCAATGTAAAAACAAATAAAATCACACACAAAAGTATTCGTCTAGGTGACACAAATATTCTATACATGAAAACCCTCAATGTGAGGATGAAAAGCATGATGGGGATTGTTGGAAATCTGATTGAAAAGCTCATGTTGAAGATCAAAGCAAGAAGATTGTTATTTTCAATCATTGTTTTTTCATTGATGTCAAACTTGTTATTTGTAGGAATGACATTTTCTTATAATATCCAAGTACTATCACTTAGTTGATTGGTGAAAATGATTTGATCAGCAAGATCGTACAAGAGCACCTAAGGGAAAGGTTGAGTTATGATGTTGTAATGAAGTGCAAGGATCAGTTAAGACAATGGTTAAATGATGTATTGATAACATACCCAAAGATACAGAGGTTGGTCACACTTATAAACATTGGAGGAAGAAGTTGTAACAAGGTTGACTACAAAGCTTAAACTAAGATCATTAGTAAGTGTCGAGAAAGTTAGTTGAAGTCAAGAAAATTCTCAGTTGGAGCTAAGTAATAGGAAATTCTAGAGTGTGTCGAGTGATCTTCAAGTGCTGAGTGAAGTTTAGGTGCCATGCATTAGAAAATCTTAGTTGGTGTTGTAGACGCTCAAAAATGGTTTGCATCTATGGTTTTATCACTTATTCATACTAATTTACCCCATTTTCTCATTCTACTAACTTCAATCTTTTGGCCAAAATTGATCATGCTTTATCATTTGTATCCTCTTTCGCATCAACTTCATTTTATTTCAAAACTGTTTCATATCAAATTGAAATCACCCCAAATCTCTTAGAATCACCCCAAATCAACTTAGAATCAGTCAAAATTAGTCCTAATCAGCCCAAAACATATCAAACATCCCAAATCAATCATCATTTATCTGACTCCTAGGCATTGTTATGGCTTTCAGTGCCTTGGAAACCTATCAACCTATCAATCTTATCAATCTGACCTTAGTATTGTTGTGGCTCTCAGTGCTAGGTCAAACTATCATTCAACGTATCTGATATTTGATGTTGTTGAGGCTTTCAATGTTAGATCATGGCATTATCAACCATTTTAATACTATTGACAATGTCCGTCGATGTTATTATGATCAATCTTATCAATCAATCTCGATCCTGTAGCATTTGCAATGTCAGTTAGATGTTACATATCAATCAATTCATGGCATGCATCCTCAGCATGTTATCAACTTCAATCAATCAATCTGACCATGGCTTTGTTCTACTTGTCATAATCTCATTCAATCTATATCATCATTACATTTTCATCAAAGGATACAGTTGCATTTATTTAATCAATTTTGGCCAATCATTTACTAATTTTCTCTATAGGATTAAATAACCCATAATTTAATCCTACCATTATTACTAATTATTCTTCCTAATTATCATCCTCAATTAATTAATTGTATTAGTTAATTGATTTATCATTCGCAAACCATGGAAATTCACAATTTCTTAAGTTCCATTTTCCATCATTAATTCCATTTTCTACTAATTCTTATTTTGTGGAATAAAAGGATTTTTAATTCAAATATTCCATAAAATATTGCATCATAGTGACACTTGGATATGACACCTCGTAGATTCTCCTTTGACACTTGGATAAGATATGTTATAATCAAATATTCTTATTCCTTACGCATGTCCTTATTTGGCTTATTTGTCATAGATTCTTGGCTTTAAGTGGGTTGAGGTGTCTTATGACACATCATATATTCTCTTCCACATTTAGCCAAGTTTGACTTCCATGTGTCATAGAATCTTACAATTGGCATATTTTGTCATATGTCTCATGGATTCTCGAAGGAATCTCTTGCCACATTGCATATCTATGGGTGACAAATCCAATGCTCTCATCCTCCATGTCCATTATAAAATGGACACTCTTTCTCTCATTTCAGGTCCTTGAATCCTTGAAGTCTTGGAAGTCCTTGAACCCTTGAAGTCTTTAGAAGTCTTCAAAGTCCTTAAATCCTTAGCTTCTTTTCATTTTCACACCATTTTCTCTCAAGCTTAAATCAAAACTTCAAGTATTCTCATGGCATTATCCATATCATAGGCTTTTGCTTCAATTTTGTGTACACTATAGGCAACTTTGGAGCTACAATAATTTGGAGAAGAAAGAAGGACATGGGAGCTACAAACAAAAGAGGGGGTGCAGGGAAGGAGCTCACTTGGAAGGGTATAATGCCTATTTTCTCTTCCTTTTCACACCTAGATTATTTAGGGGGTCTAGTAAAATGCTTATATGCTCTTGTTTCATGCATTTTTTTAGCTTGCTATCCTAGGGTGCACTTTGCTCTGTCAGGGTGCACTTGGGACCCCTACGAGTAGTTTTAGGAGTCTAAAAGCCACCAAAACCTCTTTCTATTGTTTTTGGCTTACCAACTACACCCAACTGGGCCCCAACTGCATCATTGATGTAGTCTACACTATTTGGGCACACTTGGTAGTGTAGCTTTGAAAATTTTAGTTTTTGGGTCTTATCTAGGCACCAATTCCCCATAGCTTGTACCTAGGCTACCAACTATGCCCTAAAACTACCAACTACACCCAACTAGGCCCCAACTACATCATTGATGTAGTATACACTATTTGGGCACACTTGGGGATGTTTTGAGCCATTTTGGCCTTCTAGGGTGCCACCTGCTTTGTGAGAGCACACTTGGTTCACAGTGAGCACATACATCAATCAGAATCTACACATAAGGTTTCTATTTCCTTCTAGAACTTAGATTAGATGATTTTTTTGTTACTAATGGTGTACTTGCAGCATGTGGCAATCATGGGATGAAGACATGATCATAAGAAACTACTAATGTGTGCTTTGCAGGATGTTGTCGAAGACTTTGTGTGTCTTTCAAAACTATGTGTATGGATTTCCTAGATTAGATAACACTTCGTTTGGTGCTTTAAATGAACTTTTTCTTTTCTACCTAGCATGTCTATAATGTTTAAATCCCTAGGGGTTACATTGGATGTATCCTCTCCCCTTGCCATTCGTGGATCTTGGGTGTAAGAGAAATCTATGTAACTTCTATAGGAGGCCTACCTTGGACCAAGATACTTGATATTGGGTATGGTAGGGGATGACCTCAGAGCGATAACAGGCCAAAGCTAGGTCAACATTCTAGCCACTATATAAAATTTGATTATGGTGAAAGCCATGTCAACAATATTACTACGTGATAGCTCTCCTCCAGTACCCTTGTGGTGCATCAAACCCTCATTCTTGGGGCTAGGAGACCTTTTGAAAAAATTTATCATTCACTTGCCGAACGGAATGCCCTTACTAAAAACCATGTTTTAGTGGCCAAAATCCTTTCTATCCACTAGCTCAAGGGGTCACCCATGTCCGTGAAGACATCCTACATTCTTACAATCCTTAGTAGAGGCAACAGTCCATTGGGAAGTCATGCCCCTTGGGAAGCGGATCTTGGTAGCCTTGAGAAGTGAGTGCACTATAAGGGGAGCTTGCGATGCCAAGATCCTAGGTTGTCCACTCTGGATAAGCATGGCTGAACTTTGGTTCAAGTAGGAATTTAGTCGATATAGTCCTAAAAGCCTAGGTTGTGGTGTGATTGTTCACTTTTAACAACAGCTATTCTTGTCTTAATGTGTCTTGCGTGTGTGTAAAACATAATCAAGATAAAAGCCAAACTTTTAAATTTATACCATGGATATCATTTGAATTTGTCAAAACATTACACATTGCCAAAACATTTTAGTCCTTATCCAAACTTTGCAAACTTTTGTTCAACACACTCAAACCTTGGAAAACATGACAACTTGCGCTCCTAAATGTGCTTGGCAAAATGTAGATTTCATTCTTGCATAGACTTCATTTGTAGTCACCCAGGTATAGGCCTCATTCATGCATCATATAGACTTTATATTGCACCTTTTAGTCCTCATTTAGTGTCTATTACCTTTCATATTGCATCCATTTAGGTTTAGTTTACCTCCCTTAATCTTTTGCATTCCCATCTTAAAATCAGCACTTTGCATTCACCACCTTGCATCTTTGCATACCTATTCATCATCTTGACCACTTTATTCATCATCTTGAACACTTTATCCATCATCTTTGTAGGAAGATCAAGATGTCTAAAAGAGAAGATCCCAAGCTCAACAAAGACAACTTTCCTGCATGGAAAAGTCTGATGAAATTGCACCTTGGATCAATAGGTGACTATGGAAAAACCTCAATTGGAATAGAACATGTAAATCCAACAAGACCTCTTACTGTAGATGATTTGGACAAAAAGAAAGAGCACAATCAAACAATGTTGGAGATTTCCTCTGCACTTAGTTATGCATAATATGATGACATCAAAGATTGTAACACTACATTCAAGATGTGGAAAGTCTTATCAGATATCTATGGAGGAGATTAGAATGTCCAGAGAGCAAAAAGAGAAAGCCTAAGAGGAAAGTTTGATGACATGAAAATGGAGGAAGGAAAAAATGTTGCTAGAATAAAAGAAGCGGTAAGTGCAATAAGAAGTCTAGATGGTCAACTTGAAGAAGAAATTGTCATCAACAAATACTTAAGATCTCTGCTCTCTATCTATGCTATTAGAGTTCTAGCCATTCAGGAGCTAAGGTGTATACAAGGGAACACACTAACCTTTGAAAGAATAGTGGGAAGACTTACTACATTTGAATTGTCCAATTTTGATAACTACAAACCTGAGAACCTTGAATCTTCTTTCAAGGCCAAGATGACAATAAAAGACAATAAGGAGGAGTCATCAAGAAAAAAGAGAAGAAAAGGAAAACATGAATCTATGATATTAGCGCAGATGAGGAAGATGTGGAATACTTAGAAGAACTACTAGCTAGGAGATTACATAGAGGCAAAGTTAAATTCAAAGGTAAGCTCCCTATCATATGTTTCAATTGCAATGAAGTAGGTCATATTTTTGCAAGATGTATATAGAAGAACAACTACAAAGAAGGAAATAAGTACAAGAACAAGAGAGAAGATGACATCAAAGACTAAAGGAAAAAGGAAAAAGATGCTATATTGTTGAAAAAGATTCTGATGAGAATGATGATGAAGTTAGTCTATGTGGCCATGAAGGATGAATCAAATAAAGATGAAGATGAAGCAATAACATTGGTTACCTATGTAAAAAAGAATGACAAGTGGATCATAGATAGTGGATGCTCACATCACATGACAGGAGATAAAAGTAAGTTCATTACCTTTACTCAATATGATGGAAATAGTGTTAGATTTGGTAATGACCCTCCATGTCAAATCAAAGGAAAAGGTTCCATTAAACTCACAGAGAAAAGTTCATGTGATAATGCATACTAAGTTGAAGGATTGAACTACAACCTATTGAGTGTGTCACGGTTAGGTAATGTAGGTTGCAAAGTAGAGTTTGGAAACAAAACTGCCAAGATCTATGACATTGATGGAAATATGATAGGAAAAGGTGAACAAACTAGGAGTAATTTGTTTTACCTAGATATGGAAGATGAAAAATGTCTTGTTGTTAAACTTGATGATGTGTGGTTGTGGCATAAAAAGCTATGTCATGTTAACTTTGATAATCTGATTAGCATCAACAATAAGAAGAAAGTCAGAGGGTTTCCCAAATTAAAGAAACCCAAAAACACAATGTGAAACCAATGTCAACTAGGGAAGATGACTAAGTCTAGCTTGAAAAGAAAAACATACACTTCCAAAGAAGTACTAGAGTTAGTCCATACAGACTTATGTGTTCCAATAGAAGTGCAAAGCTATGTAAGAGATAGATACATAATGCTATTTGTAGATGACTATTCAAGGATGATGACTACTATGTTTTTAAAGAAAAAATTTGATGCATTTCAAATGTTTAAGTGGTATTTTCCTAGAGTTGAGAAGGAAATAGGAAATAGCCTGAACTGGCTAAGGTCAAATAGAGGAGGTGAGTTTACATCAAAAGAGTTTGAGATATTCTGCAATGAAAAAGGTATCAAAAGGAAAACATCAACACCAAGGACCCCACCTTAGAATGGTATTGCTGAAATAAAAAATAGGTCATTAATTTACTGTGCTAGAACCTTGATGATGGAAAAAAAATGTTGCACTAAAGTACTGGAGAGAAGCTGTAAGTAATGTAGTCTATACATTAAATAGAGTCCAAGTCAAAAAAGATACAAATGCAACACCTTTTGAATTATGGTATGGTCACTCACCCAATGTTAAATATTTCAAAGTCTTTGGTTGTAAATGCAATATTCTTAAAGATACTAGAAATGGAAAGTTTGATGCAAAAAGTGATGAAGGCATATTCCTTGGATACTCCACTAGAAGTAAGGCATATAAGTGTTTGAATACTAACACTAACAAGATTGTTAAGAGTGCAAATATAAATTTTGATGAGCATGCAAAAGTTTAGGTTGATGAAACTAAGCAATTAGAGGATTATAGATCATTTGTATATTTCTATGAATGAATGACTATAGAAGACAATGCTGCAAATCAAGTTGGAAATCAGCAAAAAAATTCAGTATTAGCCGAATCACAACCAGTGAATGTCGAGCTACATTTAGAAGCTGAGCTGTAGAATGTAGAAAATGGACATTCTAATTATAAAAATAGCATACATGAGAGGAATGATCAAATACTAGATGGAGAAGAGAAGAATGAATCTGAAGCTGAAGGATCAAACATGGAAAAAAAGATAGAACCAAGATTAGCCAAGTATGTGAGAAGACATCACCCTTTAGATCAAATCATTGGTGACAAGGATGGTAGGCCAATGAAAAGGAATAGGCTTAGGAATGAATCATGACTGTTAAGCAAGGTTGAACCCAAAACAATAAAAGATGCACTACAAGATGATGACTAGTATAAAGCTATGGAAGAGGAAATAAATCAAATTGAAAAGAACAAAATATGGACCCAAGTTCCTAGAACAGCTGATAAGAATGTGATTGGTATCAAATGAGTGTTTAGAAACAAACTTGATGAGAATGGTGAGATAACAAGAAACAAAGTCAAACTAGTTTGCAAAGGCTATGCACAAGAAGAAGGACTAGATTATGGGGAAACATTTGCCCCTATTGCAAGAATAGAAAGAGTAAGAACATTACTTGCATATGCTACTTATAAAGCTTTCAAATTCTACCAAATGGATGTGAAGTTTTTTTTTTTCTGAATGGTATACTAGAAGAGAAAGTCCACATGGAACAACCAAAGGGATTTGTAGATGACAAGAACAAGGACATGATTTGCAAACTACACAAGGAACTTTATGGATTGAAGCAAGCACCTAAAGCATGGTATGAAAGATTGCATGAATATCTTGTAAAGATAGGATTTGAGAGAACAGATGAAAATAGCAACTTGTACATCAAAGCTGAAAAAGGTAAAGATATTTTGACATCAAAAATCTTTGTTGATGATTTAATATTTGGAGGAAAAGATGCTCTTTTCAAAGATTTTTTTGATCAAATGAAATATGAGTTTGAGATTTCAATGTTTGGAGAAATCAAATTCTTTGTTAGATTACAAGTACATCAATTGAAGCATGGCATATTTGTTACCCAATCAAAATACATCAAGGAGATACTCAAAACATTTGGGTTAGCAGACTCAAAACTAGTCAGCACACCAATGGAAATAGGACATAAGCTATCCAAGAATGATGAATTAGTTGAAGTGAATTAGACATTGTATATATCAATGATCAAATTAGACATTGTATATATCAATGATCAGAAAGCTACAATATGTTGTACATAGTAGACCAAAAATTGCATTAGCTGTTGGAATAGTGGCAAGATTTTTTGCAAATCCAAGAGAAAATCACTTAATGGCAGTAAAGAGAATATTGAGGTACCTAAAAGGAACTGATGACTTTTGTTTATACTACAAGAGGAGTGAAAAAATTGAACTAAAAGCCTACACTAATGTATATTGAGGAGGTAACATTGATGATAGAAAAACCACCAGAGGAGGAGCACTTTTCTTCAGAAAAAGGTTGATTACATGGACCAACAAAAAATAAAGCTATACCTCACAGTCCACTGCTCAAGCTAAATATGTTGTAGCTACTATAAATTGTACCAATATTGTATGGATCAAACATTTGCTACAAGGTATGAAAGAAGAAGTAACTAAGCCTATGATACTTTATTGTGATAATACAAGTGTTATCAACATATCAAAGAACCCTGTAATGCATGCTAAAACCAAGCATATTGCAATCAAGTATCACTATGTAAGAGAGTTAGTGGAAGACAAACAAGTGAAGATAAAATATGTTAGTTCAAAGGAAAAAATTACTGACATCTTCACAAAAGCACTACCTAATTTTTTTTTAATATCTTAGAGGTAAGTTAGGGGTGATACTCCTAGCCAAGGCTACTTCAAGCAAAACTAAGACTACCTTGCATCAAATGAGCTAATTGTTGAAGATTTTACACATTGATGTAGAGAATGTTTACTTTAGGATTCATGCCTAAAGTAGTAGAAGTGTTGAAGTTCCAAATTAGTCACAAGCAAGGTGACAGAGGGAGAAATTGAATAAACCTATAAAAGCTACACTTGTATATTAAGATGCTAATATGTCTTTGGCATTATTGTCAAAAAGGGTGAAATTGTGAGAAACTAATCAAATACTCAAAAGAATGAGGGAGAAGTTGATAGAAATAATCAAAAGTTGATTAGAATAGTAGAAGATGAGAAATATAGAGGGAGACAAACAAAGAACAAGGATACAATAGCTAAGAGGGAGAAGCAGACATAAAGCAATCAAGATAGTAGAGGGAGATGTGGAAGCAATCAAGATAGTAGAGGGAGATGTGAAAACTAATGGTAATACAATTACTTTTTGGCATCTGACTTACTATTCTAACCTAGTTAGCATTTGGTTAAATAGTTTAGTCTGATGGTTGATCAATTTGGTTTGCCATCAATGCCAAAGAGGGAGATTGTTGGAAATCTTATTGAAAAGCTCATGTTAAATATCAGAGAAGGAAGATTATTGTTTCAATCATTGTTTTGTCATTGATGTCAAACTTGCTATTTTTAGGAATGATATTTGCTTATAAGATCTAGGTAGTATCACTTAGTTGATTGATGAAGAGGATTTGATCAACAAGATGTAACAAAAGCACCTAAGGGAAAGGTTGAGTTATGATGTTGTAATGAAGTATAAGGATCAATTAAGACAATGGTTGAATGATGTATTGATAAAATACCCAAAGATATAGAGGTTGGTCACACTTAGAAACATTGGAAGAAGAATTTGTAACAAGGTTGACTGCAAAGCTTAAACTAAGATCATTAGTAAGTTTCAAGCAAGTTAGTTGAAGCCAAGAAAATTCTCAGTTGGAGCTGAGTAACAGGAAATTCTAGTGTGTGCTGAGTGATCTTCAGGTGCTGAGTGAAGTTCAGGTGCTGAGCATCAGAAAATCTTAGTTGGTGCTGAGTGATCTTCAAATGTTGAGCATCAAGAAAAACATAGTTGATGTCGAGCACCAATATTATAATAGTATCAAGCTGCTACATTATTTTAAAATAATAAAGATTTGCCAAATTTGAGCTAACAAAGTGGTTACCTTGAATTTTGTGAACTAGTTGGAAGATAAGGATGATGAGTTGGTGGCACAGAATTCTATGTAAACTATTTTTGGGTGAATTCAAGAGGATTATTCAAGAAGTTTCTAGAGGAAACAAAATATGGGTTAGATGCAATGAATCCTACCTAATCCATATGAATTGAAATTAAAGAATGGAACAATTGAGTAGGAAGAGAACTCCAAGAATTCTATTTAAGGAGTCACAGACCAAGAAGAAAATGATGTTGATGCTGCTGCTACCAAAGAGCCAAATTGAGAAGTGGTTAGAAGGGTGTCAAGGAGGAGACATCTAGAAGAAGGAAGAGTACAGAGGCTCTGCTTCTACAAGTGGTCAAGAAGAGAAGATTGCACTGGTACATTAAGCATGGAGACTCAAGGAGACTAAGCTTGAAAGGAAGCCAAGCTATCAGAGTTGCAGAGATTGAAAGCCAGGCAATGGTATGAGCTAAGAAGTGATATGAGATCTGGAACTTAAGTTGTATGTTGTAGTTAGTCAAATATTTTCTAATACTCTCTAGCAATCGTATTAGATATGAAAATCCTATGGAGTTAGGTTGGTTTAATAGCCATTTGTAAATCCTTTAACAGGGTGGCATTCCAAGTGAATGTTCTAAAGTCCTCTAACTAGACCCATTTCTAACAAGGTGGTTAAATCCTCTAAAAAGATCACATTTAATAGTATGTTGTAAGCCTTTAATAGGGTAGGCCTTTCATAGGGCATCACTTTAGAAAAGTGAGAATTGAGTAGCATGTTAATGGTGGTTTTTCTCAAATTGAGTTTCCACATAAATCATTGTGTTATGTGTTGATTTCATATGTGTTATGTTTGCATGTTGATTTATAGTAATTTGCTAGTTAGAAAAGTTAAATCTTGGATGAATGAATCATTGAATGGGCTCGCTCTACTTAGTAAAAAGTTTGAATAAGACATTTGGACCTTGAATAATTGATTCACCCCCTCTCTCAGTTAGCATTTTTAATAGGGGACAACATACCCACTAGCTCTTATAATTCATGTAAAGGGGTGTCATGTTAGGAGCTACTTGAAGTGCTTACTCTAGAAGTGTATCCTGTTATGATTTTCTACAACCTATTAAAGTTATAAAAGCCTATAAAAGCTACTTGATTAGAGGATATACAAGTCTCCTTCTAAGACACACCTTGTTAAAGGATTTGTACAATAAATTTACTAATGAATTTTTCTCTATTAGGAGCCTACAAATAGATGTAATGATAAGAAGGTATTCTAATTATTTTGATATTTAAGTGTAGTATTGTTAGAAATACTTTAGAATAACTGACAAGGGGGGGTTGAATTAGTTATTCAAGGTTCAAATGTCTTAATAAAACTTTTTCATCGAGTAAGGTGTGCCCATCAAACTGTCCATTCATCCAAGCTTTAAACTTTCCTACTTAGCAAGTTACTATAAATCAACATGCAAGCATAACACATGAAAAATCAACACATAACACAATGATTTACGTGAAAACCCAATTTGAGAAAAATTTCCAGTAACATGCTACTCAATTCTCACTCTTTTGAAGTGATGCCCTGTGAAGGGCCTGCCCTGTTAAAGGCTACAACACACTATTAAATGTAACCTAGTTAAAGGATTTAACCACCTTGTTAGAAGTGGGCCTGGTTAGAGGACTTTAGAACATTCACTTGGAATTCCACCCTACTAAAGGATTTATAAATTATTGTTAAACCAATGTAAGTCCATAGGATTTTACCCTAACTGATATAATTGCTAGAGAGTAACAATAAGGGGTTTTGACATGATACAACTTACAACTTATCTTGTAGATTTCAGATGTTTATTTAGCTCTTCAAAATTTTCCTAGCTTTCGGTCTCTAGAGCTCTAACAGCTTTTCCTCCTCTCAAGCTTTGTCTCATTGAATCTTCATGCTCAATGTACCAGTGCAATCATCTCTCTCTGACCACTTATTGAAGTAGAGTCTATGTGCTCTATTCTTCCTTTTCCTTGATGTCTTCTCCTTGACACCCTTCAACCACTTCACAATTTGGCACACCAGTAACACTTTCTTCTTGGCCTGTGACTCCTTAAATAGAAGTTTAGAATTCTCTTTCCCACTTGATTCTTCCCTTCTTTAATTTTGGTTTGAATGGGTTAGGTAGGATTCATTGAATCTAACCCATATCTTGTTCCTTCTAGAAACATCATGAAGAATCCTCCTGAATTTTCTCAAAAATGGTTTGTCTAAATTTTTGTGCCTCTAGCTCATCATCCTTATCCTCCAACTGGTTAGCAAAATTCAAGGTAACAACCTTGTCGGCTCAGATCTAGTGAATCATTAACTTTTCTAATAATGTAGCAGCTCTGCATTATTGAAATTCTGGTGCTTGGCACATACTGTGTTACTCAACATCAACTACATTTTATGGATGCTTGACACCTACTGTGGGTTTACTTAGCATCCACTAAGTTTTTTCTAATACTCAGCACTTGTTACTTTTCTTAGCACCTAAACACACTTGGCTCTTTTTTTATCACTCAACACACACTAGATTTTGCATTTGCTTGGCAACCTAGATAAAGGATTTAACCACCTTGTTAGAAGTGGGTCTAGTTAGAGGATTTTAGAACATTCAATTGGAATGCCACCTTGTTAAAAGATTTACAAATGGTTGTTAAACCAACCTACATGCATAGGATTTTACCCTAACTAATACAATTGCTATAGAGTAACAATAAGGGGTTTTGACCTGATACAACTTACAACTTATCTTGCAAATTGTAGATTTATATTCAACTCTTGACAATTTTCTTGGCTTTCAGTCTCTGTAGCTTTAATAGCTTGTCCTCCTCTCAAGATTTGTCTCCTTGAGTCTTCATGCTCAATGTACCAATGCAATCATCTCTCTCTAACCACTTATTAAAGTAGAGTCTCTATGTTATGTTCTTCCTTTTCCTTGATGTCTTTTCCTTGAAACCCTTCAACCACTTCACAATTTAGCACACCAAAAACACTTGCTTCTTGGCCTATAACTCCTTAAATAGAAGTCTCTAATTCTCTTTCTTGCTCGATTCTTCACTTCTTTAATTTTGGTTTGAATGGATTAGGTAGAATTTATTGAATCTAACCCATATCTTGTTCCTTCTAGAAACATCATGAAGAATCCTCCTAAATTTTCTCAAAAATGGTTTATCTAAATTTTTGTGCCTCCAACTAGTTTACAAAATTCAAGATAACAACCTTGTTGGCTATGATCTAGAAAAACTTTGACTTTTCTAATAATGCAGTAGCTTGGCACTATTGAAATTTTGGTGCTTGGAACATACTATATTACTCGACATCAACTACATTTTACTAATGCTCAGCACCTATTGTGGGTTTACTTGGCATCCACTAAGTTTTTTTTGATACAAGTTCGGCACCTATTACTTTTCTTGGCACCTAAACACACTTAGCTCCTTCTGTATCACTCAACACACACTATATTTTGCATTTGCTCAGCACTAACTAAAAATTTTCTCGGCTCTAACTAGCTTGCTCAACACTCACTAATGAACTTAGTTAAGCTTTGCAGTCAACCTTGTTACTAGTCATACTTCTAAAGTTTCTAAGTGTGGCCAACATCTGTATCTTCAAGTATATTGTCAATACATCATTTTAACAATGTCTTAATTGATCCTTGCACTTCATTACAAAACCATAACTCAACCTTTCCCTTAGGTACTTTTGTTACATCTTGTTGATTAAATCCTCTTCATCAATCAACTAAGTGATAGTACTTGGATCTTATAAGCAATTTTCATTCCAAAAAATATCAGGTTTGACATCAATGATAAAATAATAAATGAAAACACTCTTTATCAACCAACTTCCTTCTTTACAACAATCTCCTTCTTTGATTTTCAACAATGATCTTTTCAATTAGATTTCTAACAATCTCCCTCTTTGGCATTGATGGCAAACCAAATTGATCAACCATGAAACCAAACTATTCAACCAAGTTATCAAAATGCATTAGTTTTTACATCTCCCTCTATGATCTACTATCCTGATTACTTTACTTCTATTTCTCCCTCTTGGTCATTGTTTGCTTTCTCCTTTACTGTTCACTTTGATCTTGTACTACTCTTGTATTGCTCCTTTTGACTTCTCTTACATTATCTCTCCCTCTGTCCATTGGATCCTATAGATTTGATCAATTTCTTCTCTTTTCTCTTTCTCCTCAAATGCTATTGGTTAGTTTCTTGCTACTTCTTCCTTGAATGTTGTTGATTCATTTCTACTTATCTCTCCCTGAAATGTTGTTGATCAGTTTCTGCATATCTCTCCCTCTTTGACAAAAATGCTAAAGACATATTACTTCAACATCTTATCATGCAAGTATAGCATTTTGCAGGTATTGCAATTTCTCCCTTTGTCATCTTACTTGTGACTAATATGGAACTTTAGCACTTTGATCACTTCAGGCATGATACTAAAATAAATATTCTCTGCATCAATGTAATATTTCAACAATCAACTCATTTGATGTAAGTCAGTCCTTTTTTTTCTTAAGTAGCCTTGGCTAGGGGTATCAACCCTATCTTACCTCTAAGATACTCAAAGGTATCTTTAGGTAGTGCTTTTGTGAAGATGTCAACAATCTATTCCTTTGAATTGACATATTCCATCCTCACTTGCTTGTCTTCCACCAATTCTCTTACATAGTGATATTTAATTGCAATATGTTTTGTTTTGGCATGCATTACAAGATTCTTTGATATGTTGATGGCACTTGTGTTATCACAATAGAGTATCACAAGTTCAATTACCTCTTCTTTCATACCTTGCAATAGATGTTTGATCCATACAATATTGTTGCAATTGATAGTAGCTACAACATACTGAGCTTCTGCTATGAACTATGAGGTACAACTTTTCTTTTTACTAGTCCAAGTAACCAATCTTTTCCCTAAGAAAAGTGCTTCTCCACTAGTGCTCTTTTTTTCATCGATATTACCTCCCCAATCTACTTCAGTGTAGGCTTTCAACTCAAACTTTTAACTCCTCTTGTAATATAAGCCAAAGTCATCAGTTCCTTTTAAGTACCTACCTTAGTATTCCTTTTACTGTCATAAGATGATTTTCTCTTGGATTAGTAGAAAATATTACCACTATTCCAACTACTAATGCAATGTCTAGTCTACTATGTACAACATACTGCAACTTTTCAATCATTGATCTATACATTGTTTGATTTACTTCAGTTGACTCATCATTCTTGGATAGCTTATGTCCTGTTACCATTGGTGTACTAACTAGTTTTGAATATTCTAAGCCAAATGTCTTGAGTATCTCCTTGATATATTTTGATTGGGTCACAAATATTCCATGCTTTAGTTGATGTACTTGCAATCTAACAAAGAATTTGATTTCTCCAAACATTGACATTTCAAACTCATGTTTCATCTGATTAGCAAAATCTTTGCATAGAACATATTTTTTCCAAATATTATATCATCAACAAAGATTTTAGTTATTAGAATATCTTTACCTTTTTCTATCTTGATGTACAAGTTGTTGTTGTCATCTCTTCTCTCGAATCCAATCTTCTCAAGATATTTTTGTAGTCTCTCATACCATGCTCTAGGTGCTTACTTCAAACCATAGAGTGTTTTATGCAGTTTGCAGACCATATCCTTATTGTTATCATCAACAAATCCCTCTGGTTGTTCTATGTAGACTTCCTCTTCTAGTATATCATTCAGAAAAGAAGACTTTACATCCATCTGATAGGCTTTGAAACCTTTATAAGCAGCATATGCAAGTAGTGTTCTGACTCCTTCCATTCTTGCAATAGGGGAAAATGTTTCCCCATAGTCTAGTCCTTCTTCTTGTGCATAGCCTTTGCAAACTAGTTTGGCTTTGTTTCTTGTGATCTCACCATTCTCATCAAGTTTGTTCCTAAATGCCCATTTGGTACCAATTACATTCTTATCAGCTAGTCTAGGAACTAGAGTCTGGGTTTTGTTCTTCTCAAGCTGATATATCTCCTCGTCCATAGCTTTATACTAGTTGTCATCTTGCAGTACATATTTTACTATTTTGGGCTCAATCTTGCTCAGAAAACATGATTTATTCCTTAATTTTTTCCTTATCATTGCTCTTGCATCCTTATCACCAATAATTTTTTCTACAAGGTGATGTCTTCTCACATACTTGGATAGTCTTGGTTCTGTCTTTCTTTCCATGTTTGATGTTTCATCTTTAGAGTCACTATGCACATCTCTTTTTGGCATTTCATCATCTCTTCCATGTGTATTGGCTTCTAAGTTAGAATGTGCATTGTTTTCATTCTACAACTTGGCTTCTGAATGCAGCTCGACATTCACTAGCTGTGACTTGGCTAATATTGAGCTTTTTTGTTGATTTCCAACTTGATTGGAAATTTATTCTTCAATAGGCATTCCTTCATAGAAGTATACAAAGGTTCTCTACTTTTTCGGTTTCTAATATTCATTAACTTGGACTTCTACATGCTCATCAAAATTTACATTTGCACTCTCCACAATCTTGTTAGTGTTAGTATTCAAACACTTATATGCCTTACTTCTAGTGGAATATCCAAGGAATATGCCTTCATCACTCTTTTCATCAAACTTGCCATTTCTAGTATCTTTAAGAATATAGCATTTTTTAAAAAATACTTTGAAATGTTTTACATTAGGTGAGTGACCATACCATAATTTGAAAGGTGTTGCATTTGTACCTTTCTTGACTTGTACTCAATTTAAGATGTAGAATGCAGTACTTAAAACTTCTCTCCAGTACTTCAGAGCAACATTTTTCTCCATCATCAATGTTCTGGCATAGTCTTTCATTGATCTATTCCTCCTCTCTACAATGTCATTCTGTGGGGAAGTTCTTGGTGCTAATGTTTATCTCTTGATTCCTTTATTATTGAAAAAGTTCTCAAATTCTTTTGATGTAAACTCTCCTCCTTTTTCTAATCTCAAACACTTTAAACTCTTTCATGTTTCTTTCTCAACTTTGGCCAAATACCACTTGAACATTTGAAATGCATCAGATTTTTGCTTTAAGAACATGAAAGTCATCATCCTAGAGTAGTCATCTACAAAAAACATTATATATCTATCTCCTTAGTAGCTTTGGACTTCGATTGGGCCACATAAGTCTATATGGACTAGCTCTAATACTTCTTTGAAAGTGTAGGTTTTTCTTTTGAAACTTGACTTAGTCATCTTTCCTAGTTGACATTGTTTGCACATTGTATTTTTAGGCTTCTTTAGTTTTGGAAAACCTCTAATTTTCTTCTTTTTGCTGATACTAATCAGATTATAAAACTTAACATGACACAACCTTTTATGCCATAGCCACACATCATCAAGTTTTACAATAAGATAGGTTGCATCTTCCATATCTATGTAAAACAAATTACTCCTAGTTTGTTCATCTTTTCCTATCATATTTTCATCAGTATCATAGATTTTGGTAGTTTTGTTTCCAAACTCTACTTTGCAACCTACATTGCCTAGCAAATTGGAGTTCAATCCTTCAACATAGTATGCATTATCACATGAAATTTTCTCTGTAAGCTTAATAGAACCTTTTCTTTTGATTTGACATGGAGCATCATTACTAAATCTAACACTATTTCCATCATATTGAGTAAAGGTAATAAACTTACTTTTGTCTTTTGTCATGTGATGTGAGTATCCACTATCTATGATCCACTTGTCATTCTTGTTCACACAGGTTACCAATATTGTTGCATCATCTTCATTTGATTCCTCCTTCATGGCTACATAGACTACTTCATTATCATTCTCATCAAAATCTTCTTCAACAATGTAGCATCTTTTGCCTTTGTTCTTGTAATCTCTGCTATCATCTTCTCTCTCTTTTTTGTACTTATTTCCTTCTTTGTAGTTCTTCTTCTGTGTACACCTTGTAGCAAGATGATCTACTTATTGCAATTAAAACAAATGATAGGAAGCTTACCTTTGAATTTACCTTTGCCTCTGTGAAATCTTTTGGCTAGTAGTGCTTCCAGTTGTTTCACATCTTCCTCATCTATGTTGCTATCATTGGATGCATGTTTTCCTTTTCTACTCTTCTTCTTTGATTTCACCTCCTCAGTGTCTTTTAATGTCAGTTGGGCCTTGAAAGAAGATTCAAGATTCTCAGGTCTGTAGTTATCAAAATTGGACAATTCAAATGCAGTGAGTCTTCCCACTATACCTTCAAAGGTCAGTGCATTTCCTGGTACCCATCTTAACTCTTGGATGGTTGAAACTCTAATAGCATATATGGGGAGAAAAGTTCTTAAGTATTTGATATTAATAGTATCATCTTCCAAATTACCACCTAGACTTCTTATTGCACTTACTACTTCTTTCATTCTAGAGACATATTGAGCAACATTCTCACCTTCCTCCATTTTCATGTCATCAAACTTTCCTCTGAGGCTTTCTCTTTTTTCTCTTTGAACATTCTGATCTCCTCCATAGATATCTAACAAGGCTTTCCACATCTTAAATGTAGAATCACATCCCTTGATTTCATCAAAATCAGCATAGTTGAGGGCAGAGGCAATTTCTAGCATTGCTTGATTGTGCTCATTTCTTTTGTTCAAATCATCTATAGTAAGGGGTCCAACTAGATCTACATGTTCTACTCCAATTGAGGTTTTTTCATAATCACCTATTGATCTAAGGTGCAACTTCATTAGACTTTTCCATGCAGCAAAATTATCTCTGTTGAGCTTGGGAACTTCTCTCTTGGACATCTTGATCTTCCTGCTTCTAGTACCTTTAAACTAAATCAGTAGATGGCTCTGATACCAATTGTTAGAAATTCTTTAGAATAACTAAGAGGGTGAGGGGGGATCAGTTATTCAAGGTCCAAATGTCCTAATAAAACTTTTTCATCAAGTAAGGTGTGCCCATCAAACTATTCATTCATCCAAGCTTTAAACTTTCCTACTTAGCAAGTTACTATAAATCAACATGCAAGCATAACACATGAAAAATTAACACATAACACAGTGATTTATGTGGAAACCTACTTTGGAAAAAAACACTAGTACCATGCTAATCAATTCTTACTCTTCTAAAGTGATGCCTTGTGAAGGGCCTACCCTGTTAAAGGCTACAACACACTGTTAAATGTGACCTGGTTAAAGGATTTAACCACCCTATTAGAAGTGGGCTTGGTTAGAGGACTTTAGAACATTCACTTGGAATGCCACCCTCTTGAAGGATTTACAAATGGCTATTAAACTAACCTAAGTCCATAGGATTTTACCCTAACTAATATAATTTGTAGAGAGTAATAATAAGGGGTTTTGACCTAATATAGCTTACAATTTATCTTGCAGATTTTAGATCTTTGTTTAGCTCTTCACAATTTGCCTGGCTTTCAGTCTCTATAGCTCTGACAACTTGTCCTCCTCTCTGTAGACACCTAAAAACCTTTAAAAAATAATGTATTTTTATTTTTTGAAAAATTACTGATGACATCGTCATTTATTAATTAATTAATTATTTAATTTATTTATTTATTTTTATGCCATTAAATCCCTTTATCTTAATTAAAAATATTTAATTAAGAAATCCCTCCCAAAAAGTTTAAATCTTATTTAAACATTATTTCCTTATTTATTAATTATTTAATTAATAAATTGACCAAAAAACCCAAAATAAATAAAAAAATTATTTTTTGCCCAAACTTGGCCAATTTCCTTAAGACCACTAACCTCTTCCAAAATGTTCTAATCCTTCTTTAATTTTGATTAAAGGCTAATCCCATCATTTTCTACCCCTAATCCCAACTCAAAATATTTAATTAAGATTAAATATTAATCCTCATGTTTATTAAAAAAAGTTTTAATAAATATCTCCTCAACCCAAACCCTTGAAGTAAATAAAACTTTATTTATTTCCTACAAATCTAATTTATCCTCATCCTAAGAAGTTCTAGACTCTTCTAGAAAGTCTTCATCCTCATCCTAGGAAGTTCTAGACTATTCTAGAAAGTCTTTATCCTCATCCAAAGTCTAGACTCTTCTAGAAGATGTCTTTAAACCTAATCCTAATCCCCTCCTAGCCTTGTCACATTCTCTAAACATGGGTTAAAACTTACTAACCCAAGCAAAGTTAACAAATATCTTCTCCTTCACCCACCCTCATTAAATGCCATCCACTTGCCTATCCCTAAGCTAATCCTAAACCATCCTAATCCATCCTCTAATCATTTGCACAATTCTAAGCAAGCTTAAAACCCTCCTAATCAAGCCCAAGTCGAAATTGCTCTCATCTCCCTCAAAATATCTCAACAATAAAACTTTATGAAGCCCACTAGGCCGTAAATGACTCTTCCAAGCCCTTTTATAGCTCTTACAAGCCATTATGAGGGTCTTTATAAAGATTTTATCCCTTGAGCCTCCTTTGTTGACTCATCCTTCCCCTTTCCTCTATCCTCTCACCCTGTGACATGTGTTACTTCCTGATTGGCTGTAAGGAAGCACAATCCATGTGCTCTCCTCTCATGCAATCTAAGCCCTCCATGAGCTTTTTCCCATCCTTGCATCTTAGCCCTCAATCTCTCAAGCCTCTTGCCTATAAATTGGATCCTTCCCCTTTGCAAAAAAACACAATCCATGAAGTAAAGTCATAATGCTATTTTAAGAAGCCATTTTACATCAAAACCATACACTCACACCCAAATTCCAACTCCATTTGAAGCCCTTTTTGAAGCATAAGCTTGAGCATACATCCTATCTATTTAGACAAAGCCACTCAACAAGAGAGCTTCTCATTGAGAGAACCCATTAATGGCTCATATTCTCAATTGAGAGTTCATCTTAGTCTATCTTGAAGTTTATGAATTTTATTTAGTTTGTAGAAGCTTTATTTAAATTTGGTTTCTATTAGCATACTAACATTGCTCATATACATTTTGGCACGCCCGGTGGGACCCTACATGGGTCATCTTCATTAGCTTTTTTTAGTCAAGTTTTGTATGTCATTTGCTAATTTTGGCTAATTTTGCTTATTTTTGTGATTGGTAGGATTGTATAAATTGGTTTTGTAGGTCCACATGAGCATGAAAAAGACAAAGGAACTCATAATCTATCTCATAGTGTTTGCAAATTTTTCAAGCTTATAGGTGGACAAAGAACTTGGAATTCTTCTTTCTCTTCTTGTCTATATTCTTCTTATTCCATCTACTTCTTCTTCTTCTTCTTGTGGGAGATCTTGGCCATTTTTTTTTAAGGAAGCAAAATCATACACACTTCTTTTTAGTGCTTAAAATGAACCCCCAAATCATACTTAAATCCATGAAAAATTAAAAATTTGCAAAAAAAAAAAATCTTTTAACAAGTGAAACTAAACCAATCCAATCATTTGCATCCTTCCAACATCAAGGTTTTAGATGCATTCATGCAAAGTTAGGAACACTTCATTTTTGGGAATTTAAAAAGAACTTCAAGTTTCCATTTCAAAATGTTCAAAATCAACACTAAGTGCACACTAAAATCTAAATCAAACTCAAAGCATCAATCAAGGATAAAATGAACCTCATTTGCAAATATTTTAAAGTTCTTTTAAAAATCTCATGAAAACTAAGAGTCCTAAATGGTTGCCAAAAATTTTCCTAAAAGCTTTGTTATTTGTTCCAAACAAATATCTTGTTGCAAAATCTTGAATGTTTCTTAAGTTTTTCATGCATCAAAACAATCTAGGAATATCATTTTTGGGCTTAAAATATGCAAACTAGAACACAAAATCTTGAATGAAAACCAAAGTCCAAAGATTCATTTTCACTTTTGAGTCCAAAACAATCTTGAACAATCCAAGGTTAAAACAAAGCACTTCAAAGTTCTTAAAACAACACACAAAATCTCAATCTTGAATGCTCAAAGGAAAATACTTGAATGTTTAATCATGTGTCTTTGAATGCATGTTGCTAAAATCACTCTTGAGTGCCATGGATTAAAATCAAGTTTTCTTTTTATATGAATGCATGATTAAAACAACAAATCCAATCTTGAATGTCATAGATCAAATAATCATCTTTTGGGGCATAAAAAGAATCTACATTCTAGAAACTTCCTAAATTATAAAAACCAAATAAAGATGCTTTAAGTGAGTTTGTAGTTGGACTCACCCTCTTTAATCACCCATCAATTTAACCATTGGTTGCAATCTCAGTGCCATCTATGGGGATGGGTCCACCTAAGAGGGTGTTAAGTGCTCTACGCAAATCAAACTCCCCTCACTTGGGTTTTTAGTGGTTTTTCTAAGTTAGAAAATTCCTTGAATGAGCATTAATCTTGCTCACACTTCATTTGGGCATAAAAATTGGACAAATCTTGACGTGGAGGCCCTCTGGGCACGCGCTTGGCAATCAATTTTCACACATCTTTGTTTTGGGCTTTAAAAAAACTCACACTCAATCTTGAATGCCTAACAATCAATGAACATTGCATGGTTTGGACGCATTTTCAATGACGCTCGCATTTCTTATGTTGATGATCTCTCGACTTTCATTATGGTGACGATGTTGTCAAATTGGAATGAAAATTGTATGCCATAATCACAAGTGTCTTCAATCATAGCTTACAAAATCTAAATCATCAATTGGAATAAACGCGTGTCTTTTAAAGCCCAAGATCATGTATGTGGTCTTGTTTTACACTTTTTAGGAGGCCTTCTTGGGGATTTCATCACCCCTTGGGACGACCTCAACTCCAGCATTCTGGTGGAGTATAAAAATCGAGAGGTGAATCCAAAGACACCTCTCTTAGAATCAATATTTTGTCACTCGGGCTAAGCCTCAAGGAACTTTATACCCTTGAGAAGTGAAAGAGGAGAAGTGGGTTACCGCTCCTCTCGGCTATGTGACATCTTTTTATTTTCATCTATGGATTTGGGCCTCACGTACCTTGCGTATATCAAGGACTCCCTAGCTAAAACAAATTTCATCCTTGTAGAAAGCTTCCTAGGATGTTGGTGTGTTTGACGTGCTTGCTCCAAACTTTTTTCTGCTTGTTTGTTCATAGCTTTTGAATGAATGTTTGCCAACTTTGGTCAAAATTCCAAAAAAGCAAAAATCTCCCAGCTCAAGGCATACTTAGCGTAGTCACTACCTCATCAAAAAATCATCCAAGCTCCCCCACTGCAACTGAATCTATCTAGTTCCTTGCTTTAGAACAATCCCAAATCCAAAGTCTCTCCAAATCATCCCCCCTAGCCAGCTAGCAACCCAATCCAAAATTACACCCAAGCCTTTAGAGAGTTGTTGTCATTATGCTAGAATTTGCTATCCAATCAATCCGACCAATCCACCAACCTCACCAAGGTTATCCCTTTGACAGAACTTTGTCTAGGGTAATCTAGCTTTGTCACTTGTTATCCCTCATCACCTTGAGCTAAAGGTTGGGACCCACAAGTGGTCAATCTCGTGTCATGCCCATAGGATCATTAGTCTATCCTTAAGTTGACACAATCTCCACCAATCCAGTGCATAGGAAAGCAAAACTCTCACTTTTTGATAGCATGCCCTTGAAGTCTTCCATCCACAGGAAAGCCAAAAATCTCTAGCCAGTCCTCCTTAGATCTGTCATACAACTTTGACTCTCCCTAGGAAATCCTTCATCAGCCAATCCAAAATCTGCGCTTAATCCAAATCCAACCATGAGCTTCCGTGTTCATCCGTATGCAAGACCCCATCCCCATCCGACTCATCATCAAAACATGAAATCCAAAACCTATCATGATGTGTTTGGTCATATTGTCCTTGCTCCCGCTACCTCTTATTCCAATGATGATGAAAATCTTGTTGACTATGATGGGTATATTGAAAGCCTTAGAAACATTCCCCCAAGCATCCCCCAAAATCCAAGAGTTATTCCAAACTATCTAGTCATGCCATCTGATATCCCAGCTTCTCCTCCATCACCCAATCAACCAAACTTCCAATCTTCCACCCTCATCACACCAGCTATTCCTATCAATCCACCACCTCCACCTCTGACACACGAGTCTCCAAGGAATCTCCTAGAGGAAATACAAGAAAAGCCACCTCCAACAGTCAATAAGCCATGTCATCTAATCCAACCATGTGAAGTAGTTAGTGATGAAGCTTCCATATCTATAATATCATCACCATCTCCCATAGCTATCATCCCCATACCATCCATCAAATTGCTTAAAATCCTTCCACTTCTCGCAAGCATCAAACTCCCACCACCCATCGAATCACTCCAAATCCCATCCACATCTCCTCCTCCAAGCATTATCCAAATCCCATTTAATGAACCTCATGCATCCACTCCCATCCATTCATGTCAAGATCTTGTCCAAAAGCATGTTGAAATATCCTCCGATAGAACAGCAGATCCTGCCATCCCACTTATTCCCCTACATGATCCACTTTCACCATCCCCTCCATATCTAAATCCTACCATCTTACTTACTCCATCTCAAGATCCCTTTCCCTCAGCCCACCCAACTCAAGATCCTATTCTCCCATCTCCTCTGCTTCATGATCATACATCTCCCATAATCCATGATGATAGATCCATTGAAAAAGAACTAATTATCATATCCGAAGCTCCAACTCCTTCAGCTAGTAATGGACTCACATCTTGTGTTCCAAATAATGAACATCATATTGAAAAAAGAAATGAAAATGTATTTCTAGATGTTGGTATCCCCGCTATTCCTGCATGGTCCCAAGTCCTTCCATCTCCACCCCAAAGTTCTCATCCATCTTATTCTGCATCTATTTTGGGCCCTCATCCTACTCCTTATCTCCAACCCTCCATTTTGGGTCCATATATCCCTTATCTAAATCCCACACCTTTTCCATCCATTTTGGGTCCTTACATACCTAATATGAATCCTTTATCCCCTCCATCTATTTTGGGACCTCCACCTTCCCCATTTCCATCTATTTTGGTTCCATATCCTTCCTTCCCTCCATCCATTTTGGGCAATTATATCCATCCAGATCCTCTGTTCCAATCTATCCTTCCATCCCCTCAAATCCACCAGCTAGATCATCAAAGGCACTCACCCTTGAATCCCTTCCAACCTTTAAACCCTATCACTCCATCAATTATCCCTCCATCTCCTCCATGCTCTTGTTCCCATCCCATGGCTAATAGAAGAATATTGGATGCCAAAATACAAAAGCATAAATCCAAAAATCCACAAAAATCCAAGTCTCAACATGTCCCTTCTAAAATACATGTTCAAAACAAGAAACATTTAATCCCAATCAAAGAAAAAGTCAAGAGGCCACAAAAGCCCAAGCTAAAAAAGTCAAAAATCATGTGGATACCCAAGATGCTCATAAAAGAAATGCATCTCAAAGAAAAATCTCAATTGGCATCCATTCATGCTACTCAAAAAGCCTCATCCATCCATCCTTCATCCAAATCCCCATATAAGCATCCTTCATCCCCCCAATCCACTTTTAGTCCATATGCTTTTTATCCTAAATTTCCCATCCTCCATCTTCCAACTCTACTTTTAGTCCTTATCTTTCTCTTCCTCCATTTTCTCCTCAACCTCACTCAAAACCATCTTTCCCACTACTTTATCACCTCTCAAGGTGTGTTTCGATGATGATCTTTCCATTTTCCTCATCCATTTACCCATAAGCCTTATGTCTTCGCATCCATTATCTATCAAACTCCCACCCACCATTCCACTTGTTCAATCCAATTCTTTTTCATCCATCCTACCAACATCTATGAGCCAAAATTAGCCGAAGAAAGCCAAAATCATTCCAGCTAAGTCCAAAGTCAAAAAGTCAAAAAAAATAAAGAAAAATAAAGCATCCACTGGTGAAAACTTGGCAATTCAAGTTCCTTGGACGAGTACCATGATGAAAACTTGGCAAACAAGCGTCATGCGTAATCTTGCCATCCCCAGCTTAGCCTATCACCCTCATGCTCTTGGTCATCTCTTGACGTCCAACTCCATCTTCCAATCTATCCACCTATCCTCCACCCTCCATCTTCCATCTCACACCATCCACTTATCTCCTACAGCTTTAGCCAACCATCCCAGCTATCATCCATCTCCCTAGCTCCTTAAGCTTTTTCCATCCTAGCTGCAATCTTATCACGTCCATCATAAGACCTCCTTTTGCATGTTATCTTCTGATTGGGGGCACTATATTCCTTGGAGATCTTTTCTTGTCCATCCTCCCTTGTCATTGGTATCTAGCTCTAGGATATCCTCATGTAAACCCAATGTCATCTCTTTATATCCATCATAATCCTAGCTATCTACCGTCTTATCTAGCCATCTCATCCTGCTCCTCTAGCTATCCTTGGTCACAAAATCTCTCATCATCATTGGATGCATCCTTCCAAATCCATATCTTTCTCTATCACCCCACCCTTAGCTTTCACATCTTGCACAACATCGAACCATCCCGCTATCCTATCATCCTGAGCTTTTACCTGCTTGTAACTATCTTGGTCAGCTTCAGCTTGTAAATATCTTGGTCCATTAGCTTGTACATCTTCTTTAGCTTAGTACCATTGTATCTATCCAACTTTTGTGTCAGTTCCTCCTTGATCAGCATCTTGCACACATCACACATCTTGGTTAGCTATTCCAATGCATCCTTTAGCTAGATCTCCTATCACTAAAGTGTTATCCTTCTTAGTTCAGCTTGTCAGACGCATCACTCATCCAAATCCACCATCTTAGGTGCTCTACGATAGGTCCTTGTAGGATATAGCTTTCCTCATGTCTGATCTTGGTCCGTTAGTACCTCTTCCTACCCATCTCATTGGCAAACAGTTCTCTTTTGGATTTTCGCTTTCTTTTGATTTGGACTCTTCCCTGTTGGGTCTTGAAATATCTTTTCCAAGCAATCTCCTTGTTCCCTCCTCAAGGTTGCCACGATCTTCCATATCATGGTATACTGCGAATGGGGCAATCAGAGCATAAGGTCTTGATTATGTCTTTTGCTTGTTTTCTTTTCTGCTTGTGGGTTACCCAGTGTCATTTCCACACTACTTCCTCTGGGGTTCATGTGTGATACTAGGGCAATCCTCAAGCGTGTTTGTTTTGAGTCAGTCCGTCAGTCCTCTGGATAGTTGGTGAAAAAGCCTTTATGTTCTTGGTAACCTTGAAAATTAACCAACAGTCCTATAGCAAATCTAGTGCTCAACTACATGGTGGTACTTCTCTTTGAAGTATCCCCCCGCTCAAAAAGCTTCAATGGTTTTCCTTCATCTCCATTATCCCCCATCCATATCCAACATCCATCTCTCCTACCCCAGCTTATGCATCAGTATCTCTTTGAATCACTCCTCACCTTTAGCTTTAGGGATCCACAATCCTAGTCTTAGGGATCCACCAATCCAAATCAATCCACCAAGCCTCATCTTTCGAGATCCACAATCCTAGTCCTAGGGATCTCCAAAACCCATCTTCTACCAATCTGACTCTTTGAAATCTTGTTGCATCAACTTTTTAATCCCCTCATCCATCTCCCTATCCTGGATTCCTTTTATAGCGCTTCGCTCCTTCATCCTCTGCAATCCTTGAGATCTTAAGCTTGCTTCCTCTTGTGCCTCTGATTCTCCCTTTATCATTCTCCCGTAGTGAGAGTTTGAGCTAACTGAACCTCTTCTCTTAAGCCAATCTGAGTCTTCTTGCTCATCTCGAATTCTTGTACTTTTCAAGAAGTCGTCAAGCCTCGCTTTCTCTCCCCGCCACCTTCTTGAGGGAGCATCTTGCAGTCCATTCTCTCCTCTTCTGCTCTAGCCTTGGGCATCTTATTTTCTTATCTTTGATGCCATGCCACTTGCGACATCACATCGAAGAGGGCCAAAATGTAGACACCTAAAAACCTTTAGAAAATAAAGTATTTTTATTTTTTGAAAAATTCTTGATGACATCATCATTTATTAATTAATTAATTATTTAATTTATTTATTTATTTTTATGCCATTAAATCCCTTTATCTTAATTAAAAATATTTAACTAAGAAATCCCTCCCAAAAATGTTTAAATCTTATTTAAACATTATTTCCTTATTTATTAATTATTTAATTAATAAATTGACCAAAAAATCCAAAATAAATAAAAAATTTATTTTTTGCCCAAAACTTGGCCAATTTCCTTAAGACCACTAACCTCTTCCAAAATCTTCTAATCCTTCTTTAATTTTGATTAAAGGATAATCCCATCATTTCCTACCCCTAATCTCAACTCAAAATATTTAATTAAGATTAAATATTAATCCTCATGTTTATTAAAAAAGTTTTAATAAATATCTCCTCAACCCAAACCCTTGAAATAAATAAAACTTTATTTATTTCCTACAAATCTAATTTATCCTCATCCTAAGAAGTTCTAGACTCTTCTAGAAAGTCTTCATCCTCATCCTAGGAAGTTTTAGACTATTCTAGAAAGTCTTTATCCTCATCCAAAGTCTAAACTCTTCTAGAAGATGTCTTTAAACCTAATCCTAATCCCCTCCTAACCTTGTCACATTCTCTAAACATGGGTTAAAACTTACTAACCCAAGAAAAGTTAACAAATATCTTCTCCTTCACCCACCCTCATTAAATGCCATCCACTTGCCTACCCTAAGCTAATCCTAAACCATCCTAATCCATCCTCTAATCATTTGCACAATTCTAAGCAAGCTTAAAACCCTCCTAATCAAGCCCAAGTCGAAATTGCTCTCATCTCCCTCAAAATATCTCAACCATAAAACTTTATGAAGCCCACTAGGCCATAAATGACTCTTCCAAGCCGTTTTATTGCTCTTACAAGCCATTATGAGGGTCTTTATGAAGATTTTATACCTTGAGCCTCCTTTGTTGACTCATCCTTCCCCTTTCCTCTATCCTCTCACCCTGTGACATGTGTCACTCCCTGATTGGCTGTAAGGAAGCACAATCCATGTGCTCTCCTCTCATGTAATCTGAGCCCTCCATGAGCTTTTTCCCATCCTTGCATCTTAGCCCTCAATCCCTCAAGCCTCTTGCCTATAAATTGGATCCTTCCCCTTTGCAAAAAAACACAATCCATGAAGTAAAGTCATAATGCCATTTTAAGAAGCCATTTTACATCAAAACCATACACTCACACCCAAATTCCAACTCCATTTGAAGCCCTTTTTGAAGCATAAGCTTGAGCATACATCCTATCTATTTAGACAAAGCCACTCAACAAGAGAGCTTCTCATTGAGAGAGCCCATTAATGGCTCATATTCTCAATTGAGAGTTCATCTTAGTCTATCTTGAAGTTTATGAATTTTATTTAGTTTGTAGAAGCTTTATTTAAATTTGGTTTCTATTAGCATACTAACATTGCTCATATACACTCTTAAGCTTTGTTTTCTTAAGCCTTTATTCTCAATGTACCAATGCAATCATCTCTCTCTGACCACTTATCGAAGTAGAGTCTATGTGCTCTATTCATCCTTTTCCTTGATGTCTTCTCCTTGACACCCTTCAACCACTTCACAATTTGGCACACCAACAACACTTGCTTCTTAGCCTTTGATTCCTTAAATAGAAGTCTAAAGTTCTCTTTCCCATTTGATTCTTCCCTTCTTTAATTTTGGTTTGAATGGATTAGGTATGATTCATTGAATCTAACCCATATCTTGTTCCTTCTAGAAACATCATGAAGAATCCTCCTAAATTCTCTTAAAAATAGTTTATCTAAATTTTTGTACCTCTAGCTCATCATCCTTATCCTCCAACTAGTTAAAAAAATTCAAGGTAACAACCTTGTCAGATCAGATCTGGCGAATCTTTGACTTTTCTAATAATGCAGCAGCTCGGCACTATTAAAATTTTGGTGCTCGACACATACTGTGTTACTCAACATCAACTACATTTTACTAATGCTTGACACCTACTATGGGTTTACTCAGCATCCACTAAGTTTTTTTTGACACTCGGCACCTATTACTTTGCTTGGCACTTGAACAGGTTTGGCTCCTTCTGTATCACTCGACACACACTAGATTTTGCATTTGCTTTGCACTAACTGAAAATTTGCTCAACTCTAACTAGCTTGCCCAGCACTCACTAATGAACTTAGTTAAGCTTTTCGATCAACCTTGTTACTACTCATACTTCTAAATTTTCTAAGTGTGGCCAACATCTGTATCTTCAAGTATATTGTCAATACATCATTTTAACAATTGATGTCTTAACTAATCCTTGCACTTTATTAGAAAACTATAACTCAACCTTTCCTTTAGGTACTTTTGTAACATCTTGTTGATTAAATCCTCTTCATCAATCAACTAAGTGATAGTACTTGGATCTTATAAACAAATGTCATTCCAACAAATATCAGGTTTGACATCAATGACAAAACAATGATTGAAAACACTCTTTATCAACCAACTTCCTTCTTTACAACAATCTCCCTCTTTGATCTTCAACAATGATCTTTTCAATCAGATTTCTAACAAGTATTGGCTTGTCATGTAGATCTATGTTCAATCTCCTTGAAGATGCTTTGATCTTCCTATTTTCTTGGTGAGTTCTTTGTTCTTAATTATCACCTCTCCCTTGGTTTCCTTCAATAACATGTTATTGTTCTCTCCTCACTCTACCATTCTTTCTTCTATTAGGTTTCTCTTCCTTAACTTTTTTCTCTATAGTCACTTCTTTTTCAATAGTGGTGACTTTCTTGACAACCCTCTCTACATAACAAACTTTTCTTCCAATCTAATTTTGTTTCATATATCCTTCTATTGATGTTAGGGAATAATTACCCATGACCAAATTATCTCTACGCATTCTTGAATTCAATAATTGTATTTCATGCTTGCTTCATTCACAGAAGACCCATGAACCCTACGTCTAGGATCTAGACTGGTAGCTTTTCCAATCTTTTCATGAACCAATGGTGGTTTGTCATCATTGCTTGCTTGCGTCATTTTTCTTTTACCTTCTTTCACATTAGTGGTGACTCATCACATTGATGACTTGGATCAACTGTTATCCATATCTAACTTACTATGCCAACATGGGTGTATCAGAGTTTATATTAGTGTTTCTCATGATTGGTAACTATAGTCTTCCTTTTCCTTCTTCTTCCTTTGACTACTTGTCACACAATTAGCTAATCGGATACTTTTGAGAATCAATGACAACATATAATACTTCTTTCATTCTTCATGCCAAAGACGCATGTAGGATCAACAAATTTATTCTTGTTTTTATTAATTTTTTAGGATAATTGGATATTTACCTTATTTAGTTAGATTTTCTCAATTGTTGAATATTGAATTCAATTAATTGATATTTTTAGAGATTTAATTGAATTCAATAAAAAAAAATCCACATGGAAATAGAAAATGGGTTCAATTTAATTAATGTGCTAGGACATTTAATTAAATCAATTGTTTTAGGATGATTTAATCGTTAATAAATTTATATATTTATGATTTAATTGATTTTTTTATGTTTATTGTGGATGTTTGTAAATCATACAATTTTGATGTTTAAATCTGATTAATGATGGAGTAGATTTTTCTTTGGTTAGGAATTTCGTGGTTTTGATACATATTTTAGATTAGGGACTCATGGTTTAGAAGACCAATTTTAGGTGATCACACCCTTCACTTAACAAATGTCAATTTTGTTTTGATAGATTATGGGTTGAAACCTTGATTATTTATTATTATTATTATCAAATGCCAACTTTTACCATATGTATATAATTTCAAGATTTTCTTTTTATTTGTCATTAAGTCTGATTTGACCAATTTAATTTAAAAATAAAGCTTTTTCATTTTATTCATATGCCATAATTTACTATTTTTGGATAAGTAGACTTACTTTAAAAATAGTAATTTCAATTTTCAAAATTGGAACATAACAATTCTTCTCATTCATTCTTGATCATTTATCTTCATATTTTTCTTATATATTATCCATAATTAATCAATATTAGAACAATCTATACAATCAACCTTCATTCATTATTTTTTGTCTAGCCATTTTCATGTGATTATACTATTTGTGCTTTTTGAATTATCATAGCACCATACTCTTCTCTTGAAGAAAGCTTCAAAGAACCAACAAAAATAATCAAGGTGCTTATATGAAGTAGTAACCTTCTTGTTATTTGTTTCTTCATGCATTTATCTTACATATTTTATTGAAAGATTAGTATAGTGTGTGAATAATAGGATTTAGCAATTAATTTATTAACGATGCATATAATTTCTGATTTTACACTATCATCCATAATAGTCTATGTATATTTCAAATTAACTTCCATACATTTATAATCACCACTTTGAAGAGTCATTTTAAATCAAGCTAGTGATAAAATAGAAAAAGGTAATTGATTTGTTTGATTTTCTTCTAGGTAATTAGCTCCATATGTACAACTTAATTGTCATTCACTTCAAGCTCAACTTAGTTTTCACTCACTTCAAGCTCTCACATAAATCAATTCAATTCACCAAAATCATGCATTTAGTTCATTCAACTAAAACAATTAACTAACTATTAATCTTCTCAATCAATTACTTTCATTCAATCTTGACCATTGACCTTTAGATTTATTGCAATCATCCTCCATCATGATCAATATCAAAGCAATCTTCATAATCAACCTTCATTCATCATTTTTCCTCTACCAACATCTTTGAGCTCTCATGCAATCATACTATTCATGCTTCATAAATTTTAAGAGCATCATGTCATTATTTAAAATAAACCTTTAAAGAACCAATGGATATAATCAAAATTGATCAATATCAAAGCAATCTTCATAATCAACCTTCATTCATCATTTTTCCTCTACCAACATCTTTGAGCTCTCATGCAATCATACTATTCATGCTTCATAAATTTTAAGAGCATCATGTCATTCTTTAAAATAAACCTTTAAAGAACCAATGGATATAATCAAAATTGTTGTATAAAAGTAATATCGTTGTTTGCTTTTGTCTATTAGTGCATTTATCGTATCTACTCTAGTGAAACATTGTAAGATTGTATAAATCCTAGAACTTGGATTATCTACTCTAGTGAAACATTGTAAGATTGTATAAATCCTAGAACTTGGTGGTTAATCCATTGACAACTCTTATTGTTTAATTTATGATCATACACAACCATCCATAATAATCTATATATATTCCAAATGATTTTCATAAGTATACAGTCACCACTTTGAAGAGATGTTTCTAATAGAGCTACCAAAGAGCCACTCATATAATGATATAAAATTCGAAGCACAAGTACTTCAAAATATAATATGAAATGCTCTCATTGAATGGGAAGAAGATTGATTACATTTGGAAGCTAGCTTTCTATACACCCAACTCCCCAAGTACTAGTAATAATAGCAATAAACATCACATGTAAATGTATACCTCTAGAGTGAACACTACACCTTATCAGCGCCTTGCTGAATGTGATTAACAAGAGATTTTGAGGCAGGAGGAGGAGGAAGTATGGGTAGATTGTAGTCGTACCACTTTGCCCAAAAGATGTAGTTGATGAGATTGAAAAGGCCGAGAGCGGAGAGGAGCCAGTAGAAGAGATCCAGATGGTCTTTGTTGAGATCGTTGTTGGAAAGCCACCCACCATGAGAAGAGGTGGTGGTGATCTTGTTAGTAATGGAAACGAGAACAGAGCTGAAAAAGAAGCCCAAGGAGAATGAGCAATACGTGAGAGCAGTGACCATGGATTGCATTCCCTCGGGGGACTGGCTGTAGAAGAATTCAATGAGACCCACTGCTGTCAGCATCTCTGATATTCCGTACACTAAAAACTGAGGGGTGATCCAGAATATGGAAATGGGAGAAGACGGGTGGGATTTCCTCTTGGCCTCCACCAATGCAGCGATTACCATCGAGAGTGTTGAGAGAAAGAGACCGAATCCGATTCTCTGGAGCTGAGATATTCCCGTGTCGTTGCCAGTGATTCTTCTGGCGAATGGAACAAAGACTCTATCATACAATGGAACCAGAAACAGCATTGCTATGTATGGAATCGCTTGAAGGGAGGCCGGTGGGATGCTGAAGCTTTTTGTCATCCGGGCGTCCATGCTGCTCCCCTGCTGCACTGAAAATGTCTGCAGCTGTGCGAGAATGCAGTTTGTGATGATCGTGCATGCAAATATCGGCATTATCCGCATGATCACCTTCACCTGCTCTACCTCGCTCACTGGGCACACCTTCCAAGAACTCTCCTTTTGGATGTACTCTCCTGGTTCAATGATTGCTGCCTTGTCTAAAAATCTGCCCAATTCACAGTCACACACAATTCACATTATTGCTTAGTTTCAATTCAAAACATTTTGTCCTACTCTGATACGGCCCGGTGGCCCCTGGAATAGGAATTGGGCATTGGAATTTGTTATTCTGGATTCGTTATAAATAAGGAAAGCACCTGAATTGATTGGTGTGAAGGAGAAGCTGGCGAGCAGCATCTCGGATCTGATACAGCATCTCTGGTGAAGATGGGTGCTTCAGTTTCCTCTTTCTAAAAGCAGCTACCAAGACCTGAGGCACAGAAACCAGTAAAATCATGAGGATGTTGGTAATAAGTCACATTTGAAGAGATGATAGATTGTTTAAAGATAGGTCACCCATTCAGTGGGTAGAACATTGTAGTAGTAAATGGAAGATCTAATGGCTGGCATCTAAACTGGTGGATTAGTTTAAGATGGTGAGTCATGCGGTAGATCATTCCAGCAGTAAATGAGAGATCTTAGGGTTGAATTCTAACTGGTGTATTGGTTAAAGATGGGTGAGTCAATCAGTTGGTAGAACATTTCAGTAGTAGATGGAAGATCTTGGGGTAGAATTCTATTTGATGGATTGGCTAAAGATGGGTGAGTCACTTGGAACAGCATTCCAACAGGAAATGAAAGATGCTAGAGTTGAATTCTAACTAATGGACTGACTAATGATGGGTAAGCGACTCCATTAGTGGAGCATTTCAATAGCAAATGGAAGATCCTAGATTTCAATTCTAATTGATGGATTGATTCAGTAGAGCACTCTGGCTCAGGAAATGGAAGATTCTATGTTTAGATTATAATTGGCTAAAGAAGGATGATGTTTAGTCGGAGTATTCCAACAACAAATCTAGCATCCTGAATTTGAATTCTAACTAATGTTTTGACTAAATATGAGTGAAACATTCAGTTGGTAGATCATTCTGGCAGCATATTAAAAATCTTAGGTTTTAAATTCCAACTCATCTATATGAAATAGTAAGAATAGACATCACTCGGTATGTAATATCATGTATGGTTTAAACATCACACATAAAGATTTGATTTTTAAGTTTAAAATGTTAAATAGTTAGAATTGACTTATTTTTCTAAGCTTAATTTCTTCCTTAAAGTACGATGTTTAAAAGTGAAAATAATATCAAAGATAATACGAAATCTTTGATAGGGAGGAGGCTGAAGATCAACAACGCTGGAAAATGCTCAATTTTGTTCTTTGACACTAATTTTCAGCAAGGGAGTGAAAGAAGTGCACCAACCCCACACCTTATGCTTCAAGAAATTCATGGCTTCTTGAGCAAACGTGGATTGGATCTGCTTGGAAAAAGGCATACAGCTCAATATATTTCTTTGGGTTATGCGCCCAGTTGGAGGAAAAGACCAAACCCATCCAAGACACTACTTTACCCAACATCACAGTTTGTATGTTTTGTTGGAGTGTCAATTCAAGACCAGACAAAGGCTGGCTAGACAATGCACTGGTGTCGTGTCTTGGTTTTTACTTTGTGAATGAGCATTGAGCCACATTAGTTGAATCTTGTCCAACTTAACCTCACAAAATAAAATATTAAACAAAGGGACCTACTAACTTAAATTTGAATAATTACCCAAACATTTTCAATGGCTGCAAAACGCTAGCTGGCCTTTCTGTCAATGACACCTGAGATGGGTGGTATTAAAATTATGAATCCACTAATGAATTGACTGTAAAGGAGGCAAGCACTATGGCCTTTGTATTTTGCCGGATTTGGTTCCCCACATCCTTAAATGGACAGAAACGTTTACCATAACAAGAAAAAGTGTAGCTAGAGTTCCTATAATCTTGATAAAAGCAAATACAAAAACACAATACAAGAGAAAAAGCTGTGTGCTTGTTAAATAAATGGCTTACATGAGCCATCCGAGTCAAGGGACTTCCTTGGGGAAGTCTGTTTCGGTAGTAGGGAAGCCCTGCTGTAACAGTGAGGAGAGCCAAGAGCATGACTGCTGCTGAAACTCCAAAGCCCACATCTCTGCCAACCTTGTTTTGTATCCAAACAATGAAAGTGAGGGCAATGAGTTCTCCTATAGAGAAGCTCAGATATGCCAAGTTGAAGTAGGTAGACATCTTTCTTCTCTCCTTTGCATCTCTTCCATCAAATTGATCACCACCATGGGACACGATGTTAGGCTTCACACATCCGCTGCCCAAAGCAATCAAATACAATCCAAGGAACAGTACCAGTGCTTGTGAGCTCTTGGGCTCCTCACAATTCATGCCTTCTGACAGAACCATGTTGCAGTAGCTTGGTTTCAACCATGGCACATGAGCTTGTACTGCTATCACTATATATCCCTGCACCAACTCATCGACAAAACGATTTCAATCAGCCTAATATTCCCCGAGCGAAAAACCTCAAAATATATGGTCTTTGCAATTAGTAACCTTCCATCTCAATCTAAACTACATATACTCTTCTAATTCCCTGCTACCTTTATACCCACCCATTCTTTTTTATGAATACGAGTTGAGTACTTTCCTTTTTTTGGGAAATGATAGGTTACTCATTTGTTCATCAGTGAAAAATGATTTTCTACATATGAACTGTTTTCAATTTGCTTCTACGAAATATTTCACCTAATTTGTACTATCATATCCACTTGAATTTAATAAATATGTTATAGATATTATCCTCTTCTGGAATGTTTGATTGTCTATTTCATAGCCATGAACCATAAACCTGGAACAAAGAGATATGAACACCATGATCAGTCAAGATTCAAACTTCTTGTATCTATTTTGTGTCTCAACAACCTAACCCTCACTGCTACATATACATATAAACTCAACAAGTGATTTTTATTCTGTCAACATGCAGACTGGTTAAGAAAAGAAACTGCAACATACTAACTGCTTAACTAAGTCAGAAATACTACACATGGACTGGCTAAGAAAAGAAACTGCCAAACAACTTTTTAACGTTTAATCGGAAATCCAGGGTTTTTTAAGTGCTAATAGATTTCCACAATTCATAACAATATTCTCTGTATTTTTTAGATTTTGATCGTGTCTCTTGTTTTGGTTTTAACTGTCAAGAAGATTCTTGTAATAGATGTATGATAGCTGTGTATATTTCTCAGATAGCTTTCACAAGGAAGAGAGTAAAACCTAATTGAGATCTTTTCTCTTGGTCTCAACTGTTGCAACAGATGCGTTATTGTTTATTTTATTTTAACTGTATATATTTTTCAAATATCATTCAGCGATCTATTGTCAGAAAGAAGAGAAGAAGAGAGTATTTTTGAACCAATAGTTCAATGATTCATTATCAGAAAGGAGAAAGTAATTGTTAAAGATGATTATTACAATGCAAAACAAGACTGCTTTTGCTTTTGTGTGCATAAGTAATTGTTAAGAAGATTGTTAACGGAAAAAAAGAAAGAAGATTATTAGTACAGATTAGGAGATTGTTTATGCGTGCATGGTGAAATAAAACTTACAATGAGCTCAATGCAGCCAAAGATGAGAATAGACCAGAAACTGCCGAGGTAGGAGTCTGAGAGGAAGCCTCCAAGGACTGACAAGAGGAAGGTTGTGCCAACGAAGTTGGTGACTATGTTGGCTGATTTGGCTAAGGTATAGTGCATGTCGTTGAAAACATATGTTATCAAATTGTTTCCCACTGCTGCAATTGCCATGATCTCAAAGCCCTGCAGACCTGTTATTTCAATCTTATCAATGCCACCATACCTTTTACCTTCAATTGGACTCATAGAGCTAATAAGGAAAACAAAGAAAGAGATTAACAAGTAATCGATGGTTTGCATAGAAAGACAGGGAAAGCCCACCAAGTACGAATATTGCAGCTCTAAATCCTCCATATTTGGCTGGATCAGCAGGGCGTCCCTTCCAATCCACACAAGGATAATAAGAAGAAGAAGAAGAATGTGGATTAACACATTCTCTTTTGCTTTTCACGCCTACCACCTCCAAACCGACCACTTGTTGTTTTGGGTGCTCCATATTCATATCCATGAATCAATAATAGTGTGTCTAAACTTTAGACTTCTAAAACAGACCAGTAAATTTAACCGTATATAGCTCCACCTTAAATATTATTTTGAAGAGCAAGCGAAAGACTGTAACATTGGCAGGTTCACTGTTAGACCCATTGACATGAGAATCACCATTCACCTTCCTAGTGCGTTCCACTGTTGGAAGGTCAGACAAGTCGGTGGATAATGTTCACAATTGTGCATGTGTCTGCATCACTCACTTTCATGTATCTCCCTCACTCTCAAATAATTTCATATAATACCACCACTCATACCCTCAAGGTACACTTTATCCTCATTTGACCCACTTTTCTCTTCCCCCAAGAGAATATAATTATATTTCTACATGACCTGATCAATTTGGAAAACGTACATGAATAATGGAAGACATTTGGCCTTAACAAAGATATTATATTTGCGGGTCCATTGAATTTTGGTTACTTCATTCAGTTTCAATTCTGCTTCAGGTAATTCAAGTAGTAGGTTCAATTTTTGAATAGTCTAAGTACTGATGAAGTTCTATTGTACATCACTTAAAAATTTCAATTCAATTAGATTTCCACAATCTATTTGATTATTGTATATAAAATTTTAATTTTTATATGTATATATTTTTATCATTAACATTTCAGATCACACGCTATTGTATATATGTTTTTATCATTAAAATTTCCAATCACACCCTGTGATGTTTATGAAATGTAATCATACACAATCAAAAATTAGAAATCTATATGCAATACTCAACATTCCAATCCCTCAACTAAACATTGAACTAGAAGAAATCATAAATAAAAATAAGTAGGTCCCTCCGATTTCAAACAGACTTTTTGACTGATTAAAAAACAATTATGCAATTTGGGTGGTGGATTTAATGCCATTACAATTTAAGGCAAATGTTTCCCATGGAAGGTGGTTTATACGACACGCTCAAATCTCCACCTTTTCCCATACCATCCGTATCAAAAACCAAATCCTACCCAATTAATAATCATTGAGAGGGTTTCATTAGGTTAAACAAATAGAAGAAAAGCTAAAAAGATGGTATACATCTAGAAAGGCTGCATCTTGAAAAGTATGTAACCACCTTCGGTAGGCTTGGAGAGGTCCATTAAACAAAGGATAAGGTGTGTGTCCATCTAATAGAATGCCCACGTAGAATGGAAAGGTGACAATGGGGGACCTCCATGGGTGATTCCTTGAATGTTTCCATGAATCACTTGTAATTAAATAGAATCAAAACTTTCCTATTCTTTGACTTCTGAATTTGAGGGAATTTAATAGTAAAACACCCTTCCACGTTTCTCATCAATTCATGAATTAATCTTGTGCAGTCAAAGCTGGCGTGAAATCTGCCTTTTCCATTTTTTTGTGTGGGAGAGAAAAGCAAGGAGGATATTTTGAAAGTCATCCTCTACAACACTACCCACCTCGCATTATGAATTGCACTTGGATTTATGGAGCAGGTTGGGGCCGACATTTGCTCTAGTGCACCACTGACTTGATGTTGAACTTATCTCCAGAGTTGGATGCTGCATACATAAATGGAATCAACGAAGAAGAGTATAAGAGTTTCATACAATAATATACAACATCACCAATGCAAAAAGTCATAGGGCTGTACCCTATCTCATCTCAATCTCAAACATGTACAAATACGCCACATATTTATCCAAAAGCTTCAAACATGTACAAATACGCCACATATTTATCCAAAAGCTTCAAACACCCAATCCCAATTCACATTGAGAAAGTGTACAAAACCTTTTAGAAAGCATTTAATTTTTTTAACCAAAACTCTATGTTATAAAGGACATCCACTCAATTTTATTAAAAAATGATAAATCATTAATGAAACATGAATTATATAATTGAATTATATGGTACTATAGTACAAGTTATATGATAAGGTAAGGCAATTATACATCATTAAAATAGTTGATATGTTGTTAAATTAATTACCATGTACTGCATGCAAGTGGCGTACTTGTGTTTTGATGACTACTATAAAAAAATAACACAAACATCACATAAATAGTTGACACCTTGTTATATTAATTATAAGACACAATCCACACAAATAGAATAATAGAAGAGTAGGTATTCATCACACATGAATTGTGGTTCTGTCTTTTAACAGCTATTAAACATTAAGGAAGTAAGATATAGAGTTATGTAAATAGTTGGCACAATGTTATATCAACTATATAGTACCAACAACTCTACTTGAGTGACAAGGATGTGGGATGTTCATTACATATATAATTACTTTTCAACAACTACTACATAAAAAAGTCAAACTTGCATCACATAAATAGTTTGTAACATGTTGTTATATCAAAATTATATGTTATCAATAAAATTATAGAGTGTTGAGGAGGTGAAAATTTTATTACATAAAGACGAGCATTTGTTTTTAAGTGACTACTACATAAGGTGAGCCAAATATACATAAAGTAAATAGCTAACACATTGCTATATTTAGTACCAACAATATCAAGAGAGTACTAGGAGAAATGGGTTCTCATATATCGTTTTAGCAAATAGAGGAATTATGTAGACTATGCATTTACCTTTTTGACAATTGGAAGAACTGTGTAAGCTATTCATTTACCATATTAGAAACTACTGTATAAGATAAGTGATATTCAGTCACGTTTATAGTTGACATATAGTCAAATATTATTCATGTGATATTAACAACTTCCATATAGTACTATAACAGAATTTGAATTACATATAGATTGTATACTTTCCTTTCATCAACTATTACAAAAGCCAAATGCAATCACATACATAATTGACATGTTTTCATACTAATGTAGAACTAGAAAGAAAAAAAAGAATGTTATTATATAGATTGTACATACTTTCATTTTAATAACTGCTGCATAAATTAAGTCAAACATGCATCACATGAATAAGTGATATATTGTTATACTAGTTATATAACTTTATTATTATGTAAAACTTTCCCTGCACTTTTATGGCTTTTAGATTTTTAATGTCAGTCCACCAAGTCCATGATTTTGTGAGGAATAATAGATGTGGGTAGTGTTGATGGTTTTGACATTGGAGCATTTGTATGGCTGTGGTCATTCTATTTGTATAATATATCTTTTCTTTTACCCAACATTCATTTATGTTATGTTGGCCACAATTGTTCTCCACTCTCGCTTGATGTTTACCACCACTATGATGACAGTGTCTGAATTTCATGTTTGCATGAATGAGATTTCTGCTTGGCATGAAGGTGCACATAACGTTTTCCAAATGGACAAAGAAACAACTTATTTCTACCTTAAAATTATGAATCTGTCCTTATCACAACAAATATTGTAGAAAAGATGTGTACATTATTTACCATACGTTGTCTTTTACAATCCACATATGTCAACGATATCTCCTAAAAGTATGAAAATATAGGATTGGTCGGTTTACTTGTCGAGGTTTTGGTAGCATTTTGATAAACATAATGATATCGCTTCACATTTCTTTTTTAAAAATATTAAACTAAATTTGAGTGCATTAGAATGTTTCCTTCGCCATCTATTTTATTATCATTTAAAACTTTGATTCAGATCTGCTAGTAAGGCAGGCTGCAGATTAGGGATATACAGTCTATTAGCAAATCAATCTAGCCAGAGCAACTCTGATTTTCTGTGAGTAGAAATTTCTTAGGTTAAAAGTCGGATTTTTTTGCTATAGGTACTAGTCTATAAGTCAAAATTTCTTGGGTTAAAAGTCAAAGATTGAGAGATATCCATTTTGCCAAATTTACAAACTAATCCCAATCTCATCGCTTATGATGTGAGTGTGAGAAAAGTAGATTAAAAATCAAACTCACAACTTAACCAAAAACAATTCATACTCGGCACTTAAAAAAAAAAACTGCTCGGCACATGAAGGTGCCGAGTGCCAGTTTTACTCGGCACATGAAGGTGCCGAGTGCCAGATAGCTTGCACTTGCTCGGCACAAGCTTGGTGCCGAGTGACAGGCAAGAGGTGTCGAGTGAGCTCGGCACAGGAAGAACTCGGCACTCAATAATTGCCTGGCACCAATGGATGCCAAGTGAGCTCGGCTCCAACTGAGAGAGAAGATGCCGAGTGTTCTGTTTCAACCTTAAGAAATATAACTTAGGAAATATTTCAACTGCATTCACCATTAAAACCAGAGAGCCAAAGCTTAAAGCTTTCAACCAAACTTGTTAAATCCAATGAATAGAAGATTAAGAACAATGGATTAAGTATGCTGCTTGCTTTCTATTCAACTGAAATTTAAACTATTACAAATCTGGTAGCATTCGGCTTCAACCAGAAAACCCTATATTTACCCTAAAACTTCAAACGACTTCAATACTTCAAACTTTAAACTTGCAGCTCTAATGGCTGCATACAAAAAATGCTTGGAGCAATCACTGTTTCACAGGTCGAATCCAATGAACAATAAACTTACAGAATGATCAGAGAGAAGACGTGCAACTGCAGGCACGAAATAAATCAAACTTCTTTCTCTGCACTCTGACGACTGGATCTGCTGATCTTCTTCTACTGCTCTTCTCTGCAACTTCTTTTTGATCTACTTGATTTGTTGTTCATCTTGGAATGAATGAATAATATTCCTTTTGTTCCATTCCATTTTCCCTCTCAACGTTCAAATTCGAAACCTCACCTACCAAAATGAATGCCTGTCGTCCATGAATGCCTGCGGTGTTGACATTAATTTCCAACAGTGAGATCCTTGCACCCAACAAGACTTTCTGTTGTAATAAGTTTATTTCGATTTAGTTTTTTTATATGATTTTAGTATATAAGTTATTTCATATAAAAATCAATAAAATATAACTTGATTCTAATTGTATCTATTGATAATGAGATTTTCAAATTATAGAACCAATTCAATTTATTTTTTAAGTTTGTATAAATGAATCTTTGACTTCTAAAAATCAAATTTAAATTTAAGCTTAAAATAGTCCCTTTTTAAATGACTATCATCTACCAACAAAAATGTGAAAATCAATAAATTTTTTGCTAGGATTTAAACATAAACCACAATTCATTGTTATCTAGATAGTATATGTGTTCATCGACAATAAATAAAGAGCATGGAATCATAATACCACTATTTTGTTATCTACTTACATTAATAACTAAACATCTATATATCTGTTTAAAATTTATTTAATATTTTGAAAGAAATTAAATTAATGTCCTAAAAGTTGAATCAAATAGAAAAAATATCGTTGAACAATATTCTCAATGGTATCTATATACACTAACCCTTTAGAAATAAAGCTCAATGCATCAAGATAAACTAGAATCAAGTAGTAAAAATAAGTTCGTTCAAATATATCAATCATAGTTAAAATTTATCAAGTCAACTTAGAATTATAATAGATTATATCACTTATATGGTCAATGAAGTAAGCTAGTCTATAAAAATCATTTATCATATTCTATGATTTTTTATTAATAAGTCATATGTACATTTAGAAATCATTTACATACATCTTACCTACATGTAATTTTTTTTTGAATTTTTGTTATTTATTCTTGTTTTACTGTATAAATCAACTATTTTCTTCAATGCATTTATTATCAAAGAAGAGTTAATGTTGCATATTTAACACTTTCTTTTTCAATATCATAAAATTAGTATAGCGTTAACTCTCTTAGATATGTTTTAGAATCTTTTTCTATGTTCAAAACTTACTATCAAGATGAAGACACCTAGAATTGTCCAATGCCTCCAAACAAATGTTTTACTAGCTCTCTTCTCAATTACTTAAATAATATTAATTATTTAATTAATTTTATTTTCATTCATCTAATTCAAATAAAAATATTAACATTCCCTTCCTTTTCATAATTAATTCTTTTAATTATTTCATTGTCTAATTTTCTTTTAATGTTGATTAAATGATTTTATTGAAGGAAAATGTTGGAGATGGAGGGAACTAGGGTTTAATGTAGAAAAGCTAGTAACAAATATCCAAGAGCATATGAGAATAGATAGGAAACAAATAGATTTCTATCCTAGAAGTAGAGATTGTCAAATAGAGTTTGGAAAGATCAATCGAAAGATGGGATACGATGCACAAAGCAGAGAGCTATTTGAGAAGCCAACCTACTCCAGCCAAATGAAAAATGGTGTTTTTTGTCGTAGGAATAAGGATGGCCTCAAGAAAGGAATCCAAGGATGGAGAACCAAAACCTATTTTGGGTGAATAACATGAACACATGAGACACCAAGATTTAATGTGGAAACTCAATATGGGAAAAACCACCAATGTAATTAGTTACTAATTTTCACTCTTCTAAAGTGAGCCCTATTAGAAGCCAACCTAGTTAAAGGGGTACAAAACACACTGTACCTTGTTAGAGGATTTAATCACCTTGTAAGGAATGGCCTTCCAAGAGGTCTTTAGAACAATTCAATAGAACTGTCACCTTGTTAGAGGATTTACAACTGGCATTAAACCAACTTTTCTAAGAGATTTTGGAATCACTGCTACAATGGTAAGAAAGTAACAATGAAATGAATTAAATGAGATGCAACTGAATTGCTAATTATAGATCTCTATTATGCTTCATGCTAGATCCTTCCTGATCAAATATTACTTTGTTGCTCCTCCCACACTTTCCTTCTCAAACAATCAATACACTTGCATTCTCGCTCATACTATAGAATCTCAACTTGACCTTATATTTATACCATACAAATTATGAAGTTGTCTCATTTACAAATTACAATGACCAATAATCATTACTACAGTCAGCTAGAATCAATACTTGGAATAATTAAACTTCATTTCTCAAATTAACAAAATCCTTCATTGGTTGACCCTACTCAGTAAACACTGATCCTGAAATGATTTCCTATGTTGACCAATAGAAGCTTGGTTAACACTGTGAACTTGCAAAATCCTTTGGCAATTGAGTGAACTCAGTGAACATTGACTCTAACCAACTTTCCTTTGTTAACCATGAGAACTCGGTTAACACTGCTTCTTGCCATAACTTCCTTTGACGCCCGAGTGAGCTCGATAAACACTATTTTCACAGAGTAATGTCTAGGAATGCTTGGTAGACAAAGAAAATTGCCTTGCTGACCAACCGAGCTCGGTAAGCACAGACTGACAACTGATATGACATTTGTGTAACATCAAAGATAATACAAAATTAGACAATTGTATCCAACAATCTCCCTCTTTGTCATTGATGACAACACAACATGTCATAGCACAATGAAATTTGAAAACAAGTCTTTCTCTGACAAAAAGTTTCTCCCTCTTAGATTTTATACCACAAACTTCTCTAATGCAGTAATCTCCCTCTATGAAGGAATTACATAGCTTCATCCTTAAAACAAATTTCAGAAAGATATGATAGTAAACTCTCCCTCTTTGACAACACATGCCAAAGATAACACATACCAAATGAATATCAATGTACCTTGAGTACTGATTTGTATGCAATGTTCTCTTGACTATGCTACATCAACTGATAGATCTTCAACTTGGTTCCTATTGATGCATCACTAAAACTTTATTTTAGTGAGCTTCAGATAGGGGAATGACCCCTAACTTACCTCTTAGCTACAAGAATGCATCCTTAGTTAATGGCTTGGTAAATATGTCTACAATCTGTTCTTTTGTATGGACATATTCCAATCTGATTTCTTTATCCTGCACCAATTCTCTGACAAAGTGATATTTTATAGCAATATGCTTGGTTTTGGAATGCATCATTGGATTCTTTAATATGTCAATTGCACTTGTATTATCACAAAACATGACAATTGGTTCTCTGATCTCAACCTTCATGCCTTCCAACAACTATTTAAACCAAACAATATTAGAACAATTTACTACTGCTACAACATATTTTGCTTCTGATGTGGATTGGGATGTGCAGTTTTGCTTTTTACTTGTCCAAGATACCAACCTTTTACCAAGAAAGAGTGCTCCACCACTTGTACTCTTTTTGTCATCAATGTTTCCTACCCAATCAGCATCAGTAAACACTTTTAAGTCTAGATTTCCTCCAAGCTTATACCATAAGCCATAATCTTTAGTACCTTTTAAGTATCTCAAGATTCTTTTGATTACCATCATATGATTTTCTCTAGGTTTTGCCGAGAATCTTGACACTATACCAATTGCAAGAGCAATATTAGGCCTTGTATGAACTACATACTGTAATTTTCCAATCATTGATCTATATAAGGTCTGATCTACCTCTTTTGAGTCATCATCTTTGGTAAGCTTTAATCCAATATACATGGGGGTTTCAACAGGTTTTGAATCTTCCATACCAAATTTCTTGAGTATCTCCTTGATATACTTAGACTAAGTGATGTAGATACTATTCCTGCTTTATTATACGAACAAAGAACTTGATTTCACCAAACATAAACATTTCAAATCTTTGTTCATTTGTTCTAAAAATTCTTTGCATAGATCATCATTCCCTGTAAATAAAGTATCATCCAAAAATATTTTTGCCAATACAATCTTGTTGGCTAGTCCTTCCTTGATGTACAAACTGCTATTATCATTAGTTCTCTAGAAACCAATCTGTATAAGGTAGTTGTGCAGCCTCTCATACCATGCTCTAGGAACTTGTTTCAGACCATACAATACTTTGTGTCCCTTTTGTTTGGATCAACAAAACCTTCAAGTTGTTCAGTGTAGACTTCTTTATCAAGAATACCATTGAGAAATGCAGATTTAACATCCATTTGATATACCTTAAATCCTTTATGTGCTACATATGCAAGTAAGGTCCTGACACCTTCCAATCTTGCAATAGGAGCAAAAGTCTCACCATAATCAATGCCTTTTTCTTGAGAATATCCTTTACATACCAATCTAGTTTTGTTTCTTGATACCTTACAATATTCATTCAACTTATTCCTGAATACCCATTTTGTTCCAATCACATTTTTGTCTTTAGGCCTAGGTAAAAGAGTCCAGGTTTTGTTCTGATCTATTTGCTCAATTTTTTCATTCATAACCTCAATCCAACTTTCATTTTCCAATGCATCTTTGACATTTCTATGTTCAAAATCAACATGTAAACATGTACCTTTTAGCTTACTTCTTGTCATAGTACCTTCTGCTTTATCTCCAATAATATGATATGGTGCATGATGTCTTCTAATGTACTTGGCTAATAGGTTCCTTTCCTTTTGAATGAATTGCATTGTCATCCTCTTGAACTTCAACTTCAGGTTTTGGTAGCTTAGACTCAGTAGCTTCAAAATGTGACTCGAGTCCTTGTGACTCTATTTGAACTTCTTGCAACTTGGTGATTGAGGAAGACTCCAAAGTAGAAGTTTCCATATTGATAGATGTGTCTGGCAATGTATCAGGTTTGATGTAAACAAATCTCCTGTAATCCTCTAGTTCCTTTTTGGCTTTCTTCTTAAGTCCTTATTGCAAACTCATCAATTCTCACATGTGCACTTTTTATGATTTTATGAGTAGACAAAATCAAACATCTATATGCCTTACTCTTGCAAGAATATCCTAAAAATATACCTTCATCACCTTGCACATCAAATTTTCCTTTTCTAGATTCTTTCAAGATATAACATTTACTTCCAAATACTTTTAGGTAACTTACATTGGGTTTATAGCCACACCATAACTCATAGGGAGTTCTATATGAGTCATTCTTCAACTGTACTCGGTTTAAGGTATGAACTATAGTGTTGATAGCTTCTTTCTAGTATTTGATAGCAATGTTCTTTTCAATCATTAGAGTCCTTGCACAATCCATGATAGATCTATTCCTTCTTTCAGCTATACCATTCTGCTCAGGAGTTCCAGGGGTTGATACCTATCTTTTGATTCCTCTTGCAATGCAAAAGTTATTGAATTCATTGGAGATGAATTCACCACCTCTATTTAATCTTAAGAATTTCAATCTTTTCCTTTTTTCCTTCTCTACTCTTGTCAAATACCATTTGAATTTCTCAAATGCTTTTGACTTCTCTCTTAAATACATAATAGTCATCATTCCAGAGTAGTCATCAACAAAAAGAATGAAGATTTTTTCTCCACTATAGCTTTCTATTCCAATAGGTCCACACAAATCAATATGCACAATTTTCAAAATATCTTCACATTGATAGTTTTTTCTTTTAAAACTAGTCTTTCCCATTTTGCCAATCTAATAATTCTTGCATAAACCAACATCAAGTTTCTTCAAACTAGGAATACCTCTTACTTTCCTAAATTTTCTTATTTTCACCATGTTATCAAAATTTACATGACATAACCTTCTATGCCATAACCAACTTTCTTTAACTTGAGAAACAAAACATGAGCACTCACCAAGATTAAGATAAAACAAGTTACCTTTTGATTGTTTGCCTGATCCAGTCAGTTTTCCTTTGTTATCCAGTAGTCTTGCCTTGCCATGCATGAATTTCACATTGAATCCAATGTTGATCAGTTGTGCCACACTCAGCAGATTATGATTTAGTCCTTCAACCCAATAGGCATTGTCACATACAAGTTCTTTGGTTAATGAGATTTTTCCTCTCCCTTTTATGCAACAAGGTTCATTGTTTCTAAACCTTACACTACCACCATCATAGTCTTCAAAGTGTTCAAACATTATTTTGTCACTAGTCATATGATGTGAACATCCACTTTCTATGGTCCATGTATTATTTTTTCTCACATGAGAGATAAATGCCATCTTATCTCCTTCATCATCAGGTTCATCTTTCACAACAATGTAAACTATTTCATCTTCATTGTTATTAGAATCTTTAGCCATAAAACATGTCTTCTTAACTTTGTCCTTGAATGATTTGAAATCCTTCTTGCCATTACACTTGTGACCTTTCTTCTCATCCTTGCTTTCTTTGTTTGGGTACCTGGCAACAATATGACCAACTTCTTCACATGAAAAATAGATTAGGGGAACTTTACCTTTGTATTTTTCTCTACCTCTAGAATATTTTCTTGCAAGTAGAGCTTCAACAACTTCAAAATCATTGTTAAAACTTTCCTCTGATTCTTCTTCACTTTCTGACTAAGTGTCCTTTGTTTTCTTGCCTTTCTCCTAAAGTGAAAGCTTGGCCTCAAATGCAAATTCAATATTCTTGGAAGCTGGAACATAATTGTCAAAGTTATCTAGCTCAAAGGTTGTCAATCTTCCTACTAAGGTATCCAAAGTTATCTTATGATTTGTCTCACATCTTCTTTCTTGAATATAGATACTCTAATTGCATAGATAGGAAGCAATTTTTTAAGAACTTTACTTACAACAGTTGCTTCCTTGATCTCTCCTCCAGAAGCTTTGATTGCACTGACACTTGCTTTGATCCTTTCAACATATTTGGCAATGTTTTTATCCTATCTCATTCTCATCTAATCAAATTATTCTCCAAGGCTTTCTGCTTTGGCTCTCCTCACATTTTCATCACCACCATAGATATCTTTTAGCTTGTTCCACATTTCAAAGGTGGTTTTGCAGTCTTTGATATCATCAAATTCTTCATAGCTTAGAGAAGATGCAATATCTATCATCATGGTGTTATGCGTCTTTTTCTCATCAATGTCTCCAACAAATAGTGTGCCGGTGGGAATTGTGTATTCTTCATCAAGGTATTTCAATCCTGAATCACCAATGGAAGCCAGATGAAGTCTCATGAGTTCTTGCCATGCTGAAAAGTTATCTCTGTTAAGCCTTAGAATTTCTCTCTTGTAAGACATCATGATCTTTACCTTAGGTCCTTGAAACCTTTCTTGCAAGCACCAAAAAATCCGATACCAATTGTTGGAAATATAGATGGAGTAACTAGGAGTGGGGGGGGGGGGGGGGGGGGGGGGTGAATCAATTACCACAAAAATATTTTAGATCCCTTGGATGTTAACAATAAAATTAATTACTGCTATTATTCAGTAAACACATAGAAATTATTGTAACTCAGTAAAGGCAATGCAATTTACTTATTACTGATCTTAAACATTCATAGTGATTAACTTGCAAGCATAAAAGAAATAAAATGAACACATGAGACACTAGGATTTAACATGGAAACCCAATATGAGAAAAACCACCAATGTAACTAATTATTGATTTTCACTCTTTTGAAGTGAGCCCTATTAGGAGCTAACCTGTTTAAAGGTTACAAAACACACTATTAGGTGTGACCTTGTTAGAAAATTTAATCACCCTGTAAGGAGTAGCCTTGCAAGAGGTCTTTAGAACAATTCAATAGAATTGTCATCTTGTTAGAGGATTTACAACTGGCTGTTAAACCAACTTTGCTAAGAAATTTTGAAATCACTGCTACAATGGTAAGAAAGTAATAATGAAATAACCTAAATGAGATGCAACTGAATTGCTAATTACAGATCTCTATTATGCTTCACACTATATCCTTCTTGATCGAATATTACTTTGCTACTCCTCAAGGATATCTAACCGTCCTTCAAGTTCACCCACACTTTCCTTCTCAAACAATCAATACACTTGCATTCTTTCTCATACTTTAGAATCTCAACTTGACCTTATATTTATACCATACAAATGATCAAGTCAGCTCATTTACAAATTACAATGGCCAATAATCATTGCCATAGTCAACTAGAATCAGTACTTAGAATAATTAAAATTCATTTCTCAAATTAACAAATCCTTCATTGGTCGACCCTACTTGGTAAACATTGCTCCTGAAATGATTTCCTATGTTAACCAACAGAAGCTTGGTTAACACTGCAAACTTGAAAAATCTTTTGGTAACCGATTGAACTTGGTGAACACTGACTCTGACCAACTTTTCTTTGTTAACTATGAGAACTCAATTAACATTGCTTCCTTCCATAACTTCCTTTGATGCCCGAGTGAGCTCGGTAGACATTGTCTTCATAGAGTAATCTCCAGCAATGCTTGGTAGACAAGAAAAATTGCCTTGCTAACCAACTAAGCTCGGTAAGCACAGATTGATAACTGATATGACATTTGTGTAACATCAAAGAAAACACACAATTAGATAATTGTATCCAAAAATGGTGGACAACAAGGTTCTAACAATCCTATATTAAGAAGGGAAAAGGGAATTTATGCACTAGTTGAAAGATAAACAATTCTTTATGAAATGGACTAGAGTATGGTTGAATTACCCATAAATTCAAAAATGGTGTGATTCATGACAAAAATTGGGGTAAGCCTTTTTCTATCCAAACCCTACTAAATGCTTTTCTTCTAGTTATCTCAGGGTGTGAAATGGAGAAAGAAAGGGTTATGTGTAATGAACCTTCTATGATGAGTGGGATTGGTTTATTAAATTGAACATTGCTGCCCTAACTTCAATCCAAAATAAGTCTTGATAAAGGAGATACCAATTTGAGTTAGACTGTATAACTTATCCCATGAATATTGGAAAGAGGATACATTAAGGTTAAAAGGTAAGAAGTTGGGTAAGTTTATAAAATTAGATTCAAAGAAACAGAGAAGAATTAATTTAATATGTGCACATATGTATAACATGGAAGCATCACCCATCCTTTTTTTGGAAATACAATGGGAAAGTAAACTCTCAGAGGAGGGCTGAATCAATACTTCAAAACTTTAACCATAAAACATTCACCACATATATATCTCATAATTTAGCATGTAAAATGAAATAGCTAGCTACACATGTTCATCCATAGCATGAAACAAATAGCACATAACACAATAAATTGTTGCCTAGAAACCCTCAAATGAGAAGGTAAAATTGGGGTGGGGATGACATCGACAAATCTTCACTACTACAGTTGTAAAGTGTATCCAATTAAGGTTATAATTGTTTGATCATAAACTATGATCTACCTTGTGAAAGGTCCACCCTATTAAAGGCTTACAAAGACTGTTAAATCTTACCGTATTAAAGAATTTCAACACCCTACTAAAGTGTTCCTTGTCAAAGGACTTTAACTTATAATAATGTAAGCACCCTATTAAAGGATTTGCAAAAGCCTGTTAAGACTACCCTATTAAGAGATTTGGTCTTTATCACCTATTAAAATGATTCAACACCATGATCTTTTAGTTAGCACTCTAAAACTAGATATCAAATCTCCTCTTTCCAAGTATATCCTTGATCCTCCTAATCAAATATGTCTCCTCCATCCTCTAACTGCTCTGCTCTATTCTCTCTAATTGATTCTACAATTCATATCTCTACCAACTCCATAGTCACCATAAATGCTCTCTCTCTCTCTACACTTAGCATTCACCATTCTCTTCTCATACACACACACACACAAAATATTTAAAGTTTTTCATCCTTAAAAAGAATTAGGTGAGCTAGGGTTAGGTGGGAATCAACAATTTTGATTCATCCATTTTTCTATTTAATAAATCCCTTATTCTAATTGGTTGCATGTACTGCATAGAGATTCTCAATATACCTTCATATATATCTTCTAGAATCGTAAAACAATCCTTAAGTTGGCCAAAAAGTGGTTTACACAGGAGTTTGTGCCATTACAAATAACTATGCCAAAAACTATTTAATCGGCACTTGAAAACTTTGATGCTTGACATTCACTATTATCCTTAACGTTGTCACTTGGCTCCTGAATAACTTAGCATCCACTATTTTAATCGGTACCCAAATCACTCAGCATGTATGACTTTCTTGACACTTGAGTGACTTGGCACATACCATCTACTTGATGCATATTAGTGCTTGACACTATGTATATTTCTCGACATACACTACTTACTCAGCATGCACTAAGTTCTATTAAGTACTGAGTTAATTTTGGTATTACAAATGGAAACCATATACTTTCTAAGAGGGGGGCTGAATCAAAAGTTCAAACTTCAATTATTAAGTCTTTCACCATTCATTAGATGCATGTAATGTATGAACTAAAAATAATATGTAAAGCACATACATTTGAATTATGTAAGTGCATATAATCAAACACAGACACACTTAACACTAGATATGATTACCTAGAAACCCTTTGAATGAGAAGGTAAAATTGGGGTGGGGATGACACCCACAAATCTTCACTATTATAGCAATAAAGTGTAGCCAATTAAGGTTACAATGGTTTCACCATGAAACATGATATGCCCCGTGAAAGGCCTACCTTGTTAAAGGCTTACAAGGATTGTTAAGTCCCAAATTATTAGAAGATTTCAACACCTTGTTAGAAGTGTTCCTAGCTAAAGGACTTCAGAACATCCACTTGGAATGTCACCCTATTAAAGAATTTACAACAACCTATTAGGACTACTCCACCTACGAGATTTAACTAAAATCACTTGTTAGGATGTTTCAGCATAAATCTTGTGATTGGATCTAGTTGCCTGATTAAAGATCAAATCTATACAATGTCCTTCTTGATCCTCTTTGATTTGATATACTATTTTTGTATCCTTCAATTCTTTGTTCTCCTCCAACTAATTCTATAATTTACTCTCACTGCTAAGTCACCTTGAATTCTATATGAACAAATTCAATCATTCACCCCTTGTTACTTCATGTAACATGATTTATTTCACTCTCTTGATTCATCATATTGTTGGAGTTTCATCTTCTTTATAAAGACTTTGGTAGCTTAGGGTTAGGTATGAATCTACAGCTAAGATTCATTCTTTTTTCTACTTAATCCTTCCTATTTTCTAATTGGTTGCATGCAAATACATAGGGATTCTACAAATATATTTGTCCTTATCTTTAAAGAATCAAAATCTAACCTTAAGCTATCTTGAAAATAGTTTACATAGTTGTTTGTGAAATCACAAGAAAGTATGTCCAATCTGTGTTACTCAACATTTGAAGTTATTGATGCTCGACACATACTATAATTCTATTTTTGACTTAGAACCTGAACTATTTGGCATCTGCTATTCACTCCACACTTGAATCACTTGGCACATGAGTGAATTGACACTCATTGCAACTCAGCACAATCTTGTATTTACATATTATATTTAACATGCATTACTAGTTTGGAATAAGCTAAGTAAATGTCTTAAGTGTGTTGACACTCAATTGTCAAAACCAATCTAAGATCAACAATCTCCCCCTTTGGCATGAGTGTCAAAAACACTTAATTATACATAATCAATCTAATCATCTCGAGTATAACATATTCACAACTTGGCTTATATACAAAACTCCAAATTTTTCAAAATTTTGCAATAACCTATATACCACAAAATTTATAACTCCCTCTATTTATCAAAAATTTGTTCTCCATTCTGAGTGGGTTTTTCTCTGCTAACTGATACTCTTTGCCTTCAATGTATTTGCAACTGATGCTTTATCATCTGATATGTGATTTGCTCTATGTTTGTTTCTACATTGCATTCCTCAAAATGTATATCACTAGGGTCAAAATTTGATTTATCTCCCCCTTTCATTATTCTCTTCTTTCTTTATCTACTCCTTTCCTTGTTTTCTCCCCCTTTGGTTTATCTCCCCCTTACTCTTTTCTTTCTCTCCCCTTTTTATTCTTTTATCTCCCCCTTTTTGACACTTATGTCAAAGGGTCTATATGCTTAGAGTATATTTGTCCAAAAAAGGATTTGTGGACTTCCATAATTATCTGTAGAGCTGCATCCTAGTTGTCACATGCAACATCTAGTTATTTGAGTTGGATTGACAGCTTGGCTGCTAGGTGAACTAGTCCATCTGACAGAGAAAGATGAGAATCTTTCTTTAACAAAGTTTCTACATATCCTAGCTCTTTATAGAGTATTTCCATATGTGGGGTGAGGGAGGCTTGAATTTGTGTCAACCTAGCTCTTATATTAGCCTCTTCTACTATTAACACAACTAGTTGAGTCTATGATTGAAGCAATGTGTGAAAATACTTCTCACTCTGAGTTGGGTTTTAAGGTAGTTGCACACTTGATATATTGAGATTTCTCTCTAGACTCAGAATTCTATGTCTTGTTTCTTGAGTGAAGAGTGTTGGGTCACATAGTTTAGTGTACATTGAGAAAATATTCTCTAGTACCTTCTTCACATCTTCAACCTTTGTGGTTAGTGCAACTTGAGTTAATATCTTCATTATTGACCTTTTTACCAATTTTTGACAATTGTTCCAACAGAGGATTTGATTCTTCAGGTGTAGGCATGTTGAATGTATCTAAGAAGATTTCTTTGATGTCTTGTAATGCTTGCTTGCCTAAATTCCTATCTAAGAACTTCTTGGTGCTTCTTCTTTTCTAAAGCTTGTTGCAACATGTTTATTTGTTCTAGTGTCATTGATGCATAATCAAACTAAGGTATCACTATTTCTTCATCTAAAGTTACATCACCATAGTGAATTACTTTGTCAACTTTTGTAGAGGTTGAGTCTAGTGCTAAAATTTGCAGTGGCATTGCCTCTGTGCTTGGCTTGTGAAGGATTTTTGTAGGAGTTCCTGATGTTGGTAATGTTACCAATGCTTGAATAACTTCTGGCTCCTTTTCCTTTCATGTATCCTTTCTTTCTTCAAATCTATTTTGGTCAATCAAAATGATTGGACTTGCACCTTGTGATTGTGTTGCAGGTACAAATGTATTTATCTGTCCTATTTACTCTGTTGTTGTCTCCTTTTCTTTTCTTTGGTAGTCTGCCCCTACTCAACTGTGTCTTCTTTGACACTTGTGTCAACCTTGATAGATGTATCTTTAGTTTTTCAAAACAAGGGTTGATCACTGGTATTTGAAGGGATGGTAGAAGGTGGTTCTTTTGTATTCACCTTATCCCTTGTTATGTCAACTACTACCTTCTAAAGCTCGTCTACATTGACCAATACTAGATTTTTACATAATCTTGCTTGTAGTGTAGATTGGTCAAGAATTTTCGTTAGATCTTTTGTAGTTAAAGGATTGATGTTCTGAGCTAACCTATCAAGAAAATCCTTAATAGTTATAGTTTTTGTAGGTATACTAGTGTCATGTGGAGGGCTCATAGTTGGCATTTGTGTGTCTTGCACACTTTGTTCTTTCTACTACTCCTCAGCTATAGCCATGTCTTCATATTTCTTTTCTGTCTCCTCCTTAGTATTATCCTTCTCTTTATCTTCCTCCTTGTCATCCTCCTTATCATTATTATCATCACCATTATTTCTTCCCTCAAAGTGATCTTCTTCTCCTTGTTTGATAGTTGCCAATCCATAAATAAATTTTCACATTTGAGTGGATTTCCTCACAACATCTTCAATATTTTTTTGAAGAATGTTGAATGCCCTATATTTTGGTGCAAACCTACCACCATATTTCTTGTTGGCCTTGATAATTTGTACTTTTGTCAATTCTGGCATTACTTGGGCTAATGTGGATTCTCTAATTTTTTTTTCTAGGTTTAAACAATAATGCCATTTATTTTCAACAATAGTAGATAATTCCTTTGGCATGGTATTATCTAATTCAAGTGGGGTGTTCTTGAACTTTGACATCATTTCATATATTGATTCTTCAATCAAATTATGCTCTTCTCTATCAAGTTTTTCAAAATTAATATTTTTCAAATTAGACAAATCTAAATTATTTCTAACATTCTCATAGATATTCTCAAGATCAGATTTTGGTGGATGAATTACCACTCTAATTGACTTGTATCCTCTAATTTTGTTCTCTCGTCATCAGTTTCTAGTTGTGCAATATATTTCCTTCTTTGTTTCTTTTGTTCCTAACCTCCTTGTTCTATAGATTTGGTCTTTTCTTTGGCCTTTTGTATGGTGGCCCATGTGCTTGCCCTAGTTGTTGGTGCTATTGGCTTTTCTAGGCTTGGCTTAGCAATCTTCTTTGCCTTTTTCTTTGCCACATGTTGTGCTTTGGCCTTTCTCTTCTTAGGTTTTTCTTGTACTGGTGCTTCCTCTACTTCCTTGACACCTTCTACCTCTTCTTCATCCTTATCTTCTCCCAATCCTTGAGTTAGTGTAAGAGGTTCTTGAGCTTGTTCCTATTCATCCTCTTCATCATCTTCATCTTCTTCTTCTTCTTCACCTGTACCTTCACAAAATTTGGCCTTTAATTTCTTCACCAATTTTTCTTTCTTCTTTAATGTGGAGAATGTCTTCAACTCCATCTCAACTTTGGACTACATAACATCATAGTTTCCAAATTTTTTAGCTGATTTATCAACTTCTTTAGTAAGAAGTGTAGTGATGGTAGTTGAGGCTTCATCAACATTAATCTAATAGCTTAAGGGTATTAGCCATCTTACCCTATGTATGATAGCCTATACATATGTATAGTCAATATTAACAAGAAAGCATATGTCATTGTAGTATTGTTCAACCAAGGAAATTGGTATTCAAAATAGTTGGTCATGATAATCTCAAAGTTATCTCCAATTTTCTCAATATACTCATTGACTTGAACTGTAATTGATCTATTTGTCTTCCAACTCACCTTGCCAAAATATGGGAATGTATTTTGAACATAGAAAAATATGCAAATTAGGATTGCTCCAATCTTACACTATGCACTCTTAGTTTTTCTAATGGCACCTAGGTTCTCCATTATTTGTTGCAATTGTAGTTTAGCTAGATCATAGGTATGATCCTTCTTTACAATTTTATAGCCCACATCAACTGCAATGTAGGGTACACTGTTTAACCTACTTGATTGATAAAACTTATGAGAAATTATCCTTATGGAAAAGTCAAGTAGTGGGTCTATGATGGTATCAATTTTCATTACACATTTGTTCCATTTGGCTCCTATGTTTTTCTCAATGACCTCCTTTGAGTCACTTCACAGAGTCTTCGGTCAATCTAGGGTTGGAAAACTAGTCATACTATGAACTATTCTCTTTGAAATTTTGATGGGACCATCTTCCAGCCATAAGCATCCATCATGTATTCTACTCAGCACTATCTTGATCCATTCTAATTTGAATACCATAGGGAAATCTAGGGCACGGATCAAACCCTTCCTTTCAACAATCTTAAAATTCTTCTTTCAAAATGTCATTTTCACACAATTTTTCATAGGCTTGTCTTATTTCCATATCACCTATTCCTCCTATTTTGCAATTGTAGCATTTTCTAATGTCTTGGACCATTATGAATTTTAGAGGAATTGTACAAATTGTGCTTGATGAGTCTTGTTTGTATCCAATATCTGGAATTGCTCTAAAATCTAGTTGCTTCACTTCATTACTAACTAATTGAACATTTAAAACTTTTTGATGTTCAACATTCCTTGAACTAGATGTCATTTGACAAGCTAGGGTCCATACAAATTTCAAACTACATGACTCAGCTTATAATGAAGAATACCTTGGAAATTTGATGAACTAATGTTGGATCATCACTAGAATCTATGCAAACACTTCAAACTTGGTTTTTGAATTGTTTTCTTGCTCTAGTTTCTCTTGTTTGAATTTGTAATGACAAAAAATAAGTGAAAATTTACCTTTTACCCTTCACAACTCTACATTTAATGCTTAATGCTTGTACAACTATAAACTCGACATCAACATGATTTCTATTTTACTCGACATCTATTGAGATGACCATCACTCGGCAGCTACTACAAGCTTGACATCAACTAGCTAGCCTAGTAGCTTGACACTAACTAGTATTTCACTCAACATACACATAGAACTTTTCATGCTCAGTAATAACATGAAAACTTGAATATTTAACCTTGAACTTTCTACAATTTCTTGCATCTTTATTCATGCTTATCCACACTTTTTAGTGCTATTTTCTTTTGGAATTGATGTATAATATAGTACTTTAAGTATTAGTCCCACATACCTCTTGTTTTCTTAGTTTGATGAAGTGTGACCACTTGACCCATTGGGTCAAGTGATCCCTTCTCCATTTGATGTACTGCAACCATCTTTCTTTTTCCATGTCTTATTCATCTCATTCTTGATGTGTTCAACATATGCCTTGCCTTTGCCTTTGTCAAATTCACAACTTGGTGCTTGACTAGTCTTTAAACAACTGAAACATATAGTTTGACTCAACCACCTCTTATAATTACCACCAAAGTGAGTCCTAATGTAGTTTTTAGGTACATGTCCATATTCTTGACAATAGTGATAGCTATATCTTGTATTTTAATCCTAGTCATACAAATTTCCATAGCTTCTTACCTTTGTTGGCTTGCTTGATGACCATGTGGACTTGGGTCTACATTTAAAGGCTCTATGTCCATACTTCTAACAGTTGTAGCAATATCCTTCAAATTTTGGTACATGCATGGTTCTAGTTTGCATTCATGTGCTTGATGACCTTTTTTATTGCACCTATGGTAGCGGACCATGTTTTTAGGCTTAGCATTTTGATTTTTATTCTTACTCCTACACCCATTAGAGGTATGCCCTTTCTTTCCACAATGATGACAAGTAGGTTTGGAATTCCTACCTTTGTTGTTCCTTTCCTCAACAACTTTGGATGATTCTCCTTCTTTAGTGCTTGTGTAGCCCAATCCTAATGTATCTTTGTTGGATTTAGGGGATTTTAGTAATTGCTCAAAGTATTTGATGGCTTCATTTGGCTTGTTGAAACTTTCAGCAAATTCTTTTTCTCTTTTTAGGTCATTATGTAGTTGTTCATTCTACAACTCCAATGAAGTTATCTCAATGTCCTTGACATTTAACTCATGATGAGCATTCATCATTTGGCTTAAGGTATCTAATTACATGTTTGAGATCCTAGATAGCTCTGTTGACTTCTCTTCCAATCTATTTGCTAGCATTCTTTTGTCTTTTTCAATCATGGCCTTGTCTTCTATAGCTTTCTTCTTTTGTTTAGTCACCTCACATAGCAGTGTAGCTTGTGATTCTTGCTCCAACTTGATATTTCTGATTTCTTCATCTTGCGATCTATTCTTCTCCATTAGATCTATAATTTCTACATCAAATTCATTGGAGTTTCCATATATAAATAGCTTTGTGGTGTCAATCTCTTTGTATTGTGTGTCATTTTCTGCTATAGCAATCTCTTTCCTTCTCTTCAGAGAACTCTTTAAAGCATCTATGGCTTCATTCAGTTGATGTAGTATGAGATGTATTTCAATCTCCTAGTTCTCAATGGTCTTTCCCAATTTTTAGAGTTCCATTTCAAGATCTTTCCTCTAAGCTAGAAAGCTTCTTCTTCTGAGAACTTAGCTCTGATACCAATTTTTAGAATTACAAATGGAAAACATATACTTTCTAAGAAGCAGGGGGGTGTGAATCAAAATTTCAAAATTAAACTATTAAATCTTTCACCATTCATTAGATGTATGTAATATATGAACTAAAAATAATATGTAAAGCACATACATATGAATCATGTAAGCATATAATCAAACACACACACTTAACACCAAATATGATTACCCAAAAACCCTCCAAATGAGAAGGCAAGATTGGGGTGGGGATAACACCCACAAATCTTCACTACTGTAGCAATAAAGTGTTTCTAATTAAGGTTACAATGGTTTGACCATGAAACATGATTTGCCCTATGAAAGGCCTACCTTTTTGTCAACCCATAGATGACTTTCCATATTTGGGTGCTCTATTTGACAACCTCTTCAATTTTATTTTTAAAAATGTTAAAGGCTCTATATTTGGGGAAAATCTCCTCTTGAATTTATTCATGGCTTTTTTCATCATTGCCTTATCCAAAGAAAACATTACTCTAGGCTATCGTCAAACTATACTTCCATTTCTACTCAACTTAGTCATAAAGACTCTTTGGTAGTGAGTTGGAAATCTTTATAGGCATGGTCTTAAATGTAGCCATCATATCATATATTTATTCTTCCACCTTGTTCTGATCAATCTTTCCTAACTTATCAAATATAACATGTGCAAAACAAGACAAATCTGCATTATTCTTAACATTTTCATGTAAGTTGTCTATATCTGATGAGGCATTATGGCTTACCACCTAAAATTGACTAATGTCATCTAATTTTATCCTCTCCTCATCCAACTCAGCTGCTGTAGTGTATTTTCTTCTTAGTTTTCTTTGTGCTCTTTGTGCTCTCTTCGATCTCTGATGAATGCAAATGAGTCAAAAATTGACTCTATAACCCTTGATATTTAGCAATAAATGCTTAGTGCTTATACAATTGTAAGCTGATCTATCATAGGATTTCCAATCACTTGAATTATACATGACTTTTACTACACTCAATAGCCACAACAAGCTCAACCGCTACTAACATAATTCCATCTCTCAACAACAACTGTGAAACCTTTCATGCTCAACAACAACATGAAAAATAAAACTATAGATTTCTTCTAGGTTCAATCCAATAAATTACATCTTAATTCATGCATATTTTATCTTTTAATATCTTAGATTCTTGGAACTAATGTATGATATAACTTTGAAATATCAGTCCCACTCATACCTTTTGATTGCTTAGTTGGGGGTGATATGATCAATTGATCCATTGGATGAAGTGACCTCACCTAAACCTTATGTGATGCAATCTTCCTTCTTCTTCCATGTTTTGTTCATATTCACTTTGACCTTCTCAACATTGGCCTTTTCTTTTCCTTTACTATTACCATTACTTAGTGTCGGTGATCTAGTTGGATAGTTTGTGCTGATATGACCAGTCTTCAAATAGCTAAAGCATGTAGTCTTTCTCAACCATCTATTGTATTTTCCTATGAAATGTGTTCTAATGAAATTCTTAGGAACATGTCCATATTCCTAACAATAGTGACAATTATACCTTGTGTTATAATCCCAATTGTAGGATTTTCCATTTTGTTGTACCTTTGTCTACTTTTTTGATGTCCACTTGCTGTTAGATCTACATTCATATGATTTATGTCCATACTTCTAATAATTGTGGTAATATCCTTCAAATCTTTGTGTGCTTAAGGTCTTGGTCCTACATTCATGTGCCAGATATCCTTACTTGTTGCACTTATGATAGTAACCCTTAAATTTCTACTTAGGGTTTTGATTTACATTGTTGCTCGTACAAATATTTTTTGTATGACCTAACTTTCCACAATTATGACAAGTGAGTTTTTAGTTCTTACCTTTGTTGTTTCTTTGTTCACCAATTTTAGATGATTCACCTTCCTTAGTGTTGGTGTATCCTAAGCCAATAGTATCATTGTTGGATCTAGGAGATCTCATCAGTCTCTCAAAGTACTTGATGGCTTCATTAGGTTTGTTAATTTTTTTTTGCAAATTCCTTTTCTTTTCTTAGTTCATTCCTCACATGTTCATTTTGTAACTTCAGGGTTGTGATTGTAATATCCTTTCCATTCAATTTATGGTTTGCAATCATTAATTGATTCATTATATCTAGTTGCATGTTAGCAATCCTTTCTACCTTTGATGTCTTCTCTTCCAGTCCGTTGGTTAATGTTCTTTTCTCATCTTCAATTATGACTTTTTCTTCCTTAGCTTTCTTTTTCTACTTAGTCACATCACATAATAATACTAATTGGACTCCTTGTTCTATCTTAAGATTTTTGACATCTTTAGTTAGGGCACCATTCTTTTCCATTAGATCTACAAGTGCTGCATTAAACTCACTTGAGAATCCATTTTCAAACAATTCACTATTGTCTTCCTCTTGGTAATGAGTGTCATTTTTCTCAATATCTATCTCTTTCCTTCTCCTTAATGAATAATGCAATTCATCTCTTACTTCCATGAGTTGGTGTAGGACAAGATGGATTTCAATCTTCTAGTTCTCAATAGTCTTTCCCAACTTGTAAACTCCCATCTTCAAAACTTTTCCTCAAAGTTGTAAAGCTTTCCTTTCTAGAGAACAAGGCTCTGATACCAATTGTTAGAAATAAAAATGGGAAAGTAAACTTTTGGGGGGGGGGGGGGGGGGGGGCGGAAGGGGGAGGTGAATCAATACTTCAAAATTTAACCATAAAATACTCACCACACAACCATCTCATAATTTAACATATAAACTGAAATAGCTAACTACACATGTTCATCCATAGCATTAAACAAATAGCACATAAAACAATAAATTTCTTACCCAGAAACCCTCCAATGATATGGTAAAACTAGGGTGGGGATGACACCCACAAATCTTCAGTACTACATTTGTAAAGTGTATCCAATTATAGTTATAATTGTTTGATTATAAAATATGATCTACCCTATGAAAGGTATGCCCTATTAAAGGTTTACAAAGACTATTAAATCTTATCCTGTTAAAGGATTTCAACACCCTACTAAAGTTTTACCTTTTTAGAGGACTTTAACTTACAATAAAGTAAGCACGCTATTAAAGGATTTGCAAAAGCCTATTAAGACTACTATGTTAAGAAATTTTATTTGTCTCACCTATTAAAATGATTCAATACCATGATCCTTTGATTAGCACTCTGCTACATGATATAAAATCTCCTCTTTCCAAGTATATCCTTGATCCTCTTGATTAGATATGTCTCCTCTATCCTTTAACTACTTTTCTTTGTTCTCTCTAACTAATTTTGTAATTCATATCTCTACCATAAAATCCATAGTCACCATGAATTCTCTCTCTCTACACTTAGCACTCATCCTTCTCTTCTCATACACACACACAAACTCTATAGGGTTTTCCCTCCTTAAGAAGACTTAGGTGAGCTAGGGTTAGGGAGGAATCAATGATTGTGATTCGTCCATTTTATTGCTTCATACATCCCTTATTTTGATTGGTTGCATGTACTGCATAGGAATTCTCAATATACCTTCATATATATATTCTAGAATCATAAAATAATCCTCAAGTTAGCTCAAAAATGGTTTATATAGGATTTTGTGCCATTACAAACAACTATGCCAAAAACCATTTACTCAACACTTGAAAGCTCTGATGCTTGGCATTCACTATGTCCTTAATGTTGTCACTTGGCTCTTGAATGACTTAATATCCACTATTTTACTTGGCACCTAAATTACTTGGCATGTATGACTTTCTTAGCACTTGAGTGACTCAACACATACCATCTGCTTAGCATATACTGGTGCTTGACACTAACTATGTATATTGCTCAACATATAATACTTAGCATGTACTAAGTTATGTTAAGTAATGAATTAAGTTTTTTGTCATTTCCTTGTGAAAACCAAAATGAGATCAACACCTTCTCACATGTAATGAAAATCTAGATGAGCACTAGAATATGGTGGCAAGAGATTGAGGTGGTTCAAATCAATAAAAAATGCATAAAAATGTGATTTCTAGGGCCATCAATCAAAGGATGATATATTAGGAAGGTATAGTCTTAGAAGATCATATGGAGATAGAAATTTGAGGTCTATCTGACAACCACAAGGAGAATGCAAATGAAAACACCCAAGTACAAGGTTTGGAGGGACTCATAGAGGTGATTTCTAAAGTGGATTCTCAATAAAGGAGTTAAAAGAACTAGCATGAATTGGTAGGAAAATTCAGTGTGATTTGGGAATAGTTTCTTTGGTAGAGGAACTTTCAAATTATAGCAATAACCAAACAAGAGATAATGAAAAGAAAGAAATAAGGAAGCATGAGTACATTGATGAGACAACAAATATAGAGTACAAAGTAAACAATTGATGGAAATGATATACTTCATATATGCCCAGTAATGGAGAATAGAAAAAGGGTTCGTTGGAAAAAACCTATATGTTGTGACAAGAAAAAAATATTAGCTCTAATTAAAAAATAAATAAATGTTGACTTTATTCAATAGGTTGATTCTCAGGGTGAAGCTAATCTAGAAGGGAAAAAAATTGAATGAAATTCTCTGTAAAGATATTCACATGCATTCTATGACAAATGAGCCAAATCTAATGGAGGAAGAGAGGTTAGAGGAATTTTTTTTAATGGGTATTGTGGGTAAGGAAGACATGTTGGGAGTTTTAGATAGAGAAGGAATCATGGGGAAGATAACAATTAGTCATATGAAGTCAAAATCTCTTAATATTAACATCAAAGGTAGAAAAGAAAGAGACAAGTTCCTAACACAACAACTCTTGAAAGATGTTCAAAACATGAAAGACAAAAATAAAATTAGATCTAGGAGAAACCTATTCTCTCCCTCAAGGTAATATGTATCCTAATGTGGAATGTCAGGGGCTACAATACCCTAAGGACAAGTTTCACTTAATCAACAGATGCCTTGATCAAGAAAAAAATTACACATGTTTTGTATTTAGGAAACTAAGCTCAATAAAAATGATGTTGTGGTTCTTCTAGAGGTTATAAAATAATAGTTTTGATCATTTTGTACATTAGATAGGGATTTGGGTAGACTAGGAGTTCTATGGAATCTGAGGAAAGTCAAGATGAAGTGCTTATGCCAGTCTGAGCATTGGAATCTCATGAAGGTTTATTTGGTGCATTTACAATTAGGCATCTTTTGTTTAATGTGTTTGGCCCTACAAAGATAGTTGAAAATAAGGTTCCTTGGAAAGACATTTCAAAAAAAATTTATGTAGGGGATAAGGAGATTTTTATTCTAGTGGGTGACTTCAAGACCACTTTAGAAAATAAAATAAAAAAGAAGGTAGGGAAGGGCTTGTTGGGCAATAGTCAAATGGATTTTTAGAATTATGTTACTACTAATGGATTTTGGTAAGTGAAGAAATAGAATTGGAAGTTCACATGGACAAATAAAAGGCAGAGGGGTTCTAGCATAGTACAAAAAATGAATCATTTATTTTTAGTATGGGGTAGGGATTCACTTGGATTGATCTTTGAGGCCTCTATTCTCATGTTCACTAGCTTATACCACTTCCCTATAGTTTTAATGTTTTTGATTAAGTTATGTAGCAAGAGGGTGCTAGCCTGTGGTACAAACAACTTGCACTATACTGCTAAACATGATTAATAGTCTCAAGTGCCAAATCCAAGGTCACCAAGAATCTATAATATTAACTTACCTCCATCAATGATAGAGGTCAGAGAATAACACACCTTGGGACAAGCCCCCAAACAACTATGAAACAAAACCAAAAACAAGAACCAAGGACTTGGATGAGCCCTTTAAAACTTCCAACATTCATCCAAACACAAAAACCAATGGTTTGGAAGTGCCCTTTAAAACTTCCAACATACCTCATAACATAGGACAACCAGGACCAGGAAGTAGTAGGTACTTTTAACATCAACACATGAAAAAGAAAAAAAGACAGCAAGCTGCCTGCCTTTTCTTCTCTGAATCAGAGATTTGGACCCATCTTGGCCCAATTATTAGGCTAGCACCTTCAAAGATCTTCCAACTCATAGCAGTCTCCTTTCCCACCTCAATAGTGAAAGGGTTCCCCATAGTAGAAGCACGACAATGGAAGATCAAAACAATAAATTTGGGAAGATGGAACCTCCAACCCCCCCACCTATTAGCAGCAGCAACCAAGAAATTGTCCCCCTCACTAGGAGTCTCCCATAACTCACACAAAATCTCCACCTCAATAGGAGATAGCTTCACCTCCATAGAAGTCATGCAAGAAGGAGCAAAGACATGAATCCATGCCCACCATCACTGTAACAACATTTTTCTCATAATGAGAGGACAAAGGGGAGTCCTCTCACCAACAGTCCAAATATCAAGGTTAGGAAGGTGGAACCACCAACTCTCCAACCTATCAAAAGTAGCAGCCTTGACAATATCTCCCGCACTAGAAGTCACCTCCACCCCCATAAACTCACAAAATATCTCCACCTCGATAGGAGATAGCTTCACCTCCATAGAAGCCCTACGAGACAGAGTAGAGACAAAAATCCAAGCCCACCACCTCTGTAACTACATTTTGTTCATAGTGAGAGGAAAAAGAAAAACCCTCCCAGCCAAGAACCAACCACCCACTAGTGGTGGAACCCAAGCATGGTTAACCAGTATTAGGACACAAGAGCCTAATGCATGAAATCGATAGTGTTCAAGAGAAGCTAGCTGCATAAGCCTCCACAACCTAAGATTTCCCCAACAGTAGCAACCTATCTTGATATCCAACAAATGGAGGAGGAGAGGAAACCTTCCAACCTAGCCATTACTAGCATAACAACAAGGAGAGTTATGCAGATAGTAAATCTCCACACCAACACTTGGGAAGACAAAGGATCTAAAACCCTTGATCCAAAAAAAGTCATTCCAAGGTAAGATGAGCCAAAGAGAATGAGAGCCTTGGAACCCCAAGCTCCCACCTTTGCCCATGTTACCATCACAACTAGCTATGCATCTAGGGGAACACCTCTCACCCCAAAAACATAGAAGGCCAGAGCTAGCTTTCTCAAAAACTAGAAAACAATGCTCAGAAGAAAGTTGTCCCCAGCCAGGAGCAACACCCAAAAGGAACCCATCAACATTGTCACCAGCAGGAAAGGTACCAAATACCCAACCCTAATCCTTGCATATATTTCTCAAAAAAAGGCCACAACCAAGAGGAGTTCCACCCCAAAGGAAAAAACTCACAGTTGGACTACACCATACATGAGCAATTTGACCCCATGTTTTCTGACCAACAACAAGAGAGCGCTGAGACAACAAGACCGTTGGATCCAACTGAAAAAAGTCCTCTAAAAGCCCACAAAACCTGATTCCCTCAACCCCAAGCTTCACATCATCCTCATCTTCATCACTCCCTTCTCCCTCTCCAATCTTAGACACCCCTGTAGTGCATTTGTGTCTACAGGGAACCCTTCGTTTGAAAACTTCAATCCTGCTCCCTTTCCCGCTCATGTTAATCTTTGAGAATTCATAATATAGTTTTAATGTTATAGAAGCACTTAGTCCTATAAAAGTGCTCATTTAATCTTGGAGTATGTGCAAGATCCCAACATATGTCAAACTATAGCCTTAAGTGGCAATAGAATTTTAGCAAAACAGGGTTAAGCAACTTGATCTAAAAAGCTGAACAAGTAACCAAACTTATATAAAAACAAATGTAGGAAGATAATATGTAGGAAATTGAATATGATTTGTAAGGTAATTATATATTTATTTTCTAAAATCTATTTGGTAAAAAATAAAAATTTCAATGCAATGGTACATAAGTTTTGAGAAAAAGATAAGAAGACTGTGTATGTCTGACCACTTTAATCACAATAAAATGATAAAAAATAATAATAAAATTCTAGATATGAGTAGAAGTCTCATGTCTAGATGTGACATATATATTTGTGTAAATTTTTAAAAATAAATAATTAATTATGTATTTTTTGCTACAATATTATATGAACCAAAAATGTCATACTTGACTAGCTTAATTTGGTTAAAACTTAATATATTTTAATATTTTTCTCATATTATTCAAAACATAGAATGTGGTGCATGTTTTGGATTTGAATGTTATACAAATTGAATTTTATAAATGGTGTTTAATCGGTTAACCTATCAATCATGACTTTATATCTATTCCAATTAGAAAATACATAATAATTAAATTTGTTAAACTCAAAATTTGATAGAATTTATATCGATGGAAAGATGAGTATATTTTTAAGACATCCTCTTTATTTCATCAATTTTAGATAAATTTTGTATCTAACTATAAGGTCAAATTCTACAAACATAGGGAGATTTATAAATCATGATTGTTGGGTTGACTTTTAATGTTTAGCATTCCCAAGCTAAATCTCAAATCAATCCTGAGGTAGAGCTTTGGGTTGGTGATTTGTGTCAGACATATTTGTTTTTGATAAGATAAACAGGTTTTAAGGGATCCTAAAATTCATAAGTTTTACAAAAAGAAGGCTGATAATAAGCAAAAGAAGCCCAGCCAAAACAGAGGTCCAACAGCTGAAAAAAAGCTCAAAGGCCTAGCCCAAAACAAAGGCCCACAGAAAGGCTAGAAAACAAACAAACTAAAATAGACTACAGAAAGCCTGTCCAAAAGCCAAAAGCTAGGAAGACAAAAAGAAAAAAGACAAGAAAACTAGTCTTCAATTATCTTCTCCATTTCTTGCATAGTTTGAGCTGCCTTGACTATCTTTTGTTGCCCCTTTGCCATTTGATCTTGGACCTTCTCCATGCCCTGATCCATACTGATGACCATACTTCCATGGATTTTCTCTAGCTCGATTAGTGACTTAGCCTCCATCAAAATATCTTTTCTGGAATGCCAGATCATCTCTTTGTCTACTCCCACCCTATTGTTAGCGAACCAATCAACAACTGGGTTTGCCTCTCTAAACGCATGAGTGATGTGGACCTTCTCAAATTTTGTGAGGGCGGCACGTGTCTCATCAATTATATTTGCAATCGACCACGAGGGAGGGGAGATACCATTAATATTGTTAATTATGTTTTTGAAGTCCCCTTCAAGCCAAAGTTTGGAAATCCTAGCTTCAAAAGCCAGCTTTACCACACTGCATGCAGCTCTGGCTTCGGCCAAATGGTTGCTCTGGGTTCCAAGCAGGAGAGAAAAGGCTGCAATCCCCTCCCCAAAACTATTTCTTATAATTCCATCACTTCCAGAGGGGCCAAGGTTGCCCTTAGAAGTGCCATCAAAGTTGGCTTTTGACCATCCTTCTGGGGGTAGAATCCATCTGGCATCCTGTCTTTTGGGATCCCTGTCTTTTTCTTTAACCGTCTTCCTATCCCCTATATCAACTTCCCCCTCCTTCATCACTTGAAGGTTTTATTTTATGTTTTTCAAAATCTTCCTTCCCTGAATTATTGCTGGCTCCTCTCTGTCCTTGAAATTTTTTTTGTTCCTTTCCTTCCAGATGCTCCAGTAGAAGTGAGGCAAAAACTAGGCATAATTATCCTACCAGCCTACAATTTTACAGAGGCTTTTCCAATGACTAAAAAAGTCGATAAGGTTATCTGGCCAACACCAAAGAATCTCCATTTCCTGATTAAGAGAATTCCACACCTCCCTAGCAAAATCACATTGAATGAAGATATGATTTCTCAACTCAGACTGGTTTTTACAGAGCGGGCATCTCCTGGGCATAACATGGCCTCTCTTCATGAGATTATCTTGCATTAGGATTTTGTTCTGAAGGGCTAGCCAATAAAATATGTTGATCTTGGGAGTGAGGCCCATGAGCTAGGCATCCACCCAAGGGGGTTTCTCCTTTAAACCTTAGAGAGAGTTGTAGTTAGAAGCAATAGAATAACTTCCATTGGGATTATCCTTCTAGATCAGATCATCCATATTATTACTAGGGATAAAACCGTTAAGCATAGTCATTATTGGTTTCAAGTCCTCAGAAATGAGGGAAAGGTCTCTCCATTCTTGACCAACCCTATAATTTCTTACTTTAAACCCATATAGCTCCGTGCATTCTTGCACCCATCTCTCAAAAACTGGGTTGTTAGAAAGTGGGCCTTGACATAACCACCTGTCAGACCAAAATTGAATATCCTCCCCATTGCCTAGTTTCCAAGAGACCCTTGCCTTAGCCAGGTCCTTGACCTTTAGGATACCATTCCAAATAGTCGACCCTTTAGGGATGTCCTCATTGAATAAAGTAAAATGAAGAGAGGGTCTTCTGAGGTATTTATTTTCTAGAATGTCTCTCCATTCACCAGTGTTATTGAAGATTCACCAGATTTGTTTTGCTAGAAGCGCCTTATTGAGATGGGTAAGATTTCTGATGCCTAGACCACCATACCTCTTGGGGAGGCAGACCTTCTCCCAGGCAACAAGAGGGTACCTTTTCTTTCCTTCAAGTCTGGTCTATAGAAAGTCTCTTTGGATTTTCTCCATTTTCTCTACAAATTTCACAGGAATTCCAAAAAGGCTCAGAGCATAAATGGGAAGGTTCTAAATAGTGGATTTGACTAGTAAACATTTCCTAGCCTGGTTGAGAAAGGAACCTTTCCATCCAACCACCTTCTTGTTGAATCAGTCCAGAATACCATTCCAGAAAGAGTCAGGGGGAGAGGAGCCCAAGGGGGAGCCCTAGATAGGAAGAAGGGAGAGAGCCCACCCCACAACCAAGGATTCTGGCAATTTTCCTTTATCTGACTTTAGGGGTGGCAATTTTCCTTTATCTGATTCTAGTTAATCAACTGTCCAGTCCCTCTGGAGTAAGTATCAAGAACCTCTTTCAAAGTCTTAGCTTCTTTCACAGAAGCTTCCCCCCCATTATAGTGTCATCCACAAATTGCTGGTGAGTGAAGGGGACATTTCTCAAAGAAGGCTTAATCCCTTTAAGACTTCCATCAGACTTTTTACGTTCAATAAGCCTCCCAATGCATTCAGCTAAAATAATGAAGAGGATAGGTGATAGGGGGTTTCCCTGCCTGAGACCTCTAGAAGGTTTAAAGAAATCAGAGGGGGCTCCATTAATCAGAACAGCAAGAGAGGAGGTAGACACCAATTGAGAAATGAGTTTACACACTATATATATTTGTTATATTTCTTATTAAATATATGTATTTGATATGTTTGTTATTAAATATATGTATTTGATATTGGATATATAACTAGTATTGGATTCTTGAAATTTTTTTAATATCATATATATTATCTATATTAATATTATAAAATTAATAACCAAAAGTGGCAGACAATGGTGGGCAGACAGATGCAAAATCTCTTTGCTAGGGTTGTGCATGTTGAATGATAGTTTTTCTAAATTTACTTATGGTTTTGCTAGGAATTCCCGAATAAAAAAATCTTGTTTCATTCAACCATTTTATTCTTATTGATGAATTGTGTAAATCTCTTTAATGATAAAATGGATTGTAAAAGGGTGAGTTGTACTAATTTCATACAAATGTTCTCAAAATGTATATTATCAAGTTATATTATAATTCTATCATCCTTAAATGTTAGTGCCCATAATTGGAGGCTTGGGGACCTATTTGATGCCACTTTGGTAATTTCAAATTCTGAGTCTTTGTTATGTTTTATCACATAAACCTATAATTTATCCCTCTACATTTAATCAAACTCATATTAATATTATAAAATTAATAACCAAAAGTGGTAGACAATGGTGGGTAGATGGATGTAAAATCTCTCTGCTAGGGTTTTGCATGTTGTATGATAGTTTTTCTAAATTTATTTATAGTTTTGCACCTGTCACACTACATTAATTGTGGGATAATTAAGGTTTTTTTTATTATGGATTTAACTAGCTTTGTCCCAATAGGTTTTACTAGGGCTGGAGTTACTGTGATGGATGCTCATGACATCACCTCGAAACAAATGACTAAGAAAGTTTGTTATGAAAGTATTTCACAAGGTAAGTCCTCTTCCCCTGATATCTTCCTTAACATTGAAGAGTTTGAAGATGCATGTATTTGATTAGAGTACCATACCCTAATAGGGTATTTTTTGGGTTGCACTCCTAAAAGGATGCTCATGGAATGGGTTGCCAAGAACTTGACTACTCATGGAGTCTGGCTCAAAGGCATTTAGAGCCTTACTAAGGCTTTTTTTTGTTTTTCTTTGCTAACCCTTCCTTGTTTGATATGGTTTTTAATCATGAGCCATGGTTAGTTAGGTCTTCAATTCTAGTTTCTAGTGGTGGTCTTTTGATTTCATTGTTTCGATGACATGAAGCTAAAAGTCCTTTTCTAGGTTGAGTTTTCAAGGCTACCCATTCCCTACTAGAAGTTTATCCATGTTATTTCTCAAACCCTTGGAAGGGTTGTTTGTGTGGAGCCTAAGAAATTATTTATTGCACACCCTCAAAGGAGGGTTTGCATTGAGGTGGATCTTTCTTGTGACCTCAAAGAACCTATGGATATACAAGCTAGAGCACACACCTTCACTTAGAAGCTCTTATATTTGAACCCATTGAACACTTACTAAAAATGTCAACTAGATGATCAAAAGATCAAAGAATGCCTTCTAGTTGTGCCTTGCAAGATAGTTCCTTCTAAGGGGACATAGGAAAAGCATGTTGATAAATCCAAAAAGGATGAATAGACAACTATGACATGCAAGGGTAAGACTTCCTTGTTGACTAAGAATTAATAGTCCTCTTCTTCCCCATCTTCACTAGAGATTGTTCTTATTTCTACCTCTACTATAGTTGGCACTCTGGTGGCTCTGCCACCCCATTTCAAACCTTGGCTCCTAGGGGATGGACTTGATTGTGAGTGTTCCTTGACCCACTTGGGTATGCACTCCATAGGTGACCTCCTTATTGTAATCATATAAAAATAGTCACCTAGACTATTAGCCCCCTTCTCAACATTTTGGCTAAATTAATTTAATCATTTACCTAGACCAAATTGCTAATAATCAATTTATTTGATTATAACCTATAGTTTCACTATGCTATCCTAAGTTCATTATTTGATTAAAAGAGAATGTCCCCTTTTAATTAAACAAAAAACCCCATTCTTCTAACCCACTTAAAGTGCACACATAAAGTCCTTTTTCTATTTTGCAATTAAAAGAAAAGGCTTTGTGACTTTTGTCTTATATGACAAGTCAACTTATATTCTATTGGTTGACTTGTGTGTGCACATGGATCACTCCTCTTTTCAAATTCCACCATTGATCATCCACCATATTCATCTTGATCTCTACCATCCATATGACTTTAAAAGGGAGAGAGCTTTCCCCCTCAAACCATCCATCTTTTGAGTATTGTTATGCTGCAGGTTTTCTAACAGGTTTGTTTCGAGCTTTGTGGAGAACTTCTATTTCTTGTCTACATTCTCTCATACCATAGCATTTTAGCTTAGATTCATGTTGCATGTTAGTTTAGCTTCTATTTTGCAATAATCTATCTCACATAGCTTAATATTTGGATTGTAACACTCTCATACATGTTTTAGCATAGCTACATTTCGCATTCTCATCTTAGCTTGGTTTCCATACTTGCATTGCATTCTTGAGGAACTCCTTGAGACATTTTCATTCTTGCATCTTGTCTTTGAATCCTCCCATTGCATGGTTTACTAGCAAGAAGAGTATTCCTAAGGCTTAGATGAGAGCCCTTGAATTTGAAATACACTCTCTTGCAATCCATGGATAGGGAGCTCTAAGTCGGCATCCAAACATTCCAAACTCATAAAATCATTTAGATAGAAGGGTTTAGAGTGTGACACAATTTGAGTGTACATTTTTGGCACCCACCGTGGGGCTTGAATCAAGTTTCTAGCTCCATTCATTTTTATTTTTTATCTCTAATTTTTTGCACCAGCGTATTGGATCTAATCAAGTGCTTTTGTAGAATTATCACTTTGGTTTTAAGGCCAACCCATAAGTAGATTGGTGTGAAGGCCAAAAATCTAGTTGGTTTAAAGATTTGATCATATCTTTTAAACCACTTGGAGTTTGATTCTGAAATTTTTTTGCAGGTTGAATATGTGTCCAAAATGTCTCAGTCAAATTTTCAGAGCATTTTGACGTGATTTTCTAGAGTTATGATTTTTTCTTTATTTTTTATAAAAAGCCATTTTTGATTGAAAATTAGCATATTTTTCAAAACAACTTACATTTTCAATTTTTTTTTGAATTCTAAGGGGGTTACTTTCTTTTTGTTTTGACTTTTGAGGTTGTATTAGGGATCAAAAATCCAATTTGATAAATCTGGCCTGTTTTGACAAAATGAGGCCCTAGGGAAAAAATGAAGAGATTTTTTTAAATTTCTTGCATTTTTGAAAAGATCTCTAGTTTTTAGTAGAGGTCTCTTCTTTCCATTTCTATTCTTGGGTCCGAAATCATAGCAAACAAGTCCAATCTTGTTGACTAGGTCAAAATCAAAGAGTAAAAATGAGAGCATTTGTGATTAACTTGCACTTTCTTTGCATGCACTTGGTTGGAAGATAAATTGGATTTTTGAGGCAACTAACCAATGTTTGTTGTAGGTCTTAGTTGGTTGTTATGCCATAACTTTGGTTGTTTTTTAGGGAGTTTCTCATTTCATTGCTAAAAAGAACACATGTCAAAGCTTCAAATGCACAAGGGCTACTAACAATTGTTTGCAGGGCTGCCCAAAGCATAAAAACCAAAACTTACTTGTTCTTTTTATTTCATGTGTGGCATATACTAGTTCATTTTTTTGTAGGCACATTAAAACTTGTAATTGGGGTCCATTGGTGATAAGAGAGTATGCTCTTCACCCTTGTGGTGAATTAGAAATCTTGACCCACCTTTGAATTTGGAAAGCAAGTGGGTAATTTACTCTTCTTGGTGTGTTTGAGTGACACGATTGAAATTGGAGAGTATGCTCTTCACCCTTGAGGTGAATTAGAAATCTTGACCTCCAAGAGTTGATCTGCTCCATGTTTAGTTATGATCCTATAGCGGGCCTGCTCTTGGACAACCTAAGAGGAATGACCCAAGTGGGGACAAGTAGATTACCCAGCTCTTCCAACCCATTATAAACTCAAGGCTATCAAGGACACAAAATCTTGGTAGATTTAGTGTTTTTCTTTGCGTAGTGTGATCACTTATGGGATTTTGACCATAGAGAGATCACTAGGAAAGAATGCTTAAGGTACTCTTGTGGTCACAAGATTGGTTACTCATCACAAGGTGAGGTGTTCCATAATTGGAAGCAAGAGAAACACTATGAACGGAAGCCCTATCTAAACACCCTAAGTTAGTAACTACCTTTTTTTAGCCACTCAACTTCTTGATGCAAGGATCGATCCTAGTGGACTACCCAGATCACCCCAAGATCTTACACTCACCATCTGTGTTCTCTTGGTTATGCTTATGGCATTTTCATGAAAAAGCCAATATCTCTTGTGGGCAACCACTTGGTTTGAGGCAAAGAAGCATCAAGCGTGGGCCAAGTTGTTGAGTAATGAACCATGTCCTTTAGGTAGATATTGTTTGATGTATTCTCGAATGTGGTATACTTGTGAAAATATTTTGAACATACACATGATGATAATTTTAGGGAATTCTTTTGAGACCTCAAATATGCTTGTATCATGCAAGGTTGCTTTGTCCCTTTCTTGATTGTTTGAAGACTACTCCATGTGTCACTATCTTGCTTGGAAAGAAAATTTCTTTTGAACATCAAACTTGTTATGCTATCAACTATTGTCAAACTTTGTCAACCAAGTCAAAACATCAAGTGTAAATATTTGCTTGTGTTGCTTGCTAAGGGGAGTCTCATCATTTGGCCTTGATTTTTTATGTATCTAGTGCTTGAACATGCTTAAAGTGGCTCTTTGGTCTTAGTGCTCTTGGCCTTTTTGTCTTCATGGTCTATGTCTGGTTGCTAGTTATTCTTTTGCTGAAATGGTTACCTTGATTTCTTGACTACACTCTTAGGTTGGAAAATTTGTTCACTTATCACCTCACTTGCTCTATCTACTTGACCATTGGCTTCTTTCCTAGCTCTTGACTTGATTCACTAGTGTCATAAGTAACTTGGACACTTTCTTGACAAGTCACTTTACTCTATCTTTACTATATTGATAAGTGAATAATCTATCTCTCTAGTTCGGACATCAAGCTATCTTGTGTGACCTTATTAGCTTCTTCTAGTCTCCTTCATGCTTGATTATCTATCTACCACTATGGAATTCAAAGCTTGTGCTACCAAATCTCAACCAAATCTAGATGATCATGATATCCTCCATGTCACTAAAAAGTTTCAAGTTCTATATGTGCAATACAAAGAACTAGAAGAGACAAATGATCTTTCTTACCTTAATCTCTCTAAGCGAATGACAAAAATGAAGTCTAAACTTGAGAAAAGGTTAGAGGAGAAGATTGCATCATTAGATGAATCTTCCTTAAGGTCTTTACATGCATGTGAGTCACCTTCTTTGAGGTTATCCTCTTCTTCTAGGTCTACATGCTCTACTTCAAAACATCAAATGTCTTCATCTTCTAGATCTAAAGACCTCTTTAGATAACAAGCAAGTGATACCTCCTTTGAGCCTATGCTAAAATTTCATGATGGACCTATCTTTGACCAAGATAATGATGAAGACATGGCTGCACACCATTCACTTGAGAAACAACAAAAGGACTCTAGACATACTTCTAATAGAACTTTTTCTCCCTTGGAAGATTCTTATGATGACACTTTGTAAAAACTTCTTGGCAATAAGATCATAATGTTACCTAAGTCTAGCTCATATGGAAACCCATTCTTGGATATCTATTGTGCTTATCATCAACATAATGAGCACAGTACTTTGGATTGCATTGAGCTAAAACATAAAATCCAAGATCTTATTGATAATGGAATTATTGATACCTCTAATGATTCATGTGATGAGGATACTTTTCATGAGAAAGATCGTATTAATGAACCTATGTCTAGAGATGGTTTCCTTGATACCTCCACTTCTTCCAACACTCATGCATCTCCCAACACTTCAAATCTTTCCAACATGCCTCCATCAAATAAAGAACCTAATTCTTTCCACATTGACTACGTGTATCCTCAAGGGCTACCTCTAAAAGAAACTCAAGCTAGCCTTCAGTTGGCGGCAAACCTTTTCAATGCTACCAATCCTAAACATCCTCAACCTTCATGCATTGCTATGCCTAATCCAAGCACTACTCCATTCACTCTTCATTCTCCCTTGTCCTTAGAAGTGGCTCCATGTCAAGAGGACTCTCAAAAATAAAAAGCTATAAATGTCAAGAAAGATCAAGATCAAGAACCCTTTCATCTCTTTCAATATTTTCCCCCTCCATATCCTATATCTTGTCCACCTCCTAAGTATGATGAAGATACCAATTCCATTATCTCCCTTGAGCTTACTGAAAATTATGAGAAAAGTTTTCTTCATATGCTATCCAAAGCTACTCATCAAGATCAAAGCATCCCCTCATGTTCTACTTCTCCACATCCACTTCAAAATTGTGCTCAAGCTTCAAGTGCTTCTATTAAAAATGTTCTGAGTCTATTGATGGCTTTGACCATGTTTCTCACTCTAAAGATGTTGATATCCCTTCCCACTATCCCTTTTCATCTTCTAAATCTATCCTTGGTCCTTATCCATATAAGCTAAAGCATTCAAACCTTCCATCCATATTGGGGCCTTATGTTCCTCCATCTCCTACATTCACTCCTAGCTCATTCCCTAGCTCTCCTATATTACCTCAAGATCAACAAAGACACTCATCCTTGATTACTTGTCACCCATCTATACATCTAAACCAGTCATATCATCCTTATTCATCCACAAATCCCAAGTCCTTTGGAAGTGAGAATAAACATAAGAATCCATTGAAAAAGAAAGATCACTATGTCCCATCTAATCAACATGTGAATGCTAAGAAGGAGAATGCACAAAAGCGACTGCAAAGGTCCACTATTAAAAAAGCAAAATCAAAGAAAATATGGGTTCCTAAACCCATTATTGAAGAAATGTGTTTGGAAGTATCCAAAGGAAAATCTAAAGTTATATGGATTCCCAAGTCTCTTTTAAAAGGCTTGAAGATTGAAAATACTTCAAAGTTGACATTCAAGCTTCCAAAGGCTTCCATTCCATCTTCTTCCAAAAATATTTCTAAAAATATTCCAAAGCCTTCCACTCCACTTGTTTCCAAATCTCTTCTACCACCTCATACATCTAAACCTCAAGCTACTTCATCCATGATTCCTCCATCATTCCAATACCCTTCAAGGTGTGTGTCAATGTTGATCTTGTCCAATATTTCAACTATAGATGAAATCCTCTAAAGCTTACACTTACTTTCTATACATGAACTATTATCCTCCATATACTCTTCCTACTACCATTTCTCTTTCATCACCCTATCAACATCTTTGAGCATACCTTTCTATGGTCTTGTCTTATCATGACTTATCTTTTCTATAGGAGCACTATCTACATTCAAAAAGCTTGAGCTCTTTATAAAAATTCAAAAAATTCAAACAAATAGAAAAAATGAAAAAAAAAAATGTGCCTTGGTGAAAACCACTTCTTGTGGCACCTTGGTAGCAAAATTAAAAAAGAAATGAATCCATCCTATGGTGAAAACTACTTCTTGTGACACCTTGGATAAGTACCATGATGAAAACCTAGAAAATAGGCATCATGCATAATTCTTCCATCATCCATCTATCCCCTCCTCTCTTTGATCTTGAAAATGTTGAGCTATCTTTGCATATTGGCTATATTATCCATGAGATTTTCTATTGTGCTCTCCCATTCACTCATAGCCTCTATCTTGAGCTTTATTCTTATTGGTCTATCCCATTACTATCCTATCTAGTTGACCCTTGAGTCTTCATCACAATAAATAAAAAATGGTTCCTAGGTCTCTTGACATGTCTACTCTTTTGGACTACATGCTTCATGATATCTCACTTGTTGGATTCACTACTTATCCTACATGCTATCTTGCTCATTTCTTCCATTGCTTATCCAAAACCTAATTTATATGGCTATCTTTTCCTAGATTGGGTATTCTTAAGGAGTGCATCCTTGAGGATCACTTTCACTTGCTTCATACTCCTTTCTTATCCATCTTTGTCTATCCACCAACTTTATGCTCCATCATGTCCTACACCTTGCTAGACATTGGGAGAAAATAATGTGATCTTGCTTGAGAACAGTAATCTCTAAATTATTCTAAAAAATCCAAAAAAAATCATATATAATTTTAAAAAAAATACTAAAAAATCAAAAAATGTCCTTAAAAAAAGATCATCTTACTGAGAACCTAGCAATAGGCACTTTGAAGTATCATAAAAAAAATTCAAAAATTCAAAAATACAAAAAAATTGAAAGAAGTCTTGAAAAAATCTATCAAGTGGTGAAAACTTGGAAATAGACACTACTTGAAACCCTAGCAACTATGTCTATCAATCTCAGTTATTCATTTCACTACACATTTCCTAGCTTGGAATTGTTTCTTGTCCTTGTCTCGGGGGCATAGCTACTTAGCCTATTGAGGTATTCTTGTGCATTAGAGTTTCTTTGACAACTCACAAAATAGTGTTTCTCAACACTTCCCCCACCTTGACATCAAGTGTTTTTTTTAACACTTTTTAGATAGTTTACCTATGGTCTCTGATGTCATGATATTTCTCACTATCAGAATCAAGTCTTGAAGAAATGGCCAAGTGACTTACACACACACACACACACACACACTTTAACACTTAAACAAATGAGCTATGCTGATCTTTATCTACTTTGTGTGCTATCTATAAAAAATTCTTTACTATATGTTCCATCCCTAATAGTCTTTCAAAGATGTCATTGACTAGAAGAATGGGGGCATGGGGCATGTTTTCTTGATTTCTCCTTGTGGGTATACTTTTTTTGTCTATAGTGTTGTAAGCATTTATGCTTGACCTATTCAACATTTTGACTTACAAATGTATCATCCTTGATTGTTTCACAAGATCACACTTGGGGTTTATCCTAGCACTTATGCCTTGATATTGGTGCAATCTTTCTAAATTGAACTTAGGGAATCTAATAGCGTAGTTATCTTGACTTACATGTCTCTGATGCTTAGATTTGATTTCCACATACCTATCTGATATTGATCATATTCATATCCTCATAGTTATACTAGTGATGGTTGTATGATCTCATGATGTCCCTAATAAATGCTCAATGATGAAATTAAGAGTCTAAATGTTATGCACTTCTTTTTGGTAAACCACTTTGCATATTAGATTGAATTTTAGGTTCATTTTCTAGCTTAGTCTTGCATTCTTGCATATGGGGAGAGCTCTATCTTCATCTTTTCACAGACATATTGGATAACTCCTTTCATATATTTCTTTACTTTCTTGTTGTTCATGTCTTTTCACCTTCTTAATCTTTCGCTTCATCTCTTTTCTATCTTATCATCACATTATATAAAGTTTTGACCTCTTAAATAATTTCAACATCCTGGATTCATTTTCAGGATCAAAATCCAAATTCGAGTTCATCTTGATGGTCAAAATTGTCTTTTAAAATTCTACTTTCTTCTGAGCAATTAGCTGATCTTTTGAGGTCTAATCTCCGAATCATCAGTGGGGCATCTTCATTTCTTCATGTCTTCATCATTTCCATACTTCATATCTACTTCAATTCAACATTTTCATGTCTAAAATCATCTTTCTACTAGATTTGACCTAATTTTACACTGTATCCTTCATGGTCAACTCTAGTCAAATTGGGGCATTTTATCAGTTTCTTATAGTCATTCTTGGGTTCTAATCATCTATCTCTCATCTTGGACATTGCTATACTCTAATTTTATCATGTCTAGCCAGTTTATGCATCCCCTTACCTCATTTTGATTTCAATCCAGAGGGGGCAGAAATACTCTATCACTGCTTAGGAGCATTTGTTTGATCTTCTCACTTGTTCTCACTCTATTTTCTTTGCTAGGTGTTAGTATTTTTCTTGAATTTTGACATCATCTCTATCCTAGTGTTTAGTACTACTGCTATCAAACCATACATTTAGGATTTTCTATCTCTTTCTGCATTTTATTTTTTGGAATCAGATATTTATTTATATTGCTGCCTACTTGGCTTCTATTTTCTTTGATGTAATGTGTTCCCAGATCGATCACACATTAGTCAAAGAGGGGAAAATGTAATCACATAAAAATGGTCACCTAGACTATTAGCCCCCTTCTCAACATTTTGGCTAAATTAATTTAATCATTTACCTAGACCAAATTGCTAATAATCAATTTACTTGATTATAACCTATAGTTTGACTATGCTATCCTAAGTTCATTATTTGATTAAAAGAACATGTCCCCTTTTAATTAAATAAAAGACCCCATTCTTCTAACCCACTTAAAGTGCACACATAAAGTCTTTTTTCTATTTTGCAATTAAAAGAAAAGGCTTTGTGACTTTTGTCTTATATGACAAGTCAACTTATATTCTATTGGTTGATTTGTGTATGCACATGGATCACTCCTCTTTTCAAATTACAACGTTGATCATCCACCATCTTCATCTTGATCTCTATTGTCCATATGACTTTAAAAGGGAGAGAGCTTTCCCCCTCAAACCATCCATCTTTTGAGTATTGTTATGCTATAGGTTTTCTAACAAGTTTCTTTGGAGCTTTGTGGAGAACTTCTATTTCTTGTCTACATTCTCTCATACCATAGCATTTTAGCTTAGATTCATGTTGCATGTTAGTTTAGCTTCTATTTTGCAATAATCTATCTCACATAGCTTAATATTTGGATTTTAATACTCTCATACATGTTTTAGCATAGCTGCATTTCGCATTCTCATCTTAGCTTAGTTTTCATACTTGCATTGCATTCTTGAGGAACTCCTTGAGACATTTGCATTCTTGCATCTTGTCTTTGGAACCTCCCATTGCATGGTTTACTAGCAAGAAGAGTATTTTTAAGGCTTAGCTAAGAGCCCTTGAACTTGAAATACACTCTCTTGCACTCTATGGATAGGGAGCTCTAAGCCAGCATCCAAACATTCCAAACTCATGGAATCGTTTAGATAGAAGAGTTTAGAGTGTGACACAATTCAAGGGTACACTTATTTGTCTCTCATGGGTCTGAACCCTTGTAGCATTTGCATAGTTGCAAAGGTCATGGTGATGATTCTGATAGTGGCTTAGAGAAGACTCATCTCTATGGGAGTTTCCTCTCCAACACTTACCTCTAGTATACTCTTGTAAAATAGTTTCTGTTAGGATTAAACCACAGACAAAAAATAATAATTACATGAAAATATAACCAATAACAAAAAATAATAGATCACACAGAAAAGAACACAAGGCACCAAGATTTAACGTGGCTCACCCAATCCTTGGGCTATGTCCACCAAACAACAAGTCTGATATTTTTATGATCCAATGATTACAACCTAATTACAATCTGTAATCACTTACAACTTAATACTGCCGCAAGAACTTATTTTGCATCACCACTATGAAACAACCCTAACCCTAAGCCCTTTTATACAAGTGTTAAACTACTTTAGGGTTACTACATGTTGGCCATAAATTAGCCATTGCTTTAGTAGAAAATCTATGAATAGTACCAATTTTTTTTTTTTTTGGGGTGATGCCCCAAGCCCCAAAAAATTTATGAAGTATGTACAATACTTTCCTAATTAGTCACCACAAACTAATAATCTCCCACTTGGGGATTGATCAGGCTCCACACTAAAAAAAAATCTCCCACTTGGAGACTGATCTTGTAGCAATGTTTCTACTCCATGAGGCTCCCACTAGATCAAACCACCCTGGACTCTATTGTTCTGTTATTCATGTTCTATCTAGAAGACCAACCAAACCTGAAGAGGAGTTCAGCCTCTCCCTTGTTACTACCTTTTTCAACATATCTATTGGATTATCATTTGTATATATCTTCTCTAGCTTTAACTATCCATCCTCCAAAACTGACCGAATGAAATGGTACTACAACTGTATCTATTTGGTCTTTGAATGCACAACTGAATTCTTTGCAAGATGAATGGCACTCTAACTATTTGTGAACAAATAATTATCCTTTTGAGGATGTCCCAATTCTTTCAAGAAGAATTGAAGCCATATCATCTCTTTGGCTACTTCTATAGCAACTACATACTCTATCTCTATAGTGGATAAATCATTAAGTTTTTGTAACTTAGAAACCTAACTCACAACTGCCCCACCAATAGTAAAGACATAACTTGTAGTACTCTACCTAGTATCGATATCCCCTACCAAATCTAAGTCAACATAGCCTCGTAAATTAGTAGTAGAGCCCCCAAAGTGTAAACACTTATTGGATGTTCCTCTCAAATATCTGAGAATCAATTTGACTACATTCCAATGCTCAATTCCTGCATGACTCATATACCTGCTAACAACTCCCACTACATGTGCAATATCTAGCCTGATACATACCATAGCATACATAAAGCTTCCTATAGCTGAAGCATAGGGTACCTTGGACATGTTATCCTCCTCTTCTTGTGTCTTAGGACACATCTCCTTAGTCAACTTCAAATGACCAGGTAATGGTGTGCTGACAGCTTTAGCATTCTTCATAGGGAAATTTTGCAACACCTTCTCAACATAATCAGCCTAAGATAGCATCAATGTTTTGTTCTTTCTATCTCTACAAATCTTCACACTAAAGATTTTTTTTGCTACCCCCAAATCCTTCATAGAAAATGCATATGCTAATTAGTGTTTCAGCTCCTTAATGTGATCCATGTTAGACCCAGCTACAAACATATCATCAACATATAAACATAAAATAATGTAGTTTTCATCATCCAACCTCTTAAAGTAAACACAATGATCTGAATGACACCTACTATAATCATGCTCATGCATAAACCAGTCAAATTTCAAATACCATGTTGTCAAGGTGCTTGCTTCAAGCCATATAAACTTTTCTTCAATTTGCACACTAAGTTCTCCTTACCTTTGACCTAAAATCCCCATGGCTAAGCCATATATATATATATATATATATATATATATATATCACCATGAAAGAATCAAGTTACTCCAAATGCAAGTCTTCAGTAACCACAAGACTTAAAACATTATGGATAGAAGTCATTTTAACAACAGGAGAAAATATCTCATCAAAATCAATGCCCTTTTTCTATGCAAATCCTTTCACAACTAACCTAGCTTTAAATCTTTTCTTACCTCCTTCCTCTTATTTCAACCTATATACCCACTTATTCTATAAAGCTCTTTTACCTGTAGACAACTTGCATAAATCCCAAGTTTTATTTTTCAGCAAAGAGTCCATTTAATCTTTCATTATAGACTCCCACTAAATCTTAGTATCCACCTTCACAACTTCATCATAACTTTTAAGTTCACCAACATTAGTAAGTAAAATAGAATACAAAGAGGGAGAAAATCTTTTTGGAGGTCTGATTTGCCTTGTTGACCATCTAACATTCATCGTTGTGTGTGGTATTTGTTGTTGCGATTGTTGCACATCATGAGGAATGGTTGGAACATTAGCTTTTAGAGTATCATCCAACACTATGTAATCGTGTTCTTTCTTCTCATGTTACTGCAACAAATCTTTTTACAACACTTTCTCATTGAATATGACATCCTAACTTCTTACAATTTTTTGATTTTCAAAATCCCAAAGCCTATAACCAAACTCATTAATGCCATATCCAAAAAATACACATTTTTTTCATTTAGCTTCTAGTTTGGTTCTATTTTCAGAATCTATGTGAGCAAATGCTTCACATCTGAAAGTTTTGAGAAAAGAATAACTCACCTTCTTACTAGTCCATGCTTTCTCTAGAATACCACAACCCAAAGGAGTAGAGGGACCTTTATTAATCAAATATACAATAGTATTGATAGCCTCTACCCACATGTATAAGGGCAACCCAGTATGTAACCTCATGCTCTTTGCATGCTCCATTATAGTCCTGTTCATACATTTAGCCACTCCATTTTCCTATGGAGATAACATTAATGGAAAAATAATCTTCAAATTCATGACTGCAATACTCACCACCATTATCAGATCTGAGACATTTTAATTTCTTACAAGTCTCATTTTCAACCAAGCATTTCCATTTCTTAAAAGTTTGAAATACATCAGATTTCTATCTAAGAAAATAAACCCATACTTTTCTAGTTGCATCATCAATAAATGTAACATAATAATGAGAACCACCAAGGGAAGATACCTGAGCTAGTCCCCATACATCAATATGCACAAGCTCTAATTTCTCTTTTTTGTTTTCCTTCCTAGTCTTCAAAAAACTCACTCTCTTTTGTTTTACATACACACAACTCTCAAAGAAATCCATACTAACACATTTTAGACCTAGTAAAACTTTCTTTGAATGAAGTACTTTCATACCTTTCTCACTCATGTGCCCAAGTCTATTGTGCCACAATGTTGTATCAGAATCTATAACAACTATTTGTTCTCCTTTCTCAACTACAACAATTGTTCTTGAACATTCATTTTTCTCTAAAACAATTGACGTAGAAGGAACAATATGACCTATACAAAGATATAAGGTGCCTACTTTCACACCTTTTGCTACTACAAGGGTACCTTTTGAAACCTTCCAATTTTTATCATTAAAAGTAACTACACAACCCTCATCATTGAGTTGCCTTGCTGAAATTAAATTTTTACTTAGCCTTGGAACATGTTTTACCTCATGTAGTAGCCAATGATTCCCATTTTGCAACTTAATCTTAATTTTTTCCTTTCCAGCAATCTGACAAGGTTCATTATCCCCCAAATAAACAAGTCCAAAATTCCATTGGACATAATCAATGAAAAAACCTCTATGAGGTGTAGCATGAAAAAAACCACCAAAATCTAAAACCTATGAATCATCAACACTTTCTAAAGATAGAAGCAAAGCATCCTCTTTGGATTTGTTACTTACTACATTTTTTTCCTTGTCTCCATCTAATTTATCTCATTTATTTTTCTTTCAATTCTAGCAATCTTTCTTTTTATGACCTAGTTTCCCATAGTACCAATAGTCATTGGGTCCTCTCAATTGAGACCTCCTCCCTTCTGACTTTTCTCTTGATTTTTCACAATTTCTAGAGTTGGTCTCTCAGTCTTTTTGCCCCTACTTTGTGTAGTCAAAGCACTTCCTGATGTAGATCCACCTGAGGTTTTTCTACTAGTTTCCTCACTTAAAATAACACTAATCACATCATCATATTTTAGGGTTCTAGATTTAGAAACAGAGTTACTCATAGCCATTACCAAGATATTCCAACTTTTAGACAAAGAACACAAAATTAAGAGAGCCCTAATTTCTTGATCAAAATTGACACCCACAGTAGATAACTGACTAGTAATAGTATTAAACTCATTTAAATGATCTGTAATAGATCTTCCTTCTACCATTTTCATATTAAATAAATGCTTCATGAGAAATACCTTGTTTGAAGTAGACGGCTTTTCATATAGCTTCACTAGGGTTTGCATCAATTCTTCTGTTGTCTTCACTTTTGTAATATTAAATGCCACCGATGGTGCAAAGCATAATTGAATGCTTCCAAGTGCCTTTTTGTCTAAAAGATTCCATTCATCATTTGACATAGATCCCTAATTCTTAGCTTTGCCTTCCAATGGCTTCCATAAATCCTTCTAATAAAGATAGTCTTCCATTTGCATCTTCCATAACTAGAAGTTCTCCCGTTAAACCTATCAACCCTCAGCTTACTGTTGTCTATCATCGCTCCCACTTGACTATGAGATCCCACTCAACCATGAGAATTTCTTGTAGAGGATAACTAAAAAAACAACCTTGCTCTAATACCACTTGTTAGGATTAAACTACAGACAAAAAGTAACAATTACATGCAAATATAACCAATAACAAAAAATAATAGATCACATAGAAAAGAACACAAGGCACCAAGATTTAACATGGTTCACCCAATCCCTAAGTTACATCCACCAAACAACAAGTTTGGTATTTTTATGATCTAGTGATTACAACCTAATTACAATCTGTAATCCCTTACAACTCAATACCACTGCAAGAACCTATTTCGCATCACCACTATGAAACAACCCTAACCCTAAGCCCTTTTATACAACTATTAAACTGCTTTAAGGTTACTACATGTTAGCCATAAATTAAACATTTCTTTAGTGGCAAATCTAGGTATGGTGAATCTACAAATAGTAACACAAATTTTTTTTTGAGGCAATGCCCTGAGCACTAAAGAATTTACAAAGTATGTACAATACTTTCCTGATTAGTCACTACAAACTAACAGTTTCTTCTCTCTTAGGGATGAGGAAGATATGCAAGAGTTGTTTCCATGAATTTTATCTCATGGAATGTGTGGAGTCTTAATAACCTCCCTAAAAAATACTATGTGCAAGATACTACACACCGAATTGGTATCCTGGACATCATTTTCCTCCACAAAGTTATGATTTTAGGGTTTTTTCTTAATTCTTCTTGCCATGTTATTTGGCTAGGAAACACTATTTTTTCTTCCCGGCATAAAGCTGGTTGAGGTGGTGTAGTTTCTCTCCTCTCACCTCATTTAATTTCTTCTACTATTGCTGATGGTTCTGACTCTAAGTACAAGACTGTGCAAATCTTTTTGTCCTTCCACAATCCTTCTTTTGGGATTTTTTATGTTTATGCTCCCAATGATGTTGGTGAGAAATCCCAATTTTTGCATTGGATGGAAGATTCTTTGTCACCTACCACTTGGGTCATGCATGTGGACTTTAATATGGCCTAGTTGGCTTCCAATAAAGAAGGAGCTCTATATTTTCATTAGATAGCTAGAGAACAAGAAGCCTTGTGCTACATGTGAAATAAATTAGTCCTTTCTGATCATAATGTCCATTTTTGTTGTGCTAGTGGGACTTGGCATACTTGGTCTACTACTAGAGTTGGCTTTGACATTATTTTAAAAGGCTCAATCATGTGATGATTTTCATACAATATTTTTCTCTTTTCTAAAGAAAGGGAACTACATGTCATTCCTCTACCAAATGTGACTCTATCAGACCATTTCCCCATTCTCTTTATTGTAGGAGTTGATGAAATCCAACTCCACAGCTCACCAAGATCACTTGCATGCAAATAACCCGTCAAAGGGAAACCATGGAAGAAAGAGATGGAGCTTGGAAAAACCCTAAATGGACATGAGAGAGAACATATTGCAAATAAAAAAATGTATTTACAATGAAAATGGAATGTTGAGATACAATGAGAGAGTGTGAATATAAAGGCCTCATGGAAGCTTGTAGAACAAGTTGGAAAGAGGTAGAAGATAAGGTTGATAACTAAGCACTCTTCCACAAAAAGGTGGAACATGCTAGAAGGGAAAAAACTCCTGTGTTGTCAACATCTCATCACTACAACAACTAAATATTAAATAAATGCATTAACTTAAGTAAGCTTAAGTAATAGAATAAATAATAAATAATAAATTAGTTACTCTAACACCCCCCCTTAAGTGCAACTTAGGGGAATGCCTTAAGCTCACAAAACTAAGATGAACGTGCAGAATGGGTCCCAACAATGAGACCATGTTAGGTACCCATGTACAATGCAAATGAATGCAACCTCTAAAAATAGGGAAAGAGAGAAAACCACATGGGAAAAACCCTCCCCCAAAAAGAGGTAAGAACTTAGTGAAGAACTGAAGAAGCCTCCAACTAGAGAAATGTCCCCATAAAATAAGAAGAAAAAGTGATCATGAAGAGCATTAGTGAAGCATGAAGAAGCTACAAATTCTACCATCAAAAAGAAAATACTAATATGAAGAACCTCCATGGAAGAAAAAGACATGAATTGAGCATGTCTAGATGGTAGATGATCCATCTCACCAAAATGCATAGGTAGCCAGCCACTACAATCACCTCATATATAGGATCAACCACTGAATACATAGCTCACACTATCAAACCATCAAACCAAGGATGCATTGGAACAACAACATAGCCCACCCTTAATGTAGATGGGGTGAGATGATAGGAAATTGAGAAGGTGGGTCAAAATCCTCTACAAACATAATCAAGAATGACGAGAGAGGAAGAGGTACAAACACCTATAAAGACATGGTCACACTGATGCTGCATGGAAAAACAAAAGGAAGAAGGCCTAAAATGGCAAACAACTATCCCCCCATGGTGCTTTATAAAAAGAGTGCAAATGCAACTATCTCAAAATAACATTCATGAATCTGAAATGCAAGAATGACACTTTATCTCAGAGTGTATACATAAAAGTGCTTACAAATGATGTCTACAATGATCAAAAAAGAAAAAAAGTTGACACAAAAGATAGGATAGCCCAAAACAAAAAAACCATACCAGGAAAATGATCCTCAGACCTAAAACACCCAAGATATCCACCATAGAGAAAAGATGCCAAAAACATGATAGAAAGAGCATGAAAACATTATTTTTTTAAAAAAATTATAGAGAAAAGATGCCAAAAACATTATATGAGATGAGAGAGAACATATTGCAAATAAGGAAAATTCATTTACAATGAAAATGGAATGTTGAGATCCAATGAGAGAGCTTGAATATAAAAGCCTCATGGAAGCTTGTAGAACAAGTTGGAAAGAGGTAGAAGATAAGATTGAAAACTAAGCACTCTTCTACAAAAAGGTGGAACATGCTAGAAGGGAAAAAACTCTAGTGTTGTCAACAACTCATCACTTCAACCACTAAATATTAAATAAATGCATTAACCTAAGTAAGCTTAAAAAATAGAATAAATAATTAATAATTAATTATTTACTCTAATATTTATTGTCACCTAGAAAATAGCTCAGAGGTGTTCTTCTAAAACTCATTTTTTCTCAACACATCATTGCTAAGTTATGAACCCACTATGACTCATATTTTATATGTCTAGAAATTAGAACCTCAACCCCACACTCAATTTGAGTGGATACACTAGTGGAATGAAGCCATCAATTATATGACAAGATTTCTTCAAATCTACAATAGATAACTTATTTTGTACCACACGTGCTCATATGAAACCACCACCAAAGATTTGTGTGTAGCCTATGATGCTTTGGCCTTGAATCCATTTGATTCAAACCTATAACTTTAGCTTGCTAATCTTTGTTGCTAAAAGAAATTTGCTGACAATTATTCTACTAGGGGAGCCCAGATCAAAGCTTACATTCACTAGCTCCAAGTTGGAGATCAAGCTTCAAAAGAGTTTTTTCAAGATATTAGAGCTCATCATACCTCTGTGGGGATTAAAAGAATCAAGGAAGGGTAGTAGGTTTTTTCTAACCTTATTTACATTCTTCAAGCCTTTTTTTTATCACTACGAGAAGTTCTTCACTACTCAAGACTTTATGCTTGAGTGTAAGAAAGCCCTAAAGGAATGAATTATTGTCACTCCTAACCATCTCATAGTTGAGAAGCATGCCTTCTGTGAGGAATTCATTACCATTGGTGACCTTAAGGAGGCTATATTTTCCATGGGGGATAAAAAATTCCCTAGGTATGATAGGTTCCCCTTTGAACTCTACAAAGCCTTCTAGGACTCCATTGGGCCTAGTCTTCATAAGGTGTACCTAGAAGCGTATTATTCTAAATCTTTAGGTAGTATTATCAACAAAGGAAACATTAAGTTCATACCTAAAGCTGGAGATCTAGGAGTCATTTTTAATTAGCATCCCATCACCATGTTGAATGTCTCTTATAAAATTATAGCCAAAGCCTTGGTGCTCAAGATTTTACATGTTCTACCTTTGATTGTTTTCCCAGAATAGACTGGTTTTATCGAATCCCACTTTATCTTGGACAACATCATTGTTGTTTGGGAAGGTATGGAATGAGCCTGTCGATCTAAGAAACAAGCTCTTTTTCTTAAAATTGATTTTACTAAAGCTTATGATTGCATAGAATGGTTTTTCATTCTAGCTATTCTTCATGCCCTTAGCTTTAGACCAGTCTGTAGAGATGCTCTTTGGCAAAGCTTATATGTGTATCACCATTACTAGCAAGCAATATAAGGCCTTTAACCTTTTCAAATCCATTCATCAAGGGTGTCCTATAGCTCCTACACTATATGTATTGGTGGATGAAGGGCTTGACTACCTATTGGCTCACTCCATCTTGGTCAGTTGAGTTTGTGGCATCTCTCTTCCAGAGTCCCTGGCTCAACTAGTTAATGGACACTTTACTGATGATTCCTTCCTCACTCTAGTTCAGAATGAAGAGAATTTCATTAATGTGCTTCACTTTTTGGACACCTTCTTCTTGGCCTTTGGATCCACTATTTAGTGGTACAAGACTCTTTGTTATAGAATATCCTTCCTTCCTATTCTGTCATGTCTTGCTTAGTTCCATTGGAGATGGATCCAACATGGAGAATGTTTTTAGTTTTTGTGCATCCCCTTTGCTTTCCAGATCTTGACAATTGATCTCTAGAATTTTGTGCTTGAAAAAACTTCTCTTTTGTGCTCAAGAGAACTTGAAAATTTATTACACCATGGCTTCATTGGGTTGGCAATGGATTCAAAGATAGGCTCTCTATGAATCAACATGATTTATGATGGTCATCCTTGTTTTCTCTTGAGGTTGTGTCACTTTCCAATATTCAAGATGTCAATTCTCTACATTTTTTCAAACATGGCATCAAGATTCCCAAAGATCATTTCTCTAGAACCACCATGTGTTTGAGATCTTGGGAAGACATGTAGGTCTAGTTTCATTTGACTCACCTAGATCAATAGAATTTTGATTTACTAGTGTCTACTATTCCTCCTTATTTGCTTCACAAGATTGGCATTCAATCTATTAAGCCTTGGTGGAAGGAGTGGAAATAGTATCTATGCACTCCTCTTGTCAATTACAAGCCTAGGCTAGGATACTTGTGGTTGGTGCCTCACCTACCCATGGTTGAGTCTCTCAACCACCATTGGCATCTTCAGTCCACACAACTAAATTGGAAGTACAATTTTAAAGTTATTTAGAAAGTCATTACTAAGACAAAGATTTCACACTTTTCCTAGTGTCTCCTTTTTCATTGTGTGCATCTGGGACCTTGACTCAAGCATATGGGTATTCTTGACCCATGGTGTCCTTTTTGCAAACAACCCCTGAGTCTTTCTTACACATCTTTTTGTTTTGTCACAAATCTCAACAATATTGGCTCTGGATACATGAATTTTCAAGCCTTTTAGGCCATATTTATTTTCTTGGCACATGGCCTTTCTTGGAGATTCCACCAAGATACCCTTCAATTTTTCTCATATTTGGCATGCTTTCAGAATGGAGATCTTATTTTCTATATGGAAATATAGAAATGTAGTACTCTTTACTCATAGTTTTCTTAATATTAATGTGTCTTTATATGCTAAAGCTTGTATTTTCAATAACGTACTACTCCATATTGAAGTGCAAGCCAACAAGGTGGCCCACCTGCAGGAGATGCTCAGCCACATGGGGCTCTAATACCACTTGTTAGGATAAACCACAGACATAAATAAAAACTACATGCAAATATAACCAATAACAGAAAATAATAGAACACACAGAAATGAACACAAGGCACCAAAATTTAACGTGGTTCACCCAATCCCTGGGCTACGTCCACCAAACAGCAAGTCTGATCTTATTACAATCCAATGATTACAACTTGATTACAATCCGTAATCCCTTATAGCTCAATACTGCTGCAAGAAACAATTTCGCATCACAACATTATGAAAAATACCCAACCCTAAGCCCTTTTTATACAAGTATTAAACCGCTTTAGGGTTATAACATGTCGGCCATATGTTGGCCATAATATACTACAGTATTGACAGCCTCCGCCCACATGTGTAAGGGCAACCCAACATGCAACCTCATGCTCCTTGCACACTCCATTATAGTCCTGTTCATGCTTTTAGCAACTCCATTTTCCTGTGGAGTCCTTGGAATAGTTTTTTGTCTATGAATACCATTAGTGGAGCAATAATCTTCAAATTCATGACTGCAATACTCACCACCATTATCAGATCTGAGACATTTTAATTTCTTACCAGTCTCATTTTCAACCAAGCATTTCCATTTCTTAAAAGTTTGAAATACGTCAAATTTCTGTCTAAGGAAATAAACCCATACTTTTCTAGTTGCATCATCAATAAATGTAACATAATAATGAGAGCCACCAAGGGAAGATACCTGAGCCGGTCCCCATACATCTGTATGCACAAGCTCTAATTTCTCCTTTTTGTTTTCCTTCCCTGTCTTTACAAAACTCACTCTCTTTTGTTTTCCATACACACAACTTTCATAGAAATCCATATTCACACATTTTAGACCTGGTAAAACTTTCCTTGAATGAAGCACTTACATACCTTTCTCATTCATGTGCCCAAGTCTATTGTGCCACAACGCTGTATCAGAATCTACAGTAACTATTTGTTCTCCTTGCTCAACTACAGTAATTGTTCCTGAATATTCATTTTTCTCTGAAACAATCAAAGTAGAAGGAACAATATGACTTATACAAAGATATAAGGTGCCTACTTTCACACCTTTTGCTACTACAAGGGAACCTTTTGAAACCTTCCAATTTTTATCATTAAAAGTAACTACACAACCCTCATCACCGAGTTGCCCTGCTGAAATTAAATTTCTACTTAGTTTTGGAACATGTCTTACCTCATGTAGTAGCCAATGATTCCCATTCTGCAACTTAATCTTAATTTTTTCCTTTCCAACAATCTGATAGGGTTCATTATCCCCCAAATAAACAAGCCCAAAATCCCCTTGGAAATAATCAATGAAATAAACTCTATGAGGTGTAGCATGAAATGAAGCACCAGAATCTAAAACCCATGAATCATCAACACTCTCTAAAGACATAAGCAAAGCATCCTCTTTGGATTCATTACTTACCACATTTGCCTCCTTGTCTCCATCTGATTTATCTCCTTCATTTTTCTTTCGATTCCAGCAATCGTTCTTTTTGTGCCCTAGTTTCCCACAGTACCAGCAATCATTTGGTCCTCTTGATTGAGACCTCCTCCCCTTTGACTTTTCTCTTGATTTCTCATGATTTCCAGAGTTACTTCCTCTTTCAGTCGTTCTGTCCCTACTTTGTGCATTTAAAGCACTTCCTGATGTAGATCCACCTAAGGATTTTCTATGAGTTTCCTCACTTAAAATAACACCGATCACATCATCATATTTTAGGGTACTAGATCCAAGAACAGAATTACTCATCGCCATTACCAAGCCATTCCAGCTTTCAGGCAAAGAACACAAAATCAAGAGAGCCCTAATTTCTTCATCAAAATTGATACCCACAGAAGATAATTGACTAGTAATAGTATTAAACTCATTTAAATGATCTGTAACAGATCCACCTTCTACCATTTTCATATTAAATAAATGCTTCATGAGAAATACCTTATTTGAAGCGGAGGGCTTTTCATACAGTGTCTCTAGGGTTTTCATCAAATCTTCTATCGTCTTTGCTTTTGTAATATTAAATGCCACCGATGGTGCCAAGCATAACTGAATTCTTTCGAGTGCCTTTCTGTCCAAAAGATCCCATTCAGCCTCTGACATAGTTCCCTGATTCTTGGCTTTTCCTTCCAATGGCTTCCATAAATCCTTCTGATATAAATAGTCTTCCATTTGCATCTTCCATAACTGGAAGTTCTGCCCATTAAACCTGTGAGACTTTCCTGCAGAGGATAACTGAAAGACAACCTTGCTCTAATACCACTTGTAGGGCCCATTTTCCATTGCACCAAATTTTTTTTTTTTTGAGGCGATGCCCTGAACCCCACTATTTATGAAGTATGTATAGTAATTTCCTGATCAGTCACCACAATCTAACAGGAAATGCTCCATTTATAGTTTCTTGACTGCTGCTGAATTTCATTTTGGCATATCAAACTCTACCCCATGGCCACTACCGTGGGTGTAGTTCCTTGGCCCACTACTCATAGACATCTCTATCCTAGGCCCCATGTCACTCTCTTAGTGACTAAGATGTTCAACATCATTGCTCTACCTCTCTATGGTGTGGTTATGTGTGGTCCCTAATTGCTCCTCTTGCTGCTCCTTATTCTACTGGTTGGTCAACTCCTCTAGCTTTGGACCCCAAGTGGTCATTCCCTTGTATGGACCTAGCCATTTCTCCTCTCGAGGAAGAGGAATAAGAAAAGGAACAAGCTTTTGTGGGTATTGATGATGGGTAAGCTCCTCCCAAGCCTTCTTCCAACCCTATAGACAACTAATGTTTTAATGATAGACATGATCCTCCTCCCTTGATTGGTGCTACTTTGGCTACCTGAGGGAAGTGTTTATGCTTTTTTTTTTTTATGAATACTTGTTAAGTGTTTTCAGCTCTACTGTATGAACTTTCACGAGGTGATCTTGTATCTGCTGACCCCTTTTTTTGTGAATATGTTACTTCAATATTCTATTAATAGAGAAGGGACTATTCATCAATTTTTTTAATAAAATTAATATATTATATTGTATAATATAGTATAATATATTATAATATTATATTATTTTTAATGTAATAATATATTGTATATTTAATGTATACTATATTATATAATATTTATTAAATATATAATAATATAATAAATTGTAATATTATAATTTAATATACACTATTTAATAATCCCCCTCACTCTCCTCCCTCTCTCCTCATCATACTCTCTCTCTCTCTCTCTCTCTCTCTCTCTCTCTCCCACCTTAGGTTTTCATCCTCTATGAGTCTGTCTCTTTCTCTATTTCATATAATGAAATGCATTTCTAATAAATAATTGTTGATTGGTGGAAGTATAAACATGATAGCAAGATACAAGGGGGGGGGGGGGGGGGGGGTGGGGAGGGGGCGATGAATCAAAATCTTAAACACTTTCACTTTTTAGCAATTCATTCAATCATTCACCACTTGTCTTATGCCTATAAAATTGGTAAAAGTAAAGTTCTTGTAACATGTAAATCTAATCTATCATAGTCATGAAAATAAACACATAACACAATATTTCTTACCCAGAAACCCTTCAAGGTGAAGGTAAAACTAGGATGGGGATGACACCCACAAATATTCACTACTACAATAATAAAGTTAACCTATTTGAGTTACAATGTTTGACCTTAATATATGATCTACCTAGTGAGGGGTGTGCCCTATTAAAATATTTTGAGACTATTAGGTTTCACTTTGTTAGAGGATTTAACACTTATAATAAAGTATGGACTATGTTAGGAGATCTACAAAGCTCTACTAAGACCACTCTATTAAAAGATTTACCCTAATTCAAGTTGATTAAAAATGATTTAGTACCTAACTCTCAGTATGCTCTGTAAGCTGATTTGAGTCTCCTCTTCTCAAATTGATCCTATCTTCTAATCTGATAAATATTTTCTTCCCCTTCACTGTACTAACTAGGTCACTTTCTCTAATATGCAATAATAGAACACTTCCACTGACTTTTGATATGATCTTAATCCTTCACTTCACTATTCACACATTACTCCTTGTTTGTCATAGTGTTTTCATCTCCTCTCTCATTATCACCTTCTTGGTTAAGATCTTCTCTATTTAAAGAGTTTTGTAAAGAGTTTTCTAGATGCTTCCATCTTTTGCCTCTTCATCTAAGTTGTTGATCACAAAACATAGGGATCTGTGATCCATGTCATAAATGCATAAAAACCTCTGTATCAACTTTTATAATTATTAAATTTTCCTTCCATGTCATCTTGAGAATGGTTTACTTCAATTTTTTTATCATTTCTAGCTTGTATTTAAACTTTGCATTGTTCAACACTTACTATCTTTAATATTCGACATTGTTGCTAATGCTTGGTCTATACTATGCTCAACACTTATATGCTTGAAATGCTCAGTAATTGTTGAACTCAACTTGAATAGAAGTACTTAGTGTCCACATACTTGCTTGGCTCTTATGTAGATACATACCTATGTACATGAATCAAGCTATATAGAGTAGTTCAGTTGCAATGATGACCATTTGACTCTACCTAGTAAATGACTAAGTGTTTGACACTAATAGACAACAATAGTTAGAGATGCCAAAAATATCCCCCTTTTATATTACTAGAAAAAACACTTTGTAATGATTACATTGTTACAAATACAATATGATATGAGTACTCCCTAATTCTTATGACTCAGTTAATGTACCACATCAAAATTGTGATGAATGCCAAATAAATTATGAATAAACAATGTATAAATACACATTAGTCTAAATAGTCTGATATCTTATTGTCATACCATGTTTACCTGTTGAAATCTAAACTTTATGGCCCATTCATATGTCAACTCCTCCTTTATAACATTTTTTTGAATTTCTTTCCTTGTATGAAAAATATTCCCCCTTGTTTTTAAAACTTATGTCACAGTTGATGGGGATGAATGGTGAAAGAACACCATATTTATTAATTAATGCCTTATGAAATTGAGTGATCATGAAAGATGCATGATCCCATGTGATTATTTCTACCTCCCACTACAACATTTATGGTTAATTTGTGATGGTAGTGTGATTTGTTTGTGATTTTTATGTTTTTTTTAGGTGTCCTCGATGACATCATTATACCAACATTGGCATCATAATTGTGATGTCCACATGATTATAAACAAAATAAAATGAAAACATGACATTAACCATTCCAAATTTAATCAATTGTGGAGAGCTACACATGAAAGAGTGTGGAGAGCTCCGAATGAGGGCCCTTGCTCTGTGATTTCATTGTCATGTTGTGCCCTTGTGATCTCCATGCCCTTGATTTACGATTTTGTTTCCATGTTGTGCCCTTGTGATCTTTGTTCCCTTTCTTTGAATTGCCTTGGAGTGGAAGAGGATTAAGTGTTATATATACCTCAATGAAATAAGTAAGAAATTTTATATCTACAATAACATAGTGTTTGCGTTTACATCATGTCTAACAACTGTAACAAAAAAAACGTGTGACCAATTTTATTTTCTTATATATCAATTTATGAAGCTTCATGGAATCAAATGTTGCCTCTTTGAATCATATAAAATAAAATATCTTAATGGAGAAAAAAGATAATTGTCTATCAAAAATGTTGCTACCTGAGCCAACATATGATCTACTTCATCACAGACAAGTATATTTATGTATCTCATGCTCAAAACTTTTTCCACCATCCACTTTTCAACTATACTAGGTGTACCAATTATAACATGCTTAGTAAAAGGTCTATTCCTTTTGATGTAATTCTCAGTAAGTGGGATCAAGGAAAGTGACCTCAAGTTAAAAAAATTGTCATAAGATCCAAGGGGTGAAAACTTGGAAATGGGTGCTACTTGAGGCCTTTGTACCCCTATTTCTTAGTGTGTGTCCTTGACACTTAGCCTTTCTCCATCATTCCTTGACCTTGTTTCCTTGGTTTGGAATTGGTCTTTTTCTTTGTCTAGGGGGCATAAATGTGTTAGCTTTGGTCTCTTGGATATGTTAGTCTCTAGGACACCTCGCAAACATTGTTTTTTAACACCACCCCAACTCTATTTTTTAATACAACCCCTAACATCAGGTTTTTTTCAACACTTATCAGTTTCATCTTACCCAATTTTTTCATGTTATCTTACCTACTTGCAAGAATTCAATCCTTATCCTTAGAACTCAATATTAGTTAGCACACTTACATTTTTAAACAAAAACACTTAATGCTTGAGCTATGTCATGATCTTTTCTATCTGTGCTAACTGTTATTAATTTTTGTTGAGTTTTCTTATCTAATAAGTCTTTCTAGTATGTATAGCTAAAGGAGTTGGGACATGGAGCATATTTTTCTTTTCTTTCTACTTGTGGGTATGGTCTTAAAACTCTAGAATGTCTCTTGTTGTCCCCTTGAACACTTAGGAGATTTGAGGTATCATCCTTGACTATTTTTTGTACAACCATTCTTATGGTCATCCCAACATCTATGCCTTGATGTGAGTGTGGTTTTACTTCATTAAATTGGGTAAGCTAACATCAAAGTCATCTTGATCTTTATGTCTTTGATACTTATGTTATAATATTTCTACATTCCAATATGATATAAATCACATTCATATTTTCATAGTTATGCTTGTGACTAGTGATTATTATGTGATTTTTTGATATTTTTTAATAATGGCCCAATGATGAAAATAAGTTCCTTTGCATTCTTTCATGAATGATGAACACAAAACCCTATGTTATAGTTGCTCTATTGCAAGTACACCTTTGAATTTTTATGTATCTTGTATTGTTAGACTTCATGTTACTTTGAATTTTTAGGTTGTATCATGAGTTTGAGAGGGTTTATCTTCATCTTTCTTTTGGACTTTTAATCAACTGTGGTCATGTCTTGATCTTCATTTCCTTATCTTCTTTTGTGATCTCAATCAAAATTTTCTATCTTAAATAGTTGATTGATTTTGAGGCATTCTCTTTCTTGAGGAAAATTCTCTTTCTTCTTTCCATTTCTTTCCACCTCTTCCAAACTTTTGTCTTCCATTTTCTTTCACCGTACTTCTTTTTGTCTAATTCAAATTTGGGTCATAATCTTTCATGCTTGATGATCTACTTTGGTTTTGTGATCATTATATTTTTCATCTTACATAAGAACCTTGTCTTTAGTTCAATTTGATCAAATTTATCAAATTTATGTTTCTCCTCTATTTCATTTCAATCTTGACCATGAGGGGGTAGTACCTATCAAACTTTAATCCTTGAGTTAGCTTTATCAATATTTGTTCCTTCTAGGATAGTCTTATCTTTATCAAGCCAAAATTGTTATCAAAATTTGTGCTCTTTGTCCTAATATATTCCTAAGTTGATCACATATCTATGTTGTTTTGTGATCCCAAATCAACCTCACACTTCAACTTTTGACTACATGTGTTCCTAAAATGATCACACATTACTCAAAGAGGGGAAAATATATGCACCCTAAAATAGTCGCCTCGACTATGGACCCTATTCTTCAATTTATTAATTTTCTGAATCAACTTATCAATTTCCCGAATCAATGCATTGCAATATTTTATTAAATCAATTCAAATCATTTTCCTTGATCAAATCATAATTAATTTAATTATTTCAATATTTCATAAGGTTTGATCATCTTATTCTAAGTCTTATAGAAAACTTCTCTTTTAATGAAATGAAATAGCTACTATTTAATTAAAAGAACTTGCTCCCTTTTAATTAAATAAAATCCTCACTTAAATATCTCTTTGCAATGAGAAAAGGAAATAAATAAAATAAATCCTTTTTCTCTACACTTAAATGAACATATTTCTAAGTGGTATTCCTTAATTTCCTCTTTCCACTTTCTTGTCAAGCACTCCTCTTTTCTCATTGGTGGAATTTAGTCCAACACAGATCAAGCCTTATTATCTCATAGTAGTTGCAAGAAGCCTCCCACCTCCAGAATTAACTATATAAGGAGCCCTCTCCTTCTCATTTGGGGAGGTTAGTTTCTATATTATTGTTATGTTGTAGGTTTGGAGAGTGATTTTGGAGGAGTTGGAGCATTAGGGTTTGAGCCTTAGGGCTTGGACATTCAAGATTCATTGAAACTTTTATCTTCTTGTTTTCCTCTCTCATGCATCCATGGCTTCCATCATCATGCTTCATCCTTGCATTTTCATATCATATTAGAGTCATATTTGCTTTCATAGATCAATTTTGCATTGTTATTTTCTTTCATAGATTAGATTTCCTTTCTTGCATTGCTTTGAATTGTTATCATTTAGATTAACTTGCATCTTCATTTGCATGCATATTTGATGATCATGGAGATTAGCATTCTTGTTTTTCCTCTTTTAATCTCTCATTTTATGGTGTACTTTCATGGGCACAAACTAGATCAAACTAAGGGCTCCATTACAAACCCTTGCACTCCATGAACAAAGAGCTATGAGTCACCATTTGAGATCTTATTCTTGAGCAATCTTGGATATAATGACTCATAGAAGTGTGCCAACATTTTAGCACAGAATTCGCAACATCATGAAACATGCCAAAGTTATGGATGTACACTTACCTATTTTTAAAAGGACTTCTTGATTTTGTATTAAATTTGTTTGAAATGAGGATTCTATGACAAAAAAGTCATTTACAAGATGATATTTCAAATTACTTCAAAACAAAATCTAGATAGAAACATTAACAACCTGCATTGCCAACTCTCTTGTTGGGCATACACAAAGTGCATGTGGTGCATTAATCTTCAGATTAACTCCACTCAACATATCTAGAATAAAACAAGTAGTCTTTCTAGACCCATTGTGAGCCTAAACAATTAAATTTTGATGAGGTGGTCTAATAATTATTGGAAGAGCTATTTCTAGGATTTTCCTCAACTTCTCAAATCCAATCTCTAGATAGAGATCCCTGAGTAGTTCAGATGAAAGGTTCAAGTCCTAAAATGTTTTTTCTAAAGTATAAGAAGTGTCCCTAGTAGTAATCTACATTAATATTTCATCTAGATTTTATTTTTTTATAGTTGCAGATAAATGTTGTCAAGATGCATGCATTGGAAAGCACTCAATGACCATATTCTCAATGAATAGAAGATAACCTCTTCTATTTTGATAAAGGAAGCTTAATAGCTCATAGTATGCATTACTATTTATTAATGATATGAAGGCTTCATACATAACCCATGAGATATGAAAGTCTTCCCATCTAGTCTATCACATGCTCTTCATTTTTTTGATAAAACTTTGGAATGGATCAAAAATTTAATAATCTAAATTTTGAAAGAATTCTTGAACCTTGGATAAGATGTAATCACTTGTAAAGATAGAAGGCAAAATAACATCTTCACATTGACTTGTCATGACTGACAGTCTAAGCATATAAGAATTTGATTTATTAAAAGCCTTAATTTCAATTTGATTACAATTTTATTTTCTCCTAATCGTGGAGTAGCCAATCAAAATAATAACAACAAGAGTATGAGTTGGTCACCCCACCACTATCTAGACTACAATAAATTGAATGTAATTTAAACCTCTAAAGACAATACTTAGGAATTGGGAAAGAAAAAATTGCCTCCTCTTGAGCCAAGTTTGGTAATGTAGACTTATAATTCCACATAAGACAAAGAAATCAATATAGTCCTGATGATGATGTTGAGTTAATTATTTCTTGTCTTAGTATGAAAACTCATTCTATAATCCTTTAGTCTTTTCTTACAAAGAAGTTATTACTACAGAAAAATAAAATTCATTAAGATGATGTAATTTTGAGTTGGGAAAAATGAACCATATTTTTAATGATGTATTTACACTATTTGAAGAAATCCTTTCCCTTACTATATTTGAATGCTTTATGTTATACTTAGTATTTGGTTTAAGATATTGCCCTTACTATATGGTTAAAATTGAATAAATACTAGTGAGTTTAAATCCTCTTTGTGATCTCTTTTAGTGGGACTTTATAGTAGCTATATACCTTTATTGGTTTTTGTTAGGCATATAAATGCCACCAGAGGCTTGTGATCCATTTAAACTATGACACATGAGTTTGAGTGCTATAAAAAATTGGTTTGCAATTTAATTTTTATTCATTTGAAGTCTTGGCACATTATCATTAGAATATGTTTAAAATCATGTTAGCATAATTACTACTCTCATAAATCAATATGGACATACACATACAAAGTCTTAAAAATTTGTCAAAATTTTCATAAGGATCTTTATTAACACACACATGCATGCATGCACATGCACACACATGTGCTCACGTATGCATATGTGTGCACACACACGTGCACGCACGCACACACACACACACACACACACACACACACACACACACACACACACACACACAGAGAGAGAGAGAGAGAGAGAGAGAGAGAGAGAGAGAGAGAGAGAGAGAGAGTAGTTTCCATGAATGTGGAAATAGAGCTACCATGATATGAATGAATCACAGTCTCCCTACAAAAAGATTGAGGAGTGGAAGATGAGTGTTCCATAAGTTTGGATCTTCTCTCCTTGAATAAGTCTAGACATATAGTTAATTCAACTAATGTAGAAGAAGCAATTGGTTGGCATTGATATGCAGCAGAATTTGTCCACTAATCAAAGAAAAAGGGAAAAAATAAAAATACTTCAAAAAATGTGTACTTATAAACAACCCAATCTTCAGCTTGACTAATTGAATTGAATGGTTTGATGAATATCTTCAAAGATTCTGACCTCTCAATTCTCTTCTCTTTCTATATGCATGTAGCCTCAAATCAGGGAACTCTTTAAATATAGAAAAATAAGAAATTATCACGAGGACACTCGTGTAGTCCATGCCAAAAGATATTCCTCCCTCTCATGGAATCACCCCATTCTTATCTATGAATGAATGAAAAATTGTACATAAATAGTTTGTGTACCCCTTGAAATTTAGTGTCTATCATTTTAGAAGTAGCCTGGCTTGCTACATAAATTCATTTACTATATCGTCTAACCCTAAGCCACATGCCCTCTACCCCTTCTCTTGTCTCAACTTCAATTCCACCTATTATTTTCTATCCATTCTCTCAACATCTTATAGAATAGTTTTCCAAACAAGAAGAATATAAATAATTTTGTTCAACAAGTATCCTAAAATGTTTCTTTATCGATTTGTAAAGGAATCATAATTTCCAACACCAATTGAATCATTGATACCCAATATTGAAAATTATCTAGTCTCATTTCATAAATACACAAAACAAAATTGGTAGCCCACCCTTAATTCCAATTAGCCTTTACAAATAAAATTCTTGAATCAATTTCCTAAATTATATTTATGTTCCCATGCATCGTATAATATGTTCACATTGAGATTTTTTAGTTTTTCTCCAAAGTTTTCATGGAGAAATTAAATTACAAGGTATGAGAATTATATATTGACTGATGGCTATTTAATTCTTAGAGAAATCACCTTATCATTGATGTTATAAAATAGTTAAAAAGTTGTGGCTATGATTCAAGGACCTATTATAGTACCAAATTCATGAATTGAAGTAGCTTAAAATTGTAGTGAAATAAATTTAAAGGAAAACAAAAGTTGTTTGATTAAAGCCATGGTTCAAGCCATACCAAGCTAGTTCTACCACAATTACAGATTCATATGTAGCCACTATACTCCCACATTTTGAATACATGACTATGAGGGCATTGTCGACTACTATATAGGCACCAAATTCACTTCTAACTATGTGATCATGCAGCTCCTTGCCCTAGTGTAGAGCCACTAAGCTAGCAAAAAAAGGAAGAAGGTTACCAATAGTCACATAATTGGGTTTGGGGCCAAGATGGTGGATTTCATGAAATAGTTTTCCCATTCTTAACATAAATTGCAATCATGGAATTCCTGATGATAACACTTTGTTTGGGAATTTTGTGAAACACCTGGTGTGAAAACTCAAAAACCTAACACTTTGCATGGATGAGAAACTAGATTTATGTACCACAAGGAAAGGTGTGTAAAAATCTTCCTCCCTATAAATAGATTGCTCCTATAGTTTATGAAAATATAAACTACTCTCAAACTAATAACATCTATAATCATTGTCTCTAGTAGTGAGAAAAAGTAATTTTCTATGGAATCCTTTAATTATTGACTACTAATACTAATGTCATATTTTCCTTGTATCTTTCAATAGAAAGCATGAAAAATGTGGAAATATAGACAAAGCATGTAGAATCTTCACCAAATTCCTAACAGAGCTATCTCCATGTTGACTATTATTTGGCCTTGGGCATGCCAACTACATATACTTGTAAGTCTCTAATTATTCCCAACAACTTGCTATGCTCCCTATATTGTGTATTCACATGGTCTCCTATATTTGAAATTGTGATGTTGTTGTATACATCCAATGAGAGATGACCATTACAAACATTTAACATTTAAACTATCCAATTTTGAGGATACCACCCCTCTATACTTTTCTTAGCATGAATGTTGATGATACTATATTGGGTAAGTATCCTAAGCATTGAAGAGTATTGATATGTTGTGTTCATGACTATATTTTTCACTAATGTCAACATATCATTAATTATGTTAAGATTGGAAGAATAACAGTTAGTAATCTTAGTATGCATAGGAGATGAAGAAATTTTAGATGATGTGGAGTACATGTTCCTAAGGTTGTCCTAATGAAATGGTTTAAAGGACTAAGTCTAATTCAATGTTGTACATAAGTTACATTTGTTTTACTATAAGAAGTGCATAAATAGAGCATTGGAAAATAGAGTTTTGATGATCTATTGCTATCTTTTCTTCTGAGATGTAATGAAGGTGATGTGCAGATAACACTAATAGAGGAAGATCATGTGGTGACACCAGAGTGTGCACAAGATGTGGTTTCCCAAGCGTAAAGTTTTGTATAGACTGTGAGCTGATAGTGTTTTTGTAATTGCAAATTAATTAATTATCTTATTTTAATTGATTGGGAAAGCCTCAAGGCTAACTCAACAAATTATTATGAAGATATAGTATAAAGGAAAGTTATTTTCTTTATTTTTAGGGATACTTGGATTAAGAGGATCAAGTGGAATGTGAAGTATTAGTGCGTAGTGCAAGGAGGAGCAGAATGCTTGTTGAATGTGTGTAAGTGATCCAAGGGATCATTGGATGTGTAGTATGAGATCTGGTTTCAAGACATGAAGGAGCATAATTCTAGTTGATTGGATAGAGATAGAGGAAGGAAGTACATTTCAGTTCTATTATTCTACAAGGAATAATATAGAGATTATTTGGATAGTGGTTTCTTTGATCCTAACCTTGAAGTTGTTTGGGCAATGGATCCAACTATCTTCCACAACTATTAATAGGGTTGGCACAATTCTTAATAGGGTTGGAATCTCCTAACAGGGATTCATATGTACTGAATGTTGTAACGAACTTCTAACATGCTCTATCCTCTAACAAGGAATATTTATATTGGTACATCATCTTGTGGGTACCATTCCCACTAGGGTTTCCCCTCTATCAAGAGTTTCCCTAGTTAACATATCTAGTGTTAATTATGTATGAGTATCTTATTATGGTTTTAGTTTATATTAATCACATGGTTAAGTTTGTTTAAGGTTATTGTTTTTGATGATAGTTGGATAACCAATTCACGCCCCCTAGTTATATCAGTGCACTATATATTCTAACAATTGGTAATAGATCCACAGGTCCTTAAAGATAAGGCTTAACAACTTTAGGAGATCAATGGTGAATATGTTCATGAAAGATAATTTGAGATTTGATGGGGCCAACTATGATAATTGGAAGGAAAAGATGAAGACTCGTCTATTGTGCACGGGTCCAGGTTATTGGATCTTGACAAAGAGTGAGGAGACAATTGTGGAAGAATGAAAGCTTGAAGAATTTAGTGAAGTAGCGAGAGATCTATTCACATGTAACATGAGAGCTAGAGAAGCCCTACTGTCAAGTCTTCTTGAGAATGAATATAATTAGGTAAAGACATTTCAAACTCCTCATGAAATCTAGAAAGCATTAGAAGTTACTTTTGAAGGTGATGATCATGCAAAAAGAATGAAACTAAAAATTTGGATTTGCACATTTCAAGATGCTAAGATGATGGAAGATGAATCCATCAGAAATTATGTAGGAAAAATATCAAAAAAATTTGCAGGTATTTGATCTCTTGGTGGAACTAAATATGATGATGAGGTTATATGGAAGATATTGAAAATTTTATCACTACCATTCAAGAAAAAAACTCAGATGATGCAACTAGTAATGCCCTACATCAAAGATTTCACAAAGGAATCTTTTCTTGGAGGATTAGAATCTGTAGAAGTAGAAATGAGATAGTCAAGAGAATTAGCCAAAGTTGAGATAGCTTTAAGTGCTATATGCATTCAATCTAATATGTCAAGAAGTAGAAGTACAAGAGGAGACTTTGCAAGTAGTAGTAGATCTGAAGAAGATAAGAAGATTGAAGAAGGAATAACCCTTTTGGTAAAAAGTGAAAAATATGGTAAGAAAATCTTTAAATATTGGACTTGTGATGAATATGGTCATTATGAATCTAAATTTCCTAAAAGAAAGAAAATTTTTATAGGGAAATTTAAGGCTAGAAGAGATAAGGATAGAAATTGTTCATATGCTAATGAGGATGAATAATCTAATGAAAAGGATCAAAGTGAAAGTGATGATGAATTAGGATTTGTGGCTATTAAAAAATATAACCTTGATAAAGAAATTAGAGAAGAGAGAGCTCTACTTACCCAAGTTGAGAATAAATCAGATTGGTTGATACTAGATGTTCACATCACATGCTTGGTGATATGAAAAAATTTGTTAAATTCAAAAATCATGATGGAGGTATTGTTAGAGTTGGTAATAATGCAACTTTTTATATTACAAGGATTAGATCTTTCACTCTTGATGGTAAAACTAACACCAATGATGTTTACTTTTTTGATGGTTTGAGGCATAATTTGTTAAGTGTTGGATGGTTGGTAGACAAGGGATATTTGTTACAATTCACAAAGAAGACTTTCATTATCAAAGACAAAGATGGTAAGCTGATTGGTACTAGAATTGGATCCAAAGGTAATGTATTTCATTTGAATCCTATTGAAATAACATGTTTGGTTGCAAAGGTTGATAGTAGTTGGTCATGGCATAGAAGGTTTTATCATATAAAATTTGATAATATTATGAAAGTTAGTAGTACATTTGTAGTGAGAGATCTACCTAAGATTATTAAGCCTACTAATGTTGTCTTCAAGGAATGTATTTTGGTTAAGCAGAGGAAAGTGTCTCTGGCAAGAAATTCTCTACTACAGAGAAACTGGAGATTTTTCACATGGATCTGAGTGGTCCTAAACAAAGAAGAGGATTATATGGTGAAAGGTACTTTATGATTTTTGTTAATGATTTCTCTGGGATGATCTGGGTAGCATTTCTTAAAGAGAGATATGAAGCTTTTGAGAAATTTAAGATATTCACAAATAGAGTTGAAAATGAATCTAGTGTTAAGATTTAATGTTTAAGATCAGATAGAGGAGAAAAGTTCACATCTAGAGAGTTCAACATGTTCTGTGAAGATAATGAAATCAAATGACAATTATCTTCACCTATAACATTGAACGAAATAGGATTGTTGAAAGATAGAATAAGTTAGTAGTAGAAGTAGCAAGAGAAATATTATTTGAGAATGATGTCTCAAAGACATTTTGGAGAGAAGTAGTTAACATACAATATATACTTTGAATAGAGTATAGATAAAAAAAGTTATGAAGCAAGACACCCATGTTATGGTTTGGTCACTCACCATCTGTCAAATATTTCAAAATATTTAGAAGTGTTACATAAAGAGAGATGATGATATTGGTAAGTTTGATCCTAGAAGAAATGAAGGTATGTTTTTTGGTTACTCATTGAAAAGAAAAGCATATAGATGTTTCCAATATAGAAATAAGACAATAGATGAGTGCACAAATGTAAGGATTGATGAAAATTTTTCTACTAAAGAGAAGATGGTAGATTATAATTCTGATGAAGAAGATAATTCTAGATTTGTTAGAGAGAATGCTGAATTTCTTTTTGAGACTAACAATGGCTTGTAGAATAATGTATCTATTAAGCATAGGGAAGAAAAAAGATCTAAACCTAGGGAAGAGACAAAATTGAGATGTCAACTCCTAATTCTAGCAAAAACATGACAAAGAATCACCCTCTAGAGTAGATAATTGGGAGCAAGGATAAAGGTTTTATGACAAGGAACATAGTCAATGAGGAATTGTGTCTAATTTCTCAAGTGGAACCTAAGAGCATAGATGAGGCATGTAAGGATGATCACTAGATGCAAGCTATGAAAGAAGAGCTAGATCAGATTGTGAAGAATGAGACAAGGGAATTAGTTCCTAGACCTAAAGGCAAGAATGTGATAGGAACCAGTGGGTATTCATAGATAAGATTAGTGAGCAATGGGAAGTTGTGAGAAATAATGCTAGACTTGTTTGCAAAGGTTACTCATAGCAAGAAGGCATATATTATGAAGAAACCTTTGCACCCATGGCAAGAATGGAAGCTGTAAGGATGTTTTTAGCTTATACATCAAGCAAGAATTTCAAAGTTTATTAGATGGATGTGAAGTCAAATTTTCTTAATGGAGAACTTGAAGAAGAAGTCTACATTGAGCAACCTGATGGATCCCCTTTGACAGAAGATAAAGATTTTGTATGTATACTAAATAAAGCACTGTATGGTCTCAAGTAAGCACCTAGAACCTGGTATGCAAGGTTGGGTAGGTATTTATTAATTCTTAGATTTATCAAAGGTACAATAGATGATAATTTATATTTGAGGAGGTCTATTTATCATTGTAATATTTGTGGATGACATAATATTTGGAGGAAATGATGAATCAAGTGACAAGTTTTCTAAAGAAATGAAAAATGAATTTGAAATGAGCATGATAGGAGAAATGAGTTTTTTTCCTAGGACTATAGATTGCGTAGAAAAAAGATGGGATATTTATTTCACAAATTAAGTATCTAAAAGATTTGTTGAAAATATTTAGTTTGGAAAGTTGATAACTCATTGATACACCCATGATAACTAGTCACAAGTTCTCCAGTAAAGATGAGACAACTATAGTTGAGCAGAAAAAAGTATAGATCTATGACTGGAGGATTGCAATGTCTAACTCACACCAGACTAGGTATAGAAAATATAGTTGGGATTGTAGCAAGATTTCAAGCTGATCCTAAAGAGTATCATTATGTAGAGTAAAGAGGATATTAATATATTTGAAGGGTGCATCTAATTATGGAATATGGTATGATAGATCAAGTGATTTTACCTTGTGCACATATACTGATGTAGATTGGGTAGGCAGTATAGATGATAGAAAGAGCACCAATGGTTGAGAATTCTTTCTTGGAGGAAGATTAGTTTCTTGGTTGAGAAAGAAATAAGATTATATATCTCAGAGTACAACTAAGGTAGAGTATTCTATAGTAGGAATTAACTATAATCAAGTTATGTGGATGAAACAAATGTTGAAGCATATTGGAATTGGGTTTATGGAACTTGTTATCATTTACTGTGATAACACAAGTACTATAAGTATGTCAAATAATCTAGCATTCTAAGAAAAATGACATATCCATAAAGTATCATGTTTTGAGAGAACAGGTAGTAGAGAAGGAAATAAGGTTGGAGTATGTAAGCACTAAATATCAATTTGCAAATGTCTTTATGAAGCCTTTGCCTAAAGATACTTTTGAGTACCTAAGAGGTATGCTAGGGGTTATTCCCCTACCTACTTTAGAGTAGTTGATGAAAGGAGTGCATTAGTCCAGTGGTACAAAGAACTATGGTTAGACTAGACTAAATGCTACTGCTTCCAGTATGGGGGAGTATCTGATATGTACTAAGTCATGAAGGACTCTTGGTAATTAGTATTTGGTATTGAACAATGTCTTTGGACACTCGAGCTGGTTGACAATTTTAGCAGTTGATTAGTAATTGGTATGTAACAATTGGTACCTTTTACATTGATGTCAATAAAGGAGAGAATGTACATGAAAAACATATTGAGTGAATGTACATAAGCAATGAGAAGAGAAGTACCTGTTGAGATGGCACTATGGGAGAGTTATCTCTTTGGGAAGATTTAGAAGAATATGTAAGTGCATAGAAGAATGTGTAAGTGTGTAAAAGGATGTGTAAGTGTGAAAATACAACCAAAAAGAATTATAAGTTGTTTACTATGAACAATTGATGTTGATCCTAAAAGAAGAAGAAGAATAGTACAATGTTCAAGAAAGTTTCAGGTTGATGAAGAGGATTTGAGAAGATGGCAACAACAAAGTATAGTTTGGTATTCTTGGAACTTAGATATTTTTCATCTATCTTGCCATCAATGCCAAAGGGGGAGATGGTTAGCATGAATGCTGATGATACTACATTGGGGGAGTATCCTAAGCATTGAAGAGTATTGATATGTTGCATTCATGACTATATTTGTCATTGATGTCAACATAGCAATAATTCTATTAAGGTTAGAAGAATAATAGTCAATAATCTTAGTATGCACAGGAGCTGAGGAAGTTTCAAATGATGTGTAGTGGAGGACATGTTCTTGAGGTTGTTTTGATGATGTGGTTTAAATGACTAAGTTTGATTCAATGTTGTATGGAAGCTACACTTGTTTTATTAGAAGTAATGTAGAAACAAAGCATTGGAATTTTTTTTTTTGATGATCTATCACTACCTTTCATCTGAGATGTAATGAAGGTGATGTGCAGACAATAATGATAGAGGAAAATCATGTGGTGATGCCAAAGTTTGCACAAGACATAGTTTCACACTGTAAAGTTTTGCATAGACTATGAGCCAACAATGTTGTTGTAATTGTGATTTAATTAATCATCTTATTTTAATTAATTGGAAAAGCCTCAAGGCTGACTTAAGGATTTATTATGAAGATATAGTATAAAAGAATTTTTTTTTCCTTATTTGTATGGAGATTTGGATTTAGAGGATGAAGTGGAATGCAAAGTATTAGTGTGTAGTGCAAGAAGGAGAAAAATACTTGTTGAATGCATGTAAGCGATCCAAGGAATCATTGGATGTACAGTATGAGAACTAGTTACAAGATCTAAAAGATTAGAAATCTAGTTGATAGGATAGAGATAGAGGAGGGAAGTACATTTTAGTTCTATTATTTTTTAAGGAATAATAGAAAGATCATTTGGACAGTGGGTTCTTTGATCTTAACCTTGAAGCTATTTGGACAGTGGGTCTAGCTGTCTTCCACAACTCCTAATAGGGTTGGCACAACTCCTAAGATGGTTGGAATCTCCTAACAAGGATTCAAAGTCTCCTAATAGGGACTCATATGTACTAAATGTTGTAACAAACTCCTAACAGGGTCTTTCCTCTAATAAGGAATATTTGTATTAGTACATCATCTTATGGGTACCATTCCCACTGAGGTTTTCCCTTTGATCAAGGGTTTCCCTAGTTAACATATTTGGTGTTAATTGTGTATGAGTATCTGTTGTGGTTTCAATTTATATCAATCTCATGGTTAAGTTTGTTTAAGGTTATTGTTTGTGATGATAGTTAGATAACTAATTGCACCCCCCAAACCCCTCCCCCTGTCACTTATATCATTGGACTATATATTCTAATAACTTTTTCATTAATAATAGGTAGATTGATAATTATTTGTATCATGGAAAGTCCTTAATAATAGAAAAATTGATAATTATATGTAGCATGGAATTGTATGTCAAGTTAGTCTCCATGTAAGACATTTTTGGTATAATTTTTCATATTTGTATAATTTATTGTTTAGATTTCTAGATGACTCCATGAATGGATTGAATGTAATTTCTATGGCATTTTTTGAAATTTGTTTAGCTCCTAAAAGGAGGGAATAGTAGTTTATACAAATCATTATGGTAGGTTGATTTAAAGAAGATGAATTAGGTATTTAAAGAAGATATAGAGGCTCACACGGCTGAAAATGAGGAATTAATAAGAATAAATAATGACATCATTGTGATGAAAATAAAACTAAATAGGGTAATTTTAATAGATATATGTTGTTCATATTGAAATAAAATAAATCAAAAAAAAAAGTCCATTACAAATTTTTTGGAGGAGATTGCACTAAGTCAACACAGGCCAAGACAAGGATAAGCACCAATGTGAGAGAGATTTGGGTGGTCATATTGGTCATGCTGAAATTATTATTTTTGCACAGAAGTCAAATATAATCTAATTATTGTGATTTCTCTACTTAACCTCTATGAATGTATAATAAATTGGATTTTCAATATTGAAATATATTTTATTATTTAATTCATAAATTCCCCTTTCCACCACTTTCATACTTGGTTGAAATTAATTAAATCACTAGAGTTTTTCTTATAAATTCTTAGTCTTAGTCAAATAAATCAAATCATATAAATTTTCTTATTTACAAAATTAATCCCTTTGTAAACAAGACATTGATGATTAGTGGATGTGGAATGCATCTTACAAATCTTTGATGACACATTTATTAGTAAGAAAGTGATTGCATTTGAAATCAAAAATATATTTGCTCAATATTTTAATATACTAAATAAATTATATTAAAATTCATACAATTTTAGAATATTGTAACATGCTATACATTATTCAAATATTTACAATAATTTTTTTTTTAAACTATAGAATTTATTGAAAGTTCAAGTAAAACATTAATTTTGTTGAAGAATTGTAAACTCTTAAAAAGTGCATTGTTGTTTTCTATTATCATTGACAAGCTTCCCTTGAAAAATATAAGAATGAAGAGGTATAAATGAAACAAAAATTATGACATTTCCTTCATAAATTGCATCCATATCTTCTCTTTATGTTTCTAAGCTAAACAATAATGTCTATTGATTCTCATCAACAACTAAGATAATTAGTTCTCTACCATTATCAAAACTTATCAATGGGAGAAAGATAGACCAAATAAGTAATCAATATGAAATGGGAGTTGTGTTGATGTGGTAGATGGAGATATAAATGCAGCATATTTATAAGGCTTAGATGGGTTGATCATTGGGTGAGAAATGTGATGAATAGGGATAAAATGCAAAGATGTGATGTTGAAAAGGAATAATGGTGAATTTGAGCAAGGTGAGGTGAAATACATTTTTGCAAAATTGTTTTGTATTTTTCAACCACTTCTAAGTTTAATCAAACACCATATTTAAGACTACCACTTATGAGTTTTGAGTAGGTTCTAAAAGACTAACTTGTTCAATAATGCTTCCATCTTCAAAAGCATATATTCAGATATAAACATTAAGTGCAACATGTCCAATATTTTTGTAGATATACACATTAATTACACAAAAATATTCTTCCAAAATCATATGTGTAGATATAACCATTAAGTACAACATGTCCAATATTTTTGTAGATATACACATTAGTAAACTCATTGATGCTATGACAACAATTTTTGGACCCAACATATTTTTAAAATTTAGGCTCCTTGAGGAAGTGGGCCAAGATTTGAAGTATATTAGGTACCAATATAGGACTGAAATGCAACAAAACCATTATTATGAGTGACCTCCTATATTCCTATTATTGAGTGGGAGAATCTTAAAAAGGATGTCATTGAGAAAAGTGCAAGACATGGTGGAGAAATAGTACTACTCGAGGAAAGAATGTATGTCATAATATTAAAAATGAAATTATGTACTAATTACTCTTAATACTTAGGTTATCTAAAATATTTCAAACTTCACATAGGTTTCTTGACACAACAAAGGCAACTGGAGCAAGAAAATAGAAACATAGGCAACACGAGCTCAACTCAAGTGAATATTCAAAACTTGCTGCATGAATTTTAAGTATATGTATTAAAATGAATGATTAACATTTCTTAGTATTTTACTTGTATTTATATGTATATATTTTTGATAAATGCACTAATTATTTACATTGGGTTACAACCTAACAATTGTGATAAACTATTCGAGAACCATGGAGGCATCGATTCAAATGTGCATTGTAGTACTGAAGGTATATGTTTTCTATTTATATTTTGGTTTCTGAATTATTAATACAAGTTTACATTTTAAATTGAATCTAGTGTCGTAATACAAATTTAACTATAATATGTGTTTGAATTAAGAAAACATCATGAATTGTAGTTGCAAAGGATATAGAGGTTTTTCTTGATGAGTGTGTTGGAGTTCAAGCCATTGTTTCTCATTTATGTAACTTATTTGATAATGACCAATGTTCATGTCTTGATGTTTTAATGAATCTTATGTTTTATGTTAATGTGAATGTTCTAATGAAACTTATGTGTTAATGAATGTTATCATGAGATAATTCATGGATAAAACATTTTATTACTAGGATGAATGAATTTAAGATGTTAATGAGAAATTTAGATGTTTGGGAGGGAGTGGGGAGTGGGGGAGGATGATATTCAACCTTCATGTGGTTGGCCCTGATTAGTAGAGACTATTAAACTATTCTTGAAACCAAGTGAAGCTCAAAATTAACCCATGTGGTGTAGCAAAAAATTCATAAATCTAAGTGCTTTTATGCACTTTTTTGACTTCATGGAAGTCCTAGGAACTATTAGGATAGGTTAGGAATGGAGGTTATTTATTTGGACCCAATTGTAAGACTTGGTTCCAAGATTGACACATTATAAGCCCTTGGTCAGCTATTGGTCAAAGGAGTCAAATAACCTTAGTTTTTAGAATATTTCCTTATTTTCATGTTTTTAACATGTTTAGATCCATGTTGGATTGTTTAGGTAAGATTTGATAAATTATTGCAAAAGGTGCACAATTCTTGCAAACTTGCTAAAAAGTTAAGTAACTTTTTGCAAAAAGTTGTAAAATTTGTATTTTCACTCCCCAATGGCTAAATTTTGTTTGAAAGGTTGTTATTACCATTGGGTATGCTGATATAATCCCTTTTAGGAAGGTGGTAGCACATAATGTGTAATTTTTCTTTTGAATCAATAAAAATAACATTATTTTCCTGCAAATTCAATGTTGTAATAGATTGTACGAATATATACAAATAGACTAGACTGACTAAGTCACATTTTTGGATTCTTGGATGATTTAATTTTCAAATTAATTTAGTTTGAAGTCTTGAATCATTTACTAACTCTAGATATTTGTATTTTTTCAAATATTATCATAGTTTTTTTTTTAGACCTAGGGTTTCATACAAAATTAATCATATCTTGGGATTTCACCATGGGAATCTAATGGCCTCTAGTGAAGTCCAAGTAAATCCTATACTTTAAGATTCTTTTATTTTCATAAAATAACTTGCAAGAGGCAAGAAGGAATTTGATTCCCTAGGCATGCAAGTCCCATGTGCATCCCCTTGGCATTGAACAACAACTCCCATAACTAGCTCTAGAGAAGTCATCAAGAGTTGGAATTTGGTTTTAGACTTTCATTTGTGTGCCTCCTTATGATTCAAGTGTTAAATTATGGTTTTGGAAAAGATAAAGTACACTTCCTTTGTTGTTGGAGGCCTAATAGGGCTAATTGCCTAGGAGAGAAAGTAAGTAAAACTTGATTTTTTTATGTCTTCAAGTCTTAGTGATTGGGTATGTTTTGTAAAACCCAAAAGGCTATCCAAATAAATGAGTAGTGTATGGGGTTATGTGGATTTTTCTCAACTCAATTTTGTTTTACAATATTTAAGGGCTACAAGCCTAGAGGAGGGATTGTGAAGCAACCATTGGATTTCCATCCTAGAGTCACCCTTAGTCCTAGTTTGTGTTTTAGGGGTCTTGTGTCAAAAAAATTCATTTTTCCTTGTAAGCAACTACTGATTAGTTGTCTTGGAGAACTTAGAGAATCCTAGTGATTAGGATTACCTTTTTGGGCTAGGTTGTGATAACCTTAAACCACTCTTTTCCAACACTTTTGATAAGTGTTTAAGGAACCTTGGCTTTTGGAAGATACCTTTTATTCAACACTTCAGTGAAGAGGATCTTGAGGGCTACTTTTGTCCTTGAAGACTTACCTGTTTGGCTCTATTACATGGTTCATTGCATCAAGTGGTATCAGAAGCATGAATCTTACTAAAGAAGAAGAAATATCTACAAGGGTAACCATTGTTGAACTATCAAAGATCATGAGAGAGAAAATGCAACAAATGTTGCATTAGCAAAGAGGTTACAAGGACTTGAAAGCATCTTGGACAAAAACAAAGACGCACATTCTAAAGATGACAATAATGAAGAGGGAGAAGTTCTTGATTAGGATAATAAAGTTCCTACAAAGTAGAGACCTCTCTTGAATGCTCTTAGAACCATGGAAAAGAGAACTATGAAAGGGAATTTGGAACTACCAACTTTCAATGGAAAAATGAATGCAAATGTGGCCTTAGACTGGATTGAGGCCTTGACAAGTTTCTTTGAATGTGGAGACATTCCAAATAAGCAAAGAGTAAAAATGGAAAAGTCCAAGTTGAAGGGAGCATCCCCAACTTTGTGAAACTTCATCCAAACTAAGAGGGTAAATAAAGGAAGAAGCATGATCTCATCTTGGGATAGAATGGTGGCACTGGTCAAAGAAACCTATGTGCCTAAAGACTATGGGGTAAAACTCCATAGAAGGAAGAAAAGTCTTTAAAAAAAGGAATTAGATGTAAGCTCCTATACATAAGAGTTCCTAAAATTGTGCATGAAGACAAATGCAATAGAGGATGAAGAAGAAAAACTTGCATGACACATAAATGGTCTCAAGATACCCATCCAAGAGGAACTAAGCCTACACACTCCCACTTTTGTCAAAAAATGGTACTAGTTAGAAATGGAAGAGAAAAGAAGACCAATGAAAATGTAAAGGAAGTGACAACAACAAGAACTTAAAGGAAAGAATAACTCTTGGAATAATGGACAAAATAGTGTCAACAAAACTACTAATTAGAACCAAAGAGATAAGGATGAGGGAGAGTCAAGAGGGAATTATAGTGGAGGAAGATACTTCAAGAGAGGCAAAGGAAGAGGCAATGGCCCTCTACAACTATAGCCAATTGGGACACCATGTAGAAAGGTACCTTGAAAAGAGAAACAATAACCAAGGGGAGTGGAGAGAACAACTCATTGAAGAAGATAAACATGATGAAAGGGAACTAGAACCTAAAGAAGGAGCATGTTTGATGATGAGGCAAGCCTTCCTACAAGTTCCCCAAACTCTAGAACCACCTCAAAGGAAGATACTATTGAGAAAAAAGACCAAATGCCAAGGTAAGGTATGTAATCTTTTAATTGATTCTGGATCAAATGAAAATTTGGTATCTTCTAAAATGGTTGAAAAACTAAAATTACCTAAGAATCCCCACCCCTTTGCATATCATGTCTCTTGGCTCACCATAGGTCAACAAACCTTGGTAACTAAACAAGCTTGGGTAGAGTTTACTATAGCATATTTTAATGATAAAGTTCTTTGTGATGTGGTTGAGATGGATTCCTCCTACATTCTCCTTGGTAGACCCTAACAATTTGATGTGGATGCCACACACCATTGTAGGAAGAATACCTAATCTATAACAAAAAATGGAGTAACCTTCACAATGAAATCTCTACCTGATGCAAATGAAGAAAAAGAACCAACGGTCATCACTATACAGAAGGAAATGTTGAAGACTTTGAAGGATCCTAACTCCCAAGGGTTTGTACTTGTTTTTAATCCAAAGGATAATATTGGTTTTAATGATAAAGAACCAACACCTACTGAAATCAAAGCCTTGCTAAACAAATGTAGTGATGTAATTGTCAATGATTTACCCACAAGCCTCCCTTCCTTAAGAGGTATCAAACATCAAATTGACTTGATCCCTGGCTCTTCCTTTCCCAATAAAGCACCATATAAAATGTCACATGTCCATCATGTAGATGTTGCAAAACAAGTGAATGGCTTGCTTGAGAAAGGGTTGATACAAAGGAGTCTCAGTTTGTGTGTAATTCCATCAGTCCTTGCCCCTAAAAAGGATGGAAAATATAGACTATGTACAGATAGAAAAGCCATAAACAAGATCACTATAAGGTACTGGTTCTCTATGCCAAGGATAGAGGACTTACTTGATTAATTTGGAGGTGCTTTCTACTTCACAAAAATTGATTTGAAATTAGGCTATCACGAAATTAGGATAAAACTAGGAGACAAATGGAAGACAACTTTCAAAACAACTGAAGGCCTTTTTGAATGTTTGGTGATGCCATTTGGGTTAAGTAATATACCCAACACATTCATGAGACTCATGAATAAAATATGTATTGATTTTAATTGCAAATTGTTTATTGTATACCTTGATGATATACTAATATTTAGCCACATTAGAAAAGAACACCTTGATCATGTGGAACATGTTTTGAGGAGACTTCATTAGCACAATTTGGTGATCAAATTAGAAAAGTGCATATTTATGAAGAAGGAACTTGTGTTCCTAGGGTTCTCCATCTCATAAGGAACCCTTAAAATGGACCTTGAGAAGGTTGAAGCAATTTTAAATTGGCCTCCACCAAAGAACCAAGGTGATGTGAAGATTTTTCACGGTCTTGCCACTTTTTATATAAAAATTCATAAAGATTTTTAGTCATTTATGTGCCCCTATGCTAGACACCATCAAGGGAGGAAGGAAAAAAAAATTTGCTTGGACTAAAGAAGCTAATGATGCTTTCCAAAGCTTGAAGAACAAATTATCCCAATACCCAATCCTAGTACTCCTTAACTTTAACAATGTGCCTACTATTGAAATAGATGAATGCAATCTGACAATAGGACCTATAGCCAAGATGGTAAAGTTGTAGCATTTTTCTTAGAAAAACTCAATGAGGCAAAGAAAAAGTACTCAACATATGATTTAGAATTATATGCCATGGTGTAGGCTCTAAATAAATGGAGACATTACCTAATTCCTAAAGTATTTATAGTCTATACTGACTACCATGCTTTAGGTTTCCTTAATTCTTAAGAAAATCTATCAATCAAGCACGTTAAATGGATGGAACAACTATAAGCTTATACATTCAATATAAAACACAACAAGGGAGTGGAAAATAAGGTGATTGATCTTGTTAGTAGAAGAATTAGATTAGTAGAAAAAGTTCAACTCTAGAGTGTGGGAATAGACTCACTAAAACACTTGAAAGTAGGTGATTCAGACTTTGGAGAAGCTTTTGAGGTATGCACCCAAATGGTAGGAAAATACCATAATGGTAGGCAAATACCATAACGATTACTTAATTCAGAATGGACTCCTATTCAAGGGGACTAAATTATTCATACCTAAATTCTCCATTAGGACAGAAATCATTAGAGAAAATCATTGTGGTGGCTTATGTGGTCATTGTGGAATAGATAAAGAAACGTACATGGTGAAGAGAAGCTACTTCTGACCAAAGTTGAGTAGTGATGTTAAAAAAATCATTGAAACTTGCATAATTTGAGAACAAGCCAAAGGTGTATCTACTAACCAATGATTTTAACAATCTTTACCAATTCCCACAATGCCTTGAGAATAAATTTCAATGAACTTTGTAATGGGTTTGCCTGGAACAAAATAGGGTTTTGATAGTTTGTTTGTCATAGGGGATAGGTTCAGTAAGATGGTCCACTTTGTACCCTATAAAAGCACAAATAATGCATCCCACATAACACATCTATTCTTAAAATAATTGGTCATAATTCATGGCCTACCTTAGACAATAGTTTTTGATAGGGATATCAAATTTCAAGGACACTTTTGGAGGACTCTTTTCAAAAAGCTTAGCACAAATCTAACCTATAGCTTTGCCTATCATCCACAATGTGATGGGCATACTAAAGTGGTCAATAGGTCACTTGGAAACCTCCTAAGATGAATTACAAAACTAAATTTCCAAACTTGGGATATAATCTTACCTCAAGAAGAATTTGCATTTAATGATCCTATGAATAGATCAATTGGCAAAACACCTTTTCAAACTATCTATGACATTCACCTAAAAGGTCCCTTGGATTTGGTAGAACTACCATCAGATTTCAAAGTCAGTGATCAAGGAGAGGAACTAGCAAAGCTAATCACCAAAGTGAAAAGTAAAGTGAAGGGAGATTTACAAAAATTCATCATGAAGTCTAAGGAACATATAGATAAGAGATGGAGAGAAGTTCATTTCAAGATTGGGGATAAGTTATTGGCATTCATGAGGAAAGAGAGACTACCCAAGGGTATATATAAAAAACTACATATGTAGAAGGTTGGGCCATGCACCATCCTAAAAAAAAAGGGTAAGAATGCCTGTGAAATATATCTTCCCCCTTCCTTATTGATTTATCAAATATTCAATGTTGCAGACCTCACCCCCTACAAAAGTATGTCAGAATCAACAAGTGAATAGGGTCAACATGATGAAGTGGATGAAGACTATGTTACCAACCTCCCTCAAAGAAAAATAGTTGAGTTGGAGGAAATAATTGAAACCAAGCTGTTGAAACAAACAAGAAACAAAAAATTTATGCTACATTTAGTAAAATGGAATGGCGTCGACAACATTGATGCAACTTGGATGAAAGAGGACCAAATAAAACAACATGGCACCTCTATTGAGCAGTTAACCTCAAGTGGGAACTTGAGCTCAAAATGTCAAGGGGAGTATGGTGCAAAAGTAACTTCATAAATATGCACTTTTTGGACTTCATGGAGGTCCTAGGAACTATTAGGAAAGGTTAGGAATGAAGGTTATTTATTTGGACCCAATTGTAAGACCTAGTTCCAATATTGGCACATTATAAGCCCTTGGTTAACTATTGGCCAAAGAAGTCAAATAACCTTAATTTTTAGCATATTTCCTTAATTTCATGTTTTTAACATGTTTAAATCAATGTTGGATAATTTAGGAAAGATTTGATCAATTATTGCAAAAGTGACACAATTCTTTCAAAGTTGCTAAAAAAGTTGTCAAGTAACTTTTAGCAAAAATTTGCAAAATTCATATTTTTACTCCCAAATGGAAAAATTTGGTTTTAAAGGTTGTTGTGATGATTGGGTATTCCTACATAAGCCCTTTTAGGTGAGTGGTAGGATATCAAGTGTACTTTTTCTTTCGAATCAATAAAAATAACACTATTTTTTGACAAATTCAATGCTTTAACAAATTCTACAAACAGAACAGAAGGATTGAGTAACATTTTTGGATTCTTGGATGATTTAAATTTAAAATAGTTTGGTTCAAGGTCTTGAATCATTACCTAACTCCACATAACTATGTTTTTTCAAATATTGTCATAGTTTGTTGCTAGACCTAGGGTTTCATACAAAATTAGTCATATCTTAGGATTTCACCATAAGAATCTAATGGCCTCCGATAATATCCAAGTGCTAACCCTATACTTTTAGATTCTTTTAGTTTCAAATAATAAATTTTAGGATGCATGAAGGAATTTGATGCCCTAGGCATGCAAGTCCCATGTGCATCCCCTCAACATTGAACAACAACTCCCATAACTCACTCTAGAGAAGTCATCAAAACTTGGGATCTAGTTTTAGACTTTCATTTGTATGTTCCCTCATGATCCAAGTGTTAAATTGGGGTTTTGGAAAAGAGAAAGTATACTTCCTTTGTTATTGGAGGCCTAATAGGGCTAAATTGCCTAGGAGAGAAACTTAGTAAAACCTGATTTATTTATATCTTAAAATCCTAGTGCTTGGGTATGTTTTGTGAACCCAAAAAAGGTATCAAAATTCATGAGTAGTGTATGGGGTTATGTGGATTTTTCTCAACTCAAGATTTTTTTACAATATTTAAGGGCTACAAGCCTAGAAGAGGGACCATGAAGCAACTATTGGAATAAAGTTGCATAGTATGGATCTATCCATCATCCCAATCTTATTAGGACCTAAATAGACTATATTTCCATCCTAGAGTCACCCCTAGTTCTAGTTTTTGTTTTAGGGTCTTGTGTCAAAAGTAGTCATTTTTCCTTATGTGATTAGTTGTCTTGGAGAATTTGGATCATCCTAGTGATTAGGATTACTTTTTTTGGTTGGGTTGTGATAACCTTAAACCACTCTTTTCTAGCACTTGTGATAAGTTTTTAAGGTACCTTGGCTTGTGGAAGACAGCTTTTATTCAACACTTTAGTGAAGATGATGTTGAGGGCTACTTTTTTCCTTGAAGACTTTCTTATTTGGCATCATTTCATGCTCCATTATATCACTATTATTACATGACAACTAACTGTGCCAATCTCTTGGCTTTAAGCAATGCAAAAGGAGGCCATAGTTCATTATGTAATCTCAATTCACATGCATACAACATTAGGTGGAGCTGAAAAAATGCAACAAGTTTGTATTTTTGTTAGAGGTCTTTAATTAGCTATTTTAAGTTATAGACCATCATGAATATTGTAATTTTGATTCTTATAGGCAAGGGTAATGTCCTCAACATTTAAGCAAATCAAGATCTTCTATGTGCTCGCTTGCTAAGGACATTCTCCCAACCATAACAACTAGAGTTCTAACATTCATAATGGTCTATTATTTTAAAAATTTAATTGACCTATTAAATAAATGTAAATGTGGTACATTTTTTCAGCTCCACCTATTGTCCATGCATATAGAACACAATTGCATGTGCATTCTTGATTCAAAATGGTAGAATCTTATTTTGGATGTGACAAAAAAATGACATGCACCAAAAGATGGGAAAATGATATCAATTTTGTAGGTCCAAAACCTTCTTTTGTTGTATTTTGTCACATGTATCCACATGAATATGAATATTTTATCACACATATCATTTAAGAATATTGTTTTCTTCATATTTTAGGTTGAAATAGGTGTAATTTCTCCATTGATAATATTGTAGTCCGTAAATAGATGAGACAACCCACTCCACCAAAGAACATGTGTTACAAGATACATGTTCTAGAGTATTTTTTTTATGGATGATGTAGGAACTCTTAGAGATGTATTCTCTAGAAGAAACAACTTATCAATGTCGTATTATTTGGTTCCTTTTTTCATGTATAATTTCATCATTTGATGTGATATGGGAAAGACAAACAATCTATAGATAAATATAATTTATTTTCATAATTTTAAAATAATTAAGTGGAGAAGTGGATCCATGAGTGTGTTTAATGTCAATATTTCCTTTATTTATAAGATTTTAAATAAATGCTTGAAACATAATGCAACTATTACTACAATGATAGGAACAAATATACTTAGTCTTGTGTGGTGATGATAGGAACAAAAATACTATTTCTTTTTCATATTAATATAATTCTCACCTCTTCTTCTTAAGAATTTTTCATAAGGCATGCAACTATAGCTTCACCTCTATACTCTTCTTCTTCTCATTGTTCTAGGGTTTCACAATCAAAGAAGGTGCCATGGATGGAATGTTGTAGAGACTTTGTACATCCAAGTTGTACATTAGGTATGCATGCCATCTTGTTTTATTATTTTACCTAATTTTATTTCTTCTTCAATTTTGCAGTGTTTTGTTAAGTTGTTATAGAAAGTTGAATGAGAGGGTTTCATTTTTACTTTGATTTTGAAGTGTTTTGGTGGGATTTTCAAGTGTATCAAGAATCTTTAAGGGGTGTCTTATTTCTGAATTTTGTGGTTTTTTATAAACATCTAAACTGGTTAGTATTATCTAAAGTTTTGAGATAGAAATGACTTTAATCTAAATTTTATCTTCTCATCTTATAGAATATGACTTTGGTGATTTTTTCAAGCACTATATGGTCTTACATAACATGAATTTATTCTGATGGAATGTGATTTAAAATAGTTTTGAGTGCACAAGTTCTCCATCCACTGATGATGGAAAGAGAAGCATAGGTAATTTCATTCTTCAACCAATAGATTATAAAAAAGAATACGCTAGTTAGAAAAAAAGGAAACTTTTATAGTTGGTTGTTGCACACATAAAAAAATGCATGTAACTATCACCCCCTGCATAGGCCTTGAACTTGAGCTTGTCCTTCTCATTTACTACCAGCTCATATGAATCAAATGTGAAATAGTAGAAGCCTCTTCATTTGATTATCATTACCATTCTGATCATTTTCCTTCTATTCTTCAACATAACTCTTCAACTTGAACTTGAGATTGATCAAGATTTGATTTGGTTGAATGGATTTTTTGATTTAACTTTTGTATGTTGTATTATTTATTTGAATGTGATCAGTTGAAATGCATAATTTTATATTATGCATGTTAAGATTTTTTACCAAATTTTATAGTCAAGAATTTCAATATTTTGACCTATGTTATACGTGTGTGAAATGACACATATGATTTTGGATAGCATATTTCCATACAATCTTTGGTATCAATTAATTATTTAGTGATTTAAAAATTGCTACACAAATTTGATTACTTTCACCTTGTATACGTGAAAACCTAACCTGTTGGGAGCACACATAAACAAGTAAACATTAGTTGTACATATGCATACCAAAGATTTAAAAAAAAAACAAAAATACAACTAAATGTTAGACTTGAGTTTTAAAAATATGCAACCTAAAAGAAAGAGTTCTATGCAACCTCAAAGTAACTCAACAAGGGTGCTCATAAGAGGCCTTGTTGGTGTGCTTTAGATTGGAGGGATGTGAGTGTGTTCTCTTCAAATACAACGATGAATCCCAATAATTGATAAATGATATACAATGATATGAGACTATTCTAAGATGAATGGAGAATTCTTCAAGCAATGGATATGGAAGCAACCATGCTTGAAAACATAGAAAGGATATGGATGTGGATGCAAGAAATCAAATTAAGTTAACAATGAAAATGAAATGAAATCAGGAAACTACCAAGGGGTTAGTAACAATGCATACAAATCACTAAAATTCACTAAAAATCTCTAAGTCTAAACTAGCATGATAACAATGCATATGAGGGAGATGTAAAATGCTTGAGACAAGGGCTCTATTTCTAGGTTTGAGAGAGGCCTTGGGGAGGTGGCATCTATGTGGCATCCACATAGGTGCCACAAGGGAGACATATGGGTTAAGAAGACAAGCCATGAAAAGGTCAACATAAGCCTTTTGGGTGAAAGTGATGGCTCAAGGTTTGGAGAAAGGAAGGGGGGACAAGTGTGTAAGAGTGTAAGACTTTTTTGATAAAATAATAAAATGAAAGCTTTATTGGATCTTGAGTTTCTCACACATGTGTGAGCAAACACTTAGGGAGAAAAAGGTGCTTAGAAAAGTGTTTAGGATTAATTAATGGGTAGGTTTAGAAGGATGAGAGTGATGGGTGTAGACTAGGTTTTAGGATGTGATTAGGATTAAATCAAATAGGATTCAGCTTAATAATAGGACTAAAGAATTTAATAAAGTGGAGGGAATTAAATAAATTGAGATTTATTTAAAAGGGAATTTTATGGAGCACTATGCATTAAATAAATTTAGTACATTAGAGGGGATGCATTTAAATTAAATTTAAATGCATTAGGAAATGAACTTGTTTAATTAAATAAATTTAATTTAATAAGTAGAAGAATATGAAAAATATAATTAATTAATAATTAATTACTTATAATGTCAAATGATATATTAAATAAATTAATATAGTGTTTGGGATGATTTTAAGCATCTACACATCTTATCTTTTAGAACAAGCAACATCAAACACCCAAAATGTAAAATCAAGTGGTTGAAATGGTGATTCCAATCAATTCATTTCACATCAACAATGCTTTCCACATATTGCTTTTGTGTTGTCCTCATTTAAACAAGTTCACTATTTCCCAACTTAATTTTCAAAATGCCCCCTTTAGTCTCTTTTTGTTGCCATGTTCAAGAAGCAACACAAATAAAAATTTCTTGGGAATTAAGAATATAGAAGAAAAATCATAAAAATGAATACAATATACTTTGGCCTCACTGAATGTTTGGAAAAAGTACTTGGTAGATTCATTAGTTATAAATCCTTATTTCTAATTGGTAAACTCATATTTCCAAATATTTTTCTCAAATCCATTAAGAATTCAAGCTAGCTGGAGTCATCTAATGGTAGAAACTCATTGCCTAAAACCAAAACAACAATTTTTTATCAAGAAGTTTTGAAACAAACAAAAATTCTTGCTCAACATGATATGTATATATATTGTCATGTTACATTTTAGGAAATTGGTGAGAAGAAAAACTTGGACCCAACATGTAAAACTTCCAAATCCCAAAAATGCTACAAAGAGAGGTAATTTATGTGGCAAAAGATGCCCTAGTTGCTAAGACTCAAAAAGTACTTATAGAATCACATAGTACTAGATTGGGTGATCACAATGACCATGTAAGTGAAGAGAAATATGAAGATTCTATAGATATGAGATGAAGATGAAATGATCAACTTCACTTAGTTCAATAGTTAATATTTCTACTTTAATTTCTTAAGATGGTTAATTTGGAAATTTAAGTTCCTTGTTTTATCTTTGTAAATCCCTTAGCTACTAGAAAAAAAGTAGATGTTTAAAAAAAATTGGCATGAATATGATTGTGGAGTCTTTCCTATCAATTTTTTTTTTCTTCACTAGAATTCACTTTAAACTTTGGTGTGTAAATCATTAACTAAATTTGTGATCATTATTGTATGTTGAACTTGATTCAAAGAAATAAATCTGTTTATTTGTATACCATCAATGAATTTGTGATCATTGCCCTACAATAAAAAAGTCATCCTTTTTCAAGCCTGTTAATTTTAGCATATGTTGTTCACCTTCTTGGGAATAATTTTCTTGTTTGATAGAATATACTATTTGGTATTACTTCATTATTTAGTGATCACATATTCTAGTTCTTGCATTTAATATTTCATAACAAATAACAACAAATACCCATTTGGAAAAATCAATTGGTTAGAATTGTGATTACAACCAGTTACAAAAAATACATTTGCTTCAACATTGCTTTCCAAAAATTATAGTGGCCCCATGGATCAAGATTGCTTCAACAAATCAATGTATGAAGAAAGAAGAAAACATAGATTAGATGGGAATGAGAGGAGTCCCATTAAGAAGAATCTTTCAGCTTCAGCTTCTAACATGGAAATAGAAGCTTGTGGCATCTCCATAAAGCACAAGAAACACAACTCTTTCAAACTTATTATTTAAAGCTAAAACTAGTGGAACTAATCGACACAACATTCAACTACAAGGAATAACACAATATGTAAAAGCTTGAGATTATTTTAGAAAAAGATTATGATATAGACATATAATTTTGATGTTATAGAAACACTCAAGTAAGAAACTTCTATTAGTCCTTGCCTATTTATAGAGGTGGGAAATCATGTTTTCATCTCACTTTTTAGCTTAATTCATTTTTATTTCCAAGCTTTAAATTAATTTTAATTAGTTTGAAGAGAATGATGAATGTTGGTACTTGGCACATGGGTTATTCTACCACATCTTGCATATTGTATTGTACAAATATGCTTATCTGTATTGTACACCACTTCTATGTCCTCTCCAAATAAACAAAGATACATTAAAAATTATTTTTATGTAAAATTATAACATTATCTACGCAATTTTATGATCTCTTAATCAAATTAAATGCAATGTTCTTAGATCATTTTGATATGAAGTTGTTATTAAATTTGATGAATTTGGCTTGGTCTTTAGTCATCACCATTATAACTAAAGTGATAATATTTGTTTTGTTCAATGGATAGGGAATCAAGTACTTTAAATATGATAATTTTTACAATTTTGGTATCGAAGCTAGAAAAAGGTATATAGTACTTTTGATATGTTTGGTCTGTATGATTTCTTTATATCTAAATTCAAGTAGAATATGTTAAATGACTCTATTTTATGTGGGGATTATTGAGTTTGGCCTCACACTAACTGTTTTATATGATATTCATGGACAAAAGCAATAATTTTTTAAAAATAATTCAACTAGCCATCATAATTATGATAGACCCATGTTGAAAGCGATGGTTAGTTTTGATGGCTATCCATTGCTTGCACAACAAAACTTTCATATTAGCATTGTAATTATGATGACAAGACCTAACAAATAACTATCACTTCTACAATGTAATTGTCACATATATGTCACAATTGTAATGATGGAGTGAAATTTATAACCATCATAATTATGATGGAGGACTATCACAATTGTGACATCATGAAGATGAAGTCTCGTCCCTCCCTTCTTCTAAGTTATGATGATTTTTATTGTGACAAGTATAATGGATTCACTCACCATTGCAATTTGTGACAAAAAATTTTGGTGAGAGCCATTGAGAAAGTCTATTGCTAGGGTGATGGTTGGACGTCACAATTATGATAGTTTGCTATCGTAAAATGACTCTAAATGTTATAGTGTCCAAAATTTGATTCTATAATTGTAACTATGTTGATAAGTCAATTAAGTTATCATCCATTGAAATATTGTGATCCTCTTTGATAAGATCTTGGGCTGATTGCATTTCCCTTTGAAAGACCTCCAAATGAGGTATCACTAGAGCTTAAATAGAGATAAATTTGGAGTTCATGCTACTATCAGTTGCTTAAAGCTTGGTCAATGTACCTTGATAATTCAATAACTTATTGTATTTCTCTATACTAGAATCTACTGACTATGAAATAATATTGTTGGAGCTTTGCATTTTAGTATGAATCTATTGAATTATGCTTGAATGTCATTTGTAAATTTAGGAACATCTAAAAAAATGTTATACAAATAGTGTACTCTTTGTAGAAGTTCTACCATATTATGTACATGCTCTTTTAACTAAACTTTCTACTCAACAATTGTTATGGAGACCTTATCCATGACCTTATTCTCAAAATTTGCTTGTTTACCAATCCATGAGTTTCTCATTGGATTCTATATCACCAAAATTTATTTGTTCAATGATATTTACAAGATGGACAATAATTGGGGCCTTTCCATCAAAATTTTGAATATTAAAAGCATCAATAAAAATGTTTTTAACATCATATAATACATTCTTTTGTTTGTGCTCTCTTCTTAGCTCTTCTTTATTTTTCTTCTTTGCCAAAATTTTTTTGTAACAAAATTGTCTACTTCAATGTAAGAATATTGAGTCTAATTGTGGTATTTCAATTACTTCATCTAGACTAACTTCAATATCTAATGAGGTGTTAGTTGTTGATTTACCTTTTCTTGGCGAAGGAGTGCTGGTGCTTGACATTGCTTTGGGATTTGGTGAGGGGTTTTCACCACTCAATCATTTTAGTGCATTTTTTCTTGAGACAAAAATGGTTTCAATTGGCTCAACTCTACTCACCTATTTATTTACCTCAATGTGAGGTGCTAACATAGTTTGACTATCTACACATGTGCCCTTCATCTTTGTTTCTTCCTCTTTAACTTTGAGCCTTGACTTCTCAACTTCTGGAGTGTCAAGGGTGTTGGCATGTACTAGAGACATGTTGCCTTGTTTACTTGGAACACCTAAACTTTCTCCACTACTGTGATCATCTTCTATGGTCATCATCTCAATTTATTTCTTTATATTTGTACTTTGGTGGACAACCCAAAAATTATTTTCTAAAGTAATTCATCTTACTGTGCTACAACTTCCATTTTATTTTTTAATATCTAAATAATTCTATACATAGGAACACATTTTATCCTATATCTCTCCAAAAAAAAGTCCTTTTGGTCTTGAGATAGATCAGGCATAACTCTGACTAAATTGTCAATTCTTATCTTTTTTTCTTCTTCTTCTACCTACTACCGGCTTCTATCTAGTCTATTATACAAATTTGTGGATATTTTCTTCTCAATTTTACTTGGAGCTAGCTTATGATTAGAAAAAATATTTATCATAGCCTTCTCAACTTTGGTTGTGTTAGTATTATCAAATGTATCATATTTCACAAATCTAAAACTAGATAATCTTGAAGATCCTCTAAGATTTGTACATGCCTCATAAATACACTTTATTTGTTGTATGTGTAATCCTTTGACCAATCTCCTTCTCTTTGGTTTAGATGCATTGGACTCATTAGTCTCTACTACTCACTTTTTTGCATCCTACTTGGCACTAGCACTTACCTCAATCCTTGGCTTAGCAAGTGGAGGAGGAGAGAGGGGTATCACCACTGACTACTTTTAAGTTCTTTTAGCCTTCTTGATAGGTGTAGTAGAAACAACTAGGGCTTTACAATTGTCTCCTTCTTCTTCTTCCTCCTCTTCCTTACTACTAGTACCCTTTAAATAAGAAGAATGTAATGTCCCACCTGGAGATCCTTGGAACAAGGATTCAATACAAGCCAAGATAATAAATTTTTTCTTTAAAACAAGTATGGATGTACATGACACTCAACATAAAAGGATCACAAAGATCACAATAGAAGACTTAACTGCAATTATAACAATGAAAAAATCTCCAAATGTCACTACTAAATTGACACACACAAATAGAGAAACGAAAACCAAAGACAAAAATAGAACAAGGAATCTTAGATCTGTCAAAGCATGGAAAATTAAGCCAACATAAAGGGCACTTAAAAAATCAAATTGCATTCCTTGAAAACTAGTGGGGATGCCCCCTATTTTTTGTGTGAGGAACATAATTAATAGAATTTTATGAGAGGAAGTACAATATGCCACATGAGAAACTACCTTTCACACAAGGAAATGTACCAAACAATGTGAGGAAGTGCTTGAACTAACAAGAAAAAAACCCTAATTAGTGTAGAGTTTTGTGTGAGAAAGTACCAAGAACTAAATGAGAAAACTTAGTACACCATGCAAACTTTTGCACTTTCACATGAGAAAGTACAATTTTGCATGAGAATACAAATCAGCAGGGTAGCAAAACATGAAAAAATAATCTAGAAAAGAATGTTCCTCCACACTGAGGAGTACTAGGTCCACAATCAAGGTGTAGAAACTAAAGAAAAATAACTGAAAGATGGAAAATTTCATCTAACCATATAGCATAGCAGTGAAGAGAAAGAACTGAAAGAAACATCGCAATTTATCGAAATAACAAGCTAAGTACATGGTTCCTCCCAACCATAATAGCATCATGAGAACTTGAAGGCCCTACCCATCCCCATGTGTAACATCCAAAAGTGCCAACTAGATAGTTAGAGCTATCTTATATAGACATCACTACTAAAGTGTAATAACATCATATGAATGGGAAATCTAACATGCTAAACCAAAAGTAATAGATACACCAACTATCATATAACATCATCAAATCATATGCTAAACATCATAATAAGGAAATGCATCAATTCTAACATCCTCTAAGATGATATAAAAGCATTCCAATGAAAGCATAAATAAAAATAAAGCATACTCCAGAACCTGAAGAACCAAGTGAAAACATCTAGCAATAGTTGTACTAGGATAATAGACCATCTTTGTACACCAATCCCCAACAATGGTATAGGTAGCTATGTCTCCCAAACACATGAAACCCATAGGTTGATTCTTTCCATGTTGATGGAGATAATGATCTAACCATATACACATATAAAGCACAACATCCATGGCCAACATTCATGCTAGACAATAATGATGACTGAAACCAAGATCTTGAGACAATGTAAGTACTATGGATCCTGGTTAGACACTCAATGGGTTACTATGTAGGGGCCGACATCATGGATAGTTGCATGGTATCAGATAGCTCACACTTTCCAATGGAAGGAGACAATCTAGAACATTTTTATTATTATCTTAATTTCATTACCAACACAATATTTTATTTAGTTATCACTTGATTAAAGATTCTGCATGCAAACACACTAGGCATGGACACCAAGCTACAAAAATAGAAGCCCCCTACATATGCTACCCTTCCCTACCCATGTTCATCTAATGATGAGTTCCTATAGGCATGCATATTCCCAATCCAACTCCAAATGATCATAACTCCTGAAAATATGACAAAACATCAAGCCTTGCAAGTCACCCAAAAAATGCATATGCACATGCTTGTGTGTGGCACACCACCATCACAAAGATCATAACATAAGGATTGGATGAGAACACAATGCAAAAATATGCTCAACCAAAATAGACTTGGGAGGATAGATGTGACATGCATCCCAATGCAACAATGATCTAATTGGCATCCCAATAGATGATTTAGGTCCACAACCAATATCATGCCAAGAAAACTTGAGAAAACTAGGTGACACAAAAAATGAGGGAAAAACACCAAAACTAGAAACCTTCAAAAATATAAATCCATTTGGTCTTAGGGCACAAAATCCATGAAAATTGAATAATAAATAAGTTCAAAAACTATATGCAAAAATGACCAACATAATGGTGCAAAACCTCAAACCCTCATCCTAAAAATTGGTAAAACATTCATACCCAATTAACTAGGTAGAACCAATAAATAGAAATGGAGGGGAACACTAGTTCTCAGCCTCCAAACAAACAACTACTAGAAACAAAATTAGAAAAAAAGCTAAAACATGAAAATGGGAGAGCCTTACCTAATAGCCAAAAGGGCTAATCTGGAAAACAACTAGGTAAAATAAAAAATTTGCAGATACACATGAAAATGATGCCAAAGAAAGGTCTCCCTAAGCTAGATCCAATGAGTCTATCCTCACAAAGATCCCACACCTATAGCTCTCACAATGAACAAATAATTAATCCTTTAGAAAAGGATTTTAGAAAAAGCTCTCAATTTTCCAAATTACAAAAGTGAGAAGTGAAGAATTAATTTCCTCTTTCCATACTTATTCACTTTTCAAGTGAATAATCAATTAGAGTAAATTAATAGCCAGCCTAGTTAAACCCTGAATTGACCCAAAAAAAAATAGGCTATTCCTAGTAATAGTAAATCATCTATGGAAAAGCTGCCAAAAATTTAATTAAATTAAATTTAAAGCCCAAAAACTCAAAATCACAGAAATTTCCTTAACAACCTTTGTGACAATCCAAAACTCTTAATGCATAGTTATGCTCAATAGTCTAATCTCATAATGCAAATGAGTCTAGATTTATTAAATCACTAGAAGGTTTAATTTAACATTTAAATAAGATATGTCGACCATACAGGGATGACATTGGTAAAATGAATAGTTGAATCACTAACTCCATGTGCCATTGCCATGGATATAAATCCTAAATACTAAAACACATGATCAAGTGCAATTGCATATTATAGCATTGTCAAAGTAATAAATGCATTAAATAACTAATTTAACCATTTATTTAATTATACTAATATAATCCATTTACATCACTCACGTTCACATAAAACATAATGAAACAAGAATGAAGTAAATATCCATAGCATAAAATCCATCATCTTACATAATTAGAGATATGTCCAAATACCACATAACTAGATATCATCATAGACCTAATATCATCTTAGATTGGCATGAACATGAAAATATGATAAATTAAACAACATAGTAGTGAAACATCTATGATACTGAAATCAAGCTATAACATCTGACCCTCTAGTCATCTCAAAAGTAGCATAATATGAGTATCAAGTATCTCATGGATCAAAATATAAAAAAGGTTAAGACTACAAACATGAGAGACACTGCATCCTCCCCCACTAGCATAGGCTTACTCTTGGAAGTTGACAAAAAGATATCATAAACCTCTTAAAGTAACAGAGGTCTCATTACTCAGGTCCCACTAAACCCTTACCTACTTGATATCATAGACCTCTCAAAGTCAACCTTCAATGTTGAAGAATATACATGGGCTCCAAAGTGATATGCCCATCCTCTAGCTACAAAGCATCCTAATCAAGAACATGGATCACATCAAGAATATACTATCTCAAAATAGAAACATGGAAAACATCATGGATGTTGGAAATGATTAAAAAGATCATGAATGAAGAATAATGGAACTGGTAAAGAATGTTTTAAATCATTGTTTTGTCATTGATGTCAAACTTTCTACTTGTAGGGATGATAATTGCTCAAGTGATCCAAATACTATCAATTGGTTGATTGTCAAGGAGGTGGCAATCAATAAGATGTAACTAGAGAACCTAGAGAAAGGTTGAAGTTATGATGTTGTAATGAAGTATAAGGATTAGCTAAGACATTGATGAAATAGTGTGTTGATGACATACTCTAAGAGGATGGACACACTAAGACACAACAAAAATGCAAGGTTTAACTAAGTCATTTGTAAAGCCTAACTAAGTTCATTGGAGAGAGCTGAGAAAGCTAGTTAGAGCCTAACAGATTCTCAGTTGAAGCCGAGCAAGTTCAACTTTAGTGTGTGTTGAGTGATCTTCAGGTGCAAAGAAACCTTTAGGTACCGAGTGAAGATCAAGTGTTGAGTGATCTTCAAGTGCTGAGCAGCCTTCAAGTGCTGAGTGACTTTAGGTGCCGCGCATGATACAGGAGCTGAGTGATATTCAAGTGCCGAGTAACATAGAATTGGTTAGGTTTCGAGCATCAAAAAAAGGTACTAGATGTTGAGAAAATTTCTTCAAGTACTGAGCATCAGTAAAAGCAGTAGAAGCTGAGTAACACAGAAGGAGCCGAGCATTAGTAAACCAATGATGTTGAGTTGCTGCATTATTTGTTAAGTCAAAGATTTGCCAAATCAGTAATGATAAGTTTGTTACATTGAATTTTGTGAATTAGTTGGATGATAAGGATGATGAGTAGATGTCACAAAATTTTATGTAAACCATGCAAACCAATTCAAGGCAAATGCTAATGGACTTATCATGAAGTTTCTAGAAGAAGCAATTTGGAGGGAAAATAATATCATTTTCTCAAATCAAAGATTTGAGTGGGAAATAAAGAATAGAACTTCTATATAAGGAGTTACAGGTTAGAGATCAAGTGCGCATATGTGAGAGGGAGTTGGTCATAAGTGTGGTCATGTGAAGAAGCTAAGAGGAGTAAGAACAGAGCATCAAGACTCTGAGTTGATCAAGTGACCATAGAGTGCATTGGCATAATGAGTGGAAGAACTCAAGGAGATAGATCTTGAAGGGTGAACAAGTTGTCAAGGAGGAAATCCAAGTAAAGAAAAGAACTAAAGAGTGATCTAAAATCTGCACAGTTAGGGTTGCAATCTTTATCAGGTCAAAACCTTTCTAATACTCTCTTACCATTGTATTAGATATTGAAATCTTACATTGCTAGGTTAGCTTAATAGATAGGTGGATAAGCCTCAGGAAAAGGATAAAGAGATCCCTAGGAGAAGGATAAAGAGACCCTTAGGAGAAGGATAAGAGATCCTTAGGAGGAGGATAGGAGATCCTTAGAGAGGGATGAAAGATTCTTTTGAGAAGGTGACTATAAATCCCATGGACTTGGGTGGGCCTAATAGCTCTATGTAAATACTTTAATAGGGTGGCATTCTAAGTTGAATGTTCTTAAGTCCTCTAATAGGGCACACTCCTAACAGGGTGTAGAAATCCCTTAATAGGGTCACATTTAACAATTTTTTGTAGCCTTTAACAGGGCATACCATCAGAAGTGGTTGAAATCAATTGCACAGTTATTTTGTGGGTGTCATCCCCACCCCAGTTTTACCTTCTTATTCATGGAGGGTTTCTAGGTCATCAAAATCCTTTGTGTTATGGTGTGATGCATGTTGACTTTTTATGATTGTTTAATGTTTAATTGCATGCATGATAAGAAAGTAAAAGGATAGTACTTCTAATTCACTCCTATTTTATTAGAAAATTTGAATTGGATATTATTGGACCTTGAATAACTGATTCACCCCCCTCTTAGTTATTCTAAAGAATTCTAACAATGGATGCATGATAGACTAGGTCACAATGCTAGTTGATAAACAATAGGACCAATCCTCTTGAGGATCTCAAATGGTCTGAAAAAATGTGGTACCAACTTAGGGCATTTCCTATAATAGACAAAAACACCCTGTCACTAATAAAAAAGTATCGATCTAACCTATGGGCATCTACATACTTCTTCCACCTATCTTGAGTAGTAACCAAAGGCTATCTACATATCCTAAAGCATCTCTAGACCTAAAATAAATTGCTCCTCTAAATGATCCCAACTCAACGGGGTATGACATGGACTACTATACAAGGCCTGAAAAGATGACATGCCAAGAGAACTATGATACCCATTGCTATATGCAAACTAAAAAAGGCATAAATATTCCTCCCACTTCAACTACCTATCCATCACATACATGCAAAGTATATCCTCTAAGACCTTGTTTACTCTCTTAGTTTGATCATTAGTCTTTGGGTGATAAGTTGAACTAAAATTGAGTTGTACACCTAAAGCATGTTGGAGAGATGTCCATAGTGCAAAAGTGAACACTGGATTTTTATTTGAAATAATTTTATGAGGGATCCCATGCAAACAAATAATATCCTCAAAGAAAACATGAGCTATAGAAGAAGCTATGTAGTATGCTCTCATGGGTGAAAAATGTGCTACCTTAGACAACTTGTCCACTATCACCATAATACAATCATTATGTCATGACAACATGGGTAACCCAGTGATTAAATCAATAGATATCATATCATATTTCCACTCTAGAATGGCATGTAACTAAAAAAGGCCCATCATATGCTAATGCTCTACCTTTACTCTATGGCAGTCAAGACATCTAGCAACAAAATTAGGAACATTGCACCTCATCCCTACCCAAAAGTACAACTATTTATGATCAACATGCATCTTCTTGATGCTAGGATGTGTAGATACAATCACGATGCACTTCCAAAAAAACCATAGTATGTAGATCACCCAACACTAGTATACAAATATGTCCCAAGTGTTCTAGTAGTCCATCAGGCTCAAGAAAATAACCTAAAAATATCCCCTCAAGGGTATGTCTAAACTCAATCTTTGCCCTCACCTCCTGATACAAAGTGTCACTAGGCAAAGCCTCCAAGATAAATCCACCCCTAATGACAACACTAATATCTAATGTCACCTCCTACTCAAGGCATCCATGACAACATTCTCTTTCCCTTTAATGTAGTGAACATCAAAGTTATATTCACATAGGAATTCTATCTAGTGATGCTATTGTGCATTCAAGTTTGGCTGAGTAAAGATATATTGCAATCTCCTATGATTACTTATGCAACTCAAACCTATATCCCAAAATGAAATTCCTTTAATGAACTAGAGCATCCACTATAGCAACAAGTTCCAAATCATGAGTGGGGTAGTTAAGCTCATGGTCCTTGAGTTTTCTAGACTCATAAGCAATCACATGACCATCCTACATCAACACCACACCCATACCTTCCAACAAAGCATTCGTGCAAACCATGAAATCACCTATATAATTAGGTATTGCAAGGACTGGTACATTGGTAAAATAGTCCATAAGAGAATTAAATGCTTCCTCACACTAGTTTGACCAAATATAATATACTTCTTCCCTTTCCATTGAAGAGAAGTGATGGGATGAGCCACTCATGAGAAATATTTCATGAAGCAACGGTAGTAAGCCAACAATCCCACGAAAATATGAACCTTTGAAACATTAGTGGATACTATCCAATCCATGATAGCATGAATCTTCTCTGAATCCACTACAATACCATCACCAGTGATGATATGCCCCAAATACTTCACCTATGATTAGAAGAATCCACATTTACTCAAGTTTCCATACAACTAATGGTCTCTCAAGCACTACAAAACCTAATGTAAATGGACCTTATGTTCTTGAATAGTCTTTGAATGGATCAATATGTCATCCAAGAATACAATGACACACTAATTGAGGTACATGAGAAACACTCCATTCATCAAACTCACGAATACTAATGGCACATTTGTTAACCCAAAGGGTATGACCGTGAATTCATTATGCCCATACCATGTGCAAAAATTTGTTTGATGAATGTCAGCCTTGTAGATACAAAGTTTATGGTATCTTGACTTAAAATCAATCTTTGAGAATGCTCATTCTCCCTTCACATAATCAAATAAGTCATATATCCTAGTAAAGGATATTTTTTCTTCACTGTCACCTTATTCAACTACCAGTAGTCAATGCATAACACAAAGATCCATCCTTCTTCTTCATAAATATGATTAGTGTACCCCATGGGGATACACTAGGGAGAATGTGGCCCTTGGCCAACAATTCTTCCAACTACAATTTGAGTTCATTCAACTCTTGAGTAGTCATCCGATAAGGAGCTCATGTTGTGGTGGCATACTTGGTATCTCATCAGGAAACACATCTACATACTCATGAAAGATTGGGTGATCATCAAGTGTCATTGTACGGCTCTCAACCTCCTCAAGATTACAATCAGAAATAAGAAACATTTGACAACCTTTCCACACACTTTGCTTTAGCTAATTGGTTGAGATCATTTGAAGTGAGACTAGTCTTTGGACTCCCAAAGTTCCACCTACCCACCTATGTCATCAATATACTATACTAACTTATGGTGGAAATCTATATTCACCTAATGGGTAGCTAACTAATCCATGACTAACACAATGTTGTACTATCCTAGAGGTGGGATATGAAGATCAACTGTGGTGGTGAAGGTACCCAAATTCAAACTACAACCATTGACCAAGGAGTCTATAACCACCTTGGAACCCATGGCTAACTCAACCTACCACCTACTAACCTGACATACAACCACTAGCCCACACTGTTGAACAAGGGATAGTGAAATAAAAGAGTTTGAAGCACCAAAGTCAAATAATACTAAAGCTGAAATACCATGCAACATACCTATAGCCTCAATTATAGTACCTTGATGCTTAGCTTGATGATTGTTAACTGCCAGAAAGACTTGATGGCTCCTTCCTGCATCTCTTGTAGTAGGCTTTGATCTAGCTATACTCTTACTAGGTCCTATAATGGTTTGATAAGACACCCAAAATATTTATGACTAGGCTGGCCACAAGAATAATAGTTTCTCACAAAGCTATAACCTATTCCATGACCACCCTAAGTAGCACTAAGATAAGGTGTACTACCCCTACTAGAGTTTTGTTGACCACTTTGACAAGGGTGATTCTACTAAGATTTTTTCCCACAACTCTGGTCATCTCCTTTCTTTTTGGAGGTACCTAAATCTTGTCCACCTTTGGTCCAAATCCCATTCTAAAACTTATGATGAGATTCATCTTGAGGGTGTTGACTAGGCTTGGCCCTTCCCTAAGGACTTTGTGCATCTGCCCTGAGTTCCATGCACTTTGGTTTTAAAGAACCTAATTTACTATTAAACCCTCTGGTCACATTACTCTCAAGAATTCTCACCTTCTCCATAGTATGTGCAAGTGTCCTTGGTTGGTGAACATAGACTTTCCCAATTATAGAGTCCCAAAGGCCCCTAACATAATGTTGTGTGAGGAGTGCCTCATCATGCTAGTAACTTAAGTACTATCTCAACCCAAGGAAAAACTTCTCATAGTAATCTACTATCATGTTCCCCCACTTTAGTTCATGAAACTCATTACTACAAACCTCATAGTACTATGGAAAAAAGGAAGTTCTCCCTGAATCTCTCCTTGGAGATCTCCCAAGTGAGATCTACCACATTGAAATAAAATTTCTCACACTCCATATCCTACCAGATGGAACCATGTTCCCTCAACTATGTGATAGTGCAATAGGCCTTCATGTTGCTCCTATAAGGTAGTAAGGAGAATTAATGCCCCATATCTAGTAACTAGGTCTCAGCCTTGAGTCTTATCCCTTAGCCATCAAACAATTGTGGTTTGGATCTATGAATTTCCTACATCATTTCAACCTAAGTGAAATCATCATCATCCTAACCATGGCCCTCCATTAGTTCCTTCTTCCATCAGGTGGTGTATGAAAATGTTCATGCTCATGGTCATGTTCCTCTTCCATATGCTTATACTTGTGGCAATATCCATGATGAGATTGCTCTTCCTAAACATCATTGCATTGTCTTTCCTCAGCATGAGGTCCCAACTGAGCTAGGATCTCTTGTAGCACCAACATCAATGCCCCAATGCCACCCTATTCATTATTATGTTGTTCTCCCTATCCACCCTTACATTCCTTTTCCTAGCATTATTCAACCCATTTATTCCTTTGGTTACCACAAAAAATAGGTCTACATGCAAGAGGTATCATTATGTAGTCACAAGATAAGGGTCAGAACAAATGTCACAAGCATAGAGTCATAAGCATGAACCATAAATAGATATCAAGATAAGAAAACATAAAATAAAAATACACAAATAGAAAACACAATCATATTGGAAGCATAGCATGGAGATCACAATATTGTAGCATGGGCTCTAATACTAGATGTAATGCCCCACCTAGAGGTCCTTGGAACAAGGATTCAATACAAGCCAAGATAATAATTTTTTCTTTAAAATAAGTATGGATGTACATGACACTCAACATACAAGGATCACAAAGATCACAATGAAAGACTTCACTGCAATCCCAACAATCAATGAATCTCCAAATGCCACTACCAAAATGAAACACACAAATAGAGAAACAAAAATGAAAGATGACAATAGAAAAAAGAATCCAAGATCTATCAAAACATGGAAAATTAAGCCAACCAAATTTATTTAAAACACCAAATTGTGTTCCCCAAAAACTAGTGGGGATGCCCCCTATTTTTTACACGAGGAACATGACTGATAGAATTTTGCATAAGGAAGTACAACACACCACATGAGAAACTCCATTTTGCATAAGGAAATCCACCAAATGGCATGAGGAAGTTCTTGACCTAGTAGCCAAAACACCCCTAACTAGAGTGGAGTTTCACACAAGGAAGCACTAAGAACTACGTGAAAAAACTTAATACATCACACAAAGTTTTGCACTCTCATGAGAAAATACTATTTTATACCAAGATTCAAATCAATAAGCTAGAAAAACATGAAATGGTAATTTAGAAAAGAAAGTTCCCCCACACTGGGGAGTATCAAATCCATAATCAAGGCATAGACACTTGAAAAAAATAACTAAAAGATGAAAAATGACATCAAACCATCAAACATAGCAGTGAAGGGAAATAACTAAAAGTAACATCCCATTGTATTGAAATAACAAGCTAAGTGTGAGGTTCCTCCCAACTATAATAGTATCATGAGACCTTAAAGGCCCTAGCCATCCCCTACACATAACATCCCAAATTTCCAACTAGATAGTCAGAGCTATCTTATAAGGATGCCACAACTTAAGTGCAATAACATCATAAGAATAGGACATCTGACAAGCTAAACCAAAAGAAATAGATACACCAACTAAGAAGATAACATCATCAAATCATATGCTAAACATCATAATAATGAAATGTGTCAATACTAACATCCTCTAAGCTATTGGAAGATTGGAAATATTGTTGGAAGATTGGTTTGATGATGATATGTTGCATTCATGACTGAGTTTTTCATTGATGTCAACATAGCATGTTTTATGTCTTCCATGGTATCTGATAGAACAATAGCAAAAAGATCAAGTTGATGCAAATGGCTAGTTGAGCATGATAACTACCCGAGGTTATGGGAGATACTTTTGAAAATATGGCATATGAAATTAATGTCATAAGTAGAAAGGATAAGTCTAGAAGAAGTTATGTAAGTTTTTGTGATATATGTTTTGAGATAGAGTTTATAGAGGCATGTTCTGGTAAAATTGTTATATCTCTTAGCTGATTTGATATCTTGAGGATTGAGGTTGAGGACATGGAGAAGACATGTTGAGGATGCCATGGCTAAGCTCACTCATCATAATTTTGAGTTAGTAGAAAGTTATTCAAGTTGCAAGGTAGAAGATTTGCGTTATCACTAAGTGTAACATGTTCTTAATGTAGTCCTACAATAATTAATTAAGAAGGATTAACAACTAACTCAAGGAATTATTCAATGGACTTGGTATAAAGGAAGGATATTTTCCTTTACCATGGCATGGACATATGTGAATTATGAATGTTTAGAAAGAAACAAAAAGTGAAAAATGTGAGGTTTAGCAAAGCAGTGAAAAAGTGAAGGAAACTTCATTGCCAAAGTTTTGTTGGGTGATTCAAGGTTTGATATTTGGATATGAGGTTCATGACCTAGTCTACAAGGTATGATGGTGACCGGTCTAGTTGAGAGGAAAGAGGAAAGAACAAGAAAAGAAGAAAATAATAGTAAACTATTTATTTGAGTAGTGAGCTCTTCTTGTAGTTGAAATTTCATGTTTGGGTAGTGGGCTTTTCTTCCATACATTGTAATACAACTCTTAATAGGGTTGTAATCTCCTAATAGGGACTCATTGTACTAAATGTTGGAATAGACTCCTAATAGGGTCCATCCTATAAAAAGGAATATTCATATTAGTACATTATCTTATGGGCATCATTCCCACCAAAGTTTTTCCTCTAATCAAGGCTTTCCCTAGTCAACATATCTGGTGTAATTGTTTGTGTGCATCTTTGTATGGTTGTTGTTTACTTTGGTTGAATGGTTAAGTTTGTTTAAAGAAGATAAATGTTTTAATTGTTGGATAACTAATTCACACCCCCCCACCCCCTCCCACTCTTAGTTATCTTGGTGGACTATTATTTCTAACAATTGGTATTAGAGAATCAAGTCCTTGAAGAAAAAGTTTAACAACTTTGGGAGATCAGTGGTGAGAAAAGATAGTCCTAAGTTAGATAGCGAAAATTTTGACACTCAAGTGATGGAAATTCTTGGTGAGTTATTAGATTTATGTAAAGAGAAAAATATTAAGTTTTTAGATCCAAAATCCTTATGTTGTAGGAAAAGGAATAGTAGCACAAGTGAAGATAGATCCATATTGTAAGAAGACATAAAGATAAAGGAAGGTATTGATCTACTTACAAAGAGAGAACTTGAAGGTATGAAAGTTTTTGCTTGTTGGACATGTAAAGAGTTTGCTCATTTTCTTCTACATGCCCTAAGATAATATAGAAATCTAGAAAGAGTTTCATTTCTGATGAAGATGAAGAATTTAAGACAAGTACAAAAAAATTCTTGAAAGATTGTGATAATGAGCTTGAAATGTTTAGGGAAAAGGAAGTAGTAGCTTCGATAACTATTGGTGATCTAGAGGCTAACCATGAAAATGTGAAAGTTATCATTAACAATAATGTGTAAAATGGGTATTAGATTGAAGAAAAGAGATATGATGCTAGAGCAGAAGAAAGAGTTAAGTTGAAGACTCTTGAACAAAATAGCATTGCAGAGAGAAGGAATAAGTTTGTTACAGAAGCTTAAAAAGGTATGTTAGCAGAGAATGATGTATCCAATAAATTATGAAGAGAAGCTATGAATACAAAAATATACACTATAAATAGGATGCAAGTCAAGAAGGACACAAACACGACACCTTATGAACTATGGTTTGCTCACTCACCTACAGTTAAGTATTTTAGAATATTTGGACGTAAGTGTTACATAAAGAGAGATGATGATATTGGTAAGTTTGATGCTAGAAGTGATGAAGGTATGTTTCTTGGTTATTCATTGAAAAGAAAGGCTTATAGATGTTATAATCAAAGAACTGAGACTATTATGGAAAGTGAAAATGTGAGAATTGATGAGAAGTTAAGAATACAAGAGAGAATAGTTGATTACAATTTAGATGATGATGTTGTTACTAAGCCAAGAAATGATGAGATATTTATTGAGACTAAAAATGATTTGTAGAATGAAGGAGAACCAAGGCAGGAACAAAGCTTGGAACCTTTAGTAGAACCAAGTTTAGATAGCAACTCCTACTTTAAAAAAGAACATGATAAGGAATCACCCATCTGAATAGATGATCAGAAGCAAAGACAAATCTATGATGACAAGAAGTAGAGTAAATGAAGAACTATACTTGATATCTCAAGTTGAACCAAAAAATGTAGATAAATCATGAAAAGATGATTACTGGAAACAAGTCATGAAAGAGGAATTGGATCAAATGGAAAAGAGTGGAATGTGGGAATTGGTTCTTAGACTAGCTGACAATAATGTGATAGGAACCAAATGGGTATTCAGGAACAAGATGAATGAACAAAGAGAAGTTGTAAGAAAAAAAGAAAGATTGGTATGTAAAGGTTACTCACAACAAGAAGGAATAGACTATGAGGAGACTTATGCTCTAATGGCTAGAATAGAAGTAGTAAGACTATTTTTAGCCTATGCAACACAAAAGAAATTCAAAGTATATCAGATGGATGTCAAGTCAACATTTTTGAATGGATGACTTGAAGAAGAGACATACATTGAGTAGCCTAAAGGATATCCTTTGACTATGAAAAGGATATTGTATGCAAACTAAGGAAAGCATTATATGGATTGAAGCAAGCACCTAAAACCTAGTATGCAAGGTTAGACAAGCATTTGACAAAGCTTGGATATAGAAAAGGTATGGAAGATAGCAATCTATATTGGAAAGAAATTGATGATGGTTTGATGATTTTGGTAAAAAATTTTAATGAAATTATATTCAGACACAATGATAAAGAAAGAATCTTTATTTCTTAGACTAAGTACTTAAAGGATTTACTTAAAAGGTTTGGTTTGGAAACATGTAAACCTATTGGAACACCTATGATAATTGGACACAAGTTATCTACAAAGGATGAGACACCTACTATTGAGTAGAAGAAGTATAGATCTATGAGCAGAGGATTGTAATATATGACACACAAGGCTATATAGAGAAAATGTAGTTGGAATTGTTGCAAGATTCCAAGCTGATCCCAGAGAAGCACATTATGCAATAGTAAAAATTATAGTTAGATATCTAAAAGGAACTCCATAATTTGGATTATGGTGTGATAGAGCTAATGAATTTACTCTAAGTGCTTATACTGATGCAGATTGGGCCGGTAGTATGGATGATAGAAAGAGCACTAGTGGAGGGTCCTTCTTTCTTGGAGGAAGATTGGTTTCTTAGTTAAAGCAAGATTGCACATCTCAAAGTATAGTAGAAGCAAAGTATGTTGCAGCAACAAATAATTACAATCAAGTTATTTGGATGAAACAAAAGCTAAAGGATATAAGGATAGAAGTTAGTGAACCTATTGTCATACATTGTAACAACACAAGAACAATAAATATGTCTAAGAATATAGTGTTGCATAAGAAGACTAAGCACATTTCTATTATCATATGTTGAGAGAAAAAGTTGTAGAAAAAGAAATTAATTAGAGTATGTAAGCACAAAAGAGAAGATTGTAGATATATTCACTAAGCCTCTTCCTAAAGAGACTTTTGAGTATTTGAAAGGTATGCTTGGGTTTATGCCCCTTCCTACATCAGAGAAGAAGATGAAAGAATGCATCAGTCTAGGGTAATAGAGTACCATTATTTTTCTAGACTAGATGTTGATGCTTCCTACATGGGGGAGTATCTATGATGGAAAAATTCATCTAGGACTCTTGATTGATATTATTGTAAATAGTTTCTTTTGACACTTGAGTTGAATAAGTATCAGTTGAATAAACCTTTTGACTCTAATGCAAAGATATTGGTTGCAGAGACCTTTGACATTAATGTCAATGGGCAAGAAGTTTGGCATGAAAAACATTATGTTAAATGGGGAGAAGTATTATTCTAAGAACAAAAGTTTGGTATTATGCTGAGGAAGATGTTTGACATAATCACAATATGTGGAATAACAATTTGGTATAGAGCACATTGAGGTATATCAATGGGAGAGTATGATTAATGAAAAGAATTTGAAGATGGACAAGCTTTTGTTGGTATTCTTGGAACTAGATGTTTTTCATCTATGTTGCCATCAATGCCAAAGAAGGAGATTGATGGAAGATTAGAGAGATTGTTGGAAGATTGGTTTGATGATGGTATGTTACATTAATGATTGAGTTTTTCATTGATGTCAACATAGCATGTTTGATGTCTTCTATGGTATCTGATAGAAGAATAGTGAAAAGATCAAGTTGATATAGATGGCTAGTTGAGCATGATAACCACCCAAGGTTATGGGAGATACTTTTGAGTATTTGGCATATGTAGTGAACTTTGGAAGAAAAAAGGATAAGTCTAGAAGAAGTTATGTAAGTTTTGGTGATATCTATTCTAAGATAGAGTTTACAGAGGCATGTTCTGGTAAACTTATTATATCTCTTAGCAGAGTTGATATCTTGAGGATTGAGGTTGATCACATGGAGAAGACATGTTGAGGATGACATGGCTAAGATTCATTTTCATAAATTTTTGTGCATGAAAAGTTGTTCAAGTTACAAGGTGGAATATTTATGTTATCACTAAGTGTAACATGTTCTTAGTGTAGTTCTATAATAATTAATTGAGAAGAACTAATAGTCAACTCAAGGAATTGTTTAACGGACTTGGTATAAAGCAAGGATATTTTTCTTTATCATGCCATGGACATATGTGAATTGTGAATGTTCAAAAAGTAGTAGAGAGTGTGAAATGTAAAGTTGAGTATAGCAATGCGAAAGTGAAGGAAACTTCATTGCTAAGGTTTTGCTAAGTGATCCAAGGTTTGGTTTTCATATCTAAGGTTTGTGACCTAGTCTTCAAGGTTTGACAATGATTGGTATAGTTGATAGGACATAGGAAAGGACAAGGAAAGAAGAAAATAATAGTAAACTATTTGTTTGAGCAGTGAGCTCTTCTTGTAATTGAAATTACATGTTTGGGAAGTGGGCTCTTCTTGTATATGTTGTACTAAAACTCTTAATCGGGTTGGCATAGCTCTTAATAGGGTTGGAGTCTTCTAATAGGGATTCATTGTACTAAATATTATAATAGACTCCTAACAGGGTCCATCCTCTAATAAGGAATATTCATATTAGTACATTATCTTGTGGGCATCATTCCCACTGGGGTTTTCCCACCAATCAAGGGTTTCCCTAGTCAACATATCTGGTGTAATTATTTATGTTCATCTTTGTATGGTTTTTGTTTACTTTGGTTGAATGGTTAAGTTTGTTTAAAGAAGATAAATGTTTTAATTATTGGATAATTGATTCAACCCTCCCCCCCCCCCCCCCCCCCCCCCCCCCCCCCCCTCACAATTATCTTGGGGGACCATTGTTTCTAATATAAGAATGATATACAAACATTCTAATCAAAGCATAAATCACAAGAAAGCATACTATAAAACTTGAAGTACCAAGTGAAAACATCTAGCAATGGTCATAGTGGGATTATAGACCATCTTTGTATACTAGTCCCTAGCAGTGGTATAGGTAGCTACACCTCCCAACCACCTGAAACCTATAGGTCCACTCCCACCATGCTAATGGAGATAATGAGCTAACCAAAAAAATACATAAAGAACAACTTTTATGGCTAACAATCACACCAGATAATAATAATGACTAAAACCAAGATCATGAGACAATGCAAGTGTTGTAGGTCCTGGTTAGACACTTAATGAGTTACTATGTAGGGGCTAAAATCATGGAGAGTCACATGGTATTGAATAGTTCACACTTTTGAATGGAAGGAGAAATTCTAGAACATTTTATTATTATCTTAATTTCATTACCAACCCAATATTTTATTTAGTTATCACTTGATTATAGCTTTTTCACTCAAATGCATTGGGCATGGACACTAGGTTACAGAGATAGAATCCCCCTCCATATGATACCCTATCCTACCCATGCTCATCCAATGATGAGTGCCCATAGGAAGGCATATTACCAACCCAACCCCAAATGATCATAACTCCTAGAAATACCATGCAAGATCGGGCCTTGCAAGACACCCAAAAAATGTATGCATGGGTGCTTGTGTGTGGCACACAACCATCACAAAGATCATAACACAAGGATTGGATGAGAATAGAATGAAAAAATATAGTTAACCAAAATATACTCAAGAGGATGGATGTGGCACACATTCCAATGCAATAGAAAAGTGCAACAATGATCTAACTGGCATCCCAACATATCATCTAGGTCCATGACTAATATCATGCCAAGAAAACTTGATAAAATTGGGTAACACACAAAATGAGGGAAAAACCTCAAAATTAGGAAACTTCAAAAATAAAATCCATTTGGTCTTAGGGCATAAAATCCACAAAATAATAATAATAAATAGGTTTAGACACTGTATGTAAAAATGACTACCATAGTGGTGTGAAATCCCAAACCCTCATCCCAAAAATTGGGAAAACATTCATACCCAATCAACCAGGAAGAACCAACAAACAAAAATGGAGGGAAACACTAGTTCTTAGCCTCCAAACAAATAGCTATAAGAAAAAAACCACAAATGAAGCTGAAACATGAAAATGGGAGAGCCCTACCTGACAACAAAAAGGGCTAAAATGGAAAATAGCTATGTAAAATAAATAATTCGTAGATATAGCCAAAAATGATGGCAATGTAAGGTCTCCCCAAGCTAGATCCAATGAGTACATTGTTAAGAAGTTTCCATGCCCATAGCTCTCACAACAAATAGAAAACCAATCCTTTAGAAAAGGTTTTCAGAAAAAAACTTTCAATTTTCAAAATTATAGAAGTGAGAAGTGAGGAATTAATTTCCTCTTTCCGTACTTATGCACTTTTCGAGTGAATATTTGATTAGGGTAAATAACTAGCCAACCTAGTTAAACCTGTAATTGACCCAAATGAAAATAGGTTATTCCTAGTAATAGGAATTCATCTATGAGAAAGCTACCAAAAATTAAATTCAATTAAATTTAAAGCTCAGAAACCCAAAATCATAGAAATTTCCTTAACAACCTTCACAGCAATGGAAAACTCGAAATGCATAGACATGCTCACTAGTCCAATCACATAATTCAAATGAGTCTAGATTTATTAAATCAATAGAAGGTATAATTTAACATTTAAATAAGATATGTTGACCATACAAGGATGACATTGGTAAAATGAATAGCTAAGTCACTAACTCCATGTGCTAGTGCCAGGGATATAAATCCTACACACTAAAACACACAATCACGTGCAATTGCATATTATAACATAGCCAAACTAATAAATACATTAAATAACTATTTAACCATTTTTCTCAATTATACTAATATAATCCATTTACATCACACATGTTAGCATAAAAAAAAATGAAACAATAATGAAGTAAAACCCATAGGATAAAAACCATCATCTAACATAATTAGAGATATATCCAAATATTGGATAACTAGATATCATTGTAGACCTATTGTCATCTAAAAATGGCATCAACATGCAATATGATAAACTGAACAACATAGTAGTGAAACATCTATGATACTAAAATCAAGGTATAACATCCAACCCTCAAGTCATATCAAAAGTAACATAATATGAGTATCAAATATCTCACAAATCAAAATATAACAAGGTTTTGACTACAAACATGAGAGGCATTACAAAGAAAATAGGTCCTATCCTGAACCCTAATTTCCAATAGGAACAATCCAAATTGATTAAGCACAAGAAAGTGATCAATGCATAAATGGATCATGTAATGGAAAACAAGGATAACAGAGGTCCTATGGTCATCCTATTTGAGAAGTATATGCTTAAATATTAAAATAGATAAAAGAAAAATACTAACCTTGAAGTAGAAAATTTTTGAAAAATGTTGATTTCTAATGTCTGTGTATAGTTTCATGGATCTCTGTAACCTATTTTGGATTGGAAATGTTGAGATGAAGAAAGCCTATAATTTTTTTTCCTTTTGAAGGGAGGTCAAGCTTGACCCTAATAGCGAGGCATAATCTTACCCTGAGGGACAATTGTACCCCAAAAAATTGACCTTGACCTACACCACTTCAACAAAATTTCTATTCACAGATCTCTCAAGTTTGATGAAAAGGGTATCCAAATCTACTCTTAAATTCATTTTTTTACACATGTATCTACAAGAGAAATGGTTTTATTTTTTTGGATGAGGGGTTTTCCTTGGTAAAACTTGGGTTTGGAATTAACCTTAATAATGAAATTGAAATAAGGAATGCTAGAAAGTAGTAGAAGTAAATCTAATAATGAAGCTATGATATTCAATAGATATACAATTGTATTTGAAATGTAAATGAATATATTGATATGAAAGCTTGAACATAACATTAGAAAATTTAAATCAAAACCTCCATGATTCTATGATTTTAATCTACTTTGATAGAATAATGAATAAATCTTGAAGAAGAGCAAATGATCTTGAAGGAAGATCACACCAACATGATGGCTAGATCTAGGATTTGATAGATGAATCTTGAATTCTTCAATCCTTACTCTTCAATGTAAAATGTGAATGCTTGATAATGGATCATAGATTCTCTTCATAATAAGTAGATAATAAATTTTCTCATAGATATTGAATGTTCTCATGAATAATGGATAGATTGCAGACATCAAAATGAGGAAGGAAGGCTTGCTTATATAGAGATCTAGGGCACAAACTCCTAGAGAAGGCTGACAAAGGAGAATTAAATCCCAATTAAAATTAACCCCTAGAAATGGACCTAGATTAAATTTAATTTAAGAGTCTACCGTTCCAAAACCTAAAATAGTTGACCCAAAAGAAAGAAAATGTAACTTTCCAAAGCCTAGTCCCAAAACCTCTGGAAATTGAAAAATGGACCTTAGGTTAGGGACAAGGTTAACCATACCCTAGGTCAAGGTCAAGATCATCCTTGACCTAGGTCAGGGTCAAGGTCAATCTTGACCCAGAAAGTCAAAGTCCTTAGTTTCACAGAGAAAGTTGTTAGAAATAAGTTAGAAATAGAAAGAGAGAGAAGTAGAATAGGGGGAAAACTACCAGATTCATGTAAAAACCCATTCAAGGCACATGAAATGATCCCAAACCACTTACCTGGAGGGCTAAACACCTTGACATGGAAGTGCTTCCATTTTAAGAAGACACATTTAGCCCCCACTTTAACAAGAGTATGAACTCAATGCAAACTCTTGGTAAAGGAGAAGAAAGAAGCTATCCAAGTGGATTCACAATGAGATAAAATAACACTTATCTAAGGACACAAGCCCCCAAGATAAGGATTCTAACTCAACATAAACATGCAAGGGTTTGAAAACCAAAATAACATAAAAGAAAGGTTTAATACTAAAAAAGACCAAATCAACTAGCACAAGAAACCTTGCTAGGAAATATTTCTCATACTAATATCATATTTGGAAAGCTATCATAAAAATATAAGTGATTACATAAGAAAGCAATACTATAAATAACATAGCTTCATGATCTAGTCCTACTAGCATGAAAGTAAAAAGAAAGAAAAGAAGTGATTACCTTGCCCAATAACATGCCCACCTTACCATGAATCACCAAAAGAGAGGAAGAGCCCAATAGGTAGCCAAACCTAATAGTTCACCCAAAAACTATTCTTGCAATTGTACATCTTTTGACGGCTTTTGGAATACCCATAGATCCACTTTCTTGTATCACTATGACTATGAAGTGCATGTCTTCTTAGGATTTAGCAACTTATGTGTATTACCTTCGAAAGATTTAGCATATTAAAAAATTGAAAAATGCGTATCTATTTAGGATTTATTAACTCATGTGTGTTACCTTGAGAAGATTTAGCAATGCATGTCTCTTTAGGATTTAGAAACTTATGTGCATTACCTTCCAAAATTTAGCATATAAGATTTTGAAAAATGCATGTCTCTTCAAGATTTAGAAACTTATGTGCATTACCTACCAAGATTTAGCATAAAAATTAAAAACTATAGTACAAGGGAGACCCTACATATGTCCCCCTCCTTATTGTGGATATCTATGAGACATGATAAGGAAGAAGAAGAGGATACTTACTTCACAAGGCAAGGAGATATCTTGCTTAAAAACAATGTATACTATATTCTTAATGAGGGATATTGACCCTTACATCCAAGAGTATAGATAATCATGAAAAGGATATGTCACTTATGGAAAAATAATCCTCAAAGAAAAGGATTTTATCAACAAGACCTCAACCCTAGAGGAATATTTTTAGTTAAAATATCATCTTTCAAAGATAAACCAAGTAGTAACAAATATTCAATCATCAAGCCCCTTATTAAGAAGAGAAAAAGGAATCTTTGAGATGAGGAAAATAATTCTAACACCAAAGAAAGGGTAAGATTTTATAAAGAACATAATTTGCAACATAGAGAAGAGGTGATGACCTAGGACAACAACCTCTTATATAAAAATATTATCCATACTTAAAATGTCTGTCAATATGAAGATATAATATTGCGATATAAATAAGTACCACAAGGCTAAGGAAAGAAATTCCCTAGACAAAGAGAAAGAAGGAAGAACCTTATCCCCTAGGGAGGAAGATAAGGGATACCTTTTCAAAAAAAATGTCTTAGAAAATATATCTTGAATAGACTCTATGAATGAAAATAATACAAAATCATATCGAAAATAGGAAGAAAGAATACCAATTAAGACCAAAAAAAGACCTAATGTATCCTAGGAGACTGGATGGAAATACGCCTCTTGCCCCCTAGTCCAGAGACAAGAGGATAAGAGATCTATATTATATTAGGAGGGGAATCCCCTACATCAAAATTATGAAGGAATTGTAAAAATGCATGAGAGTGAGATATAATTCCTAAAGAAACTCTTTCATGAACATATAATTTGAAATGTCTACAATTAGCAAGTGTGTATTACAATAATGAAAAGGACATTTGTACTTGGACAAGTCATCTTTTGGTATAGGTTTAAAGATTTATTTTTTGGAATTCATTAATTCAACATAAACCTATTTAGCCACCTCTTGATGAAATTAGAGATATCCAAAATAGGTGTAGGGAGAAGGTTATGAAGATGAGGATGATGGTTAACATCACCTTCCTTAACTTGATATTTCAAATAAACAACACCATGAAAATATGATTTAGAGGGTATATGAATGGGATACTTAATATCATGCTCATTAACTCCAAGCCCTAAACTTTTATAACCTTATATAGTTATCATATTATATCCTGTAGTGTACATATTATGTAAATCTTCTATAGGAGGTGATTGCTTATCATGCACATAATTAAAATAATAGGTTTGGAAGAAGTGTATTTACCATTTCCTTTAATATCATCATGAATCAGAGGAGAAGGTAAATCAAAGAATTCTTGCACATTTGTATCCTGAACTATGGCTTGAATGAATTCATAATAAGAATAAGGATTAATAGATGGAAAATTAGGCATTGGATTAGGAATAATATGATTTGGATTAGGAAGATTATGAGATGATGTATCATCTACCAAATCCTTCACATAATCTAAAAGAATAATAAGTCTACCCCATGAATCCTTAATGAAAGTTTTAAATGTAGGAAGACCAGTATCGGTTAAATTCACAAAAGCATAAGCAAGAATAAAATGAAAGATCATGAACATAATAAAATGAATGATACTCTCATAAACCTCTTAATTATGGTAAAGATATGTTAAGAGAAGGGTAATAAGGAACATAACCACACACCAAAAAATCTTAGTAATCTTCATATTAAATGAAATGCAAGAAATGTTTTTGTATTTTTATTGAATATATAGTATTTTTGTATTTTTTAATTATAAAATGCAAGAGCATAAACTAAATCTAATCTTAATGCAAGAAAAGACCCAAATAATTGGAAATGAAATTTAACACTGAAAAACACAATAGGGCATCTAATTCCACAAAAGAAAAGAGGGTAAGCAAGTTAGGTTCACCAAAATGAAGAAAATAAGTCCTATCCTCAACCTTAATTTCCAATAGGAATGATCCAAATTGATTAAGCACAAGAAAATGATCAATGCATAAATGGATTGTGTAATGGAAAACAAGGATAAAAGAGGTCCTATGGTCATCCTATTTGAGAAGTATGTGCTTAAATGTTTTTATAGATAAAAGAAAAATACTAACCTTGAAGTAGAATAATTCTAGAAAATGTATATTTTTGATGTTTGTGTAAAGTTTCAGGGATCTTTGCAACCTGTTTCAAACTAGAAATGTCAAGGTGGAGAAAACCTAGAACACTATTTTCATTTTGAAGGGAGGTTGACCTTGACTTTGATAGCAGGGAACAATCTTACCCTAGGGCACAATTCTACCCAAACCTTGACCTATACTACTCTGAAAAAATTTTTGTTCATGGATCCCACAATTTCAATGAAAAGGGTATCCAAATATGCTCTTCAATTCATTGTTCCACACCTGTGTCTACAAGAAAAATGGTTTTTTTGTTTAGATGAGGGGTTTACCTTGGTCAAACCCTAATTTGGAATCAACCTTAATAATGGAATTGAAATAAAGAATGCTAGCAAGTAGTAGAAGTAAATCTAACAATGAAGCTATGGTATTCTATTACAAATAGATAATATAGAGAGGGGGGAGGGGTGAATTAGTATTTTCAATATTTTTTCCCACAATTGGATATTAGTACTTACTTTACCACATGCATAAGAAAGAAAACCAATAATGCTGAACAATATAAGTAACCATACACAAAGAGAGATCATAACACCATATTTTTTAAAGTAGGGAAACCCTAGTCAAGATAAAACCTTGGTGGGGATGAAACTCACTAGATGATTCACTATATAAAGAATCCAATTAAGGATATTGACCCTGTTAGGAGTCTATGAAGAATGTATAGTGTCTTAAGTACTTGTTAGGAGACTAGGCCTTGTTAGAAGCCTCAACCCTATTAGGAGTTGCTTCACCCCATTAGGAGTTGGTGGATCATATACAAATGTGCACAAGAAGAGCCCACTACCCTAACATGCAACTACACAATAAGATCTTTAGGAAATAAGTATACATACAATTCTAAGATACTTGTTGTTCTTTGCAAATATTTTGATTGACAATTCTTCATACAACAGTGACTGTGCACATATCAATCTACATCATATCTCACATAACAATTCTTTGCATCATATATCATGATATCACATTCACTTGTTACTCTCATTTCACAAGATCATATCAAGTTCGCAATCACTGATTATATCTTTTTCACTTATTCACTTCACTTAACACTAACTTTGCAAATGAAGTTCTTTAGTTATACCAATAAATTCTTCCTTAGTCAACTTAGATAACATCATTAGAGTTGGCTCATTAAGAAATGGTAATTCAAAATAATAAATCAAGTCATTTAACACATTCTGCTAATATGCTCTATTTTGCACTGTATCATTACTGCATTACAAATTCCTTCATAACTTGGACTCGGTTGATCATATAGACATGCACACTGATATACATCATCAATATGATGTCATAAACCTTTGGTTAGCTATGCAAGAGAATATTCCAAGGGAATATTCTACTATCATAAAATCTATCATGCTACTATGATGTTGTCTAATACTTAGACAATTTTCCTTGACCGATGAACATGACTAATTTGCAAAACAAATATGTTGCCATAAATGACAACCATGTTACTTAACTTATTTGATTGATTGGACACATTGCCAACATATTCAATAGATATGAATGTGTATTTGAAATGTAAATGAGTATATTGATAAGAAAACTTGAACATAACATTAGAAAACGTAAATCAAAACCTCCATGATTGTACGCTTTTAATCCGCTTTGATAGAAGAATGAACCAATATTGAAGAAGAAGAAAGGATATTGAAGGAAGATCACACCACCATGATGGCTAGATTTAGGGTTTGAAAGATGAATCTTGAATGCTTTGATCCTTGATCTTCAATGGAAAACTTGAATGCTTGAATAATAGTATGCTTGATAATGGATTGTAGATGCTCTTCATAAAAAGTATATAATAACTTTGATCATAGATAGTTGACATGCTCATGAATAATGGATAGATTGTAGATGTCAAAATGAGGGAAGAAGGCTTCATTATATAGAGATCTAGGGCAAAAACTCCTAGAGAAGGCCAACATAGGAGAATTAAATTTCAATTAACCTTATGTTGGAAATGATTGAAAAGATCATGAGGAAAGTTTTTAGAATGATCATATGGAATTGGTAAAGAATGTTCTCAATCATTGTTTTGTCATTGATGTCAAACTTGCTACTTGCAGGAATGACAATTGCTTTGGTGATCCAAATACTATCAATTATTTGATTGACAAGGTGGAGGCAATCAATAAGATGTAACTAGAACACCTAGAGAAAGGTTGAAGTTATGATGTTGTAATGAAGTACAAGGATCAACTAAGCCATTGATGAAAAAGTGTATTTGATGGGCACACTGAAACATATCAAAGATGTAAGGTTTTAGCTAAGACATCTATTAAGCCTAACTATAGATCATTAGAGAGAAGGAGTCGAGCAAGCTAGTAGGTGTCAAACAGATTCTTAGTTGAAGCCGAGCAAGTTCAACTTTAGATGCCGGGTAAACTTCAGATGCCAAGTGATATCAAGTGTCGAGTGATATCAAGTGCCGAGAAGATATATGTGCCTAATAGCATAAAGGTGATGAGCACCAGTAAAACAAATAGTTTTGAGTAACACAGAGATGTTGAGAACCAGTAAATCAATAATGCTAAGTTGCTGCATTATTTTGAAAATCAAAGATTCGCCAGATCTAAGCTGACAAGGTTGTTATCTAGAAGTTTGTGAATTAAATGGAAGATAAGAATGATGAGTTGGTGGCATAGAACACCATGTAATTTTTTTTTTAAGGATACAACTAACAAAGTTTCTAGATGAGAACAAGATATGAGGTAGATATATTGTATCCTACCTAATCCATTTTGAAACCCTAAAATTGGAGAAGGAGAATTGAGCGGCAAAGGCAAAATTAGATTTCTATTTAAGGAGTCATAAGTTAATGAAGAAAAAGAGAGAGAGAGGTGGTCAAGCATGAAAGCATAAAATGTTGAAGGAGGTGCTAAGGAGGAAAGAGAGCATAGTTACTCTATTTCAATAAGAAGACCCCAGATATGGATGCATTGGCATGATGAGTAAGAAGACTCAAGGATAAAAAGCTTGATAAGAAGACAAGCAATCAGAGCTGAAGTGATTGAAGCCAAGCATAAGGATTGAATTGAAAGTGTGATCTAAAATTTGCAAAGTATGTTGTAAGTTATATCAGATCAGAAGTCCATTATCGTTACTTTCTAGCAATTGTAACCGTTAGTTTAAATCCTATAGACTTAGGTTGGTTTAATAGCCATGAAATAAATCCTTTAACAGGGTGACATTCCAAGTGAATGTTCTAAAGTCCTTTAACCAGGCCCATTCCTAACAGTTTGGTGAAATCCTCTAACAAGGTCACATTTAATAGTGTGTTGTAAGCCTTTAACAGGGCATCACTTTGGAAGAGTGAGAATCAAGTAGCATGTTATTGGTGGTTTTTCTCAAATTGGGTTTTCACATAAATCATTGTGTCATGTGTTGATCTTGCATGTTTTATCTTTGCATGTTGATTTACTGTAACTTCCTAATATGGTTGATTTAAGTTTGGATTGATGAAAAGTGTATGGATTCATTAAATGTTGTGAAAAAGTATTATTAGGGCATTTGGACCTTGGATAACTAATTCACCTCCCCTCTTAGTTATTCTAAAGAATTCTAACAATTGGTATCAGAGCTAGACTGTTGATTCAGTTTAAAGGGACTATAAGCAGAAAAGATCAAAATGCCTAAGAGAGAAGTCCCCAAGCTCAACAAAGACAACTTTGTTACATAGCAAAGCTTGATGAAGCTACATATTGGATCCATAGAAGATTATGCCCAAAATTCAATTGACACTGAACATGTAGATCCAACAAGTACTCTTACTGCAGAAGACATGAAAAACAAGCAGGAACATAATCAGACAATGCTGGAAATCGCCTCTGCACTCAACTATGCTGAATTTGATGATATCAAAGGATGTGATGCTACATTCAAAATATGGAAAGCCCTATTAGAAATCTATGGAGGAGATCAGAATGTACAAAGAGCAAAAAGAGAAAGTCTCAGAGGAAAGTTTGATGATATGAAAATGGAGGAAAATGAGAATGTTGCTCAGTATGGCGCAAGAATAAAAGAAGTGGTAAGTGCAATAAGATGCTTAAGTGGTCAACTGGATGAAGATACTATTAATAGTAATTTCTTAAGAACCTTTCTCCCTATCTATGCTATTAGAGTATCAACAATACAAGAGCTAAGATGTATACCAGGAAACAATCTAAGTTTTGAAGGTATAATAGGTAGACTCATTGCATTTGAGTTATCTAATTTTGAAAACTATAGACCAGAGAATGCTGAATTTTCCTTTAAGGCCAAGTTATCACTAAAAGATGTTGAATAGGTGAAATCAAAGAAAGGAAGAAAAATGAAGTATGTATCCAGTGACAGTAGCACTGATGAGGAAGATGTGGAACAATTGGAAGCATTGCTTGCTAGAAGATTTCACAGAGGTAAAGGAAAATTCAAAGGTAAGATGCCTATCATTTGTTTCAATTGCAATGAAGTAGGTCATATTGCTGCTAGGTGTACATAGAAAAAGGATTACAAGGAAGGCAAGAAAAAAAAATTCAGAAGAGATGATGACAAGAGAGATTACAAAGAAAAAGGTAAGAAGTGTTATATTGTTGAAGAAAATTCTGATGACAATGATGATGAAGTTGTTTATGTAGCCATGAAGGATCAATCCGATGAAGAAGAGCCCACAACACTAGTAACATGTATGAACAAGAATGACAGGTGGATCATAGATAGTGGATGCTCACATCACATGATAGGAGACAAAAGTAAGTTTGTTAACTTTACTCAGTATGATGGAAATAGTGTTAGATTTGGTAATGATGCTCGATGTCAAATCAAAGGAAAAGGTTACATTAAGCTCACAGAACAAATTTCATGTGATAATGCATACTATGTTGAAGGATTAAACCACAATTTTCCGAGTGTCTCACAGTTAGGCAACATAGGATGCAAAGTAAAATTTGGAAACAAAACTGCAAAAATCTATGATATTGATGGTAAATTGATAGGAAAAGGAGATCAAACAAGGAGTAATCTATTTTACCTTGATATGGATGATGTTTCTTGTTTTATTGCAAAATTTGATGATGAATGGTTATGGCATAGAAGATTATGTCATGTCAACTTTGACAATCTAGTCAACATCAGTGAAATGAAGAAAGTCAAAGGTTTACCAAAATTGAAGAAGCCTAATAATATCATGTGCAAAAAATGTCAGCCAGGAAAGATGACAAAGTCAATTTTCAAAAGTAAAAACTATACATCTAAAGAAGTACTTGAGTTAGTTCACACTAACTTATGTGGTCCAATGGAAGTACAAAGCTATAGAGGAGATAAATACATAATGAAGTTTGTTGATGACTATTCTAGGATGATGACTGTTATGTTCTTAAAACAAAAATTTGATGCTTTTCAAATGTTTAAGTGGTATGTGGCTAGAGTTGAAAAGGAAATAGGAAAAAGCTTGGAATGCCTAAGATCAGATAGAGGTGGTGAATTCACATCAAATGAATTTGAAATATTTTATAATGATAAAGGAATCAAAAGACAAACGTCAACTCCTAGAACTCCCCCACAGAATGGAATTTCTGAAAGAAGAAATAGATTTGTGATTGAATATGCCAAAACATTAATGATGGAAAAGACTGATGCTCTAAAATATTGGAGAGAAACTGTAAGTGTAGTAGTTCATACTCTGAACCGAGTACAAGTCAAGAAAGGTACAAATACAAAACCTTTTGAATTATGGTATGGTCACTCACCCAATGTAAAACATTTCAAACTATTTGGTTGCAAATGCTTTATCCTTAAAGATGCTAGAAATGGAAAATTTGATGCAAAAAGTGATGAAGGCATATTTCTTGGTTACTCCACTAAAAGTGAGGCATACAAGTGTTTGAATACTAACACTAACAAAATTGTGGAAATTGCAAATGTAAACTTTGATGAGCACACAAAAGTCCAAGCTGAAGAACCAAAGAAAATGGAAGAGTATAGAACCTTTGTGTATTCTTATGAAGGAATGACTGTTGATGGAAATGATGTCAATCAAATTAAAAATCAATAAAAAAATTTAGCCTCAGTCGAGTCCCAACCAGTGAAAGCCGAGTTGCATTCAGAAACCAAGTTGCAAAATGAAGAAAATGCATAATCTGATTCTAAAGACAGTACACATGATGAAGAACAACCTAAAAAAAAAGTGCATAGTGATCCTGAATTTGAAAGATCAAACATGGAAATAAGGAAAGAGCCAAGATTATTCAAATATGTAAAAAGACATCACCCTGCTGAACAGATAATTGATAACAAAGATGCAAGACCAATGATAAGGAACAGACTAAGACATGAATCATGTCTGATCAGGAAATCTGAACCTAAGATAGTATATGGTGCATTACAAGATGATGACTAGTACAAAGCTATGGAAGAAGATATTGATCAAATAAAGAAGAAAAAAACCTAGAGTTTGGTTCTCAGACCAGTTGACAAGAATGTGATTAGCACCAAGTGGATATTCAGAAACAAGCTAGATGAGAATGGTGAGATTACCAAAAACAAAGCTAGACTAGTATGCAAGGGTTATGCTCAAGAAGAAGGAATAGACCATGGGGAAACATTTGCCCATGTTGCTAGAATGGAAGGAGTAAGAACTTTACTTGCATATGCTGCCTATAAAGATTTTAAAGTCTATTAGATGGATGTAAAATTTGCTTTTTTAAATGGCATACTAGAAGAATAAGTCTACATTGAACAACCGGAAGAATTTGTTGATGAAAACAACAGGGATATGGTATGAGAGGCTTCACAAGTATCTAATACAAATAGGATTTGAAAGAACTGATGATAATAGCAACATGTACATCAAAGTAGAAGAAGGTAAAGACATTATTATATCTAAAATCTTTGTGGATGACATAGTGTTTGGTGGAAAATAAGTGTTTTGCAAAGGCTTTGCTGATAAAATGAAACATGAATTTGAGATGTCTATGTTTGGAGAAATCAAATTCTTTGTTGGATTGCAAGTACATCAACTCAAACATGGTATATTTGTGACACAATCAAAGTAAATCAAAGAGATTCTTAAAACATTTGGATTAGAGGAGTCCAAACCAATCAGCACACCAAAGGCAATAGGAAATAAGCTATCCAAAAATGATGAATCAGCTGAAGTCAATCAAACAATGTACAGATCCATGATTGGAAAATTACAATATGTTGTACACAGTAGACTAGACATAGCATTAGTAGTTGGAATAGTGGCTAGATTCTCTACTAATCCTAAAGAAAATCATCTCATAACAGTAAAAAGAATAATGAGATATCTTAAAGGAACTGATAGCTTTGGTCTATACAACAAAAAGAATGGAAAATTTGAGCTCAATGCATATACAGATGCAGAATGGGGAGGCAACATTGATGATAGAAAAAGCACAAGTGGAGGTGCATTATTTCTAGGCAAAAGGCTAGTTACCTGGACTAGCAAGAAACAAACATGTACATCCCAGTCCACTGCAAAGTCAGAATATGTGGCAACTGCAGTCAATTGCACAAACATTGTGTTGCTCACACATCTATTGAAACGAATGAAATAAGAGGCAACAAAACCTATGATATTGTATTGTGATAACACAAGTGCTATAAACATATCCAATAATGCATGCAAAAACCAAGCATATTGCAATCAAGTATCATTATGTTAGAGAATTGGTAGAAGAAAAACAAGTGAAGTTGGAATACATTCACACAAAGGAACAAACTGCAAATATCTTCACCAAACCATTGCCCAAGGATGCTTATGAATATCTTAGAGGCAAGTTGAGGGTAATACCCCTAACTCAAGCAGTTTAAAGAAACAAGGAAGCTGCCCTGCATCACCAGCAATGAATCATTGAAATATCAGAAGAATGATGCAAAGGATAACAACAAGAGTAAAAAATCCAAATCAGTCACAAGCATGGTGACAGAGGGAGAAAACAACAAGAAGTCAAAGCTCATATTTTGCATGATAAAGATGCTACATCTTTGGCATTTATGTCAAAGAGGGAGAAATGTGTAGAAACCTGATCAATACAAAGCAAGAGGGATATATGTATGAAAGAGGGAGATATATGAGATTAGTAGTAAAGATGCAGTAGAAAAGAAAAGTAGCAGATAACGTATACACTCTTAGTGGTAACTAAGTTGATCAATTGATCAGTTTTCCAAACAATGCCAAAGAGGGAGATTGTTGGAAATGATTGAAAAGATCATGAGGAAAGTTGTTGGAATGATGATATGAAATTGGTAAAGAATGTTCTCAATCATTTTTTTGTCATTGATGTCAAACTTGCTACTTGTCGGAATGACAATTGCTTTGGTGATCCAAATACTATCAATTAGTTGATTGACAAGGTGGAGGCAATCAATAAGATGTAACTAGAACACCTAGAGAAAGGTTGAAGTTATGATGTTGTAATGAAGTACAAGGATCAGCTAAGAAATTGATGAAAAAGTGTATTTGATGACATACTATAAGACACAAAGAATGGGCACACTAAAACATATCAAAGATGTAAGGTTTTAGCTAAGACATCTATTAAGCATAACTATAGATCATTAGAGAGAAGGAGCCGAGCAAGCTAGTAGGTGCCGAATAGATTCTTAGTTGAAGCTGAGCAAGTTCAACTTCAAATGCCAAGTAAACTTTAGATGCCAAGTGATATCAAGTGCCGAGTGATATCAAGTGCCGAACATATATAGGTGCCGAGTAACACAGAGGTGCCGAGCACCAGTAAAACCAATAGTGCTGAGTAACAAAGAGATGTCAAGCACCAATAAATCAATAATGCCAAGTTGCCACATTATTTTGAAAATTGAAGATTTGCCATATCTAAGTTGACAAGGTTGTTATCTAGAAGTTTGTAAATTAAATGGAAGATAAGAATGGTGAGCTGGTGGCACAGAACACCATGTAAAAACATTTTTAAGGATACAACTAACGAAGTTTCTAGATGAGAACAAGATATGAGGTAGATACATTGTATCCTACCTAATCCATTTTGAAACCCTAAAATTGGAGAAGGAGAATTGAGCGGAAAAGGCAAAATCAGATTTCTATTTAAGAAGTCATAAGTTAATGAAGAAAAAGAGAGAGAGAGGCGGTCAAGCATAAAAGCATAAAATGCTAAAGCAGGTGCTAAGGAGGAAAGAGAGAATAGTTACTCTATTTCAATAAGAAGACCCCAGATATGGATGCATTGGCATGATGAGTAAGAAGACTCAAGGAGATGAAGCTTGATAAGAAGACAAGCAATCAGAGCTGAAGTGATTGAAGCCAAGCATAAGGATTGAACTAAAAGTGTGATCTAACATTTGCAAAGTATGTTGTAAGTTATATCAGATCAAAAGGCCATTATTGTTACTTTCTAGCAATTGTAATAGTTAGTTTAAATCCTATGGACTTAGGTTGGTTTAATAACCATGAAATAAATCCTTTAATAGGGTGAAATTCCAAGTGAATGTTCTAAAGTCCTTTAACCAGGCCCATTCTTAACAGTTTGGTGAAATCCTCTAACAAGGTCACATTTAACAGTGTGTTGTAAGCTTTTAACAGAGCAGGCTTTTAACAGGGCATCACTTTAGAAGAGTGAGAATCAAGTAGCATGTTACTGGTAGTTTTTCCCAAATTGGGTTTCCACGTAAATCATTGTGTCATGTGTTGATCTTGCATGTTTTATCTTTGCATGTTGATTTACTGTAACTTGCTAATATGGTTGATTTAAGTTTGGATGGATGAAAAGTTTATGGATTCATTAAAAGTTGTGAAAAAGTATTATTAGGGCATTTGGACCTTGGATAACAGATTCACCCCCCCTCTTAGTTATTCTAAAGAATTCTAATACCTTAACCCCTAGAAATGAACCTAGATTAAATGTAGTTTAAGAATCTACCATTTTGAAACCCAAAATAGCCAACTCAAAAGTAAAAAAATGAAACTTTCCAAAGCACAATGTCGCAAAACCTCTAGAAATCAAAAAATAGACCTAGGGTCAGGGACAAGGTCAACACTGCTCTAGGTTAGGGTTGAGGTCATCCTTGACCTAGGTCAAGGTCGAGGTTGACCTTGAGCTGAAAGGTTGTCCTTGACCCAAAAATTCAAAGTCCTTAGTTTCACAAAGAAAGTTTTAAAAATGAGCTAGAGATAGAGAGAAAGAGAAGCATAATAGAGGGAAAACAACTAAATCCATGTCAAAACCCATTCAAGGTGCTTGACATGACCTTAGACCACTTACTTAGGGGGATAAACACTCTTAACATGGAAGTGCTTCCATTTTAAGATGATATAATCTTTTCTTTATCTTCTCTAGGAATTTACAATGGTTCCTTGCCCTTGCCTAGGGTGCCTAGTTTTTCTTCTTGGTCTTCAATCATTCTCTTCAATTACTTCTCCATAGAAGCTATGGATAATCACAATTATTTTGGCTTCATCTTCCTTATATTTTCCAAAAGATTCAACCTTAGTTTCTATTTCTTTTTTCAATAATGCAACTATGTTTGCATTCACTAAGTCATTGTCAATTTCATAATCAAAACCTTGTAACTAAGCCTTCCTCAACATTAGTGAGAACAAAAATGTATTATCTATATCTACAAGAAAAAATATATCATTTTAATTCCTAGTTACCAATTCTTTAGGTATTCTCATCCTCATCTTCATTATTTTCTTGAATCTCTCAAAATAATTATCAATACCATGCTCAAAATTTGCTCCTAATTGAGTAATTTATTCACTTATTTGCCCTGTCAATGTTTCCAATACTAGGAAAGTATTTCTCTATATAAAATAAAATACATATATAACAAGGGATCCAAACTTACACAATGAACTATTTTATTTCCTAATAGATGCCATATTTCCTAGCAATTGTAGTCTTTGAAGCTTAGCAAGCTCATATTCATGATCTTTCATTACTATTTCTTGATCCACTACTATACATAACACACTATTTAGTCTACTCAATTGGTAAAAGTTGTGAGCTATAACACTAACTTCAAATTTGATTAATGGATCAAAAATCTTTGAAATGGACAAGCCTCGTCTATTCCACTCGACACCTTTATTTTCCATAAATTCCTCTCGACTTAGGCATCACATGGTTTTCTTCTTGTCTAGGGTTGGATAGCCTGTAACCTTGTGGATTATTTTCATGATGATCTCGATGGGTCTATTTTGTGACCAAAACTCCATATCATGGATCCTGCTTAGAATAATTTTGGTCCTTTTAATCTTGAAGTTCCTTGGGAACTCTAGGGGATGAGATAACCCTTTCTTTTCAATAATGTTGAATTCATCATTCAAGATTCCTTCATTACATAACTTCTCATATGCTTCTCTTATTTCATAATCTCCTATTTCTCCAATATTACACATAATTCCTTACAACATGAATCATAATAAATTTGCGTAGTATTGAGGATAGCACACTCATTGAATCTCGTCTAATTGCAATTTCTAGAATAACACAAAACTTAGGTGGAGGAAAAGTATCATTCTTCACCAATTGAATTTTACTAACCTCTTGACTCATTGCAGTGGAGGATGAAGCATCCATCTTCTCTTTGTTATAAGGGTTTGAAAACTTTTCTTTCCTCCAAATTGCTTGACATAGCTCAAATCTTCTCATTTAGATTTGCTCCAATTCACTCTTAAATATCTTTGTTAATCACCAAATTTTCTCTATGCTCTTGAAATCTATATGCAAGGTGTGAAATAATGTCTTCAAATTTTGATATATACCTTTTTTAAAATTTATTTAGGATCTTTATTAATGTTTTTTACTCAGGTAGGTGGAAGCCAACTATCTCAGTCAACATTGATCTCTTCAAACTAGGTCTTTACTATAAAACTCAGTCTCTTCCATATCACTTAGCCTATACACCAACTTACTTCTAATGTACTTGGTCAATGTTGCAATGGTTAGTTAACATAAAATTTTTTACTAGTGTTCAAAGATGACTATATAAATGATTTTGTTGAACTCATTCTTTCACACATATGTTCTCATACATCTTTCCTTATACAAATATTAAATTTGGCACATTTCATATTAGGAATTGATGTATGATATATCAATTAAGTTGTTGATCAAATAAATAAGATTGAAAAATAAGTGTCAACACACTTAACAATTTTTACTATACATGTCAAGTACACAATAGAAGTCGAGCTAGAATTTCTTTATATGCCGAGTCACGGATAGTGTTGAGCAAACTATAGTTGATGCCGAGCAAAAAACATTACAGTATATGTCGAGCTATAGAATTCAACATGTACCGAGTATATCAGAAGACTATGTGTATCGAGCTTTGTGAAGTTAATAGGAGCTGAGTGATTCAGGAATTAGTAGAAGCCAAGCAATGTAGGAAAACTAGCAAGAGCTGAGTAACACAGGAAACATAGTGGATGCCAAGCAATCTAGAATAGTGGGTGTCGAGCACCAGTATTACTTCATGTGCCAAGAAACACATGATTAGCATAAGTGTTTGTACCAATACAAACCAAGATGTAAAATAGTTATGCATGAATCATGATAGGATAAGGAGATAAGATCAAATCCTCCCATACACCTATGCGATCCTCATGCAGCCAATGGGTGAATTTCAAGGGTTTGAGCGAAACATTTTATCCAAAGATGCATAACAATCCACTAATATTTATAAGGGAGTCCTTACGCCATTGAACAAGTAGTTGGAGAGGAAAAAGGAATAAAAAAGAAGAGCCTATTAAGGTCATTGTAGAGCATTGGTGTCAAAGATTTAGTTGAAAGGACAACATTTACACAACTAGTTGATCAGAATAGAACAAGGAACACAATCAGTAGATTAGATCTAGCAAAGATTAGGGATAGACAAGTAGATTAAGAGCCTGAGATCAGCATTAGAGATTGCATTAGTTTAGGTGTAGTATTCTCATACTCTCTCACAATTGTATTAGAAATTTCGAAATCCTATTGAGTTAGGTAGGTTTAATAGCCTTATGTAAATCCTTTAACAGGGTGGCATTCTAAGTTGAATGTTCTTAAGTCATCTAACAAGGCACACTCCTAACAGGGTGTAGAAATCCTTTAATAGGGTCACATATTAATAGTGTGTTGTAGCCTTTAACAAGGTAGGCCTTTAATAGGGAAAACCATCAGAAGTGGTTGAAATCAATGGCTGCAATAATTTTGTGGGTATCATCCCCACCCCAGTTTTACCTTCTTATTCTTGGAGGATTTCTGGGTCACCAAAATCTCAAGTGTTATGTGGTGATGCATGTTTGTTTCTCATGATTGTTTAATGTTTAAATGCATGCATGTTAATTTTAGTTATATGTTATTAAGGGTTTAAAAGTGGTTAAAATCCCAGTACTTCTGATTCACACCCCCCTCTCAGAAGATCTCTTCCCATTACATTCCAACAATTGGTATCAGAGCTAACTGTTGGTATGACTTTTTGTTTGATAGAATTCTTTTGTCCAGTTGTAGAAAAGTTAGATTTTTCATTTTAATGGATAGTAGGGTTTCTAGATAATTAATCCATTTGTTAGCCTTTGAAAACTTTTGTGAAAACCCTACATTTCTTTCCATTCGTAAATTTTCAGGTCCAAAATATTTGAATTTTCAAATAGGGCGAATATTTTGTTGTCTTTTTATCTTTTGTGCCCCCAAGCTACCTTTCCTCTCAAATTCCCCAACCGTCTGATCTAAGTAGATCCACCATTGTTGTTACCTCGCTATGCAAAGATGGGCACTTTTTATGTATAGTGAGGTAGTGAGTGATAAAAAATTTATAAAATGAGACCGCAAAATGAAGATACAACGGTTGGAGCTTTGTTTTCTAGTCGAATTATTAGTCAAGTACACATTGCAAGTACCATCAGAACATGAAAGGGGACCTAGTAGAAGCAGTTTGAAGTCAATGCCAAAATGATGGTTTCTTTGATGTTTCGCTACCTTGCTATTGAAAAAAAATTGACATCTCACCGTTAGCAAAGTAGCGAGGTGCCGTAAAATTGAAGAGTTGGTAACTTTGAAATTCATCAGTACCATGACTAATCTAGGTGGCATGATAAGTAATAACTACCATTGTCAGAAGCAGTTAATAGCAACAATAGTGATTTGATGGACCCTTGCATTTCACGGTGCCAAAATTTATTAAAGTTGTCAAAGATCGCTACTTTGCTATCAGTAATTTCTAGCATCTCGCCATTAATGAAGTAGTGAGGCCCCATGAAATCAATAGTTGGTGGGACCTTTAGTAACGTGGGATGATGACTAGGACTAAAGTAAAGTCTTACTGAGTGCTAGCTATGTAGAAATTCATACTTCATCAATGCTCTCGACTCATGCCCTATTGATCAAATGTGCGAGAGATCCTAAGTATCAGATTAAAATAGAATCAACAGTCCTCGCTATCTCGCATTGAAAAGTTGCATGTCATTTAAGCTATGCGACGTAGCAAGTATAAGTCCCACCATCTATCAAAAAATAGTATGTAGCTTCCCCACCTTTGATTAGGTCTTTGATCAACGACCGTCATCTTCTCACTATGAAGAGTTGCTAGGGAGATATGTATAGCGACATAGAAAATAAGGGCCCATCGCCATATTTTTGAGCAAGCCCAGTAACATATCATCTGCTGAATTAAGATCAGATTGATGGTTGTCGTTGCTTCGCTATGGCAAGGTGCTCATTTTTTATGCATAATGAAGTAGCGACCTACTGACACGTGTCCTCAATTGCCAGTGGGTCCAGACATAAGTGCCATCAAGAAAAGAGTTATGTACGTGGTAAATTTTCATTGGATAAATGGACCAACATGTCAAGTGCAATGCCTAGTTTTTTTCTTCATATCACATGATCGTAGGATTTTTGAAGATCGACGACGCAGCTTTAAATGCAGAATGTGGTGCCACTCTCTGTATTAATTAGACATGAAAGCATCGCATGTGAGAAAAATAGAGTATAACATAGAAGATTTCATCAGTTTCATCTTACATGAGCAAATATTTTGAGCCATTCCTGTGTAGAAGTAATTACTAAAGGAAAGCATGCTGAAGTCTGGCAGAATTTGTGAAATTGTCTGTTCACAGAAAGTTTGCAGAAATACAGAGGAAAACAAAGAAAAAATTCAAGTAAGTAGTACTACCATAATCTCTATAGGCTTTTCAGTTCTGTAAAAAATAATCCAAGATGCCTCCGAAGAAGGGATTTTCAGGTCAAATAAACTATTTGGATAGAAATGTGCATGATGACTTGCTTGAGTTGCTCCCTGAGTCTACTATAGAGATAGTGCAAGTTAAAAGGTTAACCTCATTGAACCCTAGGTTGAGGATAGTTGATTAATTGTATGATAAGGGTAATTGGGTCCAGGATGCTCAAACTTCACAAACTGGTTTGAGTTTGTTCAAAAAATGGTTTGCAGAAAGGAAATTATATGCCCCACATGCCAATATATGGAATTTCAATTTGGGAAAGCTAGTTGTTCCCGACGTGTTTATGGATTATGACCTTCTTGAGGCTGTGGTGAAGAGTTATGATCAAGCCACTAGGGTAGTGAGAGGAGTAGATGGTGAAGTTTTAATCACCATCAGTCTAGAAGAGATTAGGGAAGTTTTCAGTTTGGGACCTCTCACTAGGTATCATGTGCCCATTGATTTGATAGAATTAGAAAAAGAATATATGTCAAAAAGGGATGTAGTTAGACAAGGTGCACTGAAGGCCCACATAGGTAGAATTGGAAACCTACCAACAATAAAATCATCTTCTAAAGAACCCTTTAAGAAATCATGCTTCAATGCCAGGGTAGTAGAGATATATAGGACCCTGTGCAGAGTCTTCGGAGAGGGTGAAGAAGATTTTATTCCTGTGAGCTTCATGTATATGATCACTCAAATCTCCTCTTTTGGTGTAGAAATAATTTTTGATTTTGCATCTTACCTGGCTAATGAGATTCACAGTGGATTGGTGGGGATTGCAAAGGGCAAGGTGGAGAAGGTTTGGGGTCAGTACTCCCTATTGATGCATATGTTTCTATTTAAAGGGGTTACATATTTTAGTAAAAAAATGGTATTGAATAGGAAACAAGAGGGGGAAGCACTACCAGTTCAATTATGGAGTGTAAACATGATTGGGGAAGTAGAAAATGCTAATTTTGTTAGATTTGATAGGCACTTTGCTTCCAAACTAAGGTGCCTCATATTGAGTGACAATCCTAAAATTCCTAAGGCACTAATGCACCTTGTTAGGCCTATGGAAAAACCTCATAGTCTAAAAGTTTCACATAATTGGGGAGATATCATCCCGTATCTGGTCTCAACTGTCATTAGAGTTTATGGATTCAAAGGGTCACCCCATGTACTACCTTATTAGGTCCCTTTAAAGGTAGGAGTAGCTGAATTTTTATGGTAGTTGGGAGGAGTAGAGGAAAGCTTTTTGCACAAAAGGGGAACATGATCAATTTTTCCTACTTGCACTGTAGCTCACCAGTTTGTAATAACTAAGGAAGGGTGGATCTTCCTCTACAAATTTTTGGATCAGTATAAGATGGTAGTATCTCACTCTCATTTTTGTGATGCAGAAGATTTCTTTAATTATGCTCTTAGGCATAGGATCAAACTTCATCCAATTCAACATGAATTTTATTTCCCTAAAGATGTAATAAGGAATAAATACTCTCTGTAGGAGCAAGAAACAAAGAAAGAAAAGTGGAGAGTCTATTGAAAAGTTTTGGAGTTTATTAATTATTTTGACAAGGATTACAGTCCTCTTAGTAATGCTGCAACTAATGCAAATAGAATAAATAAGCTTATGAGTACATTCCCCGAAATAATGGAGGTAATGAATGAGAAGAAACAAAATTTTATTGATTCTTCTCTAGATAAAGCCAGGGAAGTAATGAGGAAATTGGGTTTCAACCCTAACATAGGGGCAGGTCCACTGGTTGTGCAAAAGAGGACAGGATATACTGTCATTTGGGATCAGATGCCCACTGTAAACAAAGGAAAGAAAATAATTGAATCTACTAGTATTGTTTTTGAAGAATGACCCCCTGAACCCTCTCCCAAAAGAAGAAAAAATAATAAGGGAAGAGGAATCACATGATGAAAGTTACTCACCTTCCCAAACTCCTATGAGAATTGAGGAGGAATAGCTCACCAATGAGCAAATTGAACAAATGGAATCACAAGGAGGAGTTTTTGTTACCTAGGCAAAAATTGATGAAGGGAACCCCTAGGAGCCTCTTGTACCTAGTTTTGAACTAACTGTAGCAAATTTTAGGGGAAGGGAATTAGACCCTATTTTGGAACAAGCCAATCAGAAATTTTTGTCTGATAACAGTTTTGTAAAATCTATGGATTTCCATCAGTTTGCGTGGAGGGAAAACATGCAAATTTTTGAAGAAAGATGTAGGAATATGAAAGTAGAGCATCCAAAAATGGATGAAGCATCTATCCAGAATCAAATAAAGGAACAAATGATACAAGAGTTCCAGAATATAACCCCTGAAGAGGGTAGACAGATGGTGAAAGATGCAAATATTTTATTATTGCCAAATTGGGACATTGCTGATGCCTTAATTTTTAATTCTGTGTCAAATAATTTGGGATTACAGGATCTAGATAAAAAGGAATTCTTGGGAATAGCATTCAGTAATGACCAAGCTACTCTTGTTATGTGGTCATTAAGAAGAGGATTCATGACTACTCCATCACAGCCTAATGATTCAGGACTAACAGGGAGTATCATTGTGAGGAGAGTCCCTGATACTTCACATGTACAAGCAGCCCACCTGAATGTGGACTATTCTAAATTTGCCTTGGCCACTGTAGAAAAGGAAGAAAAGGAAATGACTAACCTATAGAGAAATTATGAAACAGTGGTGGATGCCTACAATAAAGAAGTAAAAAAGAGAATTGATCTTGAGAACAAGCTATTGGGAAGAGCCACTAGGCCAAAAATAACATACCCTTGCCCCCCAGTTGAACCTTTTAAATCCACCCCTCTCATATAAATACTAGGTACACCCCAAAGGCCACAATACTACACTACTGAGGATTTTGAAGAAGAAAAAAGAATACTATGGGCCTTACATGTAGAATTGGAATCCAAATATGAAGATAAATTGAGAAAAGCTCTCACATATTTAGGGGACAAGATTGAATGGCCACTAATTCATGATCAATTGGCCAGGGTGATCAGTATCTAGGAGGATTTGAAATCTAATGATGAGGTTCTTATGCCTATTTTGAATAAATGGGTAAGAAGGGAGAAAGAAATAACATTTTTGTGTTTCTCTATCATAGATGATTCTTTTGATCAAATTGAAAAAAAATTTGATATTGTTTTTGATCTTACTGACTGTAGTAATAAAAGGATTCATTTACAAAAAGTAGTAGTAGGCTATTTTGAAAAGTATAAGAGGTAGAAATTCAATTTGTTTCCTCATGCCTTAGACAAAAAGAATAATTTGAAAGGAAAAGATGAATGGGCAAAGGAACTTAATGATTATTCTATTTAAGAATGACTCAAGTCATTAATGAATCAGGACATGCATGGTGGGCCACCACAACAGAAGAAATGGTGAAGGCCCAAATATCCTTTGATTCTTTAAAGCAAGAATTTGTTACCATTAATAAGGATGTTGAGTTTGTACTAAAAAGATAGAGGGATATTTTATAGTTCAATTGGCTAGATGATACATTATTTGACAAATGGATGGCAGATATGGCTCTCATTGAACAGTTTGATGAAGATGAAAATGATAGTGATGAAATGCAAGGTGAGGAGATCTAAATCATTGACCCTGTCACTACTTAGACCCAACCAGGAGAAGAAGACATGGATAATTTGTTACCTTCAGTTGCAGACCCGAGACCACAGGATGCCGATACAACTAAAGAAAGGGAAAAGGTAGAAGTTATTTCCCCCATACAAGATAAAGATGATGAAAGCCCACAGGTGGAGGTTGATGTGCCATCATCAAAACAAACTTCATCATTGGTTAATTTGGATGTTGTATATGAGGAAGGATGAAAATAGTAACTAACTCAGCAATACAGGAGCATGTAACAAAAGGGCCCACAAAAGGAATGTCTGATGTAAAACTTTTGCTGTTACTCACATTTTTGTCATCTTGTAACAAGTATATGTAAGTGTCTTTTAAAGGACACCTATCATTGTTTTTAACCTGAAGCTTGTTGCATCTCACACTATTTAAGTGAGATTCCAAGGCTAAAGAATGGTCCAAATTCTATTTTTCTAAGTAGTATGCTTAGTTTGTCTTTGGTCCAAAGTTTTGAAAGAAAATCCATGATGTATTTTCTCTATCAATTCTCTGAGAATATATGAATATAGAATGAACTGTGTCTCTTTCTGAAGGTCATTCTGAGTTTATTGTAAATGATATAACATTTTCAAAAAAAAAGAATACAAATTGTGAACTATCCCCATATCAGTTCTTTTTGAATTTTGTCTCCTTCCAATTACATGCTTATCTTGATATTGTATAAGTAAAGGCTTGTGCAATTGAATGAAATATGGTTAGGTTGTATATCCATTTATCAATGCTGTTAATTCAATGGATTAAATAAAAGCTTTGATGAATGTGATGAGATTTCTTTAGTAATGAAAAGGATTTTGAATGATGAATCCTAATAAGAACTGCTGATAGAATTTTTTGTAATGCAACGAATTAGATCTAAGAATTTGCTATAGACTCTGAACCCCAATGGATTAGGCACTAATCAAATTGATTAAGCTAAAGGAGAAATATATCATAAATGGTTATCAAAATGCATCATTAAATCAAATTTCACTTCTATTTCCTATAGATCTTCAAAGGTTGGCCAGTACTTGTCTGAATAGAATATTTTAGCTTTAGTTAGCCAATATAGTTAAGAACACCTGCAAATCTATAGAAGAAATTTTGGCCATATCTGTTATATGGGATGTATTTAGCAAATTTTTATGAATTATGTATGTATTTGAGAATTTGAGATGAGAATCAGAATGAAACTAAAATAATCCTCATATGGTCTTTCCTAGTTGTGAATCATCCCTGGGTATACCCACCCTAGTTTTGCAGAGCCAAAAGAGTAGAAAACCATCTGTGGTTTTATTGAAGTTGGGTCCAAGTACTTTGCATATGCAATTGTTAGTAAGAATTGGCTAGTCTTTAGATTGTGTATGTACTGTCATCCTGGTATTAAGCATTTTGTCGCTTAGTAGTTTTTGTGCATTTTAAAACACCAACACTAAGTTCTTTTGAGGAGAAGCCTAATAGCTTAGAGGAAAAGATCTAAAAATGGAAGTCTTCAAAATTTGGAAGATCATTAAGAACCAGGTGATAGATGTGCATCTCACTCTACACAAGGTAGAGGAAGCTAGAGAGGAATTAAAAAAATCCTTTAAAAGAAGGAAGGAAATAACTATAACCAAAAATGATATTCACTACAAGGAGATTGACACCACATAAGTATTTTCCAAAGGAGATTCCAAAGAATTTGATGCAGCAATAGCAGAACTAATGGAGAAAAAAAGAGCTCAAGTAGAAGAGACAAGAACTCTTAAGATAGAGCATGAATCATAGGCCATGATGCTTTGTGAAATCACTGAACAAAAGAAAAGAGCAGTTGAGGATAGAGTCATGATGGAAGATGACAAAATAAATCTTGCAAACAAACTTGAAGAAAAATGTATGTAATTAAGAAGGATCTCAAACATGTAGTGGATACACTTGGCCAAATGATGAACCTTCATCATGAACTCAATATGAAAGATATTCAGATCTCTACTTTAAGGATGTAAAATGAACAACTATAGAATGAATTAAATAGAGAAAAAAAAATAGCAGAGAATCTCAACAAGTCAAGTGAAGCCATCAAGTACTTGAACAATTTCTAAAATCCCCAAGATTAGTCCATGATACATCAGGACTTGGATACTCCAGCACTGAAGTTGGTGAATCATCAAAGAGTACCAAGCAAAGGAGTGATGAAGGTAAGGATTCTAAACCCACTTGTCATTACTATAATAAAAAGGGGCATATTGATAATGTTTGCAAGAGTAAAAGGATCAATTAGCCAAACACACCCAAAAGCAAGGGTTACTGTCACAAGTGCAACATGCAAGGACATATGACACAAGACTGCAGGTCTAAAGTCACAAGGACACAAAGATTTGATGGACATTGTCATAATTGCAAAATGTATGGACATAGAGCTTTTGAATGTAGATCAAAGCCTATGTGGACACCAAATTAGCATGTAAGAAGGGACAACTATGAATACCATTACAATTGGGACTACAATACAACACAAAGTTGTCACTACTATCAAGAGTATGGACATATACCCCAGAACTACATAAGAAAACATTTCAAGGGAAACTATAAAAGATGGTTGAACCAAAATACTTGTTTTAGTTGCTTGAAAATTGGACATGTTAGCAAGAATTGTCCAACAAAGGCTAAGGCACCCAAGACTAAAGTAAATAAGGGCAAAGAAAAGATTGATGTGGAACACATCAGAACAGACATGAAGAAGACATGGCAGAAAAAGGATGGATCAAGTACATCCAATGGAAGGGTCACTTCACCCACAAGGTCAAGTGATCATTTCTCATCCAATTAATCACAAGATGAGCTGACGGGGCTGATACATATAAGGAAGTATCATACATCAGCCCTAAACCATGAAGAAGCACTACAAAGTATAAATCTACATGAGACAAGATGCCAAGACAAAAATTTTGAATGATGATGTCAAACTGCTTTGGATGTTGAGTTAAGAAGTCAAGTGGAAGCCAAGTGAAATTGCAATGGTGGTCAAGTTATTAACAAAGTTAGTAGATGTCGAGTGAGAATAGCTATCGAGTGGATACCGAGTTTTAAAAAAAACCTTTGGAAGTTGAGTGACAGGTAAAAGTACAAAAATGCATTAAATGCAAGGCTTTTAAGTCACTTAGAGGTAAAAATTGATTCATTTTTGAGCCATTCAAACAAAGAGTGATTACCAAGAGCATGACTAAGTGATTTTGAAGCTTTCAACTAGCAATTTGTAGCAATTCAGCATCTACCCAAGCAATCTAAGCATTTAACTAGGTATTTCCTTCAGGTGCTAAGTTTTATAGTTTGTGAAGTTTTCTTTAATTATCAAACCCTAGTTTAGTTTAAAATGGTGTTTAGTTCAAAGATGACCCAAGGGAAAGAGAGCCATAAGATTCAACTTGTTAGTAACAAAGTTAAGCAACTTGAGTTTAGGCCCATATCAGAAGTTGCATATAAGAATGATGCCATTGGTGCCCTATCCACCATCCCTAAAAAAAAAATTATGATTTAGGATGTGCGAAAGTGTTATAAATACAAAATAGGAGCCATAGAAGACTTGGAAATCTTTAATGCCTTTGACAAACTCTATGATAATGGTATATTGAAAGATGAGTTTTCTATCATAGAGAAGAAGGGTTTAACCAAAGCTCTAATTTTTTCAATCATATTCAAAACTGAGTGGATACACATAATACTTAGTAGAATCCTTGATGGATCATTCTAGCTAGAGCAAAGACTAGTAAAGATTACCAAAAAGATGGTTCATAGGGTTACAGGATTTCCAACCCTAGATCGGCTCAAGACACTAAGAAATGAAAAGAAGGAAAAAATAGAGAAGAACACAGGTGCAAAATGGAATAATAGGGGAATAAAAATTGACATAGTAAAATATCCGCTTCTAGACTTTGATGTAAGGATCATATCACTTAAGTTTTATCAATCTAGCAGGTTGAATAATGTACCTTGCATAGTAGTGGATGTGGCATATAAGCTTGTAAAGAAAGACCACACCTATGACCTTGTAGAGATCATGTTGTAGCAGATTAATGAAAATCTTGGAGCTATTAGAAAGTCTAAAGGAGCACAATGCAAATTTAGGTCAGTGCTAGTTTGTATGTTCTTTTATGTGATGAAGGAATTCCCTTCATTTGGTAAAGTCAACTGGAGTCAGAATAAAATGATTGTTGATCAAATAAATGATTTCATTGCACAAATGGGAGATAGCTTTGATGATCAAATGTCTATCTATTATGACAATTTCAAGATTGCAATGAAGAAAATAATGAGGATACCAATTTCACTAGTAGAAAAGCATGTAAATGACATATGCTTTCTGGTTGACATTGATTATACTTACATTCAAGTATTCCTTCCAAGAGCAAGATGGCTTAGACCATTGGGATATGAGCTTGATGTTGACCAAGCTTTTGTAGCCATCACAATATTACTTGTAAAGGAAATGGACAAATCTACCAAGGCATTTGGGACATATGACACTATCAAATCAAGAGTGGTTACCAAACTCAAGACAACCACAACAGTAAAGAAAAAGGAAAAGTTAGTAAAGAAAATAAAGAAGAAGTTTGGTGTTGGAGAAAAAAGTGTAGTAGGTGAAGTAGAGGAGATTAGTGAAGGATAAGAAGAAGGTGATGATGAGAAAGATGAGGATGAGCCAAAACAAGGGCCACTTGAATTGTCACAAGGCCAAGGTGAAGACAAAGATGAGAGTGTTGAGGAAGCAGAAACTAAGGAAGCACCCATCAAAGGCAGAGTCATCAAAAGGAAGCCAAAGACACCTACTACTTCTCAGTCTTCACCAAAGAAAGCTGTTGTGCAAACACCCAAAAAGCCAACAACCAAAGCTACAACAAGAGCATCTACACAAAAGGCCAAAGAGGAAGCTACAAAGAAGAAGAAGACAGTCAAGAAGGCACAGGAAGAGCCAAGTAAAAGAAAAAGATATGTGGCTCAACCTGATACTGATGATGAAGATCAGACTGAAAAGGTAAGTCATTCTCCTAAGGCTTCAATTGATATATTATGTGAAAAGATTAGGAATGGAGACTTAAGTGAAATGAAAAGATTGATTTCAATAAGTTTAGTAAAGAGGAACATAATAGAATAGAAGAATCAGTCTATGCATTAATGGCATAGTTCAAGTACACACCTCTTGAACTAGATGGACAATTGCCAAAGGAATTGTCTAAAATTTTAGAAGATAGATGGCATTTATATCTAATGATGGAAAAGGAGATGAGGGAATCAACCCTAGCAAGCATACTGCCTAATTTGATAAAGGAATAGGTAATTCAAGTAGTCAAAAGGAATAACACTAGGTTTATACCTAAGTATAGGGCATTCTCCATTCTCCAAAACAAAATTGAAGAAGTTGTACAGAGAACCACAAGAGCATGGAAGTATTTATATAAGAAAATTGAAGATGTCCTTGAAGAGGAGTACAAAGAAGAAACTGTTGCTAAACCAGAGGAAAGAAGGAAGAGGAGAGAAGAGAAGATAGAAGTAGAGAAAAAGGTTGAAGAAGAGGAAAACAAGGAAGAAAGAAAGGAGGAAGGAAAAGATGAAGGCAAGGGTACTGATGAGAAACAAAGTGTGCAAGACACACAACTTCCACCTCCTAGTCCTCCTCACTCTACTACCACACCTGTAGAAATCATAAAGATTAAGGATGTTTTTGACACTTCATGTCAAAACATCAATCCATTAACTATAGAGGATCTCACTAAGATCCATGAGCAAACAACTCTTCAAGCACAATTTTGTACAATTCCCATATTGGTCAGTGTAGATGATCTTCAAAAGTCAGTAAATAAACTCAAAGAAGCCAAGGTGTCACCATAAGAACCACCTCAAATCACTCAAACTACTGGACTTTCATTTCTACCATCTCCATCACCACCAAGAATAGCCATACAAACTCATCAAGAACTAAGTGCAATAGTAGAGGAAGTCACAAGTATAATAGTACAGATAGCAAGTACACCTCTAGCATCAATGGTACAAGAAGAAGATAAGGAAGAAACATAGGATAAGGAGGAGTCAGCAATACAAACTTTGGTTGAATTACCAAAAATAGGTACTCCTACCAAACCCATTCAGAAGTCGAGTACTAAAATGATGACCTTACATGTCAGTACACCAAGCTCAAGTTCTACTAGGGTAGCCAGGACCATTCATTATGGAATTCCTGAGCTTGATGAAGAAATTAAAATACCCTATTATGATTCAAGCACTTTAACTAAAGAAAAGATGAATGAGATACAAAGTGCATTGGATAAGAGAAGGAGGTAAGAGGCAATGAGGAAAGACCACAAATACAAGTAGGCAATGAATGAGATCAAAGATATATTCATGGATGCCTTCAGCCTACAACCTCTAGATTCAGGCAAGCCAATCCTTTAGCAACTATCTGATATAGTTGACCAAGTGAATAATGAAGACCATAATAGAAATGTAAAACTCATGGAATGGTCAGAAAAGAAGTTTGAAGGCAAGGTCAACCAGAAGATAGCTAATAACATAATTTTGGGATAGGTTGACCTAGCTAAGAAATTGGATAATGTAAAGATTGTGTTAGGGAATATCTTTTCCCAATATAGAAAATTGTGTGATTTTTTTAGGTTCACACAAGAAATAAATCCAAAAGTTTTTGTATCTTGGGAGCAAACTTAAGCTCTCCAACATGCAACTACCCTCAAATCTTGCATAGAGTGAAAAGAAATTTGCTCAAACACTTCACACTCAGAGGGAATTAGCTACATTATCAACAAAAGAGGCCACTATTAAAGAAAAGTTGATGCAAATACAAGCCTCTATCACTCCTCACTTGGAGATATTACATAAGGAGCAAATATATGTAGAAATAGTCCTGAAGAAAGATCCAAATATTTCTACTCATGAAGGACTTGTTGATCCAGCAAAAAAGCTTGCAATCCAAATAAGTCATTAGATATTGCATTGAATAACTAGGATACAACTCTCAAAATACTCCTTGAGGTAAATAAGACATTTTTGGCCAAGCATGGCATTTCCATTTACGACCCTTTGACATCAGTGTCAAAAAGGGGGAGATAATATTATAAGGGGAGAGATATATTAAAGGAGAAGATAAGAAGATAACAGGATAAAAAATAGAGAACATTAGGCACAATGGCACAAGACATCAAAATTCATGACATGACAAAGCATAATCAACTCAGGGGGAGTCATAAGGTATATTGTTTCTTACAATATCTTTTTAAAATTTTGAAAGTGAAGAATGTACACATAAGGTTTAGATCATGAATGATCAATTAAGTATTTTTGACACTCATGTCAAAGGGGGAGATTGTTGATCAAATAAATAAGATTGATAAATGAGTGTCAACACACTTAACCATTTTTACTATACATGTTTAGTACACAATGGAAGCCAAGCTAGAATTTTTTTATATGTCAAGTCACAGATAGTGCCAAGCAAACTACAGTTGATGCCGAGTAGAAAACATTACAATATATGTCGAGCTATACAGAATTCAACATGTACCGAGTAGATTAGATTATAGTGTGTGCCGAGCATTATGAAGTTAATAGGAGCTGAGTGATTCAGGAATTAGTAGAAATTGAGCAATGTAGGAAAACTAACAGGAGCTAAGTAATGTAGGAAACACAGTGGATGCTGAGCAATCTAGAATAGATGGTGTTGAGCATCAGTATTACTTCATGTGCTGAGAAACGTAGGATTAGCATAAGAGTTTGTGCCAATACAAACCAAGATGTAAAATGGTTATGCATGACTCATGATAGGATAAGGAGATAAGATCAAATCCTATCATCCACCTATGTGATCCTCATGTAGCCAATCAGAAAATTGGAATTACATGTAACTAATGGGTGAATTTCAAGGGTTTGAGTGGGAACATTTTATCCAAGGATGCATAACAATCCACTAATCTTTATAAGGGAGTCCTGACACCATTAAAAAAGTAGTTGGAGAGGTAAAAGGAATCGAAAAATAGAGCCTATTAAGGTCATTGTAGAGCATTGGTGTTAAACATTTACTTGAAAGGACAAAATTTACACATCTAGTTGATCAAAACAGAACAAGGAACACAATCAATAGATCAAATCTAGCAGAGATCAAGGATAGACAAGTAGATCAAGAGCCTGAGATCAACATTAGAGATTGCATTAGTTCAGGTTTATTATTCTAATACTCTCTCACAATTGTATTAGGAATTTCGAAATCCTATTGAGTTAGGTAGGTTTAACAGCCTTATGTAAATCCTTTAACATGGTGGCATTATAAGTTGAATGTTCTTAAGTCCTCTAACAAGGCACACTCCTAACAGGGTGTAGAAATCCTTTAATAGGGTCACATATTAACGGTGTGTTGTAGCCTTTAACAGGGTAGACCTTTAACAAGGAAAACCATCAGAAGTGGTTGAAATCAATTGCTACATTAATTTTGTGGGTATCATCCCCACCCCAATTTTACCTTCTTATTCCTAGAGGGTTTCTGGGTCACCAAATCTCAAGTGTTATGTGGTGATGCATGTTTGTTTCTCATGATTGTTTAATGTTTATATTCATGCATGTTAATTTTAGTTATATGTTATTAAGGGTTTAAAAGTGGTTAAAAGGCTAGTACTTCTGATTCACCTCCCCCCCCCCCGCTCTTAGAAGATCTCTTCCAATTAAGACATTCCAACATAAGTATTTTTGCCATGATTTCATTCTCCTATATTTTTCAAACTTCTAGGATTAGGGTTGAGTTAGTGTGACATCAAGTTTGTGTCTAGATTTCCCTTAAGGAACTTCTCTTCTCATATATTCCTTTGTGTGCACCTAGGTGGGCATTCAAATTTTTTTTATACATTTGTTTATATTAGGTGATTAGGAAAAGGGAGGGTAAGTCTATGCATTTCCTAGATGAGAAGGAAGTTTGTTCTAAAACCCTAATACTTTGATCAAGAGTTCATGGTGAAGACAAGATGCATTGAAAGGGAATATCATACTCATATTTAGATCAAAAGATGATGGAACATTGAGGACTCAGACTTAAAGATGATATGCAGATCATGAAAGCAAGCTAGAAGAAAGAACAATTGAACTTGATACAAAGTGAGAATTGAAAGATGCAGAGATGGTGAAAGAATCAAGTTGAAGGTGGTATGACTCTTGTTACAATATAATTGATAGATTATATTTAATTTGTACATCTACATTCCTAAGTTGACAAGTCAAATGGCTTAGGGGCTAAATTCAAATCATCAAATAAAGACTAGATTGATGGATGATGTTTTAAATATGGAATTATAAGTATTCGATGATGAATCTCCTCAACCTTTGATCTTTGGATCAATCTACACTCATTGTTATGTCACTTTTCAAAGTTGCATAATAGATAACCAAAGTGACATTACAACAGTTCAAAACATGTCCTTTTGGGCCCATTATATTCCATAAAGTGACACAAAGAAATGTAGTCCAATGTTAGATTCTCCAAGCAATGGAATAGTGCCACCTATCTGCCATGATGTGCATAGTTGAAAAGTAGACCCACGCCATGAAACAAATAGAGATTTAAGATAATCTGTCACCAATGTTTGATCTTAAAAGATCTACAATTATCATTATGTTTCTTTCAAAAGATGCAAGAAAGATAACTAAAGTGACATAATGATAGTTCAACATGAGTATATAGAGGGACCCACAAAGGAGATTACAAAGGAAAAGTGAGGAAGTCCATTATGTTTTAATCGTGATCATTGGTTCAAGATTGACGTCCAAAATTTAAAACTGTAGTGACCATTGGAATATGAATTATATGGATTTGGTGCCAATGTGATTGCTATAGATCAGAGGAGAATGCAAATCATTTTGAGGAATTCTAATCATTTCTTCTATATTTTCCTAATGTATTGAACTATAACTATTGACTATTGGATTTTTGAGCATTTGAAGTTCTTCGTTAATGTAAGTGATGAATCTGTAACTGGCCAAGAACCTGAAAAAGGGGCCTATAAATGTAATTTCTTCTGATAATACAAGAATTACCAATTTTGTCTAACTTTTCCCCTTGTATTTCTGGATGTTGAGTGAGAATCAAAGAGTTAGATGGAATGAAGGATTTGTATGATGTTTGTAGTTAGGTAATGTGATTGTTCTAATTTTATTTAGGACTAGCATGCCTAGCTTTCTTTCATTGTCTCTTTTAGCCAAGCTAACCTTGCATTTTAGAATAATTTCTATAAGATTGTAGGACAAATATATTTGAAGCTGATGATATCTTACTAGATTCCATTTTAGTGGAGAGTTATCAGTCAAGGTGGATCCCATTTTATCTTTCATATACATCTCTACTCTATCTCTAGATTGCATTTTAGTAGGACTAATCTATGCTTAGAATTAGGATTAGATGTTAGAAGAACTTCAAGGTAGGTTGTGGTATCCATTCCACTGGGTGTTATAGGCTTCCCACATCTATTTCTACATGGGGTGTTTGTAGTTATGAGCATCCTAGTTTATCCTCTTCTACTCTCAAGTTAAGAACATACCCCCTATCCCAATGATCTATTAAAAACACAATTTATCACATATATTTCAAATAAGGGAGTTGTGCCTTATAATTCAAAGGGTAGTGATATAACACACACACGACCCATTTTTTGGTAACATCCTTTTAATTCCTCACATTTTGGGCATCTAGAGTCAAGGTTAAGCCATGTTAGCAAGAGGGACAAACCATTAACCAACAAGTATATAGTTCTGTAATACCTCTTTTTCTTAGTTTGAGATGACATGATCACCTTCTTCATTGGATTGGGTGACCTCAACTCCATTTGCTCCACTATTTCCATCTTTTTCTTTCTTTTTCCATGTTTGATTCATCTCCTTCTTTATTTGATCAATGTCCTCTTTACCTTTTGTTAGAGTGTGGTTTCCATTACACCAAAAGACTGATCTATCAATGCCCAATATAATCACTCAAATTATAGTACAAAAGAGAGGGTTAATCCCTTGTCACAAATCCTAAGGGGATCACTAAATTTTTTTCCAATTATCTCCCCCTCAACATTACCCAAGGGTCTAAGGATTTGAAACTATGACCAAGCTCTAATACCACTTGTTAGAGTGGGGTTTCCATTGCAAAGATCGATCTATGAATGCTCGATACAACTACTCAACTTATAGTACACAGGAGGTGGTTAAGTCCTTGTTATGAATCTCGAGGGGAGTGCTAAATATATTTTCAACACCTTTACCTTTACTTCTTATGTGATTTTCCAATGGTACTTGAGTGCTGCAATTCTTTCTTAAATGTTTAAACTTGTCACACTTGAAACATGCATTGTTAGGTGCATAATTATACGTATGATTTGTCCAATAAGGTTTTGTCTATGATATGCATTCATATGCTCTATGCCCATACTTTTGATAGTTATTAATATCCTTCAAATCTAGGTGTGGTAGGTGCACTCCTCATTCTTGACCTACACTCATATATTTGACGTCCTTGTTTCTTGCAATCTAAATAATAACTAGTAAATTTGGGTTTAGGATTTTTCATACCATGTTTATTTTGAAAAATTTTTGTAGTATGACCATACTTTCTATAGTGATAATAGGTTGGTTTGCCCTTTAATTTTGCAAGTGATAGTATGATCATTTCTTTTAAATCCAAAAAGGGTGGATTTTCACTTTTGAGGGGATAATGACTTCATTTGATCTATTTAGATTTGCATTTCTTTTCAACTTTTGACTTTTTCTTTTTCATTTGATTTTTTATTTACTTTTGATTTATTTATTTTTTTAAATGTAATTTTTTAATTTGATTTAGTGATTAATTTCTAAATTTATTTTAATGCCAATTTTATGGTGTCTACAAGTGTCCCACTTTGAGATAATATGTGAAGCATATTATTTCAAAGATTATTTTTTTTTCTATTTGTTAACTCATTTTGTCCATTGAGTAACTAATTACTAATGATTTGATAACTCTAATCTTGTTATTGTACCTTTTTGTTTATGATTTGATGATTATTTCCCTATATGATTGAATGACTAACGATGATATTTTGCATATTTGTAAGATTTTGTGTTGATTGTAAAAATATTTAAAAATACCTAGGTTAGATGCCCCAGTGTAGATGATTGGCTATTTTTTTCTAGGTATCTATGTTTGAATGATTGCATGATGAATATAGGATAGGTTTGTGCCCCCTTAGAAATGAAATTGAAATAGGTGACAAAGGTCTCGATAGGGTACAAAATTTTTCAATTTTATTTTTGAAAAAGGATGATGTTGTAGAACATAATACCTCAAAAGTGACGTGTTATCGATTTTATAGCTTGGATATGATAGGATATTCCCTAGTCATGATATAGATGTAGAAAAATAATGATTGGTTCTTGATCAAACCATTTATGGATTAGCTAAAAGTGGCAATCACAAATTGATGTAGGATGATCACTTTGGAAATATTGACTAATATTAGTGTTTTGGAGTGCAAGAAGGTGTAGGGAAATAATCTATATGTCTTTGGACTCTACCCATGGATGTTTGAGCTCATAGGGAGATTTTTGACTAAGGATCAATAGTTGATTGATAATTGTGGGCTAGGATACCTACTAGATATGCCCTAGTTTCAAGTGAAATGGGGCCTACTAATAGTTTTGGTTGAGGATTAGTACTTATACCACATCACATTTCATTTTCCCATGGGTGAGATGACCATCACTCTCAAGTATGTTTACCAGATATGTCATATTTTGACGATCAAGGAAATGTTTTAATATGATCAAAGCTATGATGGGATGGAGTTCCATAGTTCTCAAGAGATTTTTTTATATGAGGGTGTTTTAGCAGTTTGGGTAGTACTAGGGTATGCCAGAAGGAGTGATAGAGTATGCCAAATCAGTCATAGGGTGATGGTTCTAGAGCCCTTGATGATGGCAATTAGTGACCACCCACTCGATGTAGGCAGGATATTTTTTAATATAGTAGCATTATTACTTCCATTATTATTGATATATCATTGAGGTACTTAAATTGTGGACCTTTCATAGATTTTGGACACACATTATGGATAATATAGTTTTTGGTATCATTGATGTCACTATATTGTGGACTTTTCATTTTATGATGATATGTAACTACATTATGGATGGTCTATACTTAATTGCTTATAGATATGTTTATTGATGTGATGTAATGTGATGATATGTTTAAATTTTCTATGATGCATATGTGATGTGAGAGTAGATGGATATGATATATGGATGTATTATTAGAAGAAAATGTGTAGGATAGAGAGAGATATATGATATTTGAAATGGTAATAAATAGAAATGCATAAGTGATGGATATGGTAAAAATGTTCATGATATAATCAAATGATGTAGGTATGTAAATGAAAATTTGATGTTAGGATTTATGGATTAATTGATATATGCAAATAAATTAGCAACAGAACTTAGATGGATTTATGTGATATGAAAAATGATGTGAATTAAAATGTAAGATTGATGGATCAATATTGAAACACAAAATATGTGTGATATGGTGTATGGATCAATATGCAATGTCATGATTTTATGAATTGTGTGGATAATAATATGTGATGTTAGTGAAATGATAATGAGGGAGTAATTTATAAATATGATGTGAAATGAAATGTGTTAAATGTAAATGTAATGTTTGAAGTGATATGTGAAATATGATAGATAGATGGTAATTAGGAAAATGATGGGATGACTAATAATATGCAACTGAAATGAAACTAAAGAAAAATGTATGATAATTGATAAAAGAAGAATGAATGGGAATACAATTAATGTGAAATTAAGATGTAGTGAGATAAAAGGAAACCTAATGATATGATGAAATAAATCACAATTTATTTAATGATCAATAATGTCTAAGTCACATAAATTTTAGATTCAAATGCTACCTAAATGATTTGATGCAATAAGCGACATAAAATTTGAGATTCAAATGATATGATGTGATGTGATGACAATGCAATATGATTGATAAAAAATTCCACAATACTTGAGCAAGCTCATGATTATTTTTTATCCTTTATTCTTTTTTCATTTTTAATAGTGTGAAATCCTTTCTAAATAGTCCACTATTTGTCCATTGGGAGAGAATGCTAAATGCCAAATTTTTGTCTGGACCTATTAAGAAATCCTATAGATAGGAGGAAAAACTAAGATTATGGATAATGAAAATTGTAAAATGGATGGATAAACCTAATTTTCACTTTTCATTTAAAGAAGATTATTTTCAAATTTCATCATTGGGCACTAAAAATATGATAAAGTAAAACCACCACTGGTTCAACCATGGTAATATGAATAACTCATCAGTTGAAGTAGATAATCAAAATAAAAGCCATATATGTGAGCTAGATATCTTCAATAAACACAATGTATTAAAGATAATATTTACAAATGTATATCAAATACATGAAGTAAGGAAACAATTAGGAAAATAAAAGGTAGTCATGTTTTCATCCTGACATATTTAGTCTTGGAAATTGTCAAATTTCTAGAAAGGCGTGACTATGGAATGCAACATATCCTATAATCATACATCAATGTGGTCCTCTAAATATAAAAATAATAATTTTATACCTAAATGTGAAGTTGTGTGGTATGTCTATATAATAAAGGTGTGTCTATGCATTGTGTTATATATTTAGGTCTAGAACATAGGTGGAGTCATGAAAATGCTATTTGCATAGCATAATGTGGAAGTGTAAGATTCAATGTGTGGATTGAATAAATGTCAGTACTAGAATGTAAATGATCATATACCACTGTGGCTACAATGCATATTCTAGATTATAGGCTAGTACAATGAGCACAAAATATCAAGATGTTGTGGAATTTAAGTCCTTCCCTTATAAGCTTCTATCTTGGTCAATTTTCCTTGCATATATGTTTGAGTTCTTGTATAGGTATTCCCTTGGTGGCTCCCTTTTCATCAAGTATTCTTCAAGCTTGCCTTTTGGGTCTTTCCAAGTTTTACATGCTCCACTTCCCCTAACACCTCTATGTTGGATTCTTTCTTTTTCCTTTCATCAAGGTCTTAGGTAATCTAGGTTTAGGTAGGTTTCCATATGAACATCTTCCCAATGAGAAGGAATCCTATTTTTACTATGCAATTAACTCCTAATACTAGCATGATGTTCCTTTCGGATTCTAGCTCGTGTTGTTCATTTCCTATTGTTGATTTACTTCATTGGTTAGCATCCACAAGAGAAAAGTGTATTGACATCACCAGGTGGATTTTAAGGTCAATACATGATGAAAGGATCAGAAGAAAATGGATCTATAGTGATGGAACTCTAAGAGTACTATTCTTAAGTCACAATCTATTTTTATGTAGAGGAACGAAGTTCCATCAATCTAAGTGCTTTCCCCTTGGAAGCGAATGTCTCCAAGTTCATTTTTGAAGAAATGTTGAGAAAAGAAGATAAATAATTTTTAAGTTGTTCAAATCTCTAGAAAGCATATGTCTCGATGATACTTTCCATCTAAGAAGAAAATATGGAGTATCTATTTTGAAAAACATAAAAATGTGGAAATATTAAATTTAGATGTGAAGATATTCTTTAGAAATACCACAAAGTTATTTTTTATGGAGTAACTTGTGAAATGAGTATTGGAAACATAAGAGGAGTAAATAAGAGGGGAGGGGTGAATCAGTTACTACAAAAATAATTCCCAAATCCCTTAGATGTTAGTACAAAATGCAAATAGATAACTTAATACTACTAAAGCTTGGTAAACACATAGGATGTTGTAACTTGATAATAATTGAATTAGCTTGGTAAAAGATTAACATATAAACTATTAGATGTTATCTGTGATTACCATTACTTTAACTTAGTTACAAACACATAAAGAAAATAACATTAACACATTTGACAATAGGATTTAATGTGGAAACTTAATTTGGGAAAAATCACCAATAGCAACTAGTTATTGATTTTCACTCTTCTAAAGTGAGCCATATTAGGAGCCACCCCTGTTAAAGGTTACAAAACACACTGTTAGGTGTGACCCTATTAAAGAATTTAATTACCCTATTAGGAGTGGCCTAGTTAGAGGTCTTGAGAAAAATTCAATGGAATTTCCACCTTGTTAGATGATTTGCAAATAGACATTAAGCCAACTTTGTTAAGAGGTTTAGATCACTGCTACAATGGTTAGAGAGTAACAATGAGATGACCTGATTTGAATGCAATCAATTTTCTGATTTTAGATCTCTATTCTAGCTTGTACTTGATCCTTCCTAATCAAATATGACTTTGTTGCACCATAAGGATATTCTACTTATCCTTCAAATTCACTTCCTTTGGTCATCAATAGAACTTCAATCACATCAAGACAATTCACGCATTCTCTTACACACTTTTGCTTGCACACTTACACACTTTTAAATCACAACTTGACCTTATACATATATCTTCCACTTTGTCAATTTGGCTCAAATACAACTTCTAATAATCAATATTCATCACCTTAGTCGGCTGGAATAAATAGATAAATCAATTAAGCTTAATACAACAAGATAAGAAAATCCTTTATTAGCTGACCTTGCTTGGTAGAAACTAACTAAAAAATAATTTCCTTCATTAACCAACAAGAGCTTGGTTAACATTACAAATTACAAAAATCCTTTGGCAACTGAATTAGCTCGATTAGCACTGGTTCCATCCAAATTTCCTTCGTTACCAAAGTAAGCTCGATTAACACTCACTTTTTGCAACTTTTCCTTCAACGCGTGAGTGAACTCTGTAGACACTACCTTCTGAACTAGGTAATCATAGGAATGCTTGGTAGACACTAAGAAATATCTTCACTGCTTAAGTGAGCTTGACATATACTAACTAATAAAGATTATGACATTTTTAATATCAAAGAAAACACACAATTAATTAATTGTATCCAACAATCTCCCTCTTTGGCATTGATAGCAACACAACATGTCATAGTATAATAAAAATTTGAATTTAAGAACTCCCTCTATCAGTATGAGCTCTTCCTTTTATTGAATTCTATCTACAATGGCTAATACCAAGTTCATTCAGAACATCCTCCCTCTTTCATCATACTTCATCTTTAGAAAATTTCTCCCCCTTTGGTTTCTAACTTAATTTTGGTTCTAAAAATTTCTTAGAGATATGACAGTAAACTTCTCCCTCTTTGACAACACATGCCAAAGAAAATAACTCTATAAATACCAATGTACCTTAAGTACTAATTCATCTACAATATGCCCTTGCCAATTTTGCATCAACTAATTGATCTTCAATAGGTTCTAGTTGATGCATTCACTAAACTTCATTGAGTGAATTTCAAATAAGGGAATGACCCCTAACTTACCTCTTAGACTCAAAAATGTATCCTTACGTAATGGCTTGGTGAATATGTCTATAATATATTCCTTTGTATTCACATATTCCAATCTGACTTCTTTATCTTGCACCAACTCTCTTAAGAAGTGATACTTTATAGTTTAGTACTTTTTTTTTGGAATGCATTACTAGATTCTTTGATATGTTGATTACATTGGTATTATTACAATATATGACAATTGGATCTTTGATTTCTACCTCTATTCCTTCCAACAGTTGTTTGAACCAAAAAATGTTAGAGCAATTGACTACCGCTACTATGTTTTCTGCCTCTACTATGGATTGAGATGTACAATTTTGCTTCTTACTTATCCAAGATACTTGTCTTTTACCAAGAAAGAATGCTCCACCACTAGTTCTTTTTTTGTCACTAAGAGTTCCTGCCCAATCAACATTAGTAAATACTTTCAAGTCTAGATTGCCTCCAAGTTTGTACCATAAACTATAGTCTTCAGTACCTTTTAGATACATCATGATTCTCTTGATTTTCATCATGTGATTTTCCTTGGGATTTTGAAGAAAATTTCTACTATTCCAACTGCTAGAGCAATATCAGGCCTTATGTGTACAACATACTATAGTTTTTCAATCATTGATCTATAAGTGGTCTTATCTACTTCTTTGGAATTACCATTTTTGGAAAGCTTATGTCTAGTAGACATAGGTGTTCAAACTAGTCTTGAATCTTCCATTCCAAATTTCTTTAGTATCTCTTTGATATAATTAGATTAAGTGATGTAGATAACATTCTTGTTTTTCTTTATTTGTAATCCAACAAAGAATTTTATTTCACCAAACATGGAAATCTCAAATTCTTTGCATAAATCATCATTTCCTGTAAATAGAGTTTCATCAACAAATATTTTTGCTAACACAATCTTCTTATCTAGTCCTTCCTTGATATATAGACAATTGTTATCATTAGTCCTTTGAAAACCAATATGTACCAAGTAATTATGGAGTCTTTCATACCAAGCTCTAGGAGCTTGTTTGAGACCATATAAAGCTTTGTGTAGTTTACAAACCATGTCTCCTTTGCTAGGATCTACAAAACCTTCTAGTTGTTTAATATAGACTTCCTCATCAAGAATTTCATTCAAGAATGTAGATTTAACATCCATTTGATATAGTTTAAATCCCCTATGTGTTACATATGCTAGTAAAGTTCTAACACCTTTAAGCCTTGTCATAGGAGCAAAAGTCTCACCATAGTCAATACCTTCTTCTTGAGAATAACATTTTCATACTAATATTTCTTTATTTCTTGATACCTTTCCATCTTCATTTAGCTTATTTCTAAATTCTTATTTTGTACCAATTACATTTTTATCCTTGGGTCTAGGAACAAGAGCCCAAGTTTTGTTCTTTTCTATCTATTCTATCTTTTCATTCATTGCCTCAATCCAAATTTCATTTCTAGAGCATCTTTAACACTTCTAGGTTCAAATTCAGCAAGTAAACATGTACCTCTTAATTTTCTTTTTGTCATTGTTCCATCTAATTTGTCTCCAATGTTCTGATCAGGTGCATGATGCCTTTTGACATATCTTGCTAACATAGGCTCCTTGGTTTTTGAATGAGTTCCACCATCTTCTTCTTGAATTTTAGTTTCAAGCTTAGCTCCTTCTATCTATGACTCAGGTCCATCAGGCTTGGTTTGAACTAGCTCGGTAGCCTCTGATTGTGACTTGGGTCCTTGTAGCTTTGGTTGCACTATCTACAACTTGGTAGCTATTGGAGTTTTTGGAGACTTGGGAGTTCAAGCTTATTTTCTTTCAAATAGATTAGGAAGGGTATCATGTTCATATTAAATGAATCTTCTATAGTCTTTAGGTTCCTTGCTACTTTCTTCTTCACTCTTTCTTGCAAATTCATCAATTCTAACATGTACACTTTCTATGATTTTGTGAGTAGACAAATTCAAACATCTATATGCTTTACTTCTGTAGGAATATCCTAGAAATATGTCTTCATCACCTTTTACATCAAATTTTCCTTTTCTAGATTCTTTCAATAAGTAACATTTGCTACCAAATACTTTTAGGTAACTTACATTAAGTTTGTAGCCATACCATAGCTAATAAGGCATCTTCTTTGAATCTTTCTTCAACTAAACTCTATTCAAGTTATGAACTATAGTACTGATAGCTTCCTTCTAGTATTTGAGAGCAACATTCTTTTCAATCATCAAGGTTCTTGCAAAATCCATGATAGATCTATTTCTTCTTCTTGCTATACCATTCTGCTATGGTGTACCAGGTGTAAATACTTGCCTTTTGATTCCTCTTTCAATGTAGAGATTGTTGAATTTATGGGAGATGAATTCACCAACCCTATCTAATCTTAGGCATTTAAGCTTCTTTCCAATTTCTTTTTCTACTCTTTCTAGATACCACTTGAATTTTTGAAAGGCTTCTAACTTTTCTTTCAAGTACATTACTATCATCATTTTAGAGTAGTCATCCACAAAGAGAATGAAAAAATTTTCTCCACTATAACTCTCTATTCCAATAGGTCCACATAACTCTATATGAACAATTTCCAAGACTTCTTTTGATTGGTAGTATTTTTTGTTGAAGCTTATCTTTCCCATCTTACCAATTTGGTAATTCTTGCATAGACCCATGTTAGGCTTCTTCAAACAAGGGATACCTCTTACTCTTTTATGTTTTCTTATCTTAACTAGATTATCAGAATTTACATGACATAGCCTTTTTTTCCATAACTAACTTTCCTCTATTTGAGCAATAAAACATGAACAATCACTAAGATCAAGATAAAATAGATTACCTTTTGTTTGCTTGTCAGAACCAACTAGATTTCCTTTCCCATCCAGTAGCTTGGCCTATCCATTCATGAATTCTACCTTGAGTCCAAAGTTATTCAGCCATGTCACACTTAGTAGATTATGCTTTAATCCTTCAACCCAATAGATATTGTCACATACAATGTTTTTAGTCAATAAGATACATCCTTTTCCTTTTATGTTACAAGGTTCATTGTTTCTAAATCTTACACTAGATCCATCATAATATTCCATATGCTCAAATTTTGTTTTGTTGCCAATCATATCATGTGAGCAGCCACTATCAATAATCCATATATCATTTGTGCTAACATGAGAGATAAGTGCCATATTATTTCCTTCATCATTAGATTTATCTTTCACAATAATATAACCTCCATCATAATATTCCATATGCTCAAATTTTGTTTTGTCACCATTCATATGATGTGATTAGCCACTATAAATAATCCATATATCATTTTTGCTAACATGAGAGATAAGTGCCATCTTATCTCCTTCATCATCAGATTCATCTTTCATAGTAATATAAACAATTTCATCTTCATTGTTATCAAAATTTTTAGCTATGAAACAAGATTTCTTACCTTTATCCTTGAAGCTCTTGTAGTTCTTAGAGTCCTTCTTTCCTTTATGCTTATTTCTTTTCTTCTCATCCTTGCTTTCTTTGTTTGGACACCTAGCAATGATGTGACCAATTTCTTCACAAAAAAAATAGATTAGAGGAACTTTACCTTTGCACTTTCCTCTTCCTTTCCAATACTTCCTTGCAAGTAGGGCTTCAACAACTTCAAGATCATTGTCTGAACTTCCTTTTGATGATCCATCTTCTTCACTTCCTGATTGACTAGATTTTGACTTTTTACCTTTTTCTTTGAGTGAAAGCTTATCTTTAAATGTAGATTCAATATTCTTTGAAGTAGGAATATAGTTATCATAACTGTCTAACTCAAAAGCTATTAATCTTCCAACTAGAGAATTCAACCCTATCTTATTAGTTGGATCACATCTCATTTCTTGAATAGTAGATACTCTAATTGCATAAATAGGAAGAAGATTTTTGAGCACTTTACTTACAATAGTTTCATCCTTGATGTCTCCTCCAGTTGCTTTGATTACACTTACACTAGTCTTGATCCTTTCCACATATTTTTCAATTTTTTCATCTTCTCTTATTCTCATTTGATCAAATTATCCTCTGAGGCTTTCAAATTTGGCTCTTCTTACATTGTCATCTCCTCCATACATATCTTTTAGTTTGTTTCACATTTCAAAAATAGTTTTGTAATGTTTTACCTCATCAAATTCAACATAACTAAGAGTAGATGCAATATCAATCATCATAAAATTATGATTCTTCTTTTCAACAATTTCTTCAACTGATAATGCTCCAGTGGGAGTCTTATATTCAGCATCAAGCTACTTGCAACTTGAATCACTAATGGTAGCTAGATATAATCTCATAAGTCCTTGCCATGCTGCAAAATTGTCTCTATTCATCTTGGGAATCTCTCTTTTGTAAGACATCCTAATCTTTAGCTTAGGTCCTTGAAACCTTCTCTACAAGCACCAAAAGCTCTAACACTGATTGTTGGAAATATAAGAGGAGTAACTAAGAGGGAATTGGTGAATCAGTTACTACTAAAATAAATCCCAAATCCCTTAGATGTTAGTACAAAATGCAAATAGATAACTGAATATTGTTGAAGCTTGGCAAACACATAGAATGTTGTAACTCAGTAATAATTGGATTAGCTCAGTAAAAGATTAACATATAAGCCATTAGATGTTATCTGTGATTACCATTACTTTAACTTAGTTACCAAAAAAAAAAAATTAGCATGAACACATTTGACACTAGGATTTAACTTGGAAATCCAATTTGGGAAAAATCACCAATAGCAACTAGTTATTGATTTTCACTCTTTGGAAGTGAGCCATGTCAGGAGCCAACTTTTTTAAAGGTTACAAAACACACTGTTAGGTGTGACCCTATTAAAGGATTTAATCCCCTTTAGGAGTGGCCTAGTTAGAGGTTTTAAGAACTATTCAATGGAATTGCCACCTTGTTAGAGGTTTTGCAAATAGCTATTAAGCCAACTCTATTAAGAGATTTAGATCACTACTACAATGGTTAGAGAGTAATGATGAGATGACTTGATTTGAATGCAGCCAATTTTCTAATTTTAGATCTCTATTTTGGCTTCTACTTAATCCTTCCTAATCAAATATGACTTTTTTGCACCACAAAGATATTTTGCTTATCCTTCAAATTCACTTCCTCTGCTCATCAATAGATCTTCAATCACATCATCACAATTCACACATTCTCTTGCACACTTGCACACTTTTAAATCACAACTTGACCTTATATCTTCCACTTTGTCAAATTAGCTCAAATAAAAATTATAATAATCAATATTTATCACCTTAGTTAGCTGGAATTGATAGATAAAACAATTAAGCTTAATACAACAAAATAAGAAAATGCTTCGTTAGCTGACCCTACTCAATAGAAACTAACTCTAAAATGATTTCTTTTATTAACCAATAGAAGCTTGGTTAACACTGCAAACTTATGAAAATCCTTTGGCAAACAAGTGAGCTTGGTTATCACTAGTTCCATCCAACTTTCCTTTGTTACTCGAGTGAGCTCAGTTAACACTCACTTTCTACAACTTTTCCTTTGACACTTGAGTGAACTTGATAGAAACTGCTTTCTGAACTATGCAATCACAAGAAAACTTGGTAGACACTAAGAATTGTCTTCACTGCCCTAGTGAGCTCGACATATATTGACTGATAAATATTATGACATTCATGTAACATCAAAGACAACACACAATTAATCAATTGTATCCAATAATGAGAACCTAATGTAAAGAAAATAATAGCCCAAGCCCTCAAGGTGGAAATTTAGTTTCATGGCTTCTCCAAGGAATGAGATAAATAACAAAGGAAAGCTTCATGTGGAGAAGAATGAAATAAGATATCTAGGACACCGAAGGAGTATTTGTCATGATGTGATCCTAAATCAAAGGAAAAGCCATGCTTATAGAAAGATGGGTTTATGATTTTCCTTCCTGACACATAGACAATTTTAGTACAAACCCTTGTTCCAAATTTGAAATTCAAATGGTTAGTTTCCTCTAAGCTAAAATCAATTGATTTGATAAGTAAATAATCTCACCACTATAGGAGATTTAAGTGAATTTTATGGTCATCATATTTATGAGCCATCATATGGGTAGATGTAAAATAATTTAAAGAGCTATTAATATATCCTATTTATTGAAAATTTGAGTGTTACAACCATTAGCTATGAGTTATTTCATTAATTTGGCACCAACAATCCAATCTCTGAGCCTATATGATTAGATTTCTACGAAATAGAATTCTTCATGTCATAACAACTATTTTATAAAATTTATTTTTCTTCTCCACATAAAAGTATAAGCTAATGGAAATTAAAGAAGTAGGGTATGATCATTTTATTGGATTGGAGAGTATGTTAAAGTAACTTTCTAATACTTCTTTCAAGTTTTATGACTTGGATGATCTACACAAAAGACTCAATACATGGCCAATCCATCCAATTACTGAGAAATTGAAATAGAGTGGACTAGTTGAGGTTGTTGGGTTCCCTATGGTAGTGCAAACACCAAAATTGGTTTAATAATGTATCAAAAGATACAATCTAGAGACCAAGCAAATATTGTTGTCTAATCAATCTATCCTACTTTCTATGAATAAACAATTGATGCAATCTACATTTACAATTCTAGTAAAGGAAGAGTATTGTGACATCAATTTATTTTCCTTTTCATAAATGTTCAATGAGAAAAAGACTAAGGAGAGAAGATATGTAGAGAACATGGTTCCAAACTCATGGAAAAAAGAGTAAGATGTCAAGGATTCTTTTTTGGAACTAACCTAAAGAGATAAATTGTGGACATCTTGGCAATGTTGCTAAGATTAAAAGGAAAGAAAGAGATTCTAGATTTTATTAAGCATCACTTCTACTTGGTCTAGGCCATTTGTGCTAAGGGACTATAGATTGACTAGGTTTAGATTATATGTGAAGATCTTTCCTCCTAGCTAAATTTGGCAAAGGTATTCAGGGAGTTCTTTATGTCTTCATATTTGATATACACTTTAGCCACACATCATCTCTAGCCTAGTCATCCCAATATTGAGGACTTTGACAAAGAAACCAAAGTATATGAATTCTATCCTCATCTCCAACTATAGAGGATTTTTGAAGAACATGTAAGGGTAAATGATACCTTCACAATGAGGTTGTTTCAAAAATCAAAAGGGTGCTTTGAGTGAAGGTTTTTACCATAAGTCATATCAGTGGTTAGCTAGTTTGGATGATTTTTTATTCAGTTTCCATCTCTTTCCTACCTAAGGATTGGTAAATTTGATGGCTTCCCAAAGAGGCTTCCCACATATCTTGAAGATAAGGTACTTCTTGTTGACTTGTGTAGACAAATATAAGACATGACCACCTTATGTTCCAATGTGAAGAAGACAGTTAGAATCCCTTTTCCAATAGTGGTTAGACCGTATTCTTATGCCTCAAGATTCAATTCCAAGAATTTAATTAAAGCCTTTGAGAGAATAATTAAATTATTTAATGATGAGGTGATACGGCCCCAATATGACCCTTTTAACTTTATAAAAGATCATCTAAAGGTAGGGTATGCTCATAGGCATGTTTCAGACATTTAAGACTATCGGGCTAGGTGTTATGATGGTTACCAAACTAGAGAAAGGTATAGGTTTAGATTGATAATAGGTGAAATTAAGTTGTATAATAACATTATTGATGTTAGTGATCTTGTAGATGATGGCTCTCACATGCATTCCTCAACTTACGAGAAAATCAAGAACAATCCTATAGTAACATCTCTGCTTGAGGGCCCTATTATTTACATGATGGAATTTTTGATGCATGGTATCATCAAGAGAATGAAAAAATGGGTGTAATGGGCCAGAGAAGGAAGAAGAGAAACAAAAATACAAGTTATGGTAGTAGAGTATCTTGTCAGATATCCCAATCTAGTGCTACTACATCCATTAGTGCTACTACATCAACATCAGTCAGTCTAACATACATTATCGGTGGAGGAGAAGACTAATCTCTTGAAAAGAATATTCAAATCACTCCAACTTGTGGAGGATGACTTCTTCTAGACATGATAAAGGTTGTATAAAAAGAGAAAAATAAAGGAAAAAATAAGGAGAAGGAGATACCAGTAGAAAAGGCCTCCCCCCATGTGCCAGTCATCAACCTTGATGGTGACAATAATCCTCTAGATGGCCAAGAGCTGGAGGCATCCCAACAAGGTGATACTCTAGCCTTCTCTATTACTAAAGAAAACTCTTTTCCTTTTTCCAAAAAAAGAAACATGACACTTGTAGGTAGCAAGGAATCTATTTGATCCTATAGCATTGTAGTAATCACTCAGTGTCCTTTCAACTGAATCTTGGTTGGAAGAGATTATTGATAAAAAAAAAAGGAGATATGAGGAAAGTGCTCCATCTAAGAACCTTATTGTATAAGAAACTTCAGCTCAACTAACATCAAAGAAGAAAATAAGTAGAATACTATGGCAAGATTAGTCATGGATTCTTTCGCTACTCACATGCTGATGGAGATTGCATAACCTCAAAAAGAGAGAAATTTTCATGAGCTATCTCCTAATGATTTTTAGATTAGAACTATTGACATAGGAATTCTAGTCCATGATTATATGGTCAACATCTCAAAATTAATGAATGTGAAGATTGAGGATATACTGGAGGAGTTAAGGTTAGAAAAAAAGGTACTCAAAGCCTCAAATAAGGATGTGATGGATCACTTGGAAGAACCTCTACAAGAACATTCAACCCAAGCATAGAGGAGAACAATAATTTTTTACTTAAGCTACAATATGAGAAGCAATTTGGTTAGATTGGTCAAGCATGGATTGATGAAACAAAGGCCCAAGGTCCCCCTCTCATTGAGAACCTTGGGAATCTATTATTATACACTGACAAATTGAGAGAATTTATGTCAAGTCACTAGACTTCAATGTACAATGTATCAGAGAGCATAACAAAGAAATTGACCTTATTGCAAGAGATGATTAACATTAAGAGAAATGATTTTGTGACCCACAAGATACTAAGTATAGGCCAAGAGCCATTTCTTCATTGGAAGAAAAATTTGGAGTTCAAAATTGAGAGCTCAATCAAGTCTAAGCATGAGATGAAGTATGTATATGATTTAGTGAAGAAAGTGATACACAAAATATTCAAACATTTAAAGTTTTTGCACACTAAATAATATGTCACCAATAAAGGTCATTTGGTGGACCTCAAAAAAATAAAAATTAAGTTTCTAGCATTCATTGAAGAGGCTACTAATCCATCAAATTTCTAGGTGGCAAAGATTTTGGAACTCTTAGTAGTGGATTATGTTTTGAAGTGTTCAACACGAAAGCTCTAATTAAAGATCGTAAAAGTTGAAGAGTTGACAAAAATGCATGATTATTGGATGACTAGAGCTAATAGCATTCTCATTCCAAGTGTCCATGAGGTGAAGAGTGTAATTGATGAAATGAAGGCATATAGAGCCAATGTCACAACTAGAAAGAAAATTTGATTTTCCAATAGTGGATTACACTCTCCCTACAAACATATGACATGAGTCACTTCTTTCTCTCTCACTTTCTCATACTATAAACATATTTGGAATTCTTTTCATAGGCTAAAGTTTTGTAATGGATGACATATCTAGTCAATCATATTTTTATAATGTTCAAAGATGCTCTTTTGAGTAATTATGAAATGTAACTGTCCAATTCCAAAAGAGCCTATACATGTAACATTTTGAGAAGTAAAAGATCAGAAAAATCTTGATGTGGGAAAACCCCTATAGCTAGGAATACTATGTGAGACTCTACATCCATGTTTTGATGATGTCATTCATGTTAGTCTAGCTTTAGTTCTTATGTGGTGGTTGGAATGAAATGTGTTATTGATGAAAATTGTGGGATTGGAAATGAACTAGGTTTTGTTTCTTTCTTTTCAATGTTTATAAGCTTTATTTACCTTATTTATAGTGTTATCTCATTTATTTTGTTCTAGACAAGTTAGTTCATGTGCATCTTCATGGTTGTGTGGAAATTTTGGTATTTGGTTAATCTAAGTTGTTGAGCAAATAGTAAATGGTTATTGTGCAACCTCATCAACTTGTGCAATCTATGCATTTATTAGTTAATCATTCTCTCTAAATTATGAAACATGCATGGTTAATTAGTATTCTAATGTTGCATCTCATATTCATTAAATAGGAAGATTGCATCTAGGTGTTGGAAAACTTAAAGTGACTCTTGTATCTTCATACCAGTGGAACTCTATGATTTATTATCAAAAACTCACTGGATTGTTGAAATTTTTGGGCAATTTGGGCATACCTCTTCTACTCTCTAGTTAAGAGCATATACTAAATCTTGTTGATCTACTAAAAATAATATTTATTGCAAATCTTTATATACAAGAGAGATTTACCTTTTCAATTTAGGGCTCCTTGATAGAATACCTACATTGACCCATTATATTGCAAATGAATTTGTCTTTCACCAAATTGGGAAAATTAAGAGTTAGGGCATAAACCAAACCAAGGAAGAAAAATTGTTGACAAACTAGTTTTGGTGACTCTACTAGAAAACATTCCTGAATCTCTAAAGTTTATCTTTCTGTTAGAATATAGAGTCCCCTAATATAACTGAGAGTGAGGTAGGGGTGAATAAGTTATCCAACTAATATCACAATTAATAGCCTTTAACAATATTAACTATATTAGTAATATAAACTAAAACCACAACAATATAATCATACACAATAACACCGGATATGTTAGCTAGGGAAACCCTTGATCAAAGGGAAAAGACTAGTGGGGATGGTACCCACAAGATGATGTACTAATAAAAATATTCCTTGTTAGAGGATAGACCATGTTAGGAGTCTGTTACAAAATTTAGTACATATGAGTCCCTATTTGGAGACTTTGAATCCTTATTAGGAGATTCCAACCCTATAAGGAGTTGTGGAAGATATCTCAACCCACTTCCCAAAACAACTTCAAGAAAAAGACCAATGAACCCACTATCCAAATGATCTTTGTTTTTTTCTTTGCAAAATAATAGAATTGGTTCTATATTGTTCCTTCCTCTTTCTCTATCCTATCAATTGGACCTCTACTCCTTCTGATCTTGTAACTAGATCACAAATCTTGCATTTAATAATCCCTTGGATCACTTACACACATTTAGTAAGCACTCTTCTTCTTTTTGCACTTCACACTTCAACAATAATCGCAATACATATCATACTCACTACAATCAAGGAAAACATCTTTCTTTTATACCATATCTTCATAATAATTCCTTGAGTTAGCCTTGAGGCTTTCCTGATTAATTAAAATAAGATAATTATTTTACAATTATAATAGCACTATTAGCTTGCAGTCTATACAAAAATTCACATGTGCAATGTTAGGGCTTGTACAGATGCTAAAAACATCTGCTAACTATCATCTATCACTGCCTGACTGCACATCTGTTCATTACATCTCAAATAAAAGATAGCCAACAAACATCAAGAATTGCTTTCCCAATACTTTATCTTTGAATTGCTCTTAGTAAATCAAGTAAATCTTCAGTATATCTTTGACTTAGACTCTACACACTTGACCACATCACCAAGATTCTATGTTGAACATGTACATAACTACACATCACCAGATAATCAAACCATTTTCCATACCATCAAGATCTATGTGTGTTACTTATCTAGTCTTTATAGATACCATGTTATGTTGACATCAATGACAAAAAGAGTCATGAATGCAATATATCAATACTCTCCAATGCTCAGGATACTCCCCCAATGTAGTAGCATCAACATTCAAGCTAACAATGTCCCCATTTTGCATTGATGGAAACATAGATGAAAAACATCTAAGTTCTAAGAATACCAAGTAATAGTCTATTGCTACTTTTGTTCTCATCTACTTAAATCCTCTTCATAAAGAAACTATAAAATCCTATGGATTTAGAGACTGACATCAGTTGTCTACACACTCAAATAAATCTCAAATACAATAGATGCATACAAGTGCATACCCCTTCTTCTTAGGCATCAATTGTTTACTTCACACTAAAAAATTCATAATACATCAGGTGCACATTCTTGCTTCCTTACATGAATATTTCTAAATCTCTCTAAAGAGATGTCACTCTCCCAATAACTTAGGATTTATTCACATACATACTCTCCCCCATGCCTTAGGAGATGTTTCACATGCATATTCTCCCCCATTGATATCAGTGCCAATGGCCTCAATCTCAATGTTACCAATTATTAAACACCAATTGCTAATATGTTGCACAAAATCTTTAGTCAGCTCAAGAGTCTAAAGGTATTGTTCAATACCAAATACCAAGAGTTCTCAATGACTCAGTCCATCATAGATACTCCCACATATGGGAAGCATCAACATTTAGTCCAATCAAACAATAGTGTTCTATACCACTAGACTAATGCACTCTCTGCATCATCTACTCAGAAGTAGGTAGCCCATAACCCCAAGCATACCTCTTAAGTAAACAAATGTATCTTTAGGAAATGACTTCATAAACATGTTTGCAATCTAATCATTAGTACTTACATACTCTAATCTAATCTCCTTTTCTATTTGTTTCTCTCTCACCACATGATACTTAATAGATATATTCTTAGTCTTAGAATGCAATATAGTATTCTTAGACATACTCATTGTACTTGTCTTATCATAGTAAATGATAAAAAGTTCTTCAAACACAATTCTGATATCCTTCAACATCTATTTCATCCACATAACATTATTACAATTATTTGTTGCTACAATATACTCTACCTTAGCTATACTCTATGGGATATAATCTTTCTTCTTACTTTAACCAAGAAACCAATCTTCCTTCAATAAAGAATGCTCCATCACTAGTGCTCTCTCTATCATCCATACTATCTACCCAATCTACACCAATATATGCACATAGAGTGAAATCACTCAATTTGTCATACCGAATTCCATAATTAGATGTCCCTTTTAGATATTTGAATATTCTTTTTGCTACTACAAAATGATATTCCTTAGGATCAACTTAAAATCTAGTGACAATCCCAACTACATTTTCTATATCTATTCTAGTGTGAGTTAGATACTGCAAACCTCCAATCATGGATCTATACTTTTTCTCTATTGGTGTCTCTTCTTTTATGGATAACTTATAACTAGTTATCATGGATGTACCAATAGGTTTGCAACTTTCCAAACCAAACCTTTTCAAGAAATATTTTAGGTACTTAGCTTGTGAAATCAATATACCATCATTATTATGCAAAATCTACAATCCTAGGAAAACCTTCATTTCTCTTATGATGCTCATTTCAAATTCTTTCTTCATCTCTTTCACAAATTTATCACTAGTTTCATCATTACCTCCAAAAATGACACCATCAAAAAATATTACAATAATCAACAAACCATTTTCAACTTCTTTCAAATACAAGTTACTATCTATTTTACCTTTAGCAAATCCAAGTTTTTTCATGTAACTGTCCAACTTCGCATACTAGGTTCTCAGTGCTTGCTTTAGACCATAAAGGGATTTCATCAATTTGCATACCATGTCATTTTCTTCTAATAAAGGAAAACCTTTAGGCTTCTCAACATAAACCTCCTCTTTAAGTTCTCCATTCAAAAAGGTTGATTTAACATCCATCTAATAAACCTTGAACTTCTTGTTTTCTACATAAGCTAGCAACATCCTTACTACTTCCATTTTGGCTATAGGTGCACATTTTTCCTCATAATATATGCCTTCTTTCTATGAATAACACTTACATACAAGTCTAGCTTTATTCCTCAAAACTTTTCCTTGCTCATTCATCTTATTTTTGAATACCCATTTTGTTCCTATTACATTTTTGTATTTTGGTCTAGGAACTAACTCCCATGTGTCATTCTTTACTATCTTATCCAATTCTTCCTTCATTACTTGGATCCAATGATTATCTTCAACTACTTCATGGACAATTTTAGGCTCAACTTGAGATATCAGACATATCTCCTCATTTACTCTATTCTTTGTCATCACACCTTTATCTTTACTTCCAATTATTTTCTTAGGAGGGTGATTCTTTTCTAGATTCTTATTAGGGGTAGGAATTGACATCTCAACTATTATCTCTTCTCTAGGTTTACAACTCTGTTCTCCTCTATGCTCAAAAGTTAGCACGTCATTTTGTAGGTCATTGTTAGACTTAAAGAAAACTTTAGCATTCTATCTAACAATTTCAGAGTTATCCTCTTCATCATTTGAATTATATTCTACCATCTTTTCTTTAGTTCCAAACTTTTCATCAATCCTTACATTTGTGCATTCAACTATCATCTTAGCTCTATAGTTAAAACATTTGTAAGCCTTACTTTTCAATGAATATTCAAGAAAGATACCTTCATCACTTCTTGGATAAAACTTACCAATGTCATCATCTCTCTTAATATAACATTTTCTCCTAAATATTTTTAAATACTTGACTAATGGTGAATGTCTAAACCATAGTTCATAAGGTGTCTTGTCCATACATTTTCTAATATGTACTCTATTCAAAGTATATGCTACTATATTAACTACTTCTCTCCAAAAAGTCTTAGGAACATCATTCTCAAACAACATCACTCTAGCTACTTCTGCTACAGAGTTATTTCTTCTTTCAATAATCCCATTTTTCTCAGTGTTCAAAGTGTAGATAATTGTCTGTTGATTCCATTTTCTTCATAGAATATGTTAAACTCTCTAGAGATGAATTCTACTCCTCTATTTGATCTCAAACACTTTTTCTTAAGACCAGATTAATTCTCAACTCTATTCTTCAATATATTAAACTTCTCAAAAGATTTAGATTTCTATTTAAGAAATGCTACCCATATCATTCTGGTGAAATCATCAACAAAAATTATAAAACACATTTCACCATAGAATCCTCTTGTTCTAGAAGGACCATAGATCTATGTGAATGACCTCTAGTTTCTCTATGGTAGTGAACTTCTTGCTAGGGAATGATACTTTCTTTTGCTTAGACAAAATACATTCCTTACACACAACATTAGTAGGCTTAAAAATCTTAGCAAGTCTCTAACTAAAAAAGTGCTACTAACCTTCACGATATTATGAAAGTTTATATGACAAAATCTTCTATGCCACAACCAACTATTATCCACTTTAGCTACCAAGCATTTCATCTTAGTAGGGATTCAACTAAAATTCATTACCTCTTGATCTTTTGCTAGTTCCAATCATCTTTCCATCTCTATCTTTGATAATGTAGGTCTTCTCAGTGAACTACAATAGATAACCCTTGTCTACCAACTATCCAACACTCAACAAGTTATGCTTCAATCCATCAACAAAATATACATCATCAGTGTTAGTTTTACCATCAAGAGTAATGAATCCAATTCTTGTTTTATGATAGGTTGCATTGTTACCAACTCTAACAATACCTCCATAATGATTCTTGAACTTAACAAACTTATTGATATCACTAGTGATGTGATGTGAACAGCCACTATCTATTATATAATTAGAATTATTTTCCCCTTGGGTAACTAGAGTTCTTTCTTCTTTGATTTCCCAATCAAGATCATCTTCCTTGATAGCCTCAAATTCTAATTCATCATTACTTTCTATTTGACCTTTCTCATAAGATTCTTCATCTTCATTTGCATACAAACAATTTCTATCTTTATCTCTTCTAGGGTTAAACTTTCCCTTATATTTTTTCTCTCTTTTAGGATATTTAGATGCATAATGACCAAATTCATTACAAGTCCAAAATTTAAAGATTTTCTAACCATCTTTTTCTCTTCTCACTAGAAGGGCTATTCCTTCCTCAATCTTCCTGTCTTCGTCAGCTCTACTACTACTAATACAATCTCCACAAGTTCTTGCACTCCTTGTCAAATTAGGTCAAATTTTTAGGGTACTAAAAGATATTTTTACTCTTGCAAATTCTCTAGTCTATCTCAGATCTACTTTTGTTGATTCTAATCTTCCAAGCAATGTTTTCTTTGTAAAATCCTTAGTGGAGGGCATTGCGAGCTAAATCATCTGAGCTATCAGCTTGAATGGTGGTGTTAATCTTTTCAAGATCCTCCATATGACTTCATCATCCTCCTTGGCTCCACCATGAGATCAAATTCATGTAACCATTCATGATATTTTGCCAATATAACTTCTTACAAATCCATCTCCAATCATTCTAGAATCTCAAAATTTGGTTTTCCAATTCTATAATCTCATTCTCTTTGCATGATCATCACCTTAAAAAGTAGATTCTAATGCTTTCCGAATTTAATGAGAAGTTGCAAGTGACTTTAATTGACTATACTCATTCTCTAGAAGAGTTGCAAGTAGATATTTTCTTGCTCTCATGTTACACATGAATAGATCTCTCTCTTCTTCACTACATCCTTCCATCTTTACTTCTTCAATGATTGGCTTTTGACTCTTTGTCAAGATCCAAGATCTCAAACTCATGCACAATAGATGAGTCTTCATCTTCTCCTTCCAACTATCATAGTTGGCCCTACCAAATCTAGGACTACCCTTTTTGAAAAGATTAACCATTGATCTCCTAAAGCTCTTAAGCTTATCCTTCAAGGACTTGATGCTCTAATACTAATTGATAGAATATATTGTCCACTAATATAATTGAGAGGGAGGGGGATTGAATCAGTTATCCAACTAATATCACAATTAACAACCTTAAACAATCTTAACCATATGAATAAGATAAACAAAAACCACAACAAGATACTCATACACAATAACACTAGATATATTAACTAGGAAAACCCTTGATCAGAGGGAAAACCTTAATGGGGATGGTACCCACAAGATGATGTGCTAATATAAATATTCCTTGTTAGAGGATAGACCCTATTAGGATTCTTTTATAACATTCAATACATATGAGTCCCTATTAGGAGATTCCAACTCTATTAAGAGTTGTGCCAACCTCGTTAGGAGCTATGGAAGATAGCTGGACCCACTGCCCAAATAGCTTCAAGGGCAAGACCAATGAACCCACTGTCTAAATGATCTATGTATTATTCCTTGTAGAATAATAGACTTGGTACTATATTATTCCTTCCTTTTTCTTTTTCCTATCAACTAGACCTCTACTCCTTCTAATCTTATAACTAGATCACAAATCTCACATCCAATAATCTCTTGAATTTCTTATATGCATTTAGCAAGCACTCTTCTTCTTTTTTCACTTCACACTTCAACAACAATCTCAATACATATCATACTTACTACAATCAAGAAAAAAATATTTCCTTTATACCATATCTTCATAGTAATTTCTTGAATTGGATTTGAGGCTTTCTCAATTAATTAGAATAAGATAATTAATTAATTATAATGACAATAGTACTATCACCTCACAAACTATACAAAAATTCACATGTGTAATGTTGAGCCTTGTGCATGTTCTAATGCCATGAGATAACTATCCTCTATCACTACCTAACTATGCATCTCTTCATTACATCTTAGATTAAGGATAGCCAACAAACACCAAGAACTACTTTCCCAATACTCTATCTCTGAACTGCTATGTGTAAATCAAGTATATCTTTTGTACATCTTCAACTCATACTCTATGCACTTGACTGCATTATCAAGACACTATGTTAAACATTTTCATAACTGCACATCACCAAACCATCAAACCATTGTCAATACCATCAAGATCTCTATCTGCTACTTAGCTAATCTTTATATAAACCATGCTATATTGACATCAATGAAAAATAGAGTCATGAATGCAACATATCAATATTCTTCAATTCTCAAGATACTCTCCCAATGTAGTATCATCAACATTCATGCTAAAACTATCTTGGTATTGAAATTTACATGAAAGATAAGCTCTTATGCTTGTTTCTCATTGCATAAAGTATTCTCAGTAAGTTTATATGTGGCTTCACTAGAAAAACTCTAAATTGGGCACTCACATATTTGTTTTAGTCATGTCTATTAACTCATGAGGAAAACTGGTGCCACCTCAGGAAAGCCAAATCTTAGTAATTCAACCCAACCATTATTTTCAAGATGAATAAGAAGGCATAATCAACAAGTTGAATTCACTCACTTGAAGAAGTAGAAAATCCCTTAATGTGTATAGAAGAGTCAGCCTTGTACTAGAATGAGAAGAGACCAATGTTGAGTACTGGAAAGGTGTGCTTCAACAAACAAGGTTAAGGCAAGGCTAATGTCACACTTTTGTTAACAAGAAAGTTAATCTAAGATCCTAAGTATACCATGATTGTTTGTGATCATGGTCAAATTGATCCAATATTTGAAAATCTCAAGAAAGCTAATTTTCCCATATAAGAAGACCCCCTAAGAAGAGGAAGAGCTTGCTCAAGGGACCTAGTGTTAGAAGGTATTTGTGGGGTTTTGTTTCCTCCACCTCATCCAGCCTTATAAAGATATAGTCAATCCTCTTCTCCACCTATTTTCTCTTACCTTACATGGAGTTGTAGCCCCAACTACTCTTATTTTCTAGACAATCACAATCATTCTTCTTGCATCAATGGTAGTACACTAAGGTAATGCTATTGGCCCCTTACACTTTGCTTCTAATAATGATTTACCAAGAGATTCAAAGAAGAATTTTCCCAAGTTCAATGGTGATGGGAAGGTTTCTATAGATGAATATATTGTTTCTTTCTTTCCATCCTATAGTGTTGTCTCCCCTCAACACGAAGACATAGCTATAAGTATGTTTGTTGAAAAACTAGTTGAAAATGTAGCTGAATGTTCCAACATCTTCCTATTGGATGCATCACAACTTGGAATGACATGCAAAATCAGTTTGAATCCCACTATAAAAGCATAGAAGATGAGCAAACATTATTGATTGAGCTACTTAGGTCAAGAAGGAACCAAATATCCCCATTAGATATTGCATTGCAAGGTTCAACGAATTGGTTAATAGAATTCCTATTGTAAGTAGGCTAACTATGAATAATCAAAAGATGTTTTTCATTAGTTTTATGCCTCTAGATATTAGTTTTCAAATCAAAAGAGCACATGTAGAAAATCTCCAATCTTCTAAGACCTTGGCCATAGAACTAGAAGATGATTTGATAGAAACTAAGAAATGGAAGAGAGACATTCAAAGTGGATCTCCTATAAGCACTACTACTGGCACTACCAACAACATGAAATAAATTCTTTAGAAGTTGTCAAATGAGATGATTGTCATTAGAAGACAAATGGGTAAGCCAACTATTTAATTTCAATAGCCCTATCAAGATATATATAAAAAGAAACATGAAGGAATGACATTATAGTTTCCACTTGCTCAATAAAGGCTTGTCACTAAGTTAGCTCCTAAGAAAAAAACATGTGCATAGTCTACTTAAGAGAAGATCATGATGGCAACTCTTGCCCTCAAATGAATAGATATAGGAAAATGAATGAAAGTAATGACCTGAAAGTGGAATACCTAGAAAGTGAAGATGATTTTACCCCTAGCAATTTTGGAACATTTTATTTATAGTATGAATCAGATTCAAATAGAGGAGGTGATTGTTTTTCCACTTTGAATGGAGCACGAATGATCATAATCACAATAAGCTAGAAGAACAAAGCTACAATGAGCTTAATTCCTAATCAAAACATTACTCCTTTTGCTTCACCAACCATGGGTAATATTTTTACCCCCTCTATCTCAAGGAAAGATATATTGAAGTTAGAGCCAAGAGGTAAGCTTGATGCTTCATTTGATATTATTCAGTATTGTAAAGATGCTCACTCTCAAGTTTCTCCTCTAGAATACTTTAAATCTAATCCTTCTAAATTGCAAAAGCTAGTTGACTATTGCAAAAGTGAGTTTAGTAGTATAACTCAACTTAATATCAATGCTACTAGCAATAATAGATCTAGCACTAGTGTATGTCCCCCTACTGATGAGGATCCAATCATACCTATTTTTTTCAATGAAGGAGAATCTTCAGTCAAGCTACATCCCCTGGCCAAAAACTTGATCCTTTTTATATGTCTCTATATGTCAATTGTCACAAGCTAAGTAACTACATAATTAACTTGAGTGCATTAGACAATGCCATGCCTTCTACTCTTTCTCATTCCTTAGGATTACCCTTAACCCAAAATTTTGGATGTTGTTTTTCTATGGATGGAAAATAGGTTCCCCTAATAGGTAAAGTAAAAGATGAACAAGTAGCCTTAGTTGTACACCTAACAAAAATAATGAAATTGACTATCCTTGTGGTTGACATCCATACTAGTTATGGCATGCTACTAAGTAGGATATTTATTAGGGAAACATTGGAGAAGTAGAGAAAGATAAAGGAAAAAGGAAGGAGAAGGAGAAGCTAGTAGCAAAGGCCTCCTCCCCTATCCCAATCATCAACCTCAATGGTGAAAATAACCCTCTAGATGGCCAATAGCAAGAAGCATCTCAGAAAGGTGATACTCTAGCCCTCTCTATTATTAAAGAAACTTCTTTTCCTTTTTTTGGCCAAAGCAAGATTACACCTCCAGTAGTGAGGAAGCTATTTGACCCTATAGCTTTGAAGTCAACACTCATTGTCCTTTAAACTAAATCTTGGCTAGAATAAACTATTGATTAGAAAAAAAGGAGATGTGAGGCAAGTAATCCATCTAAGGGACTTGTTGTACAAGAAACTTCAACACAACTAGCATTAAAGAAGGAAAATAAGCATAAGACTACGGTGACATTGGCCACAAATTCTTCTACTAGTCACATGCTAGTGGAGATTGTAGAACCTCAAAAGGAGGGAAAGTTTCATGAGATAATTCATAGTGATTTTATATTAGAACTATTGACATGGGCATTCTAATGCATGATTCTATGGTCAACATCTGGAAATCAATGAATGTGAAGATTGAGGATAGACTAGAGGAGTTAACATCAGAAAAGTGGTACTCAAAGCCTCAAATAAGGACTTGATGGAGTACATCAAAGCTACACTTGGAAGTATCGTACAAGAACATTTGATCCATGTATAGAGGAGAACAAGAATTTTCTACTTAAGCTACAAGAGGAGAGACAATTTGGTCTAATCAGTCTAGCTTGGATTGACAAAATAAAGGCCCAAGGTCCCTCTCTATTTGAGAACCTTGGGAGTCTATTGTTAGACACTAAAAAATTATTAGAAGTACTGACAAGTCACCACACTTTGATGCACAAATTATCATAGAGCCTAAAAGAGCAATTGGCCTTGGTGCAAGAGGTGATTGATACAAAGACTAATATTGTTCTAACCCACAAGATACTCAAGATAGGTCAAGAGCCATTGCTTCATTGGAAGCAATCATTGAAATTCAAAATTTGAGATTTTAGTGAAGTATGAGCATGAGATGAAGGATATTTATGATTTAGTGAAGAAAGTACTAGACAAGATATTTGAACATTTAGAGGTTCTACACATTGAATCATATGTCACCAATAATGGCTAGTTGATAGAACTCAAATGAAAAAAAAAAGTTTTTGGCATTTGTTGAAGAGGCTACTAATTCATCGAATTTCCAGGTGGTAAAGATTGTGGAACTCTTAGTAGTGGATTGTATACTGAGGCATACAACAGGGATGCTCCAATCAAAGATCTCTAGAGTTGAAGATTTGATAGAAATGCATGATTATTGGATGATTAGAGCTGACAACATTCTTATTCCAAGTGTTCATGAGCTAAAGAGTGTAACTGATACATTAAAGGCATACAAAACCAAGGCCATAACTCCAAAGAAAAATTGATGCTCTAATAGAGGATTACATTCTCCCTGAAAATATTTGGAAAGAGTCACCTATTTTTTCTCTCTCACTTTCTGATATTGCAGCCATATTTTTCTTTCTCCTCATAGGCTAAAGTTTTTTAGTAGATGATAAATCCAATCAATCCTATTTTTAGAATTTTCAAAGGTGTTCTATTGATTAATCATGAAATGTAATTGTCCAATTATAAAAGGGACTATAAATGTAACTTTTGAGAAGTCAATGAGATTGAAAAAATCTTGATGTGGACAAACCCCTATAGCTGGGACTACTATGTGAGACTCTGCATCCATGTTTTGATTCTATCATTCATGTTAGTGTAGCTTTAATTCTTATATAGTGGTTGGAATGAAATGTATTGTTGATGAAAACTATGGGATTTCAAATGAACTAGGTTTTGTTTCTTTATTTTTAGTGGTTATAAGCTTTATTTAACTTATTTGTAGTATTATCTCATATCTTCTATTCTATGCAAGTTAATTCATGTGCATCTTCATTGTTGTGTGGAAAGTTTTGGATTTGGTCAATATAAGTTATTGAATGAGAAGAAAATGGTTATTGTGCAACCTCATCAACTTGTGCAATTTGGGCATTGCTTAGTTAATCATTCTCTCTTTATTATGCAATATGCATGGTTAGTTAGTGTTCCATTGTTGCATCTTGCATTTAGTAAATAGGGTAGATTACATCTAGGAGTTGGAAAACTTAAAGTGATTCTTGTGTCTACATAGCAATGACACTATATGAGTCATTATCAAAAACTCACCTAGATGATTTAAATTTTTGGGAAATCTTGCCATACCTCTTCTACTTTCTAGTTAGGAGCATACCCCTAAATCTTGTTGATCTACTAAAAACAATATTCATTGAAAATATTTGCATACAAGGGAGCTCTACCTTTTCAATTTAGGGGTCCTTGATATAATACCTACATTGACCCATTATGTTGCTAACTACTTTTTCTTTAACCAAATTGGGCACATTAAGGGTTAGGGCATAAACCAAACTAAGGACGACAAATTGTTAACTAACACAAGGTAATCAGATGCTCCAGAGGCAATGCTCTAGAATGTGTCTATAACTAGGAGATGGGATGATTGGTTAAAAATCACTTCTCTACAAAAATTAAAGTCCAATTTCAAGAGAATCATTTGGAAAATAAAATGGTTGAGTGTCAATGGTTGGTCAACAAGATCTGTTAAAGAAGGATATCAAAAAGGTTGAGACTCATGTTAAAACAAATGGGGAAGATGAATGGGAAGGTGTGGCAGAAGAAAGATGGGTGAGATAAGGGAAAAGGGAAAAATGTTCCCATCATTTTTTAGGTGAGATTTTTAGTTAGCCTAAGCTCTAGATATTGGATCATGATCCTACCATGGTTAGTTAAATGGAGGCCATGCAGGAGCATCTAGGGGGATTAGACGTTAATGTGGAAGAATCTCCCCTATCAGCTTTGTTAATTTTTTGGGGAGTGTAGTGAAACTCATGCTTCAAGTGGAGTTGGGTGTTGATCTATCAAATTAGGCAAAGCAAAGTCAACTTGGGGTGACATAAATTTCCCAAGATCTATTAGTAGGTGTAAAGGAGGGGGGGTCTCCTAAGAGGCTAAGATAAATTGTGTGGAGGAAGACTAACAATATTAGTGGATATGAGGTGATGAGTGTGGTGATCCATCTAATTAGCCTTGGGAGGACTATGGAGGGTCCAATGCGTAGGGAGGGGGTGTTATTTGGTTAGCAAGAGAAAGAGCCTAAGCCTGATCAATAGTGTAGCACAACTAGGGCATAAAGTGGATGAACTACAAAAAGAACTTGAAGCAGAGAGAGTCTCAACTAAGAATATGGATCTAGAAGTCATGATTTTATTGGTTTTGGTAGACAAGGCACATGAGGATGGGGTGCAAGTAGAAGTGAGGCATCTACAAGTCTTGTTAAATGATGAGTGGGTCTAGGTGCAAGATTTGGAAGCTATATTGTGGGAAGAAATATCATGGGAAGAGGGAAATGATTTCATGGTGCAAGTCAAGTGAGAACAAGTGTAGAGAATGCATGACTCATTTAGGATGTCACAAGTGAGTTTGGATAGCACATAGAACACAATGGAGCTACTACAAATGGATTCAAAGTCATTTAAGGACACAATTTCAAAAAACAATCTAGTGTTTATGAAGATTCAAGAGAAGTTAGTGGTGAGCGATGTAAAGAAATATCAACATTTTTTTAGTGAGGCCAGAGAAAATTTAGAGTGCTAGAATATGGTGGTGGAATATATGCATCTTGAGCATGATGTGGTCTAATGGGCAATTACTATGCCTGGTATAAATAAATTGGTAGAGAATGTGTTGGTGCAAATTTAAAGGATTGCCAAATTTTATTGAGAATCCACATATTATATGGGGCTATATCATCAAGTGGTCCCTATGGATCAATGAAAAGGGACTCAATTTCTCGATAGATAATTTACTCATTTGTTGAATAACTGAATGTGTAGTGGTAAGTTTTTGATACCGATGGATGCTATCTGGGTGAAGCAATGATCTACACATGGAGCTTCATCCTCGAATGGTGCTAGGCAAAATTCCCTCTTTCAAGAATTCAAATATGTCACCCCTAAAAGGAAGGCCACAATGAGAAAATTGAATCTTGTGTGTTTCGTGCATTTATTTACAAAATTTAAAATTAGGACCTCACCATCAAGTCCATATAAAATTGGCTAAGGTACAACAAACCTAACCTAAAGGATGACAATCATAGATGGATACCAATTTAATATGAAATTGATAGATCAGGGGATTAAAATAATTTTGAAAGAAATAAATAAAAATTAATTTACAAGATTGCTTTAATTTTTATGAGGATATATGTATTTCTTTGTGATTTTTGGAAGAAAAAAAATTTCTTTTCTCGGATTTTAAGATAAATGTACAAAAATTAAAATATGTGCAAGAATTTTGTGCATTTTTCATCACATTCAACAAGTTTTTGAACTAAACATTAAATTATATTGAAAACCATCAAGAAGCTAGATGATTGATATTCTTCAAATATTTCCAACATCCTATACTTGTGTGTCTTTCTTAGAGGAGGACTAATCTTCACTTATGCATTGTAACCCAGTGTTGCAAAGATTTGCATTTAATGCAAAAAAAGCGGATACTTTGGGAATGATCATAAATTCTATGATGAGGCATTTTTGGATAGAGATGATGAGTGTATTAAGTTGGAAAAGCAAGAAATTCTAACTTACAAATTATAGGTTGAGTAAAGATAAGGAGAATTCAATCCACTACCTGACTTGGTTTATTCGAGTTAAATTGTGTTGAATATCTCTTGATTGAGAAATTCTACACATTGATATCCTTTTCAAGAAATTTAGAGCCAAAATCAAGATGAACTATCCTCCCCTTTACTGAGTGTTGCAAAAAGTGCATTTTCTCTATGTTTTGGTAGAGACACATTTTTGGGCCAGTAAAAAGGTGTTTTTGGCCTTAAAATGGTGCTTGAGGGCTTAAAAAGGTTCTTGTAGGTCTAAAAAGATATTTGATGTCCTAAAAAGGTGATTAGGTGTTGAAAAAGGTACTAGAGGTCATGAAAAGGTGATTAGGCCTTTGAAAAGGCAATTTGGGCCTTGAAAAAGGTACTAGTGGGTCTAAAAAGCCAATTGGGGTTTGAAAAAAGAGCTAGTGGACCTGAAAAGGCAATTGGGACTTGAAAAAGTCACTAGACAATCCTACAATTGGATGTTAATCTAGCCTTGTAGGTTTCTAGTAGTATTGCTATAGTGTATGCAAAATGTTAGTCTATTTGGATGGCAATGAAAGAGTATGACATATCTCTATGGAAATCCGAGTGGTGCCTAATTTTCCAAAGCCCAAATTATGGTCAAGGCATAAGAGATGGGTTTGAGGTCGCAAAGTCTTTCAGGATAGTATTGATATATTTGTTGGATAACATTGGTTAGTCATTTCCTCTACAACATAAATAAGTGCTAAAATCCATCTTGATTAACATTAATTAAAGAGAAAGGGGTGAATGTTTTCAATTTTTTGTTTTCAATTTTTGGAGTATTTAAAATTTTCTAGATTTTTAAAGAATATTTAAATGTCTAGATGCATCAATACAAATTAGATTTTTGATTTTTATCAATGGATATTGATATTGAACTACTAGGAAACTCAATGTACAAACCAAAGCCAACATGAACCAAGACTACTTTCATACTTTTTGTAAGACCAGAAGATTTGGGATGAAAAATACACTCATTAGATATGATAATTGTTGTAACAAACATCCTCATCAATCAAAATTATAGGCTCACTCACTAGATCAGTAGGGTAATATTTGGAGACTATTGGATAATAAAAATGGATATTGGGATCATCATAAATTTGTGCATGGCCATCAAAATTTTTGGGATCACAAATGGATTTTTAGGACTATTTTTGGAGCCTTGATATGTTCTACAAGTTGAGATGTGCACTGATTTTCCTACAATTCATGTCTATGGTATCTTAACACATAAGCCACAAATTTCTCTCTCTACTAGTTCTTTCTTCTCCCCCTCTCATTTTTAGTGTAGATTGTATACCCACAATTATTTCTCAATCTGGCATGTCTCTCAACCCAAGATAAGACACATATTTTCTACCCAAATAGTTCCAAATAATTCAACTTTAAATGTTTTCCCCTTTTCTCTCAATTTTTTGTTTTTGCATTATTAATAGTAATATTTGTGTGAGAGAAAAAATCAACCATTCATCTATAGTCCTTTGTCATATTTGAAGGATTTGTGAAATCCCAAAGGTGCTACTTTTGATGCCTTTTCTACCAGAATATTATCCTTTCTAGGTACATGGAGTTAAAAGAATCCTTGGAAACATATATGCCACAAAGAAATTTTTGAAAAGATATAGTCAATTTTTTTTGAGGTCTTTGGATACTTTCTAATTTATTTGGTATGTTTTAATACATGTGGTTTTCATTCAAGACTCTAGACATAGATTCTTTTGAGGTGGATGATATTAAGGGGCTCTGGTTTCTGTTACCTATAACAATAAAATTTCTAGTCCTCAAAGATTATGTGATGATATAGGGACCTATCCAATTAGCTTCCCACTTTTCCTTCTTTTCCCTATCATACTAATTCTTGGATTTTTCATGGAGGACTAGATCTCTTATCTAAAAAAACTCATGGATTAACCTTTTTGTTGTAGTGTTTGGAGTTGATTCTAATACACTTTAAGATGTTCATATGCCCCATTCTAGTGTTCCTCTAGCTATTTGAGGTGGGGTACCCTATAGTCATGATTTTTCATGACATCATGGAGAGTAAATCTTAAGGATGGGATTTTGAACTCCAATCATAATATTTCTTTTTTGACATAGACAAAAGGGAGCAAGGTTTCTCCTATAGGTATTCAAACACAATTTTTGCAGGTGCAAAGTGTTGGGTTTAGTTATGCATGCCAATTTATGCCTGAGTTGTCTATAGTTCTTTTAAGGAAATTGATAATGTTCTTGTTAGTTGTATCCTCTTACCCATTCCCTTGAGGAAAATAAATAGATGATGAGTGATGTATAATATGGAACTTTTCATAGAGTTTATCAATGATCTAGTTCTTGAAGTATAGAGCAGTATCCATTAATATGGAATGAGGTATACCAAATCTACATATAATATGGTCAAGGATGAATAATGAGATCTATTTTCCTATAGCATCAGGGTGACTTCTACACACTTTGTGAAATACTCCATTATTGTGATAATATATTTGTGTCAGTTGGAAGAATGGGGGTAAATCATACCTATCAAATCAAAACCCTATTGTTAAAAGGGCCACAACATGTTCAACATGTGGAACTCCTGAAGTAGTGCATGGATCAAGTTCCTATGAAACATACATTTCTTTCAGGTCTTAAAAATTTTAACAAGGTTTCACTCCATTGTGGGCTAAAAATAATCCATCCTTAAAATATTCTTGGTAAGGGTGAAACCACTTGAATGAAACTCGAAGATTCTTTTGTGGACCTCACACATAGCCATATAAGCCTCTTCACTCTCTAGACACGTAATCAAAGTTTCATCAAGACCACTTTGATACAATGTTTTAGCCAAAAAAGTATAACATGAGGCTTGGAGGATAGAGATTCCTTTATTGGTTATGGTTTTTGTTAGTGGGAAGTTGATGATCTTTAAGGTAGGTGTATATGGGAGCATACTAATGTTAGAATATATAGTCTGCCAATATAACTAAGAAGGGGTTGGGAGTGTGTGAATAAGTTATCCAACTACTATCATAATTATCAACCTTATTAAACTTTAATCACATAAGCGATATAGCCATAAACTAAAACAAGATACTCATGCACAATAACACCAGATATGTTAACTAAGGAAACCCTTCATCAAAGGAAAAACACTAGTGGGGATGGTACCCACAAGATTATTTACTAATATAAATATTCCTTATTAGAGGATGGACCCTGTTAGGAGTCTATAACAAAATTTGGTACATATCAATCCATATTAGGAGAATTTCAATCCCTACTAGGAGATTCCAACCCTATTAGGAGTTGTGGAAGATAGTTGGACCCACTACCCAAATAGGTTCAAGGGAAAGATTAATGAACCTATTGTCCAAATGATCTTCATATTATTTCTTGCAAAATAATACAAATAAATTTTACAAAACTCGCATACAATAATCCCTTGGACCACTTACTCACATTCACTAAACACTCTACTCCATTTTGCACTTCACACTCAATGCAATACTTTATACTATTTACAAAAAAGGAAAATATCTTTTCTTTATACCATATCTTCAAAATAATTCCTTAGGTCAGCCTTGAGGCTTTACAAATTAATTATAATAAGATAATTAATTAATTCACAATTACAATAGCATTTTCAGCTCACATTGTATACATAACTTCACACATCTGACTCTAGGACCTGCGCACTTGTTGATGTCACCATTAGGTTGTCCTTTTTAGTGTCTAACCACACATCACCAAATTATATCACTGTCAAATAATATAATACAAACATCAAAAATGGCTTCTTAAGCACCCTATCTCAGTACTACTCTATGTAAATCAAGCATATCTTCCTTAAATATTTGACTTAGACTCTACACATTGAACCTTGTCATCAAAACACAGTATAGAATATGTCCACGACCATGCATTACAAAAAAATCAAAACATTATCCATACAAATAAGATCTTTGTCTACTACTCTACCAATCTTCATAGACTTACTACTATGTTGGTATCAATGACAAACACAATCATAAATGCAACATGTTAATACTCTCTAGTGCTTAGGATACTCCCCCAATGTAGTATCATCAAAATTCATGCTTATAATCTCCTCAGTTGGTATTCATAGAAACATAGATGAAAAATATCTAACTTCCATGAATACCAAAATAGTACTCTATTGCTACTATTGCAATTCTCAACTTTTAATATCCTCTTCATTAATAAAATTTGAAAACCTTTGGAACATTTTTCTATTCATAATCTTCTTAGGATCAACAATAGTTGTTCATAGTAAACAACTCACCATACACCAAGGTTCTTCATGCTACATATCTCCCCAATAGAGATATTCCTCCTTCTTTCTTATATGAATCTTTCTAAATCTCACTAATCTTCTCTTCATACATACTACAAAGATTTTTTCTTCTCCCCCATTTCTTAAGAGATGTTTTTTTTGTGCATATTCTAACCCATTGACATCAATGACAAAGGCCTAATTATGTCAATTACTGCTTCAAGTTTTGAACCAGCTCAAGTGTCCAAAGACATTTTTCAAGACCAAATACCAAGAGTCCTCAAAGACTCAACTCATCTTAGCAACTCCCCCATACAAGAAGCATCAACATTTAGTCTAGTCTAACAATAATGCTTTGTAAAACTAGAATGATGCAATCTCTTCATCAACTACTTAGAAGTAGGTAGTAGCATAACCCCAAGCATTCCTCTTAAGTACTTAAAATGTATCTTTAGGTAAAAACTTCATAAAGATATCTACAATCTAATCTTTAGAACTCACATATTCCAATCTAATCTCTTTTTTTGTTGCCTTCTCTATCAAGACATGATACTTAATAGATATATGCTTAGTCTTAGAATGCAATACAAGATTCTTAAATATACTTAATATACTTGTGTTATCATGGTATATGATAACAGGTTCTACAAACTTGATCCTAATGCCATTCAACATTTGTTTCATCCACATAAATTAATTACAATTATTTTTTTTTGAAACATACTTTTCCTTAGTCATACTTTTTGAAATTAAATATTGTTTCTTTCTTAGCCAAGAAACCAATCTACTTCTAAGAAAAAATGCTCCACCAATGGTACTCTTTCTATCATCCATACTACCTACTTAATCTAATTTAGTGTATGCACATAGAGTAAAATCACTCGATCTATTATGAAAAATTCCATAGTCAGATGTTCCTTTCAAATATTTGAATATCCTCTTCACTATTTCATAATGATACTCCGTAGGATCAACTTTAAATCTAGATACAATCCCAACTACATTTTATATATCTAGTCTAGTTTGAGTCAGATACTATAAACCTCTAATCATGGATCTATACTTCTTTTGCTAAATTGTAGGTGTCTCATCCTTTCTAGATAACTTTTGATTAGTTATCATATGTGTACCAATAGGATTAAAACTTTCCAATCCAAACCTTTTGAAAAAAAATTTCAGTTACTTAGTTGATGAAATAAAAATACCATCACTATTTAGCACAATCTACAATCGTAGGAAAAACTTCATTTCTCCTATCATGCTCATTTCAAACTCATTCTTCATCTCTTCAACAAACTTATCACTTGCTTCATCATTTCCTCAAAATATGTTTTCATAAAAAAATATTAATATTATAAACAAACCATTCTCGATTTATTTCAAATATAAGTTACTATCTATCATACCTTTAGCAAGTCCAAGTTTTGCCAAGTAGTTGTCCAACCTTGCATACCAGGTGCTCGGTGCTTGCTTCAGACCATATAGAGATTTCATTAGTCTTTATACCATATCTTTGCCTTATATTAGAGGAAAACCTTCAAGCTACTCAATAAATACCTCTTCTTCAAGTTCTCCATTCAGGAAGGCTAATTTAACATCCATCTAATATTCTATGTGTAATCACCTAAAAATGGTCACCTAGACTATTGGCCTCCTTCTTAGCATTTTGCCTAAATTAATTCATCATTTGCCTAGACCAAATTACTAAAATCAATTAATTTGATTATAACCTATAGTTTGACTATGCTTTCTTAAGTCCATTATTTGATTAAAAGAACATGCCCCCTTTTAATTAAATAAAAGCCACCATTCTTCTAACCCACTTAAAGTGCACACATAAAGTCCTTTTTCTATTTTACAAATTAAAAGAAAAGACTTTGTGACTTTTGCGTGCGCATGGATCACTCCTATTTTCAAACTCCACCCTTGATCATCCATAATTTTGACCTTGATCTCTACTATCAAAGGATTTGCACTCTTGAGTACTGTTATGTTCCAAGTTTATCATTCAAGTTCTTGAGAACATTTGTGGAGAACTTCCATTTCTTGTCTACATTTTCTCATACCATAGCATTTTAGCTTAGAATCATGTTACCTATTAATTTAGCTTCAATTTTTCAATAATCTATCTCACACAACTTAATACTTGGATTGGTAACACTCTCATTCTTGTTAACATAGTTGTATTTTGCATATTCATACTAGTTTAGTCTACATTTGCATTGCATTCTTGAGGCATTCTTTGTGGACATTTGTATTCTTGAATCTTGTCTCTAAGAGAACCTCTGATTGCATGGTTTACTAGCAATAAACATATTTCTAAGGCTCGGCTAAGAGCCCTCACACATTCAACTATAATTCTTGCAATCCATGGATAGGGAGCTCTAAGCTGACATCCAAGCATTCCAAACTCATGGAATTATTCGAATAGAAGGGTTTAGAGTGTGACATAAATATAGTGTACATTTTTTGTGCCCATCATGGGGCTAGAACCAAGTTTCTAGCTCCATTTTATTGCTTTCATTTTGGTTAAATTATAATTTTTGGTTTTTTTTACACTATCATATTAGATCTAATCAAGTGGTTTTGTAGGTTTCTCACTTTGGTTTTAAGGATAACTTTTCTGCAAATTGGTTTGAAGGCTACAACCCTAGGTTTTCAAAGATTTAATCATATCTCCCAAATCACTTGGAGTTCAATTCTAATTTTTTTTTTACAAGTTGGGGATACATCTAAGATGTATTAGTCAAAATTTTAGATCATTTTGATTTGATTTGCATCAGTTATATTTTTTATTTATTTTTCATAAAAAAGTCATTTTTTTTTCATAAATTAGAAACTTTTTTGGAAATATTTATATTTTTAGAAAGGTCTCAGAATTATATAGGGGGTTAGTTCTTTGTGTTTTGAATTTAGAAGACATATTAAGGATCAATAACATGATTTGATAAATTTGGTCTATTTTGATAAAATGGGTCTCTAGGGTACAAATGAAGAGATATTACTAAATTTCTTGCATTTTTGGAAATATCTCTAGTTTTTACTAAGGTTCTCTTGTTTTCATTTCTATTTTTGGAGCTGAAATAATAGAAAACAAATCAAATCTTGATGACTAGGTTAAAAGCAAAGAGTAAAAAGAGATAATTTTGTGATTAGCTTGCACTTTCTTTGTATACACTTGGTTGGAAGATAACTTGGATTTTTCTTTGGCAACTAACTACTTTATGTTGCAGGTCTTACTTATTTTTTTTCCCTAACCTTGTTGTTTTTTAGAGTTTTCTCACTTAATTTCCAAAACAAAAAACAAAAAATGCATGTCAAAGCTTCAAATGTGCAAGGGCTAATAAAACTTGTTTGCAGGGGCTGCCCAAAGCATAAAAACCAAACTTTCTTATATTTATTTTATTCCATCTATGGTATTCTACTAGTTTTTAAATTTCCTAGGCACATTAAACTTGTGATTGAGATTCTTTGGTGATAGGAAAGTATGCTCTTCACCCTTGTGGTGAATCAAAAATCTTGACTCACCTTTGGACTTTAAAAGCTGGGTGGTAATTTAAACTTCTTGGCATGTTCAAGGGAAATGATCAAGATAGCAGAGTATGCTCTTTACTTGTGTGGTGAATCAAAAATCTTGACTCTTGAAAGTGGATCCAACTTGTTGTAGTTAGAATCCTTTCGTAGGCCTTCTCTTGAGCAATCAAGAGGTATAACCCAAGTGGGGACAAGTGAACCTAACCATTCCAACCGACTATAATCTCAAGTCTATTGAGGACACAAAATCTCAGTAGATATAGCACTTGTCTTACCTAGTTTGATTGCTTGTAGGATTGTGAACATGATGAGATCACTAGGGAGGAATGCTTAAGCTACTCCTTTGATCACAAGACCATTTACTCATTGCAAGGTGAGGTGTCTTGTATCACGAAAAAGAGGAGTGATATGAATGTAAATGCTTTCTAAACACCCTAGATTAGTAGCTACCTTATTTTTCCACTCAACTTCTTGGTGCAAGGATCGATCCTAGTTCATTACCTAGATCACCGCAAGATCTTACACTCACCATCTATGTTCCCTTGGTTATGCTTATGATATTTCCATGACAAAGCCAATATATCTTGTGGAAAACCACTTGGTATGAGGCAAAGGAGAACTTAGTGTGAGCCAAGTTGTTGAGTAATAAACTATGACATTTAGGTAGATATCATTTGATGTGTTCTCAAATGTGCTAGACCTATGAAAATCTTTTGAACATACACATGATGATAGTTCTAGGGATTTCTTTTGAGACCTTACATATGCTTGTATGATGCAAGGTTGCCTTGTCCCTTGTTTAATTATTTAAAGAATATTCCATGTGTCACTATCTTGCTTGGAAAAAAATGCTTTTGAACATCAAACTTTCTATACTATCAACTATTGTTAAAAATTTTCAACCAAGTCAAAACATCAAGTGAAAATGTTTGCTTGTGTTGCTTGCTAAGGGGGGTCTTATTATTTGACTTTTCTTTTCTATGTCTCGAGTTCTTGAATGCTTAAAGTGACTCTTTGGTCTTAGTGCTCTTGATCTTTCTATCGTCATGGTCTATATTTGCTTGCTAGTTATCTTTTTTCTAAAATGGTTACCTTGATTTCTTGACTACACTCTTAGGTTGGGATGTTTGTTCACTTGTTCTTTCTTTCTCTATCTACCTGGCTATTTGGGCTTCTTGCCTAGCTATTGAGTTGAGTCATTCATGTCGTAAGTTTCTTGGACATGTTTTTTGACAAGTCATTCTCTCATTGCTACCCTCTATTTGACAAGTGAACACTCTACCTCCTATAGTTTCAACATCAAGTTATCTTCTAGTCTCTTTCATGCTTGTCTTTTCATCTAAAACTATGGGATCTAAACCCTGTGCTATCAAATTTCAACCAAGTCTAGATGATCCTGAGTTTCTTGAGCTCTTTAGGGAATTTAAAACCCTATGCACTCAATATAATAAACTTGAAGAGACCCTTGACTCTGCTTACACTAGTATCACTAAGGGCATGATAAAAATATATGCTAGATTTAAGAAAATGGTCAAGGAGCAAATATTCTCCATATGTACATTGTTGAACCCTTGGTATTTGGTCTTTGATTGTTGTCATTGATGTCAATAGTGAGCATATGGCATGGCTAAAATCATGTAATTATCTTATTTGATGTCCTTCAATATTGTTCAAAACATATTCAAGACAAACACTTAAGTGTTATACAATTAAAACTTAATGTTCACATTGGTTTTGAAAATGGATATAAAGAATAGTTTTTGTCTATTAGAAAGTTGACAAGATTTTTTATTAGATAGACCCCAATGATCATACCTTTTTGGAAAGGTCTTAGAGTTAGATAAAATGGGTCTTTGTTAGGTTTTGCATAACATGTGTATGGAAAGAGACACAATCTGTTTATCAAAAAAAGTTACGAAATTGTTATGATAGTTTTAGCAGTTTTGAGTAGTTTTGGTCTAATGGAAGTTTGGGGTATGTACCTACCTCCAAAATTTATAATTTCTTGCTTTATAAGTATAGGGTGCATTCCTCTAATACATCCAATAGGTGGTTTTGATAGAAGTTATAAATTTGGTCTGGAATTCCTTGTAGACCAAACAATTTGTAGGTAGATTTTTAACAACAAAGAAGAGGGTAATGATTTATGTTTCTTATTTCATATATATATATATATATATATATTTTTCATTGTAGAAGTTTATTAGAGGTAGAAGAAGGGTTATAAATTGCTTCTTCATTCATTCATATCAATGCTTGATTAGATCTTTTAATGGAAAAAAAAATATATTTGGATATTGGATATTTTGAGGAGAATAGAAGTATATCCTACATTGTGTTTTCAACAAGAAGTTGAAACTAGTGATTCATGATTTTTTTTTTAATAGAGATGATTCTCTAATTTTATATCTCATTTGTTCATTTTGAAATTTGGTGCTTCTTCTATTCATGAAGTTAGTTCTTTAGGTGTAAGGAATTGGTGTTCCTTGAAATTGGTGTTTCTAAAACAAGGTGTTGGTGCTTCCCAGAGTTGTAGCTCTAAAAGATTTTCTCAAGAGGCCAATAAATTTCTAGATTCAAAATGGCTTTTTATCCTAAGGGATTTTCCACATTAAAATATTGTGTCAATTTTTTATTCATTAATTATCTTGCTCATGTGCTAAATTTCTATAGCTTGTAATTGTTTCAAGTTTTTAAAAGTACTTTAAACCACTGCTTCACCTCCCCCACCTCTCAACAATGTTTGTATTCCAACAAGTGGTATTAAAGAAAGGTTCCATATATCAAGTTTTAATAACTTTGGGTAGATTTTGGTTGAGTGGAATACTTATCTTTTATCACTTAAGATAGTTCTTCAAAGGTTCTTATTTTTGATGGATCAGATTATTCTTTTTGGGAAGTAATGATGCAATCATATTTTTTATCTATTAATGTTGATGTTTGGGCTTCATTTGTTAATGGTTATAAATTTCCTAATACTTTACTTATAGATCTTGATGAAAAGAGGAAGTATGAGACTGATATTGAAGCTAAATTTGCTATACTTAACAGTTTATCTAAAGATGTTTTTGTTAAGGTAATGCATTGCAGTTCTTCTAAAGAAGTATAGGAAAAATTAAAAAACACGTATCATGGTAATGATAGAGTTAAAGAAGCCAAGATACAACATTTGAAATCAAGATTTTAAGACCTTAAGATGGGTAATGATAAAAAGGTAGAAGACTGTCTCCTTAAGATAATTGAAACTATAAATGGCATAAGAGGACTTGGTGAAAAAATTGATGATATTGATGTTGTAAAGAAAGCTTTGAGATCTCTTTCTAATAAATTTTATTCTAAAATATTTTCTATAGAAGAAACTAGAGATATTGACAAATATAAAATGGAAGATATTCATGGAGCACTTGTAGCTTGTGAAATGAGAAAGTTTGGCAAATAGGAATCCACAGACAAAGAAGCAACATTCAAGGTGGAAAAGAAAGTGAAGAAAATCTCTTTAGAATCAGAAGACCTTGATTTTCTCAAAGGGAATTTATCAAGGAAATTAAATAAAGGATTAGGTAAATAAAAAGTTAAACTTCCTTTCAAATTCTTTAATTGTGGTAAAATAGGACACTTTGGATCTAAATGTCCCTATAATTGTCATGATGAAGTAGATGATGAGAAAAAGAAATCAAGTAAAAAGAAATTCTATAACAAAAAGAAGTTCTTTAAGAAGAAGAAGAGTTTGATTGCTGATGTATCAGATAGTGACTCTATTAGTTTTGAATTAGATGAAAATAAAGTTTCATTCATGGTTATAGAAACTACTTGTCAAGAATCAGATAGTGATGATGATGTTGAACTTGTTGAGGCTGATTTAGAATCTGAATTTCTTTATGAACTTAAAAAGATCAAGGAATTAAAAAGGAATTTAAGTGTTTAATAAAATAATTTCTTAAAAGAAAAATAGAACTTTGAAAAAGAACCTAAGGACTTAAATCAACAAGTTATAAAATTGAAATTACCAGTTGACGAACAAAAGAGAATTGTCTTTGTCACCAAGGAAGAGTCAAGTTCTAAAGATTGAGAATGTACAAGGTTAATGAATGAAGTAGTATCATATAGAAGAAAGTTAAAAAAATATGAGAAAACTACTTTGGATGATATGTTTTAAAGGAAACAAAGAAGAACTAGTGATCTAACAAGAATGGGTTTTTAACTTGGACAATGTTCTAGTGACAAGAAAGATATTCAAGATATTTAAATCTAAAAGTAAGGATACAAATAAAAAATCTACCACTTCAAATATAGGTAAAAACATAGATTTTAATCATATTTCTAATGATAAAAATTAGGTTATATCAAGCACTTCATTGATGGGTAAAAGATACTCAAACAGGTTCACTTCTTTCTTTGATCGATATTGTTTCATGTGTCATCAATATGGACATAGAATAAGTAATTGTAGATACATGTCAAGGAGGTATTCAAAGTTTCATTTTGGTTATTACTTTCCTAAAATGAATATTCTAAGATGTTACAAATGTAATCTCTTTGGTCATGTTATGAGTAATTGAAAAACTAAGTCAATTCAGAATGATCAATCTTATGCTAGTCTACAAGTTGATAAAGAGTTTGATACTAAAGTGACTAAGATATGGAGGCATAAGATTAATAAGTATATGCTTTTTCAAATGGCTCTACATTTTGAAGAAAAGGACTTTTCGATAATTGATAGTGGGTTTTCTAGACACATGATAGGAGATAGAACAAAGTTTGACAAATTAATTAATTACAAAGGTGGAAGTGTTAGTTTTGGTGATGATTCTTCAAGGAAAATTAAAGGTTTGGGTTCTTTGATGCTTAGTGACAAAATGTCCATTCATGATGTGTATTATGTTGATGGATTAAAGTATAATCTTCTAAGTGTTAGTCAAATTTGTGATCATGGATATTAACTTGTTTTGATAACCATGGTTGCCAAATAAAATTAAAATTTGGATATTTGGTTGCATCAAGTAAGAGATTGATTTAGGAGCACCTTGGGTTGTACTACTATCTTGCATGTTTTTAGTTCTTATCTTGCTACTAAAACTGTGTTCTCCTGAAATTGTGTTTTCTGGTTTCCAAGTGCCTTGTCCAAACCATCTAACTAATTTTCCATAATGAATGAAAGGGTAAAAAATTTATGGATTGAAGAGGGCCTAGATTAATATCGATTATACAAGGTGTAAGTTCTAACTAATTATAAGTTAAGAGATATGGCAATTCTCCTAGATTATCAATTTCTGGTAGTTATGTGTGATAGTTTTTTGGCTTGAATTTTAGGTTGGATGTGAAATTTTCCTTGATGAATCAAGCTTTGCACACTTAAGGGGTTCTAGAGGACCTAAATATATACCCACAGTTCAAAGCATAAGTTATAACTCAATTAGAGTTATGAGATATCACAATTTTTCTCAGACATCAATTTTTGGACATTTAATTACTGATGCAGGCCAACTTGTGTATTTAATGTTTTTTTTAATTTCATTTAATATAAATAGAGTTTTTATGCTTAGATTTTTTAGACAGTTAAGAATTTTAAGAGAGGATTGGAGAGTAGAACTGGAAAGTATGAATTTGTTGATGGATATTTCGATATGAATGTATTTGTATCTTGCCATAACCTAGAAGGCCTTATAGCTAGGCATGTATGTTGAATATTTGAAGAATCAATGAAATTATTTTTACTCTTCTTCCTCCTTTGGTTGTTGTTTTTTGTGTTTGCTTCCATTGTGTTAACTCTTGTAGGGTGGTTTAGAGAGCTAGGTGTGCCATTGGGCCTAGTTTTCCCTATCCTTCCTTATGTTAGGTGGTATTAGAGCTTGAGGTTCATCCTTGTGGAGATTAGATCATGTATAAATCTAGTTTAGATTTGGTTGTAGGGTTGTAGATCTATGGATTTGGCCTATGACTTGCAGAGGGTTATGATCTTGTAAGAACTTGATTTGTAAAGATGGTTCATGGTAGAGGAAATGTTGATAATGCTATATTGGATCAATTGACAAAATTTTTAACCAAATCAAATGCTATAGAAATAGCCCAAAGGAGAGGAGCACATCTTGATGATGTAAGTGATGATGAAGCAGTAGCACCGAATTGAATCTAGAACTTGATTTAGATCAAGATGAGGAAATATTGTTAAGAGTGTTGTCTAGGAAAAATTCAAAGCCTTCTGTAGAAGTTGTTCCTTATAATGGAAAATTGGATAACAATGTTGTGTTAGATTGGTTCTTAGATATGGAGAAGTTCTTTGAGTATGAAAACATTCTTGATAATAAGAAGGTGAAGATTTTAGTTACTAGGCTGAAAGGTCATGCTTCACTATGGTGGGAGCATTTGCAAACTAATAGACAAAGGAGAGGAAAGGAGAAGATCATATTTGGGTCGAAGATGGTAAAAAAGGTAAAGAACAAATTCATAATTGCTAATTATTGAGTTATTTTGTTGAGAAATATGTAAAATTTGAAACAAAAAGACATGACTATTAAAGAGTATACTGAGGAATTCTATAGATTGGACATCAGATCTAGACATGTGTATGATGATGTTGAGAAAATTGCAAGGTACATAAATGGATTGAGATCAAGAATTCAAGATGAAATAAGTTTTGTGAAGTTGGAAAGTGTAGAATAAGCATATCAATTTTCCTTGAAAGCTAAGGAGATCTTGACAAAGAAGCATGAATAGAGACAAAGAGGTAAACGTGGTAGATTCCAAAGAGGTAGAGGTAGATCTTATGGTGAAGGTAGTAGATCTGACAATTTTGTGTAGGATAAAGGCAAATTAGAATGGAAGAATAATGACAAAGACAAGACTAAGTGGAAAGGTGGTAGTTCATACTGAGGAGGTACTAGATCTTACCAAGGAAGAGGTAATTCTTATCCTAGAGGTGGTTTTTGTGGTAATTGTTTTAGATGTGATAAAGAAGGGCATAGATCTTTTGAATATAGATCTTTTGAAAGTGGGTAGAATAATAGAAATGTTGTGATTCAAGGAGACATTAAGAGTTCACCAAGTGGACCTAAGGCTAGAGAAAATCTAATGGTGAGAAGAACCTTATGTAATAAGGGAAGTTATGAGGAACCTATCCTTAGAAGAAGTCTTTTCAAGACTACATGTAAGATGGCTAGAAAGTGTTGCAAGGTGATCATTGATAGCAGAAGTTCTACAAATTTAACATCAAAAAAGCTAGTTACAAAGTTACAATTTGTTACCGCACTCATATTTTTCTTGTGATATAAAGTGTCTCATCAATGATTCATTTCTTGAATGTGAACTTGAACTCAAAGCTTCAATTAACTTGAAGTTCAATTTCACATTCTCCCATTGTGTTTTGTGTATCAAAGTCCACATTCACTACCTCAAGTCAGTCCTTATGAAGTTGAAGTCGAAGTCAAAGTTGGAACAACTCAAACTTCAAATTCAACTTAGATATCATTTTTGTGTACTAACCTTATGTTTTCATGTAGGCATTCAATCTTTGAAGTGAAAAAGGGAAAAGATTGGCCCCAATGATGACATTTTCCAAGGCACACAAAATAATAAATAAGGATGTTAAAGAGGCATGTGTCTTGATATGAAAAGATTTGGGGAAAAGGTAAATTTTTCATTTCATGATGACATGGAGCATTAATAGGCATGTGGATTTGATGGGCATTAATAAAAAATCACTCAAAGGGTCTTTTCGAGTGCATGAAACACAAATAGTAATTATTATATTTACTTGCCATTTTTGTACTGAGATTTTCTTCATAAGTTATCCCTTAAATGCATTGCTTTGCTATTCCACTACTTATTTCACCATTTGCAAAAAGAAAATCTCAGTGTCATCTAGTAGGGAGAATGGGTTATAGGATAAGCTTGGTCAAATTATAAGTGCATCACCATTTCCCTTTGTAATTTTACTTGTGCTATCTTTTGTTATGAAAGGCTTTAATTTGCATCTTCTAGACCCTGTCACCCCATAGCAAGCCATGACATTGTTTTGCCCCAAAATGCCCAAATTTGAAAAACTATGTCTTCTTAGCTCTTTACTTGAGATTTGTGACACATTCCTGGTTAACAAAAGCTTGATCGATGTAATTGAAAGAGCTAGAAATGCCTAGTTAGGTCCTATATATCAAAAACTAGTTAGTAGTGGATTGCTTGAAGCTGCCATATTTCCTATATCTATTACATGCCCATAGTTAATCATTCAGTGCACAAACCACTATGATCCTAACATGAGATGTGTTAAGAAAATTTCAAGGGAAGTGGTAGTCAAAATCAATAGGACTAGTGTTTGCTCAACCCTTAGGATGCCTTGACATAAGGAACCCTATGAACCATACAGACATTTGAGGAGGAAAAATGCATGTATGCTAGGAGGAAAAATAGTTATGCAATAAAGTAGCCCAGTCTTGGCTCCTAAAACCAGCAGGAGGAGGTTCGGGGTTGTGCAAACCTTTAACCATTAAACATTTCATCAAAGAAATTGTAGACATTGTGCTTTTGTTGAATAGGGTCAAAGGAAATGAGCATGCATTTCATTGGGAAAAATGGATCTATTTCTTCATCCAAAAGATTGTTGAGGGGGATAAGTTCATCGATTGGGCTAACCTAATTGCTGAAAATCTACACAAGGGTTTAGTGACTATTAACAAATTTGGTTCATTCTTCCTATCCTCCTTTTTAGTCTATGTCTTGGTAGCATCTAAAGAATGGGAAGGTCTTCAAAATTCGCCATGGATAGATGAAATGCCTATTTACCAATACAATAGTGATCTCCAAGAGACTACTTTGTGTAAAGAGTTTAGAAGAGTAAACAATGTCTTTCTGGGAAAGCTAGTTTTTGAGCTTCAGGGTCATGAAAATAATAGACTATCTGAGGAAGAAATAAAAGCTATACAAGTCTATGGATGTTTTTGTATTCAATTCCCTAAGTTCACATACCTCAGAATGGGTGGTTATTCAGGTGAACCATTAAAACTGCCTCATTATTATGTAGACCCTATTATTTTATCTGAAATGTGTAGATAATTTGTCTCAGTGGTGGATTCTTTTCAAATTACCAATAGGTCTTCTTCTATTTTCTTTCCCATTGAAATCAAACACTATAGATGTCCTAATCTAAAGCAAGCCATGTTGATAAGAGAAGCATTGACCCATCTGTGTTTCAAGCCTTTTTTCCCTCAAGAAAATTTTTATTACATAGGATTTGTCAAGAACAATTTTAAAAATGTAGTTTCTTTTGTTCACATTGCACATTTAGAGGAATACTAGGAAAATTATCTTGATGAGTTTGAAGTAAGAAAAAGGTTATGGTCGAGGTTAATAGTTAAGAAAATTAATATGTTTAATGTTGATCTTGACACATACAGGTTAAAAGAGGAAGCTTTAGAAGAAGCAATTGATCCATTTTATATTGACCAAATTGAATGCATGCCTATTCTTGAGATTGATTGGGGAAAAAGAGAGGAAGATGATTTTTTTTCTCACACTAGGGATGTGTTGGCTAGGACTAAAAATTGGCTAAAATAAAAAAGTGTTGTTACCCCTAATCCATCAAGAAAATCTTAAAAAACCAAAAGTAAAAAGGCCCCCAAAAGTACAAAGCTACCACTAACCAAGGTGTTCATGGTCCCATTGCAAGTTCACTTGAAGTTGAAGTTGAAGCAATCCCATAATCACTTCAACTTCAAGTTCAAGTAGAAAATCCTAAGGCTAAAAGGGTGACTCATTTAAGTACAAAGAAAACATCATCAAACAAACACAAAAATGTAGTGACAGTTGATCTTGAGGCTACAGAAGAATCACTAATTGTAGACAATCTACTAGAACCCCAAAAGTCACTAGTAAACATTGATAGTCAAGAGGGTAACCTTGCCTTGGATAGGTTCTCCCCTATGGTTGATAAGGAACAAGTTACAACCAAGTGGTTGGAGACCTCTATCAAAAGGAAGTGAAGTATTGTGCCTCTTTCAATGCTAATTGATGATTTCATTAATAAATGTTTGGGGAAAACATCTAAGGTAAAGAAAGCCATAACAGAATCAAGAATCAAGTTTGATAAGAACTCAAGGAACTGGTTGATTAAAATAGCCATGCCACTAGATGGAAGCTTGTAGGAATCTTTAACCCCTCAAGATTATCAAATAACAAAGGTTGGCTTGGGAAAAGGAAACCATGCAGAAGATATGGAATTTTTTAAAGCTTCTAATAAGAAAATTACACATAGGGTGTTGAAGGATGGGTAGGATAAACAAGAAATGAAGGAAGCAATAAAGAACATGGCATAGTATATCAATGCCATCCTACACCCAAAAGCAAAGCCCATCAAGGAAATGTCAGCAATTGTAGATGTGACTTCTACAACCAACCAACAATTCCTTGATAATCTACAAAAGTGCAAAGCAGTTGCAAAGATAGCAAGGGAGTGGGTGCAGGGTGTCTTAGATGACATTGTGAGATAGATAAACCTCTTAGATAAGGCTTCGAAGAAAATTGCTCCCATCATAAAAAAGGTAGAGTTGAGCAATGAAGGGTATGTGAAAGAAAAGAGAAATTGGGAAAAGGTGCTAATATGGTTGGAAGATATCCAAGAATTCAAACTTCAGAAATTTCAAGCCAAGTGTCCTATAGCTAGTTTGGATGAGAAGACCTTGTATGTAATCAAAGATTGTATTGAATGGAGGAACAAAGTTTTGGTACAAGGTATGCTTGAAATTAAAGAAACTCTGCAAGAACTCAAATTTATACATGAAATAATTTAGGGAGACCTCAAATGGTTTGGAAAACATTGCATAGGTAAAGAGGATGACTCTATTTCCTAGGTAGAGGAAGTGATTAAGGAAGTCCAAAAGAAATTCTAGGAACTCCAATACAAGAAGATACCAACTAAGTAGGACTTTTCAAATGTAGCCCACACTGAATCCATGTTGATAATCAACCTAAAACACTTGGAAATGCATGAGGAAAAGATAGTGAAACTGAAAAAGGAGAAAGAAATCTAGAAACAATGATTCACTTACATTTTCCTGCCTTATTAATCCACTATCTCTACATTTTCAACCACCTATGAAGCATGGAAACCAGTGAGGAATGTGGCTGGCATGGATGGTGCTACTTGATTGAGATGCATAGTTATCACTAGTACATTTGAGGCCATTTTTTGACCAATTTTTGAGCAACCCATTGGTTGAAATTTTTCTCATAGAAATTTGGACCAACTAGTTGTTCTAAAACTTTTGAAATTGTTGGCACATTTTTTGCCAAGCATTGGTCAAAATTTTGACCAATGCTTGGTAGAAAACTGCCAAGCATTGGTCAAAATTTTGACCAATGTGTGGTAGAAAACTGTCAGGCATTGATCAAAATTTTGACCAATGCTTGGTAGAAAACTATCAAGCATTGGTCAAAATTCAAAAAAAAATTTAGGCTCATAGTTGTTGAGGTCCACTTTAGCAATAGTCATGATATGGGTGATGCACAACTACCTCTTGGATTCATGTTCCATCCCACTAATAACACATTATCTCATTAGAAAGGTTTTAGGCAACAATTTCATAGGAAAAACCATTATTGAAGGGGACCTCAATAATTGTGAGCCTCAAGGAGGGTTTAATTCCCTCCTTTATTATTCACTATGCATATAATCCCACACACCCATTTGATCTTGAATGATGATATGTACTAAATGTTGAATGTTTGTACTGAGTTTTCCAAAACCACCCATTTCATGCCTTCATCTGTACACAATGTCTTTCTAGTTTCTTTCTAATTGCATGCCCATTTCATTTCATATGATCATCTGAAAATTATGTCACTCTAAGCTCTCAACTATTTCCTCTTGATTGATCATCTCATAACTGCTAAATGAGAGCTTTGGGATAAGCTACAAGCATCCATCAGAGTATAAAGAATTTTTTTAGATGGTGTAGATGCAGTAGTAGCATTTGCCTTGGGAGACATGCTTGCAAAATGGAAGCATAGATAAGTCATTTGAACTGTTTGATAGGATGCCTAAATTTAATGTGGTCATCAAAAGCCATGGTTGTTGGATAAGCCCTGGTAGACATGCATGCAAAATGTGGAATCATAGGTAAGGCATTTGAACTATTTTATTGACTGCCTCCATGAAATGTTGTCTAATGGCAAGCCAATATTGCAGGATATGCATATTGTCCTAGTAAGAATCATTATACAAGGAATAACCTAATGCCTAATCAAAGAGATAAAAATATCAAAGTACATAAAGGAACTTACAATGGAACCATGAATAATTGTGATATATATCGAGCAACATTATAAGCCCAAAAAAATTAGACATGCTACAAGAACCTCTAGGTACCCAAGGCATAAATCACTTATAAGTAAACCATTGAGTTCTTTTTTGAAAGTTTAAAATCCAAGGTAGGTACAAAGGTATACCACATTACTTAGATCAAAATTCACAAAACATAGGTACTAGGTTAAAAAAATTAAAGGTTCAAAACCAATAGGTTTTTTCAATTCAATGTTCAAAAACCATAATTACCTGGTCCAAAAAATTGATCTATTTAGGAGATCCATAAAAATTGGCAATCCAGAACCCAAGAAAGAATTCACTAAAATTTCTATAGGAATTGAAAATCCAAGGATGAATTGGACAAATTTTTCTAGTACACAAAATCTGGATCATGTTAAATTTGATTTAAAACTAACTAGATCTGGTAACTATGTAAGAAAGTCCACCATCTGACACTTTAGCATGAAAAGTCAATCAAAATTAAAGACAACATGAATAAAACATAGTTCACACCAGGGCATATACCATAATATAATTACGTATTAAATAAGCATTTCAACCTGAAGAAAGTGGGGATAACAAAATAGAGCAATCATATAAGATTGGAAGCCTATCATGCTACTGCCTGTAGAATTTCTAATTTCATTGCCATAAGCATTAGATGCCTACAACCAAAGAATATCCTCCTTGTTATTGACACCCACATCCCAATATATGATTTAATTTCCCATCCCATAGGCTTTGACTCAATCCTTGATTAGGAAACTACCATAACACATTAATACAAACTTCAATCAAATGTTCAAAAATCATTTCCCACAACTTTCTACAACTATAAGTATTTCCTACCCATCAAAAAAAAGCTAGAAAATATACATGATTACTTGAGTCAGTAAGCCAATTTGAGATAGTGGACCTCCAACTAAAGTCTAGCTTGCTGGATTTTCAAGACCAACAAAGTTGAAACCAAATTCCATACCTCCAATTGGTTGACATGAACCTTGATGTGGTAAATGCCCCCTAATGGGACTACTAGCAATTCCACATCCTGCACCAAATCATCTGTTACACTTCACTCTTGCATTCTTATCTCCTGATGATGGATCTTGTAGTGTGATCTGAAACATTAATCCTAAAAATACCATACACAATCAAATTGAAAAACAAAAAAATCACTTTTCAAATAGATTAATGTTGATGTAGCTACAAGATTATGCTTACCAAAAATTCATTTGATCCAAAACATTGATGTTAAACCACACATTCATCTGATCCAAAAAATTGATGGTAAACCACAAATTCATTTGATCCAAAATGATGATGCTAAAAATATTTACACAATTGAATTTAAAAATAAAATTATAGTGTCATTCAAACTTACCATATCTAAAGGGATAAGCAATAGCATTCACTACAATGTCATAGATGTTTGAGTAAACAATAGTTGATCCTAGTAGTGAGCTCTCCAAGTTGGAGAGAGTAGGTGCCTAGTTTCTGTTGAAGTAGGGTGATGCATCATTTATTCTTACATTGCATGGCCTCCCTGCCATAGCAAGAAATGTTCTTTTTTAAGGTGAACATCCCAAGATGGACAACCTTGCTACTATGAACTTTCTGGCTCCAACATTGTACAGATCCTAGCACCGTTACTGTTAACATTTCCTATATTGAAGAAATAACTAACACCCCAATAAGCATTCCCTATAGCGAAGTAGTAAAGTGCATTGCTTACAATACTCAAAGCACACTCTACCCCCACAACAACTATTATTCAGGATGTATATTCCCTAAAATACTGCACTTGCTTCCACAATGCTTGTTCAACAATACCTACACCAATTAGTAGACACCAAAGAACTAGCAAATTTAGAGCCAGATGTTACAAACACATTGCAGAGCTAAGTCTTAAATGACAAAGAATTATCTACAAAATTTGTGTCAGGTTTGTCTAATAGAATTTGGAAAGACTTTAGCAAGAATATGATAAGGACCAGACTTTTGCAAGAATGGGACCAAACTTTGGGATTGCCAACAAAGAATTTGATAACATAGTACTCAATGAAAAATTCTTGCAAAATATATTCTTTCAAAAGAAATTTTGACCAGAAAGGCACTTGATAAGCTAAAGGTTCAAGATGAAATTTTGTAGGAAGAATAGAGTGGAAGACACCACTTTCAAGAAATTCAACATGGCCTCTAATATATGTTTCACTCTCAAGTAGATGCCCATTGCAAAACTTTTCTGGTTCAGATTGATGCTTGTTGGGACAAATAATCTTTTCCTTGAATGCCTGCAAAGGTTCATACATTAATAATAGCCCAACAATAATATCATCAAAACCCTATATTATAATCACCAAAGCACTAATAATCATGTTTAAGCCTCAAAGCACCTTTCAAAAAACCTGTGAACAAAAAAGATGAAATTGCTAAAGAAAATAAATAGATTTTTCTAGAATGAAAATTTGGGACTTGAAGAAAGCATTTAAGCATTATAACAATTAATAAGATCTAGCTTGGATTTAACCAATGTTGTACCAAAATAGTAGGGAACAACCATGAATGTAATTATTTCAATAGCCATTTCATTTACAAAAATTCTTTAAAAGTATACATTATTGAATTTCAATTTTCTAAATGTGTGAATATTCCAAAATCTTGATAGATTTAAGTGAGCCTAAATTAGATTGGAACACATTATAAAAGATTTCAAGCCATTGAAATATTAGTCACCTAAAATGTAAGCAACATTTCACAAAGAGTTCCACTACCTTTGTGTAAAACTTCATCAAGAGGTATAGAGATTATTGTTGCTAAAGAAAAGATAAAAGGGTGTACATATGTCATGTAAAGGTAATATGTTGCAATTGCATCAGATACTGAATAGGAAGCCATTGTCTGCAAAAAAAAAAGCATCAAAAGAACATATCATGTCACTCAGAAATGGAGAACAACAAAACCAATACACTGAAAAATAATTTAAAAAAGCAATGTAAAAATAAATGCAATATTATCTTTTACTCCTACTAGTGAAAAGCAAAATGAGTGAATCAAGAAATCGGCATCAATATTCAAGTATATCATTATGACTGACCTGTGGCTCTTCCATTGCAAAGTAGACCATATCCTAAGGACTTACTTCCAATGGATCATAACCTAACTTTTCTTTTGTAACAACCTACATTAGAATGCAAAGAAAGAAAGAAAAAAGGTAGAAACTTTATTAACGACCATGAATGACCAAGAATAAGTCAACAGGCTGGAATGTAAATCAGATATAATACAAGTGAACTAGAAAAACTTGTCCTAGGATAATTAATTGAATTGTTAAGCACTGACATAATACTTGCATATTTTTGATTCGTTGTCTACAACTTAAAATAGGAATACATCTACTAAACATAATACAAATAACTCAACAAATTTGAATGTGGTAGAAGAGTGATCAACAACATAGTGAATTGAGTCTATAGGTTTGTGGCATTGATGACACTTGCTGGTTTGAGAAGAGATTCAAAAGGAGGCCTGCTTGAGGATGCATTTCAACAACAAGAAAGAGTGAAGACATGATGCACGCATCACTCTGATGCAAAGACTGGCACATACTTTTACTATGGACACATATATCTCAGATTCATCTCCTTGCATAACCCCTATCTATAGATATTTTAGAAACATTACTAAATTGCTTAGTCGAGTTCACAATACTAAATGACCCTCACAAACTTATGCTTCCAGAGGAATGAATTGGTGACATTATCTTCATTTTGATTAAAGGCTGTCACTTGTAAAAAATATTTGCCTGTCTTTTCCTAAATTTTAGATACCTATTACTGAACATTTTTCCTCAAAGTTTAATCTACAAACAAAAAGTCTCATACAAAAAGATGCACTTAAATCAACAAATATGATATCTTGAAGAGACTTTGCAACAGCTTGTAGAACTTCCTTAGGCCATAATTCAAAGAAAATAGAGCACATACCCTAGGAAGGAATTGTACTAAACAAGCCTCTAAATGGGTAAAGTTAGAAAGCATCTACTAAAATAGTAATTGTAATATCCCATTTTTGAAATTACCCTAAAATCACAAATTTAATTGAAATGAGGAATGTAATATATTTATAAACATAAATCCTGGTTTAGGTCTAGTAATGATGTTAGATTATATTTGAAATATATTTCATAAGACAAATTATTTCTTTTGGGGTTAGGATCTAATCAACAAATATAGATATGTATACATATATGTCCATAATTATCTTAACCTATAGATACCTAACAATAATCATCTTATTCTAGATAATTTATGTAATAACTGATCATTTTAATTCCCACAATTAATCATATTTTGGATTTGTAGAGGAAATCCATGAAGTGTGCTCAGTTATTATTCACCCTAATTAAGCTAAAAAGCATGCAGTGCCTAACCAAGACAACTTGTCCCTTGGTCCACAAGCACTAGGAACATTCCATGATGATTCCATCCCTTAGGGTGGTCTACTTAATTCAAGGCAACCCAAGTCATACAAAAAGAATATTTAGCTCACACTTGACCAAGACAATTCACCTCTTAGCCCACAAGTGACAAGAACATCCACCGTGATGATTTCATCCCTTGGGATAGCCTGAATAATTCTAGGGAACTTATGTCTACCACCTCTCACTAAAAAATTTCTTTCCATTCCTTTGATTGTTTATTCACTTCCCAAAACCAACCATCATGGAGATTGGAGAGGATAACATAGGGGTGCCAAAGGCTATACGCCACTAAGCCAAAGGACGCAAAACATTCAACAAAGACCCTTGGGCCACAAGTGGTAGGAATATCCAGCCAAGACAATTCCATCCAACTTAGAAGTGTGCTTAGAGGAGAGACCTATATTGGTTCTCCCAAATGCATCTCCATTCTCACCCACATATGATTGTTGAGAAATTGAAAAAAAAATTACTTGCTGAGAATGGTTGGAATTTTCTTCTAGATCTTGAGGAATAAGGGTATTGCCACTACTAGATTTGCTCCACACCAAAGCTCCTTATTAACCCACCTCAATTTGGATTTCCAAATGATTGTCACCATTTCTTTACTATCCTTGCTTCTTTGACAGGATGCTTTCAAGATCTTCTTCATCACACATTTTTCTTTTGCTTGGATTTTCTCTTCTTTTTTTTTTTCATTTTCTTCATCTCCAGCTTGTGTACTTGTCTTCTTTTTTCTCATACATGTTCCAACTTCAATTTTTATTTTTCCTTTAAGTAAAAGCCTTTCTTTTCAGGCTCTTCTCACTTGAAAACATGTCCATTCTCCCAATTTTCCTTTCACTTGTAACATAAATTTTCTATCCAAAAAATTTCATGGTTTTTTTAAGGTTTTTGTCTCCCTTATAGAAGGGTTTATCTCTTAATGATGTATTTTTAAAGTAACCTTTAGCCCTTGTTTCAGCAACATCAAGTCGTAGGGCTCTTAGGATTGCACCTTGGAGAGTGGTAAGATCAAAGGCACTTACAAGGCCCTTGATCAATTCCAATATTCCCTCCATAGTAGGTATGTGAGTCTCTTTTTCACTTATTCTAGTAACCAAGACAAAAAGCCTTTGTGATTCCATCATACAGTCTTTCATGGTCCATTCTTACATTAATTGGGTTAATTTTTGGAATGACTCTCCAAATGCTTTTGATCAAATATGTCAATGATTTTGTAGGTGAAGTCATCAAACGATTCTATGTTTTAATGCCCTTGCATAAGCAAACCATAGTGCCACTAGTTGTGAGTAACCCCCTCCAAATGTATGCATCTTCTTCCATTGTGGGGTAATATCCAATGTTTGGACCCATGAATGAGTAGTGACATTCCCTAGCCCATCAAAATTAGGAAGATTTAGTTTGCTTACTTTATGATCTAGGATTTTATTAAGTTGATCCATTCCCTTCAATGGCTAATTCTTGATCTAGCCTAACAAAACTCTCTAAATGGAATGTTTCTCCTCATTTCAAGGTCAAATATTGAATATGATTGAAAGAGTTCTTCTAATTAATGATTTCATTCATTATTTTCTTCTTCTTCTCTATCTAGCCCATTTAATGGTATAAAGGAGGGTCTACACATCCTTGAGTTGACCTCAATGGTGAATTATTGTTTTCAAAATGATTAGAGCTGGAAACCCTCCCATTGGTTTGGTTGGATCTAGGATTATTATTGTTCATATTTTGGATGGCTTGGAGAAGTAGTTGTCATTCTTTCATTTTGATTCATGAGAGCTTGAGTTTTTTTTTTCATGGCACTCCATGAAAACCCTCAATCTATTTTTCATTTGTCTACCCATTGTATTGTTTTAAATGGTGTTATGGAAAAATACAATTTTCTTCTTTTCTCTCTCCAAGGCCTGTATTGTTTTGAAAGGTGTTATGAATGGATACAAGTTTCTTCTTTTCTCTCCCAAAACCCTTTGAACTCTTTGGCTAGGTTGCATCCACAATCATTCATCCCTCAAGGTAACAAGAACAATGTTCTCCTACCAACTGTAATGTCCCCAATTTAATTGCCTTAAAACCAAAAATATGATTGAAATAAGGAATGTAACATAGTTATCAACATAAATCTTGATTTCAGTTCTACAACTATGTTGACCAACATGCATTGCTAGGGAGTGTCAATCTAGCCTAAAATCCAAGATTCAAGATGACTAAGGGTTCCCTAATCCTCCCTCATAAAGCTTTCCCCTTGGTTGATTCCCCAATGAGATCACTATTCCCCCTCCTCTTGGTGTGGTTGTGTGTTCTTGGTGATTTTGATTGATGTGTTTATCATTTCTAGTTTCTCACTTGGATATATGGGCTATGAATGCCAACCAGTCACAGTTTATTGTATGACTTGTTTTGTGTACATTTTTTTATATAATGCTTCAAATATAAAGCCCATTTAAGTGTTTCCAATAGAAAACTTCTTCTCTAGCATAAATGTCAAAAAGAGAATTTGATCATCAAATTCATTGTTCTGATTCGCCTGTTGGGAATCCAATGCAATACTGTTAAACTAAGAACTGAATAATAAAGAATTAGGATTAGTTAAAAAAATGCTTACTACATGGGACCATATCAGGATAAAATATGTCCCAAAACATACATGCTAAAAAGTGCATTCAATTTTTGTACTCCTTGCTGTTATTTACAGAGTTGGTGGTTATTATGACCCTACTAAAGTTAACTAATTAAAGAGACTAAATTAGGAAAAATATAGCCTCTAAATAAATGTAAAAAGTGTGAAAGCACCCAAGCAGCACTAGTTGAAATCATTAGACATTATTGAAAAAATAATCACATTTAGCGGTGACTTTTTTTCCACCTACTGTTTGCTACGAACTACCAGATCAAGATCAAAAATCTTATCACAACATAAGTGTGCAAAAAGAAAAGGCAACCTTCCAAACTCCTTGTTTTTTGTTGCATGCTATCACTTACTAGACAATTTTAATTTTAAACTCAAGTTTCTAAAAGGACCCTAGTCAAAGTTTTAAATCTATTCTAGCATAAATGTTGTTGGTGCTCAAAATTGTGTTCTCATTTTGAGCATCTATTTAAAATTTTGAGTCAAATCAAGCCCCATAAATGCATATGTACTTGGATGTACCTTTGAGGCCCCTAAAGTGTTTAATGTTTCTAACACCCTTCATTTAGCCTATCCATGTGTTTTATGAAGTTAATTTAATATTCTGAGCCATCTTGTGAAGTCTCATTTTGAGCTAGTTCCAAATCTACATTTTCACCTAAGTGTCAAATAGCGACAGGAAGCTGTGTTTGCAACTAAATATCATGCGCCCATAAACTTTTCATGATTCACCACTTTGGGAGTGTTTAGTGTCCATACCCGAGAGCCTATGTTTTAGATTTTGAGTCATTTTGATTCTATTTGACTAGGTTTTGAATCGCTCAAAGCTGGTTAGTTATCAATGTCATGCTGATATGAAATGCTCAGAATTCTAGGAAGCCCTATTTGATATGTTATATTTTTAACCTAGTTGACCGTAATGTGAAATTTCCTTTTGCATTACATTGTAGACATTAGATACTTGTTATGTTTCAAGTTTCATCTCATGATGAATCTGTTTGATCAATTTTCAAACACGATTCCAAACGGAATTTTGATCTTTTTACTAGTGTTAGCACATGCAGATTGTTTGGTACCCTTGCTCGTGATGTCATAACTCAAAACCTGTGATTGGCTAGATTGAATAGATTGTACCATTGTGTTGTCCTCTAAAAATATTTTAATGTGTCAGTTTGCATATCTTGACAAATCCATTTGCACACTTTCCCAGGTCAATTCCATTTGCAAAAATCCTTATCTTGTCATTGTTCCGGTCTACAAATTTTGAGTAGCCCACTTTGATAGCTTGCCATTTGCGACCTATTATTCAACATGAGCCTAGATTCTAGATCCATATTCTCCTTGTAACAGAGAATGAATGCCCTAGTTTTTGTCTTCCTAAGTGTCCATTTGCCCAGTGTTTAAGGCCAATTCTGAACCCAATTTAGTGTTTTTTGACGTGTTTTATTTGCAGGCAATTTTGAGAAGTCAACTTTGATGGTCAATATCTTTTGACCTTGAATTCATCATGAGATGAGATTCAACATGGTAGGAGTATGTGGAACAAAGAATCAGTGTGCCAATTTTTAGAGCCCGATCAAGTGTTCTAGTTAGTTTTTATGGCCAGTCAAAGGACCTCCTAGCACAAAGTTGAGAAGTTGAAAATTAATGGTAAAGTGATTTTTAATTGATGGTTCGGTGATCAAACTTGTTTCTAATCAGTATGAGATGGTTAATGGATTAGTTTTCTAGTTCAGTCATCTGGAAATAATTTTTTTTTTAGCTAGACTCACTTTGGGGCTCGACTAATTTTGTCAAGTTGATAAGATATTGGGAGTCAAAGTAGAGTTTTTTCTATACATAGTCAACAGTTAGGCTATAGATGTGTCTATTGATTAAAATATTTTGAAGAGGAAGAGGATGAAGAATGCGAAGAAAATGATTGTAAGGTTGAAAGTGAAGGAGAGGTTGAGGTAACTACTGATGCCCATGAGGTTGAAGTTGAAGGGACATCCATGACAAATTTAGACCACCCTTTGTTAGATGGCCAAACCTCTTGCAAAACATGTACCATCTAGTTTAAACAATAGAGCACAAAAAGATTCTAAAATTTTCTATGGCAATGATTCATATAATGTGCTGTTCAGGCTACATTAGACATTGTACAAGTGAGTTCTTTCAGCAAAGAAAATTTCTCTATCTGCTAAACATAAATGGAAAAGTGTTAAGGATATAAATCATCTAGATCTATATAAAAAATTTATGAGTACACTACATAGCTTACTTGATGGTTCAACTGATAATGCTAAGTTTGAGGATGATTGTCGAGCAATAATTGGTACTCAATCATATATGTTGTTCACATTGGACAAATTGATATTTGAAATTGTGAAATAGCTTCAAGCCATTGCATCACATAAGATAGAAAAAAAAAATTCTGTAGTTGTATATGTATGAAGGGCTCATACCATTGGAAGTGAGATTTCTTCATGATCCAACTAGAGATATAGGTTTTGTAGGATGTGTTTTAAGCAGAAATATAGTTTGATTTTTCAAGAAATCAAATGATTCCTGGGACCATGAGGTTGTGATATCAGTGGCACCATTAAAAATTAAAAACTGTATTCTGCCAAAGATGCCTGGATTGATAAATGATTTTCTATTTTCCTTGGATGATTGATTTCTATATTTTTTGATTTGGCTGCATGGTGATATTAGACAATACAACATTGAAGATCCGATAAAGCCTGTATTGATTGGCCAAGTATGGGTAGGGAGTCTACTTCATAAGGGGAGCTCAATAAAGGATAGCTGGCATAAAAAAGCTTCCAACACAAGAGAAGAAGCCTCTTGTGGCTAAGGAATCTACAGTTCAAGGGGCACCCATCATGTGGCTAATGGAGACTTTGATTTTCAAACGTTCAATGCATAGATGTATTGAACACCATGTAGGGAATGCATCCAAAGCATGCTACAACAATAAGAGAATTTTCCCACACATAAAGGAGCCTTGACTTGCAAAAATAGAGTCTCCCATGTATCATACAGGGTATAGTCAATGCCAAAGTAGGCAGTGACATGTGAAAGAAGAAGCCACCCTGCAAGGATAAGTCTCATGCCAAGATAAGCAGGGATCTCCATAGAGTACAGTAACAACAGCATATAGGTCAAAAACCAAAACTCACGCCTTAGTAGAGGAATAGGAATATATGAAGGAAACATCCAAGAAAAGAGGTCATGACATTTTAAAGAATAATCCACAGTGAATAAAAGACATCACTCATGCCAACAGACATAAAGTGGATGTTGTCCCATGCAGCTACATAGTCAAGGATCTAGGTCTGAGATGGAGATTCAAATTGTGGTGGCTAGATTTTGTGAAAAGGATTTATAGTACCATCTAGACCCACCCATCTCATTCCATTATCCCCTTTTAATGTTGGTCATTTCATTGCAACCACTCTCAACACCACTAGGTGCTACTATTGTTTCTGGGGATTCAAACTATGGGAAACCCTGCATAAAGGCAAAGAGCAATGATAACTCATTTATCCCACATGCTCTGTGGGTGAATACTTTCAAGTGTTTTAATACAATTGCACATGACAAAGTTAATGTAAATAAGACAGTGTCTTTTGAAAGCCAAGACATGCAAGAGGTACACATGGGTCCGACTTAGATAGCTGGAGATGACTAGGCAATTAATTTTGAACAAACTCGCATGTCAAAGAGGATGACATCAGCATTTTCAAACTCACCAAAAAAAATTCAAATTCTAGTGACTCACTATGTCACCATCGAAAAATGGCAAGGTTAAATGGAAAGGTTTTCTAGTGGTGACATAGTGAGTCATCAAAAAACCATGAAAATTTGATAGACAGAGATGGGTCTCGCTTGTAGATCTGGCAGTGAATCAGGTAGTGACAAGTGGTGGTTAGCAGGGGTGTACAATGTGACTAAGCAATGATGTGGAGCTTCAAACCAATCACAAGGTGCCACATGGCATGAGTTCCAAGTTAGACAATGATGTGGTGAACATATATTTTAGATCTGCCAAATCGTGCCACATGGCAGATCAGAGGGTCATCGCTATATCACTAAGAGGAAGTTTCTCACTAGTTAGCATAGTGACATAGCGACCATGATTTAGCATGCTAAGATGGTGGTGAGTAGGACCAATGATGTTGTGACATGGCACAGTGAGGTGGCAAAACAAAAGACCAATTAGATCATGACATGTGTCACCAAGCTAGTCAATAGGGTTGACCCCAAATTTAAAGGGTAGGCAAAAATTCAAAAATGATAAAAATTGTTTTTAATAAATTTTCTCCAAAGTGCATGTACAGGATTATAAAATCAAAAGAGGCACCCACACTAAAGTATAAACTTTAGAAAAAAATTTAATTTTTGAATATCAAAGTTGTAGACCTGATAGTTATGCCAGAGGGGGTCATTTTCAAACTAATTTTCAAGGGGTTTCTAAGAGGCTAACATAGCGATATTATATATCACCAAAACTAGGAAGATTTGAACTTTCCAAATATGAAGTCAGTTTGTGCACAGGTGCTCACTGGTTCAAGCTATAAGCCATTTTTTTTTTATTCCCAGGGCCTTCTCAATGGAATGAGCAGATTTGATCATTGATCGTCAGAATTGGTTAAAGGAAAAATATGAAGGCTTGGTAAAATGTGAAGATGAAGAAAATTAATTCTGAGATGTTTTCTTGGCTTCTGGAGGTTATTGTAACTAGTTTTTCACTTTTATCGTGATTTCATTTTAACACCAAAATTAGTTACATTCTTTCATCATGAGATTTCTGAGATATTTCTGCCTTGTAGAGGCCAAATGATGTGATTTGATATGCAATTGAAGAGAGAGGGTAGAAAGAGGTTTTTTCATCTTCTTGGGAAGGAATTCTGAGTGGACACTTGTAATTTCTTGATCAGATCTGGGATTTTCTTCTTCCTATATCTATCTTTTTCTTTCTCATTGTATAGGTTCCAATCTTTTGGAGAAAATTGGCACACTACTATAATACCATGGTTTTGGTTCCAGTCTTGATGCATTCCCAATATTGAGACACCATATTTTTCAACAGAATTCTCTTGTATGAACAACAATAGAAGGACAATACAGATAGTTCAGATCTGTTAGGAGTTTTCATGTTTTCATTTCATGCATATGGTTCTATTGTTTCAAAGAAATTAATACAAAGAATAGCAAGTTGAGTTTCATCTTGAGTCTTGTCTCCTATCTCAGTGAGCTTCAATGTTTTTTGATCTTTGAACAAAGAGCCTAGATTGTAGTTGTAGTCCCTTAAGGTTGTATGTTGTCTTATTATTGCTTGTAACTCAAGGGGTCATGTAAATGCTTCAGTGAATCAATAGGGTTGCAAGTTTATTAAGAAGGATATCATGTAAGAATGAGGTTTGGATTGAGCACATATGTTTATTTACAATGTAAATAGATAGATTGTATATCTAAATATATACATAAGTATTAGATATCCATATGTGTGTGATTGATTCATGGCATTGCCTAATGGATTAGGCACTAATTAGCTATAGGATCATTAAGTCTTACTATTTCATATTTGAGGGTTTGTTGAATTCAACATTATTAATCAAATGCTCTTTCCCTATTATGTTGAAGAGCTAGAACAGTCTAACCCTCACTCAACTTATGAATTTCATAAATTTTCATTTAGCTACTGTAGATATGTGTAACTACATGAGTTATTAGGAGAAATAAGGAGTTTTCATCTGTGTTAATAGGTTCATATTTATGTTTTTAATGCATTGGTACCACATCTCAAAACCTAAAGGTTAACCCGCCTAGGTCTAGCAAAGCCTGAAGTGAAGAAGGAGTTATGCCTTAAAGTTGGCCTAGGACTATAGTTAGGTACATTCATCCTAGGAAGTTGCTAGCCTTAGATGCATTCATCTGGTTTCTTGGTCATTTTCAAAACTGTTAAGTGAGGAGCCAACAAATGTAAAGCCCGAAAATCAAGATTAAAATTTCTTACCCTTTCTTGTCAACAATGCTACCACTTATGATGATACTATTGAAGTAACTTACTATCAACATATTGTTAACTTAGCAGCCTCAACTAAGGATAAAAATTCTCCTCCACAACAATAAAAATGAGCATCCAATTCTTAATTCCTTGCTCTTATTTTTAGTATTATTATTAACCATGACCCTACTATGGTAATTAATAAAAATAACAAAGAATTGGGTTTGTTTTCCATAGGCAACATTGCCAAAGACAATCAACATTTATCGATACACTATAACACGAGTATTAAAAAGAGGATTATGGTTCTTAGCTTTTGGATTAGGTTGTGTAGAGATTTTTACCATCAACATTTCAAATAACACTACATGATTCATCATCCAGATGAGAGAGAAAGAGGTGTAACAGTAAAAGTAATGTGATTTTATCCTAATGATGGATCATGTAGCGTGATTCAAAATGTTGATGGTAAAATCCTCTACACAAACTAATCTAGAAGCTAAGAACCATAACTATCATGGATTGTGGAAATTTGATGTCGTTAATTAAGAAGAGGAGTCAAATTTAAAAATCTCTCTCTTCCTTGTAGTACAAGTATTAACCGTGAACCTGTTGAACTAATGATTGAATAAAATGGAGAATTTTGGTTGTTTTCAGCATCAACTTTACTGTGGCATGCCCAATTAACACCAGAAATATCCTCTTAGCATAATATAGTAGGAAAGTGCAGTAAAATTTTGGTTTCTGACAAGATGCTCTCAAATGGTTAAATTGTTGGACTTTCGAAGAGGAACCTCAAGTTCAAATCCCCATGAGAAGTGATAAAGTGTTAAAATTGAGTTAAAATATTAAAATACAACATTCAACTTGCTGGATGTGACATGTGCCCCACTAGACAAGATCAGTCACAAACCTCATGGATCGATTTACAGAAGAGATGCCCCTCAGCTATTGAATCAATGCCGATATAATCTGAAAAAGAATACCACTTCAAAATAATGCATTTAATATTTGGAATTATAACTCTTACTAACATTGCTATTACATCCTATGAACCTTTAAGACTACTAATTGGGTTTTTTTTCTACATAAATTATATAACAAATAGCTAGATCAAAATTGAAATAAAGTTTCACAAAAATAGAGCAGTAAATTAGTAGATGCTTTCTCAATTTTTATATAAAATGTACACAAAAATTAATGACTGCTTAAGAAAATGTCATCAAACATCTGATCATATCATATGCCTTAATTACAAATTTTCAGAATGGAAAGCTAGGGAAAAAGTATTCTACAATAGTACACATAAAAGTCCATGCCTTAATAATTTCCCCATTCACCATGAAAGAATTATGAGAGGACCAAAACAATTACTTACCAGTAATATTGGAGGTACTGCATTTATAGCCTTCATTAGTCAAGTTGAAGTGTGAGGGAATAGGGATTTTTGTTTCATCAACCCCAAACTCAACACCACTCATTTGAATCTGTACTTGAATCTGGTTCAAATCCCTAGTAGTCTCAATAGTAGTCTTGAGATCTGTCTATTGGAATCCTGAAAAAATGGTGCCATTGCTAACATTGGTAGGCAAACTGGAGCCATCTTCAAGCACAACATTTATCATGCCCACCAGCATCTCCCTATGTTAAAACCCAACATAAATTTGCCACCCTTTAACTTCTTCTTTTCTAGTGTTAAGCACAATTTTCGTGGAATTAAAGACATAAGGCTAATCTTTTATATTTGTTATAAGGGGATAAGTTATCCTTGGAGTCTTCCCCTGGTAATTCAAATAAATTCCATTGCACCTATCCTTCATTGAAACTCTAGAAACACTTCCATGTGCATCAACCTAGACTAGAAAGTATACTAAAAACACAACACAACTGATACTAAACCCTCTAAATGTCATGTTTTGGGCCTCAAAAGAATTCACATGTCCCCAAAATAGAACCCCCAAATCATAGCATCTAATTCAAACCCTAATTTCTCACACCATGAATACTCAATCCTTTGATTTTAGTTGATTGACTTTTCAAATCAATTCTTGGAAAACAAAATGGGCTTTCCTAAGATCAACTACAAAGCTAAAGTAAATTGTGCCAACAAAATTCGAAAGGCTTAAAATTAGAATAGGTATCACTCAAAATCATAAAGGATTTAGAAGTTTGAATATTATGATAATGGTATGGTCCCAAAGGATATAGAAGCCCAAAGATATGAAATGGGTTTGCAGAAAATGGATTAAAAGCTTAAGCAAATGAAAATGGGTTACTCCAAAGTGATTCAAGAGCTCAAACTTAGTGTTGTGGAAAGTTTGAAGAGCATTTTATCAAGTGAAATGCTTGTCTTGATGGGCTTTCTTTCTATCTCCTGACATCCAATGCAAATCAATCTGCTATAACACAGAAAACTCGTGCACGCAAAAGAGCAAGTGAAAGTGAGAAATGTTTTTTTTGTCTTTTTGATGTATAAGCCCCATGTTGGTCAAAAATTTGACCAACATAGGGCTTACATGTAAAAATAATAATTTTTTTGCCTTAACATTCCAACCAACCTAAACTTATTTAGTTAATGGCTAAAAATTTTGGTAGAAAAATGAGGTTAAATGTAGTTGTGTATAGATAGCTGCTTAGTTGTTTTTTTTTTTTAATTACTTTCATGCATTTTGGTTAACAAAATTGTGTTAACTAAAAGAACTATTTTACTCTTGGTGGGGTAATTTTGGCAATTTCCCAACCCCACACCTTATATAAATGTAATAATTAGTATGGTATACAGTTAATCTCCAGCAGACTAAAAACAAAACTATTTTTGTTTTAGGTTTAATCTTAAGTTTTCAAAGATAGCATTATCAGTAAACATAAATAGAATTCTATAGTTTGATTTTTCCGAAGGCTTTTTGGAGGTAGATATTATTGTCTGCTTCTTTGAATTTATATTCTTGAGAATACTATTTATATCAAAAAGCATTTGTTGTGTTTGTCATTCATTTTGAGATTACCTATTTAAAAATTTGAGGAGTTGTGAGAAGTGAATTTCATTTGATCTACCAACTTCTTTGCTTAACTTTCAATTATGTGGATAATATTGATATTAAGATCAATTTCTTCTTTAGCATTTAAATCTACTTTATATTGATGAAATAGAATAAGATAATTTAGTATTTCTAGGGAATTGTGTTTTGAAAAATCTTTCCTTTAGGATAAAAGGTCACATAATCATTCTTTTTCAATAAAGGTAGTTGCAAAGGTAGTTGCACCTATTTTACTGGAGAGAACTTTTAAGAAGAGAATTCCTTTACATTTAGTAGGAATTCAATTTGTTGGTATGCATTTTTCTCTGCTTTGAATAGAAAATCATTTGAGAAAAATTGTTTACTAACAATTTTTGGTGACTTTGCTAGGGAAGACTAGAAATGGTTTTATCTCATCATAATATTTTCTCAATACTTCAACCAAGCTTAGGGTTTGATAATACTCAAGAGGACATTATTTTAGATCTAAGTGCACAATCTTGGAAACTCAAGACAAGTCTAGAACAGTTTACACAAGTTAATCAAGTACTTGAGAGAAAAGAAGAAAGGGCAGAACTCATTCGAGGAGTACCTATTGCTAATAAAGAAGTAGTGGTTGATAGACTAGTTCTAAGACCATTCTGAGTATTGAATGTTTATTTTAATTGTGATAACTAGCTAGTAATAAGTATACTTGAAGTGAAGAAAGGAAGGGGTTCATTGATCAATCCTATGAATTTGTGAAGAGCCTTAATTTTGCTCCTGATCTCTCTCACAGATGCAAAAAGTCTATTAAGAGAAAAAGTAGACCAACATCTCCTAAAAAATAACCCCTATAACTATAAGCCTCCATGCCCTTATCTTACTGTGGACATTAATACCTTCTCATTTTAATGCTCAACCTTTGAGTTTCATTCCACCATGAATGGTTGCTAACTCGTGGGGTACACAAATGGGTCCCTTAGCCCTTGGAGTCAACCTAAATCATCTCCCTAAAGGTGCCAAAGAAGTATTACCCAATTTTAATAGGGATGGGAAGAGATCCACTAATGAACATCTCAATGCTTTCAACAATGCATGTGCAGTTCTTGCTATTGCCCATGAAGACATAGTTGTGTGGCTATTTGTGCAAACCTTTACTAAGAATGTTGCTGATTGGTTTCATCATCTCCCACAAGGGTCCATTACTAACTAGGTTGCTATGCAAAATTCTTTTGAAAATAGATCTAAATCTATTGATGATGAACATACCTTATGACTCCAATTAACCCAGTTTTTAAAAAAAGTACATGAGCCCATGAGAGATTTTGTAGCAAAGTTTAATAAAATAATTCATAAAGTACCTACTGCTAAGAGACCTAATGTAGGAAATCATAATGGTTTATTTGTTAATGCACAATGCCTCCAAATATTAATTTCCACTTAAGGAGAGACAAAGTAGCAGATGTTGTTGCTACTCAAAGGCTAGTTGTTGAATTAGAAGATGATCTGTTAGCCACAAGAAAATGGAAATGAGAAATGCAGACTTCTAAGTCACAACCATCTACCTCTAAAAAATCAGACCCATTAGTTTAGAAGCTCATGACTGATGTGATGATTATTAAAAAGAAAATTCCTAAGATGAATACTCATTAGCAAGATATTCCAAGAAAATATCCAAGTCAAAGTAGCTTTTAATGAAAAAAGGTTACTTTACCCCCAAATCAACAAAGATTGCAAATTGAAGCCCCACCTAATAAAAATTACATGTGTGTTTTTCATCTTACCAATGATCATGAAGGAATTTCTTCCCCTGAGAATGTAAGATATCAACAACTTGAAACAAAGAAGGTGGCCACAACTAATGAAAAAATAGAGGAAGAATCTTATGAAGAACCTAGCGACTTTATAAGCTATTAACTCAAATATGGATCTAATTTTGATAGAAGTAGTGACATCCTTTTAACTTTAGAAGAAACTTCATTTTCAATTTTAACCCATGGACAAAGAGCTACTAAAGATGATGCTCATTCTAAAAATAATGCAACTCCTACTTAGGAAAAGGAATTCAAGACAAAGGGGGAAAGTGAAAACAAGCCATCACAAATATAGATAGGTACCCCTCAAATCTTGAAGAGGTCTGATCCTAATTCTACATTTGACACCGATGAGTTCTATAAAGCATCCAAAATAAAGATTTTCCTTGTTGAATATTTAAGAATGAACTCTAGAGAGCTCAATAAGCTGATCAAATATGTTCATCAGTCTTCCCCTAATGTAGCAACTAAGAAAATAAATAAAGTCAAAATCTCAGGGAGTAATGAGATGTTTGCTAAGAAAACAAGTGGAATTTCTCAAGCTAAGAAACTTAAAACTCAAGCATCTGATAACCAGGAAGAGATACTCCAACTAGACAAAGTTAGCCCTAAAGTTCCCTTTTCTCATAAACTTGACCCATTTTATGTATACCTCTTCCTTCATGGCTTTAAGCTAAGTAATTACATCATAGATGCAGGTGCTTCTGATAACCTGATGCTAGCTACTATAGCAAAGGCTCTTGATCTTCCTTTAACCAAAAATTTTGGTAAGTGTTATTCCATGGATATTAAGCAAGTGCCTTTAATGGGTCAAATTAAAGATGCCCAAGTTTCTTTAGCAACCTATACTCAAAAAATAATTAAGCTTACTATCCTAGTAGTAGACATTCCTACTAGTTATGGCATGCTTCTTAGTTGAACTTTCTATCAAGACCTGGGAGGGGAAGTTAAAATAGATTGGTCTTGAGCTATTATACCCATGGGGAAAGAAAAAGTAACTTTATTACCTAAAACCAAATCCAAATACATAGTCTTCTTAGATAATGATCCCAAAGCTAAGATTCTTTATTAAGAGACTGATTTTGCTAATTATTTGGATTTTTCTGAAAGTGAAAAAATAAGTGAAAAATTAGAAGGTGAAAACTTGTTGTGGACTTTAGAGTTCAATAGAAGCTACTGCTCAAATGGGTCTAGGGCTAATGTTGTGTTGATATCCCCTGATGGTCAAAAATTTCCTTCTTCTTACAAGCTTTCTTTTGAAAATACCAATAATATGGCAAAATATGAAGCTTTGGTCCTAGGTATAGAAGAATCTAAGAGAAGAAACATTAAACTACTAAAGGCAAGGGGAGATCTCGAATTAATAATAAAACAAGTTAAAAATGTGTTCTCAATAAAAAATCAAAGAATAAAACACTATAGGAATCATGTATGGGATGAGATCAAGGATTTTGAAGCCTTTTCAATTGAAGCAATTCCTAGAGAACTAAATGACAAAGAAGACTCTCTAGCAGTATCAGCCTCTTTGTTGATTCATCATCCTAACTTCATAAATGATAAATATTTAGTTGAGATCATTCATAGATCGAGCATCCCTGACAATAAAAATTCATGGTAGGCATTCAAAGATGATGCTCACATTAATGCTTTTTTACAAAATATTAAAAAAAAATCTAATAATTATTTTGAAGGTTCAGATTCTGAATGTAGAGAGTTTTTCCCTAATCTCACTAATGAGAAATCTAGTGATGTATTACAATTGAAAGGAAATGTGATACCTAAAGGCCTAGTTGAGCTTGAACAACTTGATAGGTAAGATGCTTTCCTAACCTAGAATCTACTACCTAAAGATGATATAAATAGTGATTATGAAAAGGTCAATTTGGGAGATAAACATGATCCCAAAATTATCAACTTGGGAACCTACTACGGAGAGGACGAGAAAGTGAGATTCATCAAACTACTCATAGAATACATTGATGTCTTCACTTGGTCTTATGAAGATTTAAAAACTTTCTATGTTAGACAATTCAAACACCATATTAATCTAAAACTAGGTACTTATCCTTTTAGGCAAAAGTTGAGAACATATAATCCAAAGGTTTCTGATGCAATATTCAAGGAAATAGATAAGATTCTTAAAGCTTGCATTATATTTCCAATTAATCATTCTACATGGGTGGCAAATATAGTGCCAGTCAGAAAGAAGAATGGAGAGATAAGAATCTATGTTGATTTTAGAAACCTTAATCAAGCAAGCTTGAAAGATAATTTTTCCTTACCTATAATGGACCAAATTCTTCAGATAGTTACTAGCTTAGAGATGATGTCCTTCTTAGATGGTTTCTCAGGTTATAATCAGATAGAAGTTGTTGAAGAAGATCAATGCAAAACAACATTCACAATGCCTTGGGATACTTTTTCTTATAAAAGGATGCCTTTCACCTTAATAACTAGGGGTGCCACCTTTCAATGAGCCATGAATTCAACATTTGGTCATTTGCTAAATAAATGTATTACTATGTATCATGATGACATGACTATATTTTCCAGAAGGTGAGAAAAAAATTTGAAAGATCTGAGGAAAATCCTTGAAAACTGTAGGGAACACGAAATTTCATTGAACCCTAAGAAATCAATTTTTGCTATAACTGAAGAAAAGTTGCTCAAGCATATGGTTTCAAAAGAGGGAATCAAAATTGATCCAGAGAGAGTAAAAGCTATTCAGTAGCTATGCCTTCCTATCAATCATAATGGTGTCAAATCCTTCTTTGGACAAATCAATTTCCTTAGGAAATTCGTACCTAATTTTGCAGAGACTATCAAACTAATGGCCAAGTTGCTAAGTGAGAAATAGAATTTCAAATGGGATGACCCGAAATCTAGAGCATTCAAAGAAGTGAAAGAGGCTATTGCTAAAGCTCCAACACTTTTTCATCCTAATTTATAATGTACTGCTATGCATCAGACCATACCATGTCAAGAATACCGCTTCAAAAGATTGACAAAGGGGAAGACATGCCTATCTCCTAATGAGTGTCCCATTGAAGAAACATGAGCTGAATTACTCCCTAGTTGAGAAGCGAGCTTTTGTTGTTGTGAAAGTAGTGAAATATTTTTGGTACTATATTTTACATTCACACTCCTTAGTGTATGTACCATCCATAGTATTCAAGAGTATCCTCACACAGTAAGACGTAGCAGTGAATAATCAAGCAACTTGGGTATCAAAAGTACAAGAGTTTGACTTAGATATTTGACCAACCAAGTTGGTCTGAGGGCAAGGACTATGTAAACTTATGGTAGAAAAGGAAAAAGAAGAAACATAGCCCAATTGTATGTTTGTTGGTTTGAAAGATGAGTGGTTTTCTGACATAGCTTATTTTTTGACACATGGGAGATGCCCAGATCATTTAAAGGGAAACAACCAAAGAAGTCTTCAACTCAAAGCAGCCAAATTTGTAACTATTGATGATATCTTATACAAGAAATGCAAAGATGCAATTTTTTAAAGGTGTGTTGATGTTGATCAATAAGAAAAACTATCGAAGACCTTCCACGATGGAGCCTACAATGGACATTTTTCATCAACAATGACAACCTTCATAATTCTAAGAAGTGGATACTATTGGCCAAGTATGTTTAGAGCTTCCTACAAGTGGATGAGAAATTGTGAGAAATGTAAATTGTGTTGGAAATCTAATTGAAAAGATCATTGATGAAGAAGGTTTACTGTCAAAGAGGAAGATTGTTGTTAAAAGAATGTTTTCAATCATTATTTTGTCATTGATGTCAAACCTACTATTTGTAGGAATGAAAATTTCTTATAAGATCCAAGTACTATCACTTAGTTGATTGATGAAGAGGATTTAATCAACTAGATGTAACAAGAGCACTTAAGAGTAAGGTTGAGTTATGATATTGTAATGAAGTGCAAGGATAAGCTAAGATAATAGTTAAATGATGTATTGGTAACATAATTGAAGATATAGAGGTAGGCCACACTAAGAAACACTAAATGTATAAGTTAGAACAAGGTTAATAGCAACGCTTAAACTAATTTCACCAGTGGAAGTTGAGCAAGCTAGTTGAAGCCGAGCAAATTCTAAGTTGGAGCTGAGCAAATACAAAATCTAGTGTGCTGAGTGAACTTCAAGTGCCAAGAAAAGTAATAGGTGTCAAGCATCAGAAAATATTAGTAGGTGTTGAGTGAACTTCATGTGTCGAGCATCAGTAAAACACAATTGGTGCTAAGTAACACAGTATGTGCCGAGCATCAAAATTTTAATAGTGTCGAGCTATTGCATTATTTTAAAAGTCAAAAATTCACCAAATCTAAGCCAGAAAAGTTGTTACCTTGAATTTTGTGAACCAGTTGGAGCATAAGGATAATGAGCTAGTGGAACAAATTTTTATGTAAACCATTTTTGAGTGAATTCAAGATGATTCTTCATGATGTTTCTAGAAGAAACAAAATATGGGTTAGATTCAATGAATCCTACCTAATCCATATGAATTGAAATTAAAGAAGGGAAGAATCAAGTGGGAAAATCAATTGTAGACTTCTATTTAAGGAGTCATATATCAAGTAGCAAGAGCAACTAGAGTGCCAAATTGTGAAGTGGTTAGAAGGCTATCAAGGAAAAGACATCTAGGAGAAGGAAGAACAGAGCATAGAAACTCTACTTCGATAAGTGATCAGAAAGAGATGATTGCATTGGTACATGGAGACTCAAGGAGACAAAGCTTGAAAGGAGGGTAAGCTATCAAGAGTTACAGAGACTAAAAGTCAAGAAATGTTATGAGCTAAGAAGTGATCTAAGATCTGCAAGTTGAGTTGTATTCTATAATCAAGTCTAAACCCCTTATTGTTACTCTCTAGAGATTGTATCAGTTTGGGTAGAAGAAAATCATATGGACTTAGGTTGGTTTAATAGCCACTTGTAAATCTTTTAATAGGGTGGTATTCCAAGTGAATGTTCTAAAGTCCTCTAACCAGGCCTACTTATAATAGGGTGGTAAGTGCAAGAACTACATTCAAAATGTTGCTCAATATACTACTAGGAATGAAAGAAGTGGTAAGTGCAATAAGAAATCTAGGTGGTCAATTGGAAGAAGAAACTGTCAACAACAAATACTTAAGGACCTTGCTTCCCATCTATGCTATTAGAGTTTCAGCCATCTAAGAGCTATGGTGTGTACAAGGAAACACACTAAGCTTTGAAGGAATTGTACGTGGGAAGAATTTTTGCATTTGAACTATCAAAATTTGATAACTACAGACTTGAGAACCCTGAATCTACTTTCAAGGCTAAGCTAAAATTGAAAGACACTAAGGAGGTGACATCAAAGAAGAAGAGTAGATATGGAAAGCATGCATCTAATGATAGAAACATAGATGAAGAAGATGTGGAATAGTTGGAAGCACACTCGGTTAGAAGATTCCATAGAGGTAAAGGTAAATTCAAAGGTGAGCTCCCTATCATATGTTTCAATTGTAATGAAGTAGGTCATATTGCTGCAAGGTGTACACAAAAGAAGAACTACAAAGAAGGAAGCAGGTACAAGAACAAGAGAGAAGATGATAGTAGAGATTACAAGGACAAAGGCAAGAGATGCTACATTGTTGAAGAAGATTTTGATGAGAATGATGATGGTGTAGTATATGTAGCCATGAAGGATGAATCAGATAAAGATGAAGATGAAGCAACAACACTGGTGACTTGTGTGAACAAGAATGAAAAGTGGATCTTAGATAGTGGATGCTCACATCACATGATAGGAGACAAAAATAAGTTTATTACCTTTACTCAATATGATGGAAATAGTGTTAGATTTGGAAATGATGTTCCATGTCAAATCAAAGGAAAAGTATCAATTAAAATTATAGAGAAAATTTCATGTGATAATGCATATTATGTTGAAGGATTGAACTACATTTTGTTGAGTGTATCATAGTTAGGCAATGTAGGTTGCAAAGTAGAGTTTGGAAACAAATATGCCAAGATCTATGAAAATGATGGATATCTGATAGGAAAAGGTGAACAAGCTAGGAGTAACTTGTTCTACCTAGATATGGATGATGCAACTTGTTTTGTTGTTAGGCTTGATGATGTGTGGTTATGGCATAAAATATTGTGTCATGTTAACTTTGACAATCTGATTAGCATCAACAAGAAGAAAGTCAGAGGTTTACCTAAACTGAAGAAGCCTGAAAACACAATGTGCAAACAATGTCAACTAGAAAAGATGACTAAATCTAGTTTCAAAAGCAAAACCTACACTTCTAAAGAAGTACTAGAGTTAGTTCATACAGATTTATGTGGTCTAATAGAAGTGCAAAGCTACCCAGGAGAGAGTTACGCAATGCTATTTGTAGATGACTATTCTAGGATGATGACAACTATGTTTTTGAACCAAAAATCTGATGCATTTCAAATGTTCAAATGATATTGGCCAAAGTTGAGAAGGAAATAGGTAAGAGTCTGAAGTGCCTAAGATTAGACAGATGAGGTGAGTTTACATCAAAAGAGTTTGAGATATTCTACAATGACAAAGGTATCAAAAGACAAATATCAACACCAAGAACTCCACCATAGAATGGAATTGCTGAAAGAAGAAATAGATTGATAATAGACTATGCTAGGACCTTGATGATGGAGAAAAATGTTTCTCTAAAGTATTGGAGAGAAGCTATAGGTACTGTTATTTACACTCTAAATAGAGTCCAAGTCAAGAAAGGTACAAATGCAACACCTTTTGAATTGTGGTATGGTCATTCACCTAATGTAAAAAATTTCAAAGTTTTTGGTTGTAAATGCTATATTCTTAAACATACTAAAAATAGAAAGTTTGATGCAAAAAGTGATGAAGGCATATTCCTTGGATACTCCACTAGAAGTAAGGCATATAAGTGTTTGAATACTAACACTAACAAGATAGTGGAGAGTGCAAATGTAAACTTTGATGAGCATGTCGAAGTCCAAGTTCATTAGTCCAAGAAATCAGAGGATTATAGATCCTTTGTATACTTCTATGAAGGAATGCCTATTGAAGATAATGTTGTAAATCAAGTTGGAAATCAACAACAAATCTCAGTATCAGTCGAGTCATAACCAGTGAATGTCAAGCTGCATTCAGAAGCCAAGTTGTAGAATGAAGAAAATGCACATTCTGACTCTAAAAATAGTATACATGAAAGAGATGATGAAGCACTAGGTGAAGAAGAAAAAAATGATTCTAAAGCACAAGGATTAAACATGGAAAGAAGGACAGAACCAAGGTTAGAAAAGTATGTGAGAATATACCACCCTGCAGATCAAATCATTGGTGATAAGGATGCAAGACCAATGACAAGGAATAGACTAAGAAATTAATTGTGTCTTTTGAACAAGGTTGAACCCAAAATAGTGAAAGATGCTCTATAAGATGATGACTGGTATAAAGCTATGAAAGAAGAGATAGGTCAAACTGAGAAGAACAAAACCTGGACCCTAGTTCCTAAACTAGCTAACAAGAATGTAATTGGTACCAAATGGGTGTTTAGGAACAAACTTGATGAGAATGGTGAGATAATTGGAAACAAAGCTAGATTATTTTGCAAAGGCTATGCACAATAAGAAGGACTAGATTATGGGGAAACATTTGCCCCTGTTGCAAGAATGGAAAGAGTAAGAACATTACTTGCATATGCTACATACAAAGGTTTCAAAGTCTACCAAATGGATGTGAAGTCTATTTTTCTTAATGGTATACTAGAAGAGGAAGTCTACATAGAATAGCCTAAGGGATTTTTTGATGACAACAATAAGGATATGGTCTGCAAACTACATAAAGCACTTTATGGTAAGTAGCAAGCACCTAGAGCATGGTATGAGAAACTAGACAAATATCTTGTAAAGATAGGATTTGAAAGAACAAATAAAAACAGCTTTTACATCAAGGCTAAACAAGGTAAAGATATTTTGATATCTAAAATCTTTGTTGATGATATAATATTTGGAGGAAAGATGTTCTATGCAAAGATTTTGTTGATCAAATGAAGCATGAGTTTGAGATGTCAATGTTTGGAGAAATCAAATTCTTTGTTGGATTACAAGTACATAAATTGAATCATGGAATATTTGTGACCCAATCAAAATGCATCAAGGAGATACTCAAGACATTTGGGTTAGAAGATTCAAAACCATTCAGCACACAATGGCAATAGGACACAAGTTATCGAAGAATGATGAGTCGGCTAAAGTGAATCAAACAATATATAGATCAATAATTGGAAGTTGCAATATGTTTTACATAGTAGACTAGACATTGCATTAGTTATTGGAATAGTGGCAAGATTCTCTAAAAATCTAAGAGAAAATCATCTGATGGCAGTAAAGAGAATACTGAGGTACCTAAAAGGAACTGATGTCTTTGGTTTGTACTACAAGAGGAGTGAAAAGTTTGAACTAAAAGCCTACATTGATGTACACTGGGGAGGTAATATTGATGATAGAAAAAGCACCAATGGAGGAGCACTTTTCTTAGGAAAAGGATTGATTACATGGACCAGAAAAAAGCAAAGTTGTACCTCATAATCCACTACAGAAGTTGAATATGTTGCAACTGCTATCAATTTCACCAATAGTCTATGGATCAAACATTTTCTACAAGGTATGAAGGAAGAAGTGAATGAGCCTATGATACTTTATTGTGATAATACAAGTGCTATCAACATATCAAAAAATCTTGCAATGCATGATAAAACCAAGCACATTGTAGTTAAGTATCACTATGTAAGAGAATTGGTGGAAGACAAACAAGTAAAGATGAAATATGTTAGCTCAAAGGAAAAAATTGTTGACATCTTCAAAAAAGCTCTACCTAAAGATGCTTTTGAGTATCTTAGAGGTACGTTAGGGGTGATACTCCTAGCCAAGGCTACTTGAAGCAAAAGCAAGATTGCCCTACATCAGAAGAATTGATTGTTGAAATATTACACACTGAGTAGAGGATACCTACTTTAGGATTCATGCCTAATTTAATTAAATTGCTGAAGTTCCAAATTAGTCACAAGCAAGGTGATAGAGGGAGAAAGTGAAAGAACCTGTAAAATCTACACTTGCATATTAAGATGCTAAACCAATATGTCTTCGGTATTGTTGTTAAAGAGAGAGAAGAAGTAGGAAACTAATCAACAACATTTGATCAATAGTATGAGGAAGAAAGTGTAGAAATTGATCAAATCCAGAGAAAGAGGGAGATTGTCAAATTCAAAGAAGAAAAAGAGAAGATGGAGAAGCTAATCAGAATAGAGAATAGTAGAAGATGAGCAATGCATACAAAGGGAGAAACTGTAAGAAGGAAGAAAGGAAAGAAAGGATATAGCAGCTAAGAAGGATAAATAGAAGTAAAGAAATTAGGAGAGTAGATCATAAGAGGGAGATGTGAAAACTGATGGTAACACAATTTTCCTTTTGGAATTTGACTAACTTTTCTAACCTAGTTAGCATATTGATAACTTGGTTGAATAGTTTGGTCTGATGGTTGATTAGTTTGGTTTTCCATCAATTCCAAACAACAAGATTGTTGGAAATCTGATTGAAATAATCATTGATGAAGAAGGTTTACTATCAAAGAGGGAGATTTTTGTTAAAAGAATGTTTTCAATCATTATTTTGTTATTGATTTTAAACCTTCTATTTGTAGGACTGACAATTCCTTATAAGATCCAAGTACTATCACTTAGTTGATTTATTTAATCAACTAGATGTAACAAGAGCACCTAAGAGAAAGGTTGAGTTATGATATTGTAATGAAGTGCAAGGATCAGCTAAGATAATGGTTAAATGATGTATTCGTAACATACTTGAAGATATAAAGGTTGGCCACACTACGAAACACTAGAAGTATAATTTAGAACAAGGTTGACTACAAAGCTTAAACTAAGTTCATCAATGGGTGTTGAGCAAGCTAGTTGGAGTCAAGCAAATTCTCAATTGGAGTCAAGAAAATGCAAAATCCAATGTGTGCTGAGTGAACTTCAAGTGTAGAGAAAAGTAATAGGTGCTGAGCACCAAAAAATCTTAGTAGGTATCGAGTGAACTTTAGGTGTTGAGCATCAGTAAAACATAGTTGTACTGAGTAACACAGTATGTGTTGAGCATCAAAATTTCAATAGTGTCAAGCTACTACATTATTTTAAAAGTTGAAGATTTGCCAAATTTGAGCTGAAAAAGTTGTTACCTTGAATTTTGTGAACTAGTTGGAGCATAAGGATGATGAGTTGGTGGCACAAAATTCTTTGTAAACCATTTTTGAGCGAATTTAAGAAGATTCTTCATGATGTTTCTAGAAGAAACAAAATATGGGTTAGATTCAATAAATCCTACCTAATCTATATGAATTGAAATTAAAGGAGGCAAGAATTGAGTAGGAAAAGGAATTCAAAATTTCTATTTAAGGAGTCATAGACCAAGAAGCAAGAGCTACTAGAGTGCCAAATTGTGAAGTAGTTAGAAGGGTGTCAAGGAAAAGACATCTAGGAGAAGGAAGAATAGAGCATAGAAACTCTACTTTGATAAGTGGTCAAAAAGAGATGATTGCATTGGTACATTGAGCATGGAGACTCAAGGAGACAAAGCTTGAAAGGAGGGCAAGCTATCAAGAGTTAAAAAGGCTAAAACCTAGGAAATGTTATGAGCTGAGAAGTAATCTAAGATCTACAAGTTGAGTTGTATTCTATAATCAGTTATAAACCCCTTATTGTTACTCTTTAGCAATTGTATTAGTTTGGGTAGAAGAAAATCCTATAGACTTAGGTTGGTTTAATAGCCACTTGTAAATCCTTTAATAGGGTGGCATTCCAAGTGAATATTCTAAAGTCCTCTAACTAGGCCCACTTCTAATAGGTTGGTTAAATCCTTTAACTAGGTCATATTTAACAGTGTGTTGTAGCCTTTAACAGGGCAGGCCTTTCATAGGGCATCACTTCAGAAGAGTGAAAATTGAGTAGCATGTTACTAGTGGTTTTCCCAAATTAGGTTTCTACATAAATCATTGGGTTATGTGTTGATCTTTTTATGTGTTATGCTAACATGTTGATTTACAGTAACTTGCTAAATAGGAAAGTTAAAGCTTGGATGAACAAATAGTTTAATGGGCACACATTACTTGCTAAAATGTTTGCATTGGACATGTTGGAACTTGAATAATTGATTCAACACCCCCCCCCCTCTCAAGTATTCTAAAGTATTTCTAACAAATTTTTTACTAGAAAACCATAATTAATTACTCTTCCTTTAAAACCTATGATTATAGAAGAACCTTTTCAACAGTGGGGATTAGACCTCATAGGGCCTATCGATCCAAACTCAAGTGCAAGTCACACACATATCCTCATTGCTATAGATTACTTTACTAAATGGGTTGAAGTGGTTCTTGTTAAAGCCACGACATCACAAGTAGTGTGTAAATTCTTGATGGAAAATATTCTGACCTATTTTGGTACACCAAACAAAATAGTGACCGATGATGCACAAAAATTTTCTTCTCGGGAAATTCAATTATATTTCTATGATCATGGTATCTAGCTATCTCATGCTTCAAAGTATTTTCCTCAAGGCAATGGATAGGTAGAATCCATGAATAAAAATCTGGTCAATATCATGAAAAAATTAGTAGATGAAAAGGGAAAGGATTGGCATAAGAGGTTATATGAAGCAGTTTGGGCTAATAGAACTTCCCCAAAAAGAGCCATTGGTATGACTCCTTTTGAGCTGGTATATGGAGTTGAAGAACAATTGTCCTTTCCCTTATAACTATCTACTTTAAATTTACAAAAGGCAATTGAAGATGGAATACTTCATGCTCCCATTAAAAAGAGAATATTGTACCTTTAGAAAATAGAAGAAGAAAGAAGGGAGCTGGTAGATCACATCACCAACCATCAAGCAAGGGTCAAAAGAATTTTTGATCAAAAAGAAAGGCCACAAAGACTCATGAAAGGGAATCAAGTACTACTATGGGACAAGAGAAAGGAACCTAAAGGAGCTCACACCAAATTTGAGAGCTTATGGAAAGGCCCATTTGTAATATCTAAAGAACTAGGCTATAATGCATTCAAATTGCAATATCTTAATGGAGATGATCTTCCTCTATCTTATAACAAACATGATCTCAAAATCTACCAATTCTAAGTTTGCTCTTCATCTAATTGTAAATACCATCCTTTTTTAGTTTTGTTCTTTCCCTTGTTTTGTCCTTCTATTTTTGTCCTTTTTGAGTAGGTTTGTAAAGCCAAAGATCTTGAGTTAATCTATGATCCTTCCAATCTAATTCCCCAGCCAAAGCTAATTGTTACCACAATCATATTTTTCTTGTGACATAAAGTATCTCATGCATGATTCATTTCTTAATCATGAACTTGAACTTGAAGCTTCAATTAACTTCAAGTTCAAGTTTGCATCCTCCCATTGTCTTCCATGTATCAAAGTCCACATTTACTACCCCAAGTCAGTCCTTAAGAAGTTTAAGTCAAAGTTGAAGTTGGAACAACTCAAACTTCAACTTCAACTTCAGTATCATTTTTGTGTACTAATCTTATGTTTTCATGTAGGCATTCAATCTTTGAAGTGAAAAGGGGCAAAAATGGACCCCAATGATGACATTTTCCAAGGCACACAAAATAATAAATAAGGATGTTAAAGAGGCACATAACCTGATTCAGCAAGAGTTGGGGAATAGGTAAATTTGTCATTTCATGATGACATGGAGCATTAATAGGCATGCAAATTTGATGAGCATTAATAAAAAATCACTTAGAGGGTCTTTTCGAGTTCCTAGCACATGAATAGTAATTATTATATATTTTTTCCATATATGTACTAAGATTTTCTTCATAAGTTATCCATTAAATGCATCACTTATCCATTCCACTACTTATTCCACCATTTGCAAAAGGAAAATCTTTGCATCATCTAGTAGGGAGAATGGGTTGCAAGATAGGCTTTGTCAAACTATAAGTGCATCGCCATTTCCCTCTATAATTTTACTTGTGCTTGCTTTTGTTTTGAAAGGTTCTAATTTGCATCTTCTAGACCCTGTCACCCCATAGCAAGCCATGACATTGTTTCACCCCAAAATGCCCAAATTTGAAAAACCATGTCTTCTTAGCTCTTTACCTGAGATTCATGACACATTCATGGTTAACAAAAGCTTGACCAATGTAATTGAAAGAACTAGAAATTCCCAATCAGGACCTATATATCCAAAATTGGTTAATAGGAGATTTCTTGAAGCCACCACATTTCTTGCAACTATTACATGCCCAGAGTTAATCATTGAGTGTGCAAACCACTATGATCCTATCATGAGATGTGTAAAAAAAATTTTAGGGGAAGTGGTAGTCAATATAAATAGGACAAGTGTTTGCTCAACCCTTAGGATCCCTCATAAGGAACCCTATGAACCATGGACATTTGAGGAGGCAGAATGCTTGTATGTTGAGAGGGAAAATAGTTATGACAATAAAGTAGCCCAATCTTGGCTCCTAAAACCAATAGAAGGAAGTTTAAGGTTGCCCAAACCTTTAACCATTGAATATATCATCAAAGAAATTGTAGACATTGTGCCTTTATTGAATAGGGTCAAAGGAAATGAGCATGCATTTCATTGGGAAACATGGATGTATTTCTTCATCCAAAAGATTTTTTAGGGGAATAAGTTCATTAATTGGGCTAACCTAATTGCTAAAAATCTACACAAGGGTTCTGTGACTATTAAAATTTTTGGTTCATTCTTCCTATCCTCCATTTTAGTCTATGTCTTGGGAACATCTAAAGAATGGGAAGGTCTTCCACATTCTCCATGGATAGATGAAATGCCTATTTACCAATACTATAGTGAACTCCAAGAGACTGCTTTGTGTAAAGAGTTCAAAAGAGTAAATGATGTCTTTTTCGGAAAGCTAGTTTTTGAGCTTCAGGGTAATGAAAATAATAGACTATTTGAGGAAGCAATATAGGCCATACAAGTCAATGGTTGTTTCTATATTCAATTCCCTAAGTTCACATACTTTAGAATGGCTGGTTATTCAGGTGAACCATTAAAGTTGCCTCGTTATTGCTTAGACCCTATTATTTTATTTGAAATGTGTAGACAACTTGTCTTAATGGTGGAGTCTTTTGAAATTACCAAGAGATCTTCTTATTTTTTCTTTCCCATTGAAATCAGCCACTATAGATGTCTTAATCTAAAGCAAGCAATGTCAACAAGAGAAGCATTGACCCATTTGTGTTTCAAGAATTTTTTCCCTCAAGAAAATTTTGATTACACAGGATTTGTTAGGAACAATTTTTAAAATGTAGTTTCTTTTATTCACATTCCACATTTAGAGGACTACTAGACAAATTATCTTGATGAGTTTGAAGTAAGAAAAAGGTTATGGTTGAGGTTAACAATTAAGCAAGCTAATATGTTTAATGTTGATCTTGACACATACGGGTTAAAAGAGGAAGATTCAAAAGAAGTAATTGATCCATTTTATATTGACCAAATTGAATGCATGCCTATTCTTGAGATTGATTAGGGAAAAAGAGAGGAAGATGATTTATTTTCTTGCATTAAGAATGTGTTGACTAGGACTAAAAATTGGCTAAAATTAAAAAATGTTGTTACCCCTGATCTGTCAAGAAAATATTCAGCAACCAAAAGTAAAAAGGCCTCCTAAAAGCACAAAGCTACCACTAACCAAGGTGTTCATGGTCCCATTGCAGGTTGACTTGAAGTTGAAGCTAAAGCAATCCCACAATCACTTTAACTTCAAGCTAAAGAAGAAACTCCTAAGGCTAAAAGGGTGACTCATTTGAGTACAAAGAAAACATCATCAAACAAAGGAAAAAATATGGTGACAGTTGATCTTGAGGCTACAGAAGAATCACCAATTGCAGACAATGTACTAGAACCCCAGAAGTCACCAATAAACACTGATAGTCAAGAGGGTAAGCTCACCTTGGCTAGGATCTCCCCTTTAGTTGATAAAGAACTAGTTACACCAAAGTGGTTCGAGACCTCTATTGAAAGGAAGCAAAGTATGGTGCCACTTTCAATGCCAATTGATGATTTGGTTACTAAATGTTTTGAGAAACCATCTAAGGTAGAGAAAGCCAAAACATAATCAAGAATCAAGTTTGACAAGAACTCAGGGCACTAGTCAATTGAAATAGCCATGCCACCAGATGGAAGCTCATAGGAATCTCTAACCCCTCAAGATTATCAAATAAAAAAGGTTGACTTGGGAAAAGGAAACCATGTAGTGAATATGGAGTTTTTTGAAGCTTCTAATAAGAAAATTGCACATAGGGTGTGGAAGGATGGGCAGGATAAACAAGAAATAAATGAGGAAATAAAGAACATGGCATAGTATATCAATGTCATCCTACACCCAGAAGAAAAGCACATCAATGAAATGTTAGCAATTATAGATGTGACTTCTACATCCAACCAACAATTCCTTGATAATTTGCAAAAGTACAAAGCAGTTGTAAAGACAACAAGGGAGTGGGTGCAGGGTGTCTTAGATGACACTATGAAATAGATAAATCTCCTGGATAAGGCTTCAAAGGAAATCACTACCATCACCAAAAAGGTAGAGTGGAGCAATGAATGGTATGAGAAAGAAAAGAGAAATTGGGCAAATGTGGTAATATGGTTGGAAGATATCCAAGAATTTGGACTTCAAAAATTTCAAGCTAAGTGTCCTGTAGTTGGTTTGGATGAGAAAACCTTGTATGTAATCAAAGATTGTATTAAATGGAGTAAAAAAGCATTAGTACAAGGTATGACTGAAATCAATGAAACTCTACAAGAACTCAAAGTTATACATGAAATAATTTAGGGAGACCTCAAATGGTTTGGCAAACACTACATAGGTAAAGAGGATGACTCTGTTGCCCAAGTAGAGGAAGTGATTAAGGAATTCCATAAGAAATTCTAGGAACTCCAAAACAAGAAGATACCAACTAAGAAAGACTTTTAAAATGTAGCCCGCACTGAAGCCATGCTGATAATCAATCTGAAACACTTGGAAATGCATGAGGAAAAGATAGTGGAACTGAAAAAGGAGAAAGAAATCTAGAAACAATGACTCGCTTACATTGGCCTACCTCATCAATCTATTATCTCTACATTTTAAATTGCCTATGAAGCATGGAAAGCGGTGAGGAATGTAGCTGGCATGGATGGTGCTACTTGATCGGGATGCATAGTTATAGATAGTTGCTTAGTTGTTGTTTTTGGTTTTTAGTTTCATGCATTTTGGTTAACATAGTTGTGTTAACTAAAAAGATTATTTTACTCCTGGTAGAGTAATTTTTGCAACTATCCAACCCCATGCCTGATATAAATGTAATAATTAGTATGGTATAGGGTCCATCCCTAGCAGATTGAAAAAAAAAAAATCTATTTTTGTTTTAGGTTTAATTTTATGTTTCCGAAGATAGCATTTCAGATTATCAACAAACATAAATAGAACTCTACAGTTTGATTTTGCTAAAGGCTTTTTGGAGGTAGCTATTATTTTCTACTTCTCTGAATATGTATGCTTGAGAATACTATTTATATCAAAAAGCTTTTGATGTGTTTTTCATTCATTCTAAGATTGCAAATTTAAAAATTTGGGGAGCTATGAGAAGTGAATTTCATTTGATCTACCTACTTCTTTGCTTAACTTTCAATTATATGGATAATATTAATGGTTAAGATCAAGTGGTTATTTAGCATTCACATCTACTTTATATTGATGAAATAGAATAACTTGATTTAGTATTTCCAATAAATTATGTTTTGAAATTTTTTTCCCTTGGGGTACAAGGTCAAATAATCATTCTTTTTCAATAAAAGTAGATGCACCTATTTTATTGAAGAAAAATGTTAAGCAGAGAATTCCTTTACATTCTATAGGAATTCAATTTGTTGGTACACATTTTTCTCTACTTTGAATAGAAAATCATTTGAGAAAAATTATTTACTAACATAGTTGTAGAGGCTAAAACATCTCAAACCTTATCATGTTTCATTGATCAAAGATGAGCATAAGATATTGGTAATTGAGAAATGTGATGTGAAGTTTAAAATTGGGCATTACTTTGAGGAAGTGTTCTGTGATAGCCCATTGATTGTTGTCATATTTTTTTGGATAGACCTTGGCAATATGATAGATATGTTGTATATGATGGAAGATTGAATCAAGATACTCTTTGGGTAAATTGGAAGAAACAAATATTATTGCCTTTAATTGAAAGTACAGATGAGGTCAGTTATATTGCAATAAAGTTTGCATTGTTAGTGTAAAGCAATTTGAAAAGAAAGTAAAGAAAAATCAAGTTTGTTTTGCTATAGTTCCTAGAGGACCGAGTGTTGGTAGTAATGACTGAGCAAAACAAGTTGGTAATGACAGAGTAACAACATAAATTTTTGAATTATTGAATGAATATTGTAGTGCCTCTCCCATTTGACTTATGTAATTCATCCTAATGGATGCAGCCTTGTTGATCTTTTGTTATGATAGATCATAATTGTGACCATGAGTGGTCTACATCATTGAGGTGATTTGAGTTATGTTTTTGTATCAATTGCTTTGATTATGTTTATGGATGATTTATGAAGTTATGATGTGATTTATGGTTCACTGAGGTTTATGCCAGTGGTTACCAGGTTCAATGTGCTATCATGAGGTTTTTCCATGATTTCCTTGTGATGTGTGTAGAGATTGCACTATGTACTTCTTACCTACTACCTTGGACTAGGTTCATGTAGAAATGATTAGTCATGTTTATGATAGTGTTTGCTTATGTGTTTTAAGTTCCTCCTTTTTTTTTCTTAAACAACCATTATTAAATGCTTGATAATTAGAAATGGATTGTCCATGTTGAATTCTTTGGTTGTGTTGCGGATATTTACCTTGTTATATTTTGATCTAAGAGATATTTGTACTCATGTTATGTTTTACATTTGAGATGACCCAAGGGTTGTATGTTATACTTTGATTTTAGTATCATAGATTTTAGACTACTATGTTGCTTAGTTGATCATATTGCATGATGATGCCATTTTGAGATGACAGTGTGTTTTACGATGATATCTGGTCATCTAGTATTTGGGCATATCACTAATTATATTATGTGATGGATTTAATGCTATGGTAGTTTACTTCATTCCTACGTTGTTATGTGTTATGCAAACATGAATGATGTAAATAGATTATTTTAATATAATTAGGTGATTTAATGCATTTATTACTTCGACTATGCTATTATATGCAATTGCACTTGATCATGTTGTTTAGTGTACAAGATTTATATCCATGGCAGTGGAACATGGAGTTAGTGATTCATCTATTCATATTTTACCAATATTATCCCTGTTTGTTCAATGTATCCTTATTTAAAGTATTTAATTAATTCTTTGGGTGATTATTAAATCCAAACTCATTTGCATAATGTGATTAGACTAGTAAACATGTTTGTGCATTTAGAGGTTCACATTGTCACGAAAGTTATTAAGAAAATTTTTGTGCTTTTGGGTTTTTGGGATTTTAATTGATTTATTTTAATTTCTGAGAGCTTTTCCATAGATGAATTTCTATTTCTAGGAATAGCCTATTTTCATTTGGGTTGATTTGGGATTTAACTAGGTTGGCTTGTTATTTTCCCTAATCAATTATTCACTCGAAAAGTGAATAAATATCCAAAAAAGAATTTAATTCCTCACTTCTCACTTTTGAATTAGAAAATTGGAGAGTAAAACCAAATATCCTCTTCATGAGGAAATATTGTTTTGTTTATTCTGGGAGCTACAGGCATGAGATCGTCATGAGGTTGATCTCATTGGATCCAGCTTGGGGAGACCTTGGATTGCCATTACTTTCGGCCATTTCTGCAGGCATTTTATTTTCTAGTTTAGTTTCTCATTTTTCCCTTTTGGCTATGAGGTAGGGCTATCCTGTTTTGTTGTTTCTACTCTATTTTAGCTTCTATTTTTGGTATCCATTTGTTAAGAGGTTGAGAACTAGTGTTCCCCTCCATTTCTATTTGCTAGTTTTGCTCGGTTGGTCGGGTATGAACATTTCCCTATTTTTTTGGATGAGGGTTTGGGGTTTTGCACCATTATGCTAGCCATTTTTGCATATGGTGTTTGAACTTTTTTATTTTTGGATTTTTCTAGTTTTTGTACCCAAAGGCCAAATGGGTTTTAATTTCAAAGTTTTTCCAAAATTTGGAGTTTTTACCTCGTTTGTCATGCTACCCTATTTTCTCAGGTTTTCTTGGCACATTGTTGGTCGTGCATGTGGATCATCTATTTGGATGTTAGTCAAACCATTATTTCACTTCTATGTTTGTATTGGGATGCATGCTACATCCATACTCCTAATGTTATGTTTTGTTGAGTGATTTTTATACCTATTGTAATGGTTTCTTTTGGGACCCTTGTTATTATTTTGTGGACACTAGGATTCATGTAGAATCCATACTCCCAGATTGAGGCTGGTTGAGTGATTTCATGATGTATGATTTTATTGGTTCTTGGTATTTGTGTAGAATCCATCCCAAGTTGTTTTTGGTTGAGTGATCTTTTGCATTGTGTTTTCATCTAGTCCTTGTGTATGATCTTCATGATGGTGGTGCACCACACACAAGTACATTTTTCAGGTGACTTGCAAGACCTGATCTTCCTTGGTACTTCAAAAAGTTGTGATCTTTTGGGATGGGTTGAGAATTTTCATGCCTATAGACACTCATCGTTGCATGAGCATGGGTAGGGTAGGGTAGCAAATGGAGGGGGCTACTATCTCACCAAAAAATGATCATGGCACCATGGGTTGGTAGAGGGAGCTTTAATTAAGTGATAACTAAAGAAAATGTGTGATTGGTAATAAAACTCAAGATAATGAAAAAGTTCTATGCGTTGGCCTTCAAGGGAGTACCTTGAGTGAGTGTCTACATTCATGTGATGGCCTCCAAGGGAGTACCTTGAGAATTTTTCCACATGTGATTTGAGCTTGGGATTTTGGATGCCAACTGACTCTCCATGATGTCAGGCCCTATAGAGTAGCCCATTGAGTGTCTGACTAGGACCTGTAGTTATGCATTGTCTATGTCTTGGATTCAATCATCATACTACTTGGTGTGAGTGTTAGCCATGGATGTTGTTTCTATGTGTTTTAGTTGGATCATTATCTCCATCAGCATGATGGTTGTGGACCTATGGATGCCACATGGTTGGGAGGTGTAGCTACCTTCACCACTACTAAGGACCAGTGTAAAGAGACAATCCTTGATCCTAGTGTGACCACTATTGGATGTTTTCACTTTGTTGGTCTAATTTTTTGCATGACAAAATTTCCTTTTCCTAGGTATAAAAAATCAAATTGGATCCATTAATGATGAATAGGGTTTCTCATTTAATTCATCCATTTGTTAGCCTTTGAATTGTTTTGTTAAAACCCCTATGGCTCATTCCTTTTAAATCTTATAGATGAGAAATCTTTTTGGAAAAAGGAGCTTTGAGGAATATTTTGTTTTTTTTTTAAATTTTTATGTGCCCTCAGTAGTCTTTCCTCCCATGTTACTCACCATCTAATTTTGAAAAGATCTACAGTTCTCATTATCTCTCTATGGAAAGGTGTGTGAAGGATATTTATAGCGAGGTAGTGAGTACTGAAAAATTTAGAAAATGGAACTATACAATGAAGGTGTGGAAGTCAAAGATTTGGTTGCAGCTGAAATTTTAGTCACATGCACTTTGTTGGTAGTATTAGAGTAGTAAAAGTAATCCAGTAAGAGGAAGCTAGAAGATGTCACCAAAATAAGGGTTTTCCTAATGACTCACTATCTAGCTATCAGAAAAACTAAGTATCTTGCAATTAGTGAAGTAGCGAGTAGTCAGTAAGTACAAGACACGGTGGTTTCCAAACTTCCTGGTGACCATAAATTTGTCCAAGTGACATGGTGTGTAACAACTATCATTGTCAGAAGTAGTTAATATGGATGATGGTGGCTTGATTTTTTTCTATTCTTTCAACGCTATGTTTTGTTAAAGATATTGGAGCTTGCTACCTAGCTATTAGAAATTTTTAGTAACTCGCTATCTACGACATGGAAAGTCACCAAGAAATGAACATGTGGTGGAACACCAAAACAATGTGGAAAGGTGACATGGATTAGAGTAAGTTTTTGTTGTTCCAAATTTGTAGAATTTTTATGTCATTAGTATCTTGGGCCCACACCCCATTCATAAAATGCATGAGGGATTCTTATCATTAGATCAAGCTGAGATCAACGATCCTCACTACCTTGCTATGGAAAGATGTACAGTTTTTACTCTATGCAACATAGCAAATATGGGACCCACCACTCTTTAGTGTACTTTGTGCAGTTTCTTAACCTTTAGAGTAATCTTAGATCAAGAGTTATCGCTATCTTGCTAGGAAGAGTTGCTTGAAGGATATGTATAGTAAGGTAGCAACTTGATGACACGTGTCCTCAGTTGCTAGTAGGTCCAAACAAAGATGCCACTAGGAAAGGAGCTATATACATGGTCTACTCTCATTGGATTGACTAACCAACTTGTCAAGTGGAATACTTGTCACCTTTTTGTGCATCCCTTGATCACAAGATTTATTAAGATTGACGATGCAAATTTTAAAGGAAAATAAACAAAAGATGGTGTTGCTCTGTGTATTTATTTGATATGAAAGCTTCACATGTGCAAAACAAAATAGAGTATAATATAGATGATTTTCGTAGTCCCACCTTATGTGAATAAAGATTTCAAGCCTTTTATGAGCAGAAAAATTAATGAGAAGATTGTATTTGGCAAGTGTGTGAAGTAATTTTTTTGTGAAAAGGTTGCAAAATTGAAGAAAGAAATAAGATAGAGCTTCAGTTAAGTAACTATACTATAATTTCTGTTGTGCTCTAGTCCTGCAAGTATAGTCAAAGAATCCCTCCAATGGACTCATCAAATCTTGGGTTGTGGATAGCAGAGGGATTGCTTAGTGAAAGAAATTGGGTCAGGGATGTTGATACCTCACAAACTGATTTGAATTTGCACAAAAGATGGTTTACAGAGAGGAAGTTGTTTATTCCACTTGCTAGTATATGGAATTTTAACTAAGGAAGACTAGTAATCCTAGGTTTTTTTGTGCATTATGATCTCTTTGAGACTATGATAAAGAGCTATGATCTAGCCACTAAGGTAGTGAAAAGAGCCAAGGGTGATCTTGGAAAAGTTAGAACCCTGTTAGTAATAACATCATTCTTTAAAGAAATTTTCAAGAAAACATACTTTAGTACCAAGGTAATAGAGATATATAGAGTCCTGTGCCAAGTTTTTGAAGAGGGTGAAGAAGATTTTATACTCATGGGTTTCATGTGTATAATTACTCTTGCTTTTTGTTAACGTGCATCTTTCCTTTCAAAAGAGGGACATATTTTGGTAGAGGAATGGTTTTGAATGCAGATAAGACTAAGGAATCAAAAAGTGCTCATTTTGTTATATTTAACAACCACATTGCTTGTAAAGCTTTGATGTGTCATATTAAGTGACAATCCCATTACCCTAGGATATTGGTATAACCAAGCAATAGTGACGAGTAAGAATGAATCTCATAGTATAGTAATGATAATGAAACCCATAGTTTGAGGTTAGTTTGAAATCTTCAAAATAGATCTCATCATTGGTGGACTTAGCTATTGCATACACAAAGGAATCAGAGTTGCAGCCAAATCAAAATAACAAAATGTAACAGAAAGGGACCCGCAAAGGAATATTTGATCTGCAAATCTTTCTGTTGTTTGCAGTTTTTTCTTTTATGATAGGTTTTTTTAGGGCTCTTGTGTAAATGACACCTTTAAATCATATTTTCCCTTACCTTGTTGCAACTCATGCCTATATTAATGAGTTTTCAAGGCAATTTGATGGTCTGAGACATGTATAATTCTTAGTCTTTCAAAAGAATACAATCATTCCAATATATGTAGTTGTTCTTCTGAGTTTTATTTTCAATTATGTATCTTCTAATAGTATTAAGGAATGACAAAATTAATAAGATATTCTGGGTTCCTAAGTGAGTTACTACTGATTATTGTATTGGTCATATAAAAGGATAATGCAAAAGGGTATTCATATTATATCTATGTCACCATTTTCTGTCTTCCATTTCATGAATTTGTATATTTTGAAGTCATTTGAATAAGGTTAAATTGATTGAATGTAGTCTAGATGGGTTGTATATTGGTTTATAGTTTCTTATATATCAAGGGATTATGCAAATGCTTCAGTAAATCGATAGAATTCATGAGTTTATGAGGGGGATATTTCATAAGAATGGAAGTTGGTGATTATAGTTGATAGTTTCATTACAAGTTATTTGAAACAAGATCTCTTGCCAATAGTTGACTCCTTGCCCAATGGATAAGGCACTGGTATACAAATTAGGAATTATTGAGATCAAATTCTGCTTCTATGTGACAAATCAATTATAAATTCAAAATCATTCATGTATTATTTTGTTTCAAGGTTATAATGCTGGTCACCACTCTTTTACATCTAGGTTTCTAGGTCATAGATAGCTACTATTCCCAAAAATACTTGTAAATTCTAGGAAAATTAGGACCAAATCTGCTTATAGGGGATGCGTATAGATTTTAGAGTTTCAAAGGAGTTGATAAACTGTGTATGTGCTTAAGGATAAAAGATTAAAATTAGAATGAAACCAAGATAATTTCATACAATAGTTTTCTTTTAAGTCATCTCTTAGGTATACCCACCTTGGTTTTGTAGAGCCTAAAGAGAAGAAAAGCATTCTTGGTTTTGTTAATATTGGATCCAAATGGTTTGCATGTGTAATTGAAAATAGGAAATAGCTAATCCTTAGGTTGCATAAGTATTATCATTCTAGTATTGAGGCTCTCTATTGCTCAATAGTTTTAAAACTCCAACACACTTGGTGTTTCAAGTTTCAAAGTATGTTTTCTTGTGATTTATGCTTTCATTGGAATGATTGTATATCATGTTTAGATGATGTTAGTTTTGACGCTTTTCTTTATTACGATGATTAGCATGTGATAGGTGATGTTATCTACTTGTAGGATTATCTTATGCTTTACTTCTAGCATGTTAGATTTCTTTATGCTTATGTGGTAGCATGTTTTAGTAGTGACATCCCTATTATGATAGTACTGACAATCTAATTGGTGACTTGAGATGTTATGTACAGGGGATGGCTAGGGCCCATGATGGTCTTATGATGCTATTGACAATTGGGAGGAACCACATACTTAGTTTGGTTGTTCAATTATTATGATGTTATTTATGTACATTGCAATGTTTCTTATGTTCACTATGATGTTTCTTTTAGTACATTCTTTACTACTTTGGTTTAGATGGATATATATTCCTCTTTCCTGTTTCATGGCATCTTGTTGTTTATGCACTTGAGTGTTCGCTCCTCAATCTATGTGGATCCAGTACTTCCTGGTGTGGAGGTTTGTTTTCCCATTTTATTCCTCATTTTGACCCTTAAAGTAGTTTTCTTACTTTCCTAGATGACCATGTGTCAACATGGTGTGATACAATAAAGTGTTGCATGCCCATTAAAGTTCTGTTGTGTGTTCCTTGATTGTATCGCATGCCTCTTGGAGTTTTTTCATATGATACTTTCTAGTATTGCACCCCCCATTGAAAAAGTATCTTATGATACTTGTAAAGTATCATATGTCCTTAAGGGAAGTGTCACCCAATCTCTAAAAGTGTCACACTCCTTCTTGAAAAATGTCATACGATACTTTAAAGTAACATTAAGTGCTAATTTAAAGTATCACTTGGTTGTTGTGAAAACCTGTGCTGATGGACAACAAGAATTTATTGATAAGACTTGGGCTTTTTGAGAAGCATTTTGGGTACCCTCTTAGGTGTTCTTCAATCCTTTCAAGTCACATTTTGAATTTGTAATGTTCTGATTTGGATTTAGTTATGCATCTCCCATTGTCAGTCATTTTGTTTGGTAGTGGGATTTGGAGATTTGTTGGCTGCTCGGATTGTTGGTGAAGTCTTCCATTGCAATTTGTGTGATCCCTAAATGATGTTTTTGTGTGCATTCATACTTGTTAAAAAAATAGCTCTGACTTGTATTTCATCCTTGTTTCAAGGATCTTTAGGCAGGGCATTACATCTTGTATTAGAGCCCATATTCAACCATTGAGATCTCTGTGTATATGTTGTCCATATGGTTGATGTTGCATTGTGTGAGTGTGAGTGTCTTGCTGAGAACTTGTGATCTTTGTTGCTTTGGTACCTACTTGTGATGGACTTTCTTGTCCACCAGATGCAACTAGATTAGTATGAGGAGAAGGAAGTGAGTCTTCCCTTGTTTTGTAGATGATATCGATGTGCCTTGCTTGGTTTCTTTCTTGTGTGACCCTTTTTTTATGGAACCACTAATTGGTGTCCATGTGTTGGCTTTGAGTGGCTCTTTTGTTCTCCTTGTAGAGTAAGGTGCATTGTTTCCCTATTTTCTCCTAATTGTAAGTAAATAAATGAATCTTCTTTGTGATTCTATCTTGTTTCATTATAGTAATGAAATGGTTCCTTCCATTGAGAAATAAGTGTTTATTGTGAACCATTGCAAGAAGTAGGTTTCACATTATATCCTTGGGTTAGTCAATTAAGTCCCAAATCTAATTACTTCTTAAGCTTTTGGAAAAATTGTATTAAATTGATGAGTATTTAAATGTTGCATTGCATGGAAAAAAATAATTAAGGAAATTATTGTTGTTTGCATATGTATGAGATTACTTATGGTATATTGCTTTATGTGTGTGTGTTCTCCTACGTTGCTAGGATGATGTATTCCTTAGCATTGTGTGGTGATTTATCCCTCTTATGTGACTATTCTCAGTCATTACATGTGATGTGATTTGTTGATGCCTTATTTTATTTGGCTAGAGGTACTTTCCTCATGTTGTTGGGCTAGCATTGGTTTTTAGTATTTTTTTCCTCTCTAGGAATAGTCATCAAATTTTATCTATCACTCTCTTTTGTGACTGTTGTCACACTTGAATTATTATTGAAATGATCTCTTTTGTAATTTACTATTGGAATTGACATTTCCCATTTGGACTTTTTGTTTTGGTTCATGATGACTATTCTGAATGTGTTTCTAACTGTCACCCAGTTGTGTGTGACTCTACCATGTTCATCTCGAACCTTTGGTAGTACATACAAGGGATAATATCATAGAGAACATACTAGTGTGGTTGTCATAGATGTAAAGTTGTTAATGTTATTGGATGGTTTAAATGATGATTAAACATAATGATTTTCTAGAAGGAAATTTGCAAAGATATGTACTTATTTTATGGTAAGTGACTCATTTACTTGCTTTAAAAACCTTTTAGTTTCATTTTGCATTAGTGCTTGTGTTATGTTTAACTAATGTAATTTTTAAAGACAAGTAATGATGGTTTTAGTTTGTGAATTACCTTTCATTCCATGTCTTATGTTGTTCTGTGCATGTGTATTCTTGAATGGTTTTGGACATTTTGTCCGTTGCTTGTCTTGGTAACTAGTACTGTTGGTTTTTTCTATGTGATTTTGTCTTGAGCGGTGACTCAAACTCTTCGATATTAGGACTCTCTAAGCTATATCATATTGTAGTCCTCATCATTATCTTTCTAATACTTTTTGAAGGGAGTCAATCAGAGTCTGGACATGAATGTTATGGTCTCTGGAGTGAAGGCAATTTTTGTGCTGATTTGAAATTTCATGCGAGAAACTGGTGGTTATGCACTTTCTTTCTTGGTTCATTGCAGTTTCTCACCTATTTTTTTGAGAAAATTTGTGAAAGACTGTGTTAATGCAAATTTTTTCTTGGGGAACAAGAAGTAACTCTTTTGCAGTTCTGGAGTTGTCGATTGATGTTTCAAGTACCTTTTTCTAGTAGAGGCCAATTCAATCATGACATATCATATTTATGGCCATTCCAAAAGTTTAACTCTTCATTTTATTTATAATGGAAGAGTTATCTAGTCTTTATAATCTACTAGGTACTTGTTGGAGTTTGTTCTTGGGTTTGTGTGTTTCCTATTGCACTGACCCACCCTTGTGAGGTGAAGTGTGGTTTGTGAGAATTCCTTGTTTGAGGATGATGTTGCCTTGTGTTTGGGAGTGACTCAATTCTTTGATCAGTCTAGATTCTCCTTTTTGGATGTTGACTTTGGTGCATATTTGTATCCTTTTCTCTCTTGATAAAGTAGGCTAGTGTGGCTATGCCACTAGCTCAGTTACTATTTTTAGATGAGTATATTGATGGTTGGTGGAATTGTGAGTTCCCTAACATGCCTTGGGCTGATTTAGTGTAGAGGTTGAGAGTGACTCCCTCTTAGTCCTATTACTCTATAGTTTCTTCTCCCTAACATCGTATCTTCTAGAGGATTGTCTCATTCAAGTTCTTATTTACAGTTGACTTGAGGCTAGAGATTGAGTTCAGCAGTAGGTTGGGTGTAGTATTCCTAGCATGGTGCTAGAGGGACATGGTATCGTTGGACACATGTTACCATATTATGAACTGGTATGTAGACAATACATGTTTTTTTCCACTATTGTATTCTTTTCAACCTTGTGGAAAGGTGATATCTTGTCTGGTTGGGTTGTGTAACCCAAGTTCCTAGTGTTAGTTGAGCTTTTGTATCTTAAGAGACTTTGTGATCCTATGATCGGTGGTTGGTAATGGTGAGTTCCTTTTCTAGAGTGTGTAATTTTGTTGGTAAAATGTCATCCACTTTGTTGAAAGGGTGAGTTTATGTGGATTCAAGGATGTTCATGTGTGACATGATAGTATTCTTGGGAATTTGGGATGATTATTCCCCATGATTCCACCTCTTTTGGGAGTGTGTAGTGTGTTGGCCTAGTTTTGTGGTCATGTGTTAGGTGCATGTTGTAGTTGGGCACCTATTGACGAGGTAGAGTGGCTTTTTCCTTACCTTGTATTGTTGACTTTATAGCTAGATGGGTTTTTCCTAGCACATAGAAGGTTCCTTGTTGGAGGACCTTTCTCTTGTGGTTGACCTATTTGGGGGTTGATGTGATGGTTTGAGAATGTTGGAGTGATTTGGTTTGACTTGTGGAGAGTTTTTTGAGTCATTCCTATTGCTTAGTTTTGATTTTTGCTTCTTGGTGTATTTTGGCTTCTATTCTTGGATTACAAGCTTCCATCAGTAGGCCTAGTCTTTGGGGGGGATGATGTAGTGCTTCTCCCATTTGTATCAGTTGCCTTGATTATGCTTATGGCTGATTGATGAGGTTATGATGTGATTTAAGGTTCATTGAGGTTTGTGCTAGTGGTTACCAAGATCAATGTGGTATCATGAGGTTGTTTCGTGATTACCTTGTGATGTCTATAGAGATTGCACTGTGTACTTCTTACCTGCTACCTTGGAATAGGTTCCTGTAGCAATGGTTAGTCATGTTTATGATGGTGTTTTCTTATTTGTTTTAATTTCCTCCTTGTTGTTGCTTAAACAAACTTTATTAATTATTGCTTAAACAACCATTATTAAATGCTTAATAATTATAAATGGATTGTCCATGTTGTATTCTTTGGTTATATGATGTGGATATTTACCTTGTTATATTCTTATCTGAGAGATATTTGTTACTTATGTTATGTTTTACATTTGAGATGTCTTGAGGGTCAGATGTTATATTTTGATTTTAGTATCATAGATGTTAGACTACTATGTTGCTCAATTGATCATATTGCATGATGATGCCATTTTGAGATGATAATGTGTTTTATGATGATATCTAGTTATCTAGTATTTGGGCATATCACTAATTATGTTATGTGATGGATTTAATGCTATGGTTATTTACTTCATTCCTACATTGTTATGCTTTATGCGAATGTGAGTGATGTAAATAGATTATTTTAATATAATTGAATAAATGGTTAAATTAGGTGTTTATTGCTTTGGCTATGTTATTATATGTGATTGCACTTGATCATGTTGTTTAGTATGTAAGATTTATATCCCTAGCAGTGGCACATGGAGTTAGTGATTTAGCTATTCATATTTTACCAATGTTGTCCATGTTTGGTCGATGTATCCTTATTTTAAGTATTTAATTTATCCTTTTGGTGATTATTGAATCCGAACTCATTTGCATTATGTGGTTAGACCAGCAAGCATGTCTATGCATTTAGAGGTTTGCATTGTCATGAAAGTTGTTAAAAAAATTTCTGTGTTTTTGGATTTTTGGGCTTTTAATTGATTTATTTTAATTTTTGGCAGCTTTTGCATAAATGAATTCCTACTTCTAGGAATTCATTTGGGTTGATTTAGAGTTTAACTAAGTTGGTTGGTTATTTTCCCTAATCAATTTTTCACTCAAAAAGTGAATAAATATCCAAAAAGGAATTTAATTCCTCGCTTCTCACTTTTGAATTAGAAAGTTGGAGAGTAAAACCAAAAATCCTCTTCATAAGAAAATATTGTTTTGCTCATTCTGGAAGCTACAAGCATGGGATTGTCATGATGTTGATCTCATTGGATCCAGCTTAGGGAGATCTTGGCTTGTTGTGACTTTTGGCCACTTCTATGGGCATTCTATTTTTTGGTTTAGTTTCCCATTTTACCCTTTTTGCTGTGAGGTAGGGCACTCCTATTTTATTTTTTCTTCTTTATTTTAGCTTCTATTTTTCATAACCATTTGTTAAGATGCTAAGAACTAGTTTTCCCCTTTATTTCTATTTGTTGGTTCTACCCAGTTGGTTGAGTATGAACATTTCTCTATTTTTTAGGATGAGGGTTTGGGGATTTACACTGTTATGCTAGCTATTTTTGCATACAGTGTCCAACCTTGTTTATTTTTGGATTTTTGGGGTTTTTGTACCCGAAGGCCAAATGGGTTTTAATTTTGAAGTTTTTCCAAAATTTGGAGTTTTTACCTCATTTTGTGTGCTACCCTATTTTCTTGAGTTTTCTTGGCACATTGTTGGTCATGGACATGGATCATCTATTTGGACGTTAATCAGACCATTGTTTCACTTCTATGTTTGTATTGGGATGCATGTCGCATCCATACTCTCGATGTTATGTTCGGTTGAGTGATTTTTATACCTGTTGTTATGGTTTCTTTTGGGACCCTTGTTATTGTTTCATGGACACTAGGATTCGTGTAGAATCCATACTCCTGGATTGAGGCCGGTTGAAAGAGTTCATGATGCTTGGTCTTATTGTATCATTGAGATTTATGTAGAATCCGTACTCCTAGATTGAGGCCAGTTGAGTGATTTCATGATGTATGGTTTTATTGGTTCTTGGGATTCATGTAGAATCCATCCACTAAAAAAAAAATTTGGTTGAGTGATCTTTTGCATTATGTTCTCATCTAGTCCTCATGTATGATCTTCATGATGATGGTGCACTACACACGAATACATCTGTCAGGTGACCTGTAGGGCTCAATCTTCTGTGGTACTTTTGAAAGTTGTGATCTTTTGGGATGGGTTGGGAATTTGCATGCCTACAAGCACTCATCATTGCATGAGCATGGGTAAGGTAGAGTAGAATATGAAGGGGCTTCTATTGTTAGGATAAACCACGGACAAAAATAAAAACTACATGCAAATATAACCAATAATAGAAAATAATAGAACACATAGAAATGAACACAAGGCACCAAGATTTAACGTGGTTCACCCAATCCCTGGGCTACATCCACCAAACAACAAGTCCGATCTTATTACAATCTAGTGATTACAACCTGATTACAATCCGTAATCCCTTACAACTCAATACCGCTACAAGAACCAATTTCGTATCACAACATTATGAAAAATACCCAACCCTAAGCCCTTTTATACAAGTATTAAACCACTTTAGGGTTATAACATGTCGGCCATATGTTAGCCATAATATGTCGGCTAACATGTCGGCCATATGTTGGCCATAATATGTTTGCTACCCCACTATTTATGAAGTATGTACAGTACTTTCTTGATCAGTCACCACAATCTAACAATCTCCCACTTGGGAAATGATCAGGTTCCACACTAAACAACAATCTCCCACTTGGAGACTGATCCTATAGCAATACCACTACCACATGGGGCTCCCACTGGATCAAACCATCCTAGACTCTACTATTCTTTTATGCATGTTCAGTCTAAAAGACCAACCGAAGCTGAAGAGGAGTTCAGCTTCTCCCTTGTTACAACCTTTGTCAACATATCTGCTGGATTTTCATTGGTATGTATCTTCTCCAGCTTTAACTGTCCATCCTCCAAAATTGATCGAATGAAATGGTACCGCAACTGTATGTGTTTGGTCTTAGAATGCAGAGCTGAATTCTTAGCAAGATGAATGGCACTCTGACTATCTGTGAACAAATAATTATCCTTCTAAGGATGTCCCAATTCTTCCAAGAAGAACTGAAGCCATATCATCTCTTTGGCTGCCTCTATAGCAGCAACATACTCTGCCTCTGTAGTGGAGAGAGCATTAATCTTCTGTAACCTAGAAACCCAACTCACGGCTGCCCCACCAACAGTAAAGACATAACCTGTAGTACTCTGCCTGGTATCAATATCCCCAACCAAATCTGAGTCAACATAGCCCTGTAAATCAGTAGTAGAACCCCCAAAGTGTAAATATTTATTGGATGTTCCTCTCAAATATCTGAGAATCCACTTGATAGCATTCCAATGCTCAAATCCTGGATGACTCATATACCTGCTAACGACTCCCACTGCATGTGCAATATCTAGCCTAGTGCATACCATAGCATACATCAAACTTCCTACAGCTGAAGCATAGGGTACCTTGGACATCTTATCCTCCTCTTCTTGTGTCTTGGGACACATCTCCTTAGTCAATTTCAAATGACCAGGTAAAGGTGTGCTGACAGCTTTAGCATTCTCCATAGAGAAACGTTGCAACACCTTCTCAACATAATTAGCTTGAGATAGCGTCAATGTTCTATTCTTCCTATCTCTGCAAATCTTCATACCAAGGATTTGTTTTGCTGCCCCCAAATCCTTCATAGCAAATGCATGTGCTAATTGGCATTTCAGCCCCTTAATATGATCCATGTTAGACCCAGCTACAAGCATATCATCAACATATAAACATAAAATAATGTAGCTATCATCATCGAACCTCTTAAAATAAACACAGTAATATGAATGACACCTATTATATCCATGCTCATGCATAAAACTATCAAATTTTAGATACCATGGCCGAGGTGCTTGCTTCAAGCCATATAAACTTTTCTTCAATTTGCACACTAAGTTCTCCTTAACTTTGACCTCAAAACCCTATGGCTGAGCCATATATATTTCTTCATCCAAATCACCATGAAGAAAGGCTGTTTTAACATCCATCTGCTCTAAATGCAAATCTTCAGTAGCCACAAGACTTAAAACTGTACGAATAGAAGTCATTTTAACAACAGGAGAAAATATCTCATCAAAATCAATTCCCTTTTCATGTGCAAATCCTTTTACAACTAACCTGGCCTTAAATCTTTTCTTACCTCCTTCCTCTTCTTTCAACCTGTAAACCCATTTATTCTGTAAAGCCTTTTTACCTGCAGGCAACTTGCACAAATCCCATGTCTTATTTTTCAGCAAAGAGTCCATTTCATCTTTCATTGTAGACTCTCGCTGAATCTTAGTATCCACCTACACAGCTTCATCATAACTTTTAGGTTGACCAGCATCAGTAAGTAAAATAGAATACAAAGAGGGAGAAAACCTTTGTGGAGGTCTAATTTGCCTTGTTGACCATCTAACATTCACTGGTGTGTGTGGTATTTTTTGTTGCAGTTGTTGCACATCATGAGGAATGGCTGGAACATCAGCTTTTGGAGTATCATCCAACACTACATAATCATCTTCTTTCTTCTCATGTTGTTGCAACAGATCTTTGTACAACACTTTCTCATTGAATATGACATCCCGACTTCTAATAATTTTAAGATTTGCAAAATCCCAAAGCCTATAACCAAATTCATTAATGCCATATCCAACAAAGACACATTTCTTTGATTTAGCTTCTAGCTTGGTTCTATTTTCAGAGTCTATATGAGCAAAAGCTTCACAACCGAAGGTCTTGAGAAAATAATAACTCACCTTCTTACCAGTCCATGCTTCCTCTGGAATACCATAGCCCAAAGGAGTAGAGGGACCTCTATTAATCAAATATACTGTAGTATTGACAACCTCCGCCCACATGTGTAAGGGCAACCCAGCATGCAACCTCATGCTCCTTGCGCGCTCCATTATAGTCCTATTCATGCGTTCAGCCACTCCATTTTCCTGTGGAGTCCTTGGAACAGTTTTTTGTCTACGAATACCATTAGTGGAGCAATAATCTTCAAATTCATGACTTCAATACTCACCACCATTATCAGATATGAGACATTTTAATTTCTTACCAGTCTCATTTTCAACCAAGCATTTCCATTTCTTAAAAGTTTGAAATACATCAGATTTCTGTCTAAGGAAATAAACCCATAATTTTCTAGTTGCATCATCAATAAATGTAACATAATAATGAGAGACACCAAGGGAAGATACCTGGGTTGGTCCCCATACATCTGTATGCACAAGCTCTAATTTCTCCTTTTTGTTTTCTTTCCCTGTCTTTACAAAACTCACTCTCTTTTGTTTTCCATACACACAACTTTCACAAAAATCCATATTCACACATTTTAGACTTGGTAAAACTTTCCTTGAATGAAGTACTTTCATACCTTTCTCACTCATGTGCCCAAGTCTATTGTGCCACAGCGCTGTATCAGAATCTACAGCAGCTATTTGTTCTCCCTGCTCAACTCCAGTAATTGTTCCTGAATATTCATTTTTCTTTGAAACAATCAAAGTAGAAGGAACAATATGACCTGTACAAAGATATAAGGTGCCTACTTTCACACCTTTTGCTACTACAAGGGAACCTTTTGAAACCTTCCAATTTTTATCATTAAAAGTAACTACACAACCCTCATCACCGAGTTGCCCTGCTGAAATTAAATTTCTACTTAGTTTTGGAACATGTCTTACCTCATGTAGTAGCCAATGATTCCCATTTTGCAACTTAATCTTAATTTTTCCCTTTCCAACAATCTGACAGGGTTCATTATCCCCCAAATAAACAAGCCCAAAATCCCCTTGGACATAATTAATGAAATAACCTCTATGAGGTGTAGCATGAAATGAAGCACCAGAATCTAAAACCCATGAATTATCAACACTCTCTAAAGATAGAAGCAAAGCATCCTCTTTGGATTTGTTACTTACCACATTTGCCTCCTTGTCTCCATCTGATTTATCTCCTTCATTTTTCTTTCGATTCTAGGAATCTTTCTTTTTGTGCGCCGGTTTCCCACAGTACCAGCAATCATTTGGTCCTCTCGATTGAGACCTCCTCCTCTTTGACTTTCCTCTTGATTTCCCACGATTTCCAGAGTTACTTCCTCTTTCAGTCATTCTGCCCCTGCTTTGTGCATTTAAAGCACTTCCTGATGTAGATCCACCTGAGGATTTTCTACGAGTTTCCTCACTTAAAATAACACCGATCACATCATCATATTTTAGGGTACTAGATCTAGGAACAGAATTACTCACCGCCATTACCAAGCCATTCCAGCTTCCAGGCAAAGAACACAAAATCAAGAGAGCCCAAATTTCTTCATCAAAATTGATACCCACAGAAGATAAATGACTAGTAATAGTATTAAACTCATTTAAATGATCTGCAACAGATCCACCTTCTGCCATTTTCATATTAAATAAACACTTCATGAGAAATACCTTATTTGAAGCGGAGGACTTTTCATACAGTGTCGCTAGGGTTTTCATCAAATCTTTTGTCGTCTTTGCTTTTGTAATATTAAATGCCACTGATGGTGCCAAGCATAACCGAATGCTTTCGAGTGCCTTTCTATCCAAAAGATCCCATTTAGCCTCTGATATAGTTCCCTGATTCTTGGCTTTTCCTTCCAACGGCTTCCATAAATCCTTCTGATATAAATAGTCTTCCATTTGCATCTTCCATAACTGGAAGTTTTGCCCATTAAACCTGTCAACCCTCAACTTACCCTCATCTGCCATCACTCCCACTCAACTATGAGACTCCCACTTAACCATGAGACTTTCCTACAGAGGATAACTGAAAGACAACCTTGCTCTGATACCACTTGTTAGGATAAACCACAGACAGAAATAAAAACTACATGCAAATATAACCAATAACAAAAAATGATAGAACACACAGAAATGAACACAAGGCACCAAGATTTAACGTGGTTCACCCAATCCCTGGGCTACGTCCACCAAACAACAAGTTTGATCTTATTACAATCCAGTGATTACAACCTTATTACAATCTGTAATCCCTTACAGCTCAATACCGCTACACGAACCAATTTCGTGTCACAACATTATGAAAAATACCCAACCCTAAGCCCTTTTATACAAGTATTAAACCACTTTAGGGTTATAACATGTCAGCCATATGTTAGCCATAATATGTTAGCTACCATGTCGGCTACTGCCCACTATTTATGAAGTATGTACGGTACTTTCCTAATTAGTTACCACAATCTAACAATCTCCCACTTGGGGACTAATCAGGCTCCACACTAAACAAACATCTATCTCATAGCTCGATGATCATGGCACCATGGATTGGTAGAGGGAGCTTTAATTAAGTGATAATTAAAGAAAATGTGTGAATGGTAATAAAACTTAAGATGATGAAAAATTTCTATGCGTTGGCCTTAAAGGAGTACCTTGAGTGATGTCCACATTTTTGTGATGGCCTCCAAGGGAGTACCTTGAGAGTGTTTCCACATGTGATCTAAGCTTGGGCTTTTGGATGCCAAGTGACTCTCCATGATGTCAGCCCCTATGGAGTAGCGCATTGAGTGTCTAACCAAGACTTGTAGTTATGCATTGTCTATGTCTTGGATTCAACCATCATACTACCTGGCATGAGTGTTAGCCACGGATGTTTCTTTTGTGTATTTGTGGTTGGATCATTATCTCCATCAGCATAGTGGGTGTGGACCTATAGGTTGCATGTGGTTGGGAGACATAGCTACCTTCACCAATGATAGCAACTAGTGTAAAAAGATGGTCCTTGATCCTAGTGCGATTGTTGCTAGATGTTTTCACTTGGTGTTTCAAGTTCTAGAGTATGATTTCTTGTGATTTATGCTTTAATTGGAATTCTTGTATATCATGTTTATATGATGTTAGTTTTGACACATTTTCTTATTATCATGATTAGCATGTGATAGGTGATGTTATCTACTCGTAGGATTATATTATGCTTTACTTCTAGCATGTTAGATTTGCTTATGCTTATGTGGTAGCATGTTTAAGTAGTGACATCCCTATTAGGATAGTATTGATGAGCTGATCAATGACTTGGGATGTTACGCATGAGGGATGGTTACTGGTCTTATGATGCTATTGACAGTTGGGAGGAATTGTGTACTTAGTTTGGTTATTTGGTTATTGTGATGTTATTTCTATACATTGTGATGTTGCTTATATTCACTACGATGTTCCTTTTAGTATGTTCTTTACTGCTTTAGTTTAGATGGATAGATGTTCCTCTTTCCTATTTCATGGCATCTTGTTGTTTATGCACTCGAGTGTTTGCTCCTTGATCTATGTGGATCTGGTACTCCCTAGTGTGGAGGTTTTTTTTCCTATTTCATTCCTTGTTTTGACCCTTAGAGTAGTTTTCTTACTTTCTTGGGTGACCAAGTGTCAACATGGTGGGATACAATAAAGTGTCAAATGTCCATTAAAATTCTGTCATGCATTCTCTGATTGTATCACATGCCTCTTGGAGTTTTGTTGTGCAATACTTTCCAGTATTGCACCCCCCATTGAAGAAGTATCATATGATACTTGTAAAGTATCATACATCCTTAAGGGAAGTGTCACCCAATCCCTAAAATTTTAACACTCCTTCTTGAGAAATGTTGCATGATACTTTAAAGTATCACCCAATGGTATCACCTGGCTTTTGTAAAAACTTGTGTAGGTAGACAATAGGAACTTTTCAATAAGACCTGGGCTTTTTGAGAATCATTTTGGTACCCTCTTAGGTGTGCTTCAATCCTTTGGAGTCACATTTTGAATTCATAATGTTCCAATTTGGATTTAGTTATGTGTCTCTCGTTAGTCATTTTGTTTAGTAGTGGCATTTGGAGATTCATTGGTTGCTTGAATTTTTGGTGAAGTCTTCCATTGCAATCTATGTGATCCCTGTATGATATTGTCATGTGCATTCATACTTTAAAAAAAAAAAAACATGACTTGTATTTCATCCTTATTTCAAGGATCTCCGAGTGGAGCATTACAAATATAAAGATATTGTTGCTAATGATATTCTTGATGGTTTACCCCCAGTAAGAAGTATAATTCACTGTATGAATTTGATTCCTAGACCTAGTTTGCCAAATAGAGCATGATATAGATTGACACCTATAGAGAATGAGGAACTTGACAAACAAGTGCAAGAGTTTTTGCAAAAAAATTTGATCAGAGAAAGTTTGAGTCCATGTGTTGTACCTAATGTATTAGCACTTAAAAAGAATGGAGAATGGAGAATGTGTACTGATTTTAGAGCTATTAACAAAATCATAGTGAAATATTGGTTTTCTATGCCAAGGATGGATGACATAATGGATTATTTGAGTGGAGCAAAGTATTTTACCAAGATTTATTTGAAGAGTGGCTATCATCAGATCAAAATCAAAGAAGGTGATGAATGAAAGACTACTTTCAAGATAAAAGATGGTTTATATGAATTATTGGTTATGCCTTTTGGTTTGACTAATCCATTAGTACTTTCATGAAGTTCTGAAAAGATTCTTGGGTAAGTTTGTGATTGTTTATTTAGATGACATTCTAATATTTAGTAAGACTAAGGAAGAACATCTTGAGCATATAAGATAAGCATTACTAAGGTTGAAAGAGGAAAAGTTTCTGATTAATCTAAAAAGTGTTCTTTGATGCATGAGGAGATTGTGTATTTGGGATTTTTTATTTCAGCTGATGGATTGAAGATGGATCCTAAGAAGGTTAAAGAAATTTTAGAATGGCCTACACCTAAGAATATGGGTGAGGTAAGATCATTTCATGGTTTGGATAGTTTTTATAGAAAGTTTATAAAGAATTTTAGTTCTATTTGTAATGCTATGGCTGAGACAATGAGAGGGGATAAAAAGGAATTCAAGTGGACAGATGAAGCTAAAAAGAGTTTTGAGACTTTGAAACCAAAGGTTGCTGAATTACTTGTATTGGCTTTGCTTGATTTCAACAAAGTATTTCAAGTTGAATGTGATGCAAGTGGTACTACAATTAGAGTTGTATTAAGTCAAGAAGGTAAACCTATTGCTTTATTTAGTGAGAAGTTGAATGATGCTAAAAGGAAGTGTTTTGTGTATGATCAAGAATTTTATGCTATTTTTCAAGCTTTGAATAAGTGGAGATATTATTTGATTCCATAGGAGTTTGTGTTGTATATTGATCATAAAGCTTTACAATAATTGGGAAGTCAACATAAACTGAATCAAAGACATATGAAATGGGTTGAGTACTTGTAGAATTTTACATTTGTCACTAAGCACAAGAGTGGAGTTACTAATAGATGTGCTAATGCATTGAGTAGAAGACATTCTTTGTTGACTGAAATGAAGGTAGAAGTTTTTGGTTTTGATGAAATGAAAGAGTTGTACGATGTCGATTCTAATTTTTATGAGATGTAGATAGTGTAAAGCAGCAAATCTGACCAATTACATAAGTAATTATGATGAGTATTTCATTTAGGAAGATATGTTGTTCAAAGGTATTCAGTTGTGTATTCCTAGAAGTTTGATGAGCTTGAATTTGATTAAGGAAAAACATAGTGGTGGATTGGCTGGATATTTTGGAATTGATAAGACATTGAGTTTGCTAAAAGAGAAGTATTATTGGCCACAAATGTATAAGGAAGTTCAAAAATTTGGAAAGAGTTGTGGAATTTTTCAAGTTGAAAAAGGAGTGAGTCAAAATACTAGTTTGTATACACCTATTACTGTTCGTAAGAAACCTTGGAGTGACGTCAGTATGGATTTTGTTCCTAGATTGCCTAAGATAGTGAAGTGGTATGATTCTATATTTATTGTTGTGGATAGATTTTCTAAGATGGCTCATTTAATACCATGTAAGAAGACATCAAATGTTGAGCATGTTGCTGAACTTTTCTCTAAAGAGATTGTGAGATTGCATGGATTACCAAGAAGTATTATTTTTGACAGAGATAGTAAGTTTGTTGGTTATTTTTGGAAGACTTTGTGGAAGAAGATGGGTACTAAATTGAAGTTTAGTTCTACATTCCATCCATAAATAGATGGGAAAATAGAGGTTGTGAATAGAAGCTTAGGTAACTTATTGAAATGTTTAGTTGGGAATAAGCCAAGTAATTAGGAGATGGTATTGACACAAGCTAAATTTTCATATAATAATTTTGTGAATAGGAGTATAGGGAAGACACCTTCCAAGATTGTTACTAAAATGAAGCCTAGAGAAGTATTAAATTTAAGAGATATTTCTGGTGAAGAAAAGAGAAGTGTTGTAGGAGAAGAATTTTTTGATTTGATGGAGTCTTTACATAAAGAAGTGAAGTTGAGGATAGAACAATGTAATCAAAAGTATAAGGAGAATGTTGATCAGTCTAGGAGACATCATGATTTTCAAGTTGGTGATGAGGTGATGGTTTATCTAAAGAAATGAAGATTTCTAGTTGGAACATACAATAAGTTAAAGATGAAGAAGTTTGGACCTTGTAAGATCTTGAAGAAGTTTGACAGTCATAATGCTTATGAAGTTGAGTTACCTAATGACATGGATATATCTCCTATATTAAATTTTTTTGATCTATATAAGTATCATGAGTCAAATGATGAAGTTTTTGTACCTGATAATTATATTAAGAAGTAGATTGAAGAAGTTGAATAGATATTGGACTAGAGAATTGGTAAGAGCACAAGAGGAAAAGATTACTATGAATATCTGGTGAAGTGGAAGAACAAACCTATGAAAGATACTTCATGCATTTCTCAATCTGAGTTGGATTCAGCTCAGGTTGTGACATCTCAATGATTTAAGAGAATCATTTCTTCCAACCCTAGTTGTTTGATGCAAGAGAATCTTGGGTTGCACTGCTATCTTGCATATTTTTAGTTCTTATATTGCTACTAAAATTGTGTTCTGCTAAAATTGTGTTTTCTAGTTTATGGGTGCATGGTGCAAATCATGTAACTAATTTTCCATAATGAATGAAAGGCTTTTCACTTGAAGGATTGAAGAGGGCCTAGAGTACTATATATGGTCCAATGTGTAAGTTATAACTCCTTATAGTTAGGAGATATGGAAATTCTCCCACACTATCAATTTTTGGCAGTTTTGTGTGATAGTTTATGGCTTGACTTTCAGGTTGGATGCACACTATTTCTTGATGAACAAGTTTTGTGCACTTAAGGAATTTTAGAGGACATAAATATCTACCCACAATTCAAAGCACAAGTTATAACTAAATTGGAGCTAGAGGATATTTCAATTTTGCTCAGACACCAATTTTTGGACATTTAATTATTGATGCAGGCCGACTTGTGTCTTTAATGTTAGTTTTATTTCATTTAATATTTGCTAAAAGCCAACTTGTGGCTTCCCCATGTTCTAGAATGATCTGTAAGCCATTTTTTCTAGTATAAATAGAGTGTTTAGGATTAGATTTTTTAGACAATTAAGAATTTAAAGAGAGGATTGGAGAGCAGAACTAGAAAGTTCAAATTTGCTAATGGATGTTTGTATATGAATGTATTTGTATCTATCCATAACCCAGAAGGCTATATAGTTGGGCATGTATGTTGAATATTTGAAGAATAAATAAAATTATTTTTTTACTCTTCTTCCTCCTTTTGTTGTTATTCTTTGTGTTTGCTTCTGTTGTGTTAACTCTTGCAGGGTGGTTCATAAATCTGGGTGTGCCATTGGCCCTAGTTTTGCCTATTCATCATTACATCAAAGATCTAAAGAGAATGTATACAATTTAAAAGATATCAAAAATACTAAAAATCATGAAGATGTTTGTCTTATGAGATAGGTGAATGAAAGTTGGTTATGGCACAAAAGGCTTGGGCACTTGAATTTTGACAACTTGATAAAAGTTAGTAAGCATCAGAAAGTAAGAGGTATGCCATGTATAAGTAAGATAGAGAATGTTATTTGTGAAGGGTGTCAACGTGGTAAAAAAAAAAAGGTATCTTTTCCTTCAAAAGAATATTTTTCTTCTAAACCATTGCAATTAGTACATACTAATTTATGTGGTCCTACAAGTACAATGTCAGTAAATGGTGAAAAGTATTTAATGCTTTTTATCGATGATTATACAAGAATGACATGGGTAACATTCTTAAAACATAAATTAGAGGCATTTAACAAGTTTAATATTTTTAGGAAAATGGTTGAAAATGAGTCAGACATGAAGGTTAAATGCTAAGAGTCAGATAAAGGTGGTGAGTTTACTTTCGATGAATTTGTTGATTATTGTGAAAAACATGGCATCAAAAAACAAAATACAACATTTAGGACACCTCAACAAAATGGAGTTGTCAACAGAAAGAATTGAATAGTGAAAGAAATGGAAAGGAATATGTTGGATGAATCTAAAGTACCAAAAAAGTATTGGAAAGAAGCAGTTCAAATAGTAGTATATACTTTAAATAGGGCACAACTAAGGGTAAAAACTATGTACACTCCTTATGAGTTATGGTATGGGCATCTGGCATTGGTTAAGAATTTTAGAATTTTCGGAAATAAATGCTTCATTAAAAATTCTAATGATAAAATAGGAAGCTTTGATTCAAGATGTGATGAAGGAATCCTTTTAGGATATTCTTCTCAAAGTAAAGCTTACAAATGTTTTAATAAAAGGTTGAATAAACTTGTTGAAACTATACATGTGAAAGTGGATGAAGTTTTGCAACATAAAAAGGAAATAAGAATGGATAATACTTTACTACGAGAGATAAAAGATCAAATAGAAACACCAAAACCCATAGGTACTATTGGGTAGTCATTTTACATAAGGTCAATGACAGGAATCCATTGCACAATTCATCTCTTGAAAAGATAATCTTTTGAGGATTAACTCTAAGGTTCAGTATTTGTCTTGTGACATACCAAAATTTGCCCAATTGAAGATAAATGTGATTGTTCACGAGGAGGCCTTTGCTGGTTCTATTATGATTTTGTAATGAAGTAAATATTTTTGCTATCTCAAAATATCACACAAAAGAACAATATTTTTGTATTTTATAATTTTTTCAATGAATGAAATTCTAACAATGCAACTAAAATGAGTTCCTATTCTAACAAGGGGTTAGCAAAGAAAATAATGAAACTGAAAGCATATAACATGAAATTGAAATAACTTGAAACTAAAATCCTAAAAAAAATAAGCTATAGAAAATGACATGTTGTGAGTTAAACTTTTGAAGAAATCAATAGGAAACTAATGAAAATAGGAGTAGCGCTTCTTAGAATCCACTGATGCAATCGTCAATGAGAAACTTTAACAATCGTATGATATTTCACCTTTCATCAAATTGCAAGGCCACGAAAAGTGTGCTCATGCAAGACAAAAGCTATGCAGGAAAAATTTGATGATCTCTTCTCGAGCTCATTATGTTAACAAAATTTGTAAATCTATAGAAAACACTAGAACTAAAATATCACACAACTAGAAACAATGCAATAAACCTTTGGCTTAATCACAATCTCATGAATAATATCCACAAAACAATGACACATCCAGAAAAGAATGACTACACTCCAAATGTGAGCACCAAAAGCATAATTTTATTGCATAATAACCGTGGTCCTTGTTACATTTTACAATGGGGTATTTATAAGAAATCATCTCCTCAATTTGTGTTGAGAGTGAGAGATATCTTCATGCAATAAAATGATTTTAAAATATTAAAACAAACTAAATACATATAGACTAACAATTAATCTAGTGCTTAGTGGGATTCCATCCATATTTTATTCATTAATTGGATGCATGAACCCTTTACATGTCAAAAAAAAATAAAGTATGAGAGAGAAACTAATACATTTGGCATCGATTTGCGACAGCTACGTGTTGCAATTATGATATCCATGTGTCGCCACTGCGACAGTAATAGATCTCATTTTTTTTTGTCATAGATTATGACGTCTAGCATATGACATCACAATTATGACACATATCTATTGCTATGCAACCCCTTTATTGTGACTCCAACCCCATCACAATGCTTGTGGCTAGCATCACAATTGTGACACACATCCTAGAAATTGTGACAGCTATTGGGCATCACCATTACAACAAGCTCATCGCAATGCTAGTGGTTGGCATCGCAATTGCAATAGAAACACTGGCAATTGTGATGGTAGTGGGCGTTGCCACTACAGCAAGCCCATCACAATGCTTGTGGTGGACATTGAAATTGCGATGGATACAAAGTAAAACAAATTAAATAAATTGCTAGCTTCTTTTAGATTACCTTTACAATTTTGGTAATTAGATTCTAGTTTTTGTCCAGGCCAGGAATGGCTACTAATTAGAGTGTGCTTGTGTGTTTATGTGATGCAAATAACTTAATATTAACCTTGCCCTCTAGACTAAACATTAGTGCTCTCTATAGATCATCTCTCTTCTTCTGCAACAAAATGCCCTTCAATTTATAACCATCTTAAAAGATGGATTTAATTATGATACCCTAAAGGAATTTCAAAACAAAAAAGCTCATGAAAATGATATGTTTATAAAATAGTTTTTCAGTGATCACCTTATAATGCTTCTAGTTTCCCAAGAAAGAAATTGAGGTGAATTGTCTATCAGTAGTACTTGCTCCGATGGTTAAAATCCAAGGAGCAACATTTGACACACTGCCTGGACTTGGGCCACTGTTTCCTATAGAAAAAACCACAACCCTTCCCTTTTGGACAGCATGGAGTGCTCCAATGGAAACTGCATCAGAAAGGCATAGTAATGCACCCTGAACACCTCCAAGAGATATAGAGAATATGTCTACTCCATCATATATCCCTTGATAAAATGCTGCATGAATATCTACATCATCGCATCCAACTTCTATGCTGCTACTGTTTGACTTCCAAAAAACCTTTTAGGCTGCAACTCTAGCAGCAGGAGCCCCTCCCTTTGCAACTCCCTTAGCATATCCAAAAAAATTTGCTTTTTCCACAAAATTCCCACTAGTTGGGGACAAGGTATGAGATCCATGCCCATTCATGTCTCGAGCTGAAAGTTCTTCCCCTCCTTCAAGAGGCCTAGTTTCAGCCTCAAATCCCTTGTGAAAGTACCTTGATACAATCAACTTCCTGGTGGAGAACAAATAATCTTAAGACACAGGTTTTTGATTCTAAAAATCCACTAGAGATATCAAATTTCCACAATCTAATCATAATTTTTATCATAGATTTTTGAATTTGATTATATTTATTTTTAGTATCAACATTTCAAATCACACTTTGTGATCCATCATTAGAATAAATAGGAAGATATTAAGAAGGGACATTCATCAACAAATCCATTAAAAAGGGACATTCTTCCTCTAATACTTGGAAATCTCTTTTAGGGATTAGTTATATCGAGGGTATATACAAGTACAATAACCCAACGAATATTTGAAAGCTTAGATCCTTATTCACTCTATCTAATTACTAAAGATCCCTAGTTCTTCTTAATAATTAGAACATCCTACACACACTTATCTATCAAAAACTTTGAATATAAATATAAAGTATCTTCTACACTAATTATTCTAAATTAACATTTGGATTGCTCAAATTTTTTTTGAAAACTTAGAATACTAGATTGGATTTTGTGATGGGTATAAGAGAGTACCTGTTGCAAGTGAATCTAGTGTTATTTTGGCAGATTCCCTCCATTGTGAAGGAATGGGGCGATAACCCTTGTCACTAAAGCTTGTAGATTCAAGCCACACACTTGATATGAGCTATAAAAAAATTAGCTATATTGCATTATATATGACATAATCCCCTGTATATATAGTCTAACAATAGGGCTTTTGATGAGCTTCTACCTAAATCCAAGTTGGCAATAATGACATCTTGTCTAAATTTTGTTTTGTTCTAGAGTGATTGCGAAGGATTTTTTGATTAGCATTTTCTAGGCCCAAGAAAGCCCACAAATAAGTAGTCTGAAACTTTTGCAGACTGTTAGGAACCATGAATATTACTCATGGGAGCTCTGAAGCAGAACTATTGTGTTAAAAATCTTAAACATATAGTTTGCCAATACATAATGAGAAGAAAAAATCATAGTTGTAGGAATTTACTTGAAATGGCAAGAGCATGATCTTTCTAGAGTTGAGCAGCAAACCCATTAATAGTTTTAGAGTATGAATAGAAGATTGACTCCTTGGCTGCATCCTTGCTGAAAAAATTAGACAAAACAGTCAAAAAAATGGAGAATTTATGAGAAAAAAATGAATAACTGCAATCCATAGAAATAGAGGAATAGAACAAATATCATTTTTCCTTGATAAGGCTAAAGTAGGGATTTGGGGAGGTTTTTAAATGTTTCACATTCTCAATTAAGTTACAATAAAGAGGGATTTAACTCAAAAATGGATGGTTGGAAGGATAAAAAAATGAAAGAAACGATTGATTAGTTTGAGTGGTAGATTTTTTTCTTTCGATTTGATTGCAATCTATCATCAAGATAACAAAATGCTGATCCAAAAAAAAATATACAATCAAATTCAGGAACAAAAATCTACATATCAATAGACCTATATAATATGAACAAGAAAACAAAAGTATTTCAAAAATTTATCAAGAAAAAATATGTTTATGATTGTATTTTATAAATATTGTTGTTTAAGTTTATAATCACTAAATAAAAAATTGAGATTTTAGAATTGAATCAAACAATATAAATTCTGAGGATTATCTAAATGATGGGTAAAATAATCTTTAAAAAATATGTAACATCTGATTTATGTAAATGAATCTGAAAAATGAACAGTCAGTATTACATAAGCATAGAATTGTTTTTTTATAAAGGACTCAAATTATAGTGCATAATTTGATCTATTATATAATCAAGAAAAAGAATATCAGAAATTCACATATTCCCCTTGATCCATGTAAAATCTAATGGACTCTTGTAAAGCAATGGGTTCAGAGGATTATTTTAAGTTTTATACAAAATATATCTAACTAATAGGCCTTTGAATTTTATATCTATTACCTTCCCAAAATAGATGACATGACTTCATAATGAGACTCTATAGCCAGATGAGCCCTCACGCTTCCTTTATAATGTTCTCCCATGGGAATCACATAACACTACCATCAACCAAATCAAAATTGCATCATGCCATTCTTTCTTATAAAATTTTATATAATTCAGAATGGCCATTCTTAAACATCAGACATCAAGAGAAAAACAAAGCTTAAAAAATAAGTAGACTTTGATTATTTAATATTTTAAGCCTAAAAATCAAGCCTTAATGTGTGATGTTTAAGTCATCCAATCCAAAACAGCTATAATGATTCAACTTTAATCACTACATATGATGTCTTCTCCTGACCCTCCCACTTTCATCTAAACAGCATTGTAAAGAAAATATATATGAAATCTATATCATATATATCCTTCTTAGTTATAATCATAGAGAATCAGATATTAAATTTCTACTATTTATTATAGTCATAGTGATTGGTTTCTAGATTCAATTCAGTTAAGATTTTTATCATCACATAAAACTAATCTCTTAAGATTTGAGAGATACAATCGACAATTCTAAAAGATGAGATAGGTAAACATTCTTCCTTATGAATACATTATTTCCAGAGCTATATAATTAGATTGGAAATTTTAAAAACAATATACTTTTCTACTTGGATAAGGAAAATTGAGCATGAAGATAATACTTACCTTACCCATAATACTATGATGTCGTCTTATTCCCACCCATTCATAAGTTTTCCCATCAAAATAGTGCACAGTTTTCATACTGCCCATATAAATTCACAAGAAAAAACAATAATGACTTTAGGACTCGATTTGTATACTGCTTAAACAATCCATGATACAAAAAAGTGGAAATGAAAGTAAGGTTTGCGATTTTTTTTGAAGATTGAAGTCTCCAATTTAGGCGTAGTTACAATTAGGTGAGACGCTGAGTCTATATAATTTCTCTACCAATTTTCTTTAGCACCTTATGATAATTATGATAATCATATCATTGGTGATAACATAGTCCCAAGACAGTGTTGAGATCCAAGGATGCAATAAAATGTATTAGTAATGTATTAGTGAATGGGCAAAGTTGACTAATGAATTCCTCCTCCTAACACACATTCTTTGTGATTGTATACATCATCCTCATACATGAATTGTTGGGAGGGTGATGTTGGAGAATTGTCCACTAGATTTGCTAAGAAATTCTCTAGTCTTGTAATGTTGTTATTCCCATATGGGCTCCCCCCTCTTTCCAAAAGCAATATTGTGAAGTTTTGTGAAAGTCTTGCTACTAGTGGACATCCTATTGTTCCACCTCCCACAATTATGTAGTCATATGTCACTACTGTGGGAGATTTTGTTGCCTCCCTTATGAATCTACCATGGTGTGGCACTATCATTGGTTATATTACACACACAAATCAATGCTTAGGGCCAATGGGTGTATATAACAAGATATAATACCCATTAATTTGTTAACTAGGAAGAAAGAAATCATTGAATATATGTGATAGTTTTTAATCTAGAATGAAGATTGTGAGAAATGCTCCCATAAGTTGTGGTGTAATTTGGTTGTCAAGGATGGTATAGAAGCAACATGAAACACTAGGTGGAGTAATAGAAAAAATTTCTCAGCAATGAAAGATGGAAGAAAGTAGGTTGATCATGCACTTAGAGCCAAGTTGATGAGTAGGTTTGAAGTAGTGATTTTTAACATTAGGCAGTTAAAACTAATAACACAAATATAAAAACATCAAAGCATCAAGAGCAGGTATTGAGCACACCAACATTGCCTCAAGAAAAAAGAAATCAATTTTCAGACTAGTAGATCATGAAAAGATTGTTCCCTTATGTACCACTGAAAATAATTCTATTGATAGGTAATATCAGTTCAAATCCTTCCACATTAAGGATTCTTAGTATGCACATAACTCTAGAAAAACTTGGATGTCTACATTGAGATCATGCCCACAACAAGCATAACCAAGTTAGATAGAGATGTTCCTCTTTAGGAAACTTTAGAACATGAATCATATAACACTAGTAAGAGGAAATCAGAAGAAAACTATGCACACAAATTGAAAACAAGTTTTTTGATTAAACTTTTGGATCCTTTTTCTTTCTATAATACATTATTGAGTGTGATTAGAAACGTCCATAAAATTAGTTTAATCTACAATAGGTCATTGAGATCCAGTAAATCAGTTTAACCTACAAGATTGCTTTCAATTATAATGGACTGCAGAGAACTCATATCCTTAATAATATATGGTATTTAATTTTCAAACATGAATTTCCTAAAATCTCTTATAATTTTTGAACATTGATTATCTCAAAATAAATTCAATGTAAGCACTGTTCATATATAAAACACAATTATAACTTCCAAGCATTAAGTCTATGTTGTGCAATTCATTATCCAAATTACTTTGGCACTCACTGATACTGATTAACAATTTAACCAAGACTAATATAAGAAAATTATGACCGATCAACAATTCAACCAAAAATAATACAAGAAAATGATGACCTCATTTTGTGAAGCCACAAATGCAAAAGCTACACAATACTACAAACAAAATTAGAACCTTCTTCTTAATCTCCATATTCTTTTCCTTGCAACCAACACTCTCATTTAGCTACAAATCAAAACATTAAGATATGCTCTATATCATATGCATATCATCCAGACTGAACATAACAATAGACAAAATGTGTATTCTACATTGACAAAATGACTAATATTAACAGTGATTTAATAGACATAGAAAGTTCATGAAATTTTCCATGCTTTCATTGTGAACTCAGTACCTACAAGCCTACCACATCCTAGTCAATGAAAAACTATAGTTAAAAAAACAAATAACAAGAATGGTCCTTTTCATGCTGAGGTGCAAGAGAAAAGACCTGCCTAAAGAAGAGGGAAATGCAACCAACGTGAGCATAAAATTAGTAGATTTTTCCCAGCTACATTTACTAGATCACCTTTTAGATATGCTTAATTTACTTTGCATGGTTCTAATGTTTGGAGATATTTAAGCTTTGCTTGAATGAATTTGTCTATGATTTTTTCATGGCCTAATCAGAAGTTTATATTATTCAGCAATTCATTAGTCAACTTTGCCCATTCACTAATACATTTGGCATGGATAATACATTAGTCCCTAGTTAATTATGATAATCGTATAATTGGTGATAACACAGTCCCAAGACAATGCTGAGATCAAAGGATGCAATAAAAAGCTACAAGTTTAGAACTTCATGATAGTTCAAAGCATGAAGCCTTAGATGCATAGGAGAACAGTTTAAACATAGGACAAAATAGAGAAATATTTAGTATCTTATTGAGCTTCACTTTGTTTCAAGAATAGTGTAATATTTTCTACTAAATAGGGCCAACCACGTGAAGGTGGAAGCTCATTTGGTCCCACCCCCCTCCCCCTAACATCACTCTACATTCCCTGTTAACATCTAACATTCATTCATTCTTTCAACCATTAATAAAATGTAACATTCAATCAATACCACATGATAACATTCATTAACACATTATATTCATAAACATGCAACATTCATCAATATTTTGCATTAACACATAATTCATGAACATTCATTAGCACTTAATTAAGTTCATTGAGACATAAAATTCAGTCATTATCAATTAAGGTATGTAGATGACAATCATTTCTTTTTTTTCTTTCTATTTCTTTTTTCTATGTAAGCTCTAAGAGGAGCATCAATGTTATTTTCTCTGTTCTTGATGATCTCAAATTCCTATGTTGTTGCAAAGGGGGGTCCTCTACAATAACAAATAAAAGAGTTAAATTAAAAATAATTTATTATAATTGTTACAAGTATTTAATTATTTTAAATTACATAACAATGGCGCTCTTTACCTGATCTGACCACATCATTTTGTTAGGACTCAACATCAACATGATCATGAACATCGACCCCTCGATCCTCTATAGCTGCTATACAAAATGTTACGTTAATACAAACACCAATTGTAATTACATATAAAAAATTTAATAGAAAATGTATACCTCCACCACTGGGATGCACATCATGCGAACCATCAACATTCACAAATTGTGTAGAAGGATTGTCAGGCTGCATTCCAACATCCCACACATTGTTATCATTGCTTGATTAAAACAAATATACTAACTTTATATTGGAACTTAACATCAAATAGACTAATTGGTAAAGTATTCAATTTGAAATAAATTTCATTTAGCTTATTTACCTATGGCTCATATGCATCATTATTAGAACCTTCCACACTAATTTCAGCTCATAGCCATTCAGCCATGGCTCTATAGCCTTGTTGGAAGCCAATTCTCTTATCCTCTTCTATGAGGCATCTCTTGAACTCTAAGGCCTGCATTTTTGCATGGTATGGTGAATTTTACTTGCATTGTTTCATCAACCAATGGAGGGTAGTTAAAATATCAAAAGGAAATACAAAAGTTGCAAAAGTTGAGGATTAGGAGCATAGACAAGCTAGCCTATCCTAGCATTTCCCATAACAATATATAAAAAATTTGATACAATTTTTCATTTACTAATACTTACAACTCGTGATTGAAGTTTCAAAAAACCACCAAAGCCGAGCTTGTATGTCTCGTGCTTTTCTAGTCTTGCCTTTGTTGCCTTTGATGTGTCAGGCAATCTATGAAAAGTTTGAAATATGTTAGATAGTATATATAGAGGTTAATTAGTACATAATTACATTCTCAATAGTATCACATACCTTGTTGTACTCTCTACTAGTGTAATATTATTTTTCTTGTCAGCTTTATACTTTCCATCCAAAATCAGAGCCTGCCACTCAGCCTCAGGAACATAGGGCGAACACTCGTACCTGGGGTTATCCCATAAATTGTTTCTATACCGGTCCCTAATATACTTCAAAAATAAACTAGCTTTTTCAAGGAGCTTGTTTCTCTCGAATGCATGAGGTCCAAAGAGTTGGGTCTAGCTCTTTATAAGATCATCCTTCAACAGTTTGTCTTGGTTATTCCAGCTTTTAAGTAAAAAAAAACATGTTAGACTCATAAATGAAGTAAAGCTACCTTTAATATAGTTCAAGAAATGGATGAAAAGGAAAAATATTCTAGCAATGATATGAAATCAAAATAGTGGTTTGGGGTTTTAGTTAGGATATGATGTTTCACCAGGTACGCAGGGTGGGCTTGAATATTCACAAACACTCATCACCAAGTTTTCTCCAAAAAACATCATTCCCTACAAAACAATCATGGGATCATTAGTTGATGAAGAGTGATCAAAAACTAAATTACTATTATATCACTATAGAATAATAACTTAAAAGTACCTAGAACTTTGGCTACTTTTAATGGCATGCCTTCATCATTGCTGACGATCAATATGACATCCTTCACTGTTCTCGTACTAGGAACATAGGAACATCTAAGAAATGATGCTACAACTCCTATTGCAAAAATTTTCATAAGTTCCATAAGTCTTTGTCACAAAGTATAAAAGAACAAATGATAATTAATGTTAAAAAGTTGTAAAAAACAAATTGTTGAACTTTGATAGCGCATACAATTGCAGGAATTATCTTTAACCTCTAGCTGTTATGTTGTTCTAGTTGCAGTCTACTCTAAGAATGTCATAAAGTAGCCTTGCAAAAAATCATCCATTAGTTTTGATGAGGATTCTCATAAATTTTACATAGAGAATGTTGATTTTCAGTGGATTTGAATATCAGAAGTTGAATTGTAGCATCAACTCAGGCATGAGTTGTTTGGCATAATGCCAAAAGAAGTTAAAGTTGGGGAGAATGCATAAAAACTATTTGCTAAAATGTTAAAAGAGATTTTTTTTAAAAACATCAAGTGCATGCTGTTTGAGTGAGGTTTATCTAGGAAGAGAAAGCCTTTAGTTTCAAAGTCCAAAAATCACATTCTTTGCTTGAACAAGAATAGTAGGAGCCTCATATACAAAAAATTGAGAGCCATATTGTGGAATCTAATTGTCATGTTGAAGTATCATTTCAGCCTTCAACTAAGCCGTATGGCAAAAAATGTTTTTAATGTGAAGATGGTTTAAAGGCTAGTCATGATACATTTTTGATATCTGGGCAATAAGATGCTACTCAAGGATGTATGCAATCTTGTGACTCATCTGTTAGGTCACTTTCCATCAAGTAGAAGGGGTAAGTTGAAGTTGTCATTATGGAAGCATATCAAGCTTTTGCTACAAGATAATTGGCAAAGCTTCAACTGAGAAGGGAATTGCTTGGAAATCAAATTTCACTAGATATGGTTGAACATCTAATCAATGATCTTGAATCTTAACATTTATTTCATCTCCAACTAGCTGTAATTCTGTGTAGTCCTAGGTGCATTAGTGCAATGTTCCCTACAGACAAAATAAGGAATATAACCAACTCTAAAATGTCACTGTGGATTCCTGAAAAGGAATTCTTTGACAATGTGGAAAAACTAGCTTAGGAAAATGCTTTTTAATGCTAGTTGTAGAATTGTTATACCATATATGTTTTACACCTTGCAATGGCATACTTTTGATCATCATTTCTCCAAATTGAGGGCTTGCCATGTAGATATATATGGCAGATGGTCTTATGAAATATCACAAACAAAAACATGGCTTGGTCATCCAGGTGCTAAACAGAGTTCATCTGGAGAGTGTATAGGACAACTAATCATATTAAGATCATAGGGAATTTGAGGCCAAATTTTTTGAAAAGTTTGTAAAAATAAAAATGGTAAGAACATGGACAGAGATATTTATAGCTATACAACTCAAATAATGGCTTCGGCCTCCAAGCTGGTTGAACTTTTGCATATATACAATGTTGCACCTGAAGAATATTCTCCACTTTCAACATGACAGGACTAGGCAATACTCTATCAAATAGGAGCCATAATGCATGTATTTATCGATTAATTGTAGTGAAGATGTTGCAGCTCAATATGCACACCATTTTAATTATGAAAGAATTAACCACTCTATAGTCACAAAAGGTATGCTAGGTCATGACATGAGGGATATAGGCTTAAGTAGAAAGGAATTGGACCTCAAAACATAACAAAATACCAGAGATTAGCAAAAGATAGTCAAATGAATAGACATGAAGAAGCAAAGTATAACAATTCATCATATGGCTTCCAATGGAGATAGTGATCAATGTCAAGATAGCTAAAGGAAGGAATAGATAGGAAAATTTATAGTTGCTACAATCTGATGAAACACATGAGCTTCCTAAGGCATCACAAGGATATGAGGCTATACATCTACGTGTCAATGTTGAGAATACTACACAAGAATGTGTACCCATACCCTTTTATGCAAGCTAATAGCTCCATTCCTCATCGATATGGTGGAACAAGCATAGGTTAAGTAGAAGCAAACATTTGTTGGAACTTGTAGGTGGAAGAATTGGCATATAGGAAGCACATTCACATGCACTACTATCTATAGGAAAGGCCATGCATGCCCACCAAATATATATTAAGCCATAACAAAAATTTTTAAAGCCATGAAAGCATTAGTGGTTAGTGTAAATTTGTTCAGGCTGCAGTGAACAAGTATAATTTGTGCAAGCTTGGTGTACTCATTGAAATAGCAACTGAATAGGAGTTGACAATTGTAACACTCAAAAGAAGGTAATGATTCATGAAAGAAGATGTTAAAAATACACGAAAAAGTAATGCTTGAGTTCAAAGACAATAGACATGTGAGTCTGGTTAATCATTCACGTGAATTATAAAAACCAAAGGTGTATCAAATAAATAGTTGTAAAAAAATTGTGAAAAAGTTTAAATGTTGAGTGACTACCAAAGGGGGTTCATTATAATCTACATTGTAAACAAATAACACTTAAACACATAACAGAAGAGAGAAAAAGAAGGATTTATGTACCAGTAGATGGTGCAACAGTCAATGCCTGTAAGCTGCATGTTCTCGACTTAGTAATCAGAAAGAGATTTTTGGTTGTCCTAGATGCAGGCGGAGTCATCATAGGATATGAAGCTGAAGAATAAAATTATTAGAGCATGCATAAATATAGAACACGTGGACTAGCATGGACAAGATTGTTAGAGCATTAAAAAAAAGGATTGTTCGAGCATGTATTGTCAATGATTATGATAATTCCTATATATATTCAGTGGAAAACACAAGTGGGGAATGGAACATGCGATCTACCTAAACCACCTGCAACACCCTCATCATGGGAATGGGACTCAAAATCATGCAAAAAAACTCTATAAAGACAATGCATCCATATTTTAATTAATTCCATAAAAGAGCATAACATAAAAACCATTATTGAACTCTTGTTATAATTAAAAAATTTATTAATACTTACTTTTAAGGTTTTAGAGGTGTGCAACAATTCAGATGCCCTATCTTTTATTTCATGAGTAGTAGGCTTAATGGTTTCCAAACGTATAATTTCTTTACTAATTTTCTTTAGCAACTTTTTAATCAAACTGATCGGGTCATTGGTCTCTGCTAAATCAATATAAAAAGGGTCCTCCTTAGGGGGGGCCGCTAAGGGACTACAGGTTCCTTTCCCTTCCTCTGACCACTAGCCCTCTGTGACAACAATAGTATTAGTATTATCAAAATTACTCCAAAACAATGAAATAAACAACATTAAAAAAATAACATTTTGCTTCTATCTAGTTTGCACAATTATAATGAGTTTTACCTACTCATGTGTAGATGAGCCGAGAACATCACCAGCATCCCCTTCGACCGGTTGCTCCATATTGTACCCTTGTGTCAAAGATCAAGTATAAAAATGTTAGCCAAAAATTTATTGACTAAATGGTATGTTGGAGTCATTGATTAGAAGTTGGTTTAATAGTATGTACCATGCCCATGATAGTAGCCTCATTTGTGTCTATGCAGTTCAAATTGTAATCAACAAGAAGCTCTTCCCCCACACATATTGATTTTATCGCACAGATGAATACAGGATTTCCCTCGTGCGCCTCAAATATGTAATTGGGTTGCTTTATAGTTGATCCAGGTCATGTACTATTTATAAAACTCACAATATTCCCTATTGCTTTTGGCCTTCCATCAATGTATATAGCCACACTTTTACTTTGATTATTGTCTAGCTGTTGTATATAATTTTTCGAGAGGGCATACCTATGCATACTTTTTTTTTATTAAACAATATGCATCCAACTTTTGTAATTGTAACATGGTCCAACATACTCCATCAATTCAAAAACTTTGTTGTAAGACACCTTTATGCCGTCCATAGAAAATAGGCCCAAACCATGTAATGATGATGGTGCTATGCGATATATCCTCTCGTTAACACAAAAATCAGTGTTTATTGGAGGAAGTTCCTTGGGTACCCAATGTTTCTGTAGATGTTGGTACCTTAAGGGCACCTCGATGTCACCTTCCATCTCATCATCATAAGAACATGACCCCCCTTGAGCAAGGAAAAATTTCATGCATTTATTGAATTTCCTTCTAGTTCTTTGACCTCTAGTTAATCTCCCTGTTCTAGATAAATTGAATGTCTGTAATGAACCCAAATTGGGAGTCCATCATTTTTCTACAACTTTCCTTCTATTTATATTATTCTCATGATGATTTTGATAATCTTCTTCTCATTGATCGGAGTTTCCTCTTGAACTATACATTTTTCATATTTCTAAATCCCAATCACCTCCTCTAATATAGTTCGATTGGTTTCAATAATATATGTTCGCATTGTCTAAGAATGTGAGGTATCTTCCTTTGCTTGAAGTTTCCATTTATCTCTACACTAATGCTATGGTCTCTCCTTATTACTACTGAAGATATCAGTTGATTATTTATTTTTGAATGTTGGCTTACCTTGTTCCACAGTAGGTCTTGCTTTGTGTAATGTATTTCTCCAAATCTATATTTTGGATAGCCAATAAGCTTAGTAAATATATGTGCCGAAGAGCCACAATGAGAAGGTGCCACTTCAATATCATTAACCACAATTTGAATGGATAAACAATATGACTATTATGAATAATCATATGTTATTGTAATATAACTTATATATATATATATACCATCAAGCTTAATATCATAATGTATATTGTATTATATTGTACCATATATTTGTTCAATCCATAATGTACAATAATATAATTAGTATATATTTATATGTCCAATATTTATTTAATAATAGTGCACATAATTCATTAATAACATTGTTTTTATTTTATATATGTGTGTGTGTGTGTGTTATATTCACAAATCTTGATTACTTTACTAATATTATTAATCTTTAATTTATTATATTTTAATACTATTATCGTATTATAATTATAATATAATATCATAGTGTATAATAACATTATTATTTCATTTATTAATAATGATTTGACCTTTTACATTACCTTATTACCTTAGTAACATATTATTATTATTATATCAATAATATATTATTATTTATTCTTTATTATTCATAATTATTATCATTGTATAATATGTTATTCAAATATTCATATATCCTTCAATTTGGGGTCATCCAACACTTTGATACGAAATTTTGACCATTGCAGAACATAGCCTTGTGGTGTTTAACCTACAATAATATGTGAAACATGTCAAAATTATTGTATCATGAGTTGATAAACATACGGGTGATTAATAAATTTGTACATACTTGGAAATCTCTTAAACCACATGCTAAATCTATTTCCTTTTGTGTAATATTGGAATCTCCATTACGATGAGCTTCTTTAACCAATGAAGATACACCTTCCCATGTTAATGTCCGACCAAAATGTTGACATCGTTCAATCCATACCGTCATCCAATCCAAATTGTTTGCAATATACAAATGTAGTGCATCCCACTCTCGAGCACCTATACAAAAAATAAAATAGACAACTTACAACTGAATTATTTTGAAGATTAAGAAATAATTAATTACAATAACATCTTATAATTTATTACCTCTCACTTTCCTCAATGTACCTTTCCCCATCAAGTACTCCCCTTCTAATTTTTTAAAAGGCTCGAGATCCCAAATGCAATCTACATAGATATTTGATGCAAACTTAGGAAGATATTTAGTAATGTACACCATAGTCTGGTATACCATATATCCCTCTACCATAGAACCCTCAGGATGTGCTCTTTTTTGAACCAAAGCCTTCAATGATTTCAAGTGCCTCTCAACCATCCACATTGACCTAGTGTGTACAGGTCCACACAATTCAATCTCCTCAACTAGGTGTATGAGGTAGTGTTCTTGTGCATTGAAAAAAGTTGGAGGTAGAAACTTTTTCATTTCACACAGTAAATGAGGAATTCTTCTCTTCCAATAGTTTATATCTTCTATATGGATTTCTTTAGATGACAACCACCTACATTAAGAGATTCAAGTCACAAAAAATATATAGATACAAGACTTTACAAAATAATATACAATAGATTACATAGCAAGAAAAAAAAATCATGAATATAATAAATATATACAAAAAATTGAATAGATATTACTACTTACCTCATGTATTTTCCAAGATCGTATATCACTTATTTGATGTTATCGTTGAAGGGCTCTGAGAGAGATAGAGGAAGCACATACTGCAGTAATTATAAACCAATCATTTCATTGTTTTCTAACATAACATAATGAATAGTACACGTAGTTTATGAATATTTTGTAAATACAGAAGAACATAACTTACCTTGATGAAATTATGCCAATCATGCATTTTGAGCCCTGGCTCAAATTCACTTTTTTTTTATATGAGATTGTTTATGTTCGTAGCAAATCCTGTGGGAAATTGAATTTTTCGTATGACTTCTTTTATGGCATCACTTTGCTGCTCCATTAATAACCAAGGAAGGGCACTTATATTAATCTGATCTTTGTTGCTATTTGAGTGAATAAAATTCTTCAATGCATGATTGGATTCATGAATGTCATTACAAATTTTGACAATTTTTTCTTTGGCATGCCTTCCATCCAATATTTTTCACAATGTCTCTGTTATATTCTTTCCAATATGCATAGTATCAAACAAATGCACAATTTTTAAGTGCTCGTAGTAGGGCAACCTGCTAAATTGTTCAGGATAGCTTTTTAGTCCCTTTGGAAGGTTGTCAGTACTGCCTTGACGACCTTCACGATCATCAATTACACAATTAGTAAACAAAAATCACAATAGAAATATATAAATTACAAACATAAACCATTAGGTGGAATGACTATACCTCGACGATTAATTCTATTATATTCCAACTTCCATAGGTGAGGTGTCATTCTTCATGGCTTTGATGTAGTCTCTTCTTTCCCATTGAAAAGATGTTTTTCCGTACTTTGATACTTATGATTCCTATGGAGGAAGTGTCTACACTCATCAAACACCTGCTTTCCTAAAATTTTTGAATGATGAGATTTCATCTTTGGACCACAAACTGGACATGCAAATTTTCCCTTTGTTTGAAGACATACAAGATAATGATATAATTGGATTATTAAATATGTTGATTTTTATAATTAGAAATACCGTGTGCAACTTGAATTCACTATAGCATACCACAAAAATGTGTTAGCCCTAGGGCATCATGTATTGTCCATGCAAGTATTGCATGGAATTGAAATTTTCTTTGTCCTATTGGTCTAGACATATCATACATAGTGACACCATTCCATAACTCCACCAACTCATCAATAAGAGGCTCAATATATACATTCATATCTTTAACTTGATATTTACCTACTTGAATGAACAATAACATTAAATAATTATTGTGACCATTTTACTGCAATATTTGTAAGTACATGTAAATTAATAACTATCAAATGATAAAATACCTGGAACAATCATTGCTAGCATAATGTGCTCCCTCTTTATTGATATCCATGGAGGAATGTTATTGTTGATAACAAAAATAGGCCACAATGAGTAAACAAATCTCATCTCTCCAAATGGATTGACATCATCCACTGCCAATGAAAGCTTGAGATTATGAGGTTCTTCTTTGAAGTGTTGCTACTTTTCCTCTATGTGCATAAATGTCAAACCATCCGCAAGGATTCAAATAATGTCATCTCAATTTCTATTGCGTGCATGATAATCCATAAATTGAGCCAAGCTACTACACCTGAATAATTGTCGCATCCGTGGAATAATGGGGATGTAACAAAGAACCTTTTGAGGCACCTTTTTTGTTAGTTGATCTATTCAATATCTACTCATATGACATACAGGGCATTGTGTTGCAAATTCATGTTCTTTATAATATATAATATGATCATTGGGACAAGCATGTATTGCTTCATACTCCATTCCAATATCTTTCATAATAGCAAATAATTCTCAATATGAGCAAGGTAGAATATTTGATGGTGGTAATAGAAACTCGCCTATCAATCTTAAGAAAAAAATATAAGTTTTTAATATAAACAATATTAGTGGTACATTGTTCACCCTTGGTTAACTATAAAGACATATATGACATACCTTAACATACGTGACATTGTTATGTTGGATAAGCCATTCATAACCTTCAAGTTCAGCAACAACAATACAATAGAGAGAAGAGTTGTTTGGGAGTCTTTATATAGGGGCTCATATGCCTTCTCAAGTAGAGGTACATCGAGGCTATCATCATCATCATGATCAAATACGCTTGGACTAAATGTGTCATGGATCAATGTATTTATACCACCATCTTCAATTGTGTTTTCTAGTACATGATTGTCATCTTCCAAGGGATCATTATCTTCACCTTGGATATTCGTACCTCCATGTTCCTCCACTTCGAAAACCATATTCTTTGGATTGTTGTGGTTCATATCATGTACTTCCCTGGGGAGATCAACCTATATAAAATTGATTAACATAAATAAACCATGATCATCAACTCATCATCAAGTGATTTCATATGTATATAAATTTTTAAAATGATATAATGAACAACTTACTAGTGGATGACAGTTATGCCCCACTTCAATGTGACCATTCTCCCAACAATGTCTCTAACTGTTTTGATTAGCAGTCTTCTATGTTTTAAGCCCTTACAAATTTTGCAAGGACAATAACATTTTCCATCACCTTTTCTTTCAAGTTAGACCACAACCTAGCAATTGTCTCCCTATTTTGTTCTTCACTTATATTATCTGACATGATCATTCTTCGTAGGAAGCAAAAATTGAGCTATGAAAACTTTGGTCTACAACTTTCACAAAATAAGAAAAATTGTCAAAAGTACACAAATCTTCTTAGACCTAGCTAAATACTTTAATATTTTAAAAATACTTTCTTTGAATTTATTTCTAAGACATTTAACCCAATCACCTTTTATAACATTCAGTCAATTGCTCTAGGAAAATTTGTGGATAAGATTATTTGTAAAACTTTGACCAACCGCCTAAAGGTCTTATTTCAAGAGACCTTACAACATTAAGCCACTAAAAGCAATTTCAAAACATATAAGCTAAAAGTCTAGTTAAAATATACAGTACATTAAAAAATATACAATTTTCATACCCGAGCGCACGGCTATAACTCGTGCAACGACCTTCTTTCTTAGTTGTAGAAGCTCTCCAACAATCAAATTATACAAGCTACAAGGCCTAACAGCAATTTCAAAACATATAAGCTAAAAGTCTAGTTAAAATATACATTAGATTAAAAAAGATACAATTTTTATACCCGAGCGCACGGCTATAACTAGTGCAAGGGATTCACATACTCTTCCCCTAAAGGTATCCTGAAGAACAAAAGCCACTATTCTTGAGTTTGTGAATTGCACCTCAAGATGAATGAAGATTAAAAGGAATGAAAATTGTTTTCATACATTTAAATCAGGATATAATATTTATTCATAAGTATATACCTTGCAAGCACTTATAATTGTTGTTATATATGTTGCAGGAAAAGAAGAACTTTACATTGCTTTAACTTGCCATTGATGAGTATCATCTAACACTTTTAGCAAAATTTTACTTAAAAATTTTATCAATTTTGCCTCTCCATAATTATACTTATTAAATAAAATAAACCACACAATTATCATTTAGTACAAGAGAGTTATGTTCATATGTTAAGAGACAATTCATTTTCTGTTATGAAAATCTGGGGATGCCAAATGCTTTCTAATCTATTATATTCACTTTTGTTCTAATTTTATCATAGTTAATTTCAATGTAAATTAAGGTTATCCTTTTTCTGAAGAATGATATTGAATGGTTTGTCACAGGTATGTGCTTCATCACTCGGTGAGATTTCTACTAAGGCTCAATTAGATGAGAAAGCCATGATTGAAGAGGCCTTAAATTCTGTAGCCGTTGATATGCCAACCATTCATCCAAGTGCTACTAAGGAACATGGTGAAGTAGAGAAACCAAAGTCTTCAGAAAAACCAAAGGAAATGAATGAACCACTTGAGGAAGATGGATGCCAGTTAGGTAAGGTTGATTCTAGTGAAAAAAGACTTGAAATTTTTGAAACTCCTGTGACAAGATATAACTGAAGAGGTTCAGATGCACCTGGTGGAAAAGAAGGAATCTCCAACCATAGTTCAATCATCAATTGAGATCCTATCTCAGAGTGAAGATATTGTGAAGCAGCAAGAAGGGTTTCTAATTATGGAGCTGGTTGTTGGAGCTGATGCTAATGCTAATGCTTCTAAAGAACCCAAGTCTAAAGAACTGATGTATTACCATAGAATGATCAAATAGTCTTCTATATGATTATAAGCATGCAACATGATTGTAACCTTGATCAAGATGATACTATAATGTGTCAAAATTCATAAAATCTTCCACAAAGGACCCAAATCAACACAAAACCAACCTAGAACTGATGTATTACCATAAAATGACATAAAGATGCATGGTCTAGGTTTGTAATGCACTTTTCATAATTTCCCAAAACCTTTCAAACAATTTTCTATATGATGCGACATGATTGTAACATTCTTATTGTAATAATGCCAACTACTAAATAGAGGACCCCAAATAGCAAGAATTAACTACCAAACAATATTAATATTAAAAAATAAAATTTTATAATAGAAAAATGTGTTTTTAAAGTGTAGATGTAGCCTATCATGTTGGGGACATGTATTTGTCACTAGGACTTCCAAGACATCTATAGTCATCCTTGGGACACCTTGGCATGCCCCCCAATTTTGGGCGTAGTCCCCAAGTTTTTAGGACATTCTTTTTTTTTTTTCAAAAATTAGGACGTGGGAGGGGTGTCTATTGGTGGTTCCCAAGACTTGGAAATGTCCTCGGTGTTGGGACAAGAGAAATTAGGTCGGGGATGCATCCCAAGTAACATTGATAAAATTATAGAGTTAGTATGGTATGCTATTTCATGGTCTATAACGATTGCTAGATATACACAATTAAATCTGTTGCAAATGCCTCATAAACTAACAATAAAATGCCATTAGCAAGAATAAAGCCAAGTTCTAAAACCTTTTGACCATTATTAGAGCATGTGGAATTAGAGTTGTAAGCCTATGAAATATTTGAAAGGTTTCTTTACTAGATGTGGAATGGGAGTTGCAAGCCTATGAAGTATTTGAAAAGTTTCTTCACTATATGTCAACTTGTGGGACATATGATTGTTTTATTCTCATAAAATTAATCTATGCTTGTGCCAAATGGGAATTTTGACGAGTGGATGTCCATTAAAGCTCATGCCAAATTTAGAAGTTTATAAAAGTGATGAAGGAGCATAAGTGGTTCTTCACAATCTTGAATCAACCAAAAACATTTTCTTTGAGTTTGTTCCTTTTCATTCTAGTTCTATGTTTCTTTCAACATTATTTTGAATTGGCTGGTTCTCTCATGTAGACCTGTTTGACATGTTCCTCGCACCGTGGTGTAGGAGGACCTAGGGTTTGGGCTAAAACCCCAAGATATTCTAGCTTGTAAATGATCCTAGTCTGGTCATTGATGAATAAAGACTCCAAGAGGGTCTAAGTGGTGTGTTAGGGTAGTCTGTGTGTCTTTGTGATCCTAGCTAGGTCATTGATGAATAAAGACTCCAAGAGGGTCTAAGTGGTGTGTTAGGGTAGTTTGTGTGTGTTTGAGCAAAAGTTGCCAATAGGTGACAAGAAATTGCCAAGTTTGGAAAAATGAGATCATGCCAAATGACCCTACAAAGTATGTAATTGTTTGAAAAGGATGGAGACATGGTTCATGTAGTTGAGGAAGGCATTCTACATCAATTTGAGGTGATGGTAGGTTGATAGGAGTCAAGATGCTAAAAAGTTGTAAAGTTGTCATTTTAACTTCAACATTTGGGCAAGATTTTACAAAATCTCCAAAGGTGGTTATGGTTCAGTTCCAATAGTTGGAACATGGCATATGGATATATATAACGTCATCCAAGGCCTGATGTATGTGTTGGTTGAGGTTTTTCTCAAACCTTAATAGCAAGCAATAGCATTTACACTGCAATTTTGTCATAGTCTGGCTTGCAACTTGAGAAACTACCTTAATATGAATTGAAATTCACATTTTCTTATTATTATTAGTTATTTTGATTTGATTCCTTGCTCTATTTGTTTTGGTAGATCTTTGTGAATGGTTTGGCACAGTGTAATAAAATTCCAAACCCACTAGCCTATTCATTGCTAGAACTAGGGTTTGTTGAATAAACATGCCATTTTCTTGAAATCCCACAGTGCTTCATAGCCTTTTGAGGGCATTCAATGTATAGTGTATTATATCTTTTTTGGGTTGAAAAATTTTAGTTTTCTATTTTTCATGTCTTTCCCTAGGTGGGCCATTATACTGTGGAGCATAGGTATATACCTGTATGTTCTGTAAGCCTATATTGTTTGTGGCCAATTGTATTTGAATTCATGAATATATGATATTGCCATCAATGTTATAGCTTCGGTCAGATCAGTAATGGATTAATATAGAATTAATCTTGAATTCTATATGAACTATATTGGTTATTATTTGGAATGGATATGAGTTTGTATATATATTTGTCTATTTAATATATATGTGGAAATAATAAACATACATACATACATACATACATGCGTATATATAAAGTTATAAACATAATTATAATTAATTTTCATTATGAATGATCACCATTTGTATGAATGGACATTACTAATAAAGTATGACTTTTAAGTGGTTGTCCGTATATATATTAGTATGAGGGCTGACTTCAAAAATATATATAATAGGCAGCAATAGAAATATAAGTATCAGCCTTCAGATTAATAATTTGTTATTATCAATTTATTCAAATTATTATCATGGTATCAGAGTAACTTTCATTTCCTATTCCTTCTCTTTAGTGAAAGAACAATTTCTTCTGAATATTGCAATATTTCCTGTCACAAATTTGAACAAGCCCACAATTGCATTGATTCGAGATTATTGTGAGTATTGGGTTATGAATGAGAAGCAATCAATACATTGGTGGATATGAAGTATAACCATCGCAGGAGTATCATAAAAAGAAATATAGAGGGATCAACATGGATTGGAGTTCTTAAGGAATAAAATAGAACACATGAAAGGGTAAATAGAAAAGGACAATACCATTGCACATTAAGGAGAATGAAGCATGAGATGAGAAGAAAATATTCTTATATACATGATTGAATTCCTTTTACAGCTAACATATAGAATGAATAGTTCTTAACATAGGAAAACTTATGGGGAAAATAATAACAATATTTCAAACTAACATATAACTAATTTAAAAAAACTACAACCCTACATTCTTGTATGCATAAAAATTAACATTAAAAAGAAATGGAGATATGTAAATACTAGACATTGGCAGTGAGACCCTTCTTCTTGCCAATCACCCTTCCTTCAACTAGCTACTCTATACAGTACAAAACCTAGGCTTTCCCTTGGAACATGGTTAATGTATGTTCAAGATTCTGGAGGAAGAAATGTATGTTGGTTTTATAGCTAGTATTGGAGGGTTCGTGGCACTACAATCATAAAAGAAATAGAAAAAAATGAAGATATAACAAATCTCACTCATTGAATCTAATACAAGATGTCATTGCATTTGTATCAATCTCAACAAAAATTGAAGCAATCAAATAACATCTGACAAATGAACTGATCTCCTCACCTAAGTGGACACCCTCTTCAAATCCAAAATGCTCAAATTTCAAGATCACCAAACACCCTAAAGAAAATTCATATCTCAATCCTGATCAAAATCTAAATTCTCAAAGCATTCCAATCCCATTGCCCACATTGGTTTTGTACCAACGAAAATGTGACGAGCGGGAATGTTTCAAATGGCATATATTGTATACTTGAAAACAATGTGACAAATGTTTTTTTTTTTCAATTATAGCCTGACTACGTCGTAATTGCGACACATACTTTTCCATACATCGCAATTGTGACATTGTCGAGCTATAATTGAAAAAAAAAAAAAGCCAAAAACACATAACATTTGCCAGTCGTCACAAATTGGTGTCACAAATTGACCCCTAATGTATTAGTGGGGTATTTATAACAAATTGTCTCCTCAATTTGTATTGAGAGTGAGAGATATCTTTATGCAATAAAATTCTTTTAAACTATTAAAACAAACTAAATAGATATAGACTAACAATTAATCTAGTGCTTAGAGAGATTCCATCCATATTTGATTCATTAATTGGATGCATGAACCCTTTACATGTCAAAAAAAAAAAAGTATGAGAGAGAAAGTAGGAGGAAGCCATCAGTCAAAATGGAAGTGCATGGAGGTGTCAAAAATAGAAGCTAGTCCTTCACTAGGCATGTGTCAAAGTTAAACTACCATCAGAATGTGTTCCTAATACATGGAAGGTGCTATTTTTGGAACTAGGTGTTAACTGTCGGTGCACGTCTGAATGGTAGAGTTATAGACCCATGCACCTATAGAGCTACAAAATTGTATGAAAATGTAGAGCTGTGGACCTATATAGCTGCATGAAAATGCAAAGCTATGGACTTGTGGACCTTGACAGGGTCAAAATCTCAAAATTTTACTAAGTGTCAAAATTGAAATTCGAGCATCTGGGTTTTGTTCTTCTTCATCCCAAAGCTATGTTTGGATGTTTACTCTTGAATTTCTCCATCATCTCAGTAATTTTGGCTGCATTTGGAAGATTTGAAGCTCATATTTATTTTTTACCTTTTGTCTATAGTTGTCCACCTCGATTCGATTCTCTACAAAAACTCTGAGTTTGGTGTCCAACTCTAATAGTGCTTCCTCTATTTTGAAGGCTTGCCTAATATTTTCATCACTAGATTCTTCCACTAATGTCTTCTTGAAATTCTCTACTACTACCTCAACTAGCAATAGCTTCTCTCATTCTTCATCTTCAAAAATGTCCAAGCATGCATCATTGTACAACTTTTCTGCTTCCAAAATTCACTCTCAAGCTTAGTCCTTAATCTGATGGATCTCTTCATGTAATGTTTCCATAACTTTATTGCCATCTTCTATCTTCTCTATCCAATCATCAATCAAGTCTAGCTCTTGTTTGGCATATACATCGATCAAAGTTTGGTACCTTTTCCCTTTTATGGCTTTTAGAGTCTGCAAATCCTTTCTCCATATCCATACCTCATCCATGATACTGAAGTCCTACCTCAAAATTGCTATGATCTTATTCATGTTCTCCTACATAGGATGTAGTAACTTCAAATTCCCTATGATTGTGGTAACACCCCTATCCTTAAGGCTTTCTTGCCATTTGTGACAAGATTTTAAGAATGGATTGAGTCGTACACCTTCCCCTTCTTTAAGAATGGTATTTAGAGTCTACTTAGAGCACTCCAGATCAAAAGGACCAACAACTTCAGCTAGATATCCTTTTAGGATCTCAACTTGCGTTTGAAGTGTTCAAAGTTCAATCTCATCATGTTCCATGTGCTTGAGAACCTCTTTGACTCCCATAGTCATCATCTGTCGAGCTAAATCCCATGTAGGCTTTCCCAACATAACATCCTTCACTTCATAATCCTCAAGACTAACAAATTTTACATCTATGCCTTTAAGAAGGAGAGCCACTTGTGTAAATAAATGATAGTTCTATATCATAGTGACAAACATGAATGGCATTGTATCATGTAATGGAGACTCAAGTTTATTCAAGATCTCTGAAATATCACAAATATCATTCTCTAAAGCATGGAACTAAGGCTTAGCACTCCTCATTGTCTCCTTTTCAAACCATCTTAGAATTTGTTTCTCTACGACCTTAGCTCTTGATGATGAAAGGGTGTGTTCAACTACCTCCTTCCCCTTTTATCTTTTTCTTGGAGTTGCCTCCTATTATGAGGACTCTCCTTCAGTAACTTTAGTCTCCATAGATCTTGTGGCTTGCTCCTTAGCATCTTGGGAAGGCTATTGTGAATATTTTACCATCTATCCCTATTTTGATGCTTCATTAATAGCCCTCAGCTCTGGTTGCTCTTGTGGTGATGGCTACTTTTGAACTTGTTTCTCTTCTAAACTCAAAGGTGGGGGATTTACTGAACCCTTATCTACCACCATAATCTATGGTGGAGATGGAGGAGTGAGATTAGCAACCTATGTTTCTGGTGGCATCTATGTCCAATATTCCTATTGGAGTTCACCTGTAGGGGTGTCTTTGATCTTATCCCCAACTAACTCTATACCCACAAGCATGAAATCAAAATCTATCATGGAGAAAACATCCTCACCTTTCTCCCTTTTCTCATTCACACACTGCTGCTCTTTGTCTTCTAAAGAAGAGAGTTCTACATGTTCTGTTTAGGTAGGTGGTGGGGTACTTGTGGCACTCTTTCTTCTTTCCAACTCTATGACTTTCACTAGCCAAGTTCTTCCTTGTAGGGGCACTTGCTCCTCCTCCTTTGATTCTATTTCTTCCTCTAGAATGGTTTTGGGAATAGATGGATTAGACACTAATCTTCTGCTAATCTTGTTGAAGTTTTATAACTACTAAGTAACAAAATGCTCAATACCAAAGTGATATCACTCACACAATCTAAGGATTAGCCAATTCCTATTAACAATTATGTGTGCAAACCATTTGGACGCAACTTCAACAAAACCAATGGTGGTTTTCTGCTCTTTAGGCTCTACAAAACTAGGGTGGGTATACCCAGGGATGATTCAAGACTGGGAAACACTATATGAGAATTATTTTAGTTTCATTTTGATGCTCATCTCAAATCCTCAAATACATGCATAATTCTTGACAATTTGATAAACACATCCCATATAATAGATCTGGCCAAAATTCTTTTATAGATCTGCACGTGTTCTTAGCAATACTGGCTAACTGGAGCTAAAACATTCCATGAAAACAAGTACTAGCCAACTTTGAAGATCTACAGGAAATAAAAGTAAAATTTATTATAATTCTACATTTGAAAACTATTTAGGACATATTTCTCTTCTAGCTAAATCAATTTGACTAGTGCCTAATCCATTAGGGCTCAGAGCCTACTACAAATCCTTAGATCTAATTTGTTTTCTTACAACAAATATTATCAACAATTCTTATCAGAATTCATCATTCGAAAATCCTTCTTAATACTATAGCAACCTTATTACATTGATAGATTCTTTCACTTAATCCATTGAACTAATAGCAGTGATGAACATATATACACTAACTGGATTGCATATAATTGCACAAGCCTTTACTCATACAATATCAAGATGACCAAGTAATCAAAAGGAGACAAAATTCAGAAAGAACTTATATGGGGACAACTCATAATTTGTATTCATCTTCTTTGAAAATTGTATACATTTGTAGTAAACTCAGAATGACCTCAAGAATAAACATAGAGATCATTCTATATTTATGTATTCTCAAGAACTAATAGAGAAAATACATCATAAACTTGCTCAAAATATTGGACCAAAAAACTAAGTATATCACCTAGAAACAATAGAAATCGGACCTCTTCTCTAGCCTTGGAATCTCACTTATATAGTGTGAGATGCAACAAGCTTTAGGCTAAGAGAAAATGATAGGTGTCCTTTACAAGAAATATTTACATACACCTATCACAAGATGACAAAAATGTGGGTAACAAAAGATGTCCAAATCAAAACATTCCTTTTGGTGGGTCTGCTTCTATCACATCTTCTATTGTTGCTGATTTGACTACTATTTTGATCTCTCTTTGTATGCAACTGCCAAGCTAGCCAATGATGAATATTGTTCTGATGATTGCACATTAATCTCTGCCTATGGGTTTTCATTGTCTTTATGCTGTTTGGTGGGAGTAACTTCTACCTTTTTCTCTTCTTCAGTTGTATCAACATCTTGTAGTCCTAGGCTTGCAACTGAAATTGACTAATTATTCTTGTCTTCTTCTTCCAGTTGGGCTTGAGTAGTGATGGTGTCAATGATTTGGATCTCCTCACCTTGTACCTCATCACTATTAGTTTCATTTTCATCAAACTATTCACCAAGAGCTATTTCTACCATCCACTTTTCAAACAGTGTGTCATCTAGCCAATTGAATTGCAAAATATCCTTATGTCTTTTTAATATATACTCAGCCTCATTATCAATATCAAAAAATTCCTATTTTAAAGAATCAAAGAATATTTGGGCCTTCACCATTTCTTCCATTGTGGTAGCCCACCATGCATGCCCTATTTCATTTACAATTTTATTCATCCTTAAACAAAAAATATCATCAAGTTCCCTCGCCCATTCATCTTTTCTTTTCAAATTATTTCTTTTATCTAAGGCACAAGGAAACAAATTGAATTTCTGACTCTTGTACTTGTTCAAGTAGCCTACTATTATTTTCTATAAATGAATCCTTTTATTGTCAAAATCAACAAGATCAAAAACAATATCAAAGGTTTTTTCAATTTGATCATAAGAATTATTTATAATAGAGAAACACAAAAATGTCATTTCTTTCTCCCTTCTCACCCATTTATTTATGATAGGCTTTAAAGCCTCATCATTGGCTTTCAACTCCTCCTAGAAATTGATCACCCTAGCCAACTGATCATGAATTACTGGCCATTCAAATTGGTCCCCAAAATATGTGAGAGCTTTTCTTAATTTATCTTCATATTTTGACTCCAGCTCTATATGTAAGGCCCATAGTTTACCCTTTTCTTCTTCAAAATCATCAACAGTGTAGTACTGTGGCCTTTGGGGTGTATTTGGTATTTCTATGAGTGGGGTGGATTTGAAGGGTTTAACTAGGGGGTGAGGGTATGTTATTCTAGGCCTGGTGGATTTTCCCAATAGCTTGTTCTCAAGGTCAATTCTCTTCTTTACCTCTTTATTGTAGGCATCCACAACTGCCTCATACTTGCTTTGCAGCTCAGTCATTTCCTTTTCTTCCCTCTCTATAGAAGCCAAGAAAAATTAAGAGTAATCTACATTCATGTGAGCTGCCTATACATGTGAGGTATCAACAATCTCCTCACAATGATACTCCCTATTAGTCTTGAATCATCAGGTTGTGATGGAGTAGCCCTGGACCCTCTTCTCAATGACCACATGACAAGAGTAGCTTGGTCATTACTAAATGTAGTTCCCAAGAACTCTTTTTTATTTGGATCTTGTAATCCCAAATTATTTGACACAGAATTAAAAATCAAGGAATCAACAATGTCCCAATTGGGAAATAATAAAATGTTTGCAGCCTTTACCATATGTCTCCCTTCTTCAGGGGTTATGTTCTAGAACTCTTGAATCATTTTTTCCTTTATTTGACTTTGAATGGAGGCTTCACGCATTTTTGGATGCTCTGTTTTCATATTCTTACATCTTTCCTCAAAAATGTACATGTTTTCCCTCCAAGAAAACTAATGGAAAGCCCTAGACCTTACAAAATTGTCATCAGACAAAAATTGCTGACTAGCTTGTTCCAAAATAGGGTCTAATTCATTTCCCCTGAAATTTGCTATAGTTAACTCAAAACTTGGTACAAGAGGGTCCTGGGGGTTCCCTTCATTAATCTCTGCTTGGGTAACACAAAGTCCCCCTTGTGATCCCATTTGTTCAATTTTCTCATCAGTGAGTTGCTCTTCCTTAATTCTCATGGGGGTTTGGGAAGGTGAGTAACTCTCGTCATGTGGTTCCTCTTCCCTTATTATCTTTCTCCTCTTGGAAGAAGGTTTAGGAGGCCTTTCTTCAAAAATAACACTAGTAGATTCAACTATTTGTTTTCCTTTATCCATAATAGGCCTTTGATCCTGAATGACAATATATCCTAACCTCCTTTGCACAACTAGTGTGCCTGCCCCTATATCGGGAGTGAAACCCAATCTTCTCATTATTTGCCTAGCTTTATCTAGAAAAGAATCAATGAAATGTTGCTTCTTCTCATTCATTACCTCCATTATTCTAGGGAATGTACTCATAAGCTTATTTATTCTATCTATAGTAGTTACAACATTACTAAGAGGGCTATAATCTTTGTCAAAACAATTAATAAAATCCAAAACTTTTGAATAGACTCTCCATTTTTCTTTCTTTGTTTCATGCTCTTGTAAAGAGTACTCATTCCTTATTACATCTTTAGGGAAATACAATTCATACTCAATTGGATGAATCTTGATCCTATGCCTAAGAGCCAAATTAAAGAAACCTTTTGCATCACAAAAACAAGGGTGAGATACTACCATTTTATACTGATCCAAAAATTTGTAGAGGAAGACCCACCCTTCCTTGGTTATTACAAACTGGTGGGCTACTATACAAGTGGGAAAAATTGATCCTATTCCCCTTTTGTGTGAAAAGGCCTCTTCTACTCTTCCCAACTACCACAAGAATTTAGCTACTCCTACCTTTAAGGGTACCTAGTAAGGCAGTACATGGGGTGTTCCCTTAAATCCATAAATTTTGATAGCAATTGAAACTGAATATGGGATGATATCTCCCCAATTATATGAAACTTTTAGATTATGGGGTTTGTCCATAGGCCTAACAAGGTGCATTAGTGCCTTAGGAATCTTGGGATTGTCTCTCAATATGAGGCACCTTAGTTTGGAGGCAAAGTGCCTGTCAAATCTAACAAAACTAGCATTTTTTGCTTCCCCAGTCATATCTACACTCCATAATTGAACTAGCAGTGCTTCCCCCTCTTGTTCTTTGTTCAAAACTATTTCTTTACCAAAGTATGTAGCCCCCTTAAATAGAAACATGTACATCAATAGGGAGTATTGGCCCCAAACCTTCTCCACCTTGCCCTTTGCAATCCCAACCAATCCATTGTGAATCTCATCACCTAGGTAAGAAGAAAAATCAAAAATTATATCCACACTGAAAGAGGAGATTTGAGTAATCATATACATGAAACTCACGGGCATAAAATCTTCTTCACCCTCTCCAAAAACTCTGCATAGGGTCCTATATATCTCTATTGCCCTGGCATTGAAACATGTTTTCTTGAAAGGTTCTTTAGAGGACGATGTTATTGCTAGTAGGGTTCCAATTCTGCCAATGTGGGCCTTTAGTGCACCTTTTCTAACTACATCCTTCTTTGACAAATATTCTTTTTCTAAATCTATCAAATTAATGGGCACATGACACCTACTAAGAGGTCCCAAATGGAAAACTTCCCTAATCTCTTCTAGACTAATGGTGATTAGAATTTCACCATCTACTCTTCTCACTACCCTAGTGGCTTGATCCTAACTCTTTTCCATGCGACCTTAAGGAGTTGTAATCCATAAACACAATGGGAAAAACTAGCTTTCCCAGGTCAAAATTTCATATATTGGCATGTGGGGCAAACAATTTCCTTTCTACAAACCATTTTTTGAACAAATTTAAAGTAGTTTGCAAGGTTTGAGTGTCTTGGACCCAATTACCCTTATCATACAATCCATCAACTATCCTCAACCTAGAGTTAATGATGTCAACTTTTTAACTTGCACTGTTTCTATAGTAGACACAGGCATCCACTCAAGCAAGTCATCATGTACATTTCTATCCAAATAATTTACTTGACTTGAAAATCCCTTCTTTTGAGGCATCTTTGATTATACTTTATAGAATTGAGATACTTATAGAGATTATAATAGGATTACTTACTTGAATTCTATCCTCGTCTTCCTCTATATTTCTGCAAATTTATCATGAGAAAACTACTTCACAATCTTGCCAAACTTTAGCACGGTCTTCTTTAATAATTGCTTCTACTCAAGAATAGCTTGAAATCTTTGTTCGCATAAGGTGAAACTGATAAAACTTTCTGTATTATACTCTATTTTTCCTCACATGAAAATATTTCATGTCTAATTAATACATAGAGTGGCACCAGCTTCTACATTTAAATCTATGTCTTCGATCTTTAAAAATCCTACAATCATGGGATACGAAGAAAGACAACTTGGCATTACACTTGACAAGTTGACCAGTCAATCCAATGAAAACTACCCTTGTATACAGCTCCTTCCTTGATGGCACTTCTGTCTGGACCCACTAGTGACTAAGGACATGTGTCAATAGCTTACTACTTCACTATACATAAAGAATGAGCACCTTGCAATAGCAAAGCAGTGACAAACATTGATTTGATCTTGATCTTATGGATGATATATTATCGTATTGCTTAGAAGAATAGTGGTGGGCCCTCATTCGCTACCTTGCTATATGTATCGTCCGAGCAACTTTTCATGGCAAGACAGTGATGGCCATTCATTTAAGACTAAATCAAAGGTGGAGAAATTGCACCAATTACCTTGAAGAGTGGTAGGTCCCATACTTTCTATGTTGCATAGAGTAAACAACTTGCAACTTTCCATAGCAAGATAACGAGGACTGTTGATTCTAATTTGATCTAACAATCAGGATCCCTTATATACTTTATGAATGGGGTGTGGGTCCAGGGTATTGATGACATAGGAAATTCTACCCTCGACACACCTAACATGACCTTACTTTAGTCCTAGTCACCTATCCATGTTACTTGAGGTCCCACCGGCTATTGATTTCATGGTGCCTCAATACTTTGCTAATGACGAGATGTCAAATTTTTTTGACAGTGAGGTAGCAAGCTCTAGTAACTTTAATAAAAATTGGCACTGTGAAATATAATAACCCATCAAATCACCATCACTCTTACTAACTACTTCTGACAATAGTAGTTATTGCTTATCATGCCACCTAGATAGACCATGGTTATTGAGAAACTTTTAGGCCATCATGTCTTTGATTTCATAGCACCTCGCTACTTTGCTAATGACAAGATGCTTAGTTTTTCTGATAGTGAGGTAGTGAGGCATTGGAAAGACCCTCATTTTGGTGCTAACTTCTGACTACTTTTACTAGCTCCCTTTTCTTGTTCCTGGCAATATGTGCAAGGTGTACGTGACTAAAAAGTCAGCCAGAAGACAAATCTCTAACCACCATATCTTCATTTTTTGGTCCTATTTTATAACTTTTTGGCACTCACTACCTTGATATACATAAGAAGTGCTCATGTTCTTATTGCAAGGTAATGACAATAGTAGATCTATTCATATCAGACTGTGAGGAATGTGAGAGGAAAGGTAACTCAGGGGCACACAAAAAAAAAGGAAAATAGAATATTCACCCAAGTTGATTTTTCAAATATTTCGCACCTAAAAATTTTAAATGGAATGAGACGTAGGGTTTTCAGAAAAAATTTCAAAGGCTAACAAAAGGATGACTTAGCTATAAACCCTATTCACAATTAATGGATACAATTTGAATTTTTATACCTGGACAAAGGAATTTCGTCATGTGAAAATTCAAACTAATATATCCTTTTCTTTTTCTTCATCTTAGTCTTGATCTTCTTATGTATCTTTGGGATAGAAGGAGAAATGGGCTCTCCTTGTATAGGAGGAATGGAGGTCTCTAGAATTTCTCCTTCTTCTGGTTGGCTTTGCACAATAGGAGGCAACTGAGGTTCATCCTAGATTTGAGTAACTCCAATATCTTGGGACTCTTGTGGGCTCTATCCTTGCTACTAAGGAGACACAAGTTCTACAACATTTTCTCTCTAAATCCTCTAAGGATAGGTTCTCTTCCTCTTGTAATCACCTAAAAATGGTCATCTAGACTATTAGCCCCCTTTTCAACATTTTGGCTAAATTAATTTAATCACTTACCTAAGCCAAATTGCTAATAATCAATTTATTTGATTATAACCTATAGTTTGACTATGCTATCCTAAGTTCATTATTTGATTAAAAGAACATGTCCCCTTTTAATTAAATAAAAGACCCCATTCTTCTAACCCACTTAAAGTGCACACATAAAGTCCTTTTTCTATTTCGCAATTAAAAGAAAAGGCTTTGTGACTTTTGTCTTATATGACAAGTCAACTTATATTATATTGGTTGACTTGTGTGTGCACATGGATCACTCCTCTTTTTGAATTCCATCGTTGATCATCCACCATCTTCATCTTGATCTCTATCGTTCATACATCTTTAAAAGGGAGAGATCTTTCCCCCTCAATCAATCCTCATTTTTGAATATTGTTATGCTGCAGGTTTTCTAACAGGTTTCTTTGGAGCTTTGTGGAGAACTTCTATTTCTTGTCTACATTCTCTCATCCATGGCATCATGACAGTCTAGCTTAGCTTAGCTTTCATTTTTACATATAGCATAATCTCACATAGCTTAATAATGGTATTGTAACACTCTCATCCATGCTTAGAATAGCTGCACTTTTCATATTCATTGCTAGCTTAATCTTTAGTTGCATTGCATCCTTGAGGAACTCCTTGGGACATTTGCATTCTTGCATCTTGTCTTTGGAACCTCCCATTGCATGGTTTACTAGCAAGAAGAGTATCTCTAAGGCTCATCTGAGAGCCTTCTTATTCTTGAAATATACTCTCTTACACTCTGTGGATAGGGAGCTCTAAGCCAGCATCCAAGCATTTCAAACTCATGAAATCGTTTGGATAGAAGGGTTTACAGTGTGACACTTTTCGAGTGTACATTTTTGGCGCCCACCATGGGGCTTGAATCAAGTTTCTAGCTCCATTTGCTTTTATTTTTCATCTCTAGTTTTTTACAGTAGCATATTGGATCTAATCGAATTCTTTTGTAGAATTATCACTTTGGTTGTAAAGCGAACCCATAAGTAGATTGGTTTGAAGGCCAAAAACTTAGTTGGTTTAAATATTTGATCATATCTTTTAAACCGCTTGGAGTTTGGTTCTGAATTTTTTTTTAAAAGTTGGGTATACGCTCAAAATGTCTCAGTCCAATTTGCAGAGCATTTTGACATGATTTTTGGGAGTTATGAGTTTTTCTTTTTTTTTTTCATAAAAAGCTAATTCTGATCGCAAATTAGCGAATTTTTTTTAAAAACTTATATTTTTAGAAAGGGTTTTCAATTCTAATGGGAGTTCTTTCTTTATGTTTTGAATTTTGAAGTCGTATTAAGGATCAAAAACTCGATTTGAGAAATTTGGCCTGTTTTGACAAAATCAATCTCTAGAGCACAAATGAAGAGATTTTTTAAATTTCTTGCATTTTTGGAAAGCTCTCTGATTTTTAATAGGGGTCTTTTCTTTTCATTTTTATTTTTGGATACGAAATCATAGCAAAAAAGTCCAATCTTGTTGACTAGGTCAAAACCAAAGAGTAAAAATGAGAGCATTTGTGATTAACTTGCACTTTCTTTGCATGTACTTGGTTGGAAGATAAATTGGATTTTTGAGGCAACTCACCACTTTTTATTGCAGATTTTTATGTTATTTCACACTAACTTTTGGTGCTAACAAGTTGTGATTATAGGTTGCCATCCTTATGAAAAAAATTGAAACATTGCATAAAAAGAATGCATGTCAAAGCTTCAAATGCGCAAGGGCTACTAACATTGTTTGCAGAGCTACCCAAAGCATAAAAACTCAAAATTTCTTGCTTTTTTGTTTTCATGTGTGGCATTGACTAATTGTTCATTTTTCATAGGCACATAAAACTTGTGATTGGATTCTTTTGGTAATAGGAGAGTACGCTCTTCACCCTTGTGGTGAATCAGAAATCTTGACTTGCCATTTGGTTTCAAAAGCAAGGGGTAACTGAATCTTTTTGGTGTGTTTGAGAGAAAATTATTGGAATAGGAGAGTATGCTCTTCACCCTTGTGGTGAACCAGAAATCTTGACTTCCAAAAGTTGATCCTCTTTGTGTAGTTTAGAATCCTTTAGAGGGCCTGCTCTCGGACAACCTGAGAGGAACGACCCAAGTGGGGACAAGCCGATTACCTGGCTCTTCCAACCTACTATAAACTCAAGGCTACCAAGGACACAAAACTTTGGTAGATGTAGTGTTTGTCTTCATCTAGTGTGATTTCTTATGGGATTTCGACCATAGAGAGATCACTAGGTAAGAATGCTTAAGGTACTCTTGTGATCGCGAGATCGGTTACTCATCGCAAGGTGAGGTGTCCTGTAATTGGGAGCAAGAGGAACACTATGAATGGAAGCCCTATCTAAACACCCTAAGTTAGTAACTACCTTTTTTTAGCCGCTCAACTTCTTGGTGCAAGGATTGATCCTAGTGGACTACCTGGATCACCCCAAGATTTTACACTCACCATATGTGTTCCCTTGGTTGTGCTTATGGCACTTCCATGACAAAGCCAATATCTCTTGTGGGAAACCACTTGGTGTGAGGCAAAGGAGCATCAAGTGTGGGCCAAGTTGTTGAGTAATGAACCATGACATTTAGGTAGATATTGCTTGATGTGTTCTCAAATGTGGTATACCAGTGAAAATATTTTGAACATACACATGACAATAATTCTAAGAAATTCTTTTGATACCTCACATATGCTTTTATCATGCAAGGTTGCTTTGTCCCTTGCTTGATTGTTTGAAGACTACTCTATGTGTCACTATCTTGCTTGGAAAGAAATTGCTTTTGAACATCAAACTTGCTATGCTATCAACTATTGTCAAACTTTGTCAACCAAGTCAAAACATCAAATGAAAACATTTTCTTGTGTTGCTTGCTAAGAGGAGTCTCATCATTTGACTTTTCTTTTATATGTCTCTAGTGCTTGAACATGCTTAAAGTGACTCTTTGGTCTTGGTGCTCTTGGTCTTTCTATCTTCATGCTCTATGTTTGCTTGCTAGTTATCTTTTTGCTGAAATGGTTGCCTTGATTTCTTGACTACACTCTTGGGTTGGAGAGTTGTTCACTTGTCACCTTGCTTGCTCTATCTATTTGGCTATTTGGGAATCTTGCCTAGCTATTGACTTGAGTCATTCATGTCGTAAGTTTCTTGGACATATTGTTTGACAAGCCACTTTAATCTCTCTCTCCTATCTTGGAAAGTGAACACTCTACCTCCTATAGTTTCAACATCAAGTTATCTTCTAGGCTCTTTTATGCTTGGCTTTGCATCTAAAACTATGGGATCTAAACCTTGTGCTACCAAACTTCAACCAAATCTAGATGATCATGATATCTTCCATGTCACTAAATAGTTTCAAGATCTATATGCACAATACAAAAAACTAGAAGAGACAAATGATCTTTCTTACCTTCATCTCTCTAAGCGCATGAGAGAAATGAAGTCTAAACTTGAGAAAAGGTTAGAGGAAAAGATTGCATCACTACATGAATCTTCCTTAAGGTCTTTACATGCATGTGAGTCACCTTCTTTGAGGTCATCCTCTTCTTCTAGGTCTACATGCTCTACTTCAAGACATCAAATGTCTTCATCTTCTAGATCTAAAGACCTCTTTAGAGAACAAGCAAGTGATACCTCCTTTGAGCCTATGCTAAAATTTCACGGTGGACCTATCTTTGAACAAGATAATGATGAATACATAGATACATACCATTCACTTGAGAAAGAAAAAAAGGACTCTAGACATATTTCTAATAGAACTTTTTCTCCCTTGGAAGATTCTTATGATGACACTTTGCAAAAACTTCTTATCAATAAGATCATCATGTTACCAAAGTCTAGCTCATATGGAAACCCATTCTTGGATATCTATTGTTCTTATCATCAACATAATGAGCATAGTACTTTAGATTGCATTGAGCTAAAACATAAAATCCAAGATCTTATTGATAATGGAATTATTGATACCTTTAATGATTCATGCAATGAGGATACTTTTCTTGAGAAAGATTACATTAATGAACCTATGTCTAGTAGCAGCTCTATTACATCTTCCACTTCTTCCAACACTCGTGCATCTCCCAACACTTCAAAGCTTTCCAACATGCCTCCATCAAATAAAGAACCTAATGCTTTCCACATTGACTACATGTATCCTCAAGGGCTACCTCTAAAAGAAACTCAAGCTAACCTTCACTTGGCTGCAAACCTTTTCCATGCTACTAATCCTAAAAATCCTCAACCTTCATGCACTACTATGCCTAATCCAAGCACTACTCCATTCACTCTTCATTCTCCCTTGTCCTTAGAAGTGGCTCCATGTCAAGAGGACTCTCAAAAAGAAAAATCTATAAATGTCAAGAAAGTACAAGATCAAGCACCCTTTCATCTCTTTCAAGATTTTTCCCCTCCTTATCCTATAACTTTTCCACCTCCTAAGTATGATGAAGATACCACTTCGATTATCTCCCTTGAGCTCACTAAAAATTATGAGAAAAGTTTTCTTCCTATGCTATCCAAAGCTACTTGTCAAGATCAAAGTGTCCCCTCATGTTCTACTTCTCCACATCCACTTCAAAATTTTGCTCAAGCTTCAAGTGCTTCTATTAAAAATGTTGTTCCTATCAAGGTTACTTATGAGTCTATTGATGGCTTTGACCATGTTGCTCACTCTAAAGATGTTGATATCCTTTCCCACTATCCCTTTGCATCTTCTAAATCTATCCTTGGTCCTTATCCATCTAAGCTAAAGCATTTAAACCTTCCATCCATATTGGGGCCTTATGTTCCTTCATCTCCTACAGTTTCCACTTCTAACTCTCCCATCATACCTCAAGATCAACAAAGACACTCATCCTTGGTGATTTTTCACCCATCTATACATCTTAACCAGTCATATCATCCTTATTCATCCACAAATCCCAAGTCCTTTGGAAGTGAGAATAAACATAAGAATCCATTGAAAAAGAAAGATCACTATGTCCCATCTAATCGACATGTGAATGCTAAGAAGGAGAATGCACAAAAGAGACTGCAAAGGTCCAATATTAAGAGAGCTAAATCAAAGAAAATGTGGGTTCCTAAATCCATCATTGAAGAAATGCACTCTCAAGCACCCAAAGAACGATGAAAATCTAAAGCTATGTGGATTCCCAAGTCTCTTTTAAAAGACTTGAATATTGAAAATACTTCAAAGTTGACATTCAAGCTTCCAAAGGCTTCCATTCCATATTCTTTCAAAAATCTTTCTAAAAATATTCCAAAGCCTTCCACTCCACTTTTTTCCAAATCTCTTCTACCACCTCATACATATAAACCTCAAGCTACTTCATCCATGATTCCTCCATCATTCCAATACCCTTCAAGGTGTGTGTCAATGTTGATCTTGTCCAATATTTCAACTACCCTCATGAAATCCTCTAAAGCTTACACTTACTTTCTATACATGAACTATTATCCTCCATATACTCTTCCTACTACCATTTCTCTTTCATCACCCTATCAACATCTTTGAGCATACCTTTCTATGGTCTCGGCTTATCATGACTTATCTTTTCTATAGGAGCACTATCTACATTCAAATAGCTTGAGCTCTTTCTAAAAATTCAAAAAAAAAAAAAAAATTCAAAAAAAAAATAAATAAATGAAAATGTGCCTTGGTGAAAACCACTTCTTGTGGCACCTTGGTAGCAAAAGTAAAGATAAATAAATCCATCCTATGGTAAAAACTACTTCTTATGGCACCTTAGATAAGTACCATGATGAAAACCTGGCAAACAGGCATCATGCATAATTCTTCCATCATCCATCTATCCCCTCTTCTCTCTTTGATCTTGACAATGTTGAGCTATCTTTGCATATTGGCTATCTTATCCACCAAATTTTCTATTGTGCTCTCCCATTCACTCATAGCCTCTATCTTGAGCTTTATTCTTATTGCTCTATCCCATTGCTATACTATCTAGTTGACCCCTTGGTCTTGATCATAATAAATGAAACATGGTTCTCATAGGCCTCTTGACATGTCTACTCTCTTGGATTGCACGCTTTCATGCTATCTTACTCATTGGCTTCCATCACTTATCTTATATGCTATCACACTTGTTGGCTTCACTGCTTATCCTACATGCTATCTTACTCATTACTTCCATTGCTTATCCAAAACATGCTTCATATGACTATTTCACCTCTTTCCCTCGCTTGGGTACTCTTGAGGAGTAAGTCCTTGAGGATCACTTTCACTTGCTTCATACTCTTTTTTTCATCCATCTTTGCTTATCCACTGGCTCGTTGCTCCATCATATCCTATACCTTGCTAGACATTGGGAGAAAATGATGTGATCTTGCTTGAGAACTAGTGATATCTAAAACCTTCTAAAAAATTCCAAAAAAAATCATATATGATGCTGAAAAAATCCTAAAAATTAGAAAATGTCCTAAAAAATGATCATCTTAGTGAAAGCCTAGCAATAGGTGCTTTGATGTATCACCAAAAAAATTGAAAAATACAAAAAATTGAAAAAAGTCCTAAAATGTCAGCTCCATGGTAATTTGATACATGCTCCTGGGCGAGAGTTAATCCCTTCTGTGACATATTGGCCATTTTAGCAATGGGCCTTTGACTTGGTAGGAAAGATCCATCCAAGCTCATCCAGCAGTCATAAATTCATCATCACAACAACGGAGTATTTCACTAAATGGGTTGAAGTTGTACCATTATCTGCTGCTACAGGAAAACATGTTGCCCTATTTATACTGAATCACATCATTTGTCGATATGGTATCCCATCCTCTATTGTTACAAATAATGGAGGACAGTTCAAAAATAAAGACTTAAAATAGCTATGCAAAAAGTTTCAAATTAAGCAACACTGGTCTTCCATTTACTATCCCCAAGGGAATGGCCAAGCTGAGGCCTCTAATAAAACACTACTGAAAATCCTACACCGCACAGTTCACAAGTCTGGGAAATATTGGCACTTGCAAATAAATCTGGCACTTTGGGCTTATAGAACCTCTATTCGTACTCCTACAAGGGCTACACCCTTTTCTCTAGTCTATGGCTCTGAGGCTGTTCTCCCATTAGAAGTCAAAATACCTTCTTTGTGCGTCTCCTTGCATGGGTTAATAACCGATGAAGACCATAGAGCTATAAGAGTACAGGAATTAGAGACTCTGGATGAATGGCGCAAGGCTGCTTTTGATCACATGAGAGCTTATCAGAAGCGCATGTCTACACAATATAACAAAAAGGTTCACCCCTGTGAGTTCCAAGTTGGTGAACTCGTGCTTACAGAGAATCCCAAAAATCAGCAAAATCGAGAATAGAAAGGGAAATTTGAACCTAACTGGTTAGGTCCTTACATTATCACAACATCATTTGGGTCTGGTGCTTACCAGTTGTCTACTTCAGAGGGTGAAGAACTTGCAGAACCTATCAACATCCTACACTTGAAGAAGTTCTATACTTAGAGGCTTGCTGCTCAGCTATCTTGTATATTATCTATGAGCTTGAAAAAATCTTAAAAATCAGAAAATGTCCTGAAAAAATGATCATCTTAGTAAAAACCTCACTTTGATGTATTACCCAAAAAAAAAAAAACAATCTATCAAAGTGGTGAAAACTTGGAAACAGGCACTACTTGAAACCCTTGCACCTATGTCTATCAGTCTCAATCATCCACTTCGCTACACATTTCCTAGCTTGGAATTGTTTCTTGTCCTCATCTTGGGGGCATAGCTACTTAGCCTATTGAGGTATTCTTGTGCATTAGGGTTTCTTTGACAACTCACAAAATAGTGTTTCTCAACACTTCCCCCACTTTGACATCAAGTGTTTTTCAACACTTTACAAATAGTTTACCTATGGTCTCTGATGTCATGATATTTCTCACTATCAGAATCAAGTCTTGAAGATATGGCCAAGTGACTTGCACACACACACTTTAACACTTTAACGACTAAGCTATGCTGATCTTTATCTACTTTGTGTGCTGTCTATGATGATTTCTTTGCCATGTGTTCCCTCCCTAATAGTCTTTCGAGGATGTCATTGACTAGAAGACTGGGGGCATGGGGCATGTCTTCTTGATTTTTGCTTGTGGGTATACTTTTTTTGTCTATAGTGTTGTAAGCATTTGTGCTTGTCCTATTCAACACTTTGACTTATAAATGTATCATCCTTGACTATTGTGCAAGACCTCACTTAGGGTTATCTTAGTGCTTATGCCTTGGTACAAGTATGATCTTGCTAAATTAAACTTAGGGAATCTAATCATGTAGTTATCTTGACTTACATGTCTCTGATGCTTAGATTGGATTTCCACATACCTATCTAATGTCGATCATATTCATATCCTCATAGTTATACTAGTGATGGTTGTATGATCTCATGATGTCCCTAATAAACACTCAATGATGAAATTAAGAGTCTAAATGTTATGCACTTCTTGCTGGTAAACCAATTTGCATATTAGCTTGCATTTTAGGTTCATTTTCTAGATTAGTCTTGCATTCTTGCATATGGGGAGAGCTCTTTCTTCATCTTTTTGTGGACATATCAGCTAACTCCTTTCATATATTTCTTTACTTTCTTCTTGTTCATGTCTTTTCACCTTCTTAATCTTTCGCTTCATCTCTTTTCTATCTTGTCATCACATTATATAAAGTTTTGACCTCTTAAATAATTTTGATGTCCTAGATTCATTTTTGGGATCGAAATCCAAATTTGAGTTCATCTTGGTGGTCAAAATTGTCTTTTAAAATTCTACTTTCTTCTGAGTAGTTAGCTGACCTTTTGAGGTCTAATCTCTGAATCATCACTGGGGCATATTCATTTCTTCATGTCTTCATCATTTTCATACTTCATATCTACTTAAATTCACTATTTCATGTCTAAAATCACCTTTCTACTCATTTCGACCTTATTTTTATGCTATATCCTTCAAGGTCAACTCTAGTCAAACTAGGGCATTTTATAAATTTTTTTATATAGTCATTCTTGGGTTCTAATCATCTATCTATCATCTTGGACATTTCTATATTCTAATTTTCTCATTTCTAGGCTATTTTTGCATCCCCTTACCTCACTTCAATTTCGATCTCGAGGGGGCAGAAATACTCTATCACTGCTTAGGAGCATTTGTTTGATCTTCTCACTTGCTCTCACTCTATCCGCTTTTCTAAGTGTTAGTATTCTTCTTGAATTCTGACATCATCTCTTCCTAGTGTTCATTACTACTGCTATTAGGCTGTGCATTCAGGACTTTCTATCTATTTCTGCATTTCACTCTTCAGAATTAGACATCTATATCTATCATCACCTACTTGGCTTCGATTTTCTTTGACATAATGTGTTCCTAGATCGATCATGCATTAGTCAAAGAGGGGCAAATGTAATCACCTAAAAATGGTCATCTAGACTATTAGCCCCCTTTTCAACATTTTGGCTAAATTAATTTAATCACTTACCTAAGCCAAATTGCTAATAATCAATTTATTTGATTATAACCTATAGTTTGACTATGCTATCCTAAGTTCATTATTTGATTAAAAGAACATGTCCCCTTTTAATTAAATAAAAGACCCCATTCTTCTAACCCACTTAAAGTGCACACATAAAGTCCTTTTTCTATTTTGCAATTAAAAGAAAAGGCTTTGTGACTTTTGTCTTATATGACAAGTCAACTTATATTCTATTGGTTGACTTGTGTGTGCACATGGATCACTCCTCTTTTTGAATTCCACCATTGATCATCCACCATCTTCATCTTGATCTCTACTGTCCATACATCTTTAAAAGGGAGAGAGCTTTCCCCCTCAATCAATCCTCATTTTTGAATATTGTTATGCTGCAGGTTTTCTAACAGGTTTCTTTGGAGCTTTGTGGAGAACTTCTATTTCTTGTCTACATTCTCTCATCCATGGCATCATGACATTCTAGCTTAGCTTAGCTTTCGTTTTTACATATAGCTTAATCTCACATAGCTTAATAATGGTATTGTAGCACTCTCATCCATGCTTAGAATAGCTGCACTTTTCATATTCATGCTAGCTTAATCTTTAGTTGCATTGCATCCTTGAGGAACTCCTTGGGACATTTGCATTCTTGCATCTTGTCTTTGGAACCTCCCATTGCATGGTTTACTAACAAGAAGAGTATCTCTAAGGCTCATCTGAGAGCCTTCTTATTCTTGAAATATACTCTCTTGCACTCCGTGGATAGGGAGCTCTAAGCCAGCATCCAAGCATTTCAAACTCATGAAATCGTTTGGATAGAAGGGTTTACAGTGTGACACTTTTCGAGTGTACACCTCTTTTCCTTCCTTTCAGGAGGGTGATAATATCCCACTGGGCAATCAAGCTAGTAGACTATCTCTAGCCTAATAGGAGACTAGAGCATAAAGATAGGAACTGTGACTTTCCTTCTCTTACCCCTTTCTGGGTGAGCATGTACATGGAAGATTACAGTATCAGGAATTGGATCAAGTGGAAAAGGTTTCTTGATCCAATCCTTTGTCATTCTAACAATATGTCTCACTTGATGATTGATGTCATCTCCTTCCTCTATGTCAACCTCTGCATTTAGAATGGGTCTTTCACCAACCTTATCTGCATTGAATAAGGGATCTAGTAATTCTTTAGAATCTTCTAGAATTATCTCATCAAGGATATTCAAATGGAGAGCATTTTCTACTAGATACAAAGTCATCCTACAATAGTCCCTGATACAAACATCATAGTCATTTGTGGTATTCATCCAATGATCTTCAATGACATCCTCATGATGAAAGTCCTTTCCTACCAAGCTTTCCACTTTACCAACATTATCAAAATATGGCCAAGGAGAGTTGTATTCTTCAAGAGGATAGTTCTCCCATTCCCACTCAAAGGTTAGAATATCTTGTTTTTGCTTCACCTGATATGACCCAATGACCAATGACCATTCCCAATAGGGTCTCTATTGCCTCTTTACCTTCTCATAGGCTGACTCAATTTTCCTAGAGATCTCCAATAGTACCAACTTGTCACTTGGGTATCTTGAAACCTTCTTAGGATTGATAGATGTGCCACCCACCTGAAGGTACGTGAATATCTTGAATTGGATGAAGTGGGCTCCGAGAGCAATGATCTATACTTTGGATTCATCAGATAACCTCTTCCAATAGTCTCCCTCAATCAATTAAATGATTGCAAAATTTGAATGCATCATTCACAATCTTGTACTCCTTTCTTTGCGTTGAGAGCTTCTTCTTCACCAACTAAGGATAAACTATGTATGGCGAAGCATTGGGGTCCTACATACTACCTTTCTTGTAAAAACTAGGATAGTTTTTTTTCTTCACTACAAGTACACCATATAAGATGTAATATAAAATATCTTCTTGTCTTTCACCATCCTCAGTTGATCACACAAGTTTTTTCTTAGTGTGTTGGCCCAATGTAGTGGTATCTTTGCATGTCTAATAGTCTCAATGAAGTTGACCATGAATGCAGTGAGATGACTCACTGCAAGCAAGCCCATGACTCTGCTTAGGAGAATGATAGAGTATCTGATGTCATCCTTCATGTATCCTTGATTCATATCCACTTTGTTGGTTATCCTTCCTTGAGGAGGCTTCTCAATTAGGTATGCAGATTGTATAATGGCAATGGCCTCTTGCTAATGCTCCCTATACCATCTCTTAGCAACTTCATAGGAAAGTTGGATGAATTAGCCTGCTCTAGGTAGGTGGAAAACTTTCTCAATGTTATCAGGTAACAAATCCAATACCACTTCCCTTGTGATGCTCTTGACCACCCTCTCATCAGGAACAAAGTGCTATGAAAGGGGCAATGATTATTTTAGTTGATTGCACTGACACAGGATGTGATGCTGCACTCAATAATTTGGAATGGATTAATGCAAACACCAAGGCTGACCTCTTCATCAGCTTGTTACAAATCCTTAGGAAATCTCTTAGATCTATATATCTGAGGTTGGTATCTTTGATATTAGCATAGTCATCGTGGAATCTTGATTTTGAAGGTATGCCTTGGAACCTGAATAAGACTGGCTTGGGTACTATTTTGGATGTGGATGTCATCTAGTTATGTTACTTGCACATTGCAAGAGAAAATGTTATTAGTCCATAGATAGCGTAAAAGAGCAAAACAAATAAAAAAATGTCCCCCTTTGGGGATTTATTTATTTTATTTGAAAATTTTTATTTTTTCTTTTTTATTATTTTTTTTTTTTTTAAAGTTTTTTATTTTTTCTTTAAGAAAAAAATTACAAAATTTTAAAAAACAAAAAGGAGGGGGTTCGCATGCATGCCCAAAGGGTGTTGCATGGTTGTGTAGTAGAGGATGCTACGCAGGCATCATGTGGATGTTTTGTAAAGGGCATTGTGTAGAAACCACATGGTCGTAGTGTGCGCGAGCCCACAAAGGGGCGCTACACTTGAGCACCACTATGGCAAGCATGCCCAATGGACATTTCCACATAGATGTGATGCATTAGAGCAACGTGTGTGCATGCCCAAAAGGGGTGTTGTGCACAAAGATGATGAAGGGGGCTGAGCTCACCTTGCTCCCTCCTTGGAGACTTGGAGAAAAAAATTGGGAAAAGAGGAAAGGGATAGATTTTTTATAACCACTCTCACCACCACCCCCCTACCCCACATGCACCGAGGAAAATGCACACCACACCTCGGCACGCATGTGGGGTGTGAGTGGAGGACTTTTTTTCTTTTTTTTGGTGAAACTTGCATTTCAAATTTTTGAGTTTTCTAATTTTATGGGTTTTTGACTCTTTTTTTTGTAATTTTTCAATCATTTTTTTTTTTTTTGTATTTTTTCAATTTTGACTCTAGGACTCTAACTTATAACCAAATTTTCTTCTCTCGACTCTCAAACTATGAGTCTAAGAGTAAAAAAGTAGGGGGTCCCCATTCCTAGTGAGAAATGGGGCATGTGTTGTGGACACCACAACAAATAGCCCTAAAAAAAGGAAGAGATGACCAAGGCATTTCTTCATCAACAAACATTCCTCCAATGTGTGTTAAACACCAACTAGACTTTGAGCATCTCAAGCTTCTTTTGGATGACTCTTTAATCAAATTCTTAGAACTTGAAACCTTCAAATTTAGTGTGTGCATTGTGTATTCATTCCCTTTGATGTGCTAGGATGCAGTCAATCAAAGTTTTCTGACAACTCAAAACAATCTTCCACTCCTCCTAGCTCATTCATTTAGAATCTCCACAAAGGTTTTTTTATCAATCAATTACTTGACCAGATGACAGAATTAGTTTGAGGGCTCTTGGTAGGATGTCACGTTCTTTTAAATTTTTGGCTTTTGAATAATCATTACATGTCATTCCAAAATGTTACTTTTGATACAACAATACTTTGAATACAAGATACTCCATTTTGAGAACATATCTTTTGTCATTTTAGATCTTTAGAATCCTTAGGAATTAACACCGTATTTTGTTTTTTCTTTTCTTTTATTTTCTATATCCTAACTACACTTAGATTGTGTAGTCAAAACATTGGTATCATTCCTTGGATTTGATCTCTTGTGAACATCTCTTGCATTTCTCTTTTAGAAATTTTGAGAAAACTCTCAACCCAAATCAGTGATCCTAGTAACCTTTTGAGGAGACCCCTTCTGTTTGAACTAGTTGAAATTTGGATCATCTCTCACCATATTTGACTTCAAATCAACAACACCTAAAACAATAAAATATTTAAATTTGCAATGTGTTGAGAACTTGGTGGCCTAGGCCTCTGATTTCCAGATTGAGAGTCCCCTATTTCCACAAGAAATATCTACTACTTGGTTGGTATAAGACACACAATTGTCTAAATGTTTTGACAAATAAATACCTCTTCCTAAAATATTGGAACCAAGAAGTGGTTAGTGAAATCTTAAGAGAAAATCTCAAGTACACCTTACCCCCCAGGACTGACACAACTTTGAAAGGAAACACATGACTAAAAGCAAATACACAACATGAAAGCAAATATACTTGTAAAAATAAACACATTTGTAGGAATGAAAATCTAAGCTAAATGTGGAAATAAAATCTAACTAATTTTTTTTTTTTGTCTTTTATGCTTCAAAATAATGCTTCAGAAATTGCCTATTTATGTGGAAGGAAAGAAATTCCCCCTATAAGAAACTGAGCCTAAAAGTGTTTTCTCCCAAAATTTTCATGATTTAATAAGGGCCTATCCACAAGCATTGAAACTTGGTATGACTACCCAACTTTTCTTTTGCCTTATCCTAGAGTAGAACAAGGTCAAAAATCCTGAATGATTTAATCATGACCCTCTTGTCAAACTATCTTTTCACAACAACCTGATGTCTAGCCATGTGCTCCAATGCAACCATTCATTTTTCATCCATCTCTAAAAGATTCATCAATCTAATTTGTACTTTGTCAGCATCTTCAGCATACCCACTCATCAATTTCAAAACCAAAATTCTGAGATTAAGTGGGAACATTGGTTCTTGTTTGTAAACAAGCAAATATGGAGAAGTCCCCAAGGCATCTTTGACTCTTACTCGATCTGTCCATAGGGCATATTTCAATTGTGTATGCTAATCCCTAGGATTCTCCTTCAACAATCATTTTATTACTGTGATCAAGTTCTTGTTTGTAGATTCCACTACCTTATTTTCTTGTAGGTAGTAGTTTGAAGAGAACTTGATAATGACTTTGTTTTCAAATGCCCATTGGTTCAAGAATACATATGCAAATCTAGACCCATTATCACACACAAGGGTGAATGGCATTCCAAATCTAGTAACAATGTGTTCTTCTAGAAAGTCAATCACCACCTTAGTAGTGCAATTTTTGAATGTCTCTGCCTCCATCCATTGTGTACAATAATCCACAACTGTAAGGATGAATGCATGCCTAATTGATGATGGTAGATTGACTGGACCTATGAAATCCAATCCCCACTTTGTGAATAGGCACACATCATATACTGGTTGTAGTGACATTGTTGGGTGCCTCTCTTTGTTAGCACTGGTTTGACATATATGGCAAGAACACAAATGCTCAAAAATATCCTTGAATATCGAGGGCCAAAAATAACCTGATCTTAAAATCATGTGAGTTGTTTCTTCTATTGAACCATGTCCTATACCATACTTGTCATGGAAATGTTCCAAGACATCCTTGGCTTCTTCACATCCTAAGCATTTTAGATAGATCCCTTTATAATTTCTTTTATATAGCTTGTTATCAAGTAGCATGTAAGACTTGCATTTCATGTTAATTCCCCTATGTTGTGAAATATTCATCCATTTGGGGCATTAGTCTTGTAGGAGATAGTAAACAATGTCCTAATACAACACATTTATCACCGCTCCCTGATTAATATCAACTTGTGATACAACCATCTTCTTTTGATCATACTCATTTATTTCATCATCAAACTTGAATTCCTTTTCATTTCCATCCTGGTTATTAGCTATCATTTTTGACAACCCTTGACCTCTGACTAATCTCATATATTGAATTTTGAGATTGAATTATTGAAGTATGGCCATCCACTTTCCTCTCCTTTCACCAAGTTCATTTTGCATCAAAAGTGTCTTTACTACTAGATCAAGTACAATTGCATACACCTTACTTCTGAGTATGTAGTGACAGAACTTCTTTACTACCTTGATCAACATAAAGGACTATTTATCAAGGTTTGAATATTTCAACTCTGCATTCTTCAAAGGACAACTCATAAAAGCAATTGGTCTCTCATCTTCCTTCTCTCTTTTTTGTGTCAAGATCCTTATGCAAGAGTGTTCAGAAGAAAAGGAATAGATCTTGAAAGGTAACTCGTAATGTGCACTTATCAAAACTGGGGTTGTTGAAATGGAAACCTTGATATCTTCAAATGACTTCTTTATCTCAGGCACCCATTCTGTCCTAGCCCCTTTCTTGAGTAAGTCATTAAGGGGACAAACTATCTCTACAAATCCACTTATGAATTTTCACACAAAGTTCATCTTTCCAAAGAAAGACTTCAATTCCTTTTAACTATGTGGAGCTACTAACTTCAAAATAGACTCAACTCTATCTAGATCAATGGGGATTCTAGCTTCAAAAATAAGATGTGCCAGGAGCTTTCCTTTAGTAATGCCAAATGAACATTTCTTGGGATTGAGAGATATGTTGTATTTATGACATCTATTGAATACCTACCTTAGATCAAGAATATGGGTACTTCAATCTTTTGAAAAGATAGTCAAGTCATCCATGTAGATAACTATACACCTATTAATCAATCCTTTGAAAGCTTCAACCATTACACATTGAAATGTGGCTCCTACATTAATTAGTTTAAAGGGCATACTTCTATAGGCAAAAGTTCCCCACTTCATTGTGAAAACCATCTTTAGCCTATCTTCTTTGTCAATCATCACTTGATTATATCCTAAATAACTATCTAAGAATGACATCATTTTTGAACCATTAACAATTTTCAATACCTCATCCAAAGAGAGTAGAGGATAGTTATCCTTCTGAGATGCTAGATTCAAGTTACAAAAGTCAACAAAAAGATGAATCTCTCCTATCTTCTTCTACATGGGAACCAAATTAGACACCCATGTGGAATGGTGGATAGGAAACATGATCATAGCATCTAGTAACTTCTTTACTTCTTTCATGATTAGTGGTTCAATGAGAGGATTTACCAGTCGTTGTCTTTGTTAGAATGGCTTGGCATCGGGTTTCAGTAGGATGTCATGTGTGATAATCTTAGGATCATAAGTCTTCAACTCTTCATAGCTCCAAGAAATGTCATCCTTATACTCGGTGAGTAATTTGAGCATGTCACCCCTTTCCTGTGAGTTGCATGCTTTTCCTATTTGTACCATTCTTGGTTCTTCATCAGTACTTATATTATATATAAATCACATTCTTTGATTCCCTTTTCTTGATTTTACCTTCTATTGAGTGTTGATTCATCACAATCAAAGATGCATTCAAGTTCAACCATTCATTTTGGAATAATCTTAGTTTTTAAATTCAGGATCTCATCTTCATCTTCAAGTCCATCATCTTCAGGTCTATCATTTGGTGTAACATCAATTTCTTGTCCCTCAAAATGATGACTACACACGATAAACTCAAGTATATGTTGATAATCTTGAAAGACCTTAAAGTTTGTGATATTATCAAGGATGGATGGAATAATGACCAATTCTACTGAAAATCTTTTCAACTTGGTTCTTTCAACTAGTTGCAATGCACTAGCCGAAATAGCAAGAGAATTTGCTACCATGTTCTTTCTTCATGGAATAGACTTGATGTTTAAGGCCTCAAAGTCATCCAATATGTCCCATACCCTTGTTCTAGAAGAAAGTAATCTTTTTTCATTGCAAGATTATATGGATTTTACTTGTCGTATGACAAATTGGGAATCCTCTTCAATTTTAAGAGTTGTGACTCCTTTATCCAGTACAAAGAGGATTCCTCAGATTAATGCCTCATATTTTGCACCATTATTAATACATCTAAATTTCATTCAATATGTGACATAGAAAAACCTATCTTTTGGGTTGATTAATTCGATACCTACACTGGCTCCCATCTTGCACCTAGAACCATCAAAGAGGAGTGTCCAAATTGCATTTTCCTTTGGTTTTCTGACTTTATGCTTATTTGTCCTTAATTTTTCTTTCACTTGAGCCTTGAATGACTATTTCTTAGGAACCCATTGTAACTTTCCTTGTGTAGGACTTGATAAGTCCCCTTCATAACTTGTAGATAGAGGAAGTGTGTGTTTATCTTGAATTTCCCCAATCAGCTCTTTGATTTTTTCAACTTTAGGTTCAAGATGAATAACTATTGAAGTCCATCCTTTACCTTTCACATATCATCTTCTTCTTTGGACTTTGATAATCCATAGAGGAGGAGAAGACAAATCTCCACCATTTGAAGAGGTATCACTATATGACACATTTAGGTCTTCACTTTTTTCTTCAGTCTTTTCAACAAGGTGGGATGAGTTCACAAAATTTTGACTTCCTATGAGTTCATCAGCTGAGGTGTTTCTATCCTTGTTTTTCATTATGTGGGTCAATATTTTTGCAATTGCTTCTTGACATGATGAACATTTGAATTTAGAGTGAATAACTTTGTGCAATCGACAAAATCCTAGAAGGAAGAGGATACTAGGATAAGCTTCCTCTCCTAAACATTGTAGATTAGTCACCATGCTATCTATCAATTGTCTCACTATTTCACTTTTGGGTATTGGCACCTTAGGTTCTCCATTATGATCTTGAGGTGTATTTTTTGGAACCATATCCAATACCATCACTTTGTATAAACCAAAATCTGATTGTAAGAATGCTATCTCATTTGGGGCATTGTAATCTATGATCATTGTTTTTAATTTTGGCTCATCATCTATCTTGATATGATTGTTCAATCCTTTCCATGGCAACCACAATTGAGTGAAGTTTGTAGAGAACCATCCTCTCAAACATTTCATCCATTCTCTGCTTAGAAGTAATCCATATGTCTCTAGGATTTCAACCACATGTATATTAATAACATCTTGAATGTGAGGATCAACTATTAACTATATCTACACATCTTTCAATACTCCAATGACCTTTACCTCTATTTTATCCAACTGTATCACCACTCGATTAGAGGGTTGAGGACTAACTCCTAGCCTTTGGGCTATTGATAATGGCATTAAATTACATGAAGCTCCTACATCAATGAGGAAATTGTGAAGATTCCTCCCATATATCCTTATGCTTAGAAAAAATGGGGGTACCTCAACTTTATCTTTGAACATAGTGGGCATCACTTCTACAACATGTACTTGTTGTGACACTATCTTTTAAGGGACAAAATTCTTATTGTGGGAAATCGTTGTATTATCCAATGTCCTCATGAGAACTTCTTGTTGTTGTGGACAACTCTATAACATGTCAAAATGGACATATTGGCTTTAGTTTTCTTCAAATCTTCTACTGCATTGTACTTTTCAGTGGACCAAGTGGGGTTCTTCAGTATTGTTGGTACGTTTGCTTGATTTTGATTCTGTTGTCCTCCTTGCACTGGTCTTATTAGTGGCAGATTATTACTTGCTCTTGGATCAGGTGGAGTTAGTTGCAAACCTAGAGGAATCCCACCCATCAAGGGATCCTTTCTATTTCTAAGATTATATGTATTCCAATTGTCATTTTTAAAGGAAAACATCTCATCATGTTGAAGGACTGGTTCTTGGCCAAATAAGAATGAGAATTCCTCATTTTCTTGTTGTTCCACTTGTGTATTTTGTGTAGAATCATAAGATTCCAATAGCTTAGCATTGAATTGAACAAGAGGAAGATTGTCATTTACTTGTGAGTTTTGATTCACCTCCTAACTACCATTGTAGTACAAACCATCTTTGTTAGGCACATTTTGGTCATCATCATACTGATCGATATCAGCATATTGAAATTTTTTATTGTTGTTATCAATAGGAATGTTTCCATTGTTCGGTCAAGTGTTCCATTGTTAGTTTTAACTTTGGAAGCCATTGTTGCAATCAGGAGGATTGAAGTTGTTTCCTCCACCATTTTTTCTTGAATTGTTGTTGTTATTCCCATTGAAGTTCCTATTGTAATTATGACCAAAAATTTTGTTGTAGGGGCTAGAATTATTTATTTAGAAGTTTTTACTTTGTCCTTGTGACAATCTAAGATGTGTCAATTCATTGTTCATCTATGATAGTATTCTTCATTTTACCAACATTTGAAATAAGATTGTTGTTCGTTTCCACAGGAACCATTTCTTTCTATTTAAAGAAAGCTATTTTTGGAGGATCATACCATGGATATGTTACCACTTGAGTTTGGGGAGTGGGTGCCTACTATAACAAAACTAGGTTTAAAGGTATGAACTGGCTAGGCACCATGGGTGCTCCCATGGGATATGTTGGTATTGTAGGGGTTTCTTGTGTTGGAAGCATCATTCCTCCTCCATTACGATTGGCTTGCTTCATGAACATGATTAGTTCTACAAAGATTTTATCCAATGTGTCAATATTTGTTGTAGGAAGTCTTCTTAGAAAGATCATCATAAGAGGGTCCATAGCATTTAAATAAATCTGAATAGCAGCTTCGATGGGTATGGTGTATGGTGTTTCCAACTTGTGGTAGGCCATATGAAAGTGATGATTGATGTGTGAAACTATCTCAACTAGGTCCCTTTTGATTGATATGAATTGTTGATGTATCACAACTAGATTGATGAATGTTTTGAATTGTTACAAAAATAATTTTTTGAATGTATCCCAATCCCCAATGCATCCAGGTGGAAAATTGGCATACCAATTGAAGGCAATTTCTCCCAAAGAGTTGGGAAATAAATGAGGAACCATGTCCTCATTAGCCACTTGCTTTTAGTTGCAAATTTCTTTGAAAACCTTGACATAATCTTTGGCAGTTCGTGTTTCACCATAGATGAATCTTAGGAAAAACTTCTTAGGATTCTTTGGGAGGTCAAGGAGTGCACCTCTCAAGTTTACTGGTGAGTCTATAGAATTTGCAAAAAAGGCCATTGGAGGGTTTGGTGGACCTAACAGTGGTTGTTAAGGAGTAACTATCAGAATATGTGGTGGTTCACTAGGTGGTTGGAGTGGATGTGGAGTTGAAGAAGATGATGAAAGTTTGAATGGAAGTGATTGAACTCGGGATGTTCCCTTGTCACTACATGGTTTATAGAAGTGGGTAAGCTTGAAAAACTTGTATATACTTGGCATAGACCTTAATGCTTGTTGAAATGGGGATTTTGGATCAATATCCTCTAGCTTGCATCAATTTTTTTAGAAAAGTGCACCTCTATAGAAGTACACTTTCTCTCTATTCTAAATTTTGTGCACTACAGAGTTTTGTGCACCTGTGCACCTGCAAAGCTACGGACCTACATAGCTATGGACTTGTGAACCTAGGTACTTGCAGAGCTATAGAGCTGTGGACCTAAATTTGTCAAAAACTCAAGAAATTTTTTTGAACTTTTGTGAAGCACAAATTATTGTAGAAGTGCAAGATTTTGAAACTTTAACAAATTTTCTTCCTTTTAGGGAGTCAAAAGGGGTCCTCCTTCTAGTGCTACTTCTATTGGGTAAGCATTTTACATGAGGTCAATGGCAAGAATCCATTGTGCAATTCCTCTCTTGAAAAGCTAATCTTTTGAGGATCAACTCCAAGGTTCAGTATTTGTCTTGCGATGTACCAAAATCTGCTCAATTGAAGCTAAATGTGATTGTTCATGAGAAGGCCTTTTCTAGTTCTATTATGATCTTAGAATGAATTAAATCTATTTTCTATCTCAAAATAACACACAAAAGAACAATAATTTTGTATTTTTTGGTTTTTTTCAATGAATGCAATTCTAACAATGCAACTAAAATGAGTTCCTATTCTAACAAGGGGTTAGCAAAGAAAATAACAAAACTAAAAGAAAATAACATGAAATTGAAATCCTAAATGGACATAAGCTATAGAGAACAACATGCTTTGAGTTAAACTTTTGAAGATATTGGTAGGAAACTAATGAAAACACGAGCAACACTTCCTAGAATCCACTGATGCAATTGTCGGTGAGAAACTTTAAGAATCATATGATATTTTACCTTTCATCAAATTGCAAGGTCACAAAAAGTGTGCTCATGTGAGACAAAAAGCTATGCAGGCACAATTTGATGATCTCTTCTCAAGCTTGTTATGTCAATGGAATTTGTAAATATGTAGCAAACACCAAAACTAAAAGATCGCACAACTAAAAACAATGCAATAAACCTTTCACTCAATCAAAATTTCATGAATAAAATCCAAAAAACAATGACACATCCAAGCAAGAATGACTACACTTCAAATGTGAGCACCAAAAGCATAATTTTATTCCATAATAATAGTGACCCTTGTTACATTTTACAATGGGGTATTTATAAGAAATTTTCTCCTTAATTTGTGTTGAGAGTGAGAGATATTTTCATGCAATAAAATGCTTTTAAAACATTAAAACAAACTAAATATATATAGACTAATAATTAATTTTGTGCTTGGAGAGACTTCATCCATATTTTATTCATTAATTAGATGTATGAGCCCTTTACATGTCAAAACAAAGAAAGCATGAAAGAGAAAGTAGGAGGAAGCCATCAGTCAAAGTGGAAGTGCATGGAGGCACCAAAAATAGAATCCAATCTTTTAATAGGAATGTGTTGAAGTTAAACTACCATCAAAATGTGTTCCTAATGCATGGAAGGTGCTATTTTTGTAACTGGTAGTTAACTATTGGCACATGTTTGAACTATGGAGCTGCGGACCTATATACCTATGGAGCTGCAGACCTGTATGAAAATGTGGAGCTACAAACCTATGGAGCTGCATGAAAATGTGGAGCTATGGACCTGCAGACCTCGATAGGGTCAGAATCTCAAAATTTTACTAAGTGTCAAAATTGAAATTCTAGCATTTGGGTTTTGTTCTTCTTCATCCCAAAGCTATGCTTAGATGTTTACCCTTGAATTTCTCTATCATCTCAATAATTTTGGCCACATCTAGAAGACCTAAAGCCTCATATTTATCCTTTACCTTCTGTCTATAGTTGTCCACCTTAATTTGAGTCTCTACAAAATCTCTAAGTTTGGTGTCCAAATCTAACAATGCTTCCTCTGTTCTAAAGGTTGGCCTAATATCTTCATCACTAAATGCTTCCTCTAATTTCTTCCTAAAATTCTCTACTACTACCTCAACTAGCAATAGCTTCTCTTGTTCTTCATCTTCAAAAATGTCCAAGCATGCATCACTATACAACTTTTCTACTTCCAAAATTTGCTCTTAGGCTTGGTCCTTGAGCCAATGGATCTGTTTGTGTAATGTTCCCATCACTTTATTGCCATCTGCTATCTTCTCTATCTAATCATCAAACAAGTCTAGCTCTTCTCTAGTATATACATCGATCAAAGTGCATTATCTTTTCCCTTTTATGGACCTCATCCATGATACTAAAGTCTTGCCTCAAAATTGCTATTATCTTATTCATGTTGTACTAAATAGCATGCAATAACTTCAAATTCCCTATGATTTTGGTAACACCTCCATCCTCAAGGCTTTTTCACCATTCCTGACAAGCTTTTAAGAATGGATTGAGTCATACACCTTCCCCTTCTTTAAGAATGGTATTCAAAATCTACTTAGGGTGCTCACGATCAAGAGGACCAATAACTTTGGTTAGATAACCTTTTAGGATCTCAACTTTCCTTTGAAGTGTTTAGAGTTCAATCTCATCTTGTTCCATGTGCTTGAGAACCTCTTTGACTCCCATAGTCATCATCTATTGGGTAGAATCCCATGTAGGCTTTCCCAACATAACATCCTTCACTTCATAATCCTCAAGACTAATAGCTTCTACATCTATACCTTTAGGAGGGAGATCCACTTGTGCAAATAAATCCTAGTTCTGTATGGTAGTGACAAACATGAATGGCATTGCATCATGTAATAGAGACTCAGGTTTGTTCAAGATATCTACAATATCACAAATATCATCCTCTAAAACATGGAACTAAGGCTTAGCACTCCTCATTATCTCCTTTTGGAACCATCTCAGAATGTGTTTCTCTACGACCTTAGCTCTTGATGATGAAGGGGTGTGTTCAACTACCTCCTTCCCCTTATCACTTTTTCTTGGAGTCACCTCCTATTATGAGGAGTTTCCTTCTATAACTTCATTCTTTGTAGATCATCTGGCTTGCTCCATAGCATCTTGGGAAGGTTTATGTGCATATTCTACCATTTGTCCCTCTTTTGATGCTTCATTAGTAGCCCTCAGCTCTAGTTTCTCTTGTGGTGATGGTTCCTTTTGAACTTGTTCCTCTTCTGAACTTAGAGGTGAGGGAAGTTACTGAACCCTTATCTACCACTGTAATCTATGGTGGAGATGGAGGAGTAAGATCAAGAACTTGTGTTTCTAGTGGCATCTGCATCCAACATTCCTATTGGAGTTCACCTATAGGGGTGTCTCTAATCTTATCCCCAACTATCTCTATACCTATAGGCATGAAATCAAAATTTTTCATGGAGAAAATATCCTCACCTTGCTCCCTTTTCTCATTCACCCACTACTACACTTCATCTTTTGAAGAAGAGAGTTCTATAGGTTCTATTTGGGTGGGTGGTAGGGTACTCATGGCACTCTTTCTTCTTTCCAACTCTGTGGCTTTTGCTAGTGGAGTTCTTCCTTGTAGGGGCACTTGCTCCTCCTTCTCCTCTGATTCTATTTCTTCCTCATCTATTTCTTCCTCCCGAATAGTTTCAAGAATAGATGGATTAGGCACTAATCTTTATTGATCCTTTTCCTTTTCTTCATCTTAATCTTGATCCTCTTATGTCTCTTCAAGATAGAAGGAGAAATGGGCTCTTCTTGTATAGTAGGAATGAGGGTCTCTAGAATCCTCTAAGGAGAGGTTCTCTTCCTCTTTCCTTTCCTTCCAGGAGGGTTATAATATCCCAGTGGGTGATCAAGCTGGTAGACTATCTCTAGCATAATAGGAGACTAGAACACAAAGATAGGAATTGTGATTTTCCTTCCCTTACCCCTTTCTAGGTGAGCATGTGCATGGAATATTATAGTATCAGGAATTGGATCAAGTGGAAAAGGTTTCTTGATCCAATCCTTTATCATTCTAATGACATGTCTTGCTTGATGATTGATGTCATCTCCTTCCTCTTTGTCAACCTCTACATTTAGAATGGGTCTTTCACCAACCTTATCTACATTGAATAAGAGATCTAGTAATTCTTTAAATCTTGTAGCCTTATCTCATCAGGGATATTCAAATGGAGAACCTTTCCTACTAGAATCAAAGTCATCCTACAATAGTCTCTAATATAGACATTGTAGTCTTTTGTGTCATTCATCCAATGATCTTCAATGGCATCCTCATGATGGAATTCCTTTCTTGCCAAGCTTTCCACCTTACCAACATTGTCAAAATATGGCCAAGGAGAGTTGTATTCTTCAAGAGGATAGTTCTCCCATTCCCAATCAAAGGTTAGAATATCTTGTTTTTGCTTCACCTGATACAGCCCAATGATCAATGGCCATTCCTAGTAGGGTCTTCATTTCTCTTTATCTTCTCATAGGCCAACTCAATTTGTGTAGAGATCTCCAATAGTACCAACTTGTCACTTGGTATCTTGGAAGCTTCTTCAGATTGATAGATGTGCCACCCACCCGAAGATACATGAATGTCCTTAACTAGATGAAGTAGGCTCTGACAGTCATGATCTATGCTTTGGATTCATCAAATAACCTTTTCCCATAGTCTCCCTCAATGAATCAAATGATCACAATGATGAATGCATCATTCACAATCCTATACTCCTTGCTCTATGTTGAGAGCTTCTTCTTCACCAACTAAGAATAAACTATGTATGGCCAAGCATTGGGGTCCTTAATACTTCCTTTCTTGTACAAACTAGGATAGTTCATTGCCTTCATTGCAAGTAGGTACACCATATAAGAAGTCATATAAAATTTCTTCTTGTCGTTCACCATCCTCAATTGATCACACAAGTTTTTACTTTGTGTGGTGACCCAATCTAGTGGTATCCTTACATGTCTGATGGTCTCAATGAAGTTGACCATTAATGTAGTGAGATGACTCACTACAGGTAAGCTCATGACTCTACTTAGGAGAATGATAGAGTATCTAATGTCATCCTTCATCTATCCTTGAGTCATATCCACTTTGCTGGTTATTCTTCTCCAAGGAGGCTTCTTAATTAGGTATGTAGATTGTATAATCTCAATGGCCTCTTGTTGATTCTCCTTGTAGCATCTCTTAGCTGCTTCATAGGAAAGTCAAATGAATTGGTCTACTCTAGGTAGGTGGAAAACCTTCTCAATGTTATCAAGTCACAAATCCAATACCACTTCCCCTATGATGCTCTTAACCACCCTCTCATCAAGAACAAAGTGCTATGATAGGGCCATGATTAGTTTAGCTAATTACACTAACATAGGATGTGACATTGCACTCACTAATTTGAAATGGATCAATGCAAACACCAAGGCTAACCTCTTTGTCAACTTGTTGTAAATCCTTAGGAAATCTCCTAGATCTATATGTTTGAGGTCAGTATCTTTGATCTCAGCATAGTCAACGTGGAATCTTGATTTTGAAGATATGCCTTGGAACTTGAATAGGACCGGCTTGGCTACTATTCTGGATGTAGACACCATCTGGTTGCGTTACTTGCACATTGCAAGAGAAAATGTTATTAGTCCATAGATAGTGTAAAAGAACAAAAAAACCAAAAAAAATTCCCCCTTTGGGGATTCATTTATTTTATTTTTTATTTGAAAATTTTTATTTTTATTTTATTATTATTATTATTATTATTATGTTTAAATTTTTTTAATTTTTATTTTTTATTTTAAAACTTTTGCAAAAGAAAAAAAAACAAAAAAGGGGGGTTCACGCACATTTGGCTAAAGGGCACCGCACGATCGTGCCACAAAGGACATCGTGCAGGCACCATAAAGGGCACTGCATAGGCACCATTGTATGAACATACTGTGTGCACACAATATGCATGTGTCCACAAAGAGGCACACCACATAGGTACAATGTGTGTACGGATGCACCCAGAGTGATGCCCCTTTGTGCCACTACGCGTGAGCACCATCGCAATGGGCATGCCCAATGGGCGTTGCCACATGGATGTGTTGTGCACCCAAAAGGGGCACTGCAAATAGAGAAGATGAAGGGGGGATCTCACCTTGCTCCTTCCTTGCAGACTTGGAGAAAGAAAATGGGAAAAGAGGAAAGTGAGAGGGTTTTTATAACCCTTCTCCCCCCTCGTGTGCACTGAGAAAAATGTGTGTTGTGCCTCGACGTGTGCATGTGGGGGTGAGCAGAGGAATTTTTTTTTTTGTGAAACTTCCATTTCAAATTTTTGAGTTTTCTAATTTTTATGGGTTTTTGACTTCATTTTTTTTTGTAATTTTTTCAATCAATTTTTTTTTGTGTTTTTTCAATTTTGACTCTAGAAATCTAACTTATAACCAAATTTTCTTCTCCCGACTCTCAAACTATGAGTCCAAGTGTTGAAAAAAGTGGGGGTCCCCATTCCTAACGAGGAATGGGGCATGTGTTGTGGACACCACAATAGGTACAAAGGCTATAGGAACAAGATTGAAGAAGTATCATCCTCAAGAATAGATTGTAGGGGATAAACATGTAGGTATTCAAATGAGAAAAAGAACTACATCTAGTGAATGTGTGAACCTCTATTTGTTATCTTAAATTGAACCTAAATCATATAAAGAAGCTAGTATGGATGAGTTTTGGGTTAATGCTATCAAAGAGGAACTAAGTCAAATTGAAAAAATAGAACTTGGGAATTAGTGCCTAGACCTAAAGATAAAAATGTAATAGGTACTAAATGTGTCTTTCAAAATAAACTTGATGAAAATGAAAAGATATCAAGGAACAAGGCTAGATTGGTTTGTAAGGATTATGCACAAATAGAAGGTGTCGACTTTGATGAAGCTTTTGCAACAGTGGCTAGAATTGAAGCAATTAAAATCTTTCTTGCATATTCATCTTTCAAGGGCTTTAAAATGTACCAAATGGATGTTAAAATGAAATTTCTTAATGGTTGTCGTCATGAAGAGGTTTATATGGATCAACCTTAAGGACTTGAAAACAAACACTATCCTAATCATGTCTACAAGTTAAAAAAGGCTCTTTATGGTTTCAAACAAGCTCTGAGGGCTTGGTATTCTAGTTTGGATCAATATCTTATAAAAAATGGCTTTAGAAGAGGTGGTGTTAATAGTAATTTGTACATATATGGTACATGTGATGATGTTCTCATTATTCTTGTTTATGCTAGTGATATAGTATTTGGATCCAACGATGATGCTTTAAGTCAAGGTTTTTTAAAGCTTATGCAATCTAAAATTTGAAATGTCCATGCTTGGGGAACAATGTTGTTTTCTTGGGTTGCAAATTTCTTAGTTGAAAAATGGTATATTCTTATCCCAAACTAAGTATCCAAAAGAAATGTTAAAGAAATTTCATATGGAAGATTGTAAGCCTATGGGAACACCAATGGTAACAAGATGTAAAATTACTAAAAATGATGATTCTCCTGATGTTGATCAAATTACTTATAGATCCATGACTGGTAGTTTACTATATCACATAGCTTCAAGGCCTGATATCATGCATGTTGTATGATTGGTTGCAAGATTTCAATATTCACCTAAAGAATCTCATGTTATGGTAGTTAAAAGAATTTTTAGATATATTCAGGGTACTTTGGATTATGGGATTCAGTATCCTAGACATGATGATTTTAGATTTGTTGCTAATACTGACTCAGATTGGGCAAGTTGTCTAGATGAAAGAAAAAGTACTTCAGGAGTAGCATTTTTCTTGGGTAACAGGCTAGTGTGTTGCTATAGTAAGAAGCAAGAATCTACTACACTTTCTATTGCATAAGCTGAATATATAGCCGCATGTTCTTGTTGTCAATAGGTTCTTTGGATGGGTCAAACTTTATCAGATATGAAAGTAATAGTGTCTAAACTAGTTCCTATCTATTGTGATAATCAAAGTACAATCAATATTTATAAGAATCTAGTTATGCATTCATGCACCAAGCACATTGATGTTTTTTATCAATTCATAAGGGAACATGTCTTGAATGGTAATGTTGAATTAGAATTTGTTCCTTCTTCATATTAGCTTGTTGGCATATTTACAAAACCTCTCTCAAGAGCCACATTTGAAGGTTTAAGAAGATTGGGGGTTTTATCGTTCTCTTCTCTTGCATGAATTCATAAATGAGTGATAAGTTTCAGGGGAGCATATTTTTCTTATCCTTTTGTTATACTAAAACCTTGGTATAGCTCATTTTTCATTGATGTCAAAGGGGGAGAAAAATAAAGAAGATGTCTACATGATGGATACACAGGTACAAATATAGGATATACAGGTACACATGAATATATAGGTGGAAGTTGGTATTGACATCAATGCCAAAGGGGGAGTATGTTGAACCCTTGGTATTTGGTCTTTGATTGTTATCATTGATGTCAATAATGAGCTTATGGTATGGATAACATCATGTAGTTATCTTATTTGATGTCCTTCAATATTTTTCAAAACATATTCAAGACAAATACTTAAGTGTTATACAATTAACACTTAATGTTCACATTAGTTTTGAAAACAGATATAAAAAATAGTTTTGGTCTATTAGAAAGTTGACAAAAAATTTTATCAAATAAACCCCAACTATCATACGTTTTTGGAAAGGCCTGAGAGCTAGATAAAATGGGTCTTTATTAGTTTTTGCATAACATATGTATGGAAAGAGACAATCTATTTATCAAAAATAGTTACCAAATTGTTATGATAGTTTTAGCAATTTTGAGCGGTTTTAGTCTAATGAAAATTTGGGGTATGTACTTGCCTCCAAAATTTTGACTTTCTTAGTTTATAAGTAGAGGATACATTTCTCTAAAACATCCAATAGGTGGTTTTGATAGAAGCTGTAGAAATGGCGTGGAATTCCTTGTAGACCAAACAGTTTGAGGGAAAATTTTTAATAGCAAAGAAGAGGGTAATGCTTTATGTTTCTTATTTCATATTTTTTATTTGATTTTCATTGAAAAATTTTATCAAAAGTAGAAGAAGGGTTCTATATTGTTTCTTCATTCATTCATATCAGTATTTGATCATATATTTTAATGGAAAAACAAAATATATTTAGATATTGGATGTTTTAAGGAGAATAGAAGTATATCCTGTATTGTGTTTTTAACAAGAAGTTGAAACTAATGATTCATGATTTGTGTTGTAATAGAGATGATTCTCTGATTTTATATCTCATTTGTTCATTTTGGAAGTTTGTGCTTCTTGTATTCATGAATTTGGTGCTTCAGGTGTAAGGGATTGGTGTTCCTTGAAATTGGTGTTTCTAAAATAGGGTGTTGTGCATCCCAGATTTGTAGCTCTAAAAGAGTTTCCCAAGAGGCCAATAAATTTTTAGATTCAAAGTGTTTTTTTACCCTAAGAGGTTTTCCACATTAAGTATTGTGTCATTTTGTTATTCGTTAATTATCTTGATCATGTGTTAAATTTTTATAACTTGTAATTGTTCCAAGTTTTTAAAAGTATTTTAAACCACTAATTCACACCCTCCCCCACCCCCTCTCTCAGTGGTGTTTGTATTCCAACATACACAAGTTTCCCTCTTTAAGTTCATCCTCTTCTTCTAGGTTGACATGTTCTACTTCAAAACATCAATTGTCTTCGCTTACTAAGTCTAAAGGCCTTTTTAGAGAGCTAGAAAATGATACATCCTGGGAGCATACACCAAAATTTCATGATAGACCTATCTATGACCAATATGATGAAGATATAAAAGCTTTCTATTCACTTGAGAAACAACAAAATGACTCTAGTTATACTTTTGATAGAACTTTTACTCCCTTGGAAGATTCTTATGATGACACTTTGCAAACACTTCTTGGCACCAAGCTCATCATGTTGCCTAAGTCTATCTCATATGGAAAACCATTCTTGGATATCTATTGTGCTTATCATTGACATAATGAGCATAGTACTTTAGATTACATTGAGCTAAAACATAAAATCCAAGATCTTGTTGATGATAGGATTGTTGATACCTCTAATGATTCATGTGATGAGGATACTATTAGAAAGAATAGTCCACCAGGATAATTGAGAGGGGGGTGAATTAGTTATCCAATAATTAAAACATTTATCCACCTTAAATAATCTTAACCATTTGTAGATGCTCAAAAATGGTTCGCATCTATGGTTTCATCACTTCTTCATGCTAATTTGTCCCATTTTTTCATTCTACTAACTCTGATCTTTTGGCCAGATTGACCATATTTTGTCATTTGTATCCTCTTTCACATCAATGTCATGCTGACTCGAAATCATATCAAGTCAACTCAAAATCACCCCAAATCAACTCAGAATCACTCAGAATCAGTCCTAATCAACCCAAAACATATCAAACATCCCAAATCAATCATCATTTATCTACTCCTAGGCATTTTTGTGGCTTTCAGTGTCTTGGAAACCTATCAACTTATCAATCTTATCAATCTGACCTTAGTACTATCATGGCTCTCAGTGCTAGGTCAAACTATCATTTGTGTCATTCAATCTTTGACATTGTCAAGGCTTTCAATCTCAAATCACAACATCTTCGACCATTTTAATAACATTGACAATGTCCGTTAATGTTATTATGATCAAACCTTATCAATCAATTTCAATCCTGTAGCATTTACAATGTCAGTTAAATGTTACATATCAACCAATTCATGTCATGTGTCCTTGGCATGTTATCAACTTCAATAAATCAATCTAATCATGGATTTGATCTATTGGTCATCATCTTATTCGATCTATATCATCATCAAATTTTCATCAAAGGGTATAGTCACATTCATTTAATCAATTTGGCCAATCATTTGCTAATTTTCTCTATAGGATTAAATAACCCATAATTTAATCCTATTCTTTATAGTTATTCTTCCTAATTATCATCCTTAATTAATTAATTGATTCATTATCTGTAAACCATGGAAATTCTTAATTTCCTAAGTACCATTTTCCATCATTAATTCCATTTTCTACTAATTCTTATTTTGTGGAATAAGAGTATTTTTAATTCATATTCTATAAAATATTGCATCATCATGACACTTGGATATGACACCTCGTGGATTCTCCTATGACACTTGGCTAAGATTTGTCATAATCAAATATTCTTACCTCTTACACACGTCCCTATTTGGCTTATTCATCATAGACTCTTGGCTTTAAGTGGGTTGAGGTGTCTTATGATGCGTCATAGATTCTCTTCCACATTTAGCCAAGTTTGACTTTCATGTGTCATAGAATCTTACAATTGGCATATTCTATCATATGCGTCATAGGAATCTCTTGTCACATCACATATCTATGGGTGAAAAATCCAATGCTCTCACCCTCCATGTTAATTATAAAATGGACACCCTTCCTCTCATTTCAGATCTGAATGCTTAAGTTTTGAAAATCCAAATCTTTGAGTCTTTGAGTCTCTACTTCTTTTCATTTTGCATTCTTGCTCTCACATTAAATCACACTTCAATTATTCTCATGGCTTTATCCCTATCATAGGCTTTTGCTTCAATCTTGTGTGCACTATAGCCAAATTGGAGCTACAATCATTTGGAGAAGAAAGAAGGACATGGGAGCTACAAATGGAAAAGGGAGTTTTTAATTATGTTTGCTTTCTTTTGATTAGTTTGGCTTTCATGGTAGACTAGTGGGTGCTAATATATGTTGATTGAGTTTGTGATTTTCTCATAGTATGTTATGCATTTAACCCATTTTCTATTCCTACACCATTCAACCAAAGTAAATGACAACCATAATAAGATACACATACACAATTACACTAGATATGTTAACTAGGGAAACCCTTGATCATAGGGAAACCCTTGATCAAAGGGAAAACCTCGGTGGGAATGATGCCCACAAGATGATGTACTAATATAAATATTCCTTGTTAAAGGATGGACCCTATTAGGAGTCTATTACAACATTTTGGTACATGAGTCCCTATTAGGAGACATTTAATCCTTGTGTAGAAGATAGAAGGACCCACTATCCAAACAACTTCTGGAGCAAGATCACTGAACTCACTGTCCAACTTATCTCTCAACATCCCTTGCAAAATAATTATATGTATTGTACTTTAACTTCTTTCCTCTATCCTATGAACTGGACCAATCACTATCAGACCTTGTAGACTAGGTCATGAACCTTGGATCCAAGTATCAAACTTTGGATCACACAATAAAACCTCACCAATGAAGTTTCCTTCACCTTCGCTCTGCTCTACTTATCTTCACATTTTGCTCTTTGTCCTTCTCTCAATCTTTCATTTTCTTCCATACATGATAAAGGAAAATTTCCTTTGTAAAAAATCCATACAACCATTAGCTAACTCATCTATTATACCTTCTCAATTAATTATTATAGGACTACATTAAGAACATGTTAAGTGATAACATTAATCTTCCATCTTATAACTTGAATAACTTTCAATAAATGCAATATTATGATGAGAGAGCTTAGCTATGTCATCTCCAAAATTTCTTCTTCACATATTTAACTTTGGCTTCATAGAATAACAAAACTACTAAGAGATATAACAAGTTTACCAAAACATGCCTCTATAAACTCTCTCTCATAACAGTCTTCACCAAAACTTGCATAATTTTTTCCAGACATAATATCTCATGCTTCCTAGATTAGCTTCATATACTAGAAACTTAGTTTTATTTCCCTTTAACCTTGCTTAGTGATTTTTTTAAAACTATCTATCCGTATCAACTTGATCTTTTTGTTGTTCTTCTATCAGATATCACAGAAAACTGCAATGTTAACATCAATGACAAACATAGTCATGAATGTAACTTATCATCATGGTAATTATCTAATCATGTTTATATAATACTCCCTCATAGGAATATCATTAGAATTCATTCTTCCAACATATGTTTCTCTTGAGCAAGATCTATTACAAATAATAGTCCACCAAGATAATTGACAGGGGGGATTTGAATTAGTTATCTAATAATTAAAACATTTATCTTCTTTAAATAAACTTAACCATTCAAAAAAACATGCCCACAAGATGATGTACCAATATAAACATTCCTTGCTAGAGGATGGACCTTGGTAGGAGTTTATTACAACATTTAGTGCATAGAGTCCCTATGAAGAGACTTTGAATCCCTAGTAGGAGATTTTAACCATGTTAAGAGTTGTGCCAACCTTTTTTAGAGCTATAGTACAATATATGCAAGATGATCCCATTGCCCAAACATGCAATTTCAACTACAAGAAGAACTCACTTCTCAAACATGTAGTTTACTATTATGTTCTTCTTTCCTTTGTTCTTTCAACTAAACCAATCACTTGTCAAACATTATAAACTAGGTAAAAAATCTTAGATCCAAATATAAAACCTCAGATCACTCAGCAAAACCTCAGTAACAAAATTTCCTTCACTTGTGTGTTGCTTTGCTCAACTTTGCATTTTGCTCTCTCTACTTGCAATCCCTTTGCATCAATAAAATTTATGTCATGTCTCACACCACATGATAAAGGAAAATTTCCTTCCTTTATATTGAGTCCTCAAAAAAATTCCCTGAGTAGGCTGATAAACCTTCTCAAATAATTATTATGGAACCACATTAAGAACATGCTACACTTAGCGATAACATTAATCTTTCGCCTTGCAACTTTAATATCTTTCAATACACACAATATTATGACTAGTGAACTTAGCCACATCATAATCAACATGTCTTCTTCATGTCCTCAACCTTGATTTTTAGAATATTAACTCTGCTAAGAGATATAACAAGTTTACTAGAACATGCCTTTGTAAACTCTATCTTAGGACAAACATCACCAAAACTTACATAACTTCTTCTAGACTTATCATTTCTTCTTCCAATGTTAACTACATATACCAAATACTCTGAAGTATCTCTCATAACTTTTTATAGTTAGAATACTCAACTAACTATCCATACCAACTTGATCTTTTAGTTGTTCTTCTATTAGATACCACATAAAACTACTATGTTGACATCAATAAAAAAACTCGATCATGAATGTAACATATCATCATAGTAACATATCTGTAATACTCCCCCATAGGAACATCATCATCATTCATGCTTGCAACAAGGACATGTTCATGAACCTATGTCTAGTGATGGTCTCCTTGACACCCCCACTTCTTCCAACACTCATGCATCTCCCAACACATCAAATGTTTCCTACATGCCTCCATCAAATAAAGAGCCTAATTGTTTCCACATTTACTATGGCTATGCTCAAGGACTACCTCTAAAAGAAACTCAAACTAATCTTCACTTGGTTGCAAACCTTTTCCATGCTACTACAACTAAAAATCCTCAATCTTCATGCAATACTATGCCTACTTTGACAACTACTCCATTCTCTCTCCATACTCCCTTGTCCTTAGAAGTGGCTCCATGTCAAGAGGACTCCCAAAAGAAAAATCTATAAATGTCAAGAAAGATCAAGATCAAGCACCCTTTCATCTCCTTCAAAATGTCGCTCTTCCATATTCTAAGTCTTATCCACCTCCTAAGTATGATAAAGACACCACTTCCACTATTTCCCTTGAGCTTACTAGAAATTATGAGAAAAAATTTCTTCTTATGCTATCCAAAGCTACTTTTCAAGATCAAAACATCCCCTCATGTTCTACTTCTCCATATCCACTTCAAAATTATTCTCAAGCTTGAAACACCCCTATCAAAGGCATTGATTCTATTAAATCTACTCATGATTCTATTGATGGCCTTGGTCATATTTCTCACTCTAAAGATGTTGATATCCCTTCTCACTATCCATTTACATATCCTAAGTCTATCCTTTGAACTATGGAAGGGAAATATAGAGCCTAGGATACACACTTTCAGAACTTACTTCCATATTAGAACCTTATGTTCATTCATTTCATTTTTCCACTTCTAGCTCATTGCCCATTTCTCCTATCTTACCATTTCCCACCTCTCCTCTTACACCTCAATGTCAATGAAGAAACACATACTTGAACTCTTCACATTCACCTTTCCATCTAAACCAATCATATTGGCCTTATTCATCCACAAATTCCAAGTCTTTTGGAAGTGAGAATAAACATAAGAATCCATTAAAAAATGAAGATCACTATGCCCCATCTAATTGACATTTGAATGCTAAGAAAGAAAATGCACAAAAGAGACCACAAAGGTCCACTATTCAAAGAGATAAACCAAATGAAGTATAGGTTCCTAAATCCATTACTAAAGAAATACAATCTGAAACATCCAATGAATACTCTAAACAATATGGATTCCATAGTCTTTCTTAAAGGAATTGAATATTGAAAATACTTCAAAGTTGACATTCAAGCTTCCAAAAGCTTCCACTTCATCTTCTTCCAAACATGTTCATAACAATATTTTGAAGCCTTCCATTCCATCATCCTCCAATATTACTCTACTACTTCATACATCTCAACCTCAAGCTATTTCATCCATAACTTCTCAATCAATCCACCACCCTTTGAGGTGTGCATCTTTGATGGTATTTCCTACTTTCACACCTACCCTTCTAGAATTTTTTGAAGCCTCCACTTTATTATTATCCATCCTTCATCTATCTATTCAAAACCAACAACCTTTTCATCCATCTACCTCTCTTCTTCCTACAATATCCCTTCCATTACCCTATTAGTGTCTTTGAGCATACCTTTCTATGGTCTTTTCTTATCATAGATTATTCTTCCTATAAGAGAGCTATCTAAATTCATAAAACTTGAGCTTTTTCTAAAAAAATTTATAAAAAAATGCACCTTGGTGAAAACCACTTCTTGTGGCACCCTAGTAGAAAAAGTAAAGAGAAATGAAGTTGTCCTATGGTGAAAACCACTACTTGTGGCACCTTGGGAAAGTACCATGATGAAAACCTAGCAAACAGGCATCATGTGTAATTCTTCCATCATCTATGTATTCCCTCTTCCTCTTTGATCTTGACAATGTTGAGCTATCCTTGCATATTGGCTATCATATCCATTAGCTTCCCTATTGTTCTTTCTCATTCACTCATCGCTTTCATATCTAGCTTTATTCTTATTGCTCTATTGCATCACTATCCTATCTAGTTGACCCCTTGGTCTTGATCACAATAAAGAAAAATATGGTTCTTAGGCCACTTGACATGTCTACACTACATGCCTACATGCTATCTCACTTCTTGGCTTCCTATTTCTTATCCAAAATCTATTCCATATGGATATTTTATGCTTTCCCTAGCTTAGGTAATCTTGAGGAGTTGGTCCTTGAGGATCACTTTCACTTGTTTCATACCTCTTTCTTATCCATCTCTACTTATCCACTAGTTTCTTTCTTCAAAATGTCATACACCTTGCTAGACATTGGGAAAAATTATGTGATGTTGATTGAGAACTAGTGATGCCTTAACCATTCTTAAAAAATCCAAAAAAAATCATATATGATGCTAAAAAATCCTTAAAAAGTAGAAAAAATCCTAAAAATTTTATCATCTTAGTAAAAACCTAGTAATAGGTGCTCCGATGTGTGACCAAAAAAATTTGAAAAAGGTCCTGAAAAAATCTGTCAAGTGGTGAAAACCTAGAAACAGGCGCTACTTGAGACCCTTGCACATATGTTTATTAGTCTCAATCACTCACTCTACAACACATTTCCTAGCTTGGAATTTTTTCTTGTCCTCATCTTGGGGGCACAACTTCTTAGCCTATTGGGGTTTCCTTGTGCATTAGAATTTCTTTGACAACTCACAAAATAGTGTTTCTCAACACTTTTCAAATAGTTTACCTACAATCTCAGATGTCTCACAATATTTCTCACTATTAGAATCAAGTCTTGAAGAAGTGGCCAAGTGACTTACACACACACTTACACATTTAAATGACTGAGCTATGATTAACTTTATCTACTTTGTGTGTTTTCTATGATGATTTATTTGCTAATGTGTTCCCTCCCTAATATTCTTTCGAGGATGTCATGGACTAGAAGATTGGAGGCATGGGACATGTTTTCTTGCTTTTTGCTTATGGATATACTTTTTTCATCTATAGTATTTAAATAATTCATGGTTGTCGTATTTGACACATTAACTTACAAATGTATCATCCTTGACTATCTTCTCACGATTGCACTCGGGTGTTATCCTGGTGCTTATGCCTTGATACAGGTGTAATCTTGCTATATCAAACCTAGGGAATCTAATTGCATAGCCATCTTGACTTACATTTCTTTGATGCTTAAATTATATTTCACATTCCTATCTAATATTTATCATATTCATATCCTCTTAGTTATACTAGTGATGGTTGTATGATCTCATGATGTCCCTAATAAATGCTCAATGATGAAATTAGAGTCTAAATGTTATGTGTTTCTTTCTAGTAAACCATTTTGCATATTAATTTCCATTTTAGGTTCATTTTCTAGCTTAGTCTTGCATTCATGCATGTGGGGAGAGCTCTCTCTTCATCTTTTTTGGATATGTTGGCTAACCACTTTCATATCTTCTTCACTCTCTTCTTTATCATGCCTTTTCATCTTCTTGATCTGTCACTTTGTCTCTTTTCTATCATATCATCAAATCTATATAAACTTTTGGCTTCTTATATTATTTCAACATCATAGATCTATTTTTAGGATCAAAATCAAAATCCATATTCATCTTGATAGTCAAAATTGCATTTCAAAATTCTACCTTCTTCTATGAAGTTAGCTGACCTCTTGAGGTCTGATCTTCAATTCTTCATTGGGAAATCTTCATCTCTTCATGTCTTTATAATTTCTACACTTCATATCTCCTTCAATACACATTTTCATGTCTAAAATCATCTTTATACTTGATTTGACCTAATTTTTGTGCTTTATCCTTTGTAGTCAACTTTGGTCAAACTAGGGAACTCTATCATTTCCTTATGGCCACTCTTTCATTCTAATCATCTATCTATCATCATAGACTTTTCTATATCTTTATTTACCCATATATAGCTCATCTATGGATCCTTCTTACCTCATTTTGATTTCAATCTTGAGGTGGCAAAAATACTCTATTATCGTTTGCTACAACTATCTATTTCTTAGGAGCATATGTCTAATATTTTCATTTGCTCTTGATCCATCTACTTTGTTAAGTGTTATCTTTTTTCTTGAATGATGACATTGTCTCTTTCCTAATGTTTAGTACTATCGCTATCAGGCTATACATTTAGGATTAGCTATCTCTTTTTGCATTTCATTCTTTGGAATCAGATATCTATATCTATTGTTGCCTACTTGACTTCTATTTTCTTTAAAGTAATGTGTTTCCAGATCAATCATGCATTAGTCAAAGAGGAGAAATTTAGTCACCTAAAAATGGTCACCTACCCTATTGCTCCACTTCTCATTATTTTGGCTAAACTAATTCATCATTTGCCTAGACCAAATTACTAAAATCAATTAATTTTATTATAACCTATAGTTTGACTATGATATGCTAAGTCCATTATTTGATTAAAAGAACATGTCCCATTTTAATTAAATAAAATTCCCCATTATTCTAACCCACCAAAAGTGCACACATAAAGTCCTTTTTCTATTTTACAAATTAAAAGAAAAGGCTTTGTGACTTTTGTCTTATATGGGAAGTCAACTTCTATTTTATTGGTTGACTTGTGTGTGCACATGGATCACTCCTATTTTCAAACTCCGCCCTTGATCATCCATATGGCTTTAAAAGAAAGAGCTCTCATGTTGTTAAAGGATCTGCTCTCTTGAGTACTGTTATGCTACAAGTTTATCATTTGAATTGTTGAGAGCATTTGTGGAGAACTTCCAATTCTTTTCTATATTTTCTCATACCATAGCATTTTATCTTAGAATCATGTTTCATGTATGTTTAGCTTCTATTTTGAAATAATTGATCTCACATACTTAATATTTGAATTGGCAACACTCTCATTCTTGTTAACATAGTTGTATTTTGCATATTCATACTAGTTTAGTCTGCATTTGCATTGCATTCTTGAGGAATTCTTTGTGGACATTTTCATTCTAGCATCTCATCTCTAGGAGAACCTCCCATTGCATGGTTTACTAGAAAGAAACATATTTCTAAGGCTCAGCTAAGAGACTTCACACATTCAAATATACTTTCTTGTACTCCATGGATAGGGAACTCTAAGCTAGTATCCAAGCATACCGAACTCATGGAATCACTTGGATAGAAGGGTTTAGAGTGTGACACAAATATAGTGTACACTATGAACTTATTTTTTGCATAAGCCAAGAAAATTCTTACTACTTCTATTCTAGCGATAGGGGCATATGTCTCCTCATAGTCTATGTTTTCTTGCTATGAGTAACCTTTGCATACAAGTCTGGCCTTATTTTTCACAACTTCACCTTTCTCATTCATCTTGCTTTTGAATACTCATTTAGTTCCTATCACATCCTTATCTTTAGGTCTAGGAACTAACTCCCATGTTTCATTCTTCACAATCTAATCTAGCTCTTTCTTCATTGCTTCAATCCAATGATTATCATTACTAACTTCATTTGCACTTTTAGGTTCAACATGAGAAATCAAACATATCTCCTCGTTAATTATGTTTCTTGTCATCGCACCTTTTTCTTTACTTCCAATTATATTCTTTAGAGGGTGATTCTTTGTTAGATTCATGTTAGTGGTGTGAGTTGATATCTCAACTCTTATCTCATCTCTAGGTTCAAACCTCTACTCTCCTCTTTTCTCAACAATTTGCACATCATTCTATAGATCATTGTTAGTGTCAAAGAAAACTTCAGCATTTTGTCTAAAAATTCTAGAATTATCTTCTTCAACTGAATTATAATCTAACATATTTTCCTTAGTTCCAAACCTTTCATCAATTTTTACATTTTCAAACTCAATGATTGTCTTAATTCTATGATTAAAACATATGTATGCCTTTTTTACAATGAATAGTTGAGAAACATATCTTCATCACTTCTTAGATCAAACTTACCAACATCAACATCATCATCTATCTTAATATAACACTTGCTTCCAAATATTCTAAAATACTTAACTGATGGTGAACAACCAAACCATAGATCATAAGGTGTCTTGCTCATACCTTTTCTAGTCTGTACTCTATTCATAGTGTACACTGTTATATTGACTTCTTCTCTCCAAAATGTCTTGGATACATCATTCTCAAATAGCATCACTCTTGTTGCCTCTACTACTCATATGTTTCTTCTTTCTACAATCTCATTCTGTTCAGGTGTCCTAGGTAAAGATAACTATCTCTTGATTCCATTCTCTTCACAAAACATATTAAACTCTCTAGAGGTGAATTCTCCTCCTGTATCTAATCTCAAGCATTTTATCTTAACACTAGATTCATTCTCAACTCTATTCTTAAATATCTTAAACTTCTCAAAAGATTTAGATTTCTCTTCAAGAAAAGATACCCACATCATTCTACTGAAATCATCAACAAAAATAATGAAATACCTTTCACCATAGAATCCTCTTGTTCTAGAGGGAAAACTCAGATATGTGTGAACAATCTCTAGCTTCTCTATGGTTGTGAACTTCTTGCTGGGAAAAGATACCTTCTTCTACTTAGCCAAAATACATTCTTTGCAAACCACATTAGTAAGCTATATTATCTTAGGAAAATCTATGGCTACAAATGTGCTGCTAACTTTTATAATATTATCAAATTTTAAATGATAAAATATCCTATGCCATAGCCAACTATTATCCACTTTAACAACCAAACATGTAATTTCAGTGGAATTCAACTAAAATGCATTATCTCTATACCTAGTTCTAGTTCCAATCATCTTACCATCCTTATCCTTGATAGTGCAAGTCTTTTTTATGAATAGCAATTAATACCTTTTTTTCACCAACTGTCCAACACTCAACAAATTATTCTTTAATCCATCAAAAAAAATAAAAATCATCATTGTTAGTTCTTTCATCTAAAGTAATGGATCCAATCTTTATAATATGACAGGCTACATTGTTACCAACTCTAACAATACCTTCATCATAGTTTCTGAATTTAATAAACTTATTCATATGACCAATCATGTGATGTGAACAACCATTGTCTATTATCCAATAAGATTTTTTTTCAACTTGGGATACTAGAGCCTTTTATTCTCTAATTTCTCTATCAAGATCATCTTCCTTAATAGTAGCAAATCCTAGCTCATCATCACTTTCACTCTAACCTTTTTAATTAGATTCATCTTCTTTATTATCTACAACCAATTCCTTACTCTCCTAGAATTGAACTTTCTTTTATAATTTTTCTCTCTTTTAGGAAATTTAGATGCATAATGACCAAAATCATGACAAGTCCAACATTTAAAGATATTTTTACCATCTTTTCCTCTTCTCGCAAGAAGTGCTATACCTTCTTCAATCTTCTTGTCTTCATCAAATCTGGTTCTACTACTACTAGAAAAATCTCCATGTGTACTTGTGCTTTTAGACATATATGGTTGAACATTCAAGGCACTAAAAGCTATCTCCACTCTTGTCAATTCACCTAACTATCTCAGAGCTACTTCTATTTCTTCCAATTTTCCAAGTAATGTTTCCTTGGTAAACTCCTTAGTACAAGGTATAAGTAGTTGAATCATTTGAGCTACTTGCCTAAATGGTGATGTCAATTTTTTCATGGTCTTCCACACAACCTAATTTCTTCCTTCTTTCCACCATATATCTTGATTCTTGCAATAACCTTTGATATCCTATCAATATAGTTTCTTATAGATTCATCTTCCATCATGTTAGCATTTTGAAATGCACATATCCAATTCTACAATCTTATACTTTTCATATGTATATTACCTTCAAAAATAGATTCTAATGTTTTCCAAATCTTGTGAGATGTTTCTAGTGATTTTATCTAACTATATTCATTCTTTGGAAGAACTGATAATAAAGCTTATCCATCTCTCATGTTGTAAATGAATAGATCTTTCTCTACTTCACTACATTCTCCAAGTTTATCTTCTATGACAATTGTCTTATCACTCTTTGTCAATAGCCAATAGCCTAGACCCATACACATCAAATGAGTCTTCATCTTCTCCTCCAACTTTCATATTTGGCCCCATAAAATCTAGGAATATCCTTCCTAAAAATATTCACCATCAATCTCCAAAGTTTTTAAGCTTATCCTTCAAGGACCTAAGGCTCTAATACTAATTGTTAGAATATATAGTCATCCAATACAACTAAGAGGGGGGAGGGATGAATTAGTTATCCAACTAATAGAAAAATTATCAACCTTATTAAACTTTAAGCATATGAGAAATATAATCAGAAACCACAACAAGATAATTATTCATAATAACACCAGATATGTAAACCAGGGAAACCCTTGATCAAAGGGAAAACTTTAGTGGGGATGGTACCCACAAGATGAAGTACTAATATAAATATTCCTTATTAGAGGATGGACTCTATTAGGAGTCCATACAATGTTTAGTACATATCAGGCCATGTTAGGAGAATTTGAATCCCTGCCAGGAGTTGTGGAAGGCAACTGGACCCACTGCCCAAATAGCTTCAAGGGAAAGATCAATGAACCCACTATCCAGATGATCTATATATATTCCTTGTAGAATAATAGAAATTAATTGCACTTCCTTTGTCTCTATCCTATCAACTAGAATTCAACTCCTTATAATCTTGTAACCAGATCACAAAAATTGGATCCAATAATTACTTGGATTACTTACTCACATTTAGTAAATACTCTACTCCTTTTTGCACTTCTCACTTAATATAATGCTTGATACTATTTACAAACAATGAAATCATCTTTCCTTTATACCATATATTCAAAATAATTGGACTTAAGTTGGCCCTGAGGCTTTCCCAATTAATTATAATAAGATAATTAATTAATTCACAATTATAATAGCACTATTGGCTCACAGTATATACAAAAATTCACATGTCTAACTTTAGGACCTGCACACTTGTTCATGTCACCATCAGATTGTCCTCTATCACTTGTGAACCACACATCACCAAACTATATCATTGTCAAAGGATATAACACAAAAATAAAAAATGACTTCTCTAGCACTTTGTCTTGGCAATACTCTTTATAAATCAATCATATCTTTTGTAAAATATTGGACTTATACTCTACACATTGAACCTTGTCATCAAGACACAATATAGGATATGTCCATGACTATGTATTATCAGACAATCAAAACATTGTTCATAAAAATAAGATCTCTATCTGTTGCTTTGTCAGTCTTCATAGACATTTTTTTGTTGACATCAATGATAAAGACAATCACAAATGCAACATGTCAATACTCTCCAATTCTTACAATACCACCCTAATGTAATATCATTAGCATTCATGGTAACAACTAAGGCTATACATGGTCAACAAGTAAATAAATAATGTCATTTTTGGGTTGGGAAAATGTGGGTTGAACCATGTCTTCAACTAGAAAACCATAACGATCAGTTTGATTAGGCCATTGAAGAAGAGATGCTGAAGTAATAAATGCATCAATGGCCTTGTTCTTATCTCTAGAGATTTGGTCAAATTATATTCATACAAAGCATTATTTGAGGGCATCCTCCATCTATTTTTAGGGAAGCATCTTTTCATCCTTTGTTTGATATGCATTGGTAACCTAATTGATGACTAATTGAGAATATCCATATAGATCCAATGTAGTCAACTTCCATTCCAAAGATAGCTTAATACTAATAACTAATGCCTCATATTCTACAATGTTATTTGTATAGAGGAATAAAAGATTGTATGATTTGGGAATGGTAACTTCCTATGGTGTGATAAATAGATTTCTTGCTCCCAATCCATGGTAAGTGTAAGAGCCATAAAAATAAAACTTCCATATAATAGGCTCAATATGGAGTATCTGTGCATCTATAAAGTCAACAATCATCGGATTGGAATCCTCTAGGGGTGAATCTATCAACCGGTCTACTACATTCACTATATAAAATTCACTCAAGATCATGACCCACTTGGAATGTATTCCATTCAAAGCTATTTTATTGAGGTGATACTTCAAAGGGTTTATTTTTTCAAAGAGTTTTACTTAATGTGCAAGAAGATAGTGAGGTAGTGTTTTGGAAGAAAAAACTACTATGAGGCAAACTTTCTCTATGAATGTGTAGTTAAGTTCATAACTCACTAGAGTCTTGTTGATGCAGGAAAATGACATTTTCTTTTTCCCTATCATCTTCCTATGATAATAGTTCCCCTAACTATCTCTCAATTACTAAAACATACATTAGGAGTGACTTTTTTAGCATAGGCAACATAAGAATGGGAGGATTCATCAAATATATTTTAAGAGGATGAATGTGGCTTCACACTTGTCATCCCATTTTAAAATGACATCTTTGTGTAAGAAGTAGATGAAGGGACTACACTTTTTAGCTAGTTGGGAGATAAAACATCTCACCAACTACCATCTTCCTTGCAATGATCATAGCCTATTTATATTTCTAGGTGCTTTCATATCTAAAATGGATTGTACCTTTTCAAGATCCACTTCTATCCCTTTTTGTGGAAATGATATAGCTTAGAAATTTTCTTGATTGAACCCCAAAGGAAAACTTCTTTGGGTGAAGTCAAACTTTAAAAGCTTCAGGTCGAGTGAAAATCTTGTCTAGGATAGGAAGATGTTCATGTCGTGTGTGAGACTCAGCCAAAATATCATCAACATATGTTTTCATGAAGGTGTGGAGCATGTCATAGAATATGGTTTCCATGAATCTCTAATAGGTGGCTCTCACATTTTTCAAGCCAAAGGGCATAACATTCTAGTGGAATTCTCCCCAGGCCCAAGTATAGACTATATTCTTTTGTTCTTGTGGTGCTATCAAGATCTAAGTATATCCTAAATCTATCCATCAATTTAAACATGGAATTTCTTTCTATGATATCAAAAATGACATCGATGCTTGGGAGAGGGAAGTCATATTTTAGGAATGCTTTATTCACATCTCAAAAATCAATGTAGATTCTAATGGTGGTGTCTTTCTTCAAGATAGGTACTAAGTTGGATATCCAGGAGGCATATTATAAGGGCCTAATAAAACCAGTCTTGAGAAATTTTTCTATTTCTACTTTCACCAAAAGCACTATGTGGGGATGTTTCTTTCTAAGTTTTTGTTTAACAAGCTTAGCCCCTGGTAGAATATTCAAGTGATGTAGGATGAGCTCTAGATCCAAACCTGGCATGTCTATGTATGACCATGAAAAATTTACTTGTATAGCTTTGAAAAAATTTATAAATTATGCTCTTTCATTAGGTGACAGTGATACTTCTAGGTAATTGACATTTGGTTATTCCTCTATCCTAATAGTAATATTATTAATGGGCTCAATCAATATCAATGATCTCTTTTCTACATACTCGAGAAAATGATCAATCACCCCATCATTTGCCCTCACAATTGATGGTGTAGGAGCCCCTTGATAAGGTTAATAGTTAACCTAGGGTTCCTAATTCATTTTTGGCTTGTAGTAGCCTTAGAAAGACCACTAGTGAAACAAAGGGGGATAGAGAGTCCTAGGGTAGGACTTAGCCATTAAGAGATCTAATTGAGTCATCATTACTACCTAGTTGTGTAAAGTTGCTAAATGTGATGGAATTGTTGTCATTCTTGTCAAAGATGATAAATTGGCATTTAAAGGGCTAGATTAGTCAACTAAAGGGTGGAATGATATTTTAATATCATTAATGAAATATCTAAGAAATTAGTAGATTTTTTGGGTTTTTGGACCAAGTTTTGTGTAACTAGGACAAAAGTTGTCAAGTTGCTTGATAATTTTGCAAAATTGCAAAAGTTGTCATGACAACTTTTATTGCAAAGTGCAACTTTGATCAAATTGTTGCGAAACCACCTCAAAATGGTTGGAGGTGTAATGGAGCTAAAAAAGGACCCCCTCAACCTCTAACAAGGGTTGTATGGAATTGTGAAGGAATTTGGTTGAATGAGCAAGCATATTTGAGTGTATTTTATCACAGTACATGTGTTTGGCTTCCTGAGTCCATTTGATGGATTGAATTTTGTATAGTACCTTTTTCATGAGTTTTTAGGTGTTTCTTACTAGTTTTTAATGTGAAAGTAGATACTTTGTGGAATTTTTTCCATTTCCTTTTAGTAAATACTTTGCTTTGCGCACTATTCTTGTCCTAAAGCAATTAGTTTGTAAAGATGTGGTCATAACTCACCTGCTATAATCATGCAAGAGCTTGCACACTAGAAAGTAAGTTTGGCCATTTTTTAGTGATGCCCTAGGGAAGCCAATTGAGCATAGTTAAGGATCACAGAGTTTGAAATGACATTTAATGGGATTGAGTGCAATGAATTCTTTAGTCTAAGTGGTCAAACAGAAGGGAATGAGAGTGGAGAGGACCTATACCTAAGGGTACCTCTTGGTGACATGCCTAGATAAATATTTGATCAAACCCTTATGAATCTTGTTAGAAAATTTGCAAACCCTTAATTTTAGGCTTAAAATTAGCATCCCACTATATCGACAGGTTGAGGAAGTGAGATTAGGTGAATCTCAAATGTCTTCCAAAAGGGTATCATGGTATGAAGATATTTTTTTCACCTCATTAATCCTTTTCCTAAGTGAAGTGCCAACAAGTGAGTTTGGAGGCCTAATCCTTGTAGCCCTTCTAGGCCTAAATTGGACCAATTTCTTGGAATCAATAGAGATTTCAATTGATTTTTTAGGGATGAGTATTGGAATGGAATCAAAACCCTAGGGACAATCCTATACCTCTACATTGAGTGGATTGTGACCATGTGTGAGTGTTTTGTGTAGATGATCCATTAATGCATCTAAGGAGTATTTATTAGTAAATGTTAAGTTTTATATTAGTGTGGACAAGTTGAAAGAGGAAGGGATTGGGAGTGTGATCCTCCTATGTTTGGTTAGTGCAAGAACCCTAAAAGGCTAGAGAAGAGGCCTAGAGTAGACCCTGGGAGAATTTAGGGTAAGGAGCAAGACTTCTCCGTACATCAAACTGGTATCAAAGCACTAAAATATTTGGGATTGTGGATAGATTTTTTAGACCATAGAATAGTTGATAGGTGAAAAAAACATGGTGACCAATGTAGAGTTAGCCAAAGAGATGGGTGAGCAAAAGGAGAAAAACATGATCCATGAAGAAGCCTTAGAAGAAATGAAGACTAATTTAGAAGAAGTTATTGAAGCAACCAAGAAAAAAGATGAAGAAGGTGAAAGTAGTGAAAAAGGAAAGGAAAAGATTGATGAGGAGGAAATCATACCTAAACTAGACCCTCTATTGAATGAATAGCCATTCTTGAAAGTCATTAAAGAACAAGAAGGAAAATCCCTAGAAGGAATTCCATTCTTTAATGGGAATATGGACACTCATATAGGCATGGAGTGGATTGAGGGGATGGAGAACCATTTTGAATGTGAAAGTGTCATAGAGGCACAAAAAGGAAGGTTTCCAAATCAAGACTCGGAGGATTAACATTAACATGGTGGAAATACCTACAAGATGAAAGGGTCAATTTGGGTAAGAAGCCTATAGCCAATTGGAATGCTATGGTGACCAAAGTGAAAGAGAATTATTTGCCAGAGCATTATGAGGTATAATTGCATAGAAAGGGGAAAGGTCTGAAGCAAAAAGACCTAGATGTGGCCTCTTATAAAGAAGAATTTCAAAAACTATGTGTAAAGTCCAAGATTTAGGAAGAGGAACCTATTAACGTAGCAAGATACTTGGGTGGGATTAAATGGAGCACATAAGAGGAGATAAGTCTATAGACCTCTATGATTATTTAGAAGTGCCATCAATTGGAACATGAGGTGGAAGAAAATAATAGGAAGAAGGGAGATTCAAACTTCAAAGGTAGATGTAGAGGAAGAGACCAAAGAGGGCATAGAGGTGGATACCAAGGTAGAGGCAATGATCAAAGAAACCAAAGTGGGTCTAAACTAGGACAAAAGGGTACTGAAAATAGTCCAAGGGGAGGCTATTCAAGGGGAAGAGGCAATCAAGGATGCTCAAATAGAGGAAGAGGTCTATATAGGAGAAACTCTTATTTTTCAAGTATGGAGTGTTATACTTGTGGTCTATTGGGCCACCCTACCTATAGATGTTCTAACAAGACTACTCCTTCAAGTGGTGATAAGAGGGTTTCCTATGCTTATGAGGACACCATGAGCTCTAAGGTATTTGAGGTACATCATATTGAGTCAAAGAAGGGAGAGAACTTAACGTTCAAAAGGTTATTGATCAAATTGCCAGCTAAGGATGAACCTAAGCACAAAAGACCCTTATTTAGAATTAAGTGCAAGATTTTGGGCAAGGTGTGCAAAGTGATTATGGATTCATGCTCCATAGACAACATCATAGTAGAGGAAGCAATAGAGAAGCTCAAGTTAGTAAAGATGCCTTATGTTAACCTTGTTGGAAATATAAGAGGAGTAATTGAGAAGGGAGGGTTGAATTAGTTACCACAAAAATAAATCCTAGATCTCTTAGATGTTAATACAAAACATAAACTTTTTTGAAACGGTTGTCACTCACTTAACACATAGGCACTCGATAATATGTTATAACTCAGCAAGTACTGAAATATCAACTATAACTCAACAAATATTGAACATGAAGATCTTAAGTTATTAAGTGTGATTAACCTTAATTAACTTAGTTGCATACACAAAATAAAATAGCATGAACACAAGTGACACCAAGATTTAACGTGGAAACCTAATTTGGAAAAACCACTAATTGCAACTAGTTACTATTTTCAACTCTTCTAAAATGAGCTCTATTAGAAGCCAACCCTATTAAAGGTTACAAAACACAATGTTAGGTGTGATGCTATTAGAGGATTTAATCACCTTGTTAGAAGTGGCCTTGTTAGAGGTCTTTAGTGTTGACATCACAGTCATGTTTGTTATTAGTGAGACACACTTATTTAGATTGGAAGTATCTACCAAGCATATTGTATAGTTAACAAATTTAACTAATAATTTTAGTATTTACCAAGTTCTATAGTTGCTATTGAATCCAAGGGACAATATTCAATTTGTGCTGAGTAGTTTCTACCATAATGGTGATCAGTAGTGTAAACTGAGCTTCATAAGGTTTACCAAATTCCTCAATGCAAACCAAGTTGTGCAATTCTTACCAAGTTTGCAACTATAGCAATGTGAATCTAGTATTGACCAAGCCACTCACTGTTAACCAAGTGATTTAGTTTATACTAAGCTCATAGTGATAACATTTACTAAGCTATGCAATATGAATCAAGTGATTCGGTTTATATGCTGAGTTTCATAGTATTCACTGACTCACCAGTGCAGACCAAGTTTAAGACTACTTGGAAGTGATCAATATGGACCTAGCTTCTACATCTATCAAATGAATGACAATATCAAGCATTGACTATGGATTCTGAGTATTAGAACCTCATTGAGCTAGTCTTTAGAACCTGAGTTCCTAGAGTTTGGGCCAACCTTGTATATTTTGTTTAAACTTGTATTGTAGCCAACTTTTTTGATTTGTAAATTAGATTGGTATATATGTAATGTATTGTATCACATCCAAAATATAGATATGAAGTGAGATATCAAGCAGAGAAGAGTAGAAGTCTAAAATACAAGGCTACAAGTAGTATAAGAAGTAGCAAATATTTATTTATCATAGCAAGGTGATCATTACACTCAAAGGAATCTCATTCAGCAAACCAAGTTGTAGATAAAAAATTAGCCACTGTTTCATCCTAATAGGTGGATTAGTTAAATCCTTTCACAAGGTATACTTAATAGTCTTTTTTAAATCTCTTTACTAAGTGCATACTTTATTGTATGTTTGTAAATCCTTTTGTAAGGTGGACCTAGCAGTCCTTATTGCTCCTAACAAGATAGATCATTAGAAGTGATCATTGGAAGCCTTAACAAGACAACTTTATATTACAATACTAAAGCATGTGGGTATCATCCCCACCCCAATTTTACTTTCCATTTGGAAGGTTTTTGGGTTACCAAATTGTGTGTCAAAGTGTTATGAATGTTTAGATGTTTTCAAATATTCATGCATATAATTAGATTAGAAAACACATGAAGGATTAATTGGTAAATAAGGATTAAGTTTTATAAGTTACTGATTCACCCCTCCCCTCTTAGTAACTTAGCTTATCATATATATGTCCAAAAATTGGTATCAAAGCTTTATGGTTCTCAGAGAAAAGTTTAACAACATGAGCAAAGATTAGAGGCTATGGAGGTATTCAGAATTGACAAGGCTATTGACAATGAGAAGCTAGATATTGAATTGGTTATTGGGAAACTCAACAAAGAAAAGGAGCAACTCTCTCAATCTTTGAAAAGAAGAAAAGATCTTGCAATCTAGATGAATGACTAACTCTACTTTGAAGAAAGGATTGAAGACATTCATTCAAGAAATTCAGATCAAACTAATGAAGTAATCAAAGAAATAATAGAAAAGAATGGTTGACTTCAAGAAGAAGTAAGAAAACTAAGAAGAGAGCAAGAAATATAGTTAGTAAGATTATGTGAAGTCATGGAAGAGGAAAAAAAGATAAAAGAAGAAATAGAAGGAAAGAACAATGAAGTTGAACACCTATCTCTTTAGTAAAAAAAAATCATTAATTAGCTCACCAATGCAAATGAAGCAATCATGAACCTAAGATTAGAAAATGAAAGGTTGTGGAATGATCTAAACACTGAAAAGCAAACCAATGAGAGGATGATGAAATCTCAAGAAAACATGAATCAATTGAATGAAAAAATTCATTACAAACAAAAAGTAAAAGTAGAAATTGGATATACATAAGAACATGAATCATCCAAGCAAGGAGCTCAAAAGAATCAAAGACCTACTTGTAGTCACTATGGTAATATTGGACATACATCAAACAAATGTTGGAGCAATGGGAACTATATTCAATGGGAAATGCTATAATTGAAATCAACATGGTCATATAGCTAATGAATGCAAAGAGAAACCTAAATTTGAAAGAAAATGTCACAAATACAAGAAGCATGGGCACAAATACTCAAAATGCAAAACTAAGATATTGAATTTGGTAGAATATTTTGTAAAAGCTATATTTGGTTGGGACTATAACACTTGGTGCAGATGTCATTACTATGGAGAATTTGGACACATTGGAATGAATTGTGTAAAACATCCCATGAGGACAAGAGACACCACTATAAGATGTTTTATTTGTATAGAACTTGGTAATCTTGCCAAGAACTATACAAATACTAGAAGAATTGAAGATGAAAAGAAGGCAAAAGTTGATAACATTAGAAAGCAAATGAGACAACAATAAATTCTAAGTTTTTTTGAGAATGCATTTTTGAGAAATAATGAACATGCCACTCAAGAATATGGTGACTCAAGTATTTCCACTTGATCTCTCAAGGAGAATTGGAACTAGGATTCTAAAGAATATATCTCACATTAGTTCCAATTATCAAAGTGAAAGATCCATATCAGCATTCAAGATGCAAAGGGGTTACTGAGCATTCAAATATGTCAATCATTACTAAATGAGGTCAGGTTTATAGTCCTTACTAAGTGAAGTTGGGTCGCAAGAATTTGTCGAGCAAGCTTGGGAGTAACTAAGTTTTGTATGGAAACTGAGTCATGGATGACTCTATCAAGCATTTAATACAAGTAAAGTGGAGGCCATTCTATCATTTGAGCATACAATAATACATGAATTTATGGTGATTGAAAGGAAAATTTTGATAAAAGGATAAAATCAAATTCATTTCTCACCGTGAATTTTTCAGAGGTATTTGTGCAAAGTGATTTCTAAGCATCTAAGCAATATGAGAAAATCATTGTTGGAGATATTCATGAAAACCCTACTAAGTGAAATTCCATCCACCAACATCAAATCAAAGAAATGATCTAATATGATAGTTCAAGGCATGGAATGGAAGGCACTAGACTTTAATTTGAGTCCTATCATTGCTGAAACCTTAGATCTGAGTAGAACTCAATCACAAATACCATCGAAGGTACTATTGATTAACAATATTCATTTTCATTTCCATTGTTCTATTCAAGATATTGGAACATTGGAAATGGATGAAACCTTAGAGAAGTTGTGTGTGAATGGTCTGTTAAAACCTGAGCATCAACATCTTGAAGTGAAGGGTTTAACTCACATTCCACATATGCCACAAGATTTTTAAATCAAATGGATAAGATTCATTCTTAGTCATGTGCATAATGGTCAGTTATGGTTAGAACAAATTATTTTGATAATGAAGAAGATGATCCATAGGATCACTAGTCTTCCTATGTTGATAAAAGCTAAAACAACCAAAACCCTAAGTTAGGGTGACATTGAAAAGAAAGCCCTTGTCGAGTGGGATGGAAGGGGAATGAAGATCATTTGTGTTACAAATATGGAACTAAAGTTTGGGATACATGTCATTGTGCAGAAAATTCATAGTTCAAGAAGACTCAATAGTGTATCATGCAAAGCAGTGGATCTCGTATACAAAGTGGTCAAGGATAACATATCACTTGACCTTGTTGAGTTGATGCTGAACCAATTCAACAAGAATATGAAAAGTATAAGAACTTCAAAGAACAATCCTTATAAGTTTAGTCCACTCTTAACTTGTCTATTTTTCTACGTTCAAAAGTTCTTCCCATCTAAAGGTACAATCATTTGGAGGAAGGATGTACCTATTCTTTATCAGATTAATGAGTATATAGCTAAAATGGGAGAAAACTATGTGAGTATTATGGATAATTACTTTGATGCATTTAAAGACAAGATGAATAATAGATTCAAGATACCAAAGAAATTCATTGATGATTACAAAGATGATGTTTGTTTCATGGTTGATAGTGATAAAGTATATATTCATGTAGTTAGACTGAGAATTGTATGGGTTAAGCCTCTAGGTTATAAGGTTAACATTGATGAAACCAAGGAAATTATTGAAGCATTGATTAATGAGCCTATTGACCCTAAAGTTGCATACTTTGGTACCTGTCATGAAGCAAATGCCAAAATAGAACTTGGAATAAAAATCACTCAAACATTCAACAAAGGGAAGAAGAGAATTACAAAATTAAAAATGAGCTCAACTCTTCAGTTGACTGAAGGTAAAGGAACTGACATTAAGGATGATGAAGCAGAAGATGAGGAGAAATCAAAGGAAGAAGAACTAGTAAAGAAGAAAGGTAAGGTTATAATGACCAAGCCTGTCAAACCATCTACTACTATATTCACAAGGAGGGCATCTAGGAAGAAACTTGATTAAGAAGGAGGAGATGTGATCTTTAAGAGACCTCCACCCACCTTTTAGGAAAGGTTGAAGGAAATAGACTCAAGATCCAGCATAAAAATTTTAAATCACTAAAGTATCAGACTAGGACTATAGAGGAGAAAAATAAAATAGAAGACATGATAATTTCTAAAATGGGTAAGTGGAAATATTCCCTAGACCAGCTTGTTCAGTAGATTTTAAGTGATCTAATGGAGAAGATCAAGCCAAGATGGGAGAATGCTATCAAAACTACTAAGGACATATATGACCAAACCCTAAGGTAACTCATGTCAAGTTTGAATGATAAGGAAGTAAAATAATCATTAAAGAAGAATGAAGAAAAGCTTACTTTGAGATTCAACACTTTTCTTATATTGACAAAGACATTGAACATTTAGTAAGGAATGTCACCAACTCATGGAAGAACATTTTCAATCTTCACAAGCAAAGTGGTTTTGTGGTTCATGTTAGTGACAAGGATGACAATGATGATGAACATGAAAAAGATGAATGAATTAATAATGAAGAAGTTACACATTATGACAATGTAGATGATGAGGAAGAGGAACATGGACATGAAGCTACCGAGGAAGATTTACCTGCTAATCAAAACATAGAGGAGACCAACTCTAAGAAAATTGCAGTAGTCATCATAGCCTCACTTCCTCATTCTTTGAGTGAAACATTGAAAACATTAGGCCTAGAGAAAGCCACCATAGGATTGATTGTGTCAAACAATGTAAGTACAAATACTCAATCAATTTTTGTACCTATTTAGCTTAGTACTTCATTAATAGAAGTGACAAGATCTTCATCTATTGAGAAGTTAGCACTTTCCTCTACATAAATTTTGGTTACACTAGGAATTTTAACAATAAGTGTAGTATCTACTTTTTCAGCTAGTCCTACTATCTCTACCATTGTTTCCATTCCTAGCTTGCAAATAATAAGTGCAAGGATAGTTGAGACCAAGCCTCAATTGAGTAAAAAATTTTTGAATAAAGGTAAAGAGAAAGAAGAAGAAATTGATCTTGATGAGGATATTGTTATTTTTAGTTGGGACAACTCCAATCTTAATCCTGATCAAATGCAAATATTTGAAGAACTTCTTTAGAAGAAAGCTAAACAACAAAGTCTTAGAGAAGACAAAAATAAAGAATTTCAAATAATTGAATATGAAAAGAATATCCTACCAGAGGCACTAAACATAGAGGTTGACACTTCTGAACCAATTTTGATTCAGTTAGTAGAGGCAATCCATAAAGCCAATGAAGATTTGAATGGATAGGAAAAAATTTTGCAGAGCATGGAGAAGAAATTTGAGAATAAAGTTTTGGAACTTATTGCTCAAAAGATTGTTATTCATCAAGTAGATCTATCTACTATTCTAAGCTCACTGGAGACCTCTTGCAACAATGTGTTCATTATTTGGTAAACTCTATGATACATCAATATTCAGCAAGGAAATAAGAGATAAAATGCCAAAGATTGATGAAGATCTGTAGGCAAGTGCACAACAATTGCAACTTGACCTGAGTTACAACACTGCCCACTACTCAAAAATTAGATTCTTAATTGATATGTAGGAAGAATTTCTAAGAGAAGAAGCCAAAATATGAGCTACACTGGCAAAAATTTAGGGCATGATTCTCCTAAACATGGATGCATTGCAAAAACATATTGCACATACCAAAACTCTCATCCATGATAACAACTTCTCAAATGCAAATCACATGATGGAACTTTTAGTAGAAGCTCAAGTTGCATTACAAACATGCAAGGTGTTGCAATAAAATTGGGACAAGAAAATGGCATTGATTTTCAAGGTACATTCAAATTTATTGTCACATTTTGGCATTATTGTATAGTACATAGCATACATCTTTGGCTTTAATTTCAAAAAGGGGGAGAAAATGTATATTGTAGAGACAATGTATATTATAAAGTAGAAGTATACATAAAGGGGAAGAAAATGTATATACTAGATATGAAAAGATGTAAAGTATATTGTATATATGTATGAGGGAGCATTATTTATGTACAGATAGTCAAAGATACATCTTGTACAAAAATAATTTTGAAAATTCCCAAAAATAGGGTACTCTACTGAGTTGGAGACACAAGGTGATAAATAAATAGTGTTCTTGAAATTCAGTTTTGACTAATAAGTGTTTCGTCATTAATGCCAAAGGGGGAGATTGTTGACATCACAGTCATGTTTGTTATTAGTGACATACACTTATTCAAATTGTAAGTATCTATTGAGTGCATTGTATAGTTAACATAGTTAACCAAGCATTTCAGTATTTACTAAGTTCCACAGTTACTAGCAAATCCAAGGGACTTTATTTAGTTTGCACTGAGTAGCTTCTACCATAATGGTGATCAGTAGTGTAAACCAAGCTTCATAAGGTTTACCAAGTTCCTCAATGCAAACTGAGTTGTGCAGTGCTTACCGAGTTTGTAGTTATAGTGATGTAAATCTAGTATTGACCAAGCAACTTAGTGTTAACCAACTGATTCAATTTATACTGAGCTTGTAGTGATAGCATTTACCAAGCTATGAAGTATGAATCAAGTGACTCAATTTATATGTTGACTTTCGCAGTATTCATCGAGTCACTAATGTAGACCAAGTTTAAGACTACTTAGAAGTGAATAGTATGGATTTTGCTTCTACATCTACCAAATGCATGATGATGCCAAACATTGACTATGGATTTCAAGCATCAGAACCTCACTAAGCTAGTCTTTAGAACCTGAGTTCTTGTAGTTTGGGCTAAGTTTGTGTATTTTATGTAAACTTATATTGTAGCTGACTTTGTTGATTTGTAAATTGGATTGGTATAAATGTAATTTATTGTATCACATCCAAAATATAGATATGAAGTGAGATATCAAGTAGAGAAGAGGAGAAGTGTAAAATACAAGGCTAAAAGTAGTATAAGAAGCAACAAAGATTTATTTATCACAACAAGGTGATCATTACACTCGAAGGAATTACATTCAACAAACCAAGTTGTAGATTAGAAATCAGCCACTATTTCATCCTAATAGGTCGATTAGTTAAATCCTTTCACAAGGTAGACTTAGTAGTCTTTTTTAAATCTCTTTACCAAGTGCATACTTTATTGTATATTTGTAAATGCTTTTTCAAGGTAGACCTAGTAGTCCTTATTGCTCCTAATAGGGTAGATCATTAGAAGTGATCATTGTAAGCCTTAATAGGCCAACTTTATATTGTAGTACTAAAGCTTGTGGGTACCATCCCCACCCTAATTTTACTTTCTATTTGGAAGGTTTCTAGGTCACCAAATTATGTGTCAAAGTGTTATGAATGTTTAGATGTTTTCATTTATTCATGCATACAATTAGATCAGAAAGCACATGAAGGATTAATTGGTAAATAAGGATTAAGTTTTATAAGTTACTGATTCAACCCTCCCCTCTTAGTAACTTAGCTTGTCATATATATTTCCAACATTTAGACACATCAATCTAGAAATGCCACCTCGTTAGAGGATTTACAAATAGATATTATTCTAACTCTATTAAGAGATTTAATTCATTGCTACAATGGTTAGAGATTAACAATGATATGACTTAATTGATGATGCAACTGTATTGGTTATTATTGTCACAAAATTTTGCACCCTTGTCCAAATTTTTTATCTAAGGACAACCTTGTGAAACATGGAAACAACCTCCAAGCTATGGGACTTGAACTATGAGGTTGAGTCTCTAGAGAAGGTTAGCTTCCTTTACTATCAGAGTTTTACCTAACTACACTTGGAGAGGAAAAGGGAGAAGGAATGCATGGAAGAAAATCTACCTACTCTAACCCAAGGGGTGATGCACCAAAATAGAGTGTTCAAACCAATCTCCACCCATACATGCACACTTGAACTAAGATGACATCAATGATATATAGGTCTAGACTTGTTTTAATCTAACAATCACATGTAGATCAAAAAACCCAAATAAATGATAGAAGGAAGAAGATAATTCATGTATATATCATTCATAGGCTAAAAGTAGATACATACATGCAAGATTGTAGATATCCACAATACACAAATGAGAGGCAAATAGGTCTTGCATAATACATCAATGGTCAAAGGAGATAAGGTAGAATTCCATATAGTTAAAAGGCAAAGGGGATTTACAATAGCATGCTAGAGAAATAAAGAGGGTATGATCTTAACAAAATTTGCAAAAAACTACCTTTATAGCTTAGGCATAATTGAGATTTTTCTATCCTAAACCAAACTCAACCACTACCATTAAGACTATAGGAAATAATCATATAGATCTAGAGAAAATCTAATCTTCAAATAGATTCAGATGCAAAAAAATCCAATATTTTACACAAAATAGAGCCCTAAGAAGATATAAATGACACCATAAATCATTCTAAATAAGTAGATGGATAAAACCAAAGGTGGTGTTTTTTCCTTCATTTTTTCTAACCCTGGATTCATTCAAGAGTGGTTGGAATTGATCATGAATATTGGATCATGCAGAAAACCATCTCTTCCTTCATTTCTAGCTTATGAATTGACAAAGTCAATAGGTCAACCCAATCAAGTAACCAAAAACCTCTATATGGACTAACCATGTCATTTCTTTTTTCCACTGAACAAATTCTTCATGGGTTTGACCATTTAAATCAACTAACTATGCCACCTCCTTAACTGTCGATAGTCTATAATATTGTTAGTTCTAAGCACAATGTCAATTTAACTATGTCTGCCTTACTGGGCCCATCAAGACACGTAGTGAATCCTCACTATTTTTCCATAGCTAAAGTTTGAGCAACTTACTATAGTGACAAAGTGAGAGATGTCGATCTTCCTCCATCTGATGGTTACAAAAAATCATCAACCTTGCTAGTGCACTAACCAATAGAAATAGGGTCTTTTCCAACCTATTTGACACTGACCCACCACACCATGGCCCACAAAATAAATGGGCCCACTTGCACACATTAACTCATCACTTTATTATTATGAATAAAGAATTTGCAACTTCCCAAAGTGACAAAGTGACCACCCTTGATCTATTTGCATCAGATGGTAGGAGGTAGAAACTAAAAACATACGGCCCATGAAATCAACATGTCAGAGGCTTGGCCAATAAAAATCCCGCCATACACTAGCTCAATATAACTAATCACCTTGTCACCCTGCAACCCACATGACATGACATTGACATCTCATCACAATCAGAAGGATAGTCCACCAAATGAATGGACCCACCTATTATGTGATAAGTGCTCACTATGTTGCATGAAATAAATCCCTTGAAACTTTGTATAGTGGCAAAGAAATAATTGTAGATGATGAAAGATCTAATGCCAAGGAAGTGCACTAAAGGAACTAGCTCACACCTTGCACAGTCATTACCTTAGCTAATGAAAAACCAATAAAATGTCAATGTGTTTTGAGAACTACCTAACTATTCTAACATGAAAGGGAGTCCATTGAGACATCGCTATGTTAGATTAAATAAAGTTCTCATAGCTTTGCATAGTGACAAAGTGACTACCATAGATCATCTTTGATCCTGGAAAATATGATAGTGAAAGAAAACTTGCTAGGGCCAAAAATAACATAGGAAAATATGGAAATATTATAAGAGTTTTTTTTAAATTTATGCCATATTTCTATGAAATTTTTTAATATTAAAGGTGGGATGTGACCATTGGGTGGACCTATCATTTCAATTCAAATATTTGGCAGGGAGGCAAATATGGTTCACAGTTATTTCATATCTTAATTCTAGCTCGAGTACCTAATCCTTCCTAATCATATTAATCTTTGCATCCCAACAAGGATATTTTTCTTACCCTTATAATTCACTTCCTCTAAGCATATTCTTATCTTCCACACATTCAATCCTAAAATTGACCTTATACTTATATCATATACATTGTCAAGTCAGCTTAAATACAACTTATAACAATAGTTCTTCATCTCTTCAGTTGGCTAGAACCAACAACCAAATCCATTAAACTAAATATGCCAAAACAAAAAAAATTGTTTGTTAGCCAATCTAGCTCAGTAGACACTAACTTTTGAAATAATTTTCCTATGTTAACCAAGTAAACTTGGTTAATATTTCAACTTGGTAATCTTCCTTTGGTAATTGAGTGAGCTCAGTTAACACTGGTTCCATCCAACTTTCCTTTGTTAACTGAGTGATCTTAGTTAACACTAAACTTCTATGAACTTCTCTTTGGTGCCCAAGTGAACTTGGTAGACACTATCTTCTAAACTTGGAAAACACAAGAAACTATCTTCATCACCTTAGTGAGCTCGACAGAAACTGACTGGCAAAAATATGACATTTTGTGTAACATAAAAGACAATAGAAAATTGATCAATTTTTTTCAATAATATCCCTCTTTGGCATTGATGGAAATACAACATGTCATAATACAATGAAATTTTTAGAGAACTATCCTTAGTTTCATTTTGTTTCTCATCCATGAGAACTCCCTCTATTAGTGTGAAATCTCTCTAACATCAATCTCTCCCACTAATTTTAGTTTCTCCCTCTTTCAGCAAACTCTCCATGTTTATTCTTAATCAAACTCTTCCTATTTGACATCTTCAAACATTAAGAAAATTTTCTTAGATATAGAAAAATATTTATTTACAAAATTTATGTGATATAAAAGAAAACTTCTCCCTCTTTGACATCTTATGCCAAAGAAAATATTTAGTGAATTTCAATATACTTGATGTATAGATTCATATGCAATTTGCCCTTTCATTATTGCATCAATTTGACTAATCTTCAGGAATATTTAGTTGATGCATCACTTAATGTTTGTTAGTGAGCTTTAGATAGGGGAATAACCCCCTAGCTTACCTCTTAGATAAAAAAATGCATCCTTAGGTAATGTCTTGGTGAATGTCTACAATTTGTTCTTTAGTATTCACATATTCCAATCTGACCTCTTTGTCTTGCACCAATTCTCTCAAAAAATGATATTTTATTGCAATATGTTTGGTCTCGATATGCATCATAGGATTGGTGTCATCACAGAAGATAACCATTGGATCCTTGATTTTCACCTTCATACCTACCAATAGTTGTTTGAACTAGACAATATTGGAACAATTGACTATTTCTACAACATATTTTGCCTCTTCTATATGCTAAGAGATGTAATTTTGCTTCTTACTTGTCCAAGACACTAGTCTCTTACCAAGAAATAATGCTCCACCAATAGTGCTTTGCCCATCATCAACATGTCCTGCCCAATCTACATTGGTGAAGGCTTTCAAATCTAAGTTTCATCCTTTCTTGTACCATACTTCATAATATTTAGTACCCTTTAGATATCTCATGATTCTCTTTATTTCCATTATATGATTTTCTTTAGGATTAGCTAAAAATCTTGCCACCATACCAATTGCATAAGTAATATCAAGCCTAATATGTACTACATACTGAATTTTTCCAATCATAGATCTATATATGGTCTGACATACCTCCTTGGAGTCAACATTTTTGAAAATTTTATGTCTAGTAGACATAGGTATTCCAATTGGCCTTGAATCTTCCATTCCAAACTTCTTCAGTATCTCCTTAATATACTTAGATTGAGTAATGTAGATACCATCTTTCTTCTATAGAATCTACAAGCCAACAAAGAATGTGATTTCTCCAAACCTTGACATTTCAAATTCCTTACTCATTTCCCCTAAAAAAATTCACACAAATCATCATTTCCAGTAAATAATATATCATCCACAAAGATTTTTACCAACACAATCTTCTTATCTGGTCCTTCTTTGATGTATAGGTTGTGTTATCATTTGGCCTTTGAAAACCAATCTTCATCAAATAATTATGAAGTCTTTCATACAAAGCTCTAGGATCTTGTTTGAGACCATATAATGCATCGTAGACTTCTTCTTCTAGAATTTCATTCAAGAATGTAGATTTCATATCCATCTAATGCACTTTAAATCCTTTATGTGTAGCATAAGAAAGTAGAGTCCTAACACCTTCTAATCTTGAAATAGGAGAAATTTTTTTACCATAATAAATACCTTCCTCTTGAGAATATCCTTTGCATAATAACCTTTCTTCTATTTCTTGAAAATTATCCATCTTCATTTAGCTTATTTTTGAACACCCACTTTTGCCAATTACATTCTTATTAATTGGTCTAGGAACAAGAGTCCACGTCTTATTCCTTTCCATTTTTTCTATCTTTTCATTCATTTCTTCAATCCAACTTTCATTATCCAAAGCATATTTAACTATTCTAGGTTGAAATTTAGTAAGCAAACATGTACCTTTCAATTTTTTCCTTGTCATTATCCCTTATGACTTGTCTCCAATGATTTTCTCAAGTGCACGGTGCTTTCTAATATATATTGGAAGTACAAGTACTTTGTATTTAGAGCTTGTTTCACTTGACTCACCATGATCTTCTTCATCATTCTTGGTTCCCATTATCTGTGACTTGGGTCCTTCAAATTTGGGTTGCACTGGCTACAACTTGATAGCTTTTGACTACAATTTGGGTCCTTTAGACTGTGAATTGAGTTGCACAGGATGCAACTTGGGTGCTTCTGGAGATTTTGGGGACTCAGGAGGTGAAGTCTACTAACTTCCAATTGGATTAGGTAATGTATTATGTTCTAATTAAATAAACTTTCTGTAGTCTTTAGGTTCTTTGTTGCTCTCTTCTAAACTCTCTTCAACAAATTCACCAATTCTCACATGTACACTTTCTATGATCTTATGACTAGTTAGATTCAAACATTGGTATGCTTTACTTCTATTGGAGTATCCTAGAAATATTCCTTCATCACTTTTGACATCAAATTTACCTTTTCTAGTCTCCTTCAAAATATAACATTTCGTACCAAATACTTTCAAGTAATTTACATTAGGTTTATAGTCATACCATAGTTCATAAGGAGTTTGATTTGAGTTTTTCTTTATCCAAAATCTATTTAAGGTATGAACTATTGTACTAATTTCTTCCTTCTAGTATTTTATTGCAACATTCTTTTCTATCATCAAGGTTCTTGCACAATCCATGATTGATTTGTTCCTTCTTTTTGCTCTATCATTCCACTGAGGTGTACCAAGGGTTGATACTTGTCTTATGATTCCTTTCTTAGTGTAGAATTTATTGAATTCATTAGAAATGAATTCAGCTCCTCTATCTAACCTTAAACACATTAGTTTCTTTCCTATTTCTTTCTTAGCTCTATCCAAATACCATTTGATTTTTTTAAAATATTTAGACTTATCTTTTAGATACATTACTATCATCATCCTAGAATAATTATCAACAAATAAAATAAAATAGTTATCTCCACTATATCTCTCTATTCCAATAGGTCCACAAAGGTTTGTATGAACCATCTCTAAGACTTCTTCAAAATGATAGTTCTTTCTTTTGAAACTTGTCTTTCCCATCTTACCAATTTGAAAATTCTTGCACATGCCCATGTTAGGTTTCCTAAGACTAGGAGTACCTCTCACTCTCTTTTTTTTCCTTTTTTTGATCAGGTTATCAAAGTTCACATGACAATATTTTATGCCATAAAAATATTTCTTCTACTTGAGAAATGAAATGTGAACTTTCACTTAGATCTAGGTAGAATAAGTTACCTTTTTTTTTTATTACCAAACCCAAGTAGATTTCCTTTTCCATCTAGCAGCTTGACCTTCCCATTCATGAATTCTACCTTGAATCTAATATTATTAAACTATGCCACACTCACTAGATTATGCCTTAGTCCTTCAACCCAATAAGAATTTTCATATGTGAGTTCATTGGTTAGTGAAATACAAGATTTTTTTTTTTATGCAACATGGTTTATTGTTTCCAAATCTTACACTTCCATCATCATAGTATTCCATATGTTCAAACTTTGTTTTATCACCAGTCATATGATGAGAACAACCACTATCAACAATCCATGTATTATTTTTGCTAACATGAGAAATAAGTGTCATCTTATCATCTTCATTATTTGATTCATCTTTTATAGCAATATAAACCATTTCATCATCATCACTACTACTAGAATCTTTAGCCATGAAACAAGACTTCTTACCTTTATTTGTGTATTCCTTGTAGCTTTTGAAATTATTCTTTCCTTTCTACTTTATGTTCTTCTTTTCTTCTTTATCTTCTCTATTTGGACACCTTGCAACAATGTGATCAACTGCCTTTCAAGAAAAATAGATTAGAGGAATTTTACCATTGTACTTTCATTTTGCTTTGGGATATCTTCTTTCAAGTAGGGCTTCAATGGCTTCAAGATAACTATTAGAATTTTCTTCTTCTTCACTTTCAAATTGATTTCCTTTCGACTTTGAAGATTTCTTCTTGAGTGAAAGCTTAGCTTCAAACGAAAACTCAAGATTACTAGAACTAGGAATACAATTATCATAGTTATCTAGTTAAAATGTTGTCAACCTTCCCATTAAAGCATCCAAGTTTATCTAATTATTGGGATCACATCTTATGTCTTGAATAGCTAACACTCTAATTTCATAGATAGCAAAAATGGTTCTAAGTATCTTGCTTACAACTATCACATCATCAATTTTCCCTCTAGAGGCTTTGATTGCACTTAAACTAGCTTTAATTCTCTCAACATATTTTGCAATGTTTTCATCTTCCCTCATCTTCATCTGACCAAACTCACCTCTTAAGATTTCCACCTTGGCTCTTCTCATGTTATCATCACCTTCATAGATATCTTTTAGCTTGGTCCATATCTCATAAGTAGTGTCAATCATCATAATGTTATGATTCTTCTTTTTAGAAATCTCCTCCATAGTCAAAGTTCCATTAGGAGCCTTATACTATGTATTCTATAATGTGCCTTATCTATACATTAGTTTATAAACCTAACTTTGTATATATATAGTCTCTTTTTCAAGTTTTTATTCTCTCTCTCTCTCTCTATATATTCAATAGCAAGAGTGTGTCTTTTCATAATATAAAAAATTATATTAATTATTAAATTAAAAATAATATATATTATATCAATATATATATTATATTATATAAGTTTAATTATACATTACATTAATTATATATATATTAATGATATTATCATTCTTAATAGTGATAAATATTATTTGTTTTATGCTTGCAAAGTTTTCATATTAGTAATCAATGAAAGAACATACAAATGAAGACACAAAGTAGACACATTAATGCAGGAGGACACAATGCAAACATGAGGTAGACACATAAATGTAGGAAGACACAAAGAAGACACAAAGAAAACATATTAATGTATGAAGACATGATGTAGACATATAGTATACATGTTAGAATCCTACTTACAATATGAAATAAGAAAAGTTAAGGAAATGTTTTACCACTTTGATTGTGTCATGCTCCTTTCCCCTATCTTGAAAACAAAAGTTTTTCAAGATGCATATTTTTAATAACCTTTCTATAGCTAGTACTATAATATGGTGTATAATTCTATAGTGGATGGTAGATTTACTAATGCTCAAGTTTAGACACAAGCTTGGGGCCCCCTTAATTTTTATCCATATTGGGATTCTCTTACCCCAACATGACAAATTTACTCGTCCCCCTATGCACACTCCCTACCCACTAAGAACATGTTTGATTTCATTATGAATGGTGTTGGATTTTAAATTAACAACTTTTGAATAAACTAATGGAAAAACATTTACACCTAGGGGTAGCTAACTCCCATCCTTAATGCACCTATTTAGACACCAAGGCCAAGTATAAGGCTATTTAACTCTCCTTATTCTTTAGGCTTTGCAAGACCTAGGTGTGTCGACCTTAGATTCTTTATATGGTACCAGTGTAAAAGGCATACAACTGAATCTAGATAACAGATAAAAACTCTGAATCTTCTATGTTTATGCAAGCATTCATGGATGTGAAATAGCTAATAATAGAGCACATGAACTTGATAAACCAAGTGAGGGAAACTCTTTCAACTCTTAAACATAAAAGGAAAAGATATTTGATTAATAATTGAATCATTAGCATAACCCAGGTATGCAACAGCAAAAACATGTAACCTCTAAGCTCACCAATCCCTTATCCATTGGGTATCAACTAAATCTTAACATACATATGGACACCTAAAGTATACTCATATATGCACACATTTGATCTATCTATATAGCTTGCAAATAGACATCTATCTTCATAAAAACTCTCATAATTATTGTGATATCCTCCTAGTGAAACCTACAACCCAGTCAAGGTAAATAAGCATTTACTTGGCTCTTCATTCCAACATCAAATTTATCTAGACATACAACCTTAAAGGATTGCAAATGAGTTTAAACTCTTGGTTCTTAAACACAAAACATTGCAGATAACAAAGGAAGGAGATCAGAATTAGAAAGAAACTAAGAAAAATGAAGCTCTTGTATTAATTGCATTGAACTCAATACATCATCTATATGTCAAAACTTTAAAAATAACACCAAGGAATGACTGTGTAGTATTAAATGCTTCAAAAGAGATACAATGTTGCTATTCATAACAAAGGAATACTGAGAATGGTATTATAAATCTAGAATTGGAGCCAACCTTGTGGTCTCACTAGTTATAAAAATTGGAACCTACACAAAGAGCAGAGAAGAAAGATTTATAGAAGAGAAGATTTTTTAGGATCTAGAATCTAAAACTGACATGTGTCCCACTAAAATTGTCTCCATTCTAATGTTGTTAAAATTGAGCTTCCTTCATCTACCTATAATTAAAACCATAAATGATGTAACAAAAATATCTGATATATCCCCCTTTAAAGTAATCAACAAAATATCATCTAGAGAAATATCAAATACACATCATAAAAAGTGTTGGAGCTTGAAATCTAATCTTGGTTTGTCACTTCTACTTTTGCCATGAAATTCAACTGTACTATTGGAAAACACTTCATTGCTTCCAACTACCTCTAAAACAATAAAATCATCCCTCATAACTATCAATGAAATCAAATATTATGAAAATATGGCTATATTAGATCTTAATTCAAACTAAAAACATCAAATCTATGCTTTCTCACTAAGGAGCCCTGGAATCACAAATCCTCTTGTAGCTACATTTGGGAAATACCTGTATGAAAATGGACTATAGAAATGAAGAATTCATCTTTTTATGATTCCAACATCATATTATAGTACATATTTCTAATGAAAATGATGCCTTTATGGTCCATTTGAAATTCTAGCCCTCGAGTTATGAATAGAGTATAAAATGAAAAATGAAAATATATAGTCGAAAATATATAATATTATTTAAATTATTTAAAACTTCAACATTTGAACTTTTGAATGCATTGAATATCATCAAACTTTAATCTTTCATTCCTCACCCTATCTCTCCAATCCACATGTGCCAAGTGTCGATATCTAATTTTCCATTGCCATCTGGGCAGGCCCCACATCCTCATCAATATTTGAAATATTTGAAACATTTGATATTTTTCCCACGATATTATACTCCCATGAACTTATGATGAAATTGTAATATTTGAACATTTAAATTTACTCTCCTGATCACACAGCAAGGGACCCCATTGTAGCATCTTACTTTAATACTTTGAGCTCCTTGATATTATGGCAACAATGAATTATCATAAGATTACAATGGTTCACATCTTATCTTTTGATCATATGCCAACCTCCTAGGTGTAGCATCATAGGCCTTCCACTTTACTCTCTTGATCTAATGATGATCTCCTAAGTGATGGGACATGGCACTCCTCACAACATATCCTTTGGCTTGCGATCTTATGACCCAATTGTAATATTACACACCCTCAACCTTGGCCTCCAATCTTTTGATATTTGTAGCACTAGAGCTCCTTCATTCTCCATATCTAATCTTATGAGGTAGTTGTAAGATTGTATCTCACATGTTTGACGTAACATTGTAGCATGAATACTTTGGTCTTCTGATCACACGATAGCTTTGTAACATCATATATCATCATTCTTTATCCTCTAATCTTATGACCACCGTAACATAACACAACAACTTTTGATTTATGATCTCATGCCAATGTCATAACATCAGGGTTCCATTAACTTCTTACTAGAATCTTATGATGAGATGAGACTCTCAGTATGCACCATGTGTTATCTCCTCCTACATTGATTCAAAAATATGTTGACTTCATCGTTCAATTGGTTGTGTGGGCCCCTCCAAGTAAGCAATGGCTTCCAAGTGTAGCATGTCCTTCAAGACATTTTAATGACTGAGTAATGTGGGTATTAGATATCTTTATTGACTAATTAATGCCCAATGTGGGATATTTTAAATATGCACTCCAAATTGCACCAAATATACTATGTAGATTTTTTCATGTTCTCAATTCCCAAAACCTTTTTTCCTCTAGAGTTCTTCTCTTTGTATGTTTTCTCCATTAGTCTTTGCATCTTCCTACCCAATGCCATGGAGGTTCTATTGTGTACCCCAAGTGGGCTTTCTACACTTTTCTTTGGCCTATGGTTTGGCTTTTCAATTTTGAGTGCCATTAGATGGAAGGTTTATTGCTATTCGAATTTGGACATGCTCAAATTGGGGCTCCCTTAGATCTTAAAATCCATATTGGGATTCTTTTGCCCCAACACCACTGATTTACTACTCCCCTTGTGCACATTCCCTACCCACTATGTACATTTTTAGTTTCATTATGGATGGAAGGTTTGTTACTACTCGAGTTTGGACACACTCAACTTGGGGCTCCCTTAGATCCTAAAATCCATATCCAAATTCCTATGCCCCAAAGTGATTGATTTACTCCTCACCCTATGCACACTCCCTATCCATTATATATTAACATAAGAGGTCTTATCAAGTTATTCACAAATTATTAATAACATTATTAAACAACTCTCTTAAATACCTGATAATGATAATATTTAAATTTACCATAAGATAATCCCTATCCTCAAAAAATACAATTATCCTATTCTTTTTAAAATAACATTCTTATTTATATTCAATCATTATAAATTTCATTCTATGCTATATTCATAATACTAAGGACTCATTCCATATCAATATTATCATAGACATTAATATATTGATGCACCTTCAACTCGATCAATAATACTTACCTTGGAGGTGCACAAGTCTTATTCTTCTTTGTTGTTACTCTTCACTCTCTTTCCTTTTCTGAATTTTCCCTTGTTAAATTGATCACAATATAGTCTCTATCACACTATTTAGAAGTGTTGCTATATTTCTTTTATACTTCTCATACATGTTAGAATTATAATGACATTATAGAATTTTTGAAGTATGGGTCTCTACTTCTCCAATGTTCCTAGCTCTTGTCTCAATTGACATATGTATGGCCTGAATGTTAACTTGTAACATAACAAAGTTTTTTTTTGTAAAATAATACGAGTTCCCTTCATTTCCACATACCAATATTCCTTCAAAAGTAACAACTCCAGCCTTTCATGATATCAAAAATCCATGCATTTAATTCAATACAAGTTCACAATTCCTAATGTGATATAGTTCTTGTTATGATGCAATGTTCTTGGATGATTTCCTTCAGAACTTGTAATTTATGAAATTATAGATTAAGTCATCATTGAGTCACATATGAAATTTTAAAGAGGTTCTATTCCCAACCTCACCACTATTCATTTTGTTGGCAAGACATTTTATTGAGGGTTTCCCTCTCCACTCTACTTGTAACCATTTTTCACAATCTTCCTTCTAATAAATGATGTTCTAAATTTGAGAAGATTGCACCCAATATTCCTTATGTTTGATAATTGAAGATTGATTGATATTTTATGTATTGGTTTGAACCAAAGACATAGAACCCAGATGATGGAAGAAGAAATAGGATCATGCTTGTGTCATTTTCTCATACTAGATTGTGTAAGGTGTGATAAATTTTGTTTTGGCATCAGATTGTATTTTGTCTTCATGAAAATGGTGTAGTAACAAGTGAAGTTGGGACTCAACCATATGGATAATAAAAATTACTATTAACTCTTTTAATTGTGTAGCATCCTAATGATAGTAAGTGTTGGTGAATCATGGTAGCAACTTCTTGCAGAAGTCAAAAATAACTTTATCATGATTACCAATGATCATCTCTTCTCTCAAATATATCAAATGTCATTTAGTGTAGATTTTCACAATTTTTCAAATCCTTGAGGAAGATCCTTTTGAATTTATGCTTCTTGAAGATGAGTTGATGTCTACTATGAATTTATTGATCATTCTTTTTGTCTCTTGCTCTAAACAATCATGCCAACTCTCAAAGGTTTCCAACTTAGTCATTTCAATGAGGTATCATGCCAAGATGTGAGGGTAGATAACAAATTTATCTTTGTTAAAAGATCATTATTTGACTTCTAAGAAACTACATTAGAAATTTTCCTTGACCTCTTATTCAAATTTGATCATATCTTTTTGTAAGCATAGTCTGTTATCATGTTGAGGAGTATCAAGCTGATATTATGTAGCCTATTGTCGATAGAACATTGGACATTATGAGAGCTTGCAAGAAATAAAAAATTGTGAAGAGAGTAATCCACACATCTGCCATCGTTGTAGCTTATCCTATTCATGAAGATGGTCAACTATAGGAGGTGCTTCATGAATCTTGTTGGACTCCTCTTAATTACATCAAGGTAAAAGATGAATTTGCTAAAGTGTTGAAGTTTTTCCTCGATTGTTATATTCTCATTCCTTGTTGCTAACCTATACCCATAAATTATGCCCATGTCTTTCTTTCATTTCTTTTTTCAAACACATTCCCCTCTATTTATGTGCTTTCTAGAGATAGATCCTCCTTTTCAAATTTGTTGCACATAATATAATATATCACATGTAGGATATTATCACCAGTATACTCTATAGGTTATATATTATGCCTCACAAAAAAATATCCTCTACATGTTTATATATGGTTGTGCATAGATAATTCCTCTATAGTTTCCACATATTATTTTGTGTTCTTTAATTTAATGTGGCACTTAATTTTTATGAGAACTTTGCAGAAAATCCATTAGCAGAGAATGAAATTGTAGAAAGTGTAGCAAATCTATCAGCAACATATAATTGTCCTATTTTTATTGCAAACCTTAGTCTTTTTGCCAGTATGTCATCATATTGTACACAGTAAAAGGCAAACTATTCAACATTTAACTTTATCCAACTAGATTCAGAACTCACTTTTGTTAATTTGAAATCTGAAAGACTAACATCTCCAACCTTTTTTGTAATCTAAATGTATGAATGTATATTACTAAATTAAAAAATTTCCATCATTTATAGGATGGCAGAATCGATGCTCTAATACCATTTGTAATGTCCCTTATATGGACATTAGTTTATAAACCTAACTTTGCATATATTTTTCTTTTTGCCCCCCCAAGATAGTCCCTTTTTCAAGTTTTTATTCTCTCTCTATATATATTAAATAGTAAGAGTCATGTCTTTTCATAATATTAATTTTTTATTAATTATAAAATTAACAATAATATATATTATATCAAATATAGATTATATCATATAAGTTTAATTATACATTACATATATTATATCTATATTAATGATATTATCATTCTTAATAGTGATATAAATATTGTTAAAATGGGGACATGACATATTAAAATATTTTAGACCTAGATCACTAAATATTTCTAGATGTAGCTTCATAAATTCCTGCCATGCCTTGAAGTTATCTTTGTTCAACTTGGGAATCTCTCTTCTATAAGATATCTTGATCCTTAGCTCAGCTCCTTGAAACCTTCTATCCAAGCACCAAAAGCTCTGATACCAATTGTTGGAAATATAAGAGGTGTAACTAAGAGGAGAGGGGTGAATCAATTACCACAAAAATGAATCAAAAATCCCTTAGATGTAAATACAAAACATAAACTCTACTGAAACTACTATCACTTGGTTAACACACATGCATTTAGTTAACACTATCAATATGTTGTAACTTGACAAGTACTAAACTATCAACTGTAACTCAATAAATACTAAACATGCAGATCTTAAGAATGTTAAGTGTGATTAACCTTAATTAACTTAGTTGCATACACATAAAACAAATAGCATTAAGGAAGGTGGCACCAAGATTTAACGTGGAAACCCAATTTGGGAAAACCACCAATTGCAACTAGTTATTATTTTTCACTCTTCTGAAATGAGCCTTGTTAGGAGAAAACCTTATTAAAGGTTAAATGCATTGTTAGGTGTGATCTTGTTAGAGGATTTAATCACCCCTATTAGGAGTGACCTTGTTAGAGGTCTCTAGACACTTCAATCTAGAAATGTCACCTTGTTAGAGGATTTACTAATAGCTATTAGGCTAACTCTATTAAGAGATTTAATTCACTGCTACAATGGTTAGAGAGTAACAATGATATGACCTAATTGTTGATGCAACTATATTTCTAATTTCAAATCAAAATTCTAGCTTTAAGGCTTGATCCTTCTTGATTAGATTAATCTTTGCAACTCAATAATTATATTCTTCGTATCCTTCCAATTCACTTCCTCTAAGCTTCTTCTTATCTTCCACACATTCTCACACATTCAATCCTCAAATTGGCCTTATACTTATATCATATACATTGTCAAGTCAGCTTGAATACAACTTATAACAATAATTCTTCATCTCTTCAGTTGAGTAGATCCAAAAAAAAAATCCATTAAACTCAATATGCCCAAACAAGAAAATCCTTTGTTAGCCGACCCAGCTCGGTAGACACTAACTTCTGAAATGATTTTCCTATGTTAACCAATTAAACTCAGTTAGCACTATAAATTCACAATCTTCCTTTGGTAACTAAGTGAGCTTAGTTAACACTGGTTCCATCCAAATTTCCTTTGTCACCAGAGTGATCTTAGTTAACACTAAACTTCTTCGAACTTCTCTCTGGCATCTGAATGAACTCTATGGATATTGTCTTCTGAACTTGGAAAATACTGGAATGATTGGCAAACACAAGAAACTATCATCATCACTTGAGTGAGCTTGATAGACACTAACTAGAAAATATATGACATTTTGTGTAACATCAAATGCAATACACAACATGAAATTATTTTCAATAAACCCATACAAGGTAACATGGTTGAACAAAGGGCAAAGTGTGTTGGTGAATGATCAAACTTGGGTTGATTTTTCAATTGTAGGATACAAGGATAAATTTCTTTGTGATATATTGCCTATGGATGCATGCCATTTTTTGTTTGGAAGACCTTGGAAACATGATAGAGGTTCTATCTATGATGGAAAGGACACTCCTGTCTCTTTCAAGAAAGATGGAAGAACTTTCAAGATTCAGTCCTTGTTGGAGGAGGATGAATCATAGTCTAAAACTCTTGGTGTGTTTTTTATTAGTGGGAAGGAGTTTATTAAGACCCTTAAACATGAGGATAGTGAAGGATATTTCATTCTTCTTAAGCCTAAGTAGAAAGAGAGAAACAAACAAGAACCCTTACCCACTGAGATCTAAGAGATGCATGTGAAGGATAAGGACATTTTGAGTGATGGGACACCTAAAAATTTACCTTCTAGGAGAGTGATAAGTCATTAGATTGAATTTATATCTAGTTCTTCATTGCCAAATAAGGCAGCCTATAAGCTTACCCCAAATTAGAATAGAGAGGTAGCTAGGAAAGTGCAAGAACTCCTAGATCAAGGTTTGATAAAGAAGTACATCAATCATTGTGCAATGCTAGTAGTTTTGGCATCCAAGAAGGCACAAAAATGGAGGCTTTGTACATACTTAAGGACCATCAATAGAATCACAATAAGCCATACCTATAATTGAAGACTTGATTGATTGTCTTGGAGAAGCTCAATATTTCACAAAGTTGGACCTAAAAAGTGGTTATCATCAGATAAGGATGAAGGAAGGTGATGAGTGGATGACAAATTTTTAAATCACAAATAGATTGTATAAGTGGCTTGTGATGTCATTTTGTCTTTGAAATACTCCCAAAAAATTGATGAGACTCATGAATGAAGTGTTGGAGGATTACACTAGAAGGTTTGTTGCGGTACATCTTGATGATATACTCATCTTCAGCAAGGCAAGATAAGAACACCTAGAATATTTGGAGTTGGTGTAAGAAAGTTGCATGAGGAGAAATTGGAAATCAATTTGGAAAATGTGAGTTCATAAAGAAAGAGCTTGTATACCTAGGATTTGTGGTATCCAAAGGGTTTTTGAAGATGGACCAAGACAAGGTTGTAGCTATCTTAAACTGGCCACCACTTACCACAACAATAGATGTAAGAAGTTTACATGGGTTAGCTCAATTTTATAGAAAATTCATTAGGAATTTTAGTGGTGTGCACCATTTTAGACACTATTAAGGGTGGAGTGAAAACAAAGTTTAGGTGGACTCCTATAGTGAGAAATGCATTTGAAAAGTTGAAATAATAAGTAGCCACACAATTTGTCCTTAAAGTGCTTAGTTTTGATAAATTGTTTACTCTAGAATGTGATGTAAGTGGGATGGTAGTAGGGGGTGTGTTGAGTCAAGAAGGTAGACTAGTAACCTCAAGGTAAGAAGAAGTACTCTTCTTATGACTTGGTGTTGTATTCTTTGGTCTAGTCTCTTAGGAAATGGAGGCATTACCTTTTACACCCAAGGAGTTTTTGGTATTTTCTTACAACCAAGCACTTAGCTACAGAATACCAAAGAAAATTTAAGCAATATACATTTTAAATGGATGGAATATCTTCAAGAATTCACATTCACCATAAAGCACAAGAAGGGGCAGATGAATAAGGTTATAGTTGCACTAAGCAGTAGGATGTTGACCATTCAAGAAGTTCAACTCCATAGAACTGGTATAGAGAGTCTCAAGGACCTCTAAAAGGATGATGAAGATGCTGATAAAGCCTACAATGTATGCTCTAAATTTCATAATCACTTTCATAGTTCTTTTTCTGAATGTAGTTTGCAAAGTGGACTATTATCCAAGGGGAACTAGTTATGTGTTCCTAAGGGTTCTATAAGGGAGAACCTTATCCAAGAAAAACATAATGGAAGCCTAAGTGGGCATTTTTGCATCAACAAGACCCTAGAGCTAGTTCAAAGGTTCTACTATTGACCAAAGTTATCAAGGGATGTGACTATATATGTGGAACAATGTGTAGTGTGCATGAAGGAAAAAAGGAGGAGCTAGTAATGTAGGTTTGTACTAATCTTTACTAGTCCCTAAGAGGCCATGTGAGTGTGTTAGCATGGACTTGATTGTGGGGTCACCTAAGAAAAAATAGGGATATGATAGCATCTATGTATTGGTGGATAGATTTAGCGAGATGGGTCACCTCATACCTTGTAAGACTACCCACGATGCTAGCCATATAGAACATCTATTCTTTAAGGATATTGTGAGGATCCATGGACTACCCCTAAGCATTTTTTTAGATAGGGATGTCAAATGTATGGGTCATTTTTGAAAAACATTACAAAATAGGTTGGGAATTAACTTCTCTTTTGGATCAGATTACCATCCTCAAATTGATGGTCAAACTGAGGCGGTCAACAAGACATTAGGTAACTTTTTAAGGTTCCTAACTAAGGAATATGGTTAGACATGAGATGTGATTATTCCTCAAGTAGAATATGCATATAATGATAGTGTAAAAATGAAAATGGGTAGAAGCCCATTTGAGATTATTTATGGGATGCATCCAAGGAGTGTGTGTGAACTTAGAGAACTTGGAGCTATAAGATATAGGAGTGGTTAGGCTAAAGACTTCACATAGACCATGAAGGAGATTCAAGAATACCATGAAGATGACCATACAAGAGTCCACCCAAAGGTTGAAGGCTAAAGTGGATGAGAAGAGAAGGGATGTTCAATTTGTAGTACCTACCAAAATTCAAATGAAAAGAGTGGGACCCTACAAGATCTTAGCTAAAGATGGAGCTAATGCCTATAAGGTGGATCTACCTAGTGACTTGAACCTCTCACTAGTCTTCAATGTAGAAAACCTAACCAAGTTTAAGGGACCTCTAATTGAAGTAGATGGGAACATACAGGAGGTCAGCAAGAATGTAGCATTTGATGTCCTACCTCCAAAGGTACAACTAGATGCAAAGAAGGTAATCATGTGCAACATAAACATACAAAAATAATATGTAAGCACTATAACATACCAAAAATATGTGACCTTAACAATATAAGACATCATGTATTGTCCATACAAGAATTACATAGAAATTAAATTGCATTTGTCCTATTGGTCTAGAGATGTCATACATAGTGACCCCATTCCATAACTTCAACAACTCATCAATAAGGGGCTCAATAAACACATTCATATCTTCAACTTGGTACTTACCTAGTAATTGAATTAACATAAACATTACATAATTATTCTAACCATTTTGATACAATGTTTATAAATTTATCTAGATAAATATTAAATGAAAAAAAATCCTAGTACAATCATTGACAACATTATGTATTCCCTCTTTATGGACATCCAAGGAGGAATGTTATTATTAATAACAAAAAAAAGCCACACTAAGTAAATAGATCTCATATCTCAAAATGGATTAACACCATTTTCTGCTAATGAAAGTGTGAGGTTATGAGGTTATTGTTTAAAGTGTGGCCATGTTTTTACTATGTCTTTAAATGTAGAACCATCCATGAGAATTCACATAATACCATCTTGACTTCTATTGCATGTGTGGTAATTCATAAACTATGACATGCTAGTGCACCTAAATATTCATTCAAGATGTGGAATAATGAGAATGTACTAAAGAATCTTATGAGGCACCTTTTTGTTCTTTGATCTGATTGATATCTAATAATATGGAAATCAAGGCATTCTATTGCAAATTCATGTTGTTTATGATATAGAATGTGATCATTGGAACATGCATGTATTGTCTGATACTTTATTCTAATTTGATTCATAATGGTAGATAATTCTCAATACAAATGAGGTAGAATGTTTGATGGTAGTAACAAAAACTCACCTATCAACCTACAAAAACAATAAGAATTGTTAACTTAATGAATAGTAATGGTATGCTAACATTAAAGATACAAAAATAGCATACCTTAGCATATGTGGAATTTCTACATTAGATAAACCATTCATAACCTTCAAGTTCGCCAACAACACTATAGTAGAGACAAGAGTTGTTTGGAAGCCTTGATCGTATTCCTTCTCAAGTATGGAAATATCAAGACCATCTTCATCATCATTATCAAATGCACTAGTACTATCATTATGATCATCTTGATTTGCTGCACCAATACCATCTTCTTCAATCGTATCCTCTAGCACATTATCAACTATGCTAATACCATCATCTTCAATTGTGTTCTTTATCACATGATCATCTTCTTCCATGGGAGCATTATCCTTAGCTTAGATATTTGCACCTCCATGTTCCTCTAGTTGGAAATCCACATTCACCAATCGATGAAAATTGTGCCCCCTTCAACATGACCATGTTTTGTACAATGACTCTAGGTTGTTTTGATTAGAATTATTTTATTCTTTAAGCCCTTACACTTTTTACAAGGACAATTAAATTTATCAATTATTCTTTAGAACTAAGACTATAATCTAGCAATTGTCTTGTTATTTTGTTCTGGGATCATATTTCCAAGCATGGTCTTTCTTTTTGAGAAAATATTTAGGCTATAAATATAAAAAATGTAAACATAAAAGCATTATTAGTATCTTATACATAACCAAAAATAATAAAATATTATAACATTATACAAGATTTACAAATGCACACACAAATCGTCCTCACAAGATTAGGCCAACCAATTTGCACATTCATTCCCAAATCATATTTCCTAATATATTTCCTCCACCATAATTTGGATTTAGTATTTTCATGTGATTAAGTATTTTTTAATTCTATAATACTAATTAGACATGTGTGCAGTCATACACACATGCGCGTGTGCACAGGCACACACACACATGAACACACACACACTTGTGTGATCATACACACATATAAAGTAAAATCATGTGAAAATTTATGGAACCAAATGTGATGAAACTTAGATTAAATAGTATATGAAGGGCTATTTTATTCCTAACCAAGTTTTGAAACATATGATGAGGTGGACTATGAAACTTTTACATTGGAATTCTCAATATCAGTGGGTGGTGATAAAAGGTGTTACGTTGTTAGCATCCTTAGAATTTTAATTTCATAGTTCATGGTTATGTAATGAAAAAACTTCTATTCAATAGTTCATGGTTCATTTATCAATAATTCATAGTTCATGGAAATTTTTTTTCATTGTTATGTAATGAAAAACTATGCACTTTGGAGAGTCATTTGATTATTTCATTTTTCATAATACTTTTAAGTTGCTCTACAATAAAATTGTCCCCAAGATCCTATTCACTTTCTAACGACTATTGTGGATGATGTTTATTGCCTTCTCACTTCTAATTTATTTTTCCTATTTAATCTGCCTCCAAACTTACTTTTCTATACTTTCATTAAGGGTGCTTGCTAGCCTCTTTGATATGTTATCCCACGACCTAACTTCTTCAATTTTCTCTCTGAGTTGGTTTAGAGTTTGTAAGAAAAACTTGTAGAGTTTGCAAGAAAAATATTATGAAATCCTACTTAAGCCTATTTTTTAAATGAGACAAACCAAAATTGATCTCCCTACAATTTACTGCTTCTATTCACAATGAATAGAAAAGTAGATCTAAAATATTGTGATTTTAGTACAACTACACTCTAGTGCTCGAGACAAGATATTTACAACATTCTAAACAAAACGAAAAAAGCTTTTTAAAATCTATTTTTAGAGGTGAAGTGAGGAGTGTTTGAACTACCTAAATTTTGTCTCCTCTGGCGGGGAACATTATCTAAATTCAATATTAAATCTATGCTTTGCTAATAGTTTCACTCATCATTGTGTGGTGGCTTTATTCTTCATATCATTGTATCATGATTTTTTTATTATTATTAGTTATTTTAAGAGATTGACTTAATTCTCAAATGTGCTTGTTTTCTAAATCAATGTTAAATCTATTCTTTGCTAATATTTTCACTCAACATTGTGTGGTGGCTTTGTATATTTTGTGTTCATTTGTAAAATATATCATATTTGAAGATATTTTTTATTTTTTATTTATAAGTATCTAGGGCATCATGATTACACCACACATATAGACATCAAATTTATTAATTTTTCTTGAATCATCTTTTGATATAATTGTGAAGGGTAATTGATTAAATGTTTCCAAGACAATGGCCAAGGACAACAAACACATGCAATAGACTTATGACTTATGCTGATTCAATTCTCTCTAACTTTCTCACACATGTTAAATAACAATGCTCTTTTATAATTCTTGAATTTCTTGATTTTTAATTGTGTTTATTTATACTTTTAGGGGTTACCTAGTTCTATGTGTTGATCTCAAAACAAGATCAAACATAAAATCTCCTTGACATTATAAATATTGCAGCTTGCTATTGTTTAATGAGTATTTTGCCAATAATGTTTTCTCTAGTCCACCAAGACTATAGCATTGTTAGTTGTCCATGAGTCGCCATATTTTAAAACTTTTTCCTTGGATTTTTGGAAGTCTTTCCTTCATCGCTCCATGTATTCATCATTGTTCAAAGTGTTGTGTGAATCCCGAAAGTTTCCTATCATAGTCCCTTCTTTTAAACCACTTTCAACCACTTTCAATCTCGGTTCAAAGTAGTTCAAAGTAGTTCAACCAAAGGATTTACACTACTAATTTTTCTTGCAAGAAGTGTGCACCCATCTGGCAGAGTGTTCTTTTGAATCACTTTGAACCACTTTGAACCTCAGTTCAAAGTATTTCAAAGTCGTTCAATGGAAAAGTCATCTTGGTGAAATTGGATTATGGTGTACAATGCGCCATCATTTTGCAAGGCATTGATGATTATGTAAAAGAGTTATGATTTAAAGGACATTGTTATTCCCAATGCAAAATCATCATTATGAGAAAAAGTGGAAAATTTGTGACCAAAAAAGAGATCAAATGTTGCAATAAAGCTAATCATTATTGGTATAGCTGAAAAGGGGAATTATTAAATGAAATGGTCATATCATGAGGCTTTCAAATGTGTGATCTTTAACAAGGAGTGATTTTTCATTAATGCCCCATAATGAGCCTGTACTTTTGTGCATAAGTGCTTTTCCTTCTCAAAATGAGATTGGCTTTTTTTTTTTTTATCATGTGAAGAGTTGGAAGTTTGGAGAAGAAACTGTTAAGGAAGGAAGGGAAAATCATTGTTTTTTAGAAAATTATAGGTAAGAAACATAGAAATCCTTGTTTTTCTTCTACAATCTTTGTGTTTTTCAAGAAAATCAATTTGAAGCCTTGTTATTTTGATTAAGGATGAAGTCTGTTTTGCATTTCTTTGGCAATGTTTCAAGTTTGGAATGTAAAAATTTTGTCATAAGTGATACAAATGTACAAGGTGTTATGGTAGAGAATTTGCAAGAAAAATTTCTTGAGTATGTTGATAAATCAAAAGGGTGCACTGAGGTTCTAACCAGTGGATTACTTGAAGCTACAACTTTTCCCCCATCCCTTTTGAGTCCTAAGTTGCTCTAGATGTGTATTGACCATTATGATGTTAGGAGAAAATGTATTGTAAGCAAAGATGGTGAAATGGTAATCTCAATTTTGAGAGACACTATTGCTTCTGTATTGCATCTACCTGAGGGTAATTTTACCGCATTCTCCCCTATTCAAGCCAAGGCCTAGTATCAAGAAACTCCAAACCAATTCCACAATACACTAGCTAGGAAATGGACTAAGACTATGTATGGTGGAGGTTCTGGGCTACCCAAAGTTATCACTAAAGATCACCTTAAACTTCATATTCATGACCTTGTGGTGTTATTGCATAGAGTCAAAGGTTCTACTAATGTTCTCCTCTTTGAGGAATGGACATATAGATATATAGAAATTATTTTGAGGGGAGAACAATGGATGGACTGTTGAAGATTAATGCTAGTTCACTAAGGATGTAGCTTAAACATGCCAAAGAGTCCAAGGAAAATTTCTATATGGCTTCCTATTTGACTTATTTTATTGCTTGTGTTTGTGACCTTACCCCTCTTCCTCACAGAATCTAGAGTGAAGAAATAATGGTGTACCAATATTGCCCTCTCCTGTAGAAAGATAAAGCACTGGAGAACTTTAGGAAGGTTGATGATGGGTTAATTGAAAATGTACATATGACTTTGAAGAAAACACCCATACGTAGGTTGTCTCCTAAAGATCAAAGGTTGGTTCAACAATATGAAAGTTATTTTATATAGCTTCCAAGGTTCACTTACTTGAGAATAGGTGGATTCAAAGAGGAACTTGTAAAACTTCCATGCTATGCTTTAGATTGTTTTGTTTTGGCTAAGATTTGTAGGCAAATATTCTTTGTTGTTAAGGATAATTTTCCATAGGAGGATTAGGAAATAACCTTCTCAATTAAGTTGGGTTCTCTAGTCTATAATAATATGACTAGTGCCTCTATTATTGGAAGCAATTTACTTGGATTCAATTTTGGTTCCTATCATAGTAGAGGAAACTTTGATAGTAAGGATATGCAGTTCAGATTCTTGGGCTTGTAGGCCACTCATTAGTAACTCTATAGCTAGAAGATCTTCGGCAAGATTGTAAAGATGAAGAGGAGGTTTTGAGGAGAGATTGTTCAAGGTCAACATTATAGAAAATTGGTTCCTTGAGGATGAAGTTCAAAATAGAGGGGGTGATTGAGGATGGTTCTCATATGATTGAACCAGGTCAGGACAAATATCACAAATTGAAGTCACTGGTAGTAGATTGGAACTAGGATGAGGAAGAGGATATAAATCTAAGAGCTAGATTTATATTTACTTACACTGATGACTGGCTAAAGAAGTAGAACAAGAAAGATGTGAATGAACCCACTTTAGGGGTGGTTTCTTTTTCTAAACCATTGTCTTCTAACATCCCACTTTCCTCTCCTATTGTAGGTAGTGAGTTGGTTCAAGGTAAAAAGAGGAGGCACCCATCCATACACAAAACACAACTCTTAGGACCAAGTCTTAGGCTGAATTTGAGGCCCTTAAGTAGCACAAGGTTCAAATAGAGAAGATGTCAACTCAAGGGTAGGATTCAACCAATGGTCTCAATTTCTTAGATGGCACTGATGGTGATGTAAAATTCATTGAGGCTCCAAAGGTGGATCAACCAAAGTTTATGACTCACACTAGAGATCCCCAAGAAATTTCTATAAGCCTTGTTATCCTTGCTTGGTTATCAAACACAATCAACAAGAAAAGAAGCCTACAACCAGTTACATTACCTGTGAAGGAAATTGTAACTAAATATGTTGCATGGGGTTCAAAGGTTGAGAAGTTGAAGATGTATGTCCACCTAACCAAGGACCCAGTGACTAGGAAGATAATTATTGAAATAGCCACATACAAATAGAAATCAGAGCTTAGAAATATTGATGATGAAGGCTTCAAAGTTACCTTGGTTGAATTGGAAACTATTAATAGAAGCACACATAATCACTTCTTCAAATTCTTTGCTAACCATATGCTAACTCAATCCAAGAAGGATAGAAAAGAGAAAAAGGAAACTAAGGGCATGGTGATGACTATGGCTGCATATATTGACTCCTTGATGAATCTTGGTGCATTTCCAGTGGTTGAAGTCCCACAAGCTTTTGACCCAAATTTTGCAGGAAGTCAACAACTAATGAAGTAGATGCAAAGAGAAAAGTTGCTAGTAGATTCCATGAAGGATTGGGTGGAAGCCATCATTAAAGAAGGTAATAAGTTTATTTTGGAATTCATAAATGTATATGTTGAAGGGGAATCACTACTAGGAGAGATTCAAACTTCAATCCCCAAGTGGGAAGTAGAGCAAAGTCAATGTCAAGCAATTATTTTTTAAGTAACTAAAGTTGAGAGGTTTGGGGTGCTTAAGTTTCTGAATGAGAATCCAATGAAAAATGTAGATCCCTACATGTTGTTTATCATGAAAAACATTATGAGTTGGAAGGAGTCAATTTATAAGGAGGAAATTAAAGAAGTGCAAGGCATCAAGAATAAAGTCACTGGAATTCACAAAGTACTCCTTAAAGATATGAAAGTAGTAAATCCTATGGGAATTTTATAGTTCAATGATAGGAATATGGATTTTGAGATACTAACTAAGAGCTTCAATGAAGTTGTCGAACAAATTAGGGATAATGAATCACCAAGCACTAATGACTTCACCTTGTTAGAAAATAGTGAGTCAATGTTACACCTCAACAAGGACCTCATGTCGTATCAGAGATTGAAGATAAAGAAGTTCAAATGGCTAAAGGACATGTGTAGGGCTTGGTTGGTGAGCCTAAAAAATCCACATTCCCACACCCTGTAGGAATTCATGAACACTTTTAAGAGCTAGAAGCTTGTGTGTCAGACTGTGGGTGAGGAAGAGAAGACTAGTGGTGAGACTTGAATGAGATAGTTGTTTAGTTACATTTTGACACATGTTTTATAACTACTTTATTTTTTGTAACTATTTCTTGTTTTAACCAAATTGGTTTGGTTTTGATGGAAGCCTTTCAAATCCTGCAATGAAACTATAAATGGTGGGGCATTGAATTGATTAAGGTTAGAAATAGATAGCTCGAAACTCTGATAAGTAGATACTTTTACGCAGTTTTCAAAGGATAGTATATGGATGTTTTTCTTGTGAATGACTATGTACATGAAGAAGGTTTAAAATATATATATATCATCTTTAATTTGGCTTGGAAACTTGGTGTTCAAAGTGTTTAGACCATATTACTTTGTGAACTCTAGTTTATTAGTTTGAGATATTTGATTACTATTCTTACTATAAGTTCATTTCAATAAAGGTGTTTGAATCATTGATATCAATTTATGGTGTTATTCATTCCTTTGAAGTAGATGTTTTGTGGAATTATGGTTTGATGAATATTTATTTGTGTTGTTTTTATTGATTCTTACCTCACTACTTAGAAGTAAGTGAGAGACCCTTATGCACTTTCTAGTAAAACTGCAAAGATAATTTTGAATTCATTGCAAATTTCATAAGGGAGATGTACCTTTAAAATTCAGAGAGAAGATTGAATAATATGAGATTTTTTCAACTATTGTGGACATTTTGTAATTTTTGCACCATGGGCATAGAGTGAATTTGCTAAATATTTGAAAGGACAATCTGTTAACCAATAGATTTTTGGTGACTCTATTGGGGAGAGTCCCTTTTTGAAGAGAACCTAGTCTTTGCAAATCTATGAATAATGATGGTTCTCCCTAATAATGAGGTTTTCCCTATATTACAACCTATTATTAAATTTGAGGATACCCAGGAAGATATAGTTTCAAACTTGAATTCAACTACCTGGGCATTATGCTGAAGTAACCAACAATATCAACAAGTATTGATTGTTTGAGAAAGAGAAGAAGAAAGGGAAAAAATGTTAAGAGGGGTACCAAAAGTTCAAGATGAAGTGGTCATTAACAGATTTTCTCAAGCACCTACAAGACCTTGAACATAAAACTAAGAAATAGAGCTAGCTACTCATAGATATACAAGAGGGAAAAGAGAAAAGGGAATCCTTGATGAGAACTTTGAGCCATTGAAGAATTTGAAGTTTTTGTCAGACTTCAATAACCCTAAAAAGAAGATAATCAAATCTTGAAGTAGACCTAGTTCACCACCAAAACAATCTCCTCTTTCACCATTAGTGCAATCCTTGCTTCCATTAAATATTCTTGTCCCGACTTATATAACCATTCAACCTTTGCAAGTTGTACCACCTAACATGGCTGCCAATCAACCTTGGGGAAAAAATATAGGGCCTTTGAATCTAGGATTCAACCCTAAAACATTACCCAAATGAGCTACTAAAATCTTACCAAAGTTTAGTGGAGATGGTAATGTTTCAACAAATGACCAATTAAGTTCCTTTCATTCAGCTTGTGTTGTTATAAGCATTCCCACCCAAGAAGTCATTGTAAGATTGTTTTTCTGGACATTGACTGATGCCACTACTAATTGGTTCAATCACCTACCTCATTATTCCATCACTGGCTGGGATGATATGAAAAATGCATTTGAAGGTAGATTCAAGACTCTTGAAAATGAATGTTCTCTATTTTCTCAATTTAGTCAGATGAAAAAGGATATGCACAAACCCATGAGAGAGTTCATTGCCAAATTTAATAGGTTGATTCAAAGAATTCCCATAGCATCTAGAACTAGTGCAGAAAACCAAAAATTATTCTTTATTAATGTTGTTCCCTCATATATAAGTTTCCATCTCATTAAAGATGCCTGTGTTGATTTGGCTGCTGCTTAGAGGTTAGTTATTCAATTAGAAGATGCATTTATCAATGCTGGTAAATGGAAAAGAGAAATAAAAACACTTGGAACCATTTCATCTTCTACCTCTATAGACCCCATTTTGTAGAAATTGATGAATGATGTAGCAATGATGAAGAGGAAGCAAAATAAAATACATGGCCCTTAATAGACTCCTTACTAGGACATTCACAGGTGGCAACAACCTCAAAATTTTGGTAAAAATCCCCATTTGACTACCCCTCAAACAAGGTTACAAATTGAAGAAGCTCCTAAGGAAGCAATGTGTTCTTTTCATATGACTTTAGACCATGATGAGCAAGATTGTCTTGATTGGCTTAATGTGTTCAATTAGTGAAAAATGCTCTTGCAGCAGAACAATTGCCTAAAAATAAGAATGTAGAAGGTGGAGATTTAGGTACTTATTTTCTTGAGTACGAATCTGATTCAGAAAGAGGGGGTAACATTTTTATGACATTTCAAGACCTCACTTGCATAGTGATAACTAGATGTCAAAGCAATCAAAAACCTTATCTAGTAGCTAGCCCAAATACGTCAACTTCTAAAGGTAAGGAACATATACATGTTGACCCAAAAAAAACTACAAAGCCAAAAAATTTGTCCAAAAAAGAATCAGTGGCCAGTACATAGGCATTTGATATTGTGGAATTCTACAAATCTTCTTTTATAACTATTTCTCTAGCCGAGTATTTGAGACTTAATCCTAAGGAGTTAGATAAGTTAGTTCAATATGTAAAGGGAGGTTCTACCACTAATGCACATTTTTCTGATGATGTTTTTGAGAACTCAAAGGCTAGAAATGAACCTATTTTTGTGTCCAAAAGGTGCATAAAAGATGCCTCTTACCATGAGAAAACTGCTAACTCTGTTCAGAAGGAAATAGAAGAGAAAAAGCCTAATCTATTTTATATATCATTGCTATTAAATGGCCAGTTATGCCCCATCCTATTGAAAATTCCCTTGGTTTATAGCTCACAAAAACCTTTGGATGTTGCTATTCTATGGATGAGAAACAAGTACCCCTGGTTGGTCAAGTGAAAAATGTACAAGCTATCTATTATGCTTGTCTAGAAAAAAGACTAAAGCTCACCATTCTTGTAGCTAATATACTAGCTAGCTATGGAATGCTGCTCAGAAAAAGTTTCTATAGTGATATGGGTGGGGAAATCAAAATGGATTGGTCAGAAGCCTATATTCCAGTAGGAAAGAAGAAAATAAAGCTGGAGCTTGAGCCAAAGAATAAATATATCGTACTACCTTTAGACAATCACAAAACATAGATATTGTGTGAAGAATTTTAGTTTGTAAATTATATTATACTGCCTAAAGAACCATGCAAAGAAGAAGAAATAGTAAGTTCTGAAGAAGCTCTATGGACTCTAGAATTTGATGGAAGCTATTCAAATTCAGGCTCATGTGCGGGCATTGTTCTCATTTCACCTTTTGGGGATATTTTTCCCTTCTCTTTTAAATTATACTTTCATAATACCTATAACATTATAGAATATGAAGCATTGCTTCTAGGTCTACAAGAGGCTAAAGCGAAGGAGTGAAGTAGTTAAAAGTGAAGGGTGATGCTACACTTATTGTGAAATAGTTAAGGAAGCAATTTTCTATTAAAAATGATAGGCTAAAGTATTATAGAAACTTGGTTTAGGATGAAATTGAGTCCTTTGAAGCTTTTTCTATTGAATTCATACCTTGCTCCCAAAACACTAAAGCTATTTCTTTAGCTATTTTAGCATCATTGTTGTTACTACATCCAAAATTTAAAAATGATACCTATAGGATTGAGATGATTTATAGGCCTAGAGTTCTAGGCAATGTTAATCATTGGCAAGTTTTTAATGATGATACACAATTTAGAGAATTCATTAAATGGGATGGTAATTTTGTTGATACCTTCTTTGAAGGATCTGATCATGAGGGTAAATGAATTGGAGAGGGATCAGTTGAATCTGGGGAAGTTATTCAACTCAAGGGTAATCAGATTCCCAAGAGATTGATCTCTCTAGAACACCTATTTGGAAGGAAGGATGATAGTACCCTAAAAGGAATGTTGATTCTGATAAAAGTGTAGAACATAGTAAAATTAATATCAAAACCAAGGAAGATCCCAAGTGAATTTATTTTGGTAAGACCTATTACAAGAGGGAGAAAGGTAGGTTGACTAAGCTTCTTACTCAGTATCAGGATGTTTTTGCTTGGGGGTATGAAGACTTAAAGAATTTCATAAATGGGGAGTTCATCCATCATATACCTTTGAAACCAAAGGCAACCACTTTCAGAAAAAGCTCATAAATTATAATCCCAAAGTATTTGAAGCTATTTTTAGAGAGGTGGAGAAAATGTTAAAGGCTTGCATAGTATACCCAATTCATCATTCAACGTGGGTAGTGAAAATTTTCCCTATGAGAAAGAAAAATGATGAAATAAGGATTTGCATAGATTTTAGGAATCTGAACCAAGCGACCCTTAAAGACAACTATGTGCTTCCCACTATGGATCATATGTTGTAGATGGTTGCTAGATCTAAGGTCATGTTAATGCTTGATGGCTATTTAGGATACAACCAAATTAGTGTTGCACCAGAAGATCAGCATAAAATATCCTTCATTACTCCATGGGGCACCTTTGCTCATAGTCAAATGCCATTTGGTTTGATTAATGCAGAGGTGACCTTTCAAAGAGAAATGAATTCATCCTTTAAGGATTTGAGGGACAAGATAATTGTGATATATCTTGATGATTTGACTATTTACTCTAAGAGAAGGAAACACCATTTAAGGGACCTAGAAAAGATTCTTGATAGATGTAAACAACATTGTATATCTCTAAATCCCAAAGAGTTTGTGTTCTTTATGGGAGAAGGTAAACTGCTTGGACATATTGTCTCAAGGGATGGCATAAATATTGATCCAAAAAGAGTGAAGGCAATAAAAAAACTATCTTTTCCCACCAACCAAAGTGATTTGAAGCCTTTCTTTGGCCAAATCAACTTTTTGAGAAGTTTTGTTCTAGAATTCTTTGAAAAGGTGAGGTATATGTTGGAAATGATGAGTGAAAAACATCCCTTTAGATGGCAAGAAGAAGGTAAGAAAGCTTTTGAAAACATTAAAATAGCAATTTGAAATGCTCCTATTCTAGTGAGCCCAAATTTTGGAAAATATTTCATCATCTATTGCTATGCTTCAGAGCATTCCTTTTCTGGCATTTTGACTTAGAAGGATGATCAGGATAATGAAGCCCCAATTGCCTTCATGAGTGTCACATTAAAGAAGCATGAGTTAACCTATACTCAAATGGATAAACATGCATTTGTAGTGGTGAAAGCATTGAAGCAATTTAGGTATTACATTTTGCACTCCCATTCAGTTGTATACATGTTAGAGACAATAGTTAAAAGTATATTAACTCAACAGGAAGTTGAAATGAATAAAAGAGTTGTATGGGTAACTAAAGTTTAGGAATATGACTTAACCATTAATCCTACTTCCTTAGTGAGAGGGTGTGGTTTATGTAAATTGATAGCTGAGAGTAAAGATCCATCTTTTGATGATGCTAGAAAAACACCTACTATTTTGTTGGTCAGCCTTACAGACCCTTGGTTCTCCAACATCACTTATCTTCTAATGTATGGTGAATGTCCTTCAAATATTAGTTACAAAGAAAGGTGAAACCTTAGATTGAAGGCTACTAAATATGTGATTTTGAATGGTATTCTATATAAAAGAGGAATTGATGGAACCTTCTTAAGGTGTGTAGATGCGGAACAACAAGAGAAGTTGTTAAAGTCATATTATTCAAATGTTTGTGGGGGACACTTCTCATCTATAGTAACTACTATCAAAATTCTCAAGAACTACTTCTACTAGCCTAGTATGTTCAAAGATGCTTACAAATTTGTTAAGAATTGTGAGAAATGTTAAATTTTCACTGGTCATCCTCGGTTAGTAGCCTTACCTCTTAGGCTAGTAGTCATTGATGAACCTTTCCACTAGTGAGGTATTGATTTTATTGGACCATTAAATCCTCCATCAAGTTTTGGACATATGTATATATTAATGGCTAGTAATTACTTCACCAAATGGGTGGCTATCCCAACCAAAAAGGCCAATTCTCAGAATGTGTGTGATTTCTTAATGGAACATATATTTTTTAGGTTTGGAATTCCCCAAAAGGTAGTCTCAAACAATGAAACTTACTTTTCATCTAAGGAAATCTCTCTTTTTTGCTATGAACATGGTGTGTCACTAGCTCATTCCTCAGATTATTTCCCACAAGGGAATGGATAGGTAGAGTCCAACAATAGGAATTTGGTAGCTATTATTAAAAAGTTGATGTCTGATAATTCTCAAGACTGGCATAAGAAACTATATGAAGCATTATGGGCTGACTGAATTACCCCTAAGAGAGCTATAGGTATGGCTCCTTTTGAATTGGTATACATAATTGGAGCTCAAGTGTCATTGCCTTTAGAACTGTTTGTTGCTAAATTATAATCAGTAATTGAAGATCAATTCTTTAAAGATTCTTTGGAGAAGAGGATAATGTACCTACAAAAATTGGAAGATGAAAGGAAAAAATTGGTTGATCACATCATTGAGCATTAGATGAGGGTAAAGAAAATATTTGACAGGAAATCTAGACCATGCAGTTTACTTAAAAATGATGAAGAGCTTCTCTGGGACAAAAAGAGAGAACCAAGGGGTGCACATGGAAAATTTGAGTCTCTTTGGAAGGGTCCATTTATCATTTCAGAAGTCATTGGCCCAAATACCTTTTTCTTGAGTTATCTAGATGGAATGATTCTTCCTTTCACCTACAATGGGTAGGACTTGAAGTTAATCAAGTTCTAAGTTTTGTGAAATCCTTGGTCCTATACATATCTTTTTGGTTTTGTTTTCATTTCTTGTCTTTCTGTTCCTGTTGTTTTTTCTTTGTGTTAGGTTAGTTCTTGTTTTATCTTTTTTTAGTTCTCTATGTACTCCACATACCCAATCCATAATCAGAGCCCCTATTAGTTGTCCATGAGTTACCATATTTTTAAAAAATTTCCTTGGATTATAGAAAGTCTTTCCTTAATCGCTCAACATATTTGTCATTGTTTGAAGTGTTGTGCAAGTCTTGAAAGTTTCCTATCATAGTCCCTTCTTTTGAACTACTTTGAAACCACTTTGAACCTCAATTCAATGAAGATTAAATTAGTTCAACCAAAGGTTTTACACTAATGAGTTTTCTTTTAGGAAGTGTGCACCCATCTGACAGAGTGTTCTTCTAAATCACTTTGAACTACTTTGAACCTTGATTCAAAGTAGTTCAAAGTCACTCAATTATAGAGTCATCTTGGTGAAATTGGATTATGGTGTATGATATGCCATAATTTTGCAAGGCATTGATGATTATGTCAAAGACTGATGATTTAAAGGATTATTTTTGTTCCCAATGCAAAATCATCATTATGAGAAAAAGTGGAAAATCTGAGGCCGAAAAAGAGATATGATGTTGCAATAAAGCTAATCATTATTGGTATAGCTAAGAAGGGGAATTATTAAATGAAATGGCCATATCATGAGGCTATCAAATGTGTGATCTTTAACAAGGAGTTATTTGTCATTAATGCCCTAAAATGAGCCCATACTTCCACACATAAGTTCTTTCCTTCTTAAAATGAGCTTGGCTTTCTTTTTTTGTTTATCGTGTGAAGAGTTGGAAGTTTGGAGAAGAAACTATTAAGGAAGGAAGGGAAAATCATTTTTTTTCAGAAAATTATAGGTGATAAACATAGAAATCCTTGGTTTTGTTTTGTAATCTCTATGTTTTCCAAGAAAATTAGTTTGAAGCCTTGCTATTTTGATTAAGGATGAAGTCTGTTTTGCATTTCTTTGGCAATGTTTTGAGTCTAGAATGTAGAAAGCTTATCATAAGTTATACAAATTTAGAGGGTGTTAAGGTAGAGAATTAGCAAGAAAATTTCCTTGAGTATGTCGATAAATCAAAAGGGTGCATGGAGGTTCTAACCAATGGATTACTTGAAGCTACGACTTTTCCCCCATCTCTTTTGAGTCCTAAGTTGCTCCAAATGTGTATTGACCACGATGATATTAGGAGCAAATGTATAATAAGAAAAGATGGTGAAATGGTAATCTCAATTTTGTGAGACACTATTGCTTTTGTATTACATCTGTCTGAGGGTACTTTTGCCACATTCTCCCCTATTCAAGCCCAGACCAAATATCGAGAAACTCCAAACCAATTCCACAATACCTTGGCTAGGAAATGGACTGAGACTATGTATGGTGGAGGTTCTAGGCTATCCAAAATTATCACTAAAGATCACCTTAAACCTCATATTCATGACCTTGTGGTGTTATTGCATAGTGTCAAAGATTCTATTGATGTTCTCCTCTTTGAGGAATGGATGTATAGATATATAGAAATTATTTTGAAGGGAGAACAATGGATGGACTGGGTAGAGATTATCACCAGTCCACTAAGGACACATCTTAAATATGCCAAAGAGTCTAGGGAAAATTTCTATATGGATTCCTACTTAACTTATTGTATTGCCTATGTTTGTGACCCTACCCCTCTTCCTCATAGAATCTAGAGAGAAGAAATAATAGTGTACCAATATTGAACTCTACTACAAAAAGATAAAGCACTGGAGAACTTTAGGAAGGTCCATGATGTTTTAATTGAAAATGTGCATACATCTTTGAAGAAAACACCCATGCTTAGGTTGTCTCCTAAAGCGTAAAGGTTGGTTCAACAATACGAAAGTTATTTTATATAGTTTCCAAGGTTCACTTACTTGAGAATAGGCAGACTCAAAGAGGAACCTATAAAATGTCTTTGCTATGCTTTAGATTGTGTTGTTTTGGTCGAGATTTTCACACAAAAATTCTTTGTTGTTAAGGATAATTTTTCATAGGAGAATTGGGAAACAACCTTCCTGATTAAGTTTGGTTCTTTGGTCTGTAATAATATGACTAGCACCTCTATTATTGGAAGCAATTTACTTGGATTCAATTTTCATTCCTATCATAGTAGAAGAAACTTTGATAGTAAGGGATATGCAATTAAAATTCTTGGGCTTGTAGGCCAATCATTAGCAACTCCAAAGTTAGGAGATCTCTGGCAAGATTGTAAAGATGAAGAGGAGGTTTTGAGGAGAGATCATTCAAGATTAACATTACAGAAAATTGGTTCCATGAGGTTGAAGTTCAAAATAGAGGGGGTGATTGAGGATGGTTCTAATATGATTGAACCAGGTTGGGATAAATCTCATGAATCAAAGTCACTAGTAGTAGATTGGAACCAAGATGAGGAAGAGGATATAAATCTAAGAGCTAGATTTATATTTACTTACACTGATGACTGGCTGAAGAAGCAAAACAAGAAAGATGTCAATGAACCCTCTTTAGGGGTAGTTTCTTTTTTTAAACCATCATCTTCTGACATCCCACTTTCCTCTCTTATTGTAAGTAGTGAGTTAGTTCAAGGTAAATAGAGGAGGATGCCCATCCATACACAAAACATGACTCCTAGGACTAGGTCTTAGGCTAAATCCGAGGCCCTTAAGTAGCACAAGGTTCAAATAGAGAAGATGTAGACTCAAGGGTAGGATTCAACTGACGATCTCCATTTCTCAAATGATGCTAATGGCAATGTACAATTCATTGAGGCTCCAAAGGTGGATCAACCTAAGTTTATGACTCCCACTAGAGATCACCAAGCAATTTCTATAAGCCCTACTATCCCTACTTGGTTATCCAACACAATCAACAAGAAAAGAAGCATACAACTACTTACATCACCTGTGAAGGACATTGTAACTAAATATGCTACACGGGGTTCAAAGGTTAATAAGTTGAAGATGGATGCCCACCTGACCAAGGACCCAGTGACTGGGAAGATAACTACTTAAATAGCCACATACAAATAGAAATCAAAGTTTAGAGATAGTGATGATGAAGGTTTCAAAGTTATCTCAGTTGAATTGGGCACTATTAATAGAAGCACAACTAATTACTTCTTCGAATTCTCTACTGACCATATGCTAACACAATTTGAGAAGGATAGCAAAGAGAAAAAGGAACTTAAGGGCATGGTGATGACTATGGTTGTGTATATCAAATCCTTGATGAATCTTGATGCATTACCAATGGTTCACATCCCACAAGCTTTTGACCCAAATTCTACAAGAAGTCAACGGCTAATGAAGCAGATTCAAAGAGGAAAGTTGCTAGTAGATGCCATGAAGGATTGGGTGGAAGCCATCATTAAAGAAGGTAATAAGTTTATTTTGGAATTCATAAATGTATACACCAAAGGGGAATCAATATTGGGAGAGATTCAAACTTTCATCCCCAGGTGGGAAGCAAAGTAAAGCTTGTGCTAGGCAATTATTTTTCAAGTAACTAAAGTCAAGAGGTTTTGGGTGCTTAAGTTTCTGAATGAGAATCCAATGAAAAAATGTAGATCCTTGCATGTTGTTTATCATGAAAAACAACATGAGTTGGGAGGAGTTAGTTTATAAGGAGGCAACTAAAGAAGTGCAGGGCATTGAGAACAAAGTCAGTGGAATGCATGAAGAACTCCTTAAAAATATGAAAGCAGTAAATCCTACAAGAATTCTATAGTTCAATTATGGGAATATGGATTCTAAGACACTAACTAAGAGCTTCAATAAAGCTATCAAACAAATTAGGGATAATGAATCGACAAGCACTAATGACTTAACCTCGTTGGCAAACATTGAGTTGATGTTATACCTCAACAAGGACCTCATGCCACATCAAAGCTTGAATATAGAAGATTTCATATGGTAGAAGGATGTGTGTAAGGTGAGGTTGCTAAGCCTAAAACATCCAAATTCCCATGCCGTGTAGGAGCTCATGAACTCTTTCAGGAGCTAGAAGCTGGTGCATCAAACCGTGGGTGAGGAAGAGAATACTGCCGACGAGGCTTGAATGAGATAGTTGTTTAGTTACATTTTGACACCTGTTTTATAATTGCTTTCTTTTTTCTAATTTTTTCTTGTTTTAACTAAAATAGTTGGTTTTTTATCAAGGCCTTTTGGATCTTGTAATGAAACTATAAATTCTGGAGCATTGTACTGATTAAGGTTAGAAATAGATAGCTAGAAACTCTGATACGTAGATACTTTTACATAGTAATCAAAGGATAGTATATGGATGTTTTGCTTTTGAATTAATATGTGCATGAAGAAGGTTTAACACACACACACACACACACACACACACACACACACACACACACACATATCATCTTTAATTTGGCTTGGAAACTTGGTGTTCAAAGTGTTTAGACCATTGCTACTTTGTAAACTCTAGTTTATTGGTTTGAGATATTTGATTATTGTTCTTACTGTAAGTTCATTTCAATAAAGGTGTTTGAATGATTGATATTATTTTATGGTGTTATTCATTCCTTTGAAGTAGATTTTTTGTGGAATTATGGTTCGATGAATGTTTATTTTTGTTGTTTGTATTGATTCTTACTTCACTAGTGAAGAGTAAGTGAGGGACCCTTACGTGCTTTCTAGTAAAATTTCAAAGATAATTTTGAATTAATTACAAATTTGATAAGGGATATATACCTTTCAAATTTAGAGAGAAGATCAAATAACTCGATATTTTCTCAACTATTGTGGACATTTTGTAATTTTTGCACCCTGGGCATAAAGTGAATTTGCTAAATATCTGAAAGGACAATCTATTAACCAACAAGCACCTAGTGTTGTAGTCCACTTAGAAAGGGATAATCACTTGCCAATGAAATGTGTGTGACTTGGGATGTATGATTTGATCTCCATAGTACTAGATGACAAATATTTGATAGTAAAAGGGCCAAAAATAAGCTTGGAAAGAGAAATAATCAGGCATACTAAGGTGAAATCACAAAAAAGGAGTATTAAATTATAATCTAGGTTATAATTTTTGATGCTATAAAATAAAAAAATGTATAGGTTTTCATATTGGTCTAAATTTTCACCCTTGTATAAATTTTCATTCTAGATTACCCCTACCATAGCTTAATACTCAAATCCCTACCACCTAGTAGCATTTACCAACTTGTCAACCACTCAAAAATCTTAATCACATAGCCTAGACAACTCAGGATGTGTGTGCACTTCAAAGATTTTTATGCAATGTGTTGGCATCCACAAATTTGTAAATGTGAAAGTTGTCATTGGAGCAATACAAACTTTCAAAATGCATTTTTAGTGCTTGGATAATTGGCTCACTTATGTGGGTTTCCATGTGCATATATAATCTATCATTTATCATGTATTTGATCATACTAGATGTTTCTTGGCTAATTGTTAATTCTCTCTTCACATTCATGATCTTTTTAGGCATATTCTACACACCTTTTATTGTAGGTTTTTGAGCTTACACCATTTTTCCAATCCTTCAAGCTCTTTCCATTGCACTCATGTTGGATCTATCACCCTCACTAGGCTCTTACTACATTGAGAGAAGTTTATTTTCTTTACTTAATTGCATTCTTGTTGGCATGTCATATATCTTCATCCATTTCCTAAGTTACCATATTCTCTCTTGGACCTAGGAATTCTCAAAATTCTACCTCAAAGACCGAATTTCATTGGGAATTCTCTCAAAGGAACCTTGGTAGAATTTAGATGACTTTTGAGTGACTTTAGATTCCAACATAGTAACCTGGATAGAATTTCAGAGAATTTGGTCAAAAAAAACCTCTTTGTTTAATTTCAAAAAGTTCTTATTGTCGAATTAGATTTAGAATTAGACTCAAGCATAGATTTGAACTCAATTTACTAATATGTTTAATTTATACTAAATTCTACTTGAAAAGAATGAGGATGTATAAAAGTGTCATACATCTATTTTGGAAAGTATGTTGTGCATAAGGCTAACATGTATATAAAACTATGGATTGAACAAACTTTAAAGAGATCTTTATTATGATTAAATATGGATCCAAAGCCTAATTTCTTGGCTTCATCTAGTCTGATCCAAAGTTATTGTCTTTGAATCATTGTGTATGAAAATTAATGTGTAAAGCTTACAATATTGCACAATCATAATGTTGGCCTTCAACATGCCTACAATATTACCTTTTTTGGTTCTAATTTGCAAAATAAGAATGATGATGATTTTTTATGATTATTTGATCGAGATAGCTAATTATTAATTTTGAAATTATTGTTTTTGAACTAAAACATTGATATGGTGGTTTATTTTGCTATATTTCTTTAAAATAAGCATAGTGGTGTATGAACTTATTTTTTGCATATATATATATATATATATATATATATATGTATATATATATATATATGTATATATATATATATATGTATATATATATATATATATATATGTATATATATATATATATGTATATATATATATATATATGTATATATATATATATATATACATATATATATATATGTATATATATATATATATGTATATATATATATATATGTACATATATATATATATATACATATATATATATATATACATATATATATATATATGTATATATATATATATATACATATATATATATATATATGTATATATATATATATATACATATATATATATATATGTATATATATATATATATACATATATATATATATATGTATATATATATATATATACATATATATATATATATACATATATATATATATATATATATATATATATATATATATATATATATATATATGTATATATATATATATATATATATATATAATCACTTCATCAATCATTGAATTAGGTCATCTCTTATCCTTTCTTTGCTATCCTCATTGCTAGTATATCATTATTTTGTCTATTTATGTTTTATATTACTAGGGTCCTATTATGATAATTTATTCTATTTTATTTCACACTCTTTGTACTCTATTCTGATATGACATGCACATCATTCTATTATTCACAAATTGTGTTGTTGTCTGAGATAGCAAGCTTTTGGATCACAATATTTGTTCTTGATAGTTTGCTTATTTATTTTTGATGAATCAAATATTTTTATCAACTCATTTACTTCAATTAGAATCATTTATTTTTATTTAATAATTAATCTGCATACTTCTAATTGGGGGCCTTGGGAGAATGAGAAAACTCCCTAGTGAGGTTTATGTAGGAACCTTCTCATCTGGCAAAAGTAATACATGTTTTTTTATGGTTTTTACATTTTTGAATGATTTTTGGGTTAAAAGCACACATAAAGTGTAGATGTTTTGTGTAGGATCCCATGTAAAACAAAAAAAGCAATTTTGAGGAGGAAATCAATATGTAAGAGACATGGTTGCAATGTAAAACACTTGGACTTACCACTTGGGATGATTTAATCCTATGCTACTCCAATGCTATCTACTCTAATGCTTTGATGTTAGTTTTAATCCTTTCCAGAGCGACTGTAAAAGAAAATAAAAATGATTTTATGGTTGAGGATGGTTTCAATCCTTCCCAAATTTGATAATCATTTGGAGAAAATGATTCATGGTTGAGAGTTTTAGGTAAATGAATAGCCTAACCTCAAATAGCTCTCATGCACATAGACCACATCCAAACATCTCCCAAAATGTGAAACTAATGTTACCTTGTTTTTTTTATGAACCCAATTTGGTCAAAATTTTGACCAAATTAAGTTTTCCTAATTTGGTCAAAATTTCAACCAACTTAGACATAAAAACAAAAAGAAAATGTATTCAACAAGCCAATTAAGGGCTTGGTCAAAATAAAACATCAAAAATTTACCTATAATGTATTAGTGTTTATATCATACAATACAAGGAAAGTGACATAGATCAAACATTTTGGCCTAAGGAATTGAATTTCCTTCTCAATTCAACTACTTGGAAATGTAGTGATGACATCTTAGATGTTAACCTTTAGTTAGAGAATTTTGATAGTAATTTTTGGAGATGTGCTACACATTTCATCACTAAGGTTGACTGGATAAAATATTTGAAAGGATATATAAATGGAATAATTTTCTCATGCAAAATATCAAAATTATATGGAAAATTTGTGCAAGCTTTATGAGTGATACTATGATGATTTTTTGATATTTACAACAAGTTTTTTTGTATGGATATAATCAAATGCAAGAAACATAAAGCTATAATCAAATATTGCAAATATTAGTATAATTTTTTTTGGTACTATATCTATTGGTAATTGTATAGATTTATTATCATTATAAATAAATGATCTCAAATTGCAATACAACTCCTAAAAAGGTTGAGACCTCAAACAAGGTCCAGTCCTCTCATTAGGACCAATTTACTTAATGTATGTAATGATTCCTAATAGGGTGTAAACTCCTAATAGGGAACTTTCATATTAGTACTTTTTTTGGGTATCATCTCCATGAAGGTTTTCCCTCGGTTGCGATTTCATTGAAAATAAATCATGGTGTTTTGAGTTTCTCATTATTGCATGCTTTATATTTTGATACTATTATTAGTGGATACATATGGTTATGTTTTGAAATATATAGTTTGTGTAAAAGTTTTGTAATAATGATTCACCCCCCCACCCGCCCGTATTACCTATTTCAAGAAATTCCTTTTCTATAGTAGAAACCTTGTTAGTCAATATACCTAAAATAATGTATGATATCAATATCAAGAGTCCAATCACAATTACCAAGCTCATGAGCAATGGAGTTAATATTGAGGATGCTTTTATTTGTAAACATATACTCAAGGTAAAAAAGGACAACAATAACTCAAGCACTTCCAATGACAAAGTAAAATTCTACTCTCGAAATAATAATGCTACAAGTATCGATGTTGTCGATGCTTGGATGTTTAGCACTACATGAGAAAAACTCACTATTAAAGGGCCTAGTTCTATGAACACACAAACAATAACTCAAGCACTAAGCCAACCACAAGTGACTGATAGTAAAACTCAAAATTGACCTATATCACCTCTTAGATATAAGGATTAAAAGTTTAAACCAATGGGAGTACCACTTAAATTTTTGCGACAATAATTATTTCAAAATAATTTCCTTTAGTCACCAACTATTAAAGAATAACTAGATGTAAAACCCCCTTGGTGGGATGATAGTAAATTTTGTAATTACCATAAAATGAAAGGAAATAAGACAACCTCATGTTTTTAACTATAATATTAAGTGCAAGATTTGATAGGTCAAGGACTAATCAAAGTAGATCCTCTAACACTAATCACAATATTTTCAAGAATCCTTTTGTAGAACAAGATAATGGAAAGACCTATAGTTAAAGTTCAAATTCACAAACCAATATTAGTTACACTCATATTGAGCATGATTATACTATTAATTCTTTGATGAGATTGATGCACTTGTGTCCACCTTTACTATGAAGAATAAAAAACTCTCAATTTTGAATTACCATTAGTTGCAATAAGATCACTTTAATTGGAGATCCTCCTAGACCCATAGTTATTTTTTACTAACTTGGTAAAATTCTAGTGCAAATATGTATCCTTTAATTTCTACTCATGTCTCCCTCGCATTAGAAGATTCTTGACCAAGCTTTAAAAATGTGTAAGGACTATCAAGTTCAAGTTACATAAAGATTTTTAGGTTGGGGATTTGAGGATACCCAAGCTAAAAGCAATGATCAAGATCCTAGTAGCCTACCTATGGAGGATAAATATTTTTTTGAAACTCAACTTGTTACTTGAAGCTATCCTAAAGCCCGAATCAAGATATTTTGGGATGCAAGGCCTCATGCCTCTAAAAGTAGTGACATTAATGAGACCAACATCTATATCTTTACCTCTTACCAGAGAATATTTAACACCAATGGTGGCATGCCTTTAGTCTACACTAAACTAATAGATTGGGACCAATGAGGACCATTGATTCTTGATCAATTAAAAAATGATGAAGCCAGTGCATATTTCTTTGAACACTATGAAGGTGTACAATTAGGTGACCATAAAGAAGACAACTGACTTGAACACACTAGAATTTTTTTGGAGTCAACTCCATTCTTTATTTACAAAATTTAAAGAAGACTAAATAATGAAATAGTGAAAATAAAAGTTCATTTGGTGAGAACCTCAAGGCTTGGATATGGCAGCCTATTATATTAGTTGTTGTTCCTCTTGCAAATTACCTACCTTACCCTAATGACATAGACTGAGATGGGTGTGGCATGGTTGATGTGGAATTTTCTAGCATGGTATTATCTATGTGTTTATGCTCTTTTTCCCCCCATGTTATGCTCTATGATTTATGGTTTTTCTATATTGTGTTAGATGATTCTTTTTTTTCCATTGGTGGAAGATGATAAACTAACATGTCATACATTCTTTTATTTTTACCTCTCTTTTTCCATATTTCATTACATGTTATGTTGTATATGTGGTATTATTTGTATATGTTCCCTTTTGAAGTCTTCTTGGATTCTTGCAACATGGTAGCATTAATTTTTGGAAATAACAATGGGAAAGTAAGTTTTGAGTGGGGGAGTGAATCAACACTTAAATATTTTACCATAAAAATAATTCACCTTTCATCCATCTGATGACTTAATATGTAAATTAAAATAAGTAACCATGAATTACATCCAAAGCATAATGTAAATCAACACACAACACATAACATTTTGGTTACCCAGAAACTCTCCAATGAGAAGGTAAAACTAGGGTGGGGATGACACCCATTAATCTTCACTACTGCAATTGTAAACTATGGCCAATTATGACTACAATGTTTTGATCATTATCTATCATCCACACTATGAAAGGTTTTCCCTATTAAAGGCTTACAAGACTATTAGATCTCACCTTGATCAAAGAATTTAAAGTCACAAATAAGGAAGCACTCTACTAGGAGATTTACAAAAGTCTATTAAGAATACTTTATTAAGAGATTTACTCTATATCACTTGTCAAAATAATTCAACACCTGATCCTTCGATTAGCACCTTGCTTCTTGATGTTTGATATCCTCTTTACTGGTTATCTCTTTATCCTTCCAATCATATTTATCTTCTCTATCCTTTCACTACTTATCTTTGTTCCCCCCAAATTAATTATGCATTGCAGTTCCATAGCTTAGCCATCATTTCCACCATGAAATTATCTCTATTATCTTAGCATTCTACTTCTTACATGTGATGCTTCTCTTTGCATCATGATCATTCCCTCTTATGGTTTACCTCTTTTATAGGAATTATGGAGATGGGCTAGGTCATAATGAATGATTATGGTTGATCTTTATTGTAGCCTAATTCTTCCCTTTATCTAATTTGTTGCATGTATTGGCATATAAATTCATAATATTACTGGATCCTTATTTCTTAATATCAAAAATTCATGTTCATGTCATCCAAAAATGGTTTACATAGAAGTTTGTATCATAATAAAAATTTATGTCAAAGACTGGTAACATGACATCCATAGACTCTGATGCTTGACCTTCACTATGTTATTTATAATGATACTCAACTTTTGAATGGATTGAAACTTACTCTTTCCTGACACCTAAATCACTCAACACACACTATTTTCTTGGCACTTGAGTGACTCAACACACACTGACTACTCAACACATACTAGTGTTCAACACTAACTATCATATTACTTGGCATTTATTTTCTAGAGGCTTATGCTCGGCATACACTATGCACTCGTCTTGCATTGTTCTTTGCTAGATAATGACTAATGTTTTGTCACTACTTTATCAAAATCATAATGAGATTAGAAATCTCCCTCTTTGACATAAGTAGAAAAAACACTTTGTCATGGCATATACAATCTTATTTTATGCATAAGTCAGACAATATATCATCTCTATTCGGCTTCTATACAAAATTTTAAAATCTCAAAATTTGCAAAAATAATGTTGTCTCCCATACCGTATTAATCCCTCTAAGTAGATGCTTCATTTCATTTCTGTAACTCCTTCTAAGTAGATATCTACCTTGACAAAAAAATTCAAAATTTACAGAATCTTCAAAATCCCCCTTTTTTGACACTTATGTCATTTGGGTGGTACACTTATAGTGTATTTTTCCAAAAATGGCTTATGTAGTTCCATTATGATTCCCAAAGTCGAATCCCAATTATCATTAGATGCATCTAAAGATTGAATCTATATTTCTAGATCCATTTCCATATCTACTAGACCTTCTTGTGTAGAAAAATGTGAATCTTTCTTCATCAATGTTTCTATAAAGGCTAGTTCCTTCTGCAAAACTATCATGTGTGGGGTCAACATTGACTAAATGCTGATCAAAGTTTATCTTATATTTGCATCCTTTTCTTGCAACTTGGAAAGCCTACTCAGTATTAGCAATAATCTCTAAAAATTAACTTGATTAGTGCTAGGAGATTGCCTCAATGTAGTACTTGTTAATTGTAAATCTCCTTGTCGATGGTCAATTGACTATTGAGTTTCTTTAGCACAAATATCAACATCACATAAATTTATATACAGAGAGAATGTTATCCAAAAATTTCTTCAAACTCTCCATCTTAGTTGATAAATCAACTTGTCTTAGTGCAATGGCACTAGAAATCTTATCCATGACCTTAGTGTGAAATTTCCTTTCAAACCATTCTAGTAACTTTATATTTGTTTTTATATCTTCATTCTTAATCATATCAACTATATGTACAAGTTTCTTTAAGATAGGCTTATTGGAAAATGAATCTGAAATATCAAATGTATCTTAAAAATATATCTAATATCATGTAGAACCTATTTTTGCTTATGCTCCCTTCTCAAGATTTATTGCCTTGATTTCCTCTATAGAGCCTCTTGAAGAACAACCATGTCTTCAAGTGTGATTTTTTTTGGATCAAACTAGGGTAGAAAAATCACTTCATCTAAACTCACATTCTCAAATGATGTAGTCTCATTATTCTTAGGTGTACTTGTACTCGGCCTTAATATCTCCAATGGTGTAGCTTGAATACTCAGCCTTTGAAGAGTTTGGCTACTGGGAGGAGGTGTAGTGACTGGTAAAGCATCTATATGGCTACTTGTTCCTCTATCTTAGTAATCACCTTATCCTCTTTATTTTGTACAACCTCCTTTTGATTTTCAATGGGTTTCAGTAAGGTGAGTGTAGAATCCTCTTCCTTATCCTCTTTCTCTTCATTAACCTTTTTGTCAATTATGAAAAATGTTGGCAACCTTGAGCTTTGTAGACTTGATAGTAATGTAGCTAGGGTATCTACCTCTATCTCCTTCATCTTAATGACAATGGTAGGCATTGAAGATGGTGCTTGGTTAAGTTCAACTTTCTATTCTAGGGTTACACTTTGATCCATTATTTTTTCATGTGATTCCTTCTCCTTAACTTCTACAACATGTGGAGGCACAATATATGTGTCTGATCATTGTGCCTCAATGGATGCAACTTAGCTTTTTGGGATTCATCAATCCTTACCAACACAAGATTTGTGCATGGAATATAATTAGTATCGGTGGATTCCTATTGCAGTTTCTTTAAATCTTCCTCACTCAATGGATTTACATTCTATATAGAGTTATCAAGTATGTCCTCAATAGTCACTAAGTCTTGTTGACTCTCTTTCTCTCCATGTGTAGAATTGGTTCTTGACACATTGACATTCTATGCATCTTGTGCATCTTCCTCAATTCTATCATATTTCATTTGTTGTGTTTCATTCTTCTCTACCTCTATTTGTTTCTTCTCTTCCACTATTTCCACTATTTGTGTGGTCAACCCATAGATTGTTTTCCAAAGTAATTTTCTCTGGGTTACCACATCTTCAACTCTACTTCTCAAAATATAAAAAGGCCATATATTTAGAAGAAAATATCCCTTTGTGTTTCTCTATAGCCTTTGTGATCATTTTCTTATCAAATTCGGCATAACTTTACACTAAAGTAGCCTCCCTAATTTTTTTTTCAGTCTCCATATTGAACTTCTATTTCAGCTTAACTCTTTCATATAGACTTTTAGGTAATAAGTTAGCAATATCTAATGGACTTGTCTTTAAAAAGCCATCATACCGTAAACAACTTCTTCAATGTTATTCTTATCTCCATTGTCTAACTTATATGTGTGATTCTAAATAAATCTACATTATTCTTCACATTCTCACATAGATTTTCAATATCATATGGAGGATTATTTCTTACCACTTTGAATTGACTAATGTCATCATTTTATTCCTCTTGAAGTTTCAAACTCCTCTTCAATCTCATAGGAAACATACTTGGCTCTATTATATCATCCTTCCTTTTACTTTTTTCTGATTGAACTTCCTTAGCTTGTGCAGTGGCAACCTTTGTGCTTGACCTTTTCAAAGGTGCAACTAGCTTTTGTTTTTCCTCCTTTTCCACTTTCTTTTGTTTCTCTACTTTCTTTTGATGTGTCTTCCTCTTCTTTTCAATTTTCTTTGGTTCTTGCTTTTCTTCCTCTTCATCCTCTAAAGCTTGATCTTCTCCTTGTCCTTGTGTAAGCTATAAAGGTCCTTGACCTTCTTCTTCTTCTTCACCATTTTGTTCTTCTTTCTTATGATGGTGGCTATTTGCAAGTTTATAGTTATCCTTGATTTGGGTTCATCATAATTCCCAAATGATGTAGCATCCTTGTCAAATTCTTTTGCCAATAATGTAGTGATGGTTGTTGATGTCTCATCAACATTTATCTCATATGGTAATGGTCTCAACCATCTAACCCTTGGAATAGCTTCCTAAACATAGGTATAGTAGACATCTACTAGGAAACAAACATCATTATAATATTACTCCACTAGAGATACAAGAATTTTTTATCTCTGCTTCATTAATTTCTTGATGTCTTTAAAATAACTTGTTATTACTAAATCAATTTTTTTAATAATTGCTCAATGAATTCACCTATATGTTGGGTAACAGACTAACTGGACTTCTATACTACCTTGCCAAATGTAGGAAATGCATTTTTCACATAAAAGACTATATAGATAATGAGTGAAATAAACATACATGAAGAACTCCTTGCCTTTCTAATAAATTCTATTTTTTCTAATAGTTGTTGAAATTGTAGCTTAGCTAGGTCATGGGAATGATCTTTCTTTATGATCGTGTAACCTAGGTCAATGGAAATGCATGGAACACTTTTGATTTGGCTTAAATGGTAGAATTTGTGTGTTATCATTCTCACTTTGAATATAATCATGGCGTCTTCAACTATATCAATTAACATTTGACATTCCCCTCTTATTCCATATGGCTCCAGTATTCTTATTAGTTACTTCTTTTGCATCTCTCCTCAATATCTTTGGCCTATCTAGGGTAGGACACTATGTCACTCTATGAATGATCCTCTTTGATATTTTGATAGATCCATTCTCTAACCATAGCTTATTGTCATGTATTTGGCTCAATACAATATTTATCTATTTTATTTTTAAAAGTGGTGGAAAATTCAAGGCATGCATTAACCCTTTTCACTCTATAATTTTATATTATTCTTTTGATGCAGAGCCCTCCATATTTATCTTCAAGGAATCTTAGTTCAACTCAAGGGATTCACAATAGGCTGGTACACCCTCAAGGAACCAAGAACATCTCAAAGATTACAACAAAGAACCCTGACATTATACACCAATAAAGACAACATCTTCACTCACACAATCAGATTGCTATGTCTGATTGCATTGTTCATAACTTCAGTTATAAATAAATTTTTGAAAAACCTTTTGGATAAATTGTTAAAAACTAGGTATAGTCAAACATATTCAAAGATGGTACCCATAAAATAAACCAATTACAAGTTATGGTCTTTGTATCAAGACCCATTTTATCTGTCATAAACCAGAATCAAAACTGGTAACCCTTCCTAGGGCATCAAATATCTTTCACAATTTTTTTTTAAATAATTTCAAACCAATTCCAAATTATCCATCTATGATTCTAATTTCCAAATCTATAAGCCATTTATTTTTCCCATTCATATATAATTTTTCAAGCACAAATCCCTGCCTTCATCTTGAATGGATATCTTTAAAAACCAGTTTTCACTCAAATCTTCATAAATTTCCCAAATCTAAATGAAAATGATTCAAACTAGTTGGAAATGAAAGGTATTTCACATATCTTTCCAATTAATATCATTAGAGATCTTGATTCTTCAAAATATGTCTGCATAACATCCTGTAACATGACTGTATTCAGCGAATCTCAAATCTGCAAACATCCACTTTCACCAAAATACCCATAACTTATTCATTTCTTCATAAAATTGAACCAAACCAAAAGAATTAAAAGAAGGATTCATCATAATATATATCCATTATTATATTACATGGTTTCTAGGCTTTACATATCCATACAAGGCCTGGAAACTACTCTAAAACTAAAAAAAACCAATCAAAACCACAACAATAAAATGCACCAAAAATGTATCAAAGTATTTCCTATTCTCCAAATTGATTTGGTTCGACCATACAATGGTTTTTATATCCATTTGACAGTTATAAACCTTCCTAACTACCCCCAAGACCAACCATATACCTTTTTACATCATTTTTCTATTATTAACAACTTTCTCAAAGTTTCATTTTACAACTTTTTATGCAACTTTTACATTTTTGACAAAATATGGCTTCATAACCTTTACAAATTGACCCAAATACAATACAAATGACTCAAATGACTTTAGATGGATGTCAATAGATCCATTCACCAATTAAATAAACATTTTTACATTATTTATCATATTAAGACCTCCTTTGACAACTTATTACAAATGGCTTCTCTAGCTTTTATATCTTTGTCTTCTTGAAATTTAGGTGCCTCTGCACCATACTCCCAACCTTGAAAAGTTTCCAAGTCCCTTGGAAACATGGAATCAATAACCTGCAAGAAAAAATATTAGATCAAAATCCTCATCTTTTTCTTTGCCTCTTCACCATCATCACTGGATCGGTGCCTCATCCACTTCCTATCTCTTTCACTAATGACTCCCATCAATGGAGTTATGTTGGTTGCCTCTATGGTGCTTCTCATTCCTCAGTCCACTCCTCCATGCTGCATCACAACCTCTTGTCCCTCACCTGGGAGTCCCATCATGCCTCTCTCCCTAGTCTATTGGCAACACACAAAGGACCATCCTCTCTGGCCCTAGATCATCTCCTATGATCCTTTGGTAGACCTCTCCTATCCACGCATTGCAGCTGAGTGAACCAGCACCATTCTGCAACCACAAACCTCAAAATAAGAATCCAAAATAACCCAACACTGCCTGGTGTAGATCATCTTCCATCTACACGCTCAGAATCTTCGGAGCTCTGATACCAATCTGATGCAGAGCCCTCCATATTTATCTTCAAGGAATATTAGTTCAACTAAAGGGATTCAAAATAGGCTGGTACACCCTCAAGGAACAAAGAACATCTCAAATATTACAACAACGAACCCTGACATTATACACCAATAAAGACAACATCTTCACTCACACAATCAGATTGCTATGTCTGATTGCACTGTTCATAACTTCAGTTATAAATAACTTTTTGAAAAACCCTTTGGAGGAATTGTTAAAAACTAGGTATAGTTAAACATATTCAAAGATGGTACCCATAAAATAAACCAATTACAAGTTATGGTCTTTGTATCAAGACCCATTTTCTCTGTCATAAACCAGAACCAAAACTGGTAACCCTTCCTAGGGCATCAAATATCTTTCACAAATTTAAATTAAAATGATCCAAATCAGTTGGAAATGAAAGGTAGTTCACATATATTTCCAATTAATATCATTATATATCTTGAGTCTCCAAAATATGTCCACATCACACGCTGTAACATGACTGTATTCAGCGAATCTCAAATCTGCAAACATCCACTTTCACCAAAATACCCATAACTTATTCATTTCTTCATAAAATTGAACCAAACCAAAAGCATGAAAAGAAGGACTCATCATACTATATATCCATTACTATATTAAATGTTTTCTAGGCTGTACATGGCCGTACAAGTCCTGGAAACTACTCTAAAACTAAAAAAAAAAATCAAAACCACAACAATAAAATGCACCAAAAATGTATCAAAGTATTTCCTCTTCTCCAAATTGATTTGGTTCGACCATAAAATGGTTTTTATATCCATTTGACAGTTATAAACCTTCCTAACTACCCCCAAGACCAACTATATACCTTTTTACATCATTTTTCTATTATTAACAACTTTCTCAAAGTTGCATTTTACAACTTTTTACGCAACTTTTACATTTTTGACAAAAAATGGCTTCATAGCCTTTACAACTTGACCCAAATACAATACAAATGACTCAAATGAATTTAGATGGATGTCAATAGATCCATTCATCAATTAAATAAACATTTTTACATTATTTATCATATTAAGACCTCCTTTGACAACTTATTACAAATGGCTTCTCTAGCTTTTATATCTTTGTCTTCTTGAAATTTAGGTGCCTCTGCACCATCTTTCAAAACATTGTTCTCAAATAAGTTCTAATAGGTATCTCTAATCTCTAAGTATCCAAATTCTCTAACCTTGCATGTACAATAACATCTTACATTCTAAATAATCAAAACCTTGGGTGGAATAGTTGATAATGCACTAGATGGATCTCCTTTGTATGCAATCTCAAGAATAGCATTAACTAGTGGTTGTCAGAGATCATTACTGATTAATTATACATTGGTAATCTCTTTACCTTCCTTTCTTACTTCTCCCAATCAACTTGTTGCCATTTTTCACTTACTAGGGTTTGCAAAATGTGAAATAGTATAACTCAGCACAAGTGAAATACATTTCAAACTGATGTAAAATGTGGTGTAGCAGTTTAATCTAGTATGTAGTCCCTGGAGTCCCTTTCTCAAATTTCCTTCATGCTCTATGATCTTCTAGTAAATGCAAATGACTCAAAAAAATTGAGTATATAGCCTTCAAAACCTTGCAATTAATGCATAGTGCATATACAATTGTAAGCTTGATTAATATAGGGTTTTCAATTCACTTGGCTATCATAGATAGCTCGATTATCACTATATGATGTAGGGGCATCCTAGGTTGCTTTGTTATCCTGCTCATTCTTTATTCATTTTTAGTTGGTGTCAAGTTACTCTAGCACTCAATTGGTACCAAGTTACTATAGCACTTAATTGGTGTCGAGTTACTAGAGCACTTAGTTGGTGGTGAGTTACTGTAGCACTTAGTTGGTGTCAAGTTACTATAGCACTTAGTTGGTGTTGAGTTACTATAGCACTCCTTCATGTGCTAAGTTATTGTAGCACTTAGTGCCAAGTTACTGTAGCACTCCTTCATGTGCTAAGTTATTGTAGCACTCCATGTGCCAAGTTACTGTAGCACTTAGCCAGTGTCGAGTTACTGTAGCACTCCTTCATGTGCCAAGTTACTATAGCACTTAGTTGGTGTTGAGTTATTATAGCACTCCTTCATGTGCCAAGTTACTGTAGCACTTAGTTGGTGCCCAAGTTACTGTAGCACTCCTTCATGTGCTGAGTTACCCAATGTATGTCGAGTGTCAGTATTTGGATGTAATTTTTGTGAGCCAACTTGTAGGATTTATTTCAATCGTGACATTTATGTTAAGATCTATTCTTGAGATTTCTACAAACCATTATTGAGTTGGCCTTCCTCTTATGTAATGTTCTAGAATAATCTATGAGCCATTTTTCCAAGTATATAAAGAGTGTTAAGGCTTAGAGTTAGGCATGTTTTTGAGAAGAAGATTAGAAAGCATAACTAAAAGTGCAAATTTACAGTTGGATCTTTGAATGTGAATGTATTTGTAATTGGTTGTAACCTAGAAGGCCTTACAGCTAGGCATGTATGAAGATATTTTGATGAATCAATAAAAGTATTTCACTCTTCTTCCTCGTTTTGTCATTCTTCTTTGTGTTTTTTTCCATTGTGTTAACTCTTATAAGATGGTTTGGATAGCTGGGTGAGCCTTTGGCCCTAGTTATTCACCCTTTGCCTATGTTAGTTGGTATCAGAGCTTGAGGTTCATCCTTGTGGAGATTGAATCATGTAGAACCCTAATTTAGATTTGGTTGTGGGGTTGTAGATCTATGGATTTGACCTATAACTTGCAAAGTGTTACGATCTTGTAGGAACCTAAAGATGGTTAATGGTAGAGGAAATAATGTTGATAATGCTATATTGGATCAGTTGAGACAAATTTTAGCACTATTAGATGTTGTAGAGACATCCCAGAGGAGAGGAATGCACCTTGAAGATGTGAGTGATGATGAAGTAGTAGCACCAAATGATAATCCAGAACCTGAAGAAGATCAAGATGAAGAAAGATTGTTGCAAGTGTTATCTAGGGAAAATTCAAAGCCTGTTGTAGAGGTTGTTCCCTATGATGGAAAACTAGATACCAATGTTGTGCTAGATTGGATCTCTAATATGGATAAGTTCTTTGAGTATGAAGACACTCCTAATAACAAAAAGGTGAAGATTGTAGTCACTAGGCTGAAAGGTCATGCATCATTATGGTGGGAGCACTTGCAAACTAATAGACAAAGGAGAGGAAAAGAGAAGATTAGAACTTTGCCAAAGATGGTGAACAAGGTAAAGAAAAAATTCATTCCTGTCGATTAACAAGTTAGCTTGTTGAGAAAGATGTAGAATTTGAAACAAAAGGACATGACTATGAAAGAATATGCCAAGGAATTCTATAGATTGGACGATAGATTTGGACATGTGGATGATGATGTTGAAAAAATTATGAGGTACATTAATGGATTGAGATCTAGAATACAAGATGAACTAAGTTTTGTGAAGCTAGAAAGTGTAGAATAAGCATATCAATATGCCTTGAAAGCTAAGGAGATCTTGACAAAGAAGCATGAACAAAGAAAAAGAGGTAGAGGTGGTAGATTCCAAAGAGACAGAGGTAGATCTTCTGGAGAAAGTGGCAGATCTGATAGTTCTATGTAGGATAAAGGCAAATCTAAATGGAGAATGATGGAAAAGGCAAGACCGAATAGAAAAGTGGTAACTCTTATCGAGGAGACACTAGTTCTTACCAAGGAAGAGGTAATTTTTACTCTAGAGGTGGATTTCATGGTAATTTTTTAGATGTGGCAAAGAAGGGCATAAATCTTTTGAATGTAGATCCTCTGAAAGTGGGTAGAATAATAGAAATGTTGTGATTCAAGAAAACATTGAGAGTTCACCAAGTGGACCTAAGGCTGGAGAATATCTAATGGTGAGAAGAACCTTATGTAATAAAGGAAGTGATGAGAAACCTATTTTAAGGAGAAGTCTTTTCAAGACAAGATGTAAGATGGCTGGAAAATGATAAAAAGTAATCATTGATAGTGGAAGTTCTACAAATATGGCATTAGAAGAGTTGGTTACCAAGTTGCAGTTACAGAGGTGGAAACATCCCAAACCTTATCATGTTTCATGGATCAAGGATGAGCATAAGAAATTGGTAAGTGAGAAATGCCTTGTGAAATTCAAAATTGGGCATTACTTTGATGAAGTTTTGTGTGATATTATGCCCATAGATTGTTGTTATATTTTGTTGGGTAGACCTTGAAAATATGATAGATATGTTGTACATGATGGAAGATTGAATCAATATACTCTTTGGATAAATGGGAAGAAACAAACATTGCTGGCTTTCATTGAAAGTCCAAATGAGGTTAATTGTACTACTATAAAAATTTACATGGTTAATGGAAAACAATTTGAAAAGAAAATGAAAAAGAATCAAGTCTGTTTTGCCATAGTTCCTAGAGGACTGCGTGTTGGTAGTAATGATCAAGCAATAGAAGCTAGTACTGGCCGAGTGATAGTAGATAGTGACAATTGTGTACCAGTAGAAATTATTGAATTGTTGAATGAGTATAAATAAATTATTGCTGATGATATTCTTGATGGTTTACCTCTAGTAAGAAGTATAAGTCATTGTATGGATCTAATTCCTAGAGCTAGTTTGTCAAACAAAGCACCATAAAGATTGACATCTATAGAGAATGAGGAACTTAACAGACAAGTGCATGAGTTGTTGCAAAAAGGTTTGATCAAAGAAATCTTGAGTCCATGTGTTGTACCTACTATATTAGCACCTAAAAAGAATGGAGAATGGAGAATGTGTACTGATTCTAGTGCCATTAACAAAATAATTGTGAAATATAGGTTCCCTATGCCAAGGATGGATGATATAATGGATTGTTTGAGTGGAGCAAAGTATTTTACCAAGATTGATTTGAAGAGTGGCTATCATCAGATCAGAATCAGAGAAGGTGATGAATGGAAGACTGCTTTCAAGACAACAGATGGTTTGTAGGAATGGTTGGTTATGCCTTTTGGTTTGGCTAATGCACCTAGTAATTTCATGAGGTTGATGAATGAAGTTCTAAAAATATTTTTGGGTAAGTTTGTGATTATTTATTTGGATGATATTCTGATACTTGGTAAGACTAAGGAAGAACATCTTAAGAATATTAGAAAAGTATTGCAAAGGTTGAAAGAGGAAAAGTTGCTCATTAATCTGAAAAAGTGTTCATTTATGCAAGAGGAGATTGTGTTTTTGGGGTTTTTAATTTCAGTTGATGGTTTGAAGATGGATCCTAAGAAGGTTAAAGAAATTTTGGAATGGGCTACACCTAAGAATGTGGGTGAGGTAAGATCATTTCATGGTTTGGCTAGTTTTTACAAAAAGTTTATAAAGAATTTCAGTGCTATTTGTAATGCTATGACTGAAATAATGAGGGAAGATAAAAATGAATTCAAGTGGACACATGGAGCTGATAGGAGTTTTGAGACTTTAAAACAAAACTTTGCTAAATTACCTATATTGGCTTTGCCTAATTTCAACAAAGTATTTCAAGTTGAATGTGATGCAAGTGGTAATGCAATAGGAGTTGTACTAAGTCAAGAAGGTAAGCCTATTGCTTTCTTTAGTGAAAAGTTGAATGATGCTAAAAGGAAATATTTGGTGTACGACCAAGATTTTATGCTATTGTTCAAGCATTGAAGAAGTGGAGACATTATTTGATGCCTAAGGAGTTTGTGTTGTATATTGATCATAAAGCTTTACAATAGTTGGAAAGTCAATAGAAACTAAATCAGAGAGATATGAAGTAGGTTGAGTACTTGTAGAGTTTTACATTTGTCATTAAGCATAAGAGTGGAGTTACTGATGCATTGAGTAGAAGACGTTCTTTGTTGACTAAAATGAAGGTTGAAGTTCTTGGTTTTGATGAGATGAAAGAGTTGTATGATGTTGATCCTAATTTTTTTAAGGTGTAGAGAGAGTGTAGAGCACCAAATCTGAAAGATCACATAAGTAAGTATGATGGTTATTTCATTCAAGAAGGTATGTTGTTCAAAGACATCTAGTTGTGCATTTCTAGAAGTTCTATGAGGTTAATTTGATTAAGGAAAAGCATAGTGGTGGATTGGCTGGACATTTTGGATTTGATAAAACAATGAGTTTTCTGAAAGAGAAGTATTATTGGCCACAAATGTATAAGGATGTTCAGAAATTTGTAAAGAGTTGTGGAGTTTGTCAAGTTACAAAAGGGGTGAGTCAAAATACTGGTTTGTATACACCTATTACTATTCCTGAGAAACCTTGGATTGATATTAGTATGGATTTTGTTCTTGGATTGCCTAAGATAGTGAAAGGGTATGATTTCATATTTGTTGTAATGTATAGATATTCTAAGATGGCTCATTTCATATCATGTAAGAAGACATCAAACGCTGAGCATGTTGCTGAACTTTTCTTTAAGGAGATTCTGATATTGCATGGATTACCAAGAAGTATTATTTTTGACAGAGACAGTAAGTTTGCTGGCTACTTTTGGAAGACTTTGTGGAAGACGATGGGTACTAAATTTAAGTTTAGTTCTACCTTCCATCCAAAAATAGATGGTCAAGCAAAGGTTGTGAATAGAAGCTTGGGTGATTTTTTGAGATGTTTAGTTGAGAATAAGCCAAGTAATTGGGAGATGGTATTAGCACAAGCTGAATTTGCATATAATAATTTTGTGAATAGGAGTACAGGGAAGACAACTTTTGACATTATTACTAGAATGCATCCTAGAGGTATATCAGATTTGAGAGATGTTGCTGGCGAAGAAAAGAGAAGCACTATAGGAGAAGAATTTTTTGATTTTATGGAGTCTTTGCATAAAGGAGTGAAGTTGAGGTTGGAACAAAGTAATTAGAAGTATAAGGAGAATGCTGATCAGTCTAGAAGACACCATGATTTTCAAGTTGGTTATGAGGTGATGGTTCATCTAAAGAAATGAAGATTCCCAGTTGGAACATACAATAAGCTGAAGATGAAGAAATTTTGACCTTATAAGATCTTGAAGAAGTTTGACAGTGGTAATTCTTATGAAGTTGAGTTACCTGATGACATGGATATATCTCCTATATTTTACATTGCTGATTTGTATAAGTATCATGAGTCAGAGGATGAAGTTTTTGTATCAGATGATTATCCTAAGAAGCAGATTGAAGAAGTTGAATAGATATTGGATCAAAGAGTTGGCAAGAGCACAAGAGGATAAGATTACCATGAATATTTGGTAAAGTGGAAGGACAGACCTATTGAAGATGCTTCATGGATTTCTCAATTTGAGTTGGATTTAGCTCAGGTTGGGACATCTCAATGATCTAGGAGAATCATTTCTTTCAACCCCAATTGTCTGATGCAGGAGCATCCTAGGCTGCTTTGTTATCTAGCTCATTTTTGTTCATTTTTAGTTGGTGTTAGGTTATTGTAGCACTCAATTGGTGCCGACTTACTATAGCACTCAATTGGTGTTGAGTTACTATAGCACTTAGTTAGTGCTAAGTTATTGTAGCACTTAGTTGGTGCCAAGTTACTGTAGCATTTAGTTGGTGCCAAGTTACTATAGCACTCCTTCACATGTTGAGTTACTATAACACTTAGTTGGTGCTGAGTTACTATAACACTCCTTCATGTGTCAAGTTACTATAGCACTTAGTTGGTGCCGAGTTACTATAGCACTCCTTCATGTGCCGAGTTACTGTAGCACTCCTTCATGTGCTGAGTTACTATAGTACTTAGTTGGTGCTAAGTTACTATAGCACTCCTTCATGTGTTGAGTTACTGTAGCACTTAGTTGTTGTGTAGTTACTATAGCACTCCTTCATGTGCTGAATTACTATAGCACTTAGTTGGTGTAGAGTTACTGTAGCACTCCTTCATTTGTCAAGTTATGTATGCCAAGTGTCATTATTTGGATGTGATTTCTATGAGCTAACTTGTGGGATATATTTTGATTGTGACATTATGTTAAGATCTTTTCTTGCGATTTCTCCATATAATTATTAAGCTGTCCTTCCTCTTATTTAATGTTCTAGAATAATTTGTAAGCCATTGTGGCAAGTATATATAGAGTGTTTAGGCTTAGAGTTAGGAAATTTTTTGGGAAGAAGATTAGAGAGAAGAATTGAAAGTGTGAATTTGTAGTTAGATCTTTGAATGTGAATGTATTTGTAATTGGTCATAATGTAGAAGGCTTTATAGTTGGGCATGTATGAAGATATTTTGATGAATCAATAAAAGTATTTCACTCTTCTTCCTTGTTTGTTTGTTGTTCTTTGTGTTTGCTTCCATTTAGTTAACTCTTGTAGGGTGGTTTGGATATTTGGGTGAGCCATTGGCCCTAGTTATTCACCCTTTGCCTACATCACTATAGTACCTCATTACTTGGCACTTACTACAATACTTCCAATACTTGATAATAGAAAATAAAACAACATAATGATAGATTGTCTCTTTATTCTAATCACCTTATTACATCTTAATATATGTTTATAGATCCTTTTTATTACTTGAATGCTTGGAACTAGTGCAAAATATATCATTCTAGATGCCAGTTCCACATATACCTTTGATTGCATAGTTGGGGGTGATCTGATCACTTGATCCATTGGATAAAGTGACCTCATTTAGACTTTTTGTGCCACAATCTTCTTTCTTTTTCCATTTTTTGTTCATATACACCCTTACCTTCGCAGCATCTACCTTTCCTTTGCCTTTGTTTAATTCATTGTTTGATGCAAGGGACTGAGTTGGATGGGTTTTTACTTACATGACCGGTCTTAAGATAACTCAAGAATACAATCTCATTAAACCATTTTTTGTAATTACTTCTTAAATGTGTCCTAATGCAATTTTAGAACATGACCATACTCACCATAATAATGACAACTTTACCTTGTATTGTAATCCCAATCATAATAATTCCCTTGATGATGTTCCTTAGTTTTCTTGTTTGATGTCCACTTAGGTTTGGATATGCATACATATGCCTTCTATCCATACTTCTAATAGTTGTAACAATATCCTTCAAATTTCTAAGCGTTGTTGGTCTTTTTCCTGCATTCATGTGTGTGATGTCCTTGCTTCTTGCAGTTATGGTAATGTCCCTTGAATTTTTTCTTAGGGCTTTGATTTTTGATGTTGCTCTTGTAGAAATATGTTATGTGACCCAATTTTCCACAATTATGACAAGTTGGCTTGTTGTTCTTTCCCTTATTGTTCCTTTTCTCACCACTTCTATATGATTATCCTTTCTCAGTGGTAGAATATCCCAATCTAGTAGTGTCATTGTTTGATATTGTTGCTTCCATCAATTTTTCAAAGTTCTTTATGGCTTCACTAGGCTTATTAGGATTTCCCTTTTCTATCTTCAATTCATTCTATAGTACGGAATTTTGTATTTCCAAAGTTGTAATCTCAATGTCTTTCCTATTTCGTTCTTGATTTGCAAGTATTAGTTGATTCCTCAGATCTAATTGAATGCTTGATGAATTTTTCACATCTAATGACTTATCTTGAAGTCTACTAGCTAGTAATCTTTTTTCTTCTTCAATCATGACTCTATCTTCTTCACCTTTCTTTTTTAGTTCAGCTATCTCACATAACAATACTGACTGAGGTTCTTGTTCCCTTTTTAGATTCCTAACTTCTTCACATAGGACATTGTTCTTACAATTATTGCATCAAATTCATTTGAGTTCCTATGCTCAAACATTATAGTAGTGTCTTCTTCTTGATACTAAGTATCATTTTGTTGAATGACCAAATCCTTTTTTCTTTAGTGAATGCTATAGTTCATCTCTTGCCTCCTTGAGTTGATGTAGGGAAAGTTGTATTTTAATCTTACAGTTCCCAATAGTCTTTCTCAATCTATAGACTTCCATCTTCAATATTTTACCTCCAAAGTTGTCAAACTTTCTATTATAGAGAACAAAACTCTAATACTAACTATTTTAAATAACAATGGGAAAGTAAGTTTTGAGAGGGGGGGTGAATCAACACTTAAAACTTTTAGCATAAAAATAATTCACCATTCATCCATCTCATAACTTAACATGTAAACTATAATAAGTAACCATGCATCACATCCAAAGAATAATGTAAATCAACACATAACACATAACATTTTGTTTACCGAAAAACTCTTTAATGAGAAGGTAAAACTGAGGTGGGGATGACATCTACAAATCTCCATTGCAGTTGCAAAGTGTGGCTAATTATGGCTAAAAACTTTTGATCATAATCTATGATCTATACCATGAAAGGTCTTCCACTTTAAAGGCTTACAAGACTATAGGTCTCACCTTGATTAAAGTATTTAAACTCACAACTAAGTAAGAACTCTATTAGGAGATTTACAAAATTTGATTAGGACTGCTCTATTAAGAGATTTACTCTCTATCATCTGTAAAAATGATTTAGCACCTGATCCTTCAATTAACACCTTGCTGCTTGATGTCAAATCTCCTCTTTATTGGTTATCTCTTGATCCTCTTGATTATATTTATCCTCTCTATCATTTCATTTCTTATCTATGTTCTTCTCAAACTAATTCTACATTGTAGTTTCATAACTTAGCCATCACTTCCACCATGAAATTCTCTCTATGCTCTTAGCATTTCTCTCCTTGTGAATGTGATAGTTCTCTTCACATCATGATTATTCCCTCTTAGGGTTTACCTCCTTTCGTAGGCAATGTGGAGATGAGTTAGGTCATAGTCAATGGTTGTGTTTGATCCTTATTGCCACCTGATTCTTCCCTTTATGTGATTGACTACATGTATTAGCATAGGGATTCATAATATGACTAGATCCTTATTTCCTAATATCAAAAATTCTTGTTCATGTCAGCCAAAAATATTTTACATAGAATTTTGTGCCATAACAAAATCCATGTCAAAGATTGGTATTTGACATCAATAAACTCTAATTCTCAGCCTTCACTATGCTTTTTATACTGATACTCGGCTTCTAAATGGCTTGACATTTACTCTTTCTTAGCACCTAAATCACTTGGCACACACTATTTTCTCGACTCCATCTATTTTCTCAACACTTGAGTGACTCAGCACACATTAACTACTCGACCCTAACTATCATATTACTCACCATGTATTGTCTAGAGGCTTATGCTCAGCATACACTATGCCACTTAGCTTGCACTATTGTTTGTTAGATAATGACTAAGCTTATTGTCACTATTTTGTTAGAACCATAATGACATTAACACCGATTTTTTTTGTCTCTAGGTTTTTGGCCCAAAAATACTCTTCTTCTTATCTCATGCTTTCTTTTTCCTCTATTGTTTTGTAGTTCTAATTTCTTAAGGGAATGATTACATTTCATGCTTGATATAATATTACATATTATCATTTTATTATATTGACCCCAAATTTAGTAGATCCCTTTGTGTTATCTCTTTTTACATGTATTTATATCCCTTTAAGTGTTCTCTCTAGGGGTCATTTTATAGTGAAATTGTTCTTGGTCGATGCATCTACTATTTTATTAAATTTATTTCTCTTTTAAAGGTGATTGTAATAAATTTAACATGGGGGCATACACCCCACTCACTTTTGTACACATGCACGTTGAAAATATTTTTTACTCTAAACTTTTGATAGTTCATGGGGCTTGTTCTTTTTTTGACCTCTTCTTCGACTATTAACAATCTAGTGTTGGTCTCAGATTGGTTTTTACAATTGAGTGTCAACACACTTAAGAAAATTCTAAGGATGATATCCAGTATAATGTAGATGCTAAGCTACAATATGTGCCGAGCAGGTTTCAAGTGTTGAGTCACTATAGATGTCAAGTCGCTATAGATGCCAAGTCATTATAGGTGTCAAGCAAAGTATAGATGCTGAGCAAGATAGAAATCCTATATGTGTCAAGCAACAACAATTAGCAAGTGTCGAGTAACATAGAAACAACATATGAGTTTGTGCCTTCATAAACTTAGATGTAAACCATTTTTGAGTTGAATCAAGATGAATCTTCAAGGATATAAAAGATAAAATCAATTCTTTTACATTCCCTATGTAATTAGCATGTAGCCAATTAGAAAAATGGAGAGAGCATGCAACCAATAGGAAAAGTGTAAAGATTTGAGTGGGAAAAGATGGATGAATCTTGATCATGGACTCATACCTAACCCCAAGACTTTGAAGCCTTTATAAGGAAGTCAAAACCCCATAATTCATGTATGAGTGAGAGTTGTATGGGAGAATACTAGAAAATTTTAGAAGGGTGTAAAGACTTAGAGGAAGAGAAGCATTGCGAAATCAAGTTGTTCAAAACAAAGTATTAGCAATACGAGCAGAGAGTTATCAAATTAGGAAGCATTAGATCAGATTGAGAAGAACAAGGATTTGGAATTAGCAATTGAAGATTGTAAGTCATCAAATCAAGTCATTCTACTATAATTTCTAACCATTTTATTAGGAGAATGTAAATCTTATGATGATAAGTTGGTTTAGCATCCATATTGTAGATCCTTAACAGGGTTGTAAATCCTTTAATAGGGTAACATTCCAAGTGAGTGTTTGTAAATCCTTTAACTAGGTCACTTTTAATAGGGTGTAAAGCCTTTAATAGGTTAGGCCTTTCATAGGGAAAACCATTGGAAGTGGTCAAACTTTATAACCTTAATCAGTTACATATTGCTATAGTGATAATCTATGGGTGTCATCCCAACCCCAATTTTACCTTCTCATTTTGGAGGGTTTCTAGGTGACGAAAATCTTGTGTTATCTATTTTTATGCATGTCTTTATTTTCATGTTAAGTAGATGTGTTAGATGCGTGTGAATGATCTTAGTTAAAAGTTTTAGATGTTAAATTTTGTTACTTCTGATTCACCCCCCTCTTAGAAGTAAATCTTCCCACCTATAATTTCAACAATAAGTATCAGAGCTATGTTCTCAGAAGGAGAGGCCTTGTAGCTTGGATAAAAATATTTGGAAATGGAAGTCTAAAAATGTGGGAATATCATAGAAAACCAAGTGATTTAATACAACTTGTTCTACACAATTTGGAAGAAGCCAGGGAAGAACTAAGAAAATCCTTAAAGAAAAGAAGAGAGATTGACATAGCTAAGAATGCTACACAATACAAGGAGACTAATGGCTTAAAAGTGTTTGTAAATGGAGATTCTAAAGAGTTTGATGCAACAATAGTAGACCTAATGAAGAAGAATAGAGCTCAAGTAGAAGAGATCAAAACTATCAAGCTTGATCAAGAATCACAAGCCATGATGCTTTGTGAAGTGACTAAATAGAAGAAAAGAGTAATTGAAGATAAGGCTATGCTAGAAGATAGGTTGGAAAAAAATTCAATTGAGCTTGCAAGAATTTCCAACATGCAGCTAGACATCCTAAGTCAAATGATGAATGCACATCATGAGCTAAATGTCAAGGATATTGAGATCTCCACACTGAACATGCGAAATGAACAACTACAAAATGACCTAAAGAGAGAGAAGGAAATTGTAGAGAGATTCAATAAACCCAATAAAGCCATCAAGTGCTTTGAACTACTACTGAAATCACCAAGAGCCAGCAATGATACTTTAGGACTAGGATACACTAGCACTGAAAAAGGAAAATCATCCAAGACTGTAGAAGAAAGAAGTGACAAAGGTAAGAATACTAAAGCTACTTGTCAATTTTGTGGTAAAACTGGACATACCTCTAATGTGTGTAGGAGCAAGAACATTCATCAACATGACAAACCTAAAAATATGGGTCACTATCACAAGTGCAACAAACAAGGACATCAAGCACAAGACCAAAGGACTAGGACTATCAAGACATCAAAATTTAAAGGTCACTACTATAATTGAAAAACATATGGACATAGAGCTTTTGAATGTAGATCAAAGCCTATGTGGACACCTAATCAGCCAAAAAGATCAAACAATTATGGACATCACTATAATTGGGACTACAACACTAGGTATAGCTATCACTACTATCAAGAATATGGATACATTCCTAAAAATTGCATAAGAATACCTTTCAGTTGAAACTATAGAAAATGGTTGAGCCAAACTACATGCTTTAGTTATTTAAAGATTGGTCATATCAGCAGAAATTGTCCTACAAGGTCAAAGGCACCCAACTTAGATTTCAACAGAGGAAAAGAGAAGGTAGATTTTGAACACATTAGAGGACAAATGAATAAGACATGGAAGAAGAAAGATGGAAACAACACATCCAATGAAGGGATCACTTCACCCAAAAGGTCAGTGGTCATAGTTCATCTAACTGAGCAAAAGAAGGTAAGTGGGACTGATATACAAAGCTTTATCATACATAGATTCAAGGATAAGCAAGTACTAAAAAGGAGAGATCAACATGAATAGAGATGCAAAGTTAAAGTTTCAATTTTTCACAAGTATTGTCCAGTTGTCTGCCTAAATCAGTAGAAGTCAAGTAGTTAGTTGTAGCCGAGTTGGTAGTGGATGTTGAGTGAAGTAAACTTTTAGTTGAAGCCAAGTAAGGGGAACTCTAGTGTATGTCGAGTATTGAAAAGATGATGGATGTTGAGTAAAGAAAAAATTCTTAAGCTGAGTGGATAGCTATAAATGCAGTAAGCATTAAATGCTATGAAATAAGGGTATGTGTTTGCATTTTGAATCATTTTCCCTCATCGTGAACAAAGGGCAAAGATGAAGAAGAGAGAAGAAAAAATTTCAATTAGTATTCCAAGAATTTAAATATATTTCTATGCAAATTCAGCATAGTTTCATTGACTCCAAGGTATTTATACTAGTGTCAAGCTATGTAGTTTCAAAATTTCATGATATTTAAACCCTAGTTCAAAGAAATGGCCTCAAGTTCTAGGAAATCTTAGGAGAAAGAACTGTTTGAAGTCCAATTAGTATCAAATGAAGATAAGCAACCTGATTTTCAGCCTATCCCTAAAGTTTCCTATAAAAATGACCCAACCGGAGCCCTATCTATAATTCCTCTTAAGGTAGTAATGGTGCAAGATGTTAGGAGATGTTATAACTGTAAGATACAAGCCATTAGAGATATGGAGATTAGGGAAGCATATGATAGATTGTGTGAAAATGGAGTCTTAAAGGAAGAATTCCAAATTGTTGAAATGAAGGGTTTAATCCATGCCCTAGAATTACCTATTGTTTTCAAAACTAAGTGGATTAGAATTGTGTTGAGTAGGATTCATGATGGAAATTTGTGGCTAGAAGATGTCCTAGTCAAGATATCAAAAAGGATTGTTCATAGCATAATAGGGTATCCAACCCTAGATTGGCCCAAAACCCTAAGGAGTGACTCCAAAGAAGCTATTGAGAAGAATATAGGAGCCAAATGGAACAAGAGAGGCATGACCATAAATACCATTTAGGATCCTCTTGTTGATCTTGCTATTAGAGTCATTTCCCACAAGTTTTATAAATCTAGTAGACTCAACAATGTTCCATGCATTGCAATAGATGTTGGCCACAAACTTGTCAAAAAGGATCCATACCTATGACCTAGAAAAATTGCAATTGCAAAAAATCAATGAGAACTTAGGAGCTATAAGGAGAACTAACGGAGCCCAATGTGAATTTTGTGTAAATTTGATTTGTATATTTTTCTATGTATAGAATGAATTTCCATCTTTTGGAAAAGTTAGCTAGAATACCAATAGGTCCATTGTAGCCTAGGTGAATGAATGTATTGAACAAATGGGGGCAAATTTTGAGACATTAATGACTAGTTATTTTGAAGATTTCAAGAAATCCATGAAACAAAGACTGAGGATTCCTATTTCATTAGTAGAGTAACATGTAAATGATGTTTTCTATCTTTTTGACATTGACTATACCTACATTCAAGTAGCCATACCAAGGGTTAGATGGCTTAGACCTCTTGGGTATGAAATAAATATTGATGAGGCATTTGCAACAATTATAAAATTGTTAGAAGAGGAAGTAGATAAGAGTGCACCATATTTTGGCACTTATGATTTGGTGAGATCCAAAGTGGATATGTAGCTAAAGACAGCTTCTAAACTAAAGAAAAAGGATAAATTAGTAAAGAAGCTCAAGGCCAAATTTGGAGAAGACATAACAAAGGCAGAGGAAGAAGAAGATGAAGAGGCAGATGATGATGAAGAGGAACAAGAGCAAGGGCCATTAGCATTAACCCAAGGCATGGGTGAGGATGCTAAGGAAGAAGAAGGTGTTGAGCAAGAAGCACCTAAGGAAAAACCCAAGAAGAGGAAAGCACAAAAACAACCTACTACACAACCAAAAGGAAAGAAGAAAATGGCCAAGCCAAGCCCAACAAAACCTACCACAAGGGTAGATGCAAGGGCAACAACAAAGATGAAAAAAGAAAAAGAGAAGAAGAAAGACACAAAACAAGGAGGGTAGTAGAGAAAAGGAGGAAAAAATATGTGGCACCTCTAGAGTTAGATGAGGAGAGGATAGAATCTGATAACAAACAATTCAAAGTGGCAAGTCACACAACTAAATCTAACCTCAAAAATATTTGGGATAATATTAGGGATAATGTAGATTTGACAGGGCTAAAAGGCATTGATTTTAATAAGTTGACAAGAGAGGAGAAGAACATAGTGGAAGAATCAATCTACATCATGATGGCTAAGTTCAAGACTACTCCACTTGAACTAGACAATACTATGCATAAGGAACTATACTCCATTGTAGAAAATAAATGGCATTATTGCATGAACATGGAGAAAGAAATAAGAGAATCAACTTTGGCTCATGTAATGCTTGACCTCACTAAAGGTCAAATAAACAAGGCTAAAAAGAAACATGGGAGCAAGTTCACACCCAAATACAGAGCCTTTAGCTTTCTACAAAATAAGATTGAGGATATTGTGAAAAAGTCCACACAAATGTGAAAATTAATTTATGGGATGACTATAGTAAAGAAAGGACAAGAAGACCCCTTTGAGGGAAGAAATAATGATGAAGAGGAAGAGTAAAATGAAAAGGAGGAAGAAGGAGAGAAAGAAAAGGAAGAGGTAACAGTGGAAAAAGAAACACAAAAAGGTGATATGGAAACAACTGAAGAGCAACAATAGGAACAGAGTGTCCAAGACACATAATTTCCACCACCTAGTCTTCCACATGCTACACCTACATCCATAGAAATAGTAATTGTAAAGGATGTTCTTGACACCTTAGGTCAGAACATCAACCCATTAATTGGAGAGGATCTCAAAAATATCCTTCACCAGACTACTCTACAAGCACAATTGTGCACTAATCTAGTTCTAGTGACTGTAGAGGAACTTTAGAAAGCAATAGCTAAGATTACCAAGGAGAAGGTGAATACACAAGAACCACCTTCACAAACTCCAACAGCTACAAGTGGACAACCAGGACAAGATGCATCTGCTAAGGTTGATTCCATAGTTACAAAGACTTCAACTACTAAGGAGCAAGCTAAGGAGAAGACTAGATAGAAGGATACCTTTTCTCCTATAGCACAGAGTCAAGGTGCACCTCCTTTGATCACTATAATTGATCAAGGAAAAAGCAAAGAAGACAAGGAAGAGGAGAAGACCCCTAAGGAGAGAGAACAAGAGGCAATACAAATGTTGGTCAATTTGCCTACTACAGGGACTCCTACTAAGCAATTGAGCACTGATGCAGTACCATTGCAAATATCAGCACTAGGCCCAAAATCTACTAAGGTAGCAAGGTTACTTCACTATGGAGACCCTACACTTGATGAGGAGATAGTCATACCAAGCCATGACTACAAAAAAATGAGCATAGTACAAATCAATAAAGTGCAAGAGGCACTAGAGAAGAAGAAGAAGCAAGATATACTTAGGAATGGGTATAGGAAAAGGAAACCATTAATAGAAATTAAAGACATCTTTCTTGATGCATTCAACTTGCTAGTACCTAATGATACAAAGCCCATCATGGAGAAACTATCCAACATAGTGGACCAGGTACAAAATGAAGACCTAGATACTAATGTTAAATTACTAGAATGGTTTGAGAAGAAATTTCAAAAGAAGGTAAATGAGAAAATATCTGGTGAGATAGTACTATCACAGGTGGAACTAGCTAAAAAGGTAGAGAAAGGGAAATTAGTACTTGCGAACATATTCTCATTGTACTCCAAATTGTGTGATTCCTCATCTTTCACATAAGAAACAAGCCAGAGGATATTGAGCTTGGACAGGAACCTCAAAGTATCAAGCACATAGCTACCAAAGGATCCAGCTCAAAGTGAGAATAATTTTTCCAAAATGCTTCACACTCAAAAGGAATTAGTTGTACTCATAGTAGATGAGGCTAATACCAAGTCCAAATTAATATAGATCCAATCTACAATCACCCCACACATAGAAGTTTTGCATAAAGAAATGGCCTATGTAGAGAATATTTTGAAGAAAGATCCTAATCTTTCTACATTGGAAGGCTTGGTACACCTTGCAATAGAGACAACCATCCATCTTAAAGCACTATAAATTGGACTAGATAATTGGGATGCTTCTCTAAAAATTATTATGGAGGTAAATAAAACCATTTTGGTTAAGTATTTAATTCATTCATAGGACCCTTTGACATAAGTGTCAAAAAGGGGGAGATAATACATTATGGAGATAATAAATGATACGTAAAGGGGGAGATAATTGATAAAATTTTGAGTTTTAAGGAGTGATAAGGAGATATAGCCAAAAGGATGCAAAAACTACAAGGAAAATGTGTGAAAGAGGGATTAAAAATAGAGAAGATAAAAATAGAATAGACAAGGGTAGAATGACAAGGAAAAGATAAAGAGTATCAAAAAAATCAACATGAGAAAAATCCAACATAAGGAATTTTGGATATAGAAATGGCACATTAGCTCAGGGGGAGTTACAAATTTTTGAGGTATATAGTCTTCTACAAAATTTTGAACAAGTTTTTGAAGTTTTGTATATATGTCAAATAAGATATGTATTATACTCATAAAGATCATATTCATAATTTTTAGTTAAATGTTTTTGACACTCATGTCAAAGGGGGAGATTGTTAGTCTCAAATTAGTTTTGAAAATTGGGTGTCAACACACTTAATAAAATTCTAAGGATGATGTCAAGTATAATGTAGATGTTGAGCTACAATATGTGTCGAACCAGAGATTCAATAGGTGCTGAGTAAACTTTAGTTTTTGAGAAAGTTTCAAGTGCCGAGTCACTATAGGTGTTGAGCAAAGTATAGATGTCAAGTGAGACAAAGTTACTATAGGAGTTGAGCAAGATAGAAATCCTATATATGTCGAACATCAACAATTTGTAAGTACCAAGTAACATAGAATCAACATATGAGTTTGTGCCTTCACAAACTCAGATGTAAACCATTTTTGAGCCGACTCAAGATGAATCTCAAAGGATCTAAAAGATAAGATCGAATCTTTTACATTCCCTATGTAATCAACATGCAACCATTTAGAAAAATGGAGAAAGCATGCAACTAATAGGAAAAGTGTAAATATTTGAGTGGGAAAAGATGGATGAATCTTGATCATGGATTCATACCTAACCCTAAGACTTTGAAGCCTTTATAAGTAGGTTGAAACCCCATAATTCATGTATGAGTGAGAGTTGTATGGCAGAATGCTGGCAAAGTTCAACAAGGTGTAAAGACTTAGAGGAAGAGCAACACTACAGAATCAAGTTGTTTAAAACAAAGTATCAACAATATGAGAAGAGAGTTATCAGATCAAGAAGGATTATATCAGATTGAGTAGAATAAGGATCTAGAATCAAAAATTGAAGATTGTAAGTCATCAGATCAAGTCATTCTACTATACTTTCTAACCATTGTATTAGGAGAATGGAAATCCTATGATGATAGGTTAGTTTAGCAGCCATATTGTAGATCCTTAATAGGGTTGTAAATCCTTTAATAGGGTAATAGTCCAAGTGAGTGTTTATAAATCCTTTAACCAAGTCACTTTTAATAGGGTGTAAAGCCTTTAATAGGGTAGGTCTTTCATAGGGCAGACCATTGGAAGTGGTCAAACTTTATAACCTTAATTAGTTACATATTACTACAATGATAATTTGTGGGTGTCATCCCCACCCAAGTTTTACCTTCTCATTTTGGAGGGTTTCTAGGTGAACAAAATCTTGTGTTATCTATTTTCATGCATTTCTTTATTTTCATGTTAAGTAGATGTGTTAGATGCATGTGAATGATCTCAGTTAAAGGTTTTAGAGGTTAAAGTTTGTTACTTCTAATTCACACACCCACCCCCCCCCCCCCCCAACCCCCCACCCCCACTCAGAAGTAAATCTTCCCACCTATAATTTCAACATCTAGGAAGCCCAATCCTCACTCTTGATCCCTCTTTGGATTGATAACATTCTAGACATTTTATCAACGTTTGATCCTTCTTTTGACTATTTATATTCATGAAAGCTTGATTGTAAAATTGATCCCTTATAGTCTGGGAACTAGAATCTAGAATTCTCAAAAAATTCTAATCCACTATTCAGGTTTGTAAAATGAGAATTATAATTTGGAAAAGTGTAGATTTTTTATCCCTATTTGACCTTGAAAAAAAGAATTTCATCTCCCCTCAAAATATTTATTATTTGGAATCCACATTTTAAATCCCATTTTTACAAAATGAAGATTCCAAATAAAGTGAAATTTATTTTTATTTGACATCTAGATGCCCATTTTTGTAGCCACATAGAAATAGAAATATCTCCACATTGAAATTTACTTTTGATATCGATGGCTATAGAAACGAGAGTGTGTGAAGACATTACTATCAAAATACAATGAATGGAGCACGTATAACCAAATGATCTATAGTAGGTCTCGTGTAGAGCTGAAGCTCAAGGATTTTGAGTAGTCATAGATGTGTATGATGAAAGGCTTGTAGCTTGGATTGAGCTTGGATGTGACGCTCATAGAATTACAATAGATAATGTATGGAGCGATTGAATCATAGTGAACTTGGGAGTGAGATGTTTGATCACATAGACAAGGTGTGAGCATATATGTGGGACTCTAATCCTTCCAAAGTAGGAAGAGCTCATCAATATGATGAGAGACTCTAATCTAATAAGGACATCTGTTTGATTCTCTGACTAGGGCTCAAGGCACTTATTACTTGATAAATCTAATGTGATCTAGAAGACCAGGACTCTTTCTCACTACAAGATAAAATCCTTTGTAAAGTCTAATATATAAATGCTATGGGATTAGAGTTAGGAACAAATTTACTTGAATGTTGCATCGATGTAAATGCAAGTTCACATATTCATATTTTGAACCATATATACCTGGAATAACAAATTCTAAATATAAAATATTTTTGGGTTTGAACCAAATGGTCCTAAAATAATTTTTTCAAGTTCCAAAATCCCAGATCCAAGATTCTAAATGCCAATTCTCAAATCATATTCCAACAATTAAATGATCCCTTTATGTATTTGTCATTGCCGCATTCGCTTCATATTATCTAAATAATTTTCTCAAAACTTATTCCTTGCATTAATTACAACCAATGATCCCATGACACTACATTTTGTGAATTTATTTACATGTTACAAAGTTGTATTTCCAAAGATATCCTTGACTAGTGCAACTTCCAAGGAAATATTGGTGATTGGCTCAATTATCTCTACCCTCTTTAGAATCCTATTCATGTTTGATATTTCTTTGAATTAACATGAACACTCCTCTTCAAAGCTATCATATAGAGTGAGAAATCAAATGATGATATAATTTTGATATCACATTTTTATTTTTTCAAATGGTTATTGTACCCAATCTATTATTTCACATTTAGCTAAAGATGTATTTTGTTAAGACTTTCTCAATAAATCATTTTTTATGCAAATTCTTCCACCATCACTTTTTGACATCTCTTAAGACTTTTACCCCTTCTCCAACTCTTCCTATTTTTGCATGGCATAGCATTGACAATGATTGTTGGACATTGTGATTTTAAACAATGGCACACAAATGGAGCTCAATAATTTAACCTGGACCAATCCCAAGAAATATACAACATGGCTTGGAGAGAAGTCATAGATCTTTGGTATACTATCTAGGACTACATTTTAAATGCATGACCACAAAGAATTTAAATGGATGTTTATAAAAAACTCCAATTCCCCATTTTGGCATGGACATGCCCAACAATCGATTTCATTTTTCTTGAAAGTTCTTAAAACTTTTTAACAGATCTATTTTTGAACACCCAACAATTTAAACTCTATGAGGATATCTATGTTTGTGTTCTATTCTTTCATTACCAACACTTTCCATTTTGGTAGATCTCATGGTTTTGGTTTTGCGCAAGCTAAAAACACCTTAGTTTTTGTTGAGAGATACTTATATTTTTCTTGAAATATTGAACTTGGAAGTAAAGATGAAAAGCTAAAATTTAGGGTTTGGGTTTGATTTCTTGAAACTTCATAAGGTTAAGATTAGGGAAGTATATTTGGAAAAGTTATAATTCCAATCTTCTAGCTTTTGAAAAGTTAGGATTAGGGAAAAATATATTGAAAAGTTGTGAATTTGTCTTTTCAACTTTTTATCCAAAATCCTAACCATTAACCTCCTTTAGTTAAGATCTTACACTTTTAGTTAAGACTTTAAACTTTTCCTTTAATATGTTTGGTTAGGAGAAAGCTACACCCTAAAATTTTAACTTTAAAATGTTTAAAAGTTTTAACTTTTTGAATTTTAAATAACCAAAATCTTTAAACTTGCACAACTTTTGATTAAAAGCTCTGATTTTGAAAATTCAAATGTTATACAAAGATAAGAATGAGTTAAAGAGTTTATAATTGTCAAACTAAAAAAAGAAGAAGATAAATTCTTGACCATCTTAAAGTTTGAAATTTGGTAATCTTTTTCTTTCTTTTGACCCAAATAATGTAAATTTCTGAAATTTGAGTAGAATAAATACCTAGGAAAAAAAGTACTTACACATTCTTCCTAGGAAAAAAGACTAATCTAATGGACTAGTAAGAAGTAGGATTGTGTCTTAAAATCTAGTTTTGAAACTAAACATATTGTTGTTTCAAATAGTTGTACAAAAATCATGTGGATGAATAAGATGTTAAAATATTTGAATAATCCATTAATGAACCTATAGTGATATATTGTGAAAAATTGGATGCTACTACTATTTCAAAGAATTTTGTATAACATTATATGATAAGTTATATTTAATCATCATTTCTTGAGATAAAAAGTGAATGAGAGGGGAGTTGTATTATATCAATGTACCTACTAAAAAGAAGATTATAGATATTTTCACAAAGACCTTACTAAAGGATACATTTGAGTGTTTATGAGGTAAACATGAGGTCATAGCCCCTCCTAGTCAGAAATAAGATACTTGGAATGGAATAAAATCAATACATTATCATAACATTATTTCTACATTAGTGTTTTAGGGACTTCTCCTTAGCAGGAGAAGGTACTATATGGTGCAAACCCTTCACCTCGAAAAAATTAGGAGGAAGAAATAGTTGGAAGCATGAATCCTAATGATACTTATATGGGGGAATATTGTAGAAACATGATTAGATCATTATCATGATGATATGTTACATTCATTACTGTGTTTTTCATTGATGTCAACATAATAGTTTTCTATGGTATCTGACAAAAGAACAATGGTAAAAAACAAGTTTGTATGGACAAATAGTTGAGCATTTTCACTAAGTGAGGTTAAATAGAGATAATACTAAGTTTCTAGTATATGAAACTAACCTCAAAAGAATACAATATTATTTTTGAAGGAGGTAATCAAGTTTTAGTGAAGATTGTTCTGAGAAAGAGTTTATAGAAGCATATTCTAGTAAACTAGTTTTATCTCTTAGCAAAGTTGTTACTCTAAGAATCCAAAGTTAAAGATGTGAGAAGACATTCTAGAGATAACGTAGTTAAGCTCTCTTTTCATAATGTTACATGTGCAAAAATTTATTGAAGTTCCAAGGTGAAAGATTAATGTTATCATTAAGTGTAAAGTGTTCTTAATGAGGTCCAATAATAATTAATTGAGAAGGTGTAATGGTCAAATTAGGGAATTTTTTTATAGATTTAGTATAAAGGAAGGATATTTTCCTTTATCATAGATGGAATGGATTAATGATTGTACGAAGCATGAAGAGAAAAATCTGAAGATAAGAAGAATAGAGCAAAGGTGAAGGAAACTTCATTACCAAGGTTTAATTGTGTGATCCAAAGTTTGATATTTTGATCTAAGGTTCATGACCTAGTCTACAAGGTCTAATAGTGATTGGTCTAGTTAATAGGATAGAGAAAAGGAGTTCAAGAATAGTACAGTCAATTATTCTATAGGGAAAATTTGAGAGATCAGTTGGACAGTGAGTTCAATGGTCTTGCCCTAGAAGCTATTGGAATAGTGGGTCTTTCTACCTTCTACAACTTCTAAGAAGGCTTGCACAACTCCTAATATGGTTGGAATCTTCTAACAAGGATTCAAAGTCTCCTAATAGGGACTCAAATGTACTAAATGTTGTAATAGACTCCTAACATGGTCCATCCTCTAGCAAGGAATATTTATATTAGTACATCATCTTGTGGGCATCATTTCCACTAGGTTTTTCCCTCTGATAAAGGGTTTCCTAGTTGACAAATGTGGTGTATTTTTGTATGTGAATTTTAGTGTGGTTTTTTTTTACTTTGATTGAATGGTTAAGATTATTTAAGGTTGGTACTAATTCAACCACCACCCCCCCCCCCCAAGTTATATTGGTGGACTATTATTTCTAACAAAAACCACTCAGCTAAGCCTACTTCAAGAGCTCATACACCTTAATGATATAAAGTACTAGAAATTTCATCCTAACTTTGAAACTCAATTCTTAATACCCAACCAACATGCATGAATGTGATAGGAGACTACCCAACTTCCTATAGGAAAAATTTATAATGTTTATAGAAAACTCAATGAACCTAAAAATAGTCCCCCTATATATTGTGAACCCCATCAACATGTTTTTCAAATCTCACATATAAACCATAGACATGAGAAATCAAGAACCAAAGCACTCATAATGTTTTAACTCAATTTCTAGTACAAATCACAATCTAATATGCATGACTTGAAATTTTGTTGCTGGTAGGCACTCGATCAAAACATTTGACATTGACACTTGAAAAACCACACCAACTAATTATTAGAACAAATAACACTCCAAAATTGAAATGGTACTAAGCTCAATCATGAAAATAGCTCTATGAACATTTACTTCCCTTTTTATATGAGTCACAGTGAACACATGAGGATGTTCACCTAGCACATTGGATTCCCTAATGTAAATACATATTTAAGCAAATAGAAAATAGAAATTATGGAACACATTATTCTACCCTACTCTTCTATGTATAATTCTAGAGAATTAGGTTATTCTCATGAGGAGTATCGATGCCTCTCAAAATAGATTCAAAATGGAGAGATTATACCCACATGAATTGAACAATTGTCTTTCTTGAGTTAGAGATTATGATTTTAGGCTAATAGAGAGAGAAAAAAATACATGAAAATATCCTTCAAGAATGATAGGAAATCATGATACAGGAAATCCAATGAAAGGCATTAAAAAAATTAGAAAACTTGTCTTTCTATTCCTACTACCCCTTTGATCACTCCTCCTTCCCAAAAAAATCTTCCTTTTGACATCATTTTCTCTTCTCATTCTAGGGAATGAAATGTCATTTCCAACAAAGAAATAAATAATATGTTGTAATCATGAAGGGATTGACATAAAGCCATATTCTTCCACCAACTTGATAGCTTGTGAAACATTCTTAAGGTTATTAGTTACTTAGGTAGTTCTATTATTCTAAGAATACACAAATACTAAGAAAATAAACTTAATCAACACTAATAAATCTAACACTATCCTAAGTGGTTACAATTAGAGAACTTATAGGAACACTCTACTAATTATGCCACCATACCATAGAATATATTAAAACATAGAAATTTTAATCCTATTAACAATAAAATGAGACATGAATTTAATTTTTGTTGCATTTTTTGCATCCTCCTATAGCATCATCTCCAATGTGTCTTATTGTAGCACTTTTTTGATTTATTTTTTATGATTATTTCTTCTTGTACCACATTTCTAATGGTTTGCTCCCATCACATTGTCTTCATGGCCTACTCTTGTAGCATACTCCCTATTTCTAATTAATCTCAAGTCCACTTGAGATGAGGTGTTGTAGTGATAAAACTTGTTCTTTTATTTGTGCTACATACACCCATATAACTTTTGTTTTAGGTATGTCCTTCCAACTAAGTATTTTTTATATTTCCTCATCCCAGTCTTCTTGATTTTGGTATCTAATATCTTCTCCATCTGGGGTGGTATAGGTTTAGGAAATTGCTACAAATTTGATGTTATAGTATCTTATTGTATTGATTGTATTTTAGAACCTTTGTATGGTGTGAGATCACAAAAATTGAATATGGGAGAAATTCCTATCTCCAAAGGTAGTTGAATCTTATATGCATTGTGCCCATATTTTTCTAAAATTTGACAAGGACCTACTTTCTTAGGTAATAATATTGCATGCTTTGTTTGAGGTGGTTTCTAGTTCTTTAAATATGCCCACACTAAGTCACCAACATTGAACTATAATGATAAGAAAACTCTTTATATTTCTAATTTGAATTATGTAGCTACAAATTAACTTGATCTTGAACCTCCTTAATAGCTTTAGCAAACTTTTCTCCATGAGAACTACTTGGAAAATAATTTGGAAGTTCTCTTAGCTCAAGAATTCCTCTTAGACATGTACCATATACAATCTAAAATGCAATTTTTTTTATGCTTCCATTCATTGTAGCATTGTATGAGAATTCAGCTTGAGCAAGTAAAGAATCCCATTTTTCTCCATGTTTCTTTGACAAACATCTTTAAAAGCTTCCCAAAGATCTATTGACAACTTTTTTTTAGCCATCTATTTGTGGATGCTATGCAAATGAAAAAGATAATTTTGTGTCAAATTTCTTCCAAAGAGTCCTCCAAAAATGGCCCACAAATCTGTCATCTCTATCTAATACAATATTCAATGGTAATCCATGACTCTGAACTATCTCCTTGAAAAATATATTTACAATATATGGTGCATATTTAGTGAATTTTCATGGTAGAAAATATGTGATTTAGCTAAATATGTCTACTACAACAAATATACTATCATATCCTCTTCTTGTCTTTGGAAAACCCATAACAAAATCCATGCTTATGATTTCCTATGGTCTTGAAGGAATAGGTAGTGGCTGATATAGTCCAACATTAGTGTTCTTTCCTTTCCTTTGTTGAGAAATAATGCATTTCTCTATAAATTTTCTAACATCCTTCTATAGTTTTTCTTAATGGTAATACCTATGAACTAGCTCCAAAGTTTTCTTCAATCCAAAATGGCCAAATAATGCCCCTATTGAATATAAATATCCAATTTTATATTGTCATTGATGTTACACAAATGTCAATCTTTAACTGAGCACAGCTAGTGTAAGTCAAGCTTAGTTGAGCACCAAAGGAGATTCAAGTATTAGCCAAGAAGATTCATTGTTAATCAAGCTTGGTCAGTTAGAAAAGAAGTTAGTATTAATTGATCTTGGTCGGTCATCAAATAAAATAGTATTAACTGAGTGTTCTGTCCAATGTTAGCCAACTGACAACAATTAGTTTTATTAATTATTTGGTCAATACAAGTTGACTAAAATATGTTAAATTTTTATATGTGAGGATATTCAATTTGACTTGATATTGAGTATCATATATATGCAAGGTAAGTTGTGGATTGAAAAAATGGAGATAGAAAAATATGAGAGATGCAAAATGAGAATGATAACTGATTAAGGATAGAGAATCCAAGTTTTAAGATTGAGTTGCAAATAATATTCTAATTATGAAGGATCTAGAGGTCAAGCCATAATAGTGATATGAATCTACAAAGAAAGTTGCTTTAACAAGAAGGTCAATCATTGTTACTCTCTAACAATTGTAACAGTGAAGAAATCTCTTAACAGATTTGGCTTAACAGTCATTTTGTAAATCCTCTAACAAGGTGTCATTTCTATATTAAAGTTTCTAAATACCTCTAAAAAGGCCTCTTAATAGGGTGATTCAAATCCTCTAATAGGGTCAGACTTAACTGTGTGTTTTGTAACCTTTAATAGGGTTGGCTCCTAACAAGGCTCACTTTAGAAGAGGGGAAATTTGTAACTAGTTGCATTGGTGGTTTTTCCAAATTGGGTTTCCACATTAAATTTTGGTGTCTCATGTATTCATATTATTTTCTTTAAGGTTTATGTTTCTACAACTAAGTTACTAAAGGTTGATACACATTAATATATTAGAAATGCTCTGTTAACCAAGTTATAATGAATATCTAATTTTGACTAAGTAGAGAAAAAATTTGGTTTGTTAAGTAAAGGTTTTTGTTAACATCTAAGAGACTTGGATTTTTTTTTCTAGTAACTAATTCAACCATCCCTTTCATTTACTCATCTTACATTTCGAACAATTGGTATTGGAGCATTGGTGCTTGAAGAAAAATGTTTTAAGGACCTAAGCCAAAGATCAAGATATTTTACAGAAGAGAGATTCCTAAACTTAATAGAGAATAATTTTCAGCATGGAAACAGTTGATAAAGCTTCACATATCTAGCATCAATGATTTTGGTGTATTCTACTTAGAGAACAAAAATGTGCCACCACCCATGCCTATGACAATATAGCAAATTAAAGAAGCAAAGGATCACAATATGATTATAATTGATATTGCATATCCTTTGAACTATTCTAAATTTGATGAAGTTGAGGATTATATTACTTCATTTGACATGTGGGAAAAGATAAAGAAAGTATTTGGACATGACAAATATGTGGAGAGAGCTAAGGCAAAAAGTTTGAGAGGAAAGTTTGACTGGTTAAAAATGAAAAAAGGTGAGAACATCATCCAATATAGTAAAAGGGTCAAAGAAACGGTAAGTACAATCAGAGCTGCATGAGGTAAAATTGATAATGAGACAATAATCAGAAAGGTACTATAAACTCTTCTTCCTATTGATGAAATTAGAGTTTCAACTATTCAAGAGATGAGATGTAATCTAGCACATGATTTAACCCTAGATACTCTTGTGGGAAGATTGACTTCTTTTGAGTTGGATAACCTTGATAACCATGCTCCTTTTTCTAACAATCTTGAATTTGTGTTCAAAGAAAAATTAACCCTTGGTATAAAAAGAGGAAACTCAAAAGGTAAACAAGTTTATAGTGAAGATGAAGATGATTCAAATGGTGATCTTGAGGAAATTGAAGTTCTCCTAGCAAAAAGGGCAACAAGAGGAAAAGGAAAATTCAAAAGAAAGATTCCATTAAATTTTTTCTCACCTGAGGAAGTTGGCCACATTGTAGAAAATAGTCCAAACAAGGAAGATAAAGAAGAAAATAAGTTCAACAATTTCAAAGGCAAGAAAGACTTCAAAAGATGTAAGGACTTCAAAGGAAAAGGTAAGAAATCATGTTCCATTGCAAAAGATTTTGATAGTGATGATGATGAAGATGAATTAGTTTATATTGTTGTTAAGAATGAATCTGATGATGAAGAAAATGAAAATATGGCACTTATCTCTCATTTTAGCAAAAATGATACATGGATCATAGATAGTGGTTGTTATCATCACATAACTAGTGATAAAACTAAGTTTGAACACTTGGAACACTATGATAGTGGAAGTGTTAGATTTGGAAACAATGAACCATGTTATGTTAAAGGAAAAGGAATCATAGCATTAACTGATGAAATCAAATGTGAGAGTGCCTATTGGGTTGAAGGATTAAGAAATAATCCCCTCAATATAGCACAATTGAAAAATATAGGATACAAGGTTGAATTCATGAATGGAAAAGATAAACTATTGGATGGAAAAGGAAAACTACTTGGAACTAGAAACCACACAAAAGGAAACTTGTTCTAGATAGATCTAAATGAAAGTTCTTATTTGATAGCTCAAGTTGAAGAAAGTTGGATATGGCATAAAAGAATCGATCATTTTAATTTTAATAACCTAATTTCCATGAGAAAGAACAATAGAGTAAGAGGCATACCTTATCAGAAGAAACTTGAGGTGGGCATGTGAAAACAATGTCAAATTTGTAAAATGAGTAAAAGAAGTTTCAAGAGTAAGTCTTGAAATTTTGAAGAAGTCCTAGAACAATTTCACACTGACTTTTGTGGGCCAATTGGTGTGGAAAGCTATTGGGGAGATGTATATTTCATTTTGTTTGTTGATGATTATTTTGGAATGATGACTATAATGTTTTAAAGGGATAATTCTAATACTTTTCAAAATTTTAAATGATATTTGGATAGAGTTAAGAAAGAAATAGGGAGGAATATAAAATGCTTGAGATCATATAGAGGAGGAGAATTCATCTCAAATGAGTTCAAAGAGTTCTGCAATGAAAGAGAAATCAAAAGGTAGGTATCAACACCTAGGATTTCAGAGCTGAATGGAATAGTAGAGAGAAGGAATATATCCATCATGGAATATGTAAGAACATTATTTTCAAAGAACAATATTGTACCAAAATACTAGAGAGAAGCAATCAACATAGTAGTTCATACATTGAACTGAGTTCAATTGAAAAAAGGTACAAACAAAACACATTATGAATTGTGGTATGGGTATAAGCCCAATGTTTGTTATCTCAATGTATTTGGAAGCAAGTGTTATATCTTGAAAGATGTAAGGAAAGGAAAGCTTGATGCAAAAAATGATAAAGAAATATTCCTATGGTACTCAAATAAAAGAAAGGCATATAAATGTCTATATATTTCTACTCATAAAGTCATAGAAAGTGCACATGCAAAAATTGATGAGTTTGTAGAAAGAAGTGAAGACCAAAGTAGAAAGTAGCCTAAAGATTGCAAAATATTTTCTATTATGAAGAAGAACCTGAAACCTTACCTCATAAGGTTGAATCTAATCAAAGACCAAGTGCACCTAGCAAATTACTAATAGTTCAACCTAATTCATAGACAAAGTCAGTCAAGTCTTAGCTAGTTCAACCCAAGTTGCAATCCCAAATAGTGCAACCCAAGTCATAAGTAGTACAACCCAACTTACAACCACATCAGCCAAAGGAACCTGAGAAAGAGGATGAAGATCTTGAAGAACCAAGTCAACCAAGTTCAAAATCAAGTAAGAAAGATCCAAGGTGCACCTAACCAAATAATCAGAGGAGAAATAGACAGCATATTAAAAAATAATAAATTAAAAGGTACATGATTACTTAATGAACTTGAACCTAGATCTATAAAATATGATTTATAAAATGAAAGTTGGATAGAAGCTATGAATGAAGAAATTGAGTAAATAGAAAACAATAAAAATTGGTCTCTTATTCCTAGACCCAAGGATAAAAATGTGATGGTACAAAATGGATGTTTAGAAATAAGATGAATGAGAAAGGATTAGTAACAAGAAACATGGAAAGACTTCTATGAAAAGGTTATGCTCAAGAAGAAGGTATTTATTATGTTTAAAATTTTCCCCTATTGCAAGACTTGAAGGAGTCAAAACACTTCTATCATATGTAGCACAAAAGAGATTCAAATATATCAAATGGATGTTAAATTGGATTTCTTAAATGGAGTCTTGGAGGAAGAAGTCTACATTGAATAGCCTAAAGGTTTCATTGATCCAAGCCAAAGAAATATGGTATGTAAACTTCATAAAGAATTATATGGATTAAAATAGGCTCCTAGAGCATGGTATGAAAGACTTCATGGATATCTAGTAAAAATTGGTTTTGAAAATACAAATGATAATAGCAATTTGTATATCAACGAAGGACCACAAGAAAAGATATTTCTTGAAAAATATTTGTAGATGATATATTATTTATAGGATATGATCAATTATGTAAATAATTCTTTGAAGAAATAAAGAAATAAATTAAAATGTCTATGTTTGGAGAAATTAAATTGTTTTGTGGGAGTACAAGTTAATTAGATTAAGGATGGGATATTCATTACTCAATCAAAATACATCAAGGAAACATTCAAAGTATTTGGAATGAAAGATTCCAAACCAATTAGGAAACCTATGTCTACTAGACATAAGCTCTCAAAGAGTGATGATTTAAAGGAGGTAAACTAGACTAATTATATATCAATGATTGGGAAACATCAATATGTAGTTCACATAAGACATGATATTGCATTTGCAGTAGGCATAGTTACAATATTTTCTACTAATCGTAAAGAAAATCACATGATGATAGTTAAAATAATTCTGAGATATCTAAAAGGAACTGAAGACTATGGACTATGGTACAAGAAAGGAGGAGACCTTGAGTTAAGAGCCTTTACTGATGCAGATTGGCTAGGAAGCATTGATGACAGAAAAAGTACTAGTGGAGGAGCATTCCTTCTTGGAAAGAGGATAGTATCTTGGATAAGTAAGAAGAAAATTTTTATTCCTAAATACACAACAAAAGAAAAGTATGTTGCTATAGTAGTTAATTGTTCTAACATAATATGGATCAAGCAGTTTACGTCAAGAATGAAGGAAGAAATTAAGAAACTAGGGGTTATCTATTGTTATAACACAAGTGCAATCAATATATCAAAAAATCTAGTGATGCACTCAAAGAAAAAACACATTGCAATCAAATGTCATTTCCTAAATGAATTGTTTCTAGACAAAGAGGTGAGATTGGAGTATGTGAATATCAAGGAATAAATAGAAGATATATTTACTAGGTCATTACCTAAGGATGCATTTTTTATCTAAGAGGTAAGCTAGGGGTCACTCCCCTATCTGATGCTCACTAAAGTACAAATTAGTGGTGCATTAATTGAGCTTCATTGAATAACTATCAAGTTGATGCGAAATTGTTAGAGAACATTTCATTTGAATCAATACATTAAGTACATTGCAATTTCATTGTATTAATTCTTTGGCATTTGATGTCAAAGAGAGAGATTGATGTCATGTCAAAGAAAAAAATAAGAGAGATGACAAAGGGAGCTGTCATGGTTAAAGAATTAGAATTTAACTAAGGATATTATAAAATCTTATGAATCATTATGTTTCTCTAAATTCTCTTCTCATAATGACATGTTGTGTTTCCATTAATGCCAAAGAGGTAGATTATTGAATTGAGTTATCCAATTGTTTATTGTCATTGATGTTACAAAAATTTCAAGCTTTAACTAAACATAGTTAGTATAATTCAAGCTCAATTAGGTACCAAAGGAGATTCCAATATTAGCCAAGTAGAAGTTGGGATTAATCAAGCTTGGTCAATTAGCAAAGAAGTTAGTGTTAACCAAGCTTGGTCAATCATCAAAGTAGATAGTATTAAATAATTTTGGTCACTCATCAAAGGAAGTTTTATATTAACCAAGTGTTTGGTCTAGTGTTGGCTTAATACCAATAGTTTAGTTTTGTTAATTATTTGGTTAATACAAGCTAACTAAATAGATGTTAAATGTTTATATGCAAGGATATTCAAGCCGACTTGATATTGAGTATCATATATATGCAAGGTCAAGTTGTGGATTGAAAAAATGGAGATACGAAAAGATGAGAGAAGTGAAATGAGAAGGATATCTGATTAAGGACATAACATCCAAGTTTGAAGATTGAGCTACAAAGAATATTATAATCAGTAAGGATCTAGAGGTCAAGAAAGAATAGTGAATTGAATCTACAAAGTTAGTTGCTTGAATTATTACTCTCTAAAAATCACATCAATGAAGAAATCTCTTAATAGAGTTGGCTTAACAACCACTTTTTAAATCCTCTAACAAGGTGGAATTTTGAGATTGAAGTGTCTAAAGACCTTTAACAAGGAAACTCCTAAAAGTTTGATTCAAATATTTTAACAAGGTCACACTTAACCATATGTTTCGTAACCTTTAATAGGGTTGGATACTAATAGGGGTCACTTCAAAAAAGTGAAAAATTTTGACTAGTTGCATTGGTGGTTTTCTTTAATTGGGTTTCCACATTAAATCTTGGTGTCTCATGTGTTCATGTTATTTTCTTTATGGTTTATGTTTCTACAACTAAGTTACTAAAGGTTAATACATATTAATATATCAGAACTAATTTATTAACCGAGTCATAGTGAATATCTAGTTCTAATCAAGTAGAGCAAGAATTTGGTTTGTTAAGTAAAAGTTAGTGTTGACATCTAAGGGACTTGGATTTGTTTTTATGGTAACTAATTCACCCCTCCACTCTTAGTTACTCCTCTTATATTTCCAATAGCCCCACTAAGGTTTTCTTGTCTAATGTTGTCTCTCATTCAACATTTTGGTATACAAAGTTGTCCACCTTTGAATAATAATCCCTTTTGAATCAAAAAATCAAAATACTCATGATTGTACCTATCATCCAAGTTAGTACATGCTTGATAAATGTGTTTGAAATCAACATCATCATCATACATATTCTTCAAAGATGAAATTTGTACTATTTCCAACTAAAATTCTAAGATTGTTAAGCCCTTCTACTTAATGCATCAACAAACTTGTTTGAAACTCCCTTTTTATGCTTGATGGAAAAAATGAAACCTTGTAGTGTTTCCACCTATTTCATTTTCCTATTATTGATTTTTTCTTGGCTATTGATGAAACTAAGGGCATGGTTATCCATGTACACAATTAATTCTTTGGGAAGCAAGAAGTGTCTCAATTTCTTGAGTGTTTGGACAAGTGCATACATCTCCAAATCATAAGAAGAATACCTTTATTTAACTTCATTAAGTTTTTCACTAAAGAAAGCTATTGGTCTACCCTCTTGGCTAAGCACACCTCCTATTTCTATATGGCTAGGATCACATTTTACATGGAAAAATTTGCTAAAATTAGGAAATGCAAGGATTGGTTATTGGGATACTTTCTCCTTATGAAATTCAAAGGCTTCACTTGCTTCTTTTGTCCATATAAATCTACACTTATGTCCTCCTTTTACACTATTCAAAATAGGTGCACAAATCAAGCTGAAATTTCTAGTAAACATCATGTAAAATTTTTCTAAACATGAAAGCTTCTAACTATTGTAATAGTCTTAGAAATTGGCTGAAAAAGTGTGGCATTTACCTTATCTTGATCCATCTTGAGTGTTCCTTTGGATACCAAAAAACCAAGGTATGTCATCTCTTCTTGCATAAAAGTACACTTCTCCAAATTAATAATTAGCTTCTCCTCATGTAATCTTCTTAATACCATGTGCAGGTGTTGCAAATTCTCCTCCTTTGTATTTTTTAAAACTAAAATTTCTTCCAAATAAACTATAAAAAAAATTCCTACAAAATTATTGAGAACCTTATTCATGAGCCTCATTAATGTACTAGGAGCATTAGATAACCCAAATGGCATCACTTTCCATTCATATAATTCCTCCTTTTATTTGAATAATGCTTTCCATTCATCCCTAACCTAATTTTAATTTTATGATACCCTCTTTTTAAATCAATTTTCCAAAAATATCTTGCCTTACCCAAACAATCAAGAAATGATTCTATCATAGGCATTAGAAATTTGTACCTTATGGTGATTTTGTTGAGTTCTCTTAAATCCATGCAAAGTCTCCAAGTTCCTTCTTTCTTTAGAGCTAGTACTATAGGTACTCCACATGGGCTTAGGCTTTTCCCAATTAAACTAGTTTTGACCAATTCTTGAATTTATCTTGCCATCTCTTCATTTTGTTGTGGTGTTAACTTGTATGCAGCCTTGTTGGGTAATGTTGAACCTGGTATAAGATCTATGCAATGACTAATATCTCTCATAGGAGGTAGGCTTCTTGGAATTTCATTAACTATAGATCCTTGGTACTCATCCAAAATTTGTCTGACTTCTTCCTCTATCTTTGGTTGCTTCTTTCCTCCTCCTTCCACCTTCAAACATGTGCCTTCAATTTCTAATTTAGCATTTTTAGGTTCTATAATCTTTGACCGTAGACTTACTCTTTGGAACTCCTCTTTATAAGTGTAAATATGCATATCTCTTTGTTTTAGATTGCATCTCCTCTAATGTAATCAAACTTTATATTCCTCAAGAAAGTACATCTCCTTTACCATTATTTTTTTCTTTTTCCATGAATAAATCTTCTTCTTATCTTCCTTCACTCTTTCATCTTGTAGAAAGTTCAACCATGTAGGGGTTGCCCGCAAATCCTTGACTTAGCTATCTGGAATTGCTATGATTCTAAAATCTTTTCACATTCAAAGAAATTATCTAAGGCCTCAATCCATTCTAACACTTCTTTAGCATTGATCTTTGTTGTAAACATAATTAACTCCATTTTTTTTCCTCCTATAGCTTTCAAAGTTGTAAGGAATTCTCTCTCTTTCTCTAATATCTTGTCATCCTCATAACTAAGTTTTTCCTCTTCATCTTCATCTTCATGTGCAAATATCGGCTTTACATTTTCCCTTTTTTCAACCACATCCTCCATCTTGCTCAACTATGTACTTAACTCCTCAAATTTCTCTCTCAACTCTATGTTGTCCCTTTGGTAGCTTCTTCCTAATCTTTAAACCTCTTTGCCAGTTCATCATTAGTCACAATATTTTTATCTCCAATAGATTCACTATTTGACATAAATTAAAATCCCATTAACAAAGAAAACTCAGCTCTGATACCACAAATGATGTAGAGCCTTCATCTTGGAAAAATGAGGAGGAAGAAATCACTCAACTAAGTCTTCTTTAAGGGCTTGTACATCTTGATGATTGATATTTGTAGAAATTTCATCTTAACTTTGAAACTTAATGCTTAATACCCAACTAACATGCATGAATGTGATAGGAGACTACCCAACTTCCTCCAGAAAAACTTTACAATTTCTACAAAATCCTCAATTGACCCAATAATATTCCCCCCCTATATAATTTGAAACCTTTTAACATGTTTTACAAACCTCATATGCAAACCATAGACATGAAAAATCAAGAACCGGCCCATTCATAATGTCTTAACCAGATTTCTAGTACAAACCACAACCTTATATGCACAACATGAAATGATGTTATTGGCAAATATTCTACCAAAATATTTGACACCAACACTTGAAAAATTATGACAACTAATTATCAAAGAAAATAACACTCAAACCTTGAAAGGATATTGAGCTTGGTCACAACAATAGCTCTATGATAATTTACTTCCCTTTCCATATGAGTCATGGTGAACATGTGAGGATGTTCACCTAGCACATGATATTTCCTAGCATCACTGCATATTTAAGAAAACAAAAAATAGAAATTGTGAAACGCATTATTCTACTGTACTCTACTATGTACAATTCTAGGGATTTGATTCCATAGAATCAAGTTATTCCCATTAGAAGTATCAAGGACTCTCAAAAGAGATTTAAAATGGAGAGTCAATACCCATACAAATCAAATGATGCCTTTCTTGAGTTAGAGATTATGATTTCAGAATAGTAGAGAGAGAGCATGAAATACATGAAAATATCCTTCAAGACTGATAGGAAATCACAATACAAAAAATCCAATAAAATGCATAATAAAATCAGAAAACATGTCTTTCTATTCTTACTATCCCTTCATTCACTCCTCCTTCTGAAAAAAATCTGCTTTTACATCATTTTCTCTTCTCATTCTAGGGAATGAAACATCACCACTAGTAAAGAAAGAATAACCATTTCATAATCATGAAGGGATCAGCATAAAGCTAGATTCTTCCACCAACCTGACATCTTGTGAAACATTCTTGAGGTTATCAGTTACTTAGGCAATTCTATTATTCTAAGTACATGCAAATACTAAAAGAATAAACTAACTCAAAAGTAATAAAACTAACACTATCCTAAGTGGCTAGAATTAGAGAGCCTATAGGAACACTCTACTAATTATGCCACCACACCATAGAATTTATTAAAATATAAAAAATTTAATCCTACTAGCAATAGATTGAGACATGACTTTAAGTTCCTTCATATTTGTTTCATCCTCATGTAGCATCATCTTCAATGTGTCTTCTTGTAGCACTTTTATGATTTTTATTTTTTTTATTGTTTCTTCCTTAGCACATTTCTGATGGTTTGTTCATGTGGTATTTTTTCCATTTCCTGGTCATGTAGTACTATATGGTTGAGTATTGTAGATTGGAATTCATCATTTTGGTGTCATATCACAGCTTATTTTTTATATCATTGGCCCCCTCATCATTTGTGAAAAACATGATGCTATCTAGGGATAGATATGTGTGGGAGATATGGATACATAATGAATGGAGAAGAGATAGTTTTGAGTTGGATATTGAAAATGATCAAGTGGAAATATTTTGACTTTGTGCATTGATCAGCTTTTCACTTCATATGTTAGATGATCAATGGTTAGATGATTTTGTTGAGTGTTGAATAGATGTTTGATGAGTATTAATGAAGTATTTTGGTATTTATTTTTTTCCATTGATGCCAACATTTTATTTTTCATTATGGACATTGTATTGTGTAGTGCCCAACTTTGGCGATTTGGGTGATTCAATTAGTACAATAAAATCTATAAATATTATCCTTATTGAAGACTTGGAGATTTTTTTATTTGACTATTGTAAATTACAAGGTTTGCATGATTTGAAAATGATTTTTGATTAATTTTTATATTAATGGTTTTATAGTGTTCATATGTATAAGTTGACAATTTGTTTCCATATGAATTGGATTTGATGATTCATAAGTTGTGGTGCTCGTCTAATCATTGTGTCTAGAGTTGCAATTATTCATGATTTTGAATATAGAAAGCTAAATATTGATATTATATTTTCTACTAGAGGTTTTTTATGATATTAGATTGTGTGATGATTTTTATAGTGGTCTGCATTGATTGAAGAGATCAAAATTTTTATTTTGGTAGCATGTGTGTTATTTTTATTTAGGTCCTTACTATTATAATGAAGTAACAAATTAAAAAATATTATTTTTATATTGGAAGCGGTGTAGCATATATGTGGTTAAATATCGAGGTCCAATATAAGTCCTAATTGACTATATTTGGATTGCATTGGTGATTGAGCATATTTTTTAATATCTTTTCTTATGCTAGATCATCTATTACACCTAGTGGATATTTATTCTTTGTAATCAATATAAATGAGAGATCAATTTGTAATTGTGAGTGTGAGAAAAGAGTATGAGAGAGGTGTTGATGTCTGATTATGTGAGAATTATATGAGAAAAGATAATTATAATTTATTGGAATTATATAGGTATAGAAGATGATGTTTATGAGTTCCATTCACAATGGGTTTCTTGTCCATCTTGATGTAACTATAATAAAATTGGTGAACCAACTAAGGTCTAGATTTGGGATTGTAATTGAGTAGTGTGTTCTTAGTAGTAATCATTGTTAATTTAGGTGTAAGCCTTTGGGTGTATTTGCACCTTTTTTTTTATCTATTTCTATGCTCTTAATTGGGATGTACTTTTAAAAGAGTATATCATCTTGTGGGTTATATTCCCACTGAGGTTTTCCTTAATAATTATTCTCAAGATTAAAAGTGGTGTTCTCGAGTTATGTGTAGAGGGTCTTGAATTTATTATTTTTCATTTAGATATATTTAATTTTAATAATTTTTAAGCTAATAATTGATAAAATTGATTCCCTTCCTCACAATTTTCCTTGTGTTCTTTGGGCCTAACACCTTTTGGCCTATAACAGTGATATCTAAGTGGAATAAATTAAAGCAGTTATACACAAGAAGAAATAGAAAATACATTCTCAAACCCTATTGTCTTTCCAAATATGAATGTGTTATTACATGTGAACCCTAATAGATATTTCTTGCCTAAAATGGAGAAAATTTTCCATTAGATTTTGATACACAAGGCCCCAATATTCCTTTATCTATGTTACAAAAAAAAACTATACAATCCCCCAATCTACAATAGTGATAACAACAACAACAAAAAATTCCTACTTTTAAAAATATATCACTACCATTGGATACCAACATCACTACGCAAATTAGCACCATATCCAAAGCCATGTCATTAAATCAAAATCCTAGTAGTCAAAACTTCATATCTCAAGGCATGTCACCAAAACAAAACCCTCATTAAGAATATATGTAATCTACTATCCTTATACACAAGTCCATCTTGATATATATATATATATATTTTTAAAAAAAAGGTATGAAAAGTGTTCTCAAATTCTTCGTAAACCTTGTAAACCCATTTGAATTCAATGTCCTCCTTATTCATCTCATTGACTTCTTTTATGTCAATTTTCTCTACAACAATACTTCCTAAAGATTTGGGACCCTATTGCTTATAGAATCTTCTACTATTTTTCATTATCTTTTTTCTCCTTTATAGTAATTGTATAGGTCTAAAAAATTTCCACCCACTTGATAGGTCTTTGACTTAGCTTATCATGTGCATGTACAAAAAACAAATAACATCACTATCAATATATACAATGAATTCTTTTGGAATAAAGTAGTTTTTCCACTTTTTCAATGATTTTATTATTGAATACAATTCAAGGTCATAAGAGAGTTGATTCCTCTTATCATCATTTAGTTATTAACTAAATAAATATATTAGCCTTCCATCTTGGCTTAAAATTGCTCTTGTTGCCAGATTTCTTGCATCACATCCTATGGTAAATAGTTTCTTAATATTAGGAGGAACCAATCTAGATGTATTAGCTACCTTTTGTTTCAAGTATTAAATTCCCTATTTATTCTTCTCTATCCAAATAAATTTTCACTTACCTCCTCTCTTGATTGTGTCTAAAAATGAGGCACAACTATGACTGAAGTCCTTGATGAAATTTCTATTAAATTCAGCTAATCCATGGAAACTTATGACCTTTCCACCTATCCTAAGAGTGTGCTAATTTAGAATAGCCTCTACCTTTGAGGGATCCATTTTCAATTTTCCCTTGGAGATGAAAAACTCCAAATACACCAATTCTTGCTTCATAAATTCATACATTTCTAAACTTATCATTAGTTTCTCTTCATTTATTCTTATTAACACTATTTCCAAGTGATTCAAATGTTCTTCCTTGGATTTTATTCAAACAAAATTTCATCTAGATTAACTGCAATAAATTTACCTATAAATTCATGAAACATGTCATTTATAAGCCTCATAAAGGTGCTAGGAAAATTTGAGAGACCAAAAGATATTTAAAAAAATTCATACAACCCCTTATTTTTTTAAAGTTATTTTCCACTCATTCCCTTCTCTTATATGGATCTTATGATAGCTACTTTTTAGGTCTATCTTGGATAAATATGTTGGCCCCCCTCCCCCCATCGATAGACCATTAGGTATTCTATTCTTAGAATAGGAAAACTATATCTAATTGTAATCCTATTAATTTATTTGGTTTTAGTGCATAACTTCTATCTCCCATCCTCATTTGGGGCTAAAACTATCGAGACTACACAAAGACTAAGACTCTTTCTTATTAGTCATTTGTTTAATTAATAGATCTTGTACTTACTTAGGTATTTCCTCATTTTTAGTATATCAAATTACAAGCTTCCTTATTGTGTAGGGTATCCCCTATTACTAATTCATTTTTATGAATGATGTCTCTAATTGGTGTTAAATAATTAGGTCTATATTTTGCAATTGTGCCTTGATATTTACCTAATAAATTATGCACCTTCCTAGGAACCTCCTTCTCCTCACTATCCTTCACTCCCTCTTTGGATTTTAAGACCAGAGAAAAAATCACACTAGCTTCCTCTTTTATGAATTATAGGAAGTCATTTCTGTATAATTATAATACTAGGTCTTATTCTTTTATGACTATTCTCTTCAATGTGGGAGGTTAGGTTATAGGTGACCCATCCCTTTGGAAATAATATGAAATTTTTCCCCTGTTACAGTTGGCCTTTCTATAATTTTTTTGAGTAATTTCTAATAGAATATGGCATGCATCTATTACAAGTGTTTCACATAATATTTAATCTTTATTTGTTCCTATACCAAATTCTGCCCATGTCTACTTATTAAACATGATATATTCGAACATGTGTGGGGGACCCTTTCTAATTTTTTATGGAACCTGGATAAATAGTTGCATTATAAAACTTACCTTGGATGTTAAAGTTACTCTAGAATTATGCCCTTCTTTGAGATGGTTAATCCTTAGATAGAATTTTGATAAGGGTGCTTTATATTATCAAATTTTCTCCCACTTATAAGGAAAATCATATCTCTAGTGAAATCACACTTCCCACATCTTCTTAGATTAAGGACTCTCCCCCCATAACCTTCTCAAGTAGTGGCAATGGACCAGTGACCCTTACATTGTTCATGACATGGCTTAACTGCCTTTTATGTGTTATATAAGTCAAGTGATTCTATTAAGAATTAATATGTTGATGTTTTTGTGTAATGGTAAACCTAGTTTGTAGTGAGTGATATTAGATCTTGGTAATGGATTTGAAACTATGCGAACCATGACAAGTGACACTAGGAGTAGGATTTTGGATGTGGGCCAATATCCCTTGTAGGGTTGGTGACATTCCTTAACTACCTCCTACATCTTTAATATGTCTAGTGATTTTATCAAACATTAATAGGTTGATCTTTTGGTGCAATAAAAACTATATCTTGTAACATGAAGTATAATCCTTCTCTAGAAACCTATATATATGATGCCCAATCTAGTCACATTTGTAACATCTACTACTAAATGTAGATGACCCTCCACCTAGTCCACTAAACCTACCACTTGTATTAGGCCTCATTTTTATGTAGCATCTTCTACTACCAAAGTCCCCACTCTTCTCCACTTGGTTGGACTCTCCTTGAAACCTTCAATTCTAGTCCCTCCCTCCAAAAATGCATCCCCCTTTAAAGGATCTTCCTTCTCTAGATACCTCTTTTACTCTTATATCTCTTCACTCTAAATTTTTCTTTATCCCTTAGGGTTATTTGGAAGAATTCATCTACTATTCTAGGGGTCATCAAACTAAACTCATCCTATATTAAAAACTTCAACCTATTTAGATATCTTGCTACTTTTTTTTTTCATATTCATAGTGTCATGACCTCAGACTTAGCTTGTGAAATTTCACAGTTTATATGGTCACATCCATGTCCTTTTGTTTGATATTTTTTATTCTCTTATATACATGTGCCTCATAGTCTATAGGCATGAATTGGGATTATATTTTGTCCACCAACTTATCCTAGGATATAATCATACTTCTTCCAAATTCATCCTCGATGCTTGTGTATAGTTGTAATAGCTCTCCAACTCTAACTCGTTGAGGAGAAAGATTAGTGAGTAACTTGATGGGAAGTGATGTGGGTAAGTAAACCCTCCATATATTCTAACACTTATGATACACATCTATGTAGAATTTAAGAGAGTTAAATATTTTATACATGACACTAATATTTTTGTGGTGGATAAATATATGCATAATTTTGAGAACCATAATATTTTTTAAATCATAAATAATAATATATATAAATATCTATTTTAAATTATTTTGTCACAGGTCTTAATTTATTAACAAATAAATGACAATATCACAAGTAGTCTTATAATAGTAATAATGCTTAAATTATTGTTTTATTCTACATTAAAATGATATATTTTAACTAATCTAAATATTTCATAAGTAAAGTACTTGTTCTTAACATTTCTTTTAAAATATTTGAAAATAAGATATGGAAATCTTCCCATTTTTATGAAAAAGAATTTATGTTATAGTGAAGTACATGTTTCTTTTAGAAAATGAAAGCATTCAAATTAAGAATATAATAAATAAATTTTTTAAGTTTAGAAAGTAAATAATATAAAATATAGATGGTTTCCATGTACAAGGTTAAGCTCCACCTAATAATTGTGTCAGGAGGCATTCTATACAATGGAAGTACAAATTAAATCCAAGCATGTGAATATGCCAAAAAAGAATCATCATCAATAAAAAAGAAAATCAAGTAGTTAAAAACTATTTTAGTTAAAAAGGTATTTATAAATTCATTTTATTTTAGACTTGCCTTGTAGCAATTTATATTTAAATAATAAAATCAAATTTTATTCCTAAAATAATATGCCTCGAAATAATAGGGTGACACATGACCATTTTGAAATAATAGGGTGGCACGTGACCATATTGAAATAAAAGGGTCAAAATAATAGGACCCCCAACTAATTAAAAAAGTTAAAAATAATAAAGAATTAAAAATTAAATCAAAATAAACTATTCTTAATTGTTATAAACACTACATAAAAATAGTCAGTATAAAATAATATATCATTCAGTGATAGTATGTATAATAATATTTAATATGGAAATAAAACATAGTTTTACTATAATATTTAGAGAGTGATATTTTTATTTTTTTAATTATAAAATTTTAGAATGTTTTGTATGTAAAATATAAAACAGAATAGAAATATTCATAAAATACTTATCAAATATTTTTATTTTTTTAATTTTGTTTAATGAGGAAATGTTAATTAATTTACATCTAGTAGAAATGTGTAAATGATTAAAATAAAAAGATGTTATAAATATAAATTCTACTTTTAAATGAAGTACCAATTAATTTTAGAATAAGTTTAAAACTACTTCTACTAACCACTACAAAATATAAATTTATCTTAAATTAATAATTTATTAATAATACACTTTACATAAATAAGTTTAGTGTTTAAGCTAGGTAATTAATTATTAATGGTTAAGATCAAAGTTTATACGATTAGAATTAGGATTTGGTTATGATAATGATTATGTATAGAGTTATGTTAAATAATATTTGGTTAGAATTAAATTATGGTTATGGTTTGAATTAGTTAAGCATCAACTAAAGTTGGGGCTAAGATGCAACTGAGAAGTTTATAGTAAGAGTTAAATTAAAGTTATATTTACAAATATAAAGTTAGGATTATATTTAACATTAGGGCTTAATTTGGTATACAATTCTCATAGTTAATATTAAAATCTTTCTAAATTTAAAATAAGGGTTTAATTAGGGTTAGAATTATACACCATCATCCTCTAAACTTTAGAATGACTTTTATTACAAAAATAAATTTAGATTAATATTATGTAAATAATAAGATAAGGAGAATACTATTTTTAATTAAGTTATATATATATATATATATATATATATATATATATATACAAATATTCATTAATCAATTTTCAATGGATAGTTTTTTCATTTTTAATTTGAAAAAAACATAAAGTATAAATGTCTAGAATCTAGATATAAGTAGTTGTTGAGAATGATAAATAGATAAGTATTTAAAAATAAATAAGATATTTGTCTTAGGAAAGGGTGATATTTAAATTGATTAGTCTTTAAGTAACCTCAATATTAGGGTTTCCTAAGGAATAACTCTAAGGTTAGTGTTAAAATTAGGTAATGGTCTACTAAAAGTCAATATTAGAGTTCCAATAAATTAAAAGTAAGGTTTGAATATGATAATTACTATGGATAAAGTTTATTTATTATTAGGTTTAGGGTTTAATTATATTGATAAGAGATGTCTATAGTTAGAATTGAATCAATCGTCAGGGTTCAAATTAGTCTAGCTTCAAATTAAATTAAAGTTAGGATATGATTAGGGTAGGGTTTGATTAGGGATTTCATTAGGGTTTTATTTTGATTAAGGCCATAGGAAAATCTTTGAACTATGGGTAGCCTAGACCCTAGGTTGACATAAAGTGTAACCTACACCTAGAATCTTAATCATAATACTCACATTAGCAACACTCCAAAATATAACCCTGATAATTATTATATTTTAGTAGTAATAATAATATCAATCCTAATCCCAAACCCTAACCATAATCCCAACCATTATTCTATCTATAATCTTGACCCAGACTCCAATCAAACCCCTAAGATTGACCCTAAAGATTAGGGGGTGTATCTAGAGAGAAGAAAGGGAGAGAGATAGTGAGATATTTGGGGTGTATCTAGAGACCATTTATTAGGGGGTGTGACTAGAGGGGGGGGGGGGCGGAGAGAGAGAGAGAGAGAGAGAGAGAGAGAGAGAGATTAGGGGTGTATCTAGAGGTCAAGGAGGGTGGGAGGGAGATTATGGGACATATCTTGAGAGAGAGAAAGGTATCTAGAGAGTAGGTAGGAGGGATATAAATTATAGGGCATATCTAGAGATTCGAGAGAGATAGAGAGGGAGGGGGTGATTACAAGGAATCTTTAGAGAGATTGGAAAGTGATGGGAGAGGGAGGGATGGAGTGCATTATGAAAAAATTAATCATAGCTTTCACAATAGCACTAATTATAGGTGTTATAATAGAGTTACTTCATATAAAAATTAACCTAAAAATTACCCTAACACTAAATTTAAGTGTAATAATAACACTAATGTTATCCATAATAGGATTAATAACCCTAAAGATAATATTAACCATAATAATAACATAAACCCTAGAAAACTTCTTAAATAAAACCTAGTAGTTCCCCTAATAACACTGGTAGGCATAACAATAGAACTAACACTAACCATATGGGTCCTAATATCAGTATCCCACATAAAAGAGCTAATGTCAATCATAATTGGACAAATCACTCTAACAATAACTTTAACTATAACAATAACATGGATCCTAACAAACTTATTGAATGTAGCATAACACTTCCCCTAACACTAACCTTGGTTGTACAAATAACACTAACATCAACTATAGGTGTCACAATAACACTAACCCACATTAAAAAAAAAAAAAAAACCTAGCAGTTATACTAAGACTAACCTTATTTTAACAGTAGCACTAACATTAACTGTAAGAGGAGCGGTAACCTAGCAATAACCTTAACCATAATAATAGAATGATTTGTAACAAACTTCTTAAATATAACCTAATAGCTCTACTAAGACTAACCTTAGGTGTAACAATAGCACTAATACTAATTGTAGGTATCATAATATCATATTAAGTTTTATTATACCCCTAATTCTAATCCTAACAACTACCCTATCGTAAGTGGTCCCCTAACCATAACTCTATATCTAGCCCTAACTCAATGTGCAATCCTAGTACTAACCCTAATTTTATGTCTAACCCTTTATTTATCCTATGTCTTACCCTAATCCTAATCATAGTTGTAGTCCTAACCCTAATGCTAACCCTAACCCTAACTTTAACCCTAATCCTAATCATAATTCTAACTCTAACCCTAACCACTACTAATTATAAAAATATTTCTAATTTTAGTTCATAAACTTTAAATCTAACCCTAGCCCTAATCCTAACCCTACTCCTAATCATAAGTCCCACTCTAACCCTAACCCTACTACTAAATGTAAATCTTTCTACAATTTTAATTCTTAAGCCTTAAGTCTGTCTCTAACTAAATCATTATTTATTGATCCTAAACCTAATCTTATGTCTAACCCTTCACTTATCCTAAGTACAAAACCCTTACCCTAAGTCTACTCCTAAGCATAACATTAACTATAATTCTAATAGTTACTCTATCAATAATGTCCCCCTAAGTATAACTCTATAGCTAACCTAAGTTAATGAAAAATCATGCTCATAACCCTAATCCTATGTCTATCCCTTCACTTATCCTATGTATGATATGAATCCTATCCCTAACCCTAATCCTAATCATAAGTCTCACCCTAAGCCTAACCATACTCCCAAATGTAACACTTTCCTCAATTGTAATTCCTAAACCTAATTGTACTATTGAGTTTAAAACTTAATCATAAGCCTAATTCTAATCCTAATACTAAAACTAATCTTGATTGTAAGCCTAACCATATTCATAGTGTTGTGTCTAATTGTAACTATTTCTATAACCCTAAAAAAAATCTAATCCTAATAGTGAGCTTACTTATCACCTTAACAATCAATGTCTTGTATTTCTTACTCATAGCATAGCTCTACCCCTATCCCTAAACCTAAGTCTAACTATAATGCTAATCATATATATAATACTATGTCTAATTGTAACCCTTTCCATAGCTCTACTCCTAAATCTTACATTTTTTGTAACAATATCCTTAAAATAATAAATTTTAAAGTTATACAAATTAAATACTACATATAGAATATTAAAAAAAATGAGGAAAAATTTTATACTGACTTTAACAAATATACAACTATAATTAAAATCAATTAATAATTTGATACTAACCTTATTAAATTAAAAAATAAAAAATATTTTTCGTGTCACGTCATGACTACCACTTTCTTATATATACCTATATAATATACTGAGAGTAATTGTTCTTGAGATGCCTATTTTCATTTAATCCCAAGGTTACTTTTCTTAGTTAGGATTAATAAAAATAGACACCTAGAGAATTGTTGTGACAATGCTCCACCCATTTCACCTAGAAATGGGGACCCCCTACTTTATTTTTTGGCTTTCTAGATCCCTTGTCCAGGGTTTGAGTCTTTTTTAGGATTTTATTTAGTATTTTTGGTCAAATTTGGGTCCCATTTTGAAAACCCAAAATTTAAAAGTTAGAATTCTAAGAGGATAACTCATTTTGCAAAGAGAATGGTGCACCAATGCACCTCCCCAAGTGTGCTAAGTTGCAAAAGATTCAAGAAAAAAAAGCATCACCTTGGTCATCTGTAACACCAAGGGGTGCACTAGATCCCAGCTCTATAAAACTCGGGGACCCCACCCCCCCTCCTCACTTCATTTCTTCCTTTGAGGTCCAATCTTCTATAGCAACACAGCTCCTTATGTATGCATCTCTACCCTTTGCCTCTACCTACATAGATAAAAATAAATTTAAAATGACAAGTTGTGCACCTTCCTAGGTGCACAGCTACGCACCTTTTTTTGCAAAACCATTAATTTTTTTTTTTAAAATAAAAAAATAGGTTTACTAAATGCACACCCTTTGTGCTCAAAAGTTTGATAGGGTGCGGACCTGGTGCACCCCATCAGGTGCACCAAATGCACACCCTTAACTCACTTTTTGCATTCAAGCTAGGCACACCTTTGAGGTGCACCAAGTGCACTCTTCTTTTGCATATATGGGTTAAAATTTAGGTTTTTCAATGTTTTTGAACACAAAATTTCTAGGTTTTTTTGCTTTAGTATTAGGGTTGGTATTAATTTATTTTTCTTTGAATCTAGACTAATAGGCATTTCTTTTTTGTAGATTCAATGGCATCTTCATCATTCTCCCTTGCTACAAATATGGTTCGCAAACCCATGGTATTCAAGCTTCAAGGTGTTCTAGCAAAATCACATTTCCAAGACAATTATTCAGAGATCTAGTACACTGAACTCAGTCACAAAGACTTGAGCACATTCCTAGCATTGTGCAAAAAACCTACCAAAAGATCTCAATGATATCTACTCTAATTCGATTAGGACTTGTAAATACAACATCACATCCAATATCAGTGCAATCTTCAAAATTGATCATGGCACTGGTAGATAACTATGTTTTTGAAGAAAGGGTCATGAAGAGTGTAACTGGAGAGATCATCCTAGATCTATAACCTAAGAACATAGAGAAGGTGTTCCATCTTCCAAGAGTAGATTGATTCATCAGATTGACCTATCACAAAGCTAAAAGATGGTACAAGGAACATGTAGAGGAAGCTTTCAAAATCATCTAGTCCTTGTACCTCATTGAGAAGACTCCTCTAGGGCATAAAGCAGGCAAAGTGGATATGATGAGAGAATACATAAAGGAAGATATTGGATATTCTATCATACTCTTGACTAGATTTATGGGTTTTCCAATGTCAAGACACCTAAATATATGGATGGTACATTTTATTGAGACTATCAAGATAACAAAGATGCTAAATGATTGGGCTTTCATTCTTAGCGATAACTTGAATGAGCAGCTGGTGATGGTTAAGAACAACCACAAGTTTTACATGACATCATATTTGGTATACTTATTAGTTGTAAGGGTGACAAAGTATCCAAGATTACAAAAAGGGTAGCATGCAAGATGTAAATGCATGGCCCTATATAGTATATCCTCAACTAGTGAAGAAGAAGCTTCCAAAGCATAGCAAGAATATAAGATAGTGAATGATACATATATCTACAATAATCTAGTTTATTGAAGGAGATTATGCAATGAGAGTATCAAAGGAGGTAGTGGCTAAGATTTTAGAAGTTGGAGCCTACTACATTTAGTATTGAACATTCACCTATTTGAGGGTAGCAAGTAGCACTATCAACCCCAAGAAGCTCCCTAGGTATCCCAATGATAGACTTATTCTACTAGAGATCACTGAGAAATTCTTTTTTGCATACGACAGAGTAAGGAAACAATATAAAATAACATGGGTGTGGCCTATTACAATAAGACCATTTAGTGTGGTCCAAAGACAAGATATTCCACCTTTTGATCCTGAAAGGGATCAACATCCCTTGGAGGAATATAACTTTCCTTGCACTTATTTTGATAACATTGGAAGGGTACAATATTTGGCTAGTAAGACATTTCAGCATGAAGATACAATTCAAGATCACTAGATGAATGCAGTAGACAACTATGATATTTGTGTAAGGGATTATTGTAGGATGACTCTCTATCTATCAAGTAGTGCCTTGAAACTAAAGATCCCTTTGAATTTTATGCAATAGGATATGGAGGATGGTCTTGATCTATTATTCAGTAGGGAGAAGATTGGTGATCAACCCATCATGAATGTTGAGGTTGACAAATAAGAAAACTCAAACATCAATCATAGGACTAGGCATGTCATCAAATTGACAAAGGATTGGATCAAAAGACCTTTCAAGTTGGATCCAATTCCTCAAGTGATGGTCTTCCACACTTATGCCCACCTAGCTAGAAGTTAAGGAGCTAAGGTCACAGTACCTACTTTCATAGCTCAGTCCCTAGTGAGGCTGAAAATAGTACACCAACTTGATAGAAAGTTGGATATTATAAGGGTCAAAAGGGTAAAGGCAAGAGGAAGAGGACTTCTCAACAAGATGAGCTAGAAGAGGAAGCAACTCAAGCACCTCCATAGCCAAGCATACAAAATGTATAAGGGTTAGAGAATGTTGAAGATATACAGACCTAGGAAAACCCTCAAGTACCACCAACTAAACAAGGGCAAGGAGGAGCTAAGATAGAAGTACAAGAGTTGTCTCCACTTCAAAAATAGGTACAAGCCTCTCCATATTCTAAGATAAGATGAAAGATTAAGATTTCAGTCAAGAGGAGATAACAGATTATTAGGAGAGTGATTCCTTTCCCATTAGTCCTAGAAGGAGAAGAAGAAGGGGATGATGACGATGAAGAGGATAACCTTCCTTTGAACTAGAGGACTCATCTTGTAAGAGTCATAGAGTTGGAATGGAGAAGAAGATCTATAGTTACACCACCATCTATTCCTAAGTAGCCTATTTAGTCCACTACATAAAAAGATGAGCTACGACAATGGATCAATGAGTAGGAGGGTGAAGGCATTGATGTCTTCCAGATGTTAGATTTTGATTTCATGCCCATTGGAATTGAATTGGTGGGAAACAAAATAAGGGACACTCCAACTAATTAGCCTCAATAGGAGGATTGGAGTTAGTTTCCACCTAAGCTACAGGGACCTAAATTAGCTCCACCATTTCCCATTCATGTTACATTTTGCATAGATAAAGGATCAACTACTCCTCTTCCTCCAAACACTGAAGAAGAACAAGTTCAAGTAGAATAGGAAGAAGAGCAAAAATAGGTATCCACTGATGAAGTGTTAGAGGAAGGGAAAATAAGTGAGCAACCTTAATAAACTTCCTAAGACACAGAGGTGAGAAAAGTGGATTCCACAGATATAGAGATTCCTAGTGTGGGTCTTTCACAGAAGGAGAAGAGTCTAGAGAGGAGTGATAAGGGGAAGAGCATAGTAGAGAAAACTCCTTCATCTTCAAAAGGAAAATCTCTAATGGAGCATATCCCAAGATGGCTAAGGAAATAGGTGATTATAAATAAGAGGCATCAACTCACTATTGGGGAAGAGGATAGGATAGAATTCATTGAACTTCTTAGGAAACCTGAGTCACCACCAGAGGATGCACAGGCATTGGCCTTTATCATGAGTGATCAAAACCAAGATTTGTTTACACATATTATTATCCCTCCTTCGCATACAAATACTGAGGAATTAACTCCAAGAAATTATTAGGTAAGGAAGGTTATGCTCAGGAAACCCATGTTGGACAATACTAAGTTGATCATGACAACTCAAATTAAATAATTATTTAGGTACTTAGAATAGAATGAGGTAGAATTGATAAAACTTTGGAGATAAAATGATATCCTAAATTGATATTTAAATGAAGTTATTGGTCCCCTAGATCCTAAAAATCCTAAGGAAACTTTGAATGTAGTATTGGAGAAAAGGGATAAGGAAACAATATAGCTTGATCTATTTTTAAGAGCTTGTCAACAATGGCAAGAGAGCTTTGAAGAAAAGGGTGTATAGATTATACAAGGAAATCTTAAGTTGTTACACCATATGCAGGATAATGCAAATAAGTTAGTAGCCATTTTGAATCAAGATTTTGGTCTAATGGATGAAATCCATACCTAGAACAAGGACTTGTAGGCACTACAGGCAATCAAAGGCCAAAGGTATTAGTTTTTGATGGAGGTATATATAGTGGAAGAGTTAGATAAGATTGATGATTGGATAGAGAAGATTGCAGATGTCAATAAAGTAATGGAAACATTACACACAAAGATTCACAAGCTCAAATAACAAACCTAAGAGCAAATTTTGGAGGCAAAGAAACATTATAGTGATGCATGTTTAGACATTTTTGAAGATGATTCAAGAGACAAATTGATAGCTATAGAGGTAGTAGTTGAGAAATTTTAGAAGACTTTTGAAGAAGCTTCTAATGATGATGACATCAGACAAGCATTCAGAATGATAGAAGCATGTTAGATTTAGATGTAAAACTTAGAGATTTTGTAGAGACTTGCATCGAGGTAGGCAACTATAGGTAGAAAGTGAAGGACAAGTATGAAGCCTTAGATTTTCTAGATGTAGCTCAAGTCACTAAAATTATTGAGAAATTCAAGGGAAAATACCTAGACATAGCTCTAGTATAAAGAGGAACAAAACCCAGAAGCCAGAATTTCAGCTTTGACACTTGGTGAAATTTTGCATTTTTTGAACTTGCTTCTAAGGTGTGTAGGTGTGCCAAGTGTGCAAGTGTGTCAAGTGTGCAAATGCACTAGGTATGTAGGTGCACTCCTTCTAAGGTGCACTTTTTTATAGTTATGCCAGAAGTTTTTGAAGAAGTCAAAGGTGCACTGAAAGTTAATTGCCAATTCTAAATTTAGAGCTTTCCGTGCATTAGAAATGCATTCTAATAGTACTTTAACTCCTATATACACCTCATAAAAATGGAGCTTCTATTTTTTGCACTTCTAGACACTCCTACATAATCCAAAGGATTTCTTCTTATTTTCTCAAGCTTTCTTTGTTTTAAGACATGCAAAGTCTCATGCAACCATTTCATAATATAAATATGGATGGAGTCCTACTTAGAACTAGTTAGATAGTTAGTTTGTACATAAATAGATTTGTTTTATTAGTTTAGAAGTATATGATTGCATAAAGATATCTCTCACTTTCAACACAAATTGAGGAGAAGATTTCTTATAAATTCAAGAATGTATTATGTATTCCTAGCTGCCATTATTTTGATGCAATAATATATGCTATTGGTGCTCACATTTGGAGTGTAGTGATTCTTGCCTAAGTGTGTAATATTTTGTGAATGTATGTTCAGGAAGTGTAATTGATCCAATAGTCTTATTGCATTGTCCTAGTTGTGTGATCTTTTAATTATAGTGTTTGCTATGGGCCTACAAATTATGTTTCCATACTTAATTTGAGAAGAGATCACCATATTGTTTCTACATAGCTTTTTGTCTCGCATGAGTGCACTTTCCATACCCTTGTGCTTTGATGAAAAGTGAAACATCTTATAATTATAATTATTGAACTCCCATCAACAGTTGCATTAGTAAAATTAAGGAAGTTTTGCTTCTATTTTCATTGGTTACCTAATGATCTTTTTCAAAGGCTTAACTCATAGATGCATTGTTTCCATGGTTTATGTCCATTAGGATTTTACTTTCATGTTATTTGCTTAAACTTCTTGTTACCCTATCTTTGTTATTTTATTTTACAAAAACTTGGTTAATTTAGGAATTCATATGATTTCTTTGTTAGATTACATTCATCATAAAAATTTAAAAATACAAAAATATTTTATTTTTTATGTGTTTTATTCTTTTGAAATAGCAAGCAGATTCTACATCTTATCTGAATTGTTCAAACTAGAAAAGGCCTCCCTCTGAAAAATTACATTTATCTCCAACTGAGTGGACTCTAATAGGTCAAAAGATTGCCTATAACCTTGGAGTTGATCCTAGATTAACTTTTCAAGTGAGGAGTTCAATAGGATTCCTGCCATTAAGCATTGTGGAAGATGACAACTAAACAAGAATGATTAATCTCAGTGTATATATATATATATATATATATATATATATATATATATATATATATATATATATATATATATATATATATATATATATATATATATATATATATATATATATATATATATATATATATATATATATATATATATATATATATATATATATATATATATATATAATACACTAAGATTATATATACATATACCTATATATAGGTATATATAAGCTAGTTTATTAACAATTGGAAAGTTTTCACTTTTATGAAGAGTTGACTCTTTCTATCAAATGACACTCATAGGCATTTTTTTTTAATGTTGAAAGGGGAGTGGGGGTAACAGAATGTAGGGAGAAGTGTGATTAAGGAAGGAGTTACAAGACCTAACAGATAACAACTTCTTTGGACTATTTGGGAGTATATTTTAGGTGAATGGAGTGATGAGAGGTAATTATTCCCTCATATTTATAAAAGTTGGAGGATCGAAATGAAATTGGAGACAAGTTTTGGACTGCATGATATTACTTGTGTACAAATAAAATAAAATATTCATCCTTCATTTCTCTAGAAAATGATAGTACTAGCACTTTGGATTCTCTAATATAATAAGTAGAAATGGTTATTATTAGATCATATAAGCAGTATAAAGTAATAAGGTAACAAGTTGGATAATAGACAAGTATTCCAATTATTGCCATGTGAAAACCTCTGGAATGACATTGAAATCATAGTCATAATGAATTAGCTATAGCTAAGAATGTGTCCATTCTAAATTATTTAATAATGAACGTAAACTAGTATGATCTTGATATTGTGCTAATTTTCTTTTCATTTATTAACAACTCTAGATCTAGTATTATATTTGCATATTTAACACCTAGAATCATATTTGTTTTAGCCACCTCTTATTGTGATTGTGAAAAAATAGGGTAACTTATGATAGCCATTAGAATTCTTTTGTTCCATCTTGAACCATCAGTATATGGTTCAATTTCTATTAAACACAATATAGTCTCACTATATAATTTGATTCTAAGCTAGTTTGAATTACATTTTAATGATTTTTAATTTAATACCAATAGAAATACATGACTATTATTATAATAAGATTATCCAAGTGTAAAAATTCTCCACTACATGTTATATCAATCTATCACCCACTATTTTTAATATTATCATTCTCATGCCTATTAGCATTGTTATTTATTTGACAATAGTTTTTTTTTTTTAATCATTACGAATCATAATATAGGTTTAATAGCCATTGAAGTGAAGTGGGCTACGCATAGATGCATATTCCAAACATTGTGAAACCATTTAGCCTTGCATCATTAATTAGGGATTTTTTGTTGATGTTGATAAGTAGGAGGTATTTTCCATAGTAAGTCAAATTGTGATATTGCTATTACAATTTAACTGTGTATTTTTTGAATCATATTTCATGCGTAGTTATTTACATGAATCCATCTCTCATGAGAATAAGTGGAACACTTAGCACTCATTGGATCTAGGTGATGCTCATAAAGGTGAAGTACTAGGACTTCATGGGAGGTCACCCATCCCAGTACTACTCTAGAAAAAGTTTCCTCCTTGTTTAAAACCACTCTACTTGCAACCCCATTTTCTAAAAATTTACTAAGTTTTTTTGCCTTATTAACCATTCATTAGACTACCCCTTAAGCTCAACAATTGATAAGTCAGAGGTATTTTCTAGAGAAAGTCAAGTTGTGATTTTGTTATCAAGATTTAATTGTGTATTTTTTGAATCAAACTCATTTCATGAGTAGTGATTGACATGAATCCATCTCTCATGAGAATAAATGGAATATTTAGTACTCATTGGATCTAGGTGATACTCACAGAGGTGAAGCACTAGGACTTCCCAAGATGTCACCCATCCCAATTCTTCTCTAGCTTGAGCACACTTAACTATGAAGTTTCCTCCCTAGCTAAACCCACTTTTCTTGCAACCCCATTAGTACAACCTTAACCAAGTGTTGCAAGAAGAGTGGGTTTATCGAGGGAGGAAACTTCATAGTTAAGTGCACTCAAGCTTGAGTAGTTCTACGATGGGTGACCTCTTGATAAGTCTTGGTGCTTCACCTCTATGAACATCAACTAGATCCGGTGACTGCTAAGTGTTCCATTTATTCTAATGAGAGATGGATTAGTGTGAATCACTATTGATAAAATATGGGTCATTGAGCTTGACTAAAAAACTTTGTAGTTAAATCCTAATAGCAATATCACAATTTGACTTGTTCTAGAAAACACCTCCTACTTACCAATTGATGAGCTTAAGGGGATTTCTAATGACTAGTTATTAAGGTACAACACTTGGTGAATTTTTTGCAAATGGGGTTGCAAGAAGAGTGGGTTTAACTAGGGAGGAAACTCTATAGTTAATAATGCTCAAGCTAGAGTAGTATTGGGATGGGTGACATCCAAGAAGTCTTGTTCCTCCACCTTTTTGAGCATCATCTAGGTCGAATGAGTTCTAAGTGTTCCATTTATTGTCATGAGAGATGGATTTGTATGAATCACTACTCATGAAATATGGTTCATTGAGCTTGTCTCAAAAACTACACAATTAAATCCTAATATAAATATCACAATTTGATTTGCTATGGAAAATATCTCCTACTTATCAATTGATGAGATTAAAGGGCTTTGTAATGAATGGTTTGTAAGAATTTTCCTTAGGGCAAAATGACACCAAGATCAGGAAGCTTAAGAACTTAGCACAATATGGACCAACAATGTATGATCATAATAAAAACATGAAAAATGAATAATTTATGAATACACACTAGAAGTGCCTATATATAAAGGCCTCTAGAATGACTAGGAGTTAGTAAAGTGATAAGCCTCATAGCTAAGAACATGTCCACCAAGAGTGGATTATCCTCCATTGAGCATAGGAGTTTTTGTGATGATGAGAGGATCAGATTACATACTTTTATCTCATAAAAAGATGTTGTATACACCATGTGCTCAATTAGAGTACAAACAACTATGTTGTCTACGTGACAACTCAACTGAATATGCAAACACCTGTGTTGTCAGCAAGACAACTCATATGACTATGCATATTCCTAGGTGTCTTTATGACAACCAATATAATAATGCATTAACCTAATAAACTTAAGTAAAGTGTAATAATAATTAATTATTTACACTAGCACCCCCCTTAAGTGCAACTTAGGGGAATGCACTTAAGCTCACAAAAGCTATGATGGGTCTTGGTCACTAGGCCATGTTAGGTATCCATGTACAAATGCAATGTAATGCAATCTCTCAAAAAATGAAGAAAGAGGGAAAACCTTATGGGAAAACCCCTCCCCCAAAAAGAGATATATGTACAATAAAGAAGATAAGAGTCATGTGAACCCCCTGGTGAAAAATCCCACACCACCAAGAGATCTCACAAATGAAGATACTTGACCCCTACGAAGGGCTTGGTGAAGATGTCAGAAATTTGTTGCTCTATAGGACAATACTACAATGCAATGACCTTCTCATCAATCAACTCTCTAATTTAGTCCATATGAACCTCAATGTGTGTGGTGCATTGATATTGCACTGGATGTTTTGAGATTTCAATGGCACTCTAATAATCACAATGCATCTAAGTATGTCAAAACCAAACTCCTTCAAAACTTGTTGTAACCAAATAGCCTCTATAGCTGCATTGACAGCTCCATGATACTCAGCCTCAATTGATGAAAGATCGATAGTGTTCTTCTTTTCAATCTACTAACTAGGTTTGGAACCAAGATGAAACATATATCCTCAAGTGCTTTTGTGAGAATCAAGATCCCCTACATAGTTTGAGTCTGTATAACCCACTAACTATAGTCTAGTACTAGCTACATAACATATCCCATATGTATCTATACCCTAAATATAGTGGAGGATGTGTTTGGCTTCCTTCCAGTGATATTCATGTGGCTCTTGCATGAAGCAAGAAACCATGCAAACTAGAAAGGATATGTCAGGGTGCATATGTGTCAAGTAAATGAGGCTTCCAACCAACTATCTATACAAAGTAGCATCAAAAAGTGGAGTGGAACACTTTGTTTCTAACTTAACACCTGAAAGAAATGGAGTAGATATAGCCTTGTAGTCTCTCATGTGAAATTGAGCAAGTAGATCAAGAGCATACTTGGGTTGTGATAATGTGGTCCCTGATGAAGATTGATGTATCTTGATACCAAAAAAATAATAAAGTAGACCTAAGTCTATCATCAAAAATCTATCTTACAAAGTAGCCTTGACACTATTAATGATGGATGTTGTACTCCCTATAATGATCAAATCATCAACATAAAGCACAAGTAGCAAATGAGTATCATCCTACTAAAGAATGTAGACATTTGGATTGGAATGACATCTGGTGAACCCTGTGGAGAGAAGAAAATAATCCATCTTGACATACCAAGCTCTTGAAGCATGTTTGAGTCCATAGATAGACTTTTTAAACTTGCAAACCAAGGTAGAATCCTGAATGAACCCCTATGGCTGCTCTATATAAATCTCCTCATAAAGATCACCATTCAAGAATGTGATCTTCACATCCATCCGATGAACAACCCATTTCTAAGCTACTACTATAGCTAGTGTCAAATGAATGGAGTTCATTTTTGGAACTAGTGCAAAGGTCTCAGTGTAGTCAATGTCAGGTACCTAAGAGAAACCTTTTGCAACAAGTCTAGTCTTATGCTTATCAAAAATTCCATCCATTGCAAACTTGGTCTGATATATTCACTTACATCGAACCAATTTCCTTCACTTAAGAAGAGAGATTAAGTACCATATGACATTTTCTCATAAGAGAATTATATTTTTCTTGCATTGTTCTCCCATTTTGGGAGGCTTCTTTAAATGATTGAGGATCAGAAGCAACTACTCTATAAGCATGAGGGAATGAGTTGTGTTGTGATCTTGTCCTCCTAGTATTTGAAGGATTCCCTACCAATGGTTCTATCGCATCCAATGTCTACTAAGACTATTTAGATCTAGTGGAAGAAGATGTAGAAGGGATATCCTCAACCTCATCTAGCTTATACCTCTATTTGGGTCATGGATGAACATCTTCCAATTCGCTATCATCACTATCACTCTCTTCAATGAATGAGGAAGAAGGAGGAATTGAAGAAGTAAAGCTGAGAAAATTTTCTTCAAAGTGAATACTCCTCTCATAAAAAAAAGTCATGTGTCTCTAGATCCATTGACTTGTAAGCTTTATGAGAGTCTTCATATCAAATAAAGATGCAAGGTTTACTTTGAGGTTCTAATGCCTTGCATTTCTATGGAGGTATTCATGCCCATGCTAGATAGCCAAAGACTTTAAAGTGCTTTATAGAAGGTTTCCTTCCTACCCAATCTTCAAAAGGAGTTACACCATCCAAAGCTTTATGAGGACTTCTATACTAGATGTAGTTAGCACAATTCATTGATTTAGCCCAAAAGACTTGATCAAGAGACTTAGGTAGTAGCATGCAAGTGGTGATCTCCTTAAGAGTTTTGTTCTTCCTTTTGGAAACACCATTTTTCTATGGTGTGTATGGTACTAAATGTTGAAGGTCAATTCTCTCTTGAGTACAAAAGTCTATAAGTCTTAAGTTCATATACTCCCCTCCATTATCTATTCAAAGGACTTTGATGGCTTTCTCTGACTACTTTTCCACTTGAGTCTTGAAGCTAAGAAATCATTCAAACAATTCACTCTTATGAGCCATGAACAATACCCAAGTATAGCAAGAGTAGTCATCAATAAAGCTGAGTGTATAGTTAGACTTTCTAAATGATGGAACTAGAAATAGGCCCACCACATCACTATGAACTAGTTCAAGAACACAGTGTAATCTCTGAGACTTCTCCTTGTAAAATATTTTTTTTAGATGCTTCCCAAGTGTGAAACTAGAACAAACACCATCTAAAAAATAGACTTGAGGTAGACCATGAACCATGTTCTTGTAGCTAAGTTGTTGAAGATATTTGTAGTTGAGATGTCCAAATCCCTCATGCCAAAGTTTTCTCTCGATATTTGAATGCATTAACAAGGCTTGTGCATTAGATTTAGGCACAAAGGAAGAGAAAGTGTAAATCTTAGAATCATTATTAGCTTCAACTATTGCAACCATAGAGTCATCTTTGATGCTTTTCACTACCACTAAATCTGGAAGAAATTCAACCTTATTTCCACCTCCATAGTGAGTGATTTGGTAGATTGAAAGAAGGTTGGATATAATATTAGGAATATAGAGAACATCCTTGAATGCTCTACTTTCCATCTCAACTTCACCTTTTCCTTTAACTTCCACTTTAGTATCATCTCCTAGAAAGATGTGAGATACCTCTAAAGGTGTCAATGAAGAAAAATCTCTCTTTGAAGCACCCATGTGATGTGTAGCACTTGAGTCAATAATCCATTCTCCCTCACTAATAGTGTTTGTGACTAAAGCTTTCCCTTTGGTCTTAGAATTAGAAGATGAAGACCCTTTTTCCTTATAAGCATTAGGCAATGGAACATTGTGTTTCTTCATGATGTTTTTCAATTCATCAATCTACTTGTGATAACACCGATGTTTGTCATGACTAACTCTTTTGCAATAGGCACACTTCTTATTTTCTTGATTATTGTCCCCATTTTTATTGGTATTAGGAGAAGACTTGCCTTATTGTTTATCTGATTGTGGTGGTGAATTTTATGTGTCCCCTTGTTTGTTATCTTTCCACTTCTTCTTTTTGCCCTTGCCTTTTTTTGAACTTTCACCAGTTGAATTTTTAGAGCTCTCATTGTTAGCCACCAATGCCTTAGACTTTGAAGACTTGAGAATCCCCATTGTTATCAACTAAGCTTGTTCATCCTCTAACAACTGAGCATAGTCATAAAGAGTGATTTTCTTATAAGAAGCCCTTAAGGTAGTCTTTGTGGTGTTGAAAGAATAGGAAAATGTGGAGTATTTAGATGGCAACTTATTGTGAATTCGATAAATCAACCTATTATCTTTAATGGGACTACCACAATCATTAAGTTTTGTTCTTAACTCATTCACCTTAATGATAAAATCCTAGATAGAATCAAGCTCTTAGGATCTAGGGAGATAAGCTCATTTTCAATCTTTAGACATCATCCTTAGTCACTTTCCTATATAGGTTTTTGTGGGCATCTCATGTTTCCATGGATGGATTATATTTAATAATCTGATAGAGGATCTTGTCATCAACCCCTAATCTAGTGAGTCTTAGGGATTTTTTATCTATTTCCCAAGCACAAATTTTAATTTGAGATACTTGTTCACCTGTTGGTTTAGAAAAAGAGCCATCTACATATTAAGAAACTTCATTCATCAATTCATACCAGTTTTTAACTAACCATGTGGCATAGTTATGTGGTGTTAATTTTGGAACCTTAAGATTTTGCATAATGCATAGAAAGAAAGATAACAATAGGAAAAGAGGAATACAACACAAAGAGACACCCCCCCTCCCCCTTTCACTCAATCAAAAAACCCCCCAAAATGAATGATTTTGGAACTTTATACTTAGTGCATTTACAATAGCCATTTACCAATTTAGGCCTCAGTGGACTTCTAATTTTTCTATTTACAACCTCTTCTTGGAGCCCAAATCTTGTACTCAGCAATATAGCTTAGATATACAATAGTTTTGAAGTTTTCTCAAAGCAATATAATGCAAAAAATGACCTATTTCTAAAAGTGGCATTTCTATCCACAAAAGCCTATAATCTAATTATAGATCTAGAAAGTAGATGAAAAATTTATACACTTTCAAAAAAATGGAACCTCAAAATGTGTCCAGATGAGCCTATACAGAACATTTTAAGTTGCAAAATATAGGATTAGATAGATATAATCACCAAAAACTAAATTTTCTAACAGATCCATGCACCAAAACCAAAAAATAATAGCACAACTAAAAAATTTGGGAAATTCTAGCCAAAATCAAAAAATATTACACCTAATTTGGAGTCTAGATGACTGAGATATGGCCTCCTGAATTTAGACTATCAAATCAAAACTACATATGATGAGGGGTCTACCCTAATGACATCATAAAACTATGAGGTTAAATTTGACATCGAAATGGCCATCACAGTAGTGCAATTTGGCCTACTTATGAGAGTCAAATGATCATCAATTTTAAGCTTGTGAAATGGTGACATCAGCAAAAAATCACCTCTAGCTTATGTGGTACTATAGATGGTGTTGATTGTGTAGGATGATATGTCAAATTGCTAAAATGGATGCTAACATTGGTAGTAGACATGGCATTGTTGATGTGTCAGTACGAGTAGATGTCTTGTCTCCATGGGTGGGTGATGTAGCTCTAACTAGGATCAAACTTGTTATGGTGTGGTGTTGCCAACCCTGTAGAGGTTGCTAGATAATCATTGCTAGTAGATGGTTGTTAGTGGTTGTAATGGCAAAGGTGCTACTGGAAAAAGTGGCTATGATGGTGGAGGAAGTCAATAATGGTCAAAGGTATTCAAGGGTTGGGAAATGTTGAAGTTTGTCAGTGCAAGGTTGGCATTGTCGCTAGTGAGAGAAAAAACATCAAGAAGTGTAGTAGGGTGGGTGTGGGACTTTAGTCCCACATTCACCACATGGTGAAAATTTTATATGTTTAAAAAAAAAAAAGCCCTTCACAATTGAAGTGGCTAAGAAGCCATTGGTATTTTGAATGTCATCTAGATTTGGATGATGCCAGTTATTGTTTGAATGTCAATCTGCTAGTATATTCTGCTAATTTAGTGGAAGATATTGGATCTATAGAGGAATCTTCTAGTGATGGGTTGTCAAGATTTGACTACTCAATTTTCCTATGATAAATGCTCCTCTATAGGCCTAACGGCCTAAAATTTTTGGAAAAAAATAATTGCAAATCCAAAAAAATGCAAAGATGAAAATAAAAATTACAGATCTAAAAACTAAATGCACAAATCATAAAAGATCATACCAATTCTACAAATTGAGCCTTCGAGTTCCGGTTTGCAAAAAACATTTGCCTCAAATTTGATTATGCCCTAGGGTAGGAAAATTCATAGTCAAAATTTATCTAATTGATGCTTCAGATGTAAAGGTGAGGTCTACTTTGTCTCTAGATGCTCCCAATAGCTATAGATACTATGGATCTAAATTATGGTCCTCCGAGAGGTGAACCAAAAATGGTCTCCAATGGCTATGAAATAAAGCTCTTTCAGCTCTGATACCATGTAAGAATTTTTCTAGGGCAAAATGACACCAAGATCAAGAAGCTCAAGAAATTAGCACAATATGGACCAACAATGTATGATCATAATAACAATATGAAAAATGAATAATTGATGAATACACACTATAAGTGCATGTATATGAAGGCCTCTAGAATGATTAGGAGTTAGCAAAGTGATAAGCCTCACAACTAAGCACATGCCCACCAAGAGTGGATTATCCTCCATTGAGCATAGGAGTTTGTGCGATGATGAGAGGATAAGCTTACATAGGTGTATCTCATAAAAAGATGTTATAGACACCATGTGCTCAATTAGAGTGTGAAAAATTGTGTTGTCTACATGACAACTTAGTTGAATATGTAAACTCTTGTGCTATCAACAAGACAACTCATATGACTATGCATACTCTTAGGTGTCTACATGAAAAATAATATAATAATGCATTAACCTAAGTAAACTTAAGTAAAGTGTAATAATAATTAATTATTTACACTAACATGGTTTTTAAGGCACAACACTTGGTGAAGGTTTTTTAAATGGGGTTGCAAATAGGGTGGGTTTAACTAGGGAGGAAATTTCATGGTGAAGCACACTCAAGATGGAATATTACTGGGATGGTGACCTCCCAAGAAGTCTTGATGCTTCACATTTGTTGGTTGAACCAACTCCTCTTGCAACACTTACCATGTAAAATACCTCCTAATTATCAATTGATGAACTTAAGTATAATTCTAATGAATGGCTTATAAGGCACAACACTTGGTGAAGGTCTTTTAAATGGGGTTGCAAGAAGAGTGGGTTTAACCAGGGAGCAAGGAAACTTTGTAGTGAAGTGTGCTCAAGTAGGACTAGTAATGGGATGTGTGGCATCTCGAGAAGTCCCAGTGATTTACCTCTATGATCATCACCTAGATCCAATGAGTTATAGTGTTTCATTTATTATCATTAGAGAAGGATTATTGTAAATCACTACTCATGAAATAAGGGTCATTGAGTTTGACTCAAAAACTACACAATTAAATCATGATAGCAATATCACAATTTGAATTTTTGTGGAAAATACCTCTACTTATTAATTGATGAGCTTAAGGGTCTTTATAATTAATTGTTCATAAGGCATAGCACTAGGTGAAGGTTTGGGAAATGGGATTGCAAGAAGAGTGGGTTTAACTAGGGAGGAAACTCCATAGTTAAGTGGGCACAAGTTGGAGTAGTACTCAGATGGGTGACCTCCTATGAAGTCCCAGTGCTTTACCTCTATGAGAAACACCTAGATCCAATGAGTGTCGAGTGTTCCATTTATTCTCATGAGAGATGGACTCATGTGAATCACTACTCATGAAATATGGGTCATTATTTTTTACTCAAATATTACACAATTAGATCTTGATAGAGATATCACAATTTTTTGTTCTTATTATGATGAACTCACTTATAGCCATGTACACTTCAGCCACCAAAATGTTAAGAGAAAATATAAAGCCTTATTGATCATGCAAATGTTTCAATCTTAAATACCTCACATGAAAGTGGGGATAAAATCCATTCCTTATAAGCATAGAATTAAAAGTAGTTATTTCTTTTTGGCTGAAATTTAGTAGACAAAAGTGAACCAAATGGTAGGAAGAAGGATTTCTCTACAAATATATATTGTAGAAATAAACTATGTGCTCTTTTTTAATTATTAATTTTAAATTCATATGAAAGAATGAATTCTATTAGAGAATCTTAGAGGGTGTCAAATTCATAGGAATGTATTTTTATATTGAGAATTTTTTTGAAAAAATTATATGAAGTTTTTTGGGTTTTTTTATAGTTATTATAGTATTTTAATAACTAGAAAAGAATGATAACTTGTTTTATCTCTAATATTAAATTAAATTAAATTGTAAGATTATTTTTTCTTATCTTTATTACTATATGTTTCTTTTTATTTGTTGCATTCAAATCGAAATATTATCATTACAAAAATCAAATTAGTATAACAAGGATTTTTATATATAATAACTATCCTATTTAATTTTTGTCATGTTGATGAAAAGGGATAGTAATAGCTAAAGTGTGTTGAAAATAGATTGAAGAAGACTATTAAAGAGGGAATTTTTTGAGAACAGATTGATACAAGTATGCTCAATATGCTTCAATTATTGTTTTGTCACTAATGTCAAACCTATTATATGCTGGTAAGATAACTACTTATATGATTTAAGTACTATCACTTATTTGATTGATGAAGAGGATTTGATCAAAAGATATAATAATAGCAACTAGAGGAAAGGTTGAGTTATGATTATTTAAAGGAGTACAAGAATCAATTAAAATAGTGATAACATGATACATTGATAATCTACTTAAGGTTACAAAGGTTGATTACACTAAGAAAGTTTAGAAGAACAAGTTACACAAAGTTTGTCTACCAAGCTTGACCGAGTGGATAGTAGGTATTGAGCAAAGTCAGTACAAGCCAAGAAGAAAATTAGTTGGAACTGAGTAAAAGTTTATTCTAGTGTATGCCAAGAAAAATAGTAGATGTCAAGTAGATTTTAGTTGATGTTGAGCACTAGTAAAGTTTAGTTCATGCCCAGTGATTTTATAGAGGATGTCGAGCAACACAGTATGTATCAAGCATCAAAAGCTAGATAATGTTGAGTGGCTGAATTATTTAAAAGATTGTGAATTTGATGGATCTAAGCTGAAAACTTTGTTTTCTTGGAATGTGTGAACCAAGTGGAAGATAAGGTTGATGATCTAGTGGTACAAAATTCAAGGTAAATCATTTTTAGGTGAATTCAAAGAGAATTCAAGGAGAAGTTTTGAGAATAGATACGAAATGAGAGGTAGATTCATTGTATCCTACCTAACTTGTCCTAATCCTAAATTGGATTATGGAGAATGAGCAAAAAAAAATCTTAATTTCCTATTTATAGGAATGGCTAGTTAGAAGCAAAGGTTGTTATGTGTGAAAATCTAAGAAAGAAAAGGAGTCAAGGGTTTTGCTTCATGAAGTGACCTAAGATAAGAGTTAGCATTGGCATGTTAAGAAAGAAGGCTTAAGGGTATGAATGCTTGAAGGGTGAACAAGATATCAGAGCTGAAATGTGTGAAGGCCAAGTAGAATGGAAGACTAGAATAGAAATCTATAATCTACAAATGGAGTTGTAAGTTGTTATCATATCAAGACTAATTGTTACTCTCTAATAATTATATCAGCCTAGGGTAAATCCTTTGGATTAAGGTTGACCTAATAGTCATTTGTAAATCCTTTAACCAAGTGACATTCCAAGTGAATGGTCTAAAGTCCTCTAAAATGGCTCACTCCTAATAGTGTGATTGAAATCCTTGGTCACATTTAACAGTGTGTATTGTAACCTTTAGTAGGGTTGGCCTCTCACAGGGCATCACTTCAGAAGAGTGAAAAAGAGTAGCATGTTACTGGTGGTTTTTTCCAAATTGGATTTTCACATAAATCATTGTGTCAAGTGTGTTGATGAATCTGTTATGTTTCATGTTTATATTTTTGCAAGTTGATTTAACAGTAACCTACAACTTTTAACTGATTGCATAATCTTATGGATGCATGCATGAAGATAAATGATTTATGGGTTCACTAAGCTATGAAAAGTTTTATTTATACATCTAGACCTTCAATAACTCATTCACCCTCTCTCTCAATTATTATAAAAGTATATCAATAGTTGGTATCAAAGCCATCTTCTTAAGATGACTAGTTTGAAGGTACTAGAAGCACAAAGATCAAGATGTTAAAAAGAGAAGTACACAAGCTTAATAGAGATAATTTTATTGCATAATAAAGTTTAATGAAGCTACACCTTGGAGAACTTGGAGCTCATGGAAAATCTACCATTTTCACTAAGCATGTTGATCTTATTGGAGCCCCAATAGTTGAGGATATGAAAAAGAAGAAAGAAAATGATCGGGCAATGTTGGAGATTACCTCTACCCTAAGTTATGCCCATTTTGATGATATCAAAGGTCTTGAAAATACAAAGAAAATGGGAGATTCCTTTGCTGCCATCTATGGAGGAGACACCAAGGTTCTAAGATCCAATGCTAAAGGTCTCAGAGGTAAGTTTGATGATATTAGAATGGAAGAAGGTGAAACTATTGCTCAATATTTTGCAAGGATTAAAGAAGTTGTCAATGCAATAAGAGGAGCTAATGGTAAAAAAAATGATGATACTGAACTGCCTCACAATAGGTGTTCCATAGTCATGTGCTAGGCCTAGCTTAGGAATAATCTATTCAAGCTAAGGACTTACTTTCCCCTACCATGAGGTGCATTTAGATTGTCAACCCAAGGATGTATACTTGAAATAGTCGGCACAATATGTGCACTAGGTACCTTGATGAGTCATTATTCTTATGCTGCACGAAAGTAAAAATGCAAAGGAAGGAAACTACACTACTATTGTGGAAAGGAAACTAATGAATCTATGAATGTTGAAAACACAATGACAAGATAATAGAGATTCCATCTTGACTCATCCACTAGACTGTTCTCGCAGATGCTGCAGGAATGTTCATGAAGTGTGATGCTACAGGAAGGAATTAACTAGCTACGTCTTACTTAAAATACTGCTAATGCTAGTAAAATAAATCTATTCTATCCTAATCTAATCCACCTTCCAAGTGGGCCCCCTTGGTTGGCTTCTCTAATCTACCAACATAGGATAGAAGCTAAAGAGAACTAATTCATTTCATTAATCAGTCATTACATGATTCAGAATTGTACAACACAACTGCAATAAACTGTGAATCAGTGTTCTTTCTTACTCGATAAAACTTATCAAAAACCAAAAACTAAAAACTTCACACACAGGAGTCGATCCTGACATATATAGGGAATCTACTCTTTATTACATAACAGAAAAGTAACTATCCTAAGTTAAGTCCGCAGGAGAGAATATAGGAGAACAACTGAAAGAAGAAAGGAAGGATAATAGAATTGAGGAGGGAGCAATGAAGTCTCAGCATCTGCTTGTTGCAACGTAAATGCAGAGAAGGTAATGGCTCATAAAATCTCCTCCTTATTCGCTATCATGTTTCCTAGAGTGGTTATAACTTCCTTTTTGTGGTTGTTCCTTGATGCTCGTTTCTCCTTGAATGCTGTCGAAAACCAACTTTTGGATTCTTTTGCTCATCCTTTAATCCTTATCATTAGGTTAGTTATGATATAAGACATATTTGCAAATAAACATCCATCAAACTAAATTCAAGCATAAGAATGCACATTTGGATATTTATATGAAATATTGCATATTAGATATAATTTAGGCAAAAGATGACATAGTTTTTCTACCCCATAAATCATCAAAGGTTTATCAAACATAGGCTTATAAGTGTTAAAACAAAGATAAATGGAGTATCACAAAGTATCTTAAACATAAAAAAAATAAAGGAATTTTCTAGACTCATCATCTGACCCCTACTAAACTAATGCTTGTCCTCAAGCATTACACTTCTTTGTCAAAGATCTGAGCTCCCCAACTTCTATCTTTCCCTTTTTGTTGCTCTTGAAGGTGTAATAGAATCCTCTAGTCCTTTCCCATACTTCTCACCTATGGTCTTCTTGTAACTTATCAATTTTGTCAACATCAATATCATATAGGGGCCATAAAAGCATTGGAGGTTGCATGGTTAAAGGACACCATAGCTCTGGCCTTAGTTTCTTTCCCAATTCTAAATATTTTGGACCTCTTTATAGTGCTGCTTCCAAATTAATAGGACTGTGCAGCTCTGATTTCTTGAGAGAATCAAGTAATCGTTCCCATCTACCTCTTACTCTGGTCATAGATCTCTGGAATGCAAAGTAGGGAAAGTTTTCATATTCAGCATACACTTTGGCTCTAGCAGCAAATACCTTCTTTCTAAATTTTGGATTACTCTTCCCATAGGTTAATGTAAACCTGTCTCAAAGCATTTCTTCTAGTTGTTTGCTTTCTGCCCTCAAGGGTAAAGGTTTTGTTCTCTCCTCATCTCTGTAATTAACTAGTTGTCTGTCATAATTTGCCTCATTAGACATCCATGACATTAAAGCTTTCAAATGCACATCTCCTATATAGAGAAAAGGATTCCACTCAATTTCTGGAGGAATGAAAAAATTATGAATATACAACTCACACGATAGATTTTTTTGCCATGGTGGTAAGGTTTGATATAGCCCATAAGAATCTTGTGCGGTTTTGAATTATGTATTTACATTTTTGAGGTTTAACATCAACTGAAACAAAAGATATTATTCTTCCAAACAAAAAGCATATACTCGAGGAGGTGGTCTGCAAGCAAGAGCTTGATCAGCTAATTTAAGTGCATATTTCATGCATTGTTTCTATCTTTCTAGTTGTTCTTTCAATTCTTCAATCTCCTCATTTTGTGATGTTATAATCTTGCTCATTCTTTTCTTCTCCTCTTTCCATAATGCTTCAGCAAATAAATGCTGTCCATATAATAGGAAAAGGAGTTTTTGCAAGGTTATGACACTATTATCCTCTTCATAATCCTTTTTCTTTTTCCGTTCCTGCCATAGATGTTCCACCAAACTATTGATCCATGTTGACTTATATGGGACTAAGGCAATATTTGAATCATGACATTCAGGAACTACTTCATTCTCATGGCTTGAAACACCTGGTAAATCCATTAAGGTTTCATTAATTTCTTGCTCACATGCTGCAAGAGGATTACCAGAAGCTTCTGTCATCTTAGTGTGAAGGGGAGAATGGTTAGAAATTATCTGCATAGGAGACTCTGGAGTAGGTTTTTTAGACAATATAGAATTTTTAAAAATTTTCCCTCTCATTCTAAGGCTTCTCTGCAAAGGAGTCTCTTCTTGTACTACTATCTTTTGCCTACTTTTCTGTTTTGGTATCACTGTTGTAGGATTAGTTGCTGCAGGAACCTTCTTTGTTTTCTTCTGTTGCTTAATTACAGGACTAGGTTTTTGTTGAGCAGTGGTTTCTACTGCTGACTTAAGGATGTCCTGTTCAGGTGGAGGCACATTCTCTTGAGTGGAAGCAAATTTTGGTTCAATCCCTTGTTCATTTTCTATTTCAACTCCCTCAATATTTTGTTGTGCAGGCTCACTACTAGGAACTACGTTTTCCTCACCCTGTCATTCACTAGGGTCAACTTGGGGTTGTAGGGTTTTAAATTTCACAAAGTCATCCCATGTCAAAGGGGATACATCCCTAAGAGACCTTTCTATTAACAACTTAATCAAGGCATGGTGAATGACAGAATTATCTTTCCCTTTTTGAGTCTCTTTCGCACTAATACAAAGCATATTATACATAAAATTTGGAAGATTCATGGCAATATTGTGCCTTATACAACTAAGAAACTTAAAATGGTGTGCATGTAAGTGAGAAAATCTTCCTTCACAAGTAAAATACCTGATGACATGCATTTCTAGGTTAGGGTATGGAGGCGGCAAAGACAATCTCTTGCACCCCTGCTTTGTAACATCCAATGGAGGGTCATGTGGGGTAGTGAACTGGGCCCTTGCTGACCTAGCATCATGTGAGCTCAGATAATGCTCTCCAACAAGAGGTAACCCTATTACTTCTACAATTCATTCTTTTGTTGCAGTTACTGTCAAACCCCACACAGAAGCTTCACCTTCATCAAATGTCCTGGTGAATTCTACAACTACTTCTTCATCATATGCTGTTAAATTCAAACAATAACCTAACCACCCACATGCATTGAATCTTCTTACTACTTCTACATTAGAGAGCAATAAAATATGCTCAATCAGCTCTTTTCTCTGTAAACCTCCTCCAATTTCTTGGTACTTCTTCTGCTACTCTGTTTCCCTCTCCCATTCTAAATGCAAACTTTAAAACTCTACGTTATTTCTCAGACACTTCACCGCTTCTTTTTGGGAACATTAATTTCCATAACCAATTGTTATGTGCCATAATTAAACTTTAGGTAAAAGTAAATCATGAATTTGCATGGAAATTGTCTGGAAACATGGTTCAAATGCCAATTTTTTTTTAAATAGGTCACATCATGGCTTAGCGCAAAAAATATGGCATGAACAAGGAAAAATTCATTCAGAAAGTGGGAGTACAAAACTTGACATGGCATACTTATGGAAAAATTTTCTCATTAATAAAGAGTAATGCCAAGATTTTAGAAAATCATCACAGTTAATCAGGCATTTCATTGGATAGTACAACACTCCCTTGCCCCCTGCTAATTTTATGACAAGTGTCCTCACTTATCAGACTAGTATGGGTGAGGGACTGGAATATGCCGTAATTATAGAGACTATGCAGTATTATATATAATTAACAAAATCTACAAACTTATAAATGAATAATAGTTTGAAAATGTTTATACCTGCCAAGTGGATTGTCACATGCTCTAAAAAAAAGGTGGCAGAAATAATGTAAATGACAGCATCCATCAGCATGTGCAAATTTGATTGAAAACACAAAAACTTAAGTATGTAGAAAGTGAGTGGATGGAAGATTAAAAAATGGAGTGAGGTGGGTGGATGAAAGATTAAGATATGAATGGAAAGAAATATCAAGAAAAGAAAATGGACTTTACGCAAACATAAAGTTATTATTATGGACATGCAAATTAGAATTAATGTTGAAGAGGAGCAGGTGAAAAGTTTTCACCTTCTGCTACAGGAAGAGATGCTTGAGTTGTTGTTGGATCTGGTTGTTCAAACTATTGCATGAATTCAGCTTTTGTTTGAGGCTATTTGTAAAGCTTAGGTCAATGATCGTTGATCAACATTTTTAAAGGCACATCATCAATTGTGGTTAGTTGAACTATTCCATTGTCAAAGACATAGATGATTTGATATGGTCCTAACCATTGCATCTGCAGCTTCTCTGGCATATCCTTAAAGCGAGAATCATAAAATAATGCCCAGTCACCAGCTTTGAACTATTTGTTGAGGATATGAGAATCATGCCAATGTTTTCTCTATTTTTGCACTAGTTTAGTGTGTTCTAAAGTGGTCTTGCACATTTCATCCAAAGAATTAGAATGCAGGAGGCATTCTCTTTGTGCTGCAGGAAGATCAATATCTAATGTCAAGTCTATTCTTAAAGTCTTGTGCTCAAATTCAATTGGAAGCATTGCCACTTTCCCATACAAAAGCTCAAATGGTGTGAATCTGGTAGTGGTTTTTCAAGTTATTCTATAAGCCCAAACAACTTCTTGTAACTGGCTAGTCCAATCCCAACAATGCAAATGGACTATTTTAGTTAGAATATTTTCCAGCTCATGGTTGGTAACTTCTGCTTGTCCATTGGCTCGTGGATGATAAAGACTGGATTTGTGATGCCTGATGTTATACTATTTCATCAATTCTGAAATCAGGTTGGAAGTAAACTATGTGCCTTGATCAGTAACCAATTCTTTGGGAACTCCATAGCATGTAAAAATCTCTTCATATAGGAATTTGGCAACTTTTTCATCATGGGCATGCTTCATAGCCTTAACCTCAACCCATTTGGTTAAGTAGTCAGTACAAACTAGAATATAAGACTTCCCATTAGATGGAGGATCAATAGGATTGATAAAGTCCATTCCCCATTTGTCAAATGGTGTTAACACCACTTGAGGATTCAGAGGCATTTCATCTGTTTTGGTTGGGCGACCCATTCTTTAGCATTGGTCACACTTCCTTGTATAATTGATTGCATCTTTATGAAGGGTAGGCCAATAGTAACCAATGGCTAAGATTTTGAAAGCTATTCTTTTGGCTGCAAAATGTCTTCTATAGGGCTCATTATGACATGCATGCAAAATATCATATGTCTCATCTTCTCTTACACATCTGCGCATAATTTGATCAGGTCCAGTATAGAACAGAAAATTATCTATCCATGAGAAATGGAAGCTTTTTTGTATGAGCAGCTTTCTCTCCTTAGAAGAAAAATGTGCTAGTGTCTTATTAGCTGCAATGTAGTTAGCAGTATCTGCATACCATGGAACTTTAACAACAATATGAAACAAATGTTCATCTAGAAAAAAATCATCATCTTCTAGAGTAGTGTCAGTATCATGATGATTGATTCTTGACAAATAATCACCTATGACATTTGTTTTTCCAAGCTTATCCACTATGGTTATGTCAAATTTTTGTAGCAATAGTAACCATCTTGCTAACCTACCAGTTATAGCAGGTTTGTTCATGAGATATTTGATTGCTGCATGATCAGTATGAACATAGATAGGATAACTTGTGATGTAATGTCAAAATTTATTTAGAGCATAGACTACTGCTAAAAATTCTTTTTTAGTCACTATGTAATTTAGTTCTAGACCATGAAGACTCTTACTGATATAATAAATGGCATTCTCAAGATTTGAGTGTTTCTATGCTAAAACTACACCTATGGCATAATTAGAAGCATATGTATATATGTGAAAAGGTAGGTTCCAATCAGGGCCTTGTAAAATTGGGGCTGTGGTTAAAAGTTACTTAAGTTGCAGGAAAGCTTTATCACACTCAGGTGTCCAATTGAATTCAGCTTCTTTTGTGAGCAACTTGTACAAGGGACTGGCTATTTTATTGAAGTCTTTTATAAAATGCCTGTAATATCTAGCATGTCCCAGAAAAGATCTGATATCTTTTAATTTAGTGGGTATGGGTAATGTTTGAATTACCTCAATTTTAGCTGGGTCTACTTGTATACCTGTAGTAGATATGAAATGACTGAGTACCACACCCTTTTGCATGAGCATGAAACACTTTTCACTATTTAGTGCCAAATTATGTTCTTGACATCTTACCAAAACTTTTTCAAGATTTATCATTGCTTCTTCAAAAGTAACTCCAAATGCTGTAAAGTCATCCATATAGATTTCCATACAATCATGTGATATATCAGCAAAAATACTAATTGCAGCCTATTGAAACATTACAGGAGCGTTACAAAGATCAAATGGTAAAACAGAGTATGTAAAAGTACCCCATGGATAGGTAAATGTAGTTTTGTCTTGGTTTTCAGGAGCAATACTAATTTGATTATAGCTACTATATCCATCTAAAAAGGAGAAGGACTTCTTTCCAGCTAGTGTATCCAAAACTTGATCTATGAAGGGTAAAGGAAAATGATCCTTTTTAGTAGCCTTATTCAACTCCCTATAATCTACACAAATTCTCCATTTTCCTCCTTTCTTAGGTACTATAACCAGTGGTGATGCCCATTTACTATCAGATATCAGATAGATAAAGCCAACATCAAGCAATTTCTACAATTCTATTTTGACTATTTCTCTAAGGCTTGGATTTATCCTCCTCTGAGGTTGACGAAGTGGTAGACAACCTTCATTAATGTATATCCTATGGGTATACAGTGTAGGGCTTAATCCTTTCATATCACCATAATCCCAAGCAAAAGCCTTCTCATGCTTCTAAACCAATTCTTTTAATTGTTCCATCTGTACAGATGTCAATTGGGGGTTAACATGCAGTTTATGGCCTTTACTCAGTTCAACGGGAATAGTGGATTCTATCATAGCAATTTTAGAGATTGGGCTTCCTTTTAATTCACAAGAAAGTAGTGAACAAAGATTTTTAGGTTCCTTAAGTAAAGTACAACTTGTATCACACTCCTCATATGTAATCAATTCTAATACAGAGCTTTCAGGAACATCTTTTGCTACCACACAAGTGTTGGTAAGGATGCTCTGGATTACTGAATCTTCTTTTTGCAACTTTAGAAAAGATTGCCTATGTAATATCATAAGTTGTACTATGGAATTTATCTCTTCTTCTTCATCTCCTAAATCTAGCCAAAAAGATGTACTCAAATCTGGTAATGGTTGTTCAGGAGGATATAGATCAAATTGCTTGGTTGCTTGGCCATTTGATATGGTCATATTCCCTTATCTACAATTTATGTTTGCATCATTTGTGGCCAACCATGGTCTACCTAGAATGATAGGATAGCCAGATAGGTTTACTTTAGGGGACAAAATCATGAAGTCCGCAGGATATTCTAGGGAATCTAAGGTCACAACAATATTTTCTATCATTCCATCAAGAATGATAGTGGAACTATCTGCAAGCTGTATAATAGTTGGTGTGGGCCTTAATCCTTCTATTTGTAACTTCTTCATGGTTTCTTTAGTCATCACATTTATAGCAGCTCCCAAATCTATTAAGGCATTTTTAACAAATTGACCATTTATGCTGACACTTACTATTGGACTTCCTAGGTCAGAATATTTTGGTGAAATCACTCTTCCTAACATGATATCAGCTAAGTGTCCAACAACATGAACTGTGGTAGGATCCTTCTTCTTCCTTCCAGGTTTCTTTAGACAAGCTTCCCTTATAGCTTTTCCATAAGTAGGAATGTCCTTAATAGCTTGAAACAAAGGTACTTGGACATGCATATTCTTCAACTGATTAACAATGTCAAAGGGTTGTTCCTTGCTTTGTTTAGGTTCCTTTTGTATTAGTTGGTCTAAAAAAGGAGGTTATACTACTGGTTGAACTGATATTGGTATGGTAACATTAGTTGGGTCAACAGGTTCATCAACCAAAGGTTCTGATGCTGCAGGAGAGTCTAATACTTTAGTTATAAGAGGTGGCTTTGGTGTTGGTAAGGTCCTTCCAAATCTCAAATGTATATCTGCGATATCTACGGCATAAGCAGGGTACTGCTGGGTATCAACACTATACATGGGCTACTGTGGTTTGCTATTTGGATTTGGCTAAGGCTATGCAGGTAGCTGCGGTTGCTTTTGAGATCCACTACTTGCAGGTGGTGGCATTAAAGCAGGTTGTTAAGTTGGAGGCGGTAATTGTGGAGCACTATTATTTTGGTTAGGCCATTGTTAAGATCCCTTCCATTGGTTTGGAGATTGCCAATTCCATTTTTTTGGAGATTGCCAATTCCCTTGGGGTGGTTGCCATTGGTTTTGCTAGTTCTAGGACCATTGGTTATTCAGCTGGTTAGGCCAAGGTTGTTGGAAATTTTGAGACCATTGAGACTATTGTAGGTTATTTTGCCTAGCATTATTCAAATTGGGTTGGTTTTGTGCAGGACCTTGGGTATTACAGTTTTGCCATTGATTACCATATGAATTTGAATTTTGCAAGGGGTCTTGAGGCATACCTTGATGTTGAGCCCATGGTCGGCATTGAGAAACAAAGAATACTTGCTCATCATCCCCATCTATCTTTACATATTTAGTTGGAAGATGCTGCTTCTCCATGCTTGCAACCAATTTATAGTGGCAATCCTTCTTTTGCTTTGGCAAGGAGGATAGTACTCAGCTAGTTGTAGCTCAGCCTCTTCTTGCTTCTTCTTTGCAGTCATTGTATCGAACTATGTAGCGACAACATTACTGATGTCTTGTTTGAAATCTAACAACAAATTGGATATTTCAAGTTTTGAAATGCCTTGACTAATTCCTTTTGTAACCATAGAATGAGGTCCTCGACCTTTCTTCATGGTTGACCTTGAGTAGTTCTGACATATCTTTTTAAGGTCATCCCATCGAGCTTGATATACATCTCCACCGCCCATCAGGTCCAATGCTTCCAAACAGTCTTCATTGACTCCTCTTAGAAAGACTAGTTTTTGGAATCTTCAGACAATGTGTGCTAAGGATTCTTTTGTAGTGTATATAAAAATTGAGAAACATAGTCTTCTAATGTCTCTTCCTCCTTCTGTGATATCCTAAAGATATCATCTCCTCTTGTACCATATGCTTTGCAATATTCTTTATATTTTTCCAAAAACAAGGCTTGCATTTCATCCCAATTCACAGCTGCATTGGCTCCTAAGCCCATGAACCATCATAAAGCTAATTCTTTTAATGTGGCTAGAAATAATTTAAGCTTATGGGCATCAGTTTTGTATTCAAAACTATGATAAAGGATGTCAAACTCAAACAAAAAGGTATCAGGGTCTTTAGTTGCATGGTCATAGAACTTCAGAAGAGTAGTGGGAGGTATATTCTTGAGATTGGCATTGGTTATGAGACTTGGAAGTGGAAATGAAAAAGTGGGTTGTGCCATGACTGGTGGGACTAGATTATGAGGTTGCTACTGAAAAGGAATGTTAGGCACTGGATGATTAACAACTGGTGGATTCGGGGTAGTGTTATCAAGAAGACTGGTCAATATTTCAGTGAAAGGTCGGAGACCAGATATATCTAGGGATTCAGCTCTTGATGATGATACTATGGGGAAAATAGGACTTGTGTCTTCAAAGGGAAACTCAACTTCTTCATTCAAATTAACAGATCCTTGTGGAAGAAATCTGCCATATTCATCTCATCATCTTCCTCTTTGATGCATGCAACTAAAATTTTCACACTGGTAAAAAGAACTTAATCTAAAAACTATGACTCAAAAATGCTCCTAGCTTGACGCCATCCTCGGCAATGGCGCCAAAAATGAACCGCCTCACAATAGGTGTTCCATAGTCATGCGCTAGGCTTGGCTTAGGAATAATCTATTCAAGCTAAGGACTACTTTTTCCCTACCATGAGGTGCATTTGGATTGTCAACCCAAGGACGTATACTTGAAATGGTCGACACAGTATGTGCACTAGGTACCTTAATGAGTCATTATGCTTATGCTGTAGGAAAGTAAAAATGCAAAGGAAGGAAACTACACTACTATTGTAGAAAGGAAACTACTGAATCTATGAATGTTGAAAACATAATGACAAGATAATAGAGATTCCATCTTGACTCATCCACTAGACTGTTCTCGCAGATTCTGCAGGAACGTTCATGAAGTGTGATGCTACAGGAAGGAATTAACTAGCTACGTCTTACTTAAAATACTACTAATTCTAGTAAAATAAATCTATTCTATCCTAATCTAATCCACCTTCCAAGTGGGCCCCCTTGGTTGGCTTCTAATCTACCAACGCAGTATAGAAGCTAAAGAGAACTAATTCATTTCATTAATCAGTCATTACATGATTCAGAATTGTACAACACAACTGCAACAAATTGTGAATCAGTGTTCTTTCTTACTCGATAAAACTTATCAAAAAACAAAAACTAAAAACTTCACACATAGGAGTCAATCCCGACATATATAGGGAATCTACTCTTTATTACATAATAGAAAAGTAACTATCATAAGTTAAGTCCGCAGGAGAGAATATAGGAGAACAACTAAAAGCAGAAAGGAAGGATAATGGAATTGACAAGGGAGCAATGAAGTCTCAGCATCTACTTGTTACAACATAAATGTAGAGAAGGTAATGGCTTGTAAAAGCTCCTCCTTATTCGCTACCATGTTTCCTGGAGTGGCTATAACTTCATTTTCGTGGTTGTTCCTTGATGCTCGTTTCTCCTTGAATGTTGTCGGCAACCACCTTATCATTAGGTTAGTTATGATATAATAAATATTTGCAAATAAACATCCATCAAACTAAATTCAAGCATAAGAATGCACATTTGGATATTTATATGAAATACTACATATTAGATATAATTTAGGCAAAAGATGACATAGTTTTTCTACCCCATAAATCATCAAAGGTTTATCAAACATAGGCTTATAAGTGTTAAAACAAAGATAAACGGAGTATCACAAAGTATCTTAAACATAAAAAAATAAAGGTATTTTCTAGACTCAATAGATACTATACTAAGAAAATTTTTAAGAACACTATTTCCCATATATGTTATTAGAGTTTCTGCAATTCAAGAACTAAGATGTATACTAGGGAATGATCTACCACTTAAAGGTTTAGTAGGTAGACTTGCTACTTTTGAGCTATCTAAATTTGATAATTAAAAACTTGAGAATATGGAATCTACTTTCAAAGCTAAGGTGTCACTGAAGGAACCTGATGAGAAGAAGAAGAAGAAGAAGAAAAAGATAAAATATGTGTCCAGTGATAGTGATACAAATGAGGAGGATGTAGAATAGTTTGAAGCATTACTGGCAAGAAGATTCACAAAGGTAAAGTCAAGTTCAAAGGTAAATTACCTATCATTTTTTTTCAATTGCAATGAGGTTGGTCATATTGCTGCTAGATGTCAAGAGAAGAAGAAGTATAAAGATGGTGACAAATACAAAAGTAGGAGAGATGAACACAACAAGGATTACAATGACAAAGGTAGAAATTCATGCTAATTGCTAAAGAGGAAACAAAAAATGAAGTGGTGTATGTTGTAATGAAGGGAAAATCTGATGAAGATGAGGAAACTGCACTTGTGACTTAGGATAATTGATAGTGGGTGTTCACATCACATGATTGGAGATAAAAGTAAGTTCATTACCCTAAATTGTTATGATGGAAATAGTGTAATATTTGGTAATGATGCACCATGTTTGATAAAAGAAAAAGGTTCTATCACACTCATAGATAAGATTTTATGTGAAAATGCTTACTATATTGAAGGTTTTAACTATAATCTTTCCATTGTGTCACAACTAAATAATTTGGGATGTAAGGTTGAGTTTGAAAACAAGGATGCTAAGATTTATGACACATATGGAAAATGTTAAAATATTCAAGATAAGATAGGTTACTAAGAGGGGAGGGGTGAATCAGTAACCTTAAAACTTTAGAACATTTCAGTACTTTAACCATATATACTATTCACCATTCATTCATCTAATCTACTACATAAATGAGAGATCAAACATTCATAACACATGTACATGGTGATTTGGTGACCTAGAAACCTTCCAAATAGAAAGTAAAACTAGGGTGGGGATGATACCCACAAAACTTCATTATTGCAGTATGAAGTTGGCCTGTTAAGGCTTACATTGACCACTTCTGGTGATCTACCCTATTAGGAGCATAAAAGACTGCTAGGTCCACCTTGTTAGAGGATTTACAAACATACACTAAAGTATGCACTCTATTAGGAGATTTATACAAAAGATTGTTTAGTCTACCCTATTAAAGGATTTACAAAATTGATTCACCTGTTAGGATGAAATAGTGGATCTACTTAAAAACTTGATTTTTTGATTAGATCCTTGAAGTATATATCACCTCTTGTGATTGATGAATAATTATTGCTCCTTGTAGACCTTGCTGAATATTTTGCTCTTCTGCTGATTCACATTTACACTTCTCAAAACATTACATGTCTCTTTTTATACTTTCATGCATATATCATACATCTTTCAAATGATATAATACATTACATATATACCATTCCAATAATTACAATTGCAAGGTCAGCTAAAACATAAGTGAACAAAATATTACTGAGTCGGCCAAATAGTAAATAACTCAGGTTCATTGAATTGACTCGGTGACCTTCTCATACTCAGTGTCCACTACATTACTCGGCATCGTCATGCACTCCATAGAAGTGAAGGATTGGTCCATACTAATCACCTAACGTAGTTCTAAACTCAGTAACCATTGGAGACTCAGTAGATATAGTATCACTTGGTAAAAATAGAATCCTTCGTTTACCTTGCTTTCACTCGGTAAACATTATACTTTCATTACTCGGTAAATACTACGCTTCCATCACTTGGTAAACACTACACTTCCATCACTCGGTAAACAATATGCTTCCATCACTCGGTAAACACTGTGCTTCCATCACTCGGTAGCTATACCCAGCTCGGTTAACACTAGAATGCTCAGTGTGAACTACTAAGCTTGGTGTAAACTACTTAAGTGATGAATGTACAAGGTAATTACTGACTGCTTAGTATACATTGTAGACTAAGTGATGAGCTTAGTAGCTATATTGATACAGATAAGTGTTGTCACTAATGGCAATAATAACTTAATGCCAACAAAAAATTGATTGAAAAGGGTGATCAAACTGTTAACATCATAATGTTTTTGACACTTGAGTGCCAACACACTTAATTATATTCCACATTGGATGTTGAGTACATCATGCATGCCGAGTAACTTCAAGTGTCGAGTAACTTCAAGTGCCGAGTGAAGTTTAGATGCCGAGTGAAGTTGAGATGCTGAGTGAAGTTCAAGTGCTGAGTAAGTTCAAGTGTCGAGCTAGTATAGGTGTCGAGAAACATAGAGGTGTCGAGCACCAGTAACTCAATAATGCTGAGTTGCCACATTATTTTGGAAATTGAAGATTCACTAGATCTAAGTCGACAAGGTTGTTATCTAGAAATCTATGAATTAAAAGGAAGATAAGAATGATGAGTTGATGGCACAAAACACCATGTAGAAAATTTTTAAGATACAACTGGAAAACTTTCAAGAAGAAAACAAGATAAGGGGTAGATACACTATATCCTACCTAATCAATTTTGAAACCCTAAAATTGAAGAGGGAGAATTGAGCGGTAAAGGCAAAATAGACTTCTATATAAGAAGACAAAACTTCATTGTAAAAAAAAAAAGAGATAAGAGGTATGAGAAGATATACAAGGGTTTGCAAGGAAGTCTATTTTCAGAAGTGAGGATTATCAGATCACAAAAGGATCCAAATCGAAGAAAGCAGAACAAGTGCCTACAATCAGCAATCAAGGATTGTAATCAGTTAGGTTTATTGTACCTAATACTTTCTAGAAATTGTATTAGAATAAAAATCCTATGATGATAGGTTAGCTTAACAGCTATTTCGATAAATCCTTTAACTAGGTGATAAAATCCTTTAACAGGGTAACACTTCATGTTAAGTGTTTGAAAGCCTCTAACTAGGTCACTATTGACACAGTGTAAAGCCTTTAACAGGGCAAACCATCAGAAGTGGTTGAACAATATTGCTGCAGTAATTTTTGTGGGTATCATCCCCACCCCAATTTTACCTTCTTATTTCTAGAGGGTTTCTGGGTTACCAAATTCCAGTGTTAAGTGTTATTGATGCATGTGTCTAGTTTCATGATTATTTGATATATTTACATGCATGCAATTTACTTTCAATTAAAAGTTTTATTGGCTAAAGTATGATACTTATGATTCACCCCCCCTCTCATAAGTACTCTTTTCATATTTGAATATTCCAAAAATTGGTATCAGAGCTTAATCCAGGTTCTCTTAAGAAAAAGCCTAACAGCTTGGAAGAAAAGATCTAAAGATGGAAGCCTTCAAACTTGGAAAGATCATTGAAAATTAGGTGGTAGATGTGCAACTTGCTTTGCATAGCTTGGAGGAATTCAGAAAAAAGTTGAAAAACTCATTAAAAAAGAGGAAGGATCTAGCCATAGCTGAAAATGATATACACTACAAGGAGATTGATACCACCAACATATTTTTCTAGTGGAGACACTAAAGAGTTTGATGCAGCAATAGCAGAACTGATGGAGAAAAACAAAATCCAAGCAGATGAGATAAGAACTCTCAAGATGAAACATGAATCATAGGCTATAATGATATGTGAAATTATTGAACAAAAGAAAAGAGCAGTTGATGATAAGGTCATGATGGAAAATGACAAAAGGAATCTTGCAAACAGACTTGAAGAAAAATGTATTGAACTGACAAGGATCTCAAACATGCAGATGGATACACTTGCCCAAATGATGAATCTTCATCATGAACTCAATGTAAAGGATATTGAGATCTCTACCTTGAAGATGCAAAATGAAAAAATGTAGAATGAATTGAACAGAGAAAAAGAGGTAGTAGAGAATCTCAACAAATCAAGTGAAGCAATCAAGTATTTTGAATAGCTGCTGAAATCTCCAAAATCTGCCCATGATACATTAGGATTAGGATACAATAGCACTGAAGTTGGAGAATCATCAAAGAGTGCTGAACAAAGAAGTGATAAAGGTAAGAATTCAAAACCCACTTGTAATTTCTATAATAAGAAGGGACATACAGCTAATGTGTGCAGGAGTAGAAGATTTAATCAATCAAACATACCCAAAAGTTTCTGTCACAAGTGCAACATGCAAGGACATATGACACAAAATTGCAGATCCAATGTCACAAGGACTCAAAGATTTGATGGACATTGTTATAATTACAACAAGTATGGACATAGGGCATTTGAATGCAGATCAAAACCTATGTGGACATTAAATCAGCTAGCAAAAATAGAAGGAAATGAAAGTCATTATCATTGGGATTACAACACCAGGTACATTTGTCACTATTGTCAAGAATATGGACATATACCACAAAACTATATAAGAACACATTTCAAAGGAAACTACAAAAGATGGTTGAATCAAACCACATGTTTCAGTTGCTTAAAAACTGGTCATATCAGCAAGAATTGCCCAACAAAATCAAAGGCACCCAAGACTGAAGATTGCAAAGGGAAACAAATAATTGATGTTGAAAAAATAAGAGGACAAATGAATAAGACTTGGAAAAAGAAGGAAGGGTGCAACACATCAAGTGGAGGGATCACCTCACCCAATGGGTTAAGTGATCATACTTCATCAAACTAAGCACAAGAAGTACATAGGATTAATATACAAAGCTATATCATACATCAGTCCCAAGAAAAGGAAGTTAAGCAAAGTATAAATCCACATGAAACAAGATGCTAAGATAAAACTAAATGTTGATGCTAAACTGCTTTTGGATGCCAAGCTCCCAATAGTGACTGAGCTAAAAATTGATACCGAGTTGGATAACTCCAATAGAAGCTGAGTAAAATGGAAATAATGGAAGCCGAGTTAGGTCAAACTTTTTTTAGAAGCCGAGTTGGCACTTGAGCATTCAATGTGATAAAATTAGGGTATATTATCGCGATTTCAATCAATTTTTTGCATCGTGATCAAGAGGCAAAGGAGAAGAAAGAGAGTTGGGAAACTTCATAGAAAGAATCTAGTATTTCAAGCATATTGCAAACTCATTCAACACATTTTTCATCGATCTAAAGGTATTTTCATTTGTGCCGAGCTACGCAGTTTTATACCCATTTGTTGTATAAACCCTAGTTCGCAATAATGGTGCCAAGTTCAAAGAAAACCCAAGAAAAAGAGTCATTTGAAGTCCAGTTAGTTTCAAATGAAGTGAAGCAACCTAATTTTTTCCCTATTCCTGAAGTTGCCTACAAAAATGACCCAGCCGGAGCTCTCTCCCACATTCTCCCAAAATTTGTAATGGTTCAAGATGTGAGGAAATGCTACAATTGCAAAATTAGTGCCATAGGAGACTTAGAAATTCAGAATGCATATGATAAACTGTGTGAAAACAAAGTACTAAAAAATGAGTTTTCAATAGTAGAAAGAAAAGGATTGACCAAAACCCTAGCATTTTTTATTTTTTTCAAAACAAAATGGGTACGGATAATTTTGAGCCAAATACATGATGAATTTTTTTGGTTAGAGTCAGGGCCAGTAAAATTTACCAAGAAAACTGTTCATAGGGTTACTGGTATTCCAACCCTAGATCGGCCAAAGACCCTGCGAAGTGATAAAAGGGAAATAATAGAGAAAAATACAGGTGCCAAATGGAATAATAGAGGAATGACTATCGACACAGTCACAGATCCCCTACTAGATTTTGCTGTGATAATTATTTCACACAAATTCTATCAATCAAGCAGGTTGAACAATGTACCTTGTATAGCAGTTGATGTTGCATACAAGATAATCAAAAGAGATCACACTTATGATCTGGCAGAGCTCATGTTTCAACAGATTAATGAAAGTCTAGGAGCCATAAGGAAAAGCAAAAGAGCTCAATGCAAATTTGGATCAATTTTGATGTGTATGTTCTTCTATCTGATGAAAGAATTTCCTTCTATAGGGAAAGTAAAATGGAATCCAGATAAAACAATTGTTGAACAAATTAATGGATACATTGAGCAAATGGGTGAAAATTTTGACACCCAAATGACAGGTTATTTTGAGGATTTCAAGAAATCTAGGAAGAAAAGGTCAAGGATACCAACTTCATTAGTAGAAAAGCATACAAATGACATATGTTTCTTAGTTGACAAAGATTATACTTACATACAAGTAGTTATACCTAGAATAAGATGGCTTAGGCCACTAGGTTATGAACTTGATGTTGATCAAGCCTCTGTAGTAATAACAGCTCTACTTGCAGAAGAAGCTGATAAAAATGCACCACATTTTGGCACTTATGATGTGGTAAGATAAAAAATAAACATGAAATTAAAAATTGCTTCTACATTGAAGAAGAAAGATAAATTAGTCAAGAAGATCAAGAAGAAGTTTGGCAAAGAAATTGAGGCTGAGGCAGAAGAAGAAGATGATGATAGTAAGGATGAAGATGAGCAGGAACAAGGGCCAATAGAACAAACCCAAGGTCTTGGAGAAGACAAGGAGGAAGGTGCAAAGGAAGAAGAAGCCAAGGAAGCACCAACTGAAGTCAAGCCAAAGAAGAGAAAGGCAACAGAACAGACTTCAGCCAAGCCCAGAACGAAGAAAGTTGTCACTTCATACCTCAAAAGCCAACAACACAAGCATCAACAAGAGCCTCTACTCAAAAGGCTAAAGAGGAAGTTTCAAAGAAGAAAAAAGTCAAGGAATCTCAAGAAGAGCCGAGGAAAAGAAGAAAGTATGTGGCTCAACCTGACACTGATTGTGAAGAACAACCAGAAGAGGTAAGCAATTCATCAGTTAATACCCTATGTAAAAGGATTGCAAGTGATGACTTGAATAATTTAAATAAAGTTGATTTTAGTAAATTTAATAAAGAAGAACAAAATAAGATAGAAGAAATAGTGTATGGAATGATGGCACAGTTCAAGTACACCCCACTTGAACTAGATGGTCAATTGCCAAAGGAGCTGTCAAAAATTATAGAAGACAGATGGCATTTTTGCTTAAAAAGGGAGAAGGAGATGAGGGAATCAACCCTAGCCAGTATATTGCCAGATTTGACTAGAGAACAAATTAGCAAAGTAGTCAAAAGGCATAATAATAGGTTCACACCCAAATACAGGGCATTCTTTATACTTCAAAATAGAATGGAAGAGATTGTTCAAAGAACAACAAAATCGTGGAAAAATTTATCTAAAAAGATTGAAGATTTTCTTGAGGAAGAATACAAGGAAGAAGTAGCCATACCAATAGAAGAGAGGAAAAAGAGGAAAGAAGAAGAAGAAAAGAGAAGAGAAGAAGAGAAGAGAGAAGAAGAAAAGATAGATGGAAAGGAGGAAAAGACACAAAAATAGGATAGAATGGCAATAGCTAAACAAGAGGAGCAACTAGATCAGAGTGTGCAAGACACACAATTGCCACCCCTAGCTCTCCACAAGCATCCATTCCACTTGCACATACTATAACAATTATCGATGTTCCTGATACTTCTGGTCAGAATGTCAATCCATTAACTGCAGAAGATCTGAAAAGAATTCTTGACCAGTCAACACAACAAGCAATATTATGTACAGAACCAGTATTGGTCAGTATAGATGAGTTATAGAAACTAGTAGAAAGTATAGTTAAAGATAAGGTGAATACACAAGAACCACCTTCTATCACAACTACTAGTAGTCAATTTGATATACCAACTAGTATAATTGATGCTGCAAGACAAAAGCAAAGTGCATCTGTAGAACAAGGAAAAGAACAAACAGGACAGACCATTACATCTAATCCTACAACACAAATACAAGGTGGACTTCCACAAATAACAATAATTGATCATGGTAAACAGAAAGAGGAGGAAATAGTAAAAACCCCTAAAGAACAGGTGGCAATACAAACACTAATAAATTTGCCTACCTCGGGGACTCCTTCACACAAGCCATTACAAATTTCAGTACCATCATCCAGCACCACCAGAGTTGCAAGGGTACTTCACTATGGAGACTCTGAATTAGATGAAGAGATAGTCATACCAAGTTATGACTCAAAATCAATAACCATTGATCAAATCAATGAAGTGCAAGATGCACTAAATAGAAGGAAAAGATAGGAAATACTCAGGAAAGAGTATAAAAATAAGCAAACACTTTATGAGATCAAGGACATATTTATGGATGCCTTCAGTTTGCAATCACCGGATGAGTCAAAGCATATCACAGAGCAATTAATAGATATTTTTGACTAGGTGACAAATGAAGACCTAGAAACCAATGCAAAACTTATGGAATGGTCAGAAAAGAAATTTCAAGGGAGAGTGAACGAGAAAATATCAAGACAAATTGCACTTTCACAAGTAGAATTGGCAAAGCTCATAGATAAGGTGAAGAAGGTACTTGAGAATATATTCTCAGTATACAAAAAGTTGTGTGATTTTTCATATTTCACACAAGAAACAAGCCAAAAGATACTGAGCTTGGAAAGAAACTTAAACATTTCAAGCATGCAACTACCGAGTGATCCAGCTCAAAGTGAGAAGCATTTTTCCCAATCACTTCACACAAACAAAGAAATAGCTGTATTAATAGCAGATGGGGCCAATATCAAGGCCAAAGTAATACAACTCCAGTCCTCCATTACCCCACATTTAGAGATACTCCATAAAGAGTAAGTATATGCTGAAAATGTACTCAAGAAAGATCCAAATCTTTCTACATTAGATGGACTTGTTCATCTTGCTGCCAAGACTGCCATCTAGCATAAGTCACTAAAAATTGCTTTGAATAATTGGGATGCAGCTCTCAGAATGATTATGGAAGTAAATAGCACATTCTTGGCCAAATATGGTCTTAACCCTTAAACACTCTTTGACATAAGTGTCAAAAAGGGGGAGATATAGATTGTAAATAAGGAGATACGGATTAATAAGGGGAGTTAATACAAAGGAGGAGCATTGATATACAAATAATATATAGATAAGGCACAATCAACTTAGGGGGAGTTACAAAATTTTTGAGGTATATATTGTAAGATTGTAACACACAAATTTTGATCAAAGATTTCAATATGTACATACCAATCAGATTAGTAAATGTACTTATAAGGCCAGTTAAGTATTTTTTTCACTCATGTCAAAGGGGGAGATTGTTAACATCATATTTTTTTTGACACTTGAGTGCCAACACACTTAATTATATTTCACATTGGATGCCGAGTACATCATGCATGCTGAGTAACTTCAAGTGCCGAGTAACTTCAAGTGCCGAGTGAAGTTTAGATGCCGAGTGAAGTTCAGATGCCGAGTGAAGTTTAGATGCCGAGTAAGTTCAAGTACCGAGCTGGTATAGGTGCCAAGTAACATAGAGGTACCAAGCACCAGTAACTCAATAATTCTGAGTTGCCACATTATTTAGGAAATCAAAGATTCACTAGATCTAAGCCAACAAGGTTTTTATCTAGAAATTTGTGAATTAAAAAGAAGATAAGAATGATGAGTTGATGGCACAGAACACCATGTAGAACATTTTTAAGATACAACTGGAAAAGTTTCAAGAAGAAAACAAGATAAGGGGTAGATACACTGTATCCTACCTAATCAATTTTGAAACCCTAAAATTGAAGAGGGAGAATTGAGCGGTAAAGGCAAATCAGACTTCTATATAAGAAGACAAAACTTTATTATTAAAAAAAAGAGAGATAAGAGGTATGAGAAGATATACAAGGGTTTGCAAGGAAGTCTATTTTTAGAAGTGAGGATTATCAGATCACAAAAGGATCCAGATCAGAGAAAGTAGAACAAGTGCCTACAATTAGCAATCAAGGATTTAATCAGTCAAGTTTATTGTACCCATTACTTTCTAGCAATTGTATTAGAATAAAAATCCTATGATAATAGGTTAGCTTGATAGCTATTTCGATAAATCCTTTAACTAGGTGATAAAATCCTTTAATAGGGTAACACTTAATGTTAAGTGTTTAAAAGCCTCTAACCAGGTCACTATTGACATAGTGTAAAGCCTTTAACAGGGCAGGCCTTTAACAGGGAAAACCATCAAAAGTGGTTGAACAATATTGCTGCAGTAATTTTTGTGGGTATCATCCCCACCCCAGTTTTACCTTCTTATTTTTGGAGGGATTCTGGGTTACCAAATTCTAGTGCTAAGTGTTATTGATGCATGTGTCTGGTTTCATGATTATTTGATATACTTACATGCATGCAATTTACTTTTAGTTAAAAGTTTTATTGGCTAAAGTATGATACTTATGATTCACCCCCCCCCCCCCCCCCACCCCCCCACCCCCCCCCCCCCCCCCCACCCCCCCACCCCCCCCCCCCCCCCCCCTTCCCTCTCATAAGTACTCTTTCCATATTTGTATATTCCAACACAAACTAAGAGTAATCTACTCTATCTTGATATAGAGGATGCTACTTGTCTAGTTATAAAATTTGATGATGTGTAGCTATGGCACAAAAGTTTATGTCATGTTGATTTTGATAACCTGGTTAATAAAAATAACATGAGAAAAGTTAGAGGTTTACCTAAGTTGAAGAAGCCTAATTATATAATGTGCAAACATTGTCAGTTAGGAAAAATGACAAAGTCAAGTTTTAAAAGTAAAACTCATACCTCTAAAATTATACTAGAGATTGTTCATATTGACTTGTGCAGAGCAATTAAAGTGCAAAGCTACAAAGGAGATAAATACAGTATGTTTTTTGCTGATGATTATTCTAGAATGATGATAGTAATGTTTCTGAAACAAAAATTTGATGCTTTCCAAATGTTTAAGTAATACTTGGAAAGGGTTGAGAAGGAAATAGGTAAAAGTTTGAAGTGTTTTAGATCTAATAGTGGAGGAGAATTCACATCAAATGAGTTTGATATGTTCTATAATGACAAAGGAATGAAAAGATAGACATCTGCCCCCAGAACCCCTCCATAAAATTGAATTTGTAAAAGAAGGAAGAGATCTATGATGGACTATGCTAGAACACTCATGATGGAGAAAAATGTTGCTTTAAAATATTGGACAGAAGCTGTAAGTACAACTATCTATACCTTGAACTGTGTACAAGTTATGAAAGGTACTCATTCAACCTCTTTTGAACTATGGTATGGATACTTTCCCAATGTAAAATAACTTAAGGTATTTGGAAGCAAATGTTACATTCTTAAAGACCTTGAGAATGGTAAACTAGATGCAAAAAGTGAAGAAGGTATATTCCTAGGATATTCCAAAAGAAGTAAAGCTTATAAAAGTTTAAATACTAACACTAAAAAAGTTGTGGAAAGAGCCTGATAAAGGGCTCTTGCTTGCAATAAAGCCTAGTTGTTCTTTTAAACATTTATTTGATTAAGACAAAAAAGCTGCAATATACCTTTTTTTGTTATAATGAAATAGAACATGTTAATATAATTAAGGGCAACTAACATATATAATTTTGTATGAATATACAGAAGTACATGAGGATAAACCTATGAAAGAATTAGAAGAATACAAATCATTTGTATAATCTTATGAAGGTATTCCTACTAAATAAGATGTTGCAAATCAAGCTACAAGCCAACAACAAGTTTCAATGGCTACTGAGTCAGACACTATGAATGTCATGTTATATTCAAGAACTGAGTTACACTCAGATATCGAGTTATAGAATGAAGTTGAAGCACATTTAAATTCAAAGATTAGTGGAGATGTTGAGTTACCTAATAGAGATGTGCACAATGACTTTGAAACTAAGAGACAAATTGAACAAACTAGAGTTGAACCAAGATTCTCCAAATATGTCAAAAGACATCATCCTGCTATATAAATTATTGGAGATAAAGATGTTAAACCAAAGACAAGAAACAAATTTAGAAATAATACATTTTTTTTTAGCATGAAAGAACCTAAATTAGTGAGAACTACATTAGAAGAAGTGGACTGGAGTATAGTCATGGAAGAAGAGATTGCACAAATTAAGGAAAACAAAACATGGATTCTTGTTCCTAGACCAGAAGATAAAAATGTGATTGGCACCAAGTGGGTATTTAGAAATAAGCTAGATGAAAATGGTGAAGTCACAAAGAATAAGGCAAGATTAGTCTACAAATGATATGCACAAAAAGAAAGAATTGACTATGGAGAGACACTTTCCTCTATTTCTAGATTGGAAGAACTAAGAACATTACTTTCTTATTCTGCATACAAAGGTTTCAAATTTTATCAAATGGATGTTAAATCTACATTTCTGAATGGCATATTAGAGGAAGAAGTTTGCATAGAATATCTAGAAGGTTTTTTTGATGTTAACAATAAGATAATGGTATGTAGATTACATAAAGCTCTATATGGTTTGAAACAAGCACCAAGAGCATGGTATGAGAGACTTCATAAGTATCTTGTGAAGATGGGATTTGAAAGGACTGATGATATTAACAATCTATACATAAAGATAGAGAAAGGAAAATGTATTTTTTCATTTGAAATTTTTGTTGATGATATCATATTTCAAGTTCAAGATGTTTTATGTAAGTCTTTTGCAAATGAAATGAAGCAAGAATTTGAAATGTCTATGTTTGGAGAGATCAAATTCTTTGTGGTTTTACAAGTATATCAGATGAAATATGGTATATATATCACTCAGTCAAAATATGTCAGTGAAATATTAAAAACTTTTGGATTGGTGAATTCCAAACTAGTAAGTACACCTATGGTGACTAGACACAAGTTTTCAAATAATGATGATTCAGCTAAGGTGAATCAAACAATATACAGGTCTATTAATGGTAAATCAAAATGTAGTACATAGCAAACCTGAAATTAGATTATTTGTAGGGATAGTTGCAAGATTCTCTACTAATCCCAAGAAGAATCATCTTATGGCTATAAAGAGAATAATGAGATATCTAAAAGAAACAAAGGAGTATGGTCTATAGTATAAGAAAGAAAAAAAATTGAATTAAGAGCCTACACTAATGTTGATTGGGCTGGAAACATTGATGATAGAAAGAGCACCAATGGAAGAGTATTTTTCTTATGTAAAAGGCTAGTTACATAAACTAGCAAGAAACAAAATTGCAGCTCACAATATACTATTGAAATTGAATATGTTTTTTTTCTCTAAATTGTACAAACATCATATAGATCAAACAATTACTTAAAGGTATAAAAGAAGAGATCACAAAACTAGTAACGCTTTATTATGATAATACAAGTGCCATCAATATATCAAAGAAGCCTTTGATGCACTCAAATACTAAGCACGTTGCAATCAAGTATCACTACTTGAGAGAATTAATTCAAGATAAAGAGGTGAAGATGGAATATGTCAACACAAAAGAAAAAATTGGTGATACCTTCACAAAAGCATTACCTAAGGATGCTCATGAGTGTCTAAGAGGTAAACTAGGGGTGATACCCCTATCAAAGGCTATCTAAGTAATACAAAGGTTGCCCTACATCAAACAAGCTAGTTTTCATATTTTACACATTGATGTAGTGGATCTTACTTTAGGAGCTACCTAAAGTAATTAGAGAACTGACACTCCAAATTAGTCACAAGCAAGGTGACAAAGGGAGAAACTAAAGAAGTTCATATCTGCATGTTAAGATGACAAGTATTTGGCATTATTGTCAAACAGGGAGATAGCTACTGACCAAGGAAATGATCAAGGAAGTAATTGTTGATCAAAGAAAAGTACAAGTATGATGAGGGAGATAGTGAAATACAAGAAAAAGAGAGATAGATATACAAGAGATTAGAGATTTACCAAAGAGGGAGAAATCCTAACATCTACCTAGTAAGAGGGAGATATGATAAGAAGAAATTCAAAGGGAGTTATAAGGAAGAATTTTTAACCTACTTAGAAGATGGAAGTTGTTGATAAAGGGAGAGATTTCAATACAAGGAATTATTTTCTTTTTGTTATTGTCTTACTATTTTGACCTAGTCAATTTGGTTTATTAGTTTGGTTTGTCATCGATGCCAAAGAGGGAGATTGGTTAAAATAGATTGAAGAAGACTATTAAAGAGGGAGATTGTTGAGAATAGATTTATACAATTATGCTCAATATGCTTCAATCATTGTTTTATCACTGATGTCAAACCTACTATTTGCTGGTACGATAATTGCTTATATAATTTAAGTACTATCACTTATTTGATTTATGAAGAGGATTTGATAAAAAGATGTAACAATAGCAGCTAGAGGAAAGGTTGAGTTATTATTATGTAAAGGAGTACAAGAATCAGTTAAGAAAATGATAATGTTATGCATTAATAATCTACATAAGGTTATAAAGGTGGTTACACTAAGAAAGTTTAGAAAAACAAGCTACACAAAGTTTGTCTGCCAAGCTTGATTGAGTGGATAGTAGGTGCCGAGAAAAGTGAGTGCAAGATGAGAAAGAAATCAATTAGACTTGAATAAAAGTTTATTCTAGTGTATGCCTAGAAAAATAGTGGATGCCAAGTAAATTTTAGTTGATGCCAAGCACCAATAAACTTTAGCTCATGCCGAGTAATTTTATAGAGGATGTCAAGCAACACAATATGTGCTGAGCATCAGAAGCTAGATAATGTCGAGTGGCTAGATTATTTAAAAGATCATGAATTTGATGGATCTGAGCCAACAAGTTTGTTTTCTTTGAATGTGTTAACCAATGTAATGCCTCGCCAAGGGATCCAAAGAATTAACCTAGAATTTCACTAAGTTTTAGTAGCATTTTTTTTTAAACATGAAAATAAATACCTCATATAACTTAAGCATAATAACGGAAGCAATAGAAATGTCCATCTAAATGTAAATATAACATACATAATAGATTACATTCTTAAGATCCCTTAACGTTGAATAACATCTAAAAACATCTAACATACATGAATCCATCTAGTACAACATCCACATGAAATAATAATGATAAGTCCAATGTTTATACATTACATTTCAAATGCTCATTCATCCTCTGTACATGTCACAGGGTATGACAAGCTCAAAATAATATACATACATGAATTATGGTACATCATCCTATTCTAATCCATCATACATCAAAGTAAAGATAATCACATGATACACATGATACATCATCATAGAGGACATATACATCCATCATAAAGATCAAACATAATAAACTAAGTGCACGGTTCCTCCCAACCATTAATAGCATCATTAGACCATCATGGGGCCTAGCCATCCCTTCGTGTGTAACATTCCAAATCATCAAAGAGATCATCGGTATTAACATAGTAGGAATGTCACTCCTAACATATACTATATCATATGCAGAAAGTAATCTAACAAAAGATAACATCATCTAACATATGTTTAATCATCAATAAAAGGATACATATCCACCATCATGAAGGACACATTAGCCATGATGTCTCAATAAATCTCAAATGATAAGAGTGGAAAATACACTACCACATGACCGCGTGGTACTTAAGTGGTCCACTCCCACCGTGCTGAGGAGATAATCTCAAGTCCCAAACAAGCTATCCAAAATACATAGCACAAATCTCATAAGTCCAAGAATCCTAAAAGTATACTAACTCAAAGTTCCAAACATAAAATCTAACATCTAATCCCCAGAGGCACACAATGACATGTAGGAACCTACTATGCAAGTGGGAAAGTGTCATTGCATTTATCACGTACAATTTACCCTAGAAGTTAGCTAAACTCCATGGGTCTATACTGATCTCATGCGGCCACTAGTATCCTCTCATACTGATGAGGCATACTACAGAATGCAGGGTCGCAACCATGCGTTCTCACTACTCCCACCCTAGTCTGTACAAGCACTCAAGGCATGGGCGAGAACAAAACTCTTATCTTTTTAGGTTCATTTAGTTAGTATTAGGTGTGAATGTTATCACTTATTAATCCAACTTACAATGAGTTACCCTGGCAACCTCTTAGGGCCCTGCCCCCTATTGCAAGCCACTTCCTGACACTACATGCAAATATCCTACCCTAAGCTCATGGAATCATAAATCTCAAAATCACAAAAGATAATCCATAATAAAATTATCAAATATGCATAAAAGAATCAAATCTCCATGAGCAAGCATCCATAAAAAATCATGAACACAACAACTCTCTATTGGCAACTGAAGTATCACTGATAATCAAAGTATCCAATGGTTCTCAATAACCAAAATATCTCAATCATACTAATCGAAGACTCCAAAAATGGTTGAGTCAAACATGTCACAACATGACATCATCAAGAATAAATCCACATTATAGTCTCATCATGGCAACTAGAAAATAACCAAGCATAACTGATCGATGACCAAACATAATGGTTAAGTCAAGTGTCTCATACATAAGAATCTCAACTATAACAATCAGTAATCACATCAAATACATAGAGCATTCCATCACATAACCATGGTTGGGTCTATAAAGATCAAGATTAAAACATCATCATGACATCACAATCACATAACTCCCAAGCCTCTGGTAGACATCCTATAACTGGTCAACACTAGTCAACCCAAAACCCAAAACAATAGTGTAGAGAATACACAATGCAAACACATATTTTGGTTTTACTAAATTTACAAACTTGAATTTAAAAGTCTCAGTTTATGTTTCCAAGTTTGGAAAGTGAAAGGAGGAACATTTTGTACAAATTTCCTAACACATATTAATTTGAATGAATAAAAACTTTCCTTAAAATCCATCTTTCAATTAACGTCCCCCACCAAACTAACAATATACTTTATTTAATAATTTGAAACAATTAAATTATGAACCTTTAATATAAATCATTTATCAGTTACACAATTATAAACCAAATTATTATTAACATATTTACATATTATATATATACTTATATATATATATATATATATATATATATATATATATATATATATATATATATATATATATATATATATTACATTATACAAAATTGAATTAACAAATTTGATTAATACCATTTAACACATAAAATTTTAATAACAATTAAAATCGACTTCATACATATGGCAAATGTTATAAACACATATATATAACATAACTGCCGGTACACAGGACACTGCGGTCGCAGGGCCTATGACGTTAGGGGTACTGCGTACCCCTACTGTCATAGTACCTGTGATAGTAGTACACTACACCGGAGTGGTATGGGGGCATGGGTCTCGTCCCCCCCCCCCACTTATGCATAATACTCTCTTTTTTTAAAATCGCTTATGCGATTTCCATTCGGTATGTGATTTGGTTTTAACGTTTTCGACTAATGGTATATTATTCAATTTTTTAACAAATATATATTATATATACATATGTATGTATATATATATATATACATACATAATTATAAACATCATGGCATATAAACATGTATACATATATATATATATATATATATAATTGCACATATATATATATATATATATGTATATGTATATGTATATGTTTATGCAAATTGACAATATAGACATATATATACACAAGATATATATATATAAATTTCAATCTTTAGAATTTCTCTATAAACCTTTGATCTCAAAAGTTTCCAATAATTAATCCAATGGGTTTGATTATGAATCTAAACCCTAGCCTCGTGTTCTTTTCATATCTATGCATATAAAATTCTCAAATAAATTAAACTACCCATATTGAGAATGCATACAATAAAAATAGGACATATCCTCAGAGGACATATGGAAGACACAAAGAAGACAGGGAATGCAAGATGCAGAAATAGCATATGTAAAATCACAAGAATCTACCCGAATTCTGATGCTAATTTGCTCTTCCTCAAAAATCCCGCAGAGCAAGCTCCCTTCTTCAGAGTTCTCGAATCCTCCAATGCTCCAATTGCACTCCAAACGCTATGTCTAAGCTTCTAGGAATGCCTGAATATAAAGATCTCTCAGGAAACATCTAGAATGCTTCTAGAAACAGCTAGAAGGTGTCACCAACTAAGCATGGGTCTTTTCCAACCTTCTAGATGGGTCATAAGGTTGTAGACACCATATGCTTAATTGTTGCACTAACCCCTGTGTTGTTGACATAAGAGAAATAGAAAGGCGCGTTAACTCCCATGCAAGCTTATAACTCCAATTCACTTTTTATATAATTTTCTATTTAAATATTTATAACTTTCATTTTAATTTTTATAACTTTTATTATTATTATTTATTTATTACTTTATTATTATTTTATTATTATTATTAATTTTAATTTCTAATTTTCTTTTATTTAATTCTTTTTCCTCAATTAATTCTCATTTAATTAATTATAATCAAAATATCAAATAACATGATATTTTATATTAATTTTCTCAAATAATTAATTTATTAATTAAATCTATTTATTAAGACTTAATTAATAGAAAATTCACCGTAGACCTCCAAGATAAAATATGAAAACCCATCATAGAGAAAATCACACAAAATTAGTCTAAAGGGTTAAAAAATCATGAATTATGTCATCCGACACATTTGGTGGGTAAAACATCCAGATACTTGTCCTACCTCACTAGGACAATTGGCTTAAAGGTTTGGGATTTGGACTTGAGAATTTATCTCCCTTCTCTTATCATTGAGATAGTATAATAGGGTACACTCATCCTAGCAATTCAGGGAAGTCGATACTCGGTACTTGCAACCTGCGGAAAAACCATGCATGTATATACAATATATATAATGCTAAGCTAAACAGACAATGGTAGGAAGTGGTGCATCATGTAGATCCTGACTAAGCAGGTGACTACGACTCCCTTCCTTAACCACATCAAAAACACCATAAATAAGAAAACAAGCACACCATACACATGTAAGTATGGGGTAAGTATCCATAATAAAACACATGAGATAATAAACCATCCAACTAATCATCAACAATAACTAAAAACAATACAATGATCATCATGAATGCATGAAATCTAAAGTCTAAATGATCTCATCACATAACCACTGAATCCATAACATAATGTTTGATAGTGTCAAAACAATACCACTAATCCATCAACATAAAACTAGTCCATCGTAGTCTGATAATAATAGCAACAATATGTCCAAAAAAGATGTGAACGAGGGTAGGCACTACATCCACCCCCCCTTGGGTTAGGCTTACTCCTGGAAGCCTACAAACAAGTAGGGATATAACTCCCTCAATCTAGCTACATCCTCCCAAGTAGCTAAAGAATCATCAGTAGGGTCCCATTGGACCCTTACCTACTCGATGGTTCGACCCTTGAGGGTCAACTCCTACTGCTCTAGAATATGAACTGGCTCCAAAGTTAGCTTCCCGTCCTCTACCTGCAATGCATTCCAATCAAGAACATGTACAATATCAGGAATATATTGCCAAAGCACTGAAATGTGGAAAACATCATGAATACAAGCTAGGCTGGGTGATAGAGCAAGGCGATAAGCAACTAGACCAATCCTCTCCAAAATCTTGAATGGGCCCACAAAGCAAGGTGCTAGCTTAGAACTCTTTCCATATCAAATCAGACTCTTTTGTGGTTGCACTCTCAAGAAAACCTTATCACCCACAGCAAACTGCTTATCAGTCCTATGAGCATTAGCATACTTCTTCTATCTATCATGTGCCATAGTCAAGTGCTCACGGATATGCACTACCTATTGCTCCATATCATGAAGCATCTCAAGACCCAATAGGATGCGATCCTCAAGACTATCCCAACTCAAGGGTGTACGACAAGGACATCCATATAATGCCTGAAATGGTGTCATGCCAATAGAACTATGATACCCGTTGTTGTAAGAAAACTCCACCATGTAGAGATAGTCCTCCCAATGTGTCTGCCTATCCATCACATACATCCATAACATATCCTCCAAAACCTGATTCACCCTCTCTATTTGACCATTAGTCTCTGGATGATATGCTGAACTAAAGTTTAACTGCGCTCCAAACTTATGCTGCAGTGATGTCCAGAATGTAGATGTGAATACAGGATCCCTGTCAGAAATGATCTTTCTAGGAATACCATGTAATCTCACAATGTCACACATGAAGACATTATCTACAGAAGCTATTGTGTAGGAAGACCTGATCAGTGGGAAATGTGCCACCTTAGTCAACCGATCAACGATGACCATGACAGCATCATGACGATGAACAGTCATAGGTAATCCTACAATGAAATCCATGGAGATGATATCCCACTTCTAAAAAGGAATGAGATTTGGCTACAAAAGTCTAGCCGAGTGCTGATGTTTTGCCTTAACTCTCTGACACTCAAGGCACCTAGCCACAAAATCAGCAATGTCTCACTTCATCCCTGACCAAAAGAACAAACATCTCAAATCAGCATGCATCTTCTTGACACCTGGATGTGCTGAGTAAGGTGTACGAGGGGCTTTTTCTAGTATCAAGGTGCGAAGCTCTTCCAAAAATGGCACATAAATCCTCCCCAAATATCTTAAAAGACCATTTGATTCTCGAACATAACCTGCAAACCTACCTTCCAAAGATCTTCCTGAATCTATCTCTCTACACACTTCCTGATACCATGAATCCATAGGAAGTGCCTGAAGAATCTGACTCCTTAAATCCACACTAAGAGTCATCGGTGATACCACATGTCTCCTGTGACTCAAAGCATCCACCACCACATTCTTCTTACCCTGAATGTACTTAACCTCAAAATCATACTCGCATAGAAACTCCATCCATCACTTTTGGCGAGCATTCAAATTAGGCTAAGTAAAAATGTACTGAAGACTATGATGATCGCTATGTAGCTCAAATTTGTGCCCCAACAAGAAATGTCTCCATCTTGTCAAAGCATGAACTACTACTGCTAACTCAAGATCATGCATAGGATAATTTAACTCATGATCCTTGAGCTTGCATGATTCATACGAAATCACCTATCCATTCTACATCAACACTACCCCAATCCCTTCAAGAGAAGCATCTGTACACACCTTATAATCACCTTATGGATCAGGTACGGCTAGAATCAGTGCACTAGTCAAAAGCTCCTTGAGCTTCTGAAAAGCTTTCTCACATTTCTTCATCCACACGAACTTCTTTCCTTTCCTCTGAAGAGAAGTGATAGGATGTGCTATCCTAGAGAAATTCTAGACAAATCTATGATAATAATTGGCTAAACCCATGAAACTATGAATCTCTAACACATTAGTCAGTGTCAGCCAATCTATTATCACCTGAATCTCTGCAAGATCCACTAAAATACCATCACCTAAAATAACATGCCCTAAATACTGAATCTCTGATTTGAAGAATTCACACTTAGCTGCATTGGCATAAAGTTGATTGTCTCTCAAACACTGTAATACCAACTGTAGGTGTTCCTCATGCTCCTTCTGAGTCTTAGAATATATCAATATTTCATCAAGAAACATGAGTACAAACCTGTCCAGATAAGATTGAAACACACCATTCAGCAAACTCATCAAAACCGATGGAGCATTAGTCAACCCAAAAGGTACCACTGTGAACTCATAATGCCCATAGCGAGTTCGAAAAGCAGTCTTGTGAATATCTACTTCCTTAATGTGAAGCTGGTGGTATCCTGACTTAAGGTCAATCTTGGAGAATACTGTAGCTTCCTTGATCTGATCAAATAAGTCATCAATCCTAGGCAAAGATACCTGTTCTTAATAGTCACCTTATTCAACTGTCTATAGTCAATACATAGGTGCAAAGAACCATCTTTCTTCTTCACAAAGAGCACTGAAGCTCCCCATGGTGATACACTAGGTTGAATGCTCCCTTTGGCTAGAAGTCCCTCAAGCTAAAGACGTAGCTTACCCAATTCCTATGTAGTCATGTGATAAGGAGCTTTAGAGATAGACTTCGCTTCAAGAATCAGATCAATACTAAAGTCAATGTCCCTCTTTGGAGGCATGCCTGGAATCTCACTAGGAAAGGCATCTGTGTACTCCTATAAAATTGGGTGATCTAAAGTCTTCCTTATAGGATCTGCCTCATCAAGATCATTTACCATAACAGCAAATATCTGACATCCCTTATGAAAACTTTGCTTCAATTGCATAGAAAAAATCATCTGTAGAGATATAGCCCTTGGTATCCCAACTATCTGCACATCATTCCCTTGGTCATCTTGGCACAAAATAATCTTCTTCCTTCAATCTATACTGGCTCTATGAGATCCAAGCCAGTCCATGCCTAAAACCACATCATAGGAACCAAGGGGTATGACTCGAAGATCCATTGCAGTATCAAAGCTTCCTAAGCTAAGCCCACTCTTATGAACTACAGAGTCTATAGAGACCTTAAAACCTGAGGCTAGTTCAACTTGCCAACCATGATCTTGCTTCACCGCATCCAGCTTACACTTAGAAACTATAGATGGTGAAATAAATGAATCTGTAGCTCCTAAATCAAACAATACTGAAAGAGATATACCTCTAATAGCACCTGTGGTCTCAACCACTGTTCCCTGATGATCTAGTAGTTTTTTCCAAATTGCATTTCCACGTAAATCATTGTGTCAAGTATGTTGATGAATCTATTATGTTTCATGTTTACATTTATGCAATTTGATTTGACAGTAACCTACAAGTTTTAAGTGATTGCATAATCTTATGGATGCATGCATGAAGATAAATGTTTTATGGGTTCACTAAGCTATGAAAAGTTTAATCTATACATCTAGATGTTGGATAATATATTCACCCCCCTTGCCCCTTAGTTATTCTAAAAGTATTCCAAAAAAGTGACCATCATTTGCAAACTAATTGTCTTTTATAATTTACATTAAGGTTTAATAAGAATATTTGTATCATAATTATATATAAATATTATCTAGATATTGTGTTGGTTAGATCAAAGTATGTAAAGTTATATTAGTAAGTATTTCCTTTAATAATTTAAATTGGGTGGTTAAAACTCATTTATAGATATACACAACATTAATGCCCATCTACATAGTCACAAACCTGGTGACCCTCTCCATGTTAGACTAGTTTTTGCAAGGGTTTGTGTTAATATGGATATTAACAGGACCCTCCCCAAATTTTTCATTCTAAAATCTAGGTTTGGAAAATACACTTGTGTGCTAGCTTTTGAGAATGCTACTATGTACTACCAATAGTGCAAGACCAAAGGCCATGCCACTGACACTTTAAAGTTGAACATAGAGAAGGAATAAAAAGACAAGGAGAAAACATCATTCCCTAGGGTTTTTGTTATCAACGCTATTAAATTCTCTAGTGACTCTCCTCTTGGCACTAAAAGTACCCTCACCTTGACTAGGGGTAGTACTATGGTGGTTGAAGACATAGCACTAGAGGATGGAGGGATACCACAACCACTCATGGTGATGAGTTTTGAGGTGACTAGTCTAGGTACTAAGAAAAATCTAGCTCAATCTCTAGCCTTGGTAATGGTTACTGAGTTGGCTTGTCCACATTCTAATGGGGAATTAGCAAATAAACCTCTTATTATTGAGTGTTATTTGCAAAGCATAAAATCTTTTTTAAACAACACAAATGACTTGGTCTATGTTGAACCCCCAAGGTGATGGGTTGCCCATGTTATTGTAGTTTTTAATGACCACCATAGCCAAATCACAAGGTGTTTTTATGGTTGTGGCTAATGAGGGGGAATTGAAAACCCAAAAAGAAAGGGAAAAAACAAAAAAACCTAAGAAGGTAGACATGGGACTCAATAGTTGGCTGACCCAAAGAGAGATTCTGAAGATAGAAATTCATTGCAATGGAGATTGTGTTGAGAAGGAAACTAACCCTAGATATGAACAACAAAGGTAAGAAATGATTCTTCTTTAATAGAATATAAGAGGGCTCAATAGATCGAGGAAATAGTATGCTATTAGATGGTATACTTTTTATCATAAAGTGGATATCCTTTTTCTTTAAGAAGTCAAAATTTCCTACAAAAATTTTTCTACTTTAGTGAATAGCCTTTATGCTAGGGATTTGTTCACCTACTTTGAATATTTTGGGACTCTAGTGGTATAGCCTCCCTCTAGAACCTTATGTGTATAAAGGATTCCCCCTTGTCCTCTCAAAACCATCTTATGGTTTCTTTTCTTGAGGACTAGAATTCCCAAGATTTGTTTAATAACTATACTCCTAACACAAGGGCAAGTAGAAAATCTCTTTGGGAGGTCATGTAGGAGCATCTTGGATTTACTTGGTGACTACTTTGGAGTTCATGGGAGGAGACTCAGTAGTTGCTTTGGAGGGTGTTTGGACTTCTACTCAATCACAAAAGGATTGGAACTCGGCATGGTCTTGGAGCTTAGCATGGTCTTGGTTGCTTGGAATGGTCTTGGTTACTCGACATGGTCTTTGGTTGCTCGGTATGGTCTATGGGACTTGGCATGGTCTTTGGAGCTCGACATGGTCTTGGAGCTTAGCATGGTCTTCAAAGCTTGACATGGCTTAGAGCTCAACATGGTCTTTGGAGCTTGGCATGGTCTTGGAGCTCAGCATGGTCTTGAATCTTGGCATGGTCTTGGTTGTTCAACATGGTCTTGGTTACTATGCATGGTCTTTGGATGCTAGGCATGGTCTAGGAGGAGTTTGGCCTTGCTTAGGAATTTTTTGCTTATTTCAAGACAAATAAATAATTTTCTATAATGAAATAAAGGATGAAAATTTTAAGAATTGAAGAGGGCCTATATTTCTAATTATGGATTGAAGCACAAGTTCTAATTCATCCGGATCTAGGAGATATCATGATTTTACTAAGACACCAATTTTGGGAATTTAATTGTTGTAGGAGGCTAACTTTGGCATTTAATTTATGTATTTTCATTTAATTTGTGTTTTGGGCTGACTTGTGGCTTAGATTGGTATAAGTATGGGTTGTGGGGAAGTCTTTAGTCATTATTCATTCACTTAGAAGAGGAGTGGGTGTAGGAAGTAGCTGAAGAGCGAGTTTTCCTGAGTCTATGAATAGAGCACCGAATGTGAGGTAGTTTACAACAGGATTGCAATGGAATTATGAATGTGTGGATAGAGCACCAAATGTGAGGTAGTTGACACTTGGATGAAGTTAAAGTAGAGCTAGTATTTGTGGCTTGGAAAATAAGGCGATAGTTTGGTGGGCTTGCGAGCACAAGTTGAGATCTTCCTTGTGGGTTTCTACTAGAGTGTGGAACTGGACTAGCTAGGGTTTGGGTTTGGATCTTGAGGGATCTTGTAGAACTATTACTTGCTTTGTATCTAGCCATAATCGAGAAGGCCTTAAAACTCAGCACATTGCATGTAATCAGTTACATTTTATGTATATATTATTATTATTTGGTATCAGATCTTGCATTATTTCTCCTTGTTCTTGTGTTTTTGTTGTGTGGTCATATCGCACTATGTTAGGAGGAAATCAGGATCTACATGCTAACAAACCCTTTGGATATATTTTTGTTGGGTGGTGACTTAAACTCCCCCCTCTACCCCTCAAAAAAATTTGGTGGATTATCTTATTATAATGGTATGGGAGATTTGGAAAACTTTATTAATGATTCTAATGTGTTGGATATTAATCTTTTAGGTAGCCCTTTTACCTGGTCTAATAGTAGGTAAGGGGTTCACTTGATTGAATTCAACCTAGATAGATTCTTGGCTTCTTTATCTTATGAAGTGGTGAATGATACTCATCTTAAGTCCCTATCTAGGATGGCTTCCAATCAAAATGCACTTGTTTTTTGATGGTTGCATGCCCCTAAGTGTGACCCCATCCTTTCAAATAAGAAATTATGTAGACAACTCACCTACCTTTAGTGACTTAGTTAAAAAGTGGTGGGCTACTCCTATCATAGGTATTGCTATGTATAGTGTTATTGTCAAACTTGAGATTATTTGGAATGGAGCCAAGGGGTGGAGTAAAAACTATTTTGGGGATATTTTTTCTTAAAATAAGGACCTCTCCAACACTTTAGAACAACTTCAAACTTAATTGGCTATGTGGAACACATCCTTGGATATAAAAATAGGGAGAAAAAATACCATCAAAATTGGAAGCAACTCCTAGCTAGGGAGGAAATGTACTAGAAGCAAAGATCTCATGTTCAATGGCTAAAGGAGGGGGATTGTATATTTTTACTCTACATTGTGTGGGGATAATAACCTCCAGGACTCTTGCTTGTGCCACCTTCCCAATGTGGTCACTACTGGGGACAATGAAGCTCTCCTTGGCTCTATTACTAATGGGGAGGTCAAAATGGTAGTGTTTTCTATGAATGCCTACAAGACCTAAGGTCTGGATGGCTTCCCCACAACTTTTTTCCAAGAATTCTAGGACATTATTGGGTTATATGTCACTAGAGCTACAAGAGACTTCTTTAGGATGGATAAAATTATTTAACATAACAAAACTTTTGATGTTTTGGTTCCCAATCACAATAACCCAAATTCTATATCTTACTTTAGGCTCTTAAGTCTATGCTCCACCTTCTATATATATAAAAAATTGTAAATGATTTTGAACAATATTAAGCCACTGTTGAATAAAATCATCAGTCAAAATCAGAAGGGGTTTGTTCTTGGAAAATAAATTCTTGATGATGCCAACTCCACATATGAAATCATCCTTTCTATTAAGAAAAGTAAAATGGTTGGTATGGCCCTCAAACTTGATATTTGGAAAGCTTATGATAATGTTAATTGGTTCTTTCTTATATTTGGAAAGCTTATGATAATGTTAATTGGTTCTTTCTTTACAAAGTTCTTGAATGATTAGGATTCAATTATAAGTTCATTACTATAAGTAAAGAGTGTTTGGAAACTGTTAGCTTCTATGTGATTTTTAATGGTGCTCCATGAGAATTATTCTCCCTTAAAAAAGGCCTTCAATAAGGGGACCCCCTCTCTCCCTATCTCTTCATCATGATTGCATAGGTATTAGTAGGAATATGCAAAAGCTAGTTAATTACATAAGCATAAAAGTAATCAAGCCAACCTCAACCCTCCCCTCCTCTATTATTCAATATTTCATTGATGATATTTTCTTCTTTGGTGAATCTCTAGTGGTTGAGGTATGATAGTGGAAGCTATTGTTGAAAAAGTATGCCAAAGTGTCTTCATTGAGTATTAACTTTCAAAAGAGAAGGATCTTCTTCTTCAACACTAGCATGGATATTAAACCAAGGTCATGAGTATCCTAGGTTTTCATTCTACTAATCTCCATTGGTGAGATATCCATTTTTATTATGTAGTAATGATGGGATCTTTGTTGAAATATTTGTCATGTTAATATTCCTCCATGTCTCATCATTATTGTATTCATTGTACTCAAGAAATGAGAGAGGAAAGCATTTGTATATTATTATTGGGATAGAGCTTATAATGCTATGAAATTTATTGATATCTCATGGTGTAAAGAGAGAAAAGTGTATTTAATAAAGAAGGAAGTTTTGCTAGTTCTAATCATATCATATATTGTATCATTTTGAAAAATATTGTTGAATTTTGTGTAAGCATCTCCTTGTGATGTAGAAAAATCTTAGAGTGGAGTCAAACTAAGTAATATATATGTTAATATGTTCATTTATTATTAAATCTTAGTAGATCTTATTAGAGTCATTAAAACTATTTAACTAATCTTGGCACTAAGAAGTTTAGATGAATAAATCACCACATTAGAAAATTATTAAATATCCATTAGATTTAATTCAATGTTAGAAAGAAAATAGAAACAAAAGCAATGGAAGGAGAAAAAGAAAATATGCATCTATAGGATGTTGGAAAATATATGGGAAGAAATAATTCCTATTTCAAAAATAAATATAGACAATATTTTTATCAAAAAAAAAATCCCCCTTGAAGTAATAAATTATTAAAATATAATAATAAGGGTGGGGTGGGGTTGGAAAATATCACCCAGCCCACTTGTCAAAACAAAGAAATTATATATATACCTCATAATGTCATAATGTCAACTTTATAGCCTATTAAATATAAGTAGAATTATTATTGTTATGTATAAACTAGTAGAATGTCAACCTCACAACCTATTAAATGTAAGTACAAGGGAAACAAATCATCTTCCAAGATGTGTAATCAACATAGAGAAATCAATGGCACAGTTATTGATCATATGAATTGGAATAAATTTATGCAAGAATGTTCCCAATGTGACACCAAATTTCTACATTGTACAACCATGGTTCTTGTCACACTTGTCAATGATACTACCCATCCAGTACTAGTCTTGTCTCCTAGTCTCATAATGAGATTGGAATATTACTATGTAGGGGATGAAAAAGTGGTGAAGAATAAGGTTGTAGACATATATAGTTTTGGACCTTAGGCATGACATCATAGAAGATGTATTTCATATCCCTAAGGTGGACACCTTTCTAATCTCCATGGAAAGAGGAGTAAGGTAGCTTAAAGATATTATGGAAAAATCCTTCAAGTTAATAAATCTAAATTATTTGATTAAACCTCTCAAATATGATAGGTTAGAGAAAATCTATACGAGGAGAGGGTACTTGGTAGAAGATATGAGTAACATGGTTACATTTCTAAGAAAAATATATGGTCTTCCAATAGAACAAAATCTTGAGTTGTGGATGGTTTACATGATAAAGATGATTAGGAGTGGGAAGGTGAGGATAGTGTGGGCCACAATTATGACTGGTAATCTACATGATCAAATGACATAGGTTAAGAAAAACTTGAGGTTCTACATGACCTCCTATGTAGTATATTTTCTTGTAGAAAGAGTTGACTACCCAAGGCTCAAAAAGAGGGGGTTTTTGAAGAACCAAATGCATGATCATTCTTAATTACCCATAGTTGGTAAGGAGAAACCTAAGAACACAGGTTTAGAGTACTAGACTATTAATGATTATTTCCCCTTTTCCATCAACTGGTCCATTGAGCCTAATTATGCTAAGATATCATCGTAAGAGGCAATTTCAAATATGTACACTATTAGGGTATAATACATTTAGTTTTAAACTCTCACATGCATTCATGTGGTAGTATGTATACTCAATCCTAAGAAGCTTCCATGATACCCTCCTGATAGGATAGTGTTCGTGGAGATAACTAGAAAACTAGCTAATACTTATGAGCACATTAAACACAAAAAGAAACTTTATGATATTTTACCATTTCTCTATACAAGAAATTAAGGTTAACAAGTTAGTATAATAAGAGTGGGATTAATTCCCTCTAATGAAATCTAAATTAATAAAACTAATATTCAATCCCATTGTAGCCTATACTGACATTATTGGGAAGTGCTATAAACATGACCCACACTTAGAGGATCATTCAATAAAATATATTGATGATTATTAACTTACAATTAGGGATCATTTCAAAATGGACTTATCTTTGGTGTAGGAGATCCTCAAGGTCATAATTCATCCTAAGGTATAGGAAAATGACATTGAATACATCCTTGATCCTCTTTACAATATGGATAATGTGTACACCAATGTTATTTTCAGTGCAAAAATTACTGGGGATAAGAATGATGATGTCACTCACTGAGATAGGTGATGGGATCATATATTAGTATCTAGTTTTGATAAGTTTTATGGTTATCTCAAGGGTTTTCACGCTTAATTTCAAATATTTTTTATCATATATTATGTATAAACCTATGACTACTATGTTTTTCTATGGTTTATGAAGATATGTTATGGTTTTATAATTATAACACTAAAGTTAGAACTAGTGCTTGACAAATGAAATTATGTTTGTTTATAATTATGGAAATATTTCTTTCTTCTTTTAAGAAATTTTTAGGGGCTAGGTTCTTGTAGCCATATGTTGTAAGAAAATATTTTTTATCTCTATATTTAATGCTTTCCATAAGTTATTGAAGTGGATATATGTTTTGAACAAAGTTAACAAGGAACTAAGGAAGTATAATCAAAGGAGTTTTGATATATTCATGATGCAGAAGCCACATCCAAATGGTCCAGCAAAAGATCGGGTCAACACAACTATAAACTATCCATGCACAAATCTAAAATCATGTCATGTTATATTTGTGGAAGACTCTCTCAATAAACATGTCCGGAATTAATGTAGGTTTAAGTCTCTACTAAGTTCTCACTATTGAAGGATCCTAGATGTAGAGGATTTTTTTTCCTATAAGAAGTTGTAAGTAAGTTGTTGATCAAACTTTGATGTTAGTTGTGATTTCAATTGTAATCCAACAATAGTGATTAATATACTTATGCTATTGTTGTTGTAAGTTTGATGGTTTATATATCAATAGAATAGCATTGTTAGATTTTAGAACTTTATCTTGATTTTTTATTTATTGTCTCATCCAAGGGGGCCCACTTAGTGAGTGAATTTAGTTAGAAGAAGTAGTTTTTCATTTTTCTTACAATATATAGAATTCTATTACCCCTGCAACCATTGGTAATAGAACTATTGGTTGTTCCTACAACATAGACAAATGGAGTAGTATCTTGTTTGTATTTTAATTCTTGTGCAATAGATTAGTTATTCAATTATGTACTTAAGTTTAACATCTTCAACTCCTATAGCTCATCATTTCCATTTTCAATGATTAGTAATGGAAACTAGGAAGGTTTAGAGCATATACTTTGTAGATAACATTTCAAGTCTACCTCCCTAGTTGATAAATTAAATGAGTTATTTGTTTATAATTAAGAATGTCTAATCCATAAGAAACAGGTGTAATATCTATTCTTAAAACTAATTAATTGACCAAGAAATAGGAATATCATAGACCTAACAATGAAGTAGATTACAAATCTCTTTAGGTTAGATTTGTATACCAAAAATAGGGTACAATTCTATAAACCATTACACTTGAGAGAACCCATGGAAAAGGGAGTCTCAAGAAGAAGCTTATAGCTTCCTATCTATGACACGTAAGAGCTATGAGATTGTGGCTCTCAAATGAAACTAGTTAAAGTAACCCTTGCAAGGTGCACCATAGAATGGAAGATTCAAAGAGTAGAGGCAAGAATATCAATATCTAAGAATCAAGAATGAAGTGCAATGCAAATGAAAGTAAACTAAAATGAGATATAAGACACAAGATCTAATCTAACAAGTATTTAGAGTTACAAAGCCACCTAGTTAAGCTATGTGAGATAAGATATGCATAAAGGAAAACTAAGCTAAATGCAAGTAAGAAAAGAATATGAAAGATGAGTATAAATTGAGTGCTCTAAAATCACCAAGAAAAACTACCACATAAAAATGGTATAAGAGTGCAAGAGATGAGAGAGTGAGGAGAGAGGCTCCTTTTAAAGAGAAATAGGCAGTAGAGATAAAGAAGGAAAATCAAGGGTGGAGAATGAGTCCCAAGTTGACTTTGTGCACAAGAATATCAACTAAAAAAAATCAATGGATATATTTAAGATGCAAAATATGTTTGGAGGAGAATTAGAGTTATTTTGAAAATAAAGATTCCTCTCACATATAAATGTGTGCCTCTCATTTGTAAACAAAAATGTATTTTCTTTTATTTGAAAAATAGGAATAATATTTTTCATATATACACTTAGAATAAGTAGGATTTAGGGGACTTTATTTAATTAAATGGTAGCAAGTTCTTTAAATTAAATTAAATACTTACAATAAGGTTTTCAAACCATAGGTTATAATCAAATAAATAGAAAAGTGATGATTTGATCAAGAATAAGAAATGGATAAATTAAGAAAAAAATGTTATAAAGGGGGCTCATAGTCTACATGGTCATTTTTGGGTGATTACATTTTCCCTTATTTGACTAATGTGTGATTGATCTAAGAACACATTAAGTCAAATAATGATGATGTCAAGGTAGCATCTGATAGAGAGATATGACTATTACAAATGAAGCATAGAGAGATGGTTAATCTTGAATGCACAAACAATACATAGTGAGATAGGACATTTAAGAGAGAAATAAATCCAAATAAAATGAAAAAGTCAAGCATATGCCCTTGAGAGATAGCTAGATCAAGAGAAAATGGAAAGGTCAAGCATATGCTCCTAAGAAATAAATAGAGTTGAGTCAATTTTTAACAATGGAACATCGATGATAAACTATTATTTCCTCCTTGGGATCTAAATAAAAATAAGAGATAGGAGATGTAGAAATAAGATAGATCAACACCAAATTGAGATACTATATAGTTTCATAGTGATAGATAAGTCATTAAGACTAAAGAATGACTAAGTTTGACTAAGTTTGACTAGAAAGATTAAGCATAAGAATTAGGTGAAAACAAGAAGAAAGATGAAATGGAATATAATGAAAAATAAGAGTAGAGGAGACTAGAAATGATGAAGAAATAAAGAAATGAAGATTTCCTCTAAATAATTCAAAGAAGAAGCCTTAAAAGGCTAATTAACTACGTAGAAGAAATTTCTAAATGTAATTTTTACCATCAAGATGAACTCAATTTTTTATTTCAATCCAAATATGGATACATGACATTGAAATTAGGTAATGGTGTAATTTTTGCACAAATTTGAGAAGTTCAAGAATTAGTTAAAAAGGGTATATGTAACAAATAGTTTTCATAACAAAATAGGATGACTGATAAAGAGTTTACCCCAACAAATCATTGAAAAAATGACTGAATTCATTTTCATGGGACATTAACTACTTTAAATGGTTAATTGAAATAATTGAAATAATGATTAACAAAAATAACTGTAACATTGATCATCAGAAATAACTATAATAACAATTAATTGAAATAACTATAACATTGATTATTAGAAATAACTATAATAATGATTAACTAAAATAAATATATCAATGATCAACTATAATAATTGGATCAATGATTAACTATCTTTTTCTATACACAAGTAAAGTACATGCTAAAATGAAAAGAAGAAGAACATGCAAGTAATATCCAGTGAGCCTTTAGTTGGTTGTGCAAGCCTCAAATTTTGGTAAGAAGAGAAGAATTGACTTAAGCTTAACCTCCCAACATTAGACCATACTTATCCCCACATAATCTATTGAATTAGAAAGGCCCTCCATACCCTAAGATCAGGCTTGGGATTCTTTTAGTCCAGCCACTTGAGCATTCTTGCGTTTAGAATGTCTACATAGTTATGGATAGATACATCTAAATAACTAGCTCCACCAACATCAAGTGATCATAGATGGAAAACATTCTTTTAAATGACCTTGGCCAAGGTTTTCTTATGGGTTTAAGGGTCTAATCACCACCGCTCAACTTGAAAATAGGCAAACAACAATATAGATGAGCATGAGCTATTAAATAATTTATTTAGATTTATTGTATCTTATCTAACTTTATTTCCATGTCAATGCAAATTCCATCTCACCTCTTCACCTTTTTGAAGGCTATATAGCCAGTGAGTCCTAGGTGCTTCGATTCTCAGAGCAGTCATCTCTATCCATTGATACTCAATTGATTCATAAATAATATATGTTTTCTAGCTTATCACAATCTATGATTTAAAAGAATATGTTCTTAAGACTTGTAGAAATATCACTTGATTTTGATTTCTAATGGCATATTTAAATCATGAATTTATAACATCATAAATAAATCTTTCTCAAAGAGGTTCTAACTAATGATACTTAAGATGGATATAACTAAAGTTTTATTGTTATGGTAATCAAAAATTAGTAATAATTGATAAAGAAATATACAACAATGCTTGGAACATGATTGACTACATAACCTGATACAATCTGGAAAGATAGGAGTCTAGCTAGATGCTATGATTCAACCCTTCCATGAATGATCTTCAGGCATAAAATCTAGTACAAAATATATCACATATTCAACAAAGAAGATTATTACAAGGAAGAAAAATATTGCCAATATTATGGATTTAGAGATTTTGAATGGTATTTGCAAAGTATTGGGTGGTAGATGGAAGTTGGAAATGAGAAAGGAAGTTGAGAATGAGTAAGGAAGTTTGAAATAAGATTTGTATGTCCTCTATCTCTCTCAACCTTATGATATATTAAAGGTTAAAGGACTCTTTGGCTTTCAAGAAGTCGTAACATAAGAGGAAGAGTCTTCGCTCTTGGACACCAATTATATATGCCAAGTGTCATTTGATTTTTTAGAAAAAAGAATGAAATAAAGATGGAAAAAGATTTAAAGGTTATAAATTGAAAATAATTATGGTCTATATCTATCTACATACATGTATATATGATTATGAGGTGACATCATACTATTATAAAAGAATTAATAATATTATGGTGTCACTTTATTCTTATATCTATGCATACATACATAGGTATTTATAATAATTATGTGGTGGAAAGATCGATCAAAATCCTTTGAGGTACATATTATGTTTTAATTAAATTATTTTATGTTTTAAAATGTTTTCTTAATATCTCATGCAGGTCCTTCAATTATATCCTGAAGTTCAGGTTGCTACGTCCTTGCCAAGGTAATTTAAGGTCATACTTGTCAATCTAATGATTAGAGTAAGCTAGTATCCTATTTTGTTGATCCTGTTTAGCTTTGTTTTCCCCCTTCATCTTCTCTTGCAATCACTTGTATGATATTTCCATGATCATAACAAGTTCCATAATAACTTTCATTTTAACATTTAAAAGAATTTAATTATTAACCATAATTATAAAATCAAGCAACTACTAAACATCACATGACAAATAATGGATAATGACCATCTTTTTTAAATAGCTAATACAATAGATATAAATAACTACCTACTTCACATGATTATGAAATAAAAATCCATTCAATCTTAATGATTATGAATAAATTTAAAATTAGGTCAAAATTTGGGATGTAACATAGCCTCCCCCTTAAATTTTTCATCATCCTTGATGAATATCACAACAAAACTTATACAATATCTATTCAAATTATTTCAAGAAAGCAAAGGTTCGGGCTCTATCCTTGGAGAAAAGATTAGGGCTATTTTGAAATATTTCATGATAATTTTCCTAGGTAGCATTATCTTCTGCATATTGATCCCACTATACCTTACATTGAGTCATCTCTCAATTTCATAAGCCTAGCTTACACACCTTGAGTATTCTGAGTGGTTCTATTTCCACCATCCCAAGTTCTCGCACTTGTAATAGGTTCCAATCAGTTATATGATCATGATGAGTAATTTATTTCTTAAGGTATAACAAATGGAAGATGTCATGTATCCTTGCAAGAGCTAGTGGTAAGAAGATTCTATAGGCTACTAGGTTCATAACTTCTAATATTTCAAAGGGTCCCACATACCTTGGGGCTAACTTGACATTCTTTCCAAACTTGATAGTACTCTTATGAGGTTTTACTCTTAATAGCACCTTTTCTCCCACTAAGAACTCTCTAGGTAATCTTTTTGCATCTACATAACTTTGCCTATCATTAGCTTCTTTCAATCTCTGACAAATTTGGATTATCTGCTCTTCCATTTTCTTAAGAATTTTAGGTCCAACAATAATTCTATCTTCCAATTGATTCCACCTCATAGGAGTTCTACATTTGCAGCCATATACAACCTCAAAGGGGGCCATCTTAATGGTGAATTGATAGGAAATATTATAAGAAAATTCTACCAAGGGTAAATATGTTTCCTACTAGTATTACCGATCCATATAGTAAACTCTCAAAAGATCTTGTAATACCTAGTTTACTCTTTCTATTTGACCATCTGTCTTAGGATTGATAAGCTAGACTAATGTTTAGTATTAGTCCCTACTGCTGAAAATAAGGTTTTCCAAAATATGAAATTTATCCTAGCATTCATATCTAAGATAATTTTCTCTAGAACTCCATGTAATCTAAAAATTTCCTTTATAAATTTATGAGTGATTTCTGGTGCTCCATCAGTTATATTTCCTAGTATAAAGTGAGCAACTTTTGTCAATCTATCTACTACTACTAGAATGGTGTTGTGTTTATTGCATTTCATAAGGTAATCCCTGTACAAATTCCATGGAGATTATCTACCATATCTATTCTGGTACCTCATTTTGGGTGCAAAAGGCTAACTGGGTATCAATGTTATGCTTTTACTCTTTGGCATTCTAGGAATCCTACCACAAGTTCTTTATCTACCTTTTCATTTCTTTCCAAAAATATAGAGGTTTTATATCTAATAACATTTTAGTTACTCTAGGCTGTCCCAAATTTGGGTCTAATGAGATTCTTATAGAATCATTCTCTGAAGTTTAGCTTTGTTGGGTATATAAATCCTATCATGATATCTTAATAATCCATCCTTTTCTACTCTTATTCTAAATACTTGGGATCTTGTGGGTCTCTGATGAGGGCTTGGCTAATCTCTACATAAAATTCATCATGATCTAGATGCTGCAAAATTTGGTCTTTTAATCTAAAATTTATAGTAGTCACTGTAGAAATGTGTCTCCTCCTACTTAAAGTATCTACCACTTTTTTTCCTTGCCCTTGATGTAATTTATGTCAAATTCAATATTTGATAGAAGTTCTAGACATCTCCTTTGTCTAGCATTAAGATTAGGTTGAGTAAAAATATATTTTAGGTCATGGTGGTCAAATCCTAGATCAAAAGTTTTTCCTATCAACTAATGTCTCCACATTTGAAGAGTATGAACAATAGTTGCTAATTCCAGATCATTAGAGGCATAATTTTTCTCATAATTCTTCAATTTCCTAGACTCTTATGTAATTACTTTCTCATCCTACATTAGCACACCTCCTACTCCTTCTCCTGATGCATTAGTTATAACAACCAATTTCTTTTGTGGGTCAAGTACTCTTAGTATGGGTGTTGTAGTTAACTTTTCCTTCAAGCATTCAAAAGCTGATTGAAATTTTTCAGTCCATACAAATTTCCTTCCCTTTCTCTTAAGAGATGTAATCGGGTAGGCTATCTTTGAGAAATTTTTGACAAACTTCCTACAGAATCTTGCCAAACCCATGAAACTTCTGACTTCTATCAAATTTTTAGGTATAGGTCATTCCTTAATTTCTTTTTTTTTGACATATCTATAGCTATTCCCTAAGCTGATATAATGTGTCCTAAATACTAAATTTATTTTTGATAGAAAGTGCACTTAGACAATTTTCCATATAATTTATGTTCTCTTAAGCTTTGTAATACTTTTTCTAGATATTCTTGTTGTTCTTCCTCATTCTTTTAATAGATTAGGATATCATCTATAAAGACAAGTACAAACTTATCTAAGCAACTATAGAATATGTTATTCATTAAGTTCATAAAAGTTTTTGGATCTTTGGTTAACCCGAAAGGTAACACTGTGAATTCATAATACCCATACCTAGTTCTAAATGCAATTTTGTGAATATGTTTATCCTTAATATGAAGTTGGTGATATCTTGACCTTAAACTAATCTTTGAGAATATTGTAGGGCCTTTCATTTGATCAAAGAGGTCATCAATTCTAGGAAGTGGGTACTAGTTCTTGATAGTAACCTTATTGAGCATTATGTAATCTATGCATAGTCTCATAGTTCTGTCCTTCTTCCTAACAAACAATATTGGGGCTCCCCATGGTGATACACTAGGCCAAATCAATTTCTTGTTTAACATATCTTGTAATTGTATTTACAACTCCATTAATTCTATGGTGTTCATTTGATATGGTGCATGAGAAATGGGTTCTACTCCTTCTATCAAATCTATGGTAAAATTGAAGACTCGAGATTGAGGTAGACTAGGAAGTTCTTTGGGAAACACATCCTAATAATTCTTTAGGTAGGGATTTTTTCTTCAAAAGATTCCTTTAATTTTTCTTTGATTTCCCCATCTTCAAAAATGTAGTCATCTCCATATGTGGTGTTTTAGGATTTCTCATAGCTTCAACTCTTACTACAAAAATCTCCCTTTCTTCCACATTTCTTAAGTTGCATGGAAAATATCTATTTTGATTTAATTTCATGATTAATCCCTATAATGCTTGTAGGTTTGCCTTGGTCATTCAAAAAATCTATAGTTTTAGTTATATTATCCACCTTGGTCTTATGCTCACTAAGCCAATTAATACCTATAATAATATTGTAGGACCCAGGAGGTGCTACATATAAACTCAATTTAGTGGAAAAATTTGGAAAATCAACCTAAGCCTCAAATAGATACTGCTCTACCTTAGCTCTTGACTAGTTTACATACTCGACTATCTATGGTTTTTCCATAAAAATAGATCTCTTTGGAAACATACTTAATAATTTAGCCAATATAAAACATTCAGAAGCTCCAATATTAATTAAAATAGAGACAAGGTTCATGTAGATCTTACTCAAAGTTTTCATCGGCCCTATCTATTGTTCTACTTGTCTATTATCAAGGGCTACATGTATCCTTTGTGTAGGATTTGAGAAAATATGCAAATCAAATCCACGAAGCCCAAGAATACCTACATGTAGAAAACCTATCATAGAGAAGAAAATGACAAGATGAGGCAAGGGTTTGATCTGAAAATATGCAAATTGTATATTCAGATGAAGAAGAGATTGAAGAGATTAATTATTACAAAGAGATCAATCCTTATAAAAGGAGATTGAAACCCAAAAAGGGTAACCTAATAAAGGTGAAAGCTATTTAATAATTACAAAATAATTATTAAATAGAGAAAGCTAAAAAATGCATAAAGAAAAATCTTAAGAAGGGAGAAAAGGTAATTTAATAAATTAAAATTAAATTAAACTTTTTCTCTAACACCCCCCCTTAAGATGAGCAACAATGTAACTACAAACAATACAGAAAGAGAAAGGAAACTACAATGCAATGTTGAAAGAAAACTTAGGCCTCAGAAACAAGGCCTAATAAGGTACTCAATCACAACAAAATCTCTATGAAATGGAGAAATAGAGAAAACTAAGTGGGAAAAACTCTACTCCAAAAAGAGATAGTTGAAAAATCTAGTGAAGGACTGTAGAAGCCTCCAACTAGAGGAATGTTCCAGAAAATAAGAACAAAGAGTGATCATGAAGAAAACCACTAAAGCATGAAGAAACCACAAACACTATCAAAAAGAAATTGTTGATATGTAGAACCTCCTCTAAAATAGAACCAAGGAAGGTTGCAACCAAAGTAGGAATGAAAAGAAGAGTGTTTATATGGTAGATGATCCATCTCACCAAAATGCATAGGTATCCAACCACTGCAATCACCTAGTACATAGGATCAAATATTGAATACATATCTCACTCCAAAAAACCAAGGAAGCATTAGAACCAATAGAAGAACCCCCCCTTAATGCAGACAAGGGTGAGGTGACAAGCAACTAAGAAAGTGTGCCAAATATCTCCTGCAAAATAGAAAGACCAACATCAAGAGTGAGGAAGAGATACAGAAACTTATAAAGGCATGTGTCACCAACACATCATGGCGCTAATGTCATGGAAGGTACACTCACTTGACAAATAAAGAGGGCACTAACACGAAAACAACTATCCACCCCCCATGGCACTTTATAATATAGTGCGAGTACAATAAATCACAATGATGAAAAAGATCTTGAAAAGCAAGGAGTGTTACTTTATCTCAGTGTATTTGTATTGAAAATGCTTACAAATGATATCAACAATGATCAAAAAGGGAAAAGATCTGATGCAACAGATAGCACAACCCAAAAGAAGAGATCCCATGCCAAGAAAATGATCCCCAAACTTGAAACACCCAAGATATCCACCATAGTGCAAAAAAGAAAAAAATATGATAGAAAGAGCATGGATTAGAATTTGGAACAAATTATAGCATTTCTAAAAAATAGATAGAACTAGCTTTTTAAAAATATAACATTTTTTTAAAATAGAGATGGGGTGCTCAAGATATGCCCTCTAGAGTGAAAACTAAACATTTGTCTTTGACTACCAAAATAGGCAACCAAACTGCATCAAAACCAAAAATCACCTATAACAATGTCTCTATCTTGAAACCAGCTTTCAAGTGTATTTTTTGGATTAAAAAAAAACATATGTATGCTCAAGTTATAGAGAAAAAACCAATAGGGCCCTAGAAAAAAAAAATTAATAAAAAATAAAAACACACCACACCCACACCATTGGTAGAGTGGCAGCTAGGAGGAAGGGTGGGCAAAGGGTTGTTCATGGAGCTATGTGGTAGTGGAGCCACTATGGCACCATTGCAGAGCCACTAGCAGGCTACTAAGTGATAACTATTAGTGGTGACTACAGTAGTAACCGCTAGTGATTCTATTGTGGTCAGATAACTGCCACAGGTTAAAACCCACAAAAAATGATTTATTTTGCAATTTTTAAATTTTTTTCCACCTGAGAGTGCATGCAGAGGTTGTACGACCCTGTTGGGCAAAAAAAATTTGCCTCTTGGATCAACATTGTCCAAAACAGACAAACTTTATATGGAAATGGGGGTTTTTATACCTTCTAGATCCATTCGTGAAGTCCATTTGGCCTCAAACTACTCTAAAAATTAGTGACCCCTTATTTTCTTAGGAAATTCCTAAAAAACTTCAAGATCTGATCCATCAATCCCTTTTTCTTTCTTTTCTCCAAATACCAAACAAGCTACAGCAAATTTGGCTTTGATACCATGTAGGATTTGAGAAAATATGCAAATCAAATCCATGAAGCCCAAGAATAGCTGCATGTAGAAAACCTATCATGGAGAAGAAAAATACAAGAAGAGGCAAAGGTTTGATCTAAAAATAGAAAAATTGTATATTTAGATGAAGAAAAGATTGAAGAGATGAATTATTACAAAGAGATCAATTTATAAAAGTAGATCAAAACCTGAAAAGGGTAACCTAATAAGTTACAAAGGGTAACCTAAAGGTGAAAGCTATTTAATAATTACAAAATAATTTTTAAATGGAGAAAGCTAAAAAAATGCATAAAGATAAATCTTAAGAAGGGAGAAAAGGTAATTAATAAATTAAATTAAATTAACCTTTTTCTCTAATACTTTGTTGATAAACATGCTACTATTGTGGAAAGGGTGGTCAGTGCAACTAATTGGTGTTGGGCTTCATGAGGCATTTGTTAGCATAGTGATCTCCCCCACCATTGTAACATCTTGAAGGTGGCCCTTTCTTTTCATTACTCTTATTATTCTTACTTGTATTAAAATAACTTTTAAAATCCTTGACTCCATTCCCTTTTGATTCTGGCTTGCCAAACTTATAATCCTTAAGTTGTTTCTTCTAAGATCCAGTATTTGTACTTTCTATATTCCAATTTTTTTTTCTCTCATTATACCAAATAGAGTCATCTCTGTTGATTTTATATTCCTATTGAACAACCTTCTCTAAAGCTTCTTTCATGGTTTGAGGAGTGAGAACATCAACTGCTCCTCTGATTCTATTATTCAAACCCATGATAAATTTTCTCACTTTCAAATTTCTATCTTGTTGATATGGTGGTACATACTTCAGTAATTGGGTAAATTTCTACTAGTACTTGTGTATAGTCATATCTTCTTGCTTTAGGTTTTCAATTTCTCAGGCTTGGTGTTTCCCCATAATGTAGCAACTTCTCTAGTAAAGTGGTATATTCCCCAAATCACTTTTGAGGTTTCTAAAAAGTTCCTAATTTCAAAGTATTGTTCCATTTTGGTTAACTAGGCCTCTGCATCCTCTCTAGATTTAGAATCAAAAAATTTGGGTGGTTTGATCTTCTTAATATTTATGGATAGATCACTTACTATTTCTTGTTTCTTTTTTTTCAGTCTGAGTGGGTGAAGCTTTTGAGGTTCTCTTCTTGTGTTTGGAGACTTCTATCTTTGTTCTAAGAGGAGGCAAGGATTGCATTTTCTCTTGGTTCTACTACATCTAGGCTACTATGTCATTCATTCTTTTTTCCATATTATCCAACTTCAGTTGCATTTGTTGCAAAATCTGAAGTAATAAATTAGGGGATGATTATGTGTTTTTATGGACCATGTCATCACCTACAACGTTCTCATCATTTCTCATTTTGTTTTTTTACTAGTTTAACCTAGAAATTTACAAAAAAATTGTGTCAACTTATTGTAAACATATTATTAAGTGTTCATACAAGATATTAAAAGAGTTTGCGAGTGAATATAACACATGAATAAAAGAATTTATTTAATTAACTTTAATACCTTTTTTGCTGCATTCATGGAAACCTTATTTACAAAAATTTTCTCTACTGAGGATGTTTACATTATGGAATCTAAATTTTGCTTCTCAACACTTAGTTGTGATTCAGATTTGTACATATCCTACACCATCTAGGATTTGTGGAAATACATAAGAGAGTTTTCCTAATGAGCATTCAATTTTTGAATTTGTTTGTTTCTATATGTTGTTTTACTAGCATGAGCCCACCTAACTCTTTCCTTCTTCATTCATTGCAAATCTTGGTTCAGAGTTTCATTGTCTTGATGCATGGAGTAGCAAGTGTAATTGAAGTTTGGCATGTTTTTAATTTGTTTTTAATTTGTTTTTAATTAAGTACAAGAAGATGGGATTTCATACCTTATTGTGATGTGTTTTACATACTTGCATCTTGTACATTTATTATAATAACTTTTAGCCTTACCAGGTTTAGTGTCGAAACTAGTTCTCTGATACCACATGTAACAAACAATTTTTCGTAACAAAATAGGACAATCGATAAAGAGTTTTCCCCAAAAAATCATTAATAAATAACTAAATTCCTTTTCATGGGACATAACTACTTTCAATAGTTAGTTGAAATAATTAAATAATGATTAATAGAAATCACTATAATAATGATTAACTAAAATAACTATAACATTGATCATCAGAAATAACTACAATAATGATTAACTGAAATAACTATAACGCTGACCATCAGAAATAACTATAATAATGACTAAATGAAATAACTGTAACATTGATCATTAGAAATAGCTACAATAAAAACTAACTAAAATAATTGTGTCAATGATCACTTATAACAATTGGGTCAATGATTAAGTATATTTTTCTACATATAAATAAAGTAAATGCTTAACATGAAAAGAAGAACATACAAGTAATATCTAGTTAGTCTTTAATTGGTTGTGCAAGCCTCAACTTTTGATAAGAGAAGAAGCATTGACTTAGGCCTAACCTCCCAACCTTGGATCATACTTCTCCCCATACAATCTATTGAATTAGAAAGGCCCTCCCTACCCCAAGATTGGGCTTGGGATACTTTTAGTCTAGCCACCTAAGCATTCTAGTGTTTAAAATGTTTGCATAGTTATGACAAACATGTATGAATAACTAGCTCCACTGGCATCAAGTGATCATAGATGCAAAACATGTCTTTAAATAATCTTGGCCAAGGTTTTCTGATGGGTTCAATGACCTGATCACCACCACTCAACTTGACAACAGAGGAACAAAAATATGGATGAGCATGAGCTATTAAATAATTTATTTACATTTATTGTATCATATTTAATTTTATTTCCATGTCAATGTAGATTCCATCTCACCTCCTGCACCTTTTCCAAGGCTATATATCTGGTGAGTCCTAGGTGCTCAGATTCTCAAATCAATCAACTTTGTCCATTGATTCTCAATTGATTCATGAATAATATATGTTTTCCAACTTATCACAATCTATGATTTGAAAGAATGTGTTCTTGAGACTTTCAAAATAATCATTTGATTCTAATTTTTGGTGGCATATTTAAATCATGATTTTATAACATCATAAAAAACTCTTTCTCAAAGAGGTTCTAACCATTGATACTTAATATGAATATAACTATAGTTTTACTATTATGGTAATCAAAAATCAATAAATTTGATAAAGAAATATACAACAATGCTTGGAACATGATTGACTAAATAATCTAATATAGTTTGGAAAGATAGGAGTCTAGCTAGAAGCTATGATTCAACCCTTCCACAAATGATCTTTAGGTGAAAAATCTAGTGCAAAATATATCACATCTTCAGCAAAGAATATTATTACAAGGCATAGAAAGATTGGAAATGGTATGGATGCAGATATTTTGAATAATATTTGTCAAGTATCAGGTGGTAGATGGAATTTAGAAATGAGAAAGGAAGTTGGCAATGAGTAAGGAAGTCAAGAATGAGATTTGTATGTCCTCTGTCTCTCTTGACCTCATGATATATTAAAGGTTAAAGGACTCTTTAGCTTCCAAGAAGTTGTAACATAAGAGGAAGATTCTTGGATCTTGGACACTAATTATATATGCCAAGTGTCATTCAATTTTCTAGCAAAAAGAATGAAATAAAGATGCAAAAAGATTAAAAGGTTATAAATTGAAAATAATTATGGTTTATATCTATCTACATACACATAGATATAATTATGAGGTGACATCATACTATTATAAAAGAATTAATAATATTATGGTGTCACTTTATTCTTATATTTATGTGTATGTACATAGGTATTTATAATAATTATGTGGTGGAAAGATCGATCAAAATCCTTTGAAGTACATATTATATTTTAATTAAATTATTTTATGTTTTAAAATGTTTATTAAATAGCTCATGCAGGTCCTTCAATTGTATCTTGAAATTCAAGTTGCTAGGTCCTTGCCAAGGCAATTTAAGGTCATACATGTCAATTTAATGATTGCACTAAGCTAGTATCACATTCCATTGATCCCATTTAACAATGCTTCCCCCTTTCATCTTCTCCTACAATCACCCATGCAATATTTCCATGATAATAACATGTTCCATAATAATTTTCATGTTAACATTTAAAAGAATTTAATTATTAACCATAATTCCAAAATCAAGCAACTGCTAAAGATCACATGAAAAATAATGGATAACGACCATCTTCATTAAACTATTAGTACCACAAATATAAATAACTACCTACTTCACATGATTATGAAAGAAAAATCTATTCAATCTAACCGCTATGAATAAATTTTAAATTAGGTCAAAATTTGGGATGTAACAAGTTGACTTTTTACAACCCACATGAGAAGGTGGGAAGGCATTAGCATCTGTGAGCCTTAAATAGTTATCAAATATATGGATCAAGATGAGACCCAACTTCAGGATCTCTAGAAGCATAATAAATTTTTGAAAGAGTTATTTACTAAGATAGTTGGTCCCATTGACACCAATAACTCAAAGGATACATTAAAAAGTGCACTAAAAAATTAGGTGATACTAGACATTTCTTCAAATTCTTTTATTAGGGCTCGTACATAATGGAAGACTAGTTTTGAAATATTTATTGTTGGAAATATTCAAAACATAATAGGTTACTGAAAGGGGAGGGTTGAATCAGTAATAATAAAACATTTAAGTCAACCATACACAACATTTACTCATCTATCCTGCTGCATAAAAACTATTAAACATTTAAACCATATATGCATAGACATTTGGTGACCTAGAAACCTTTCAAAATAGAAAGTAAAATTGGGGTGGGGATGATACCCACAAAGCTTCGCTATCGCAGTACGAAGTTGGCCGGTTAAGGCTTACAATGATCACTTCTGGTGATCTGCCCTGTTAGGAGCACAGAGGATTGCTAGATCCACCTTGTTAGAGGATTTACAAACACACTTTATAAGTATGTACTCTGTTAGGAGATTTGAATAAAGACGGTTAAGTCTACCCTGTTAAAGGATTTATAAAAATGATTCACCTATTAGGATGAACCAATAGATAAACTTACAACTTGACTTAGTTCTTTATTATAGATCACCTTCTATGATTGATGAAATCATTTCTGCTCCTGGTAGACCTTGTTGAGCATTCTTTTCTGCTGATGAATTCGCACTATTATTATTCCAGATATCTTGTATGTCTTCTTGAAAATCTATAAACCCTTGAATGTCTATAATACATTACATATATATACCATTCCAATAATTATTTATGCAAGGTCAGCCTAACACAAGTAAAAAAAATATAACTGAGTCGGCCAAATGGTAAAATAAACTCGGGTTCTTCAGATAGACTTGATGACCTTCTGATACACAACATCCACTACGTTACTTGGCATCATCATGCACTTGGTAGAGGTAGGGGCTTGGTTCATACTAGTCATACAATGTTGCCTGGAAATCAGTAACCATTGGTGACTCGGTAAATATAGTGTCACTCGGTAGAAACTAACTTCTTCGATAACCTCCTGAGCTCAATTATCACTGAGTGCTTCCTCACTTGGTCATCACTGAGTGCTTCCTCACTCGGTTAATACTATGTGCATCTTCACTCAGTCATCACTGAGTGCTTCCTCACTTGAGCATTACTGAGTGCTTCCTCACTCGGTTAATACTAAGTGCAACTTTACTCGGTTGACCCTAAGTGTAACTTCACTCAGTAAAAATTGTGTCTTTGATGCTCGGTTGAACTGTGTCGCCAATGCTTGGTTTGAATTGTGTGGCCAGTGCTCGGTTTGAACTGTGTTGCCATCATTCGATCTACACTATATTACTCAGTGTGAACTATATTACTCGGTTAGAACTGTATTACTCGGTGTGAACTGTAAGATGAGTGTTGTCACTAATGGAAAATAACTTTATGCCAACAATCTCCCCCTTTGGCATTAGTGACAAAAACAATTATGTGCAAAAAAATAGACATACAGTTCTGAATTTTCAAAATTGATCTTTGCAAGTCTTATTACACATATCTTTCTCACATGTATCTCCCCCATATAATATGCACAGTATTTACAATTTATTACACATATCTCTTTCATAATTATCTCATGGAAGTGTGCTATCTCCCCCTTTTTGACAATAATGCCAAATTAAACAATATATATTTACATAGAGAGTCCAAAATGAGAGATAAACTCAGAATGTACCTTGAGAATAAGAGCCAATGTCTTATCCCAATTTTCTTGCAAAAGTTTGCTGGTGGAGAGTGCTATTTGAACTTCTACAGAAAGTTCAATCATATGATTTGCAATTGAGAAGTTTTTGTCATGAATCAATGTTTTGGAATGGGCAATATGCTTTTGCATTGTGTCCATGACAGGAAGGATCATATTTTGGATGTCAATTAGGGTACACCTGATCCTTGCTTCCTCTCTCAACAATTCTGCCTATTTCTCTGACAAAAATCTTATTCTGAGATGATGGGATGAACTTGAACTGTGGTCAAGCTGCAACATTTGTGCACTGACCTTCATATCCTCATCAATTTTATTCAACTTTTCATTGATTTCCTTAGTATACTCGGTAACATCACAAATTTTTCCAAAAAGTGAAGTTACATTATTAAAAGAATGTTCAAAATTACTCAAAATTGTAGACAGTTCTACTTGTTTTAATGCAATATGCTAAGCAATGTGCTCAAGAACCTTATTGTCAAATTTCTTCTCTACCTTTTCAATCAATTTTTCTTGGCCAGAGGTATCTTCATTGAATTTATATACAGCCTCTTCTAACTTATTCAAAATGTGTTGAGTAGAATCTACTTCAACACCTATAGCCTCTGTTAGAATATTCTTAGCACTTTCAATAATACTATATTCCTGGTCTCTCTCATGCCTCAGTTGTTTTTGCCTTGCCTTCTGATCTAATAGCTGACTGACCATTCTCATTTCATCAACTGATGCATTATCCAGATCTATCTTAGGAATGATAATGTCCTTATCCAAGTATATTTCCTCATCCACTGCCTTGTTGGAAATCATGTATCTTTTTGCTTTTCCTATAGTGTCTTCACCTTTTCCCTTTGAGACTAAAATAATAGTTGATGAGGCTAGACTGGTTGACAAAATTGGAATAGGACTAACTAGAGGAAAACTAAGAGAAGTGCTAACAGTATCAAAAATTGATGTTCCTCCCAAGATTGATGTATAGGTTGGAATGGGAGAACTAACAGATGCAAAAATTAGAGCAGATGAAGTTGTCAAAATTGAAGTACTAGTGGGTACACTTACTAAACACTCTGCAGTAGAAGTTGATATGCCTGATGAACTTACTATTGTAGCTGATGATGCCTTGGTTAAGGAAGATGGTTGCAGCTCAGTTAATGAAGTGGTAGACACTTGCATAGATGGTGCCCAGAGCTGAGAGGAGACAGGTGAAGATTGAGCAATTGATGAAGCTGTTGTGCACACAATCTCACTAGTAGAGGCTATCTCCATAGGTGATGTAGCTACTTTAGGTGGAGAGTGAGGAAGAGATGCAATGACTTTGGCTACAATTTTTATAGGATCATCTTCCTCCTTAGCTTGATCAACTTCTTTTTCCTCATCTTCCTTGTCTTCTTCCTCCATTTCATCTTCCTTGAATTCTTCCTCAACATTTATCATCATTGAGTGCAGATCCCCTAGAATATCTTCAATATCATCATCACTGTTGTCATTGTCCTTGATTTCAACAATATCCTCACTGGTTTTATGTAGATGATAGATATGTTTCCACATGTTTGTTGCATCATTGACAACATGCTCAATGTCTTTGATAAGTATCAAACAAGTGTGAAATCTAATCATCATATTAACTACATGATCTTTCAGTGATTTCTTCACTTCTATATCAGTGAGACTCAACAGGAGATTTTTTAGGGTTTGCTCAAATATATCTTTGACAGTTTTGGTTGCAATTTCCCATCTTGGTTGCAACCTCTCCAATAGCTCTGTAGGGATCTGAGAGACAATCTCTTTAGGAGAGTACTTCCATCTTCCCATTTTATTCAATACCAATTCTTCAATCTGCATTTTCTCCTATTCTATTCTTGTCTCAAACTTCAATGCTTTGAATTTTGTGAAGCTAGTACCTTCTTCTAATTGTTTCAACCTTGCCTCAAATGTGAGTGGAAGTTTGGCAAATACAAGTTCCTTCTTCCCATGTCTTATCCTCCTAGAGAAGACTACAGTATTTTTCTTTTTAGGTTTGGTGATAATCACCTTACCTTTCTTCCGTTGAGGCTCTTCTTCTTTTTTTGACTCGGTTTCCTCTTCTTCTTCATCATCTTCTCCTTTCCCTTCAGTAATCATCAAAGGACCAAGTTCTATTTTTAGCTTTGCAATCTTCCTCTTTCCTTTGCTAATGACCTAAGGGATTTTGATTGAAAGCTCAATTCTGGCTTTAGGTCTAGGTCTACTAGTTCATTCACCAGTGCTTCTATGATATCTCTAGTTTCATCAATATTAACCTCATAAGGAAGAGGTTTCACCCATGCAACTCGAGGCCTAACTGCCTGTATGTATACCTTGTCACAATCTACCATAAAGCATACATCTTCTTTGTATTCCTCAACCAGTTTAGGTGGAATCCAGAACCTATTGTTCATTCTTTCTTTAAAATCTTCAAAGTAATTATCCAAAACACTATCAAAATTTTCACCTAACTCTGCAATGAACTCATTTATTTGATAAAGAATAGGAATATCTTTTCTCCATACTACTAATCCTTTTGATTGAAAAGACTTTTGAACATAGAAAAATAAACAGATTAAAAGTGAACCAAATTTGCAGGAATTGTTCTTTGAAGTCCTTATGCTTTCCATATTTTTATTAAATTGAGACAAAAGCAATTCAAATAGATCAAACTCAACATTCTTCTTTACTATCTTATATGCTAAATCTACTGCTTCGCAAGGTACACTATTTGGATGGCTAGAACTGTAAATTTTATGAGCAATGACGTGAATAGCAAATCTTAATTCAGTGTCAATTACTATACTGAGCTTAAGTCCTCTACCATCCCATTCTGCTTGGGTTAGCCTTTCCAATTCTTCCTGACCTAGGGTTTTGGTATTCTTAGCTTTGCTCAATATGGGAAGGCCAGTAATCTTGTTGATCACTTTCTTTTTGATAAGCACTGGTTGCTCTAACCACAATTGCTCATTGTGAACCCGACTAAGTATATACCTAACCCATTTAATTTGAAAATTTCTTGGCAAATGTGAAATGTGGGTTAACCCTTTTGTTTCAAGATGCTTATGCTTGGGTTTCAAATTCCCATCTACGCTCATTTCACCTAGGGCATTATCAATTTCTAGGTTTCCAAGCTCTTCAATGGAACATTTGAAATGAGAGCAAATGTCATTTATAAGGAGTACCTTTGAAGGAATTCGAGACTAAGCACCGTTAGGGTCAAGTGATTCTACAATTGTTGGTGTCAATTTGAAGTTTGGAACCTTCCATTCCACACCTTTAACCAGCATTTTTGAGCCTCTCTTTGCCTTGGAGCTGCTACTTCCAGATGCCATTATTGCTCGGTAAGTGAAGAGAAATTCTAAATAGATTCTTCGCTCAAAAATTTGCTCAAAATTGCTTTAAGCTTTCTCTGGAATCACAGAAGATAACTTAGCTCAAAGTTTTTAGTGAAGAATGAGATCAAATTTTGCCCTTTTTGATGAAACATTTGTCATAAATGCTTGGTATGATGGTAGATGAAATGACAGGTTGTCATCTACTTGCTCGGTAGAAACTATCAACTCGGCAATCAAAACAAAATATTGATGTACCGACTTAACTCAGTAAGGTCATGAACTGACCTCGCTCGGTAGATACAACTCGGTGAGTGAAACTTTGTTGCTCTCGACCAAACTCGGTTGAGTCTTGAACCGATTTGGGATCAAAGTGTATCTACATACTGATTTGATCATTTTTCTTCCTTTGGAACTACTTAGGATGATTCTTGGAAGATGCAGCTCCATACTTTCTTTTATGAATATTAATTGGAAATGATGGAGTCACTCATTTCTTGAGTGACATTGCCATTGCTTGACTTATCTTGTTCAATAGATTTAGGAATCCATTGTTTCTTCATTTGCTTCTGGATGTTGTCTGCTTTGATTTTCTTTTCATCTTCAATTCTATCTATATTCATACAATTTCTAGCTATATGACCAAGTTCTGTACATGTATAGCACCTTACAGTAGTGTCCTTCTTCCTTAGGTGATGTCTTGCACAATTTATGCTAGTATGTCCATATTCTCCACAATAGTGACATCTACACCAGGTGTTGTAGTCCCATCCAAATATGGCTTTGACAAGTTGTTCAGCTAGATTGAATGATTTGGATCTGCATTGGAATGCCTTGTGACCATGTTTTTTGCATTTGTGATAGTTGCCTTCAAATTTTGGTTTTTCCTTGCACTCATTTGCTTTGTGACCATGCTGATTGCAATTGAAGCATTTACCATTGAATTTTGTTTTTCCATTGCTCCAGCATTTTTTTGATGTATGACCTAACTTTCCATAGTGATTGCAAGTAGGTTTTTGATTATTTTGGGTACTTTGTTTTGAATATTCACCTTCTTCATTATATCCAAGACCAGCTTTACCTTTTTGTCTATGAAGATTCTGCTCATTTTGCAAATTCAATTGATCCATATCTGCTTGGGATTTCATCATTCTTTCATTGACTTGCCTTTCAAAGATTAGATCATTTTTCAAGCTTTCATTGATTTGTCTCTCAGTTCTTAGATCATTATGCAAACTTACATTGATTTGTCTCTCAGTGATTAAATCATTTCTCAAACTTTCATTCTCAGATCTTAGAATCATGATTTCTTCATTTGCATTAGATAGTTGTCCTATAAGATCTTCATGCTTAAGGGATAGATTATTCCTTACCTCTAAGTCTTCATTTGATTTGTTTCTCTATTCTAAAACTTCACATAACCTAATGGATTGGACTTCTTGTTCTCTTTTGAGCTTTCTTACCTCTTCTTGTAGAGATCCATTCTTTTCTAGAAGTTCTTTGATTGCCTTGTCAACTTCTTCTGAACTACTTGATGGTAACAAATCTTCAATCTTTTCTTCAACATAGTGATGGTCATTCATTTGTCTTGCAAGTTCCTTTCTTCTTTTTAGGGATTGAGAAAGATGCTCCTTTTCTTCTTTGAGTTGAACCATGGCCATTTCAAGATCTAACTTTTCATTTTCAATAACTTTCTCCAGTCTGAATATCTCCATAACTTAGATCTTTGCTCAAGCTGTCAAACTTTGTCCTGAGAACCAAAAAGCTCTGATACCAATTGTTTAAAATATTCAAGACATAATAGGTTACTAAGAGGGGATGGGTGAATCAATAATAATAAAACCTTTAAGTCAACCATACACAACATTTACTCATCTATCCTGCTACATAAAAACTATTAAACATTTAAACCATATATGCACAGAGATTTGGTGACCCAGAAACCTTCCAAAATAGAAAGTAAAATTGGGGTGGGGATGATACCCACAAAGCTTCATTACTACAGTATGAAGTTGGCCAGTTAAGGCTTACAATGATCACTTTTGGTGATCTGCCCTATTAGGAGCACAGAGGATTGCTAGATCCACCTTGTTAGAGGATTTACAAACATACTTTATAAGTATGCACTCTGTTAGGAGATTTGAATAAAGACAGTTAAGTCTACCCTGTTAAAGCATTTAAAAAAATGATTCACCTATTAGGATGAACCAACAGATCAACTTACAACTTGACTGAGTTCTTTATTGTAGATCACCTTCTATGATTGATGAAATCATTTCTGCTCCTGTTAGACCTTGTTGAGTATTCTTTTCTGCTGATGAATTCGCACTATTATTATTCCAGATATCTTGTATGTCTTCTTGAAAATCTATATACCCTTGAATGTCTATAATACATTACATATATATACCATTCCAATAATTATTTATGCAAGGTTGGCCTAACACAAGTAAACAAAATATAAATGAGTCGGCCAAATGGTAAAATAAACTCGAGTTCTTCAGACAGACTTGATGACCTTCTGATATGCGGCATCCACTACATTACTTGGCATCATCATGCACTCGATAGAGGTAGGGGCTCGGTTCATACTAGTCATACAAAATTTCTTGGAACTTGGTAACCATTGGTGACTCGGTAAATATAGTGTCACTCGGTAGAAATTGACTTCTTCGATAACCTCCTGAGCTCGGTTATCACTGAGTGCTTCCTCACTCGGTCATCACTGAGTACTTCCTCACTCAGTTAATACTATGTGCATCTTTACTTGATCATCATTGAGTGCTTCCTCACTCGGTCATTACTGAGTGCTTCCTCATTTGGTTAATACTAAGTGCAACTTTACTCAGTTGACCCTAAGTGTAACTTCACTCGGTAAAAATTGTGTCTTTGATGCTCGGTTGAACTATGTCACTAGTGCTCAGTTTGAACTATGTTGCTAGTGCTTGGTTTGAACTGTGTTGCCATCATTTGGTCTGCACTGTATTACTCAGTGTGAACTATATTACTTGGTTAGAACTATATTACTCGGTGTGAACTGTAAGATGAGTGTTGTCACTAATGGCAAATAACTTTATGCCAACATTTACCAGTGAGTGCTTGGAAATTATATTGAGGTGTGTTAGAAAAAGAGTGAGTAATAGGAATCCTTTAGGTAGTACAGTATAATGTGTTAATGGATTGTACGATATGATGGACACCTTAGAATCAATGAGGGTCAACCTTAGGAGGATTCAAAAAAGAATTTTCCATATTTTTCTCAAAATTTACCAAGAGTGAGAATTAAATAAATTTTGTGATACTAGACATCTGAATCAAAAATGAATGTTGGTGTTATAGAGAGGGCTCTGCAACTTGGTTTCCTTAGAGCCCTCTTAATTCCCTCTATACTAGCCTTTATGGCCTTAGCTTCACCAAGGACACGGAAAAATGGAGTACTCTGTTGCTTACTTTCTATAGAATTTAATAGGGAGGATGTTAAACTTGGTACCAATGACTACTCTTGCCAGTTTTAGAAAAGTGGGGATTTTAGCTCCAGGTCTAAGGATGAAGAGTTCTATCAAATTGTGGGAGCCAAAAGTATAGAAAACACCTAACCTAACTTCAAATAGAAACTGCAAGGGAGCTTTAACATCCCAGTTGATGCCAAATTTATCAAACACCAACCATCCACAACTACTTCCACTGACACCATAGGAGATGGAGGTAAGTAACCGTCTTCCCCATGCTATGTTGTTAAATTGAATTCCCAAATGATTCTTGAGTTAAATAAGAAAAAGGATAGATTGAAAAACACAACCATTTTTTTCTGCCATGAATCCCTTGAGTCTTTTGTTGAGGAACTACCTTAACAATTGGTTTCAAAAAAATTTAGAGTAATAGGTTAGGGCATTATTTTTTGTTTTTACATATGATTTGGAAAGGATTATTTATTATTATTTTTTGCAACCATAATGCTCAAAAATTGATTGTGGAGAAGCAATTTTGGCAAGTCAAAAGCTCTAAATTTAGGGCTTTACCCTTGTCTCTTGAATTTGTTAATGATGAAGTTCTTGCCCTAGCTAGTCCCAAATGGGTCTCCATCAGCAATCTTCTGTCATATGTCTAGAAATTCATTCCCCAATTACTTGAACCCATTAGGAAGGTCCTCAAAATTGACCATTCAAACATCCTCATTCCTAATGCCGATATCAGAGCCCTCATTTCCATTCTCCCTAGTGTGGATGCCCCTAAAACAATCACCCATGAACATGGAGCCCTTCCTATTGTTTTCCCTATCACCTATATGGGAGGCTTAAATGCCTGCTACCTATGCAAAAAGGAAAGGTGTAAGAGAAAAAATTGCTCCTATTGGTAGGGAAGAAAGTGGTTATCTCTTTGAACCCCTCTTCCTCTATTCCCCCCAAGGTTAAATCTATTATTACATCCTCCAAGAGGGATTCTTTTCAAATATCCATTGACCCTCAAGCCTCCAAATGCCTGACTAAATCCAATGAACTTATTTCATGTTTGGACTCTCTCAAAAACCATTTTAAACAAACTGCTAAAGAATTTCATCCTCTTATAAATCAAGATGCTTTGGAAGAACTTAAATCTCCACCTGATGTACAATCCTTGGATTTTGTCTTTGATTCTAAATCAACTAGGAGGAAGAATAAACCCCTTAATTCCCAAAGCTTGGCCCTAATATCTCTAAATGTAAAAGCCAAAAAGATATTGTACAAAGCACCCTTGAAGACTATGGAACTATGCTCTACTGCAACAGGATATTATGAGAAGGCTACCCCTCCTCCTTCCCACTCACCTTATGCTAGTCCAGAATCATGTCTCCCTAGAGCTAATAGTATGGATAGCTTAAACTTGGAGGAAAGACTTCATGACTTCTCCCTTGTGGTTATTCTAGTGGCTCCTTCTACTATAGTGAACAAGGATACCTTTGAGCTAATGATGACATTTGGTACATTCCTAATTTGAGTCAGTATCAGGGGAATTGTGACCCTAAGGATGGGAAATCTCCTTGTAGTTTGATAGCTATAGAAAAGGGTAGGCCTAAAGGATAGAGTCAGAAAAATTTATTTTCAGTGTGGATAGAGAGAACCTAGTGTAGACACCTAAATCTGATTACATCAATACGTAATCATATTTACTCATCTCCTAGGACATTATTGATTAAATATTTACTATTTAATTAATTAATCATCATCTCCTAGTTAATTGATTAATTTAATTAACTATAGTCCAATTGATAAAATCAAATGATCACCCAAAATCAATTTATCAATTAAATCCCTCTTCCCCTATTAAATTGAATAAATCATTAAATCTATTCAATTTAATTCCATACTCCCCATTTTATTAAATAAAACATTTAATAAAATATCTAAAATCCAAAAGCCTTCCTAAACCTTATCCTAAACCCTAATCCAACCCATTCACCCATACTAACCTCACTTAGCCACCTAACTAACCCATCCCATCAAAGCCAAATCACTTATCACCAAACCCTCCTTCTAAGCTAATCCTAAACCTCTTCTAATCATGTGCACAATCATAAACATGGGTTAAGAATTTCTAACCCAAGCTAAAGTCAAAAAATATCTTCCCTTGACCCTCCAACATAAATGACCCTCAAATATCTCTTACACTCCTCTTAATGGCTCTTACACCTTCACTCATGACTCTTACATACTCAACCACCCTCATGAAGCCTTTGACCAACCCTTATCCTATCCTCTCACACTCATCCTCCTTGTGACAATTGTCACCTCCCTATTGGTACTAAACAAACACAATCCATGTGTTCCCCTTTGAGTGCATCCTAGCCCTCCCTTACCATCTTTCCATCCTTGCATCTTGGCCCTCCATTCCTCCAACCCTTGGCCTATAAATTGAACCTCCTCCCTTCACAAATTGAATTGAACCTCCATGCAAAGTTATAATGTTATTTTGAGAGCTCAAAAACTACCAAAATTCCATTATAATGTTGGAATCACTCCATGATTCCAATTCTGAAACCTTGCCTCATTCACTCCATCCATCCATCTAAGATTGAGCATAACTTGTGAGCATACATACCTTAAATCAGGGACAAATCCATTGCATCATTGTGTTATACCATTTGGATCTTACCATTCTTGGTTTTCCTCCATTTGTGGTGATAACAAATTAGTCCTATCTTAAGTGTTAGCTTGCTTAGTATTGTTAATGCTTTCATTTAATGGTTAGTATTCATGTTACACTACTAAACTAGGTGATACATTTTGGCACGCTTAGTGGGACCCCACATTTGAGTCTATCTAATCATGTTTTTGGATTTTTTATGATAAACTAACCAAATTAACTTTGTTTACTTGTTTTTTTTGTGATAAATTTGTTGATCTTGCTGCAGGTACACAGGTCATCCTTTGGAAATCACACTCTTAGTGATCTAATCATTGTTCATTTTTGAACACCTCAAAAATTAGCTTGTTTTGCTATCCCACGACCCCAAAATGTGATCCTACGATGTATGAATGTGGCCATTAGTAGGCGGGAACGTGAACCTGCTACCGCGAGTTTGCAGCTCATCCTCATAGTGATTAAACATTGTTTTAAGAGGGGACATTACTATTTTGATTCTTGAAATGCCAGCCATGATTGTTGTTAGTGTTGCAAACTTTAAAGGTATTTGAAGAGGATAAAGAGACTTATGTCAATCTCAAAGCTGTAGTTGTCATTTTGTGTTACAGAGCTATCCTACATCCCCAACAAACTTTTTTTCATGGGAACGCTATAATAACCTGTAGGATCGCATATATTTTCCTACAGGAATGCTACCTTCAGCCAGTCAAATTTTTAATCTCATTCCTATCATTGACCTCTCAAACCCACAGCAGAATTCCTCATGAGAAAGCTGTTAAATCTACCTACAAGATCAATGTTTCACAGGATCGCTTTGCAACCTTTTAACCCATAGCCTCATTTCTTGTCATTTTTAACAATCTTGTGTCACGTTCCTGTGACCTTTTTACCACGCTCCTGTGATCGTGAGATCATAGCATTAACCCACGGGATCGCCTTGCCTTTCTAATCAAAACTCTACTTCACATTTGCCACGTTCCTGTTGACAGTTCTCGCATTCCCATGTCTGGGGGAATGTGTTCTTAACCCGCGAGTTTGATCTAAGATCTGCTTGGTTCAAATTTCTTATATTTTCTAGTGCATGTTTTTATTCTAACTAATTTTCTACAAGATAGGGGTAATTCTAATCATTTTTATGCCTATGAAAATTAACAAAAAAAGTTTTAAAAAATTTCCCCATAGTTAAGCTTTGATTTTGGGATTTTTGGGTGACTAATCAAATGAATTTTTTTTTGTAGCATTGCAGGTTGGAGCGACAAACCTAATCATGTTTTTGTAGGTTTCTCTTAGAATGAACTTGCATGTTTAAACACATCTCTCATTGAATGAATGCTTTTTAATCAATATTCAATCAATTTTTTATTGGCATGAATGTTTAAAACAACAAAACACAATCTTGAAAGCAAAGGATCAATTCATCACTGCTATACCTCACACTTCAAATTTGGGCATAAAACAGTTTAACTCAATCTTGAATGCCTAAAAATCAGTGCACATTACAAATTAGTACACTTCAACTTTGGATTTTAAAAAGAATTCACTCAATCTTGAATGCTTAAAAATCAATGAACATTGCATGATTCAATGACACTCGAATTTACTTATGTTGACAAACTCTCGATTTCCATTATGTTGATGTCATTGTCAAGTTGGAATGAACATTGTATGTTATAAACACAAGTGTCTTCAATCATAGCTTACAAAATCTAAATCATCAATTGGAAAATAACGAGTGTCTTTTAAACCCAAGATCACATATGTGGTCTTGTTTTACATTTTTTAGGAGGCTTGCTTGGGGATTTCATCACCCCTTGGGACTACCTCAACTCTAGCATTCTGGTGAAGTATAAATATTGGGAGGTGAATTGAAGGGCACCTCTCTTGGAAGCATAATCTTGTCACTCTTGGCTAAGCCCTAAAGAACTTTATACCTTTGGAAAGTGAAAGTGGAAATTTGGGTTACCGTCTCCTCTCAACTGAGCGGCATTATTTTCTTTCATCTACAGAATTGGGCCTTATGTACCTTGCATACATCAAGAACACCCCTAGCTAATCTTGTATATCCTAGCAAAAACCTTATAGGGCTATTGGTGTGTTTGATGTTCTTGAGTGTTCAAAATCCTCCCCATGTTTAAAAAATAATCAAGACCTTTTGCTATAGAGATCACTTCTCTATCCTTTGAAATGGTTGTTAGCAAGTCCATTCACAACAACCCAACCATTGGTCAATCCTTAAACCCAAATGCAAGGAATACTTAGCATAGTCACTGCCTCATCTGAGATTCATCCAAGCTTGGACTAGTAACATTTCATCCCCACCTAGCTCATCATCACAACATGATGTCACAATCCTATTATGCTGAGTTTTTTCATCCCGCCTTTTCTCCCACCTCATCCTATTCCAATGATGATGATGATCTTGTCAACTATGATGAGTATATTGAAAGACTTAGAGATATTACTCCCAACATCCCCCAAAATCCAAACATTCCTCAAAACTACTCCATCATTCCTCCCTACATATCCACTAGTACTCCCTACCCTACCTTTGACAAGGGAAATCCATTATTATCCTCATCCTTACCTCCTTCCTATATTGTGCCCACATATTCCTCTTATACATCAGTCATATCTCCATCTTCCTCTACTTTCATCTCCCAACCTCCACCATTCTAGAACAATTCTAGTAGTTGCATCCCTAGTCCAAATCCACCATCCCAATATCCTCCAAACCCCTTTCCAAATCCTCCAATCAATCCTAGTCATACAATACATCACCTCAATCCCCTTACTCCTCCTAGTCCAACACACTCGTCTCCAAGGAATTTTCCAAGGAAGCCCAAAGCAACTCCCTCTCCCACCCCCATCACTCCTCTTACATCATTCTATCGCTACCATCCATATTGCATCCACCCCACTTATCAAATCCCTCCCATCCATTGAATCCCTCATCTCCTCCTCCTAGCATTACCCAAATTCAATATAATAAACCTAATGAGTCCCTCCCCCATCATCTCATCCCCATTGAAGAACCTCCTACCCATCCATCTACCTCACTTAAAGAAACCATCCATACTTCTCCTATCATACCATCCACTCCCACCCATTCCTATCAATATCTTGTCCAAAAGCATGTTGAAATATCCCTTGACACAATAGAAGATCCCACCATCCCACTTATTCCCCTACATGATCCACTTTTACCATCCCCTCCGTATTTGAATCCCACTATCACACTTACTCCATCTCAAGATCCATTTCCATCACCCCATCCAACTCAAGATCCTATCCTTCTATCCACTCTACTCCATGATCATACATCTCCCATAATTCATGATGATAGATCCATCAAAGAAGAACTAACTATCATATATGAAGCTTTGATTCATTTAGCTAATAATGGACTCATGTCTTGTGTTCCAAATAATGAACATCATACTAAAGAAAGAAATAAAAATGTATCTCTAGATGTTGGTATCCACATTATTCCTACATGGTCGCAAGTCCTTCCATCTCCACCCCAAATTTCCCATCCATCTTATTCTACATATATTTTGGGCCCTTATCCTACTCCTTATCTCCAACCCTCCATTTTGGGTCCATATATCCCTTATCTAAATCCCACACCCTTTCCATCCATTTTGGGTCCTTATATACCTAATATGAATCCTTTATCCCCTCCATCTATCTTGGGACCTACACCTTCCCCATTTCCATCTATTTTAGGCCCATATCCTTCATTGTCTCCATCCATTTTGGGCAGTTATATCCATCCACATCCTATGTTCCAATCTATCCTTCCATCCCCTCAAATCCACCAGCTAGATCATCAAAGGCACTCACCCTTGAATCCTTTCCAACCTTTAAACCCTATCACTCCATCCATTATCCTTCCATCTCCTCCATGCTCTTGTTCCCATACCATGACTAATAAAAGCATATTGGATGCCAAAATCAAAAAGCATAAATCCAAAAATCCACAAAAATCCAAGTCTCGACATGTCCCTTCTAAAATACATGTTCATAAAGATAAACATTTGATCCAAATCAAAGAAAAAGTCAAGAGGCCACAAAGGCCCAAACTAAAAAAGCCAAAAATCATGTGGATACCCAAGATGCTCATAAAAGAAATGCGTCCACAAAGGCCCAAACTGAAAAAGCCAAAAATCATGTGGATACCCAAGATGCTCATAAAAGAAAAATCTCAAATGGCATCCATTCATGCTACTCAAAAAGCCTCATCCATCTATCCTTTATCCAAATCCCCATATATGCATCCTTCATCCCCCCAACCCACTCTTAGTCCATATGCATCTTATCCTAAATTTCCCATCCTCCATCTTCCAACTCTACTTTTAGTCCTTATCTTTCTCTTCCTCCATTTTCTCCTCAATCTCATTCACCACCATCTTTCCCTCTACTTCGTCACCTTTCAAGGTGTGTGCCAGTGATGATCTTTCCAAATTCCTCATCCATTTACCCACAAGCCTTATGTCTTCCCATCCATTATCACTCGAACTCCCACCCACCATTCCACTTGTTCAACCAAATCCTTTTCCCTCCATCCTACCAACATCTATGATTAAAAATGCATCAAAAAAATCAAAAAAACAAAAAAAAAACAAAACAAAAACAAAAAAGTAGTCCAATGGTGAAAACTTGGCAATTCAGGTGCCTTGGACAAGTACCATGGTCAAAACTTGGCAAACAAGCATCATGCATATTCCCTCCATCCAAATGCTCTGCATACTTGGGGGCATGTTCCATCACCCATCATACCCATCTCATCCCACCATACCAACCACATCCTATCCATTTCACTCACCATCCTCCTTTGGATCTTGATAGAAATAAAATCCACCACTAGATACATGCTTTTGGTCATCCCTTTGACATCCATTTTCTATCAAATTTTGTATCCACCTATCCTTTATCTACCCATTCTTTCATCCACCCAATCCCTCCATTGGCCTCATCCACCCATCCTTCTTATCCTCTACCTCATTCACCTTTCCCATCCTAGCTTCCATCTATCTCCCTCATCCTCTTGTTGACCAATATTCAATCCTACCACATCCCTCATAAAAAATCCTCTTTAATAGCATATTATAAATAGGGGCACTCTATTCCTTGGAGACCATGTCATGTCCATCTTTCCATCAATCCATTGTTCCCTTTTTCATCTATCCTTGCATCTCCAAGCATTACCTCCATCTTTCCATCACCTAGTTTATTGCTTGTCATTGGTATCTAACCCTCAGCTATCCCTCATCCTGAGCTTCTTTTTTCCACTATCTTAAGCTTTTTTACAAACCATCTTCTCCTTTTGAGCTTTTCATCCCTTCTATCTCCTTATCCCATGCTTTTCCTCTACCTCCCCATCTCAAGCATTTTTAACCACTAATCTCCTCATCCCAATCATTCTATCCACTATCTCTTCATCTTTATCTTTCATGTCACTATCCTATCATGCTGAGCTTTTGTACAGTAATCCCTTGTACATCCTTTGATCTATCAGTTGTATATTCCTTGCACTTCAGTCCTTTGCTCAAGTACCATTGTATATCTCCCATCTCTTTGTGTTAGTTCCTACTTGATCACAAATTGCAATTCTCTCGGTTAGGTGCTTTAGTGAATCCTCATCTAAGATCCCTTGTCATCAGAATGTTTTCCTAAAAGTTTTGATTGCCTAGCTCATCCTAGTCCTCGATATTACTGATAGATCCTTGTAGGATGCATCCTTCCTCTCATCTGATCTTGGTCTATCAGTATCCAATCCTACTGATCTCTTTAGCAAAAGGTTAACTTTTTTATGGATTTACATTTTCTTTCAATTTATTTTCTTTTCAGGATTTCAAGTTTGGTTCTTAATGTATCTCTTCCAAGTGATTTGGTTTGTTAACTCCTCATGGTCACCACGATCTATTATATCATGGTGTGCTAAAATTGGGGCAATTTGAGTGCAAGGTCTTGATCAGGTCTTTCATCTTTTCTTTTCTTTTCTGCTTGTGGGTTCCCTAGTATCACTCCACTCTGATTCTTTCGAGATTCATGTGTGATGCTAGGGAAATCCTTGCATGTTTGTTTCATGTCAGTCCTATGTAATATTGGTACAAAGGCCTTGATGTTCTTGGTAACCTTGGCATATACCCAATATTCCTATATCAAAATAAATGCTCAATTACATGATGGTGCTTCCCTTTGGAACACCCCCATGCTCAAGCTTAAATGGATTACTTCATACTTCCACCCTGTCAAAGAACCCTATCCTATCCAAGCATCCCATCCAATGAATCCTGTCATCGTGATCCAACCAATCTCTCAATCCCATCATATCCAATCTTGCATCAATCATAATCATAGCTCCTACATCAATCATAATCATAGCTCTTACATCAAATCATAATCATAGCTCTTGCATCAAATCATTATCATAGCTCCAACATTCATCGTAATCATAGCTCTTGCATCAATCATAATCATAGCTCTTGCATCAATCATAATCATATCTCCTTTATCAATCATAATCATAGCTCTTGAATCCAGCATAATCGTAGCTCCTACATCAATCATAATCTTAATCATCATCAATTATAATCCTAGAATCATAATCTCCCCAACCCTACCCTCCCATTCTTAGCCCTTGATTCTCCTTATGCACATGGTTTTCCTTTGTATCATTCTCCCCTCCTCTCTTAGCCACTCTATGTCCTCCTGCTCATCCTTATTTCTTGTGCTTTTCAATAAGCTATCAGGCCTCGCCTTCTCTCACCACCACCTTTTTGAGTGGGCATCATGCAGTCCATTCTCTCTTTCTACTCAAAACTAGGGTAACTATGTTGCTTTAAAAAGCCTTCTTCGTGTCGTTTATGTTTGAACTTCTTTGAAATAGTGTTGCTTCAACACTATGTCAAAGAGGGGCAAAATGTAGACACCTAAATCTGATTACATCAATACGTAATCATATTTACTCATCTCCTAGGACATTATTGATTAAATATTTACTATTTAATTAATTAATCATCATCCCCTAGTTAATTGATTAATTTAATTAACTATAGTCCAATTGATAAAATTAAATGATCACTCCAAATCAATTTATCAATTAAATCCCTCTTCCCCTATTAAATTGAATAAATCATTAAATCTATTCAATTTAATTCCATACTCCCCATTTTATTAAATAAAACATTTAATAAAATATCTAAAATCCAAAAGCCTTCCTAAACCTTATCCTAACCCCTAATCCAACCCATTCACCCATACTAACCTCACTTAGCCACCTAACTAACCCATCTCATCAAAGCCAAATCACATCACCTAACCCTCCTTCTAAGCTAATCCTAAATCTCTTATAATCATGTACACAATCATAAACATGGGTTAAGACTTGCTAACCCAAGCTAAAGTCAACAAATATCTTCCCCTCACCCTCCAAGATAAATGACCCTCAAATATCTCTTACACTCCTCTTGATGGCTCTTACACCTTCACTCATGACTCTTACATACTCAACCACCCTCATGAAGCCTTTGACCAACCCTTATCCTATCCTCTCACACTCATCCTCCTTGTGATAAGTGTCACCTCCCTACTGGTGCTAAACAAGCACAATCCATGTGCTCCCCTTTGAGTGCATCCTAGCCCTCCCTCACCATCTTGCCATCCTTGCATCTTGGTCCTCCATTCCTCCAACCCTTGGCCTATAAATTGAACCTCCTCCCTTCACAAATTGAATCGATCCTCCATGCAAAGTTATAATATTATTTTAAGAGCTCAGAAACTACCAAAATACCATTATAATGTTGGAATCACTCCATGACTCCATTGTTGAAACCTTGCCTTATTCACTTCATCCATCCATCTAAGCTTGACCATAACTTGTGAGCATACATACCTTAAATTAGGGACAAATCCATTGCATCATTGTGTTATACCATTTGGAGCTTACCATTCTTGGTTTTCCTCCATTTGTGGTGATAACAAATCGGTCCTATCTTAAGTGTTAGCTTGCTTAGTATTGTTAATGCTTTCATTTAATGGTCAATATTCATGTTACACTACTAAACTAGGTGATACACCTAGATTATAAGAACCAATAAGATGGTATTGAGTCTCTTAAAAGGAAAATAAGGAGACCTTGACATTCTAGTGGTAATGTCAAGCCTTTTTAAAAAGCTATGACTAAAATGCCTAACTATTTTAAGGGGATCCAGTCCCCTATGGACACTGATAAATAATTTCCTTTGATGAATAATCTTTCTTCTTGAAATGTGAGAGGGCTGGAATCATCAAACAAGAAATATATTGTTAAGAGATTCCTAGGTTGGAACAAGAATATAGACATCCTCCTCCTCCAAGAAGTCAAGTCTATAGGATTCACTCTAGATATTGCATTGAAATGCATCTAGAAATATGTTGCTACTTTCTCCACCAGGCACCCTAAAGGTAAGGGAGACTCTTCTTTTCTAGTTGGACCTTGTTGGAGGAAGAAGGTCAGTGATTGGGGATTTTACCCTTGTAATAGAGCTTCCTGGGTTACTTTCAAGGATGAAGACTTTGAGTTTGGCATTTGCTCAATCTATGCCCCTAATGATTTTTTGGACAAGAGTACTCTTTGGAAATGGATGGCTGAGCTACTTGGCATCCCCTAGATTCTAGAAAGAGACTTTAACATGGTTGAAAGGGCTCAAGACAATTTGGGAGGTCTCAAATTTGAGTGGAAAGGAAATGAACATCTGTATTGGTCTAGAATTGCTAATAAGCTTAATCTCATTGATCCCCTTGCTAATTTGAAATAGCAATCTCGTGGTATTTGGTTCATTTGGTCTAATTATCAGAAAGGGGAGAAAAACATTTTCTCTTAATTGGATAGGTTCTATTTTAATAAGGATTTTTTCAACTATCTAAAACCCATGGATAATAACCCAGTGCAAGTTCTCCCTTTCTCCCTTTCTAACCATCATCCAATTATAATTGATAATTTTGAACTTGGCTCCTAGCATCCTATAAAAAAAAATCTCATGCTTTTGCTCTTAATTCTTCTCTTCTACATGATCAAGACTTTCTAGTGGCCTCCAAAATTATCCATCAGTATAACCACTCTTTATGTAAGCATGACAACCTAATTGATAGCTGGGTCCAATCTATTCACTCTTGGAAAAACTTATTTAAGGCCATGGGTAAAAAGAAAGAAAAAGATAGTAGAGCTCTAGAACTTTCCTTGGTGAACTCTCTGTAGATTGAGAAAGATGCCTCCCAGTTACATCCTAGTGACCCCACTCTTGTTGATTCTATGGCTAATGCCAGTCATGAATTGAGGAAACTCTAGGCAAAAAAGAATTCAAGGAGCTAAGATCCGGTCCAGAGCTAACTAGTTGTCATTAGGAGATAGGGGTTCTAAGTTCTTTTTTAAATAATACATTTGAAAGAAGCCAAGGATAAGATTAACCACATTTATGAGGAAGAAGTCATTTCAACTAATTCAGATTATATTATTTTTGTCTTCATTCAATTATACAAGAACCTCTTCTCTTCTGAGGATAAGGGATTGATGACTGAGATGGCAAGGAGTAAGATTGATTCCATCATACCTAGGAAAGTTTTAGATTCAGATTTCTCTACTCTTAACACCCCTATTTCCCTAGCTGAAATCTTGAATGCTATTTCCTCTATGGAAAGTGATAAAGACCTTGGACTAGATGGTATCTCAGTGGAATTTTTCAAAAATAACATAGAGTGGATTGGTCCTAGTCTTCTTAACTTTACAACTATTTTTTGATGATAGGTTCCTTGGGCCCATCTATCAATTATGCCCTCATCAAGCTTATTTTCAAAGATGGTGGTAAAACTTTGATCAAGAACAAGAGGCCAATCACCCTTCTCAATGTTACTTATAAGATTCTAGCCAAGACTTTACTAGATAGAGTTGCTCCTATTCTACACAAAGTGATTAGTTCAACTCAAACAAGCTTTATGAAAGGGTGGTATATTTTGGAAAATCTCTTAACTTGCTGGGAAGTTATGGATTGGGCAAGATCTTTTGGACAGGATATTGGAATGCTTTTGATTGACTATGAGAAAGCTTATGATAGAGTGGAATGGAAATTTTTTCTTATGATGTTGAAAGCCTTAAGTTTTTGGGATTTCTATGTTTAGATGATGGGAGTTCTATTGAAGGATGTTAATGACTCCATTGAGGTGAATGGCAATAGATTTGATTGTTTTGATCTTTTCAGATCCATAAGGAAAGGTTACCCTCTTGCCCCTATACTCTTTGTGATTGTTGTTGAAGCCTTGCACTATCTCCTAATAGATGAATCCATCTTGCCCAGGGTTTCTGGGTTCCTCCTACCTAATGGAGATGCAATTTCCAATGTGTAATTTGTCAATGATACTTTGATTCTGTTTGAACTTAATGAAGATAATATGCAACATCTCATGGCTAATCTTGACCTCTTTTGCATAGCCTCAAGAAGCAAAATATCCATTGCCAAATATATTATTTTGGGTTGGGAAACCAACCCACCTCAGTGGTGCACCAAATTTGGGACCATCTTGGGTGGTCCCAACCATATTGTTAGGTACCTCGATATCCCCTTTGTGGTTAGCCCAATATTAACAATATGTGATGATGGGTTAAAGAGAAGATCAATAACAAGATTGGAAAATGGAACACATTGTATCTTTCTTTGGTTGGTAGGACTCAAGTTTGTTAGAAGATTCTTTCCTCTTACTCTATTTATTTTTCTTTGGCTTGGTTATTTAATGTCAATCAATTTGAATTCTTGCAAAAAATTATCAAAGATTTTTTGTAGTCAGTGGTAAAGGAACTTCTAAAGCCCATGTTGTTAAATGGGAATGGTGCACTAAGAGCAAGGTTATGAGGGAGCTTGGACTTAAAGATCTAAGAAAGAAAGGCATTTCTTGGGTAGTAAAATGGATTGCTAAAGCCACTCTTGGAGAGTAACCCTAGAAGGTTCTTGTAAGAAATAATTTAACTAATGGTCATCCCTGTGGAGCCAAATTTTTGAATGATTGGGATGCTCTGGATTTTCTTTCACTTGATTGCAAATCTGCAGTTGAAGGATCTGTGGTTTTTAAGGCTATTTGGAAAAGCAAGGGCAAAATCAAACCCCTTCTAGGAACTATTAACAAGACTAAACAAGGCAACATTTAGTGTGGTTTTTGTTCTATCTAGTGGAATCTTCAAAGCAAAGGCAAACCACTTGCCTTAGTGCAGGGTTGTTCAACAAAATGTTGGTCAAAGGTTGGTATTAATACTTTTTGAGATGTTTTTGAAAATAATAAATTGCTGGAGTGGGCAGAGTTGAAATTGAGATTCAATTTACCAAACTCCCATAGAAAAACTTATGTTATGATTAATAAAGCTCTTAAAGCCTCTGGTGCTAGAAAAGCTTGCTGCTCAGCTAACTCTTGCTAGTTTCACCTTAGGTGGCCAAATTCCTCAGTTCATCTAGTCAAAGCTAAAGCTATTTATGACTTACTTTCTTAGGTACCTATTGTGCTTGACCACTTGAATGTTGTTTGGAGTCTCTCATTTTCCTAGCCTAAATGGAAGAAGAGCCTCAATCAACTTTGGGCCACACCAATTGAACCAAAGATTACCTACTTCCTTTGGTGGTTGCTTATTCATAAGCCACCCTTCTCCAAACCTAGTGGTGATCCCAACCTTTTCTTTCTTTGTACCCATCCTGAGCCCATTACTCATGTCTTCTTTGAGTGCCCCCTTGCTTCTAGAGTTTGGAAATTACTTGGGTTCTATTTAGGCTTTAACTTCTCTTTTTTGAATGTTATATATGATAAAATCTCTTATGGCAGCAAGAAATTAAATGTGTTTTGGTCTATTCTTTCTTCTATTTTGCTCTAGTATATTTGGAAATCTAGGAATAGCAGCATTTTTTAGGGGGTTGATTGCATCCTTATTGAGTCCCTAAGGAGACTCATAGCTATTGATATTTCCTTGTAGGTTGCAGCAATCTTCAAGTTAAAGGAGGATTAGTTTCAAGATTTTTTGAAAGAAGGAAAAGCTACCTTATCAAAGGAGGACCTCTTTATGGATATACCACCCTTAAAGAGAAGGATAAAGGAAGTGTTGCTAGATTGGTAGAGGATGATTTCAATATTCCTCTAGCTCAGCTTCTAAAGAAGATCAGAAAGGATGGACCATGGAGACCCCCCTCTAAGGAACCAGTTCCCACTACCTCCTTCATGCCTTCCTAGTGAGGTTCACCACCTTGGAGTCAAGTGAAGAAGAAAGTGGTTAATTTTGTGGTGTAATTTGATGTTTTCATTTTTCTTTTTGTTTATTGATACTTAATGCTTCATCTAGGACAGCCTTTGTAATGGCTTACTAATTCATCTACTGCAACCTTAGTGGTGTTTTATAGTTTGGGTATTTTGGATTTATGGGTTGATAGCATCTTACTCTTGTTAAACTTTGGTTATTTCCCTTTTTGACTTCTTGATATGCAATAGTTTAAAGAAATTTTATGGATCACTAAGTTCTATTTATATAGGTGTAAAGGAATTTGAGGTCATTTTTAAGGAAATTGAAGGCATAGGGAAGGATGCAAAATTTTGGGTATGTGAAGGTAACAACTTATTTGATAGAATTGACTTAGAAATATACCAAGATACTAAGAAGACTCAGATGTAACCAAATAGAAATATACTTCAAAACTCAAGGGTATAATTGATACATTGAAAAAAAAGGAGGATCTACAATAGATGTTTTGGTAAAAAGAAGATATAAAGAAGATCATGAAAGTATAATCACCCAAAAAAAGGTCATCTATAACCTAAGCCCCCTTTCTATCAACTTTTGCATTTTTGTTCAATCACTTATTTTTTATCAAATCCTTAATTTCTTATTTATTGTTCTATAATCCATTGTTTGGCCACCTTATCCTAAGTCTTTATTTAACAAGAAGAAATTTCTCCCTTTTAATTAAATAAAACCAACTTTATTCATGTTTATGCACATAAAAGGAATTTCCTAATTTAAAAATAAAATAAAAGACTTTTTGTCTAAAACTTGAATGCACACTTTTAAAAGAATAGAATCTTTTTTGCCTCTTATTCTCCTCCACACATTTTTTTCCTCTTAAACATAATCATTAATCTTGCCTTTGAAGATTCGTGTGCACCAAAGTCAACATGAGACTTGTTCTCCATCATAGATTTTTCCTTTTAATCTCTATCATCCATTTTTCTTTATAAGGAGGCTCTCTCCTCACTCTCTCATGTTAGATAAAATTAGACTCTCATATTATTATTATGTTGTAGGATCTTCTAGAGAACTTAGATCACTCACCATACTCTTGGCATTCTTGCATTGTTGGAGCACTCTTCCACTCATTTATCTTAGTACTCATCATAGCTTAATTCTTGCAGAATAGCTTAGTTTTTTACTTGCATTGTACTTAGATTATATTTTCTTTCTTGTACTTCCATATCATCCAAATTATCTTACACACTCATTTTAGATTAATTTTCATCACATTTTCATTCACTTCATTCTTGGATACTAGAACTATTTATTTTGTCTTTAAAACTTTTATTCTATGGTGCACCTTGCAAAGATCACTATCAGGTTCATTTGAGAGCCAACCCATCACATGTCTTTTATTATTGCATGGCATAAATAGGAGGCTATAATCCACCTCTCAAGCCTCTATTTCCATGAGATTATTTGAGAATAAGGGGTTATGCAAGTGTGCTACATTTTGTGAATACATTTTTTTCACCCACCATGGGGCTTAAATAAAGTTTCTAGCTCCACTTTCTTGAATTTTTTGAGTTTAGTAGTGTAACTTTCTTGCATTTTAGTTTTACTTCTTAGTTATAGTTTTTGATAGCCATTTATTGCATCTAATCAAGTAGTTTTGCAAGGTTCTCACTATAGTTTTTAGGGCTGACCCTTGGCCAGATTTAGATGAAGACCACAACTCTAGGGTTTTGAATGATTTGAACATATCTTCCAAATGACTTGATATTTGCATCTAAAATTATTTTTGTAGGTTGGAGATGGATTAGAGATTACTCAATCTCAAATTTAGATTTTTTCTAATTTGATTTCCATATGTTATATTTTTTTCTTTATTTTTCATGAAAATTCATTTAATGGTCACAAATCAGCAATTTTTTTAAAAACCTTTACATTTTTAATAATTTCTAAGAACTTTATAAATGGTTACCTCTTTGTTTTTTTAATTTAGATGCAATGTCATGGCTCAATGGGTCGATTCATGAAAACAAGTCTATTTGGAAAAATGGATCCCTAGGGCACCAAGTAAGGTATATTCCTAAAACTATTATATTTTTTGGAAATATCTCTAGTTTTGAGTAGGGTTATCTTCTTTGCATTTCCATAATTAGGGTCAAAATCATATCATATAAATCCAATCTTATTGACTATGTCAAAAAGCAAAAAAAAAAACAAAAAAATTGTTTGGTGATTAGCTTGTGCTTTATTTGCACATGGTTAAATGCATGATATGAGTTTTAATTTTGTATGGAATCAACTATATTTATGTGATTTCTTTCAATTGTCATATTTCTTCATGATTTTATGTACTTGAGTCAAGTTTGCAAAGGCAACTTGGAGGTCAAAGGAGAAAAAAATGGAAAAAATGGAAAACATGAAATCAAGGTGCACACATTCAAAGACTTCATATTTGTATTATAAATATTGATCATTTTATTCTTTTTTCTATCAAATAATTTATTTCTTTTTGTCAACTTGTTTGGTTTGTATTCCCAACATTGAAAAAAGGGCTTAAAATTAATCATTGTCAATTGGATCTAGGCTTAAAATAAACCCCTTTGTCTTTTAATCCCCTAGATTTTCTTATTTGTGTTTTCTTCTTACAACCTTATTAAGGAGTTTGAGGGTAATATAAATAAGGGATCTTTCCTTTTTATTTAAGGGGACATGCCTAGAGAATTGATCACCCTAGGGGAATAACTCAACTCCCATGTTCTCGAGGAGTATAAATAGTGATGCTTGAATCTAAAGACAAACCTCATTAAAGTAGCAATAATTTCAATCTTGGTTAAGCCCCAAAGAACCTTATACCTTTGGTAAGTGAATGTGAATATTAGGTTACCATTTCCTCCCAACTTTTTGACAGTATTCTCTTTTTTCTACAAATTTGGGCTTCATGCACCTTGCACATATTGAGGACATCCCCTATTTGAGCTTGTGCATCCTAGTAGAAACCTAAATAGGTTGTTGCTATATTTTATGTGTGTAAATTTTTAGAACCTTCCCCACTTGCAACAAAAATGGGACACAAACATTTAATTGAGCCTTGGGAATTTTCCCTTTTGCATGATTTCAATGTGTGTTTTACAACTTTTAATCCAAAAGTTGAAGAAAAAAAACGTAAAACTTCAAAAACACAAAAAAAACCAAAAATGAGCAAAAAAAAGTCCAAAGCATTTTCCTCCAAGTAAAAATGTCCAAAATATTCAACCATCACATTAAAAATTCAAATGAGTCTTTGGGGTCAAAGTTTCCAAACTAATCTTAAACACTATCAATATAGGTTCTTTACTATCATCCTTAGCTCTTTTTGTCCTTTGGTCTTGTCTCAACATGTTAGTATTATGTTTTTCTAAAACATTACCTTGAACTACTTGACTACATTCATGGTTAGTGAATTTCTCGCTTCTCCATCTTAGCTTACTATCCCTTTTGGATACTTTTTTTTGTCTTTTCTTTCTCACAAGCGTTGTACATAGGGTATTCACTCATAGCTTGGGTATCTTGTGACAAGTTATTTTATTATCTCATTAATTCTCTTTTACTTTGGACAAGTGGACACTTTTCTTACCTTATTTGAAAATCAAGGATGCTCTAGCTTTCTTATCAACTTCTTCTATTCTCCTTCATGCTTGAGTTTTCATCCAAAGCTATGGGATTCAAATATATTGCTACTAAACCTCAACCAAGTCTAGATGATCCAGAGTTCTTTGATGACCTTAAGAAATTTCAAGACTTGTATTTCTACTATGAAGAAATAAAAGAGACAACACAAGTAGATGATACTTACTTCATTAGGCTCACTAAGAACATTCTAAATTTTCAAGAACACTTTAAAATAATGGTAAAGGGAAGAATCAAATCATCACATGATCATCCCTTCAGATCTCAATATGAATATAAGTCATCTTCTTTAAGATCAAATTCATTATTTTCTTCTAGGTCTACACACTCTAACTCTTCAAAACATCATTCATTTTATTCCTTTAAACCTAAGCATAACTTCACAACTTTGGAGACTCATATGATGTGGTTCTCAAGACCTTAGTTACAAACAATATCATCACTTTACCATACAAATCTAGACCTTATGAACTTGAGGTAAAATTTAAGTGGTGGAATGATGATCACTATTGTAGATACCATAGAAAAAAAGATCATAAAGATGAAGATTGCACTAAGTTCAAACATAAAATCTAGATCTGAATAATAATGAGTTAGTTGTTTCTGTAACTCCTAAAGACTCATGTAATGAGGATACTTCTCTTAAGAAAAATTAAATTGTTGAACCTATGTCTAACAATGGTCCCCTTGTAGCCTCTAGTTCTTCCAATAGTTATTCATCTCCTAAAACATAAAATCTTCCCAACATGGCTCCATCAAAAAAAAAACTCAATGTTGTTTGTATTGACTATGTGTATGCTCAAGGGTTACCTCTAAAATAAAATTGAGCTAATCTACATTTGGCTACAAACCTTTACAATACTACCAGTACTAAAGATCTCAAACCTTCATTCATTTCTATGCATATCATGCCTACTCCAATTAGTCCTTAATTACCTCTTCAAGAGCCTATCATGCAAACCTAAGATACTTCCTTGTACTTATAAGTGGCTCTATATCAAGAGGACTATCAAAAAGATAGACAAACAAGAATAAATAAAGATAAAGACCAAGATCCATCCATACACATTCAAGATATTATTCCCCCATCTCAAGAGAAAAATATACCTTCATGTCCTATATCTTTTCCACCTCCCAAGAAAAATAAAGATACCGCTTCCATTAAAATTACTAAAAATCATGAGAAAAGTTCTCTTCCTATGTTGTCCAAAGACACTTGTCAAGATCCAAGTATCGCATCATTCTCATGTAGTATTCTTCATACCCATGTCATAAATCTCTTATTCTCCTTAATCCATTTAACAAGAATAAAAATCCCCATGCTTTGAATTCTCTTATAAATTATGTTGTTCCTATCAAATTTATTTATGAACCTTTTGGTATAAAGATGTTTCCTAAAGATGAGAGCCTTGGCTATGTTTCTAAATCTAAATAAGTTGATATTCCTATCCATTAACCCTTTTCATCTTCCAAATCCCCTTGTTCCTTATCCATCAAATCTAAAAACTTCAAACCTTCCATCGATATTGGGACCTTATATTCCTCCATCCCCCACATCTTTCACTCCTAGCTCATCATCCACTTTTTTGATCATGCCTGAAGATCAACAAAGGCATGCATCCTTAACAAATTTCCATCTACCCATCCATCTAAACCTAGCATATCAGCCTCATTCATCCAAAACTCCAAATTCTATTGGAAGAAATTTGGAAGTGCAACATAAGAAGAAACACAAGAATCCAATTACAAATGAAGATCACTATGTCCTACCTAATTCACATGTGAATACAAAGAAAGAAAAGACATTCAAGAGACCATAAAGTCCACTAAGAAAAGCATGAAAAAAAGGGTTCCTAAATCCTTCATCAAAGAAATGAATTCTAAAGCATCATAATGAAATAAAACTCAAAATCTATATGGATTCCCAAGTCCCTTTTGAAAGACTTGAATCTTGAAAATAAATCTAATTTGACAATCAAGCTTCCAAAGGCTTCCACTCCATCTTCTTGAAAATATTTTGAAGGATTCCATTCCATATTTTTCCAACATTCTCCTACCAATTGATACATCTAAACCTCAAGCTATTTCATCCATGACTTCTCCATCATTCTAGCACCTCATGAGGTGTGTGTCAATGTTGATCTTTCCCAATTTCTCACCAACCCTTATACAATGAATTAATCTCATGAGTGGAAAAAAACAATGACTGGATCATTGACAATGGATGCACGCATCATATGATTCAAGATAAAGGTAAGTTTACAACCATGGAACAATGTGATGGAGGATCAATGATATTTGGAAATAGGTCACCCTACATGATTAGAGGAAAAGGTACACTTAATCTAACTAATGATATTATATGTGATGAATTTTATTGGGTTGATGGTTTATAGTACAATATTTTGAGTGTTTCACAATTTAACAAAAAAGGTTTTAAGTTTGAGTTGAGTAATGGGAAATACAGAATATTTGAAAAGAGTGGAAGACTACTTGCTACTAGCTAGAAGACAAAAGGAAACCTTTTCAAGTTGTCTGCATCACTAGGACATTGCTTGATTTATAAAGTTGAAGAAAGTCAATTATGGTAGAAGAGATTATTTCATCTAAATTTTGACAATCGACAAAAGGTAAGAAAGAAAAAAAGTGTAAGGGGAATGTTGAAAGTAAAAAAACTAGAGAATTTTCTCTATAAGGAATGTCAATTTGGAAAAAAAATTTGTTCAAGTTTTTCAAGAAAAGAATAATCAACACAAAATATATTTCTTTTTTGGCCTATTGCTCTAGATAAATTTCATGGAGACAAATTCTTTATACTTTTTGTTGATGATTATTCAACAATGACATTTTTTATGTTTTTGAAACCAAAATCAAAAGCATTTGATATGTTCAAAAAATACAAGGATGGAGTGGAAAAATAAAATGGAAGAACCTTGAGGTGATACAGATTAGATAGAGGAGGTTAGATAACATCAAATGAATTTAATTAGTACTATGAAGAAAATAGAATCAAATGATAGCTGATATCATTGAGAACACCCCAACAAAATGGTATTGTAGAAAGGAGGAACTAATTCATAGTTAAATGTGCAAGAACATTATTAAGTCAAAATAATGTGTCACACAAATGTTATAGAGAAGCTATTAGCACAAAAATTTATCCTCTTAATCAAGACAACTTAACAAACAAGAAAATTAGACCCCTTTAAGATTTGGTAAGGAATAACATCAAATGTAATCTATTTCAAAGTATTTGGCAATACAAGTTCTACATAAATAAAGATGAAAAAAATGGAATGTTTGATACAAAAAGTGAAGAAGGAATATATGGGTTACTCAACCAAAGGTAAGGCATACACATGTTGGAATTTGAAGACAAAAAAAATCATTGAGAGTGAAAATGTAAAGATAAATGAATTTTCTAAATAGAATAAGGAATATAATAGAAGGAAACCAAAGGAATATAATGAGTTGATATATTTTGAACCTAAGAAAATAGACACACAACAAACAAATACAAGAGCCAACAACATTCTACTAACAACACCTTAGCAAGATCAAAATGAGGAACAAAAGATAGACACAAAACCTATTACACCAAAGAGGATAAGAATCAATCATAGTCTATCATATATAGTGGGAGAAAAAAATGGAGTATTAACTAGAAGCCAGCTAAAAGAAGAAAATTCTACATGTTTGATATTGGAGATAGAACCAAAAATGGTGAAAGAAGCTTTGAAAGATGAGGATTGGAAGAAAGCTATGAAGGAAGAAGTTGGTCAAATAGAAAAGAGAAGAACTTGGTCACTATTTCCAGACCTAAGGATTAAAATGTTATCAAAACTAAGTGAGTATTTAGGAATAAGTTGAATAAAAGTGGTAAAGTGATTAGAAACAAAGAATGGTTGGTTTGAAAAGGGTATGTATAGGGAGAAGGATTAGATTATGGAGAAATATTTTCCCTAGTAGCTAGACTTGAAGGAGCAAGAATATTACTACCATATGCAACCTATAAAGGATTCAAGGTCTATCAAATGGATGTCAAATCAACATTTTGAAATGGAGAATTGGAGGAAGAAGTATACATCGAGCTACCAAAAGAATTTTCTATAGAAGAAGGAAAAGATCTTATGTGTAGATTACATAAAGACTTATGTGGATTAGAACAAGAAATAAGAGCATGGTATGAGAAACTACACATTTATTTGGTCATAATAGTATTTGTCAAAACAAGTGATAATTGTAATCTATATCTTATGTGATGTAGAGGTTTTGGTATTCTAGGTCTTCTTCACTCCAAATGCTCCTTTCTTGCCTTAATGTTTAATCTTTATTGGGTCTCCCCTAATTAGGATCTCCAAGATTGTCACTATCAACTTCTCCTCCAAGGTATATTTGATACTTAGAAGACACCAAGGTTACAAGGTTTAACTAGTCCACCTAGTTCTCCAAATATCTAACCTTCTTCCATAGTTTCTTCTCCTAGAGTCCCAAAATTACGCCTAGGATCTTTCCACACATTCACTTAGATACTTTTTAGCCTTCTTAGATCATCTAGAGTCACTCTAAACTCTTACCCACACTTATATACTCTTTACCAATCCAATTGGTCTCAAATTCACTATGAGGCCTAATTGCCTTATTCCTAGTAGGTCTAGTTCCATTTGTTGGTTTAGAACTCCCAAATTCTCTAAATAACCTTTCAAAAGTCCTAAAAATTCTCAAAGGTACATTTTAATACTTTCAAAATAAAAAACCATAACTTTTGGTTGCACTCATAACCCTATTTTCCACCATGCCCTAGTTTTAAGCCTATTAATTAGGCCTCTAGACCAGTGAGCATAAATAATTGTTAAATTGTTCTCCAACCATTGATTCAACTCATTCCACTTCTAAATCCTATCATGGAATTATCTAGGGCATCTATATAATTCATCAAATCCTTTGCACAAAGCCATGGGTGCCTATGCCAAAGCATTGTTATCCATGTTCTGGCTCACATGTATTCAATAGTTAACCATAGAGCTTTCCATTTGATCCAATGAACTCATTGAAAAAAAATGTAAGAAATTTTTTTTTTATAGATCCTAACCCTACTTCCCCCATGGTTTCATCCAATTCCACTAGTGGGTTCTTAGGTTAGAGCCATTTCTATTAATATAACACTATAAAGGTGACTATAGACAAGTGGCCTTCAAAATTCCCTAACTTTGTACACCTAAATATTCAAACAAAACTATCTACTAAAAATGAAAGGTATTTGAAAACACTACATCCTTATGGACTCTGACCTCCTTTGCCAATCCATACAAAGCCATATAGCAACAAGAAATCTCCATAATTTACACAAATGCAGTCATAGATGTCCGTACAAAAGTACCAAAAATAGTTATTGCAATCCAAAATTACATTAACCTTATCCAAACATAAAATCCATGCTTATATCCCAAATCATGGGTGGTTATAACTTATCTAACTACATTTTGGTCCATTCTTGCAAAAGTTGTCAAAGTTGCTTAAGCAACTTTTCAAAATTGCTAGCAACTTTTTGCAATATGAGCATTTTGCCTCATTTTAGAATCTTGATGGATGAGTTTCACTTCCTAGACCCTAGATAGGATATGTATGGTCATAAAATACTCCTCAAACCCATACTACACTAAAATAGAAACTTTCCACCATTTAAAGCCAAAAGAGAAACTTTTCAACTAGTGAGCATTATGGGCTCTTACAAACATTAAGTTGACACCCCTTGCATCCAACCTATTGGATCTTATTCTAACACACACACAAACATATAAACCAACCCTAAATCACACAAAAATATCAAAAATGGGAGGTTCCCTACACCATACTCCCTTGGGAAAAAGAACTCAAGTCCCTTGAGTTAAGAGGTCCTCAATGGTGACCCCATCTTTTAGAATGTCTTCCTCTATCATCCAAGTAGTTTCAACATCAGGAAGTCCCTACCACTTGATGAGATGATCCTTGTAGTTACCCTTCCTTGTCTTGTTTAGCACTTTAGAATCTAGTATATTGTCCAACTTCATAGATGTTGGAGTAGGCAAGTCTTTCACCCAATCATCATCCTCCAAAGTTCCAAGAGTAGACTAACCTAATTCTAAGGGTGGTCTCTTGTAGGGATACAGGTCACAAACATTGAAAATTGGTAAAATTCCCAAATCAAGAGGGAGCTCCACCTCGTAGGCATTTTTTCCATACATATAGAAAATCCATAATGGACCTATCTTTTTAATCAATAACTTAGTTGGCTAACCCTTGGGTACCTATCTTAAACTACAAATCCCTTACTGTTTGATCAACTTTGGTCTTATACTTCTCCACTTTCTTTTTCCAAGTCTGGTTGACTTGATCATGAAGCTCCTTCATCTATTTTGCAAATGACTTCCCTTGTGCACTCCTTTTGTCTGATAAATTGAGATCCCTTAGCTCTAAGATCCCTCTAGGATGAGCCCCATACATCAAAAGGGTTTTTTCCAGTGCTCATATTGATGGATTCATTATAGGAAACTTAGCTTTCCCTATGATATGATCCCATGACTATCCATGTTATTTTACTAAGAATCTTAGAATATTTTTGAGTGACCTATTCACTACCTCCATTTATCTATCTAATTGTGGATGGTAGGCTAAAGAGAAAGACAAATTTGTGCCAAGCTTATTCAATAAGGTCCTCCAAAACTAACCCACAAACTTACTATCCTTATCACTTATTATAGTCATTAGCAATCCATGGATCCTGATGATGTCCCTAAAGAATAGACCTATAATCTAAGAAGCATCACTGGTTTTCTTACATGGAATGAAGTCTGTCATTTTGCTAAAATGGTCTACTACCATAAAGAAACTATCAAAACCCTTGATGTCTTTAGTAATCCCAATACAAAATCCATACTAAGGAACTCCCAAGGCCTTTGGGGTATGGCAAGTGATTGATACAACGTATTATTGTTGCTTTGTTCTTTTGCCCTCTAAAAAATTTGACATTCTTACACAAACTTCCTTGTCTATGACTGCATCTTAGGCCAATAATAATGCCTATTCACTTGTTCAAGGTTTTTGTCCACTCCAAAGTGCCCTCCCAAGCTTCCTTGGTGTTTCTCCTTCACAATGTTCTCTCTCATTGAACACTAGGGTATACACATAAGATTTTCTTTAAACAATAAATGTTCCTACAAAAAAAATTCACTGAAATCTACCTTGAATACCTATTGAATTTTCACACATGCCTCATACACTTCTTTGAAATCTTTGTCTTCTTTGTAGAGATCAATTAAGTCATCCATACCTATACTTTGTAGTTGTATCTCTTGTATGGTTAAGACTCTTCTGCTAAGAGCATGTGCTACCTTGTTTCTAATTTTGACTAAAAGTGCTTATATATGCTTGTGAAGTTATGTGAAGTGAGCAAACTTTTGTGAAAGTAGTATATGAAAAGTTTTGTATGATCTATCTAGTGATCCAAGATCAAGCTCAAGATCAGAGGTCAAAAAAGGAAGACAAATAATAGTAACTTACTTGTTTGAGCAGTGATCTCTTCTTGTAGTTGAAATTGCATGTTTGGGCAGTGGGATCTTCTTGCATAGATTGTACTACAACTCCTAACAGGGTTGGAATCTCCTAATAGGGATTTAAAGTCTTCTAATAGGGACTACTTATACTAAATTTTCTCATTGACTCCTAACAGGGTCCATCCTCTAATAAGGAACTTATATATCAATATATTATCTAGTGGGTATCATCCCCATTGGGGTTTTCCCATGGCTAGGGTTTCCCTAGTTTACAAAATATGGTGTTATGAGTTATCATTGCACATTTCTATTATTATAGTTCAGCATTACTTTATTACTTTGTTATGCATGGTTTAAAGTAAGTAATAATATCTAGTTGGTGACTAAAGTTTGTAGATTACTAATTCACCCCCTCCCTCCCACCCTCAATAATACCTATTTCTAACAATTGGTACCAAAGCATAGTTACTTTAAAGAGGCTTAATAGCTTAAGTAATATCCCTATGGATATGGAACAGTTGAAGAAGAATCGTGAAGAAACTCTTGAACAAATTGATCTCCTTACTAAAGAAAGATAAGCAAAAGGATAGATATGAAGATTCCAAATCATACATTGGTCAATTAAAGGAAAAGATTGAACATCTCAAATCTAGCCTGAATCTACTAAATCTAGAACCATTGATGATGACTATTCAAAGTTGAAGACAAAATACAAGATCTTGAAGCATGAGTTGAAAATTACAAATCTAAAGTTAACTAAAAGAAATGATCCTAGTAAAACTGAATTTCATTTGAAGACTAAAAATGCAGCTCTAAAAGTAAGTTTGGCAAAGAAAACATATGAACTTGAAACATTGAAAGAAGATCATGAAGAACTCCTTAAGTACAATACTATTGTGAAAGGTGAATTGACACAGTGTAAACAATAGCTTGATAAATTTTATTCTAGCAGAGAAAAGCTTGATGATTCAATGTCTATACAGAGACCTTCATATGACAAGATTGGTCTTCACTATCTAATTAACATGTTTGTGAAGAAACCTGAGATTAGATCAAATCCGAAATAAAAAGACAAATTTGATGACAAGATTGAATCCAGTCAATCTTCTAAGAAACCTAAAGAAGTTGAGTAAAATAAGGAAGTTCAAATCTTGGATGAACCTAAGCATGTGGAAACTCCTAAGGAAACTAGGTATGAATTTAGAGGTAAGTGTTTTTTATGTAATGAAATAGGTCATATAAAAGAGATTGTACTAATAACTCATTCGATCATGTTAAGGGCTTTTATTGTCATAATTGTCATGGTATGGGTCATAATGCAATTGATTGTAGGAAACCTAAGTATGATAATGATAGGAGAAATAGTAGAATCTCTAGATATCTAACCCTATAGATAGAAGATCTAATGAAAGGACATCAAGAGAAGGAAGATCTTATGAAGATATAACATAGATCATGTGTTATAAGTGTAACAACTTAGGACACATTGCTCAGAATTGTCATACACCCAATAATCAGCAAAATCCTAGAAATAGAGCACCTATATGTCATTTATGCAACAACTTTAGACACATAGTAAAGTACTACAAAATGGATAGAAAATTTGGAGATGGAAGAAAAAATGGAAGAAACTTCAAGAAAAAAAGAAATAATAGAAGGAACCATGAAAGAAACTTTGGAACTAGCAAAGAAAATGAAGAACAAAGAAACATTGTAAGTGAACTTCGAGAAGAACTTAATGAAGCATTTTTTAAAGGAACAGACATCTCAAAAGATAAGTTAGATGATGATGAGATAGGAAGATCAAAGTCAATCATTGAGTTTGATTCAATTAAGTTGAATTAAGCTTGTTGATAGCATTAGTATTTGAGAACTACATTCAGAGACCAAATTAGAGGTAGTGAAGTTTGTAAAATGTGTATTTAGTTATGTTTAAATGGTATCTAAGCTTACATATGATTTAGAGCTCATCTAAAGAAGTTATGATAGAATTTAGAGTTACTGACACTACAGTAAGAATTAATTCTATAATAAAAGATAAAAAGTAAGTTTTTGCAGAGAATTTCATGATGCAAAGTTTTGAGAATATTTTTCATAATCGAGGGAGGCTATTGTGAACCTCAAATGACATCCAAAGATTGGATAGATGATCTTGAGTAGTTAACTAATTGCATAATGCAAGTAATAGCTTTTACATACTCGTGAAAGTACACAATTAATGCAAGTTCAAGTTGAGAAATAAATGGAGTACAAAATTAATTTTACTTCATTAGAAACAAATTCAAAGTGAAAAGCATTCTAAAGTGACTTGGCAGAGTGATTTTGAAGAAAACCCTATTTTTGCGAAGAGGTATTTTTTGTTTTTCCACAAAATTTGTTTGGAAAAGATTTTTTTCAATAAAGATCATGGATATGTCAGTAGTACATAATGTTGAGAATGAAAATAGATTTAAGTTTAAAATAGTTTTCATAAAACCTAATGAAGGAAACCCTAACTCTGCGTTGTCTATCACTCTAAACAAAATAGTTTATATGGAAGACGTAGAAATTTATTTGAATTGCAAGTTTGAATCAATTGGCAGTGAATATATGAATAAGGATATGGAACTAGTCTTTAACTTCAACATGCCTATGAAGCTTGGATTTGAACACTTAAAATAATTAGACTTGTTTAAATATAATTTCTATTGTGAGCTAGATATAGATGAATGGAATCAAATCATATTAAGTAGGGTACATGATGGGAAATTGTGGATGCAAGATAATGTAGTAGATATATCAGTCGACCTTATACATGAGGTAACTAGTCTTAGCAAAGAAGGTAGTGTACCCATAGGTGAGAAATTATTAAAGAAGAAAGTAGAAAGTTATACTAAGCTAGTATACAATGGGAAGGCTATAGTAATCAGCTCCATCTAGTATGATGATGTGAGATTTCTAAGTAGAATTATTGCTTATTTAGTTTGTGCAAGTTCCAAGATAGATGAACTCTCAACTAGATTTATATATGCATCTTACAAGATATGTGTATAGAAAGAGAAAGTAAATCTTAGTGAAATGTTGAGGATGCAACTCTTGGAAAACTTGGAAAAGATTAAGAGAACAAAGAATGGTGTGTTTAGATTCCAATCATTGATAAATCACATATTCTTCCGTGTACTAAAGAGATTTCCCTACTTATCAGTAATAGATATAATAAGTAGTGATAGATGCCTATGGAGAAGATCATAGATGTATGTAGAAGGCACCCTGCAAACAAGATATTGGATAGTACATTGATTTGTAGTTGAATTTATAGAAAGACAAAGTAGAATATAGATTTAGTACCTATGAAAAGATTACTTAGCATGCTCATCAAGCAACCTTAAAGAAGGCATCACACAAGAAGGTTGAGTCAATCATGAAGAAGGCACTATCTGAGGCCAGAATGTCAAAGAGTTAATCTAAGGTCATGAGAAAAACATTGAAGCAAGGTGTATTAAACATACAACCCTTGTTAGTTTTAGTTGCTGAGACATCTTTGGAGTAGAGCATACCATATGTGGCAGTATCTAATGTTCAACCCAATGAACAAAAAAGAAAATCACAAAGATTAGTTTAACGATATCTTCAAAGGAAAATAGAGTCAAACAGATGGCCACATGACCTGGTAAGAGGAAGAAAACATTGATGACAATTGAATCAAGCGATGAGGAAGAGGAGGAATAGGAAACTAAACAAGCTAAAAAGGTGACTCCACCTAAGCAAGTAGCAGAAAAAGCTTGGCAACCTTGGAAGCTGAAGATTGAGAAGATTAACACAACAATTGCCAATGAGGGAAACTTTGTTTAGACGAAAAAGTTTTATGACTTATACAATAATTTTGAGAAGGATAAGATTGATATATCTATTATGAGATATATTATAGCAAATGATCTTAGTATGAAAGCTATCAAAGGAGTAGTGAACCAAAAATTCTATGAGAGACTTATAGATAAGAAGACTCCTGCAAGGGAAGAGGACCTTGAACTTCAAAAGTCTATGCTAAGGACTATCTGCAAGATTGATGATGAAGATGAAATTAAGAGATTGTTGAATAACCTTGTTGGGACTAAAAATTGCATGCTTCATTTTTAGTCACATTTTGAAAATTTTGGAAAATCATGTCCTAAAGTGCCTTTTATGCATGTGGTCAGTTGGTAGCTTGAGGCCTAGATGGTGTTTGAGTGGCTTAACACCTTTCATTTGACATATGCATATGATCCACAATGTTATTTTGCCATCCCGAATCATTCTGTGAAGTCCCATTTTGAGCTAGTAACAAAATTTGCAATTCTACCAAGTGTCAAATAGCAATCAGAGGCCTAGTTTGCATCTGAATATCTTTTACCTAGGACTGTGTCATGACTAGTCACTTTGGGGATGTTTAGTGTGTATAACAAAGAACCTATGTTTCAATTTTCAAGTCTTTTCGAATCCGTTTGACTAGGTTTTGCACCCCGCAAAGTTGGTCATTTACTGTTTTGTGCATTTAACTAGTTGATCACAATTCTGGGAAGCCCTGTTCGACCAATCATATCTTTGACCCAGTTGACCCAAATGAAAAAATCCTTTTTGCATTGTGTTCTAGGGGTAAGACACTTCATATGTTCCAATTTTGAGATCATGTCGAATCCATTTGATCAGTTTGCTAACATGATCAAAAACCCAGTTTGCATTGTTTTGTTACGGCTATGGTATCCAGATTGATCCGTACCCTTGTTCGGCATGTTATAACTTTGATCGTGTGATTGGCTAGCCTAAATGGATTGTACCATTGTGTTGTGTCCTAGAAATCCTTGAAGTATGCCAGTTCTTAAGTCATGATGAATCCATTTGCATACTTTCTTATGTCCGTACATTTGCCAAAAATCACTTTTTGACACATTTGCCAGTTAAAATTTCCAAGTGCCTGTTTTCGAAAATTCGCCAAATGTGCCCTGTGATTCTTCATGAGCCCAAAACATGGAATTATATTCTCTTCATGGCAAAGAACTTATATCCTAGTTTTTAAAATCCCAAGTGATCAATAACCCAATTTATAATGCCGAACCCGAGCCCAGTTTATGTTTTTTAACATTGTTTGCCTGCAGAGTAATTGAAGTATGGATGTTCGAAAATTAAAATCTCTTGACTGGGAATCCATCATGGGTTGAAAATTTGCAGTGTGATAGAGTATGCAGGATTGAACACTCATGCCGATTTTCGTGGCTTGGTAACTTGATTGGATCAAGTTTTAATTACAACCGGCAGGCCTCCAGACACTAATTCACAATTTGTATAATTGATTAAAAGTGAGTTTAAAATAATGAATTGATGATCATTATGCATATGATTCAATCTTATGACAAAGTAAATGGTGGAAATGGTTTCTTAAAAGCAAAATACAAGGAGCATGTGAAGATTCAAGAAAGAGAGAATTTGGAAAGTGTTCCATTAAAGAGGTTTAGAGGATCACAATATGATGCTGATTTTCCAGCAATTTCAAAAGATAGTATTAATCAAGAAATTTCCACATCAATTAAAATCCACGAGCACAATGAAGCTTTTTGTTGTGAGTTTGCACATTGAATTAAGGAAAAGATTGCATAAAGGTTGCTCTCTCCCACATTGTAGTCTCAATTTGAAAGTTGCAGCTGAGAGGTAGTTTTCAACATAGAAGATGTGCTCCATGTCTGGAGAAAACAAAGAGGACAGCAGCAAACATCCACAGAGGAAGAAGCATCCACGTTTTTTAGAGAAATGAACAAATTTGTTGGTGAAACAAAGCTCAAGGTAGCATGTGATTCACGTTTTTGCAGCAAGCAATCAATAAAAGACCATATGTGCATAAAAAAGGAAGCAAAGAACCCGCCCATGGCTTCTCTAAAGGTGCAGCCACGTTTTTGAAGGGAGTAGCAGCATTTTAAATGACCATGTGCATAAGAAATGACCATTACAATGAAAAGTCTGTAGATTCATAGCAAAAACGACCAACAAGATGGAGTTTCATGTTTGGAATAAGAAAACTCATGCATTTAGCAATCACAGCAAACACAAAGAGCAAGAACCATTGAAGAACATTATCCCACATTGAGCAAGTGGGAAGTATTTTTAGTCTTTATATGCTTTTGCACCCAAACATATAGTGTCAACAAGACAAAGCATTTTGAAAAGGCAAGGTAGGTGCACGTGGGTCCCAGTCAGCTAGAAGGAGTGAAGTAAATTTTGAAAGAAAATGCATGCCCAAATGATGACGTCAGCAGCTTATAGGCGGCCGGAAAAGTCAAAAATCCGGCAGGTCGCTATGTCGCTTGCCGAAAAATCTTGAAAAATCTGGCTAGCGACATAGCGAGGTCACCAGAAAACTCAGGAATCTGGCAAGAGTCAACAGCCAATCAGAAAGTGACACGTGGCATTGGTCAAACCTGGAGTTGACCAGAAATTAAAGAGGTTAGAAAAAATAAAATGATTTTAAAATTTTCATTTTAAAATTATTTTTTCAAGAAACTGACATGGACTTTTTTTTTTTTTAATAAAGTTTGAACTTCTGATATAGTTTTAACTTTTGAAAGTTCATATATTTGTGAAATATTGTCATAGAGACATAAACAAAGGCCTAATTTTCAAACGTCCATATCTAGGGAAATTTTTAACCGAATTAGGCACTCCAATATACCGTTGGAACTGGGAGAACCTAAACTTTCCAAATCTGGAGTTTGTTTTTGCACAGGTGCTTCTTGGTTCAAGTTATAGGACAATTTGTGAAATCAAAGGCATTGGCAACAGAACAGGCCGAGTTCTTCAGTGATAATTAAGATTGGTTAGAGGATGGTTTTAGGGGTTAGTTGCAATCTTAAGGTGAAGAAAATCAATTTGAGGTTGTTTCCTTGGCTTCTTGAAATCACATTGTAACTAGTTTTTCACTTCTTACCATGAATGCATCAAGAATCAGTTGCATCTTTTCATCATTACTTTTTCAGATATTTTGATGCCTTTGAGAGGTATAATGATGAAGATTTGATCTGCCAGTTGATAGAGAGAGGGAAGAAAGAGGTTTTTCAGTTATAGAGGATTGGATTTCAAGTGGACACCTGGCAATTGCATATCAGATCCGGGAATTCATTTCTTGCTATATCTTTCTTTCTTTCTTCACTTTTTGGGGGTTCCAGTTTTTGGGAAGAAAAAGTTCATTGCTGTCATACCATTGGGGATTCCAGTTTTTGCACTGTGAGACCATTGGTTCTAGTATTTTGACATGTTTCCATGACTGTGACACCATTTTCTTCAGCAGAACTCTCATGTGAACAGCATTGTAGAGATAATATAGATAGTTCTGAGATATTAGGTTGTTTCATGTTTTAATTTTATGCATCTGAATGTATAGTTTCAAGGAAAGGAATACATATGAGCAACAATTTCACTAGTTTTGTTTTGGTTCTTGTCTCCTGTCTCAGCAATCTGTAAGTCTTATGTGGTTTTGGAACAAAGATTTGAGACCCATTTGCATCCCTTTCAGGTTGTATGTTTGATGTATTTTGCTGTTGGACCAAAGGACCAAGTAAATGCTCAATATGTTTAAACAAGGTTACTGGTTGTTTGAGAAGGATATTTTGTGAGAATGAGACCTAAATGAACACTGATGTCTGAATCACAAGGTGGTTGGATAGATCTGATGTCTGGGTATATGAGATACGCCCTGATGTCACAGATGTATGTTTTGAATTCATGGAATTGCCCAATGGAGTAGGCACTGATCAGTTATAGGATCACTGGTTATACTATTGCATTTTTGAAGTTTTGTTGAATCAACATCTTTAATCAAATGAATTTCCCTTTCATGTTGAAGAGCTCTAAACAGAATGCCCTCACTCAGCTTATGAATTTCATTGTTTTGCATCTAGCTACTGCAGATATATGTTATTTCATAAGTTATTAGGAGAAATAAGGGTTTCTATCTGCTTTGCATTAGATTCAGTGTATGCTTTGACAACTGGTACCATATAAAGAATCTATAGGTCCACCCGCCTAGGTTTTGCAGAGCCTGAAGTGCAGAATGAGTATAGCCTTATAGTTGGCCTGGTGTCTGAATGGATGTGTTGATAATGGGAGTTAGCTGCCCCTAGATGCATCTTGTTCTCATCAGGGTAAATGGAAATAGGTAACATTTTCAAACACCAACAAACCTCACACCATATTTTAGGAATAAGTTGAGGCCATTCCTATTTATGGTTAGTGAGAAGGATAAGTTGAGAAAGGAGACTACAGTAGGTATCAATAAGATGATGTCATAGTTACAGGTAGCATCTCCTCCAGCTCCTAGAACCTTAGAATTATCAGTAAATGGTGACACCATGAAGATTGATCAAATCAATGTTACTCTTAATATTGATGACACAAATAGATTTGATAGTTTTGAACCAAATGTACTTGATATGTTGGATATTGAGAAAATGTTGAAATAAATAGAGGAAGAGAAGAGGTTACTAGAAGAAGAAAAATAAAAGATAAAGGAAGCCAAGTAGAAATTGCTTGAGGAAGAAATGAAAAGAGAGGAAGATAAAGAAAAGAGAAACATTGTAGAAGAAGAGAAGAGAGAAAAAGAAGAAAAAGAAGAGGAAGAGAAAAGAGCACAAGAAGTAGCAAAAAAATAGAGGGAGAATGAGACTAAACCATCTAGTTCATCTACTATGCTCTCTCTTGCTAGTTTAGCTACTAATGATGATGATAAGACTGATCTAAGTTCATCCTTATTTAAAATTTTATAGAAGAATTAAATGGTGAAAAACTCTTAAATATCATTAATGAAAGTAACTGATAGATTGCACAATACTTTGATAGGTACAACATATTGAGTCAGACCCCAAAAAAAGAGCATAAGCAATAACTAAATCCTTTGGTGAAGAGTTTACTAATTTGCTAAATGTTACAAAGGTGAAGGCTCGAATTTTCCATGATGCTAACTTGTTTAGCACCATCTACCAAAATATCAAGAATGACTTAGTCAATCTTGATACATGCATAAAACAAATTTGGAAATGTTAGTAGGAAGGGAAAGCCTTGTATTTTAGGTGTACCTTATCATACAAACTAACTACAAAGTTGGATAGTCAGCTAGAGACTAAGATGAAGGAACTAGAGGCTCTATGTAGCTAGATCTAGCATCCATCTAACAAATTTGATGATTTTGAGAGTCAAGTTGCTAGTGTTCATAGCAAAATCAGGAAACTAGAACTTTAGAAAGACTAGATTTTGAAGAGAATGTTTGATTTCAGAGAATCTACTGCTCTAAAGTTATCTTTTTTTGAGAAGCAGTTAGAGGAATGTGTTAAGGCCAATGACACATATACAAACTTTTTTTTATTTAGATATCAATGTAGTTGAGATTGCATCATATGCTTATGTGCAATTCTCACATCAGGTGAGTCTACCAAAGAAACATGGAACAAAGGTATGGACAATTTGAAGACCATTTTGATGATTGTATGAAGATAATATCAACATGAAGGACAATAGTTTTGAATAAAATCTTGACATTTTGACCTTTGTCATTGATGTCAAAGGGGGAGAGATGTGAAAATTGTACACATGAAAAATGGAGAGACTATTAGAAGAAATACATGTGAAGATTGTAAAAGTATAAAGTATATTGTAAGGGGGAGCATATATGTAAAGTTGAACAAGTTATAATAAATATAATGTTTATTTTGATAGATTAAGTTTTGTCACTTAGCCAATTTTCCCTATTTTGTTGTCATCAATGCCAAAGGGGGAGATTGTTGACAATTGGCTAATTGTGATATGTAATTACTGTCATTAATGGTAACACATGATGTACATGTTGACAAGAAACCTTAGAAATAAAGACACTTAGTGTTTGGTATTCAAAAAATTGTCTAAGTATAGAATCTATTTATAGCAGTGTATTGTTTTGCTTATAACATGTTACAAACAACATATTATGACAAGTGAAGTTACATGGAGATAGCATACATGTTGGTGAGGAAGTGTATAACCTCAAAATTTTGTACAAATTGTAAAAAATAGATATAATCGTGTTTTGATGATGTAGGACAATAGAATTGAAGGAAAGAATTTTTTTTTTACAAAATGATTACTTGTCCAATTAGGGCCAACATCCTAGATGTTTATAATAACTTGAAAAAGTGAATTGTGGTCCCAGTTGACCTAGTAGTAATTTATGTAAAGGCATGGCATTTATGAAAAATACTTCTTTTGATAAGAAGTGTGCTATCTTGATATTATGAGGAAACAAAGTTCGTGTACATGCTTGTGAAGTTATGTGAAGTGAGTGAACTATTCTGAAAGTAGTATATGAGAAGTTTTGTATAAGCTATCTAATGATTTGAGATCAAGCTAAAGATCAGAGATCAGACAAGGAAGACAAATAACATTGAATTCCTTGTTTCAGCAGTGAGCTCTTCTTGTAGTTGAAATTGCATGTTTGGGCAGTGAGCTCTTCTTGCATACATTGTACTACAACTCCTAATAGGGTTAGAATCTGCTAACAGAGATTCAAATTCTCCTAATAGGGAATACTTATACTAAATTTTCTCATTGACTCCTAACAGGGTCAATGCTCTAATAAGGAACTTATATATCAGTATATTATATAGTGGGTATCATCCCCACCAGAGTTTTCCCTTGGCTAGGGTTTCCTTAGTTAACAAAATATGGTGTTATGAGTTATCTTTGTGCATTTCTATTGCTATTATTCAGCATTATTTTATTTCTTTGTTATGCATGGTTTAAAGTAAGTAATAATATCCAATTGGCGACTAAAGTTTGTAAATTACTAATTCACCCCCTTTCTAAGTAATCCCTATTTCTAATAGGTATCACCCCTAGTTTACCTATTAGATACTCATCAACATCCTTAGGTAATGCTTTGTGAAGATATCATCAATTTTCTCTTTTGTGTTAACATATTCCATCTTCACCTTTTTATCTTGAACTAATTCTCTTAAGTTGTGATACTTGATTCTAATGTGTTTTGTCTTTGTGTGCATCACTGGATTCTTTGATATATTTATAGCACTTGTATTATCACAATAAAGTATTACTAGTTCAGTGATCTCTTCCTTCATACCTTTGAGTAGTTGTTTGATCCATACAATGTTTGTATAATTTACTGCAACAACAACATATTTAGCTTCAGTAATAGATTGAGAAGTATAGTTTTATTTCTCACTAGTCTATGTAACCAGCCTCTTTCCTAAGAAAAATTCTCTTCCACTGGTGCTCTTTCTATCATCAATGTTTCCAACCTAATCAGCATCAGTATAGGTTTTTAATTCAAATTTCTCATTTTTCTTGTAGTATAGACCATATTGCTTTGTTCCTTTCCGATAACTCATTATTCTCTTTACAACCATCAAATGATTCTACTTGGGATTAGCAGAGAATCTTGCAACTATCCCTATAGATAATGTAATATCAAGTCTAATGTGTACTACATATTATAAATTTTCAATCATAGACCTATATAATATTTGATTCACGTCAGCTAAATCATCATTCTTTATCAATTTATGTCATGTCACCATAGGTGTACTTACTAGCTTGGAATCCTCCAATCTAGAAGTTTCCAGTATCTCCTTGACATACTTTGAGTAAGTAATGTATATACCATATTTCATCTGGTGTACTTGCAAACCCACAAAGAACTTGATCTCTCCAAACATAGACATTTCAAATTCTTACTTCATTTCATTTGCAAAAGCCTTATATAAAGTATCTTGACCTCCAAATATGATATCATTAACAAAAATTTTAGATAACAAAATACCTTTGCTTTTCTCTATCTTCAAGTACAAATTGTTGTTATCATTAGTCCTTCCAAATCTAATTTTTGCAAGATAATTATGAAGTCTCTCATACGATGCTTTTGGTGCTTTCTTCAAACCGTATAAAGCCTTGTGTAATTTACATCCATGTTTTTATTGTTAACATCAACAAATCCTTCTAGTTGTTCTATATAAACTTCTTCATCTAATATACCATTCAGAAATGTAGATTTAACATCTATTTGATAAAATTTGAAACCTTTGTATGCAGAATAAGCAAGTAGAGTTCTTACTCCTTCCAATCTAGAAATAAGGAAAAATGTTTCTCCATAGTCAATTCCTTCTTTTGTGCATATTATTTGTAGACTAATATTGCCTTGTTTCTTGTCACTTCACCATTTTTATCTAGTTTATTTCTATATACCCACTTGGTCCCAATCACATTTTTGTCTTCTGGTCTAGGAGTCCACATTTTTTTTTTTCTCAATTTGTTCAATCTCTTCTTCCATGGCTTTACTCTAGTCCACATCTTCTAAGGCATCTTTCACTATTTTGGGTTCTTTCATGCTTAGAAAACATGTATCATTTCTCAACTTGTTCCTTGTTATTGGTCTAGCATCTTTATCTCTAATATTTTTGCAATAAGATAATGTCTCTTAACATATTTGGATAATCTTGGTTCAACTCTGGTTTCGTCATTTACTCTTTTAGCTTCTAAGTCACTATGTACATCTCTATCAATTAATTCAGCATCTCTATCATGTACACTAATCTTAGAGTCAGAATGTGCCTCAACTTCATTTTGTAACTTGGTACCTGAATCTAGCTCGGTTCCTGAATGCATCTTGGCATTCATAGTATGTCACTTAGTAGTCACTAAAACTTGTTGTTGGTTAATGATTTGATTTGCAACATCTTCTATAGGCATACCTTCAAAAAGTATACAAATGATTTGTATTCTTTACGTTCCTTTATAGGTTCAGCCTCATATACTTTTGTATATTCATCAAATTTCACATTTTCACTTTTCACAACTTTTTTAGTGTTAGTATTCAAACACTTATAAGCTTTACTTTTTGTGGGATAACCTAGGAATATACCTTCTTAACTTTTTTCATCTAGTTTACTATTCCTAAAATCTTTGAGAATATAGCATTTTCTTCCAAATACATTAAAATATTTTACATTGGGTGATTATCCATACCATAGTTCAAAAGGTGTTGAATGATTACCTTTCTTGACTTGTACACAGTTCAAGTTATAGACAAATCTACTTATAGATTCTCTCCAATATTTCAAAGAAACATTTTTATCCATCATGAGTGTCCTAGCATAGTCCTTTACAAACCTATTCCTCCTTTGAGAAATTCAATTTTGTGGAGGGGTTCTAGGGGTAGATTCTTGTCTTTTGATTCCTTTGTAATTACAAAACATCTCAAACACATTTGATGTAAATTCTCCTCCTCTGTCAAATCTCAAACATTATAGACTTTTACTTGTTTCCCTCTCAACTCTTGTTAAGTACCACTTAAACATTTGGAAAGCATCAGGTTTTATATTTAGAAACATAATTGTTATTATTCTAGCAACATCATCAATGAGCAGCATAATGTACTTATCTCCTTTAGATCTTTGCACTTCAATTGGTCCACACATGTTACTGTGAACAATCTCTAGTATCCCTTTAGAGGTATGAGTCTTACTCTTAAAACTTGACTTTGTCATTTTACTTAACTAACATTGTTTGCACATTATATTATCAAGATTTTTCAACTTAGGAAAACCTCTAACTTTTCTTATGTAGCACAACTAAACAAGTAGCATACTCTATATCAAGATAGAATAGATTACTCCTAGTTTGATTACCCTTTCCAATAAGTTTTCCATCAGTATCATATATCTTAGCAATCTTATTTTCCAACTCAACCTTACATCCTCAATTATTCAATTGTGACACACTCAACAAATTATAGCTAAGTTCTTCCACATAGTAAGCATTGTCACATAAAATCTGTTATGTGAGTTTGATAGAACCTTTTCCCTTTATCAAACATGGTTCATCATTACCAAATATTACATTATTTCTATCATAAAATTTGAAGGTAATGAACTTACTTTTATCTCTAGTTATATGATGTAAACACCCACTATCAATGATCCATCTATCATTCTTTTTCACATAAGATACAAGTATAGTTGCCTTATCTTCAATAGATTCATCCTTCATTGCAACATACACAACTTCATCATCATGTTCATTAGATTAATCTCTTGTTTCCTCTTCAAGAATGTAGCAAGACTTCTTTCCTTTGTCTTTGTAATCTTTGTTGTCTTCATCTCTTTTACTTTTGTACTTGTCACCACCTCTATAGTTCTTCTTCTCTAACATCTAGCAACAATATGACCAACCTCATTGCAATTGAAATAAATGATAGGTATATTACCTTTAAACTTGCCTTTACCTCTATGAAATCTCCTTGTCAGTAGTGCTTCAAGTTGATCTACATCTGTCTCACTATCACTGGACACATATTTTATCTTTTTCTTCACATTAGGTTCTTTTAATGGTAGCTTATCTTTGAAAGTAGATTTAATATTTTCAGGTTTTTAATTATCAAAGTTAGATAGCTCAAAATAAGTGAGCCTACCTACAAGACCTTCAAGATTTAGAACATTCCTTGGTATACATGTTAGTATTTGTATTGTAGAATAATATATATAGGCAATAGTGTTCTTAAAAAATTGCTTAGTACTATATCATCATCTATTTTACCATTAACTCCTCTTATTGCATTGACAACATCTTTCATCGTAGAGCAATTTTGAGCAATATTTTCACCTTCTTGCATTCTCATATCATCAAACTTACCTCTGGGACTCTCAGATTTGGCTCTTAGAATATTCTTGTCTCCTCTATAGATTGTGTGTAATCATCCCACATTTTCTTTGCACTATCAAGACTTTTGATATCATCAAACACAACATAGCTTAGGGCAGAGACAATCTCCAACATTATCTAGTTGTGTTCTTTCTTCTTTTTTAGATCCTCAGTAGTTAAGGCTCTAGAGGGATCAGCATGCTCAATAGTAATGGTAGATTGTGCATGGTCTCCAAGTCCTCCAAGGTGTAATTTCATCACACTTTTCGTAAGAAAGTTATCTCTATTAAGATTTGGTACCTCTCTTTTTGACATTTTGATCTTGGTGCTTCTAGTACCTTCAAACTAGGTCTCTTAAGTAGATGGCTCTGATACCAATTTTTGGAATTCTTTTATATTAACTAAGATGGGGGGAGTGAATTAATTATCCAAGGTCTAGATGTATAAATTAAACTTTTCACAACTTAGTGAACCCATAAAATATTTATCATTATGCATGCATCTATAATATTATGCAATCACTTAAAACTTGTAGGTTATTGTCAAATCAATTTGTAAAAATGTAAACATGAAACATAAAAAATTTAATAACACACTTGACACAATGATTTCTGTGGAAACCCAATTGGGAAAACCCACTAGTAGCATGCTACTCTTTCTCACTCTTCTGAAGTGATGCCATGTGAAAGGCCAACCCTGTTAAAGGTTATGATGCACATTGTTTAATGTGACCCTATTAAAGGATTTCAATCACACTATTAGAAGTGAGCCTTTTTAGAGGACTTTAAACTATTAACTTAGAATGTCACTCAATTAAAGGATTTACAAATGACTATTAGGTCAACCTTAATCCAAAGTATTTAACCTAGACTAATACAATTATTAGAGAGTAATAGTAAGGCTTGATCTGATAACAACTTACAACTCTATTTGTAGATTGCATATCTCTATTTTAGTCCTCCATTATGCTAGGCTTTCACACACTTCAGCTCTGATAGCTTGTTCACCCTTCAACCATCCATACCATTAAGCCTTCTTCCTTAACTTGTCGATGCAAACTCTTCATTAAGGTCACTGAATGAAGCAATACCCTAAACTCCTTGTCTTCCTTAGGTTCTTGCACATCACAACCTTTGCTTTTGACTAGCCATCCCTATAAATAGAGAATTAAGATATTTTTCTGTTGTTCTCCATTGTCCAATTTAGGTTTAGGGTAGATTAGGTAGGATTCGATGAATCTAACCCTTATTCCATTTCATTTCTAGAAAACTTCTCCTTCAATCCTCTTCAAATTCACCTCAAAATGGTTTACCATGAATTCTGTCCCACTAGTTCATCAATCTTATCTTCCACATGGCTCACACAATCCAAGAAAACAAACTTGTTAGATTAGATCCATTGAATTCACAATCTTTCTAATAATCCTAACACTCAAAAATAACTTTCTTTTGATGTTCGACACATACTACATTGCTCAGAATTCTCTATAAAATCACTTAGCACGAACTAAAGTTTATTGGTGATCAACATCATCTAAAATTTACTTGGCACCAATTGTTTTACTCAGTATACATTAGACTTTTACTTGGCTCCAAATGATTTTTTGATCGGCTTGCACTAACTTTGCTCAGCACCTAATATCCACTTGGTCAAGCTTGGCATACAATCTTTGTTTAACTTGTTCTTCTAAACCTACTTAGTGTAACCAACCTTTTCAACCTCATGTAGAATATATATGCACTATGATATCACTATCTTAGTTTATTCATGTACTCCTTTTCATATCATAACTCAACCTTCCCTCTAGGTGCTATTGTTAGAGCATTTGATCAAATCCTCTTCATCAATCATATAAGTGATAGTACTTAAGTCATATAAGTAGTTTTCTTACCAAAAAATGTAGGTTTGGCATCAGTGACAAAATAATGATTCAAACACATTTATCATACTTGTATCAATCTATTTTCAGCAATCAATTCAACTTTATTCTTATGTATGCACATAAAAGGAAATTCCTAATTAAAAAATAAAATAAAAGAGATATTGTGTACAAATTGAATCCACACTTTCCAAGGAAATGGAATCTCTCTTGTACCTCTTATATTCCTCCATACATATTTTTTCTTTTAAGAATAATTGTTGATCTTTTCTCTAAAGATTCTTGTACACCAAAGTCAACATGAGATGCATTCACCATCATAGATATTTCCTCTTAATCTCTATAATCCATTTTAATTTATAAGGGTTCTCTCTCCTCACTCTCTCATGTTAGCTAATATTATAATCTCATGTTATTATTATGTTGTGGGATTTTATAAAGAACTTTGATCACTCACCACACTCTTGGTGTTTTTGCATTGTTGAAGCACTCTTGCACTCATTTATCTTAGCACTCATCATAGCTTAGTTCTTGCATAATAGCTTAGTATTTTATTTTTATTTTCCTTAGATTATCTTTTTTCTCTTGTACTTACATATCATATATATTATCTTTCATAGTCATCTTAGATTACTTTTCATCACATTTGCATTCACTTGATTCTTGGATACTAGCACTATTTATTTTGTCTTTGAATCTATCATTCTATGGTGCACATTGCAAGGGTCACTATTAGGTTCATTTGAGAGACAACTCATCATGTCTCTTTAATTAATTAAATTCATAGATAGGAAGCAATAAGTCATCTCTCAAGTCTCTCCTTCCATGAGATTCGTTCAGAATCAATGTGCTACATTTTGTGCATACAGAAAGGTGTTGAAGTTATTAGGAAGTTCTCTATATGAAAGAATTTTAAAAATGCACCAAAAAAAAGGTTGTAATATGTACCAATACCTATTCATTGGAGGTATAGAAGATCACTAATTTATTTTGGAAATTTGATTGAAAAGATCATTATTGAAAAAGAATACTACCAAAGAGGGAGATTGTTGCAAAGAAGGAAGATTATTGATAAAGAATGTTTTCAATAATTTTTTTGTCATTGATGTCAAACCTACTATTTTTTATAATGACAATAGCTTATAAGATCCAAGTACTATCACTTAGTTGATTGATGAAGAGGATTTAATCAACAAAATTTAACAAAAGCACCTAAGAAAAAAGTTGAGTTATGGTTTTGTAATGAAGTGCAAGGATTAGTTAAGATAATGGTAAAATGACATATTGATAATATACTTGAAGATAAAGAGGTTGGCCACACTTAGAAATATTGGAGGAATAAGTTGAAACAAGGTTGACTACAAAGCTTAACTAAGTTCATTAGTGAGTGCCAAGAAAGCTAGTTCAAGCTGAGCAAATTTTTAGTTAGTGCCAAGAAAAAGTAAAATCTAATGTGTGTTGAGTGATACAAAAGGTACGGAGTGTGTTCAGATTCCAAGAAATGTAATAGGTGTCAAGCATTATAAAAAATTATTGGATGTCGAGTGAATCCACAGTAGGTGTCGAGCATTAGTAAAATGTAGTTGATGTTGAGTAACACAGTATGTGCTAAGCACCAAAAATTCAATAATGCCAAGCTACTACATTATTGGAAAACTCAAAGATTTTCCAGATTTGAGCAGACAAATTTGTTGCCCTAAATTTTTTGAACCAGAGGGAAGATAATAATGATGAGTTAGCGGCATAGAATTTTAGATAATCCATTTTTGGGTGAATTCAAGAGGATTCTTCATGATGTTTCTAGAAGGAACAAGATGTGGGTTAGATTCAATGAATCTTACCTAATCCATTTGAACTAAAATTAAAGTAGGGAAGAATCGAGTGGGAAAAGAAATGCCAGACTTCTATTTAAGAAGTTGCAGGCCAAGAAGTAAGAGTGGTTGGGGTGCCATAAAGCAAAATTGCTAAAGGATGTCAAGGAGAAGGTGAAGGGAGAATAGGGCACAGAGACTCTGCTTTGATAAGTGGTCATAGAGGAGATTGCACTAGTACATTAAGCATGAAGACTCAAGGAGACAAAGCTTGAAAGGAGGACAAATGGTCAGAGCTACAAAGAATAAAATCTAGGCAAAATTGTGAAGAGTTGAACTATGATCTAAAATCTACAAGTTAAGTTGTGAGTTGTATCAGGTCAAAAGCCCTTTTCATTACTATCTAACAATTGTGCAAGCTAGGGTAAACATATGGACTTCGGTTGGTTTAACAACCATTTTTAAATCCTTTAATAGGGTGGCATTCCAACTAAATGTTCCAAAGTCCTCTAACCAAGCCCACTTCTAATAGGGTGGTTAAATCCTTTAACCAGGTCACATTTAACAGTGTGTTGTAGCCTTTAATAGGGTAGACCTTTCACAGGGCATCACTTTAGAAGAGTGAGAATTGAGTAGCATGTTACTAGTGGTTTTTTCCAATTTGGGTTTCCACATAAATCATTGTGTTATGTGTTTATCTTTCTTGTGTTATGCTTGCATGTTGATTTATAGTAACTTGCTAACTAGGAAAGTTTAAGCTTGGATAAATGAATAGTTTTAAAGGCTCACTTTACTTGATGAAAAAAAAATTAATTGGACATTTGGACCTTGAATAATTGATTCAACCCCCCTCTAAGTTATTCTAAAGCATTTCTAACAATTGGTATCAGAGCCATTTGTTGATTTAGTTTAAAGGTACTAGAAGCAGGAAGATCAAGATGTCCAAGAGAGAAGTTCCCAAGCTTAATAGGGATAACTTTTCTACATGGAAAAGCTTAATGAAACTATACTTTGGATCAATAGGTGATTATGCAAAAATCTTAATTGGAGTGGAACATGTAGATCCAACTAGACCCCATTCTCTAGATGATTTGAGTAAAAGGAAGAAGCATAATCAGGCAATATTGGAGATTGTCTCTGCACTCAGCTATACTGAATTTGATGACATCAAAGGATGTGATTCTTCATTCAAGATGTGGAAAGCCCTATCAAATATCTATGGAGGAGATTAGAATTTTCAAAGAGAAAAAAGAGAAATCCTGAGAGGAAAGTTTGATGACATGAAAATGGAGGAAGGAGAGAATGTTGCACAATATGCCTCTAGAATGAAAGAAGTGGTAAGTGCAATAAGAAGTTTTGATGGTCATTTGGAAGATGATACTAATAATAGTAAATACTTAAGAACTTTTTTCCCCATCTATGCCATTAGAGTTTTAGCCATCCAAAAGTTAAGATGTGTCCCAGGAAATCAACAAACTTTTGAAGGTATAGTGGGAAGACTTATTGCATTTGAGTAGTCCAATTATGATAACTATAGACCTGAGAAACTTGAATCTACTTTTAAGGCTAAGCTATCATTGAAAGATATTGAGGAAGTGAAATCAAAGAAGAAGAGTAGAAAAGGAAAGCATGCATCTAGTGATAGTAGCACAGATGAGGAAGATGTGGAACAATTGGAAGCATTACTAGCCAGAAGATTTCATAGAGGCAAAGGTAAATTCAAAGGTAAGCTACCTATCATTTTTTTTAATTGCAATGAAGTAGGACATATTACTACAAGGCATACATAGAAGAAGAACTACAAAGAAGGAAACAAGTACAAGAACAAAAGGGAAGATGATAACAGAGATTACAAGGACAAAGGCAAAAGATGCTACATTGTTGAAGAAGATTTTGATGAGAATGATAATGAGGTAGTCTATGTAGCCATGAAGGATGAATCAAAAAAAGATGAGGCAATAGCATTGGTAACCTGTGTGAACAAGAATGACAAATGGATCATAGACAATGGATGCCCACATCACATGATAGGAGACAAAAGTAAGTTTATTACCTTTACCTAGTATGATGGAAATAGTGTTAGATTTGGAAATGATGCTCCATGCCAAATCAAAGGAAAAGGTTCTATTAAACTTACAGATAAAATTTCATGTGATAATGCATACTATGTTGAAGGATTGAACTACAATTTGTTGAGTGTATCACAATTAGGCAATGTAGGTTGCAAAGTAGAATTTGGAAACAAAATTGCCAAAATCCATGATAGTGATGGAAATCTAATTGGAAAAGGTGAACAAACTAGGAGTAATCTGTTTTACATAGATATGGAAGATGCAACTTGTCTTGTTGTTAGACTTGATGATGTTTGGTTATGGCATAAAATATTATATCATTTTAACTTTGACAATCTGATTAGCATCAACAAAAAGAAGAAAGTTAGAGGTCTACCTAAGCTAAAGAAACCTAAAAATACAATGTGCAAACAATGTCAACTAAGAAAGATGACCAAGTCAAGTTTCAAATGCAAAGACTACACTTCTAGAGAAATACTAGAGTTGGTGCATACTGACTTATGTGGCCTAACAGAAGTACAAAGCTACCAAGGAGATAGATATAATGCTATTTTTGGATGACTATTCTAGGATGATGATTGTCATGTTCTTGAATCAAAATTCTAATGCATTTCCAATGTTTAAGTGGTATTTGGCTAGGGTTGAGAAGGAAATAGGTAAAAGTATGAAGTGCCTAAGATTAGACAGAGGAGGAGAGTTTACATCAAAATATTTTGAGATATTTTTTAATGATAAAGATATCAAAAGGAAAACATCAGCACCAAGAACTCCCCCACAAAATGGGATTGCAGAAAGAAGGAATAGATTAGTAATAGACTGTGCTAGAACCTTGATGATGGAGAAAAATGTTTCTTTGAAGTACTAGAGAGAAGTTGTATGTACTATTGTTTACACCCTGAATCGAGTCCAAGTGAAGAAAGGTACAAATGCAACACCTTTTGAAATATGGTATGGTCACTCACATAATGTAAAAAATTCAACATGTTTGGTTGTACATGCTATATTCTTAAAGATACTAGAAATGGAAAGTTTGATGCAAAGAGTGATGAAGGCATATTCCTTGGATACTCCACTAGAAGCAAAGCATGTAAGTGTTTGAATACTAACACTAACAAGATTGTGAAGAGTGCAAATATAAATTTTGATGGGCATGTAGAAATCCAAGTTGATGAATCCAAGAAACCAGAAGATTATAGATCTTTTGTATAATTTTATGAAGGAATGCCAACTGAAGATGAAGTTGCCAACCAAGTTAGGAATTAGAAACAAATTTTAGTATCAACCAAGTCACAGCCAGTAAATACCAAGCTACATTCATAAGTTGAATTGCAAAATGAAGAAAATGCATATTCTAATTCTAAAATCAATAAACATGGAGGAGATAATGAAATATCAGATAGTGATGTGCAAAGTGACTCTAAAACTCAAGGACCAAACATGGAAACAAGGACAGAACCAAGACTAGCCAAATATGTGAGAAGACATCACCCTGCAGAACAAATCATTGGAGACAAGGATGCAATACCAATGACAAGGAATAGACTAAGGAATGAATCATGTCTATTGAACAAGATTGAATCCAAAATAGTAAAAGATGCACTACAAGATGATAAGTAGCATAAAGCTATGGAAGACAAGATAGATTAGATTGTGAAAAACAAAACTTGGACTCTAGTTCCAGGACCAGCTAATAAAAATGTAATTGGTACCAAATGGGTCTTCAGGAAAAAACTTGATGAGATAGGCTAGACTAGTCTACAAAGGTTATACACAATAAGAAGGAATGGACTATGGGGAAACATTTGCCCCTATTGCAAGAATGGAAGGAGTAAGAACACTACTTGCATATGTTTCTTACAAAGGTTCCAAAATCTACCAAATGGATGTAAAGTCTTCTTTTCTTAATGATATACTAGAAGAGGAAGTCTACATAAAACAACTAGAGGGATTTCTTGATGAAAGCAACAAGGATATGGTTTGCAAATTGCATAAGCACTCTATGGTTTGAAGCAAGCACCTAGAGGATGGTATGAGAGACAACACAAATACCTTATGAAGATAGGATTTGAGAAAATAGATGAAAACATACATCAAGGAAGAAAAAGGCAAAGATATTTTGATATCTAAAATCTTTGTTGATGATATAGTATTTGGAGGAAAAGATGCTCTATGCAAAGATCTTTTTGATCAAATAAAACATGAGTTTGAGATGTCAATGTTTGGACAAATCAAATTCTATGTTGGATTGCAAGTACATCAACTGAATCATGGCATATTTGTGACCCAATCAAAATACATCCAAGAGATACTCAAGACATTTAGATTAGAAGACTCAAAACCAATCAATACACCAATGGTAATAGGACATAAGTTATCCAAGAATGATGAGTCTACTAAAGTAAATTAGACAATGTATAGATCAATGATTGGAAAGTTGCAATATGTTGTACATAGCAGACTAGAAATTGCATTAGTTGTTGGAATAGTGGCAAGATTTTCTACAAATCCAAAAGAAAATCATCTAATAGAAATGAAGAGAATATTGAGGTACCTAAAAGGAACTGACGACTTTGGTTTATACTAAAAGATGAGTGAAAAGTTTGATTTGAAAGCCTACACTAATGCAGATTGAGGAGGTAATATTGATGACAGAACAAGCACCAGTGGAGGAGCACTTTTCTTAGATAAAAGATTGATTACTTGGACTAACAAAAATCAAAGTTGTACCTCATAGTCCACAATAGAAGCTAAATATATTGTTGTTGGTATCAACTACACTAATATTCTATGGATCAAACATTTGCAGCAAGGTATGAAGGAAGAGGTGACTGAACCTATGATACTCTATTGTGATAACACAAGTGCCATCAACATATCAAAGAATCATGTGATACATGCCAAGACAAAGCATATTGCAATTAAGTATCACTATGTAAGAGATTTGGTGGAAGATAAGCAAGGATGGAATATGTCAGCTCAAAGAAATAGATTGTTGACATCTTTACAAAAGCACTACCTAAAGATGCTTTTGAGTATCTTAGAGGTAAGTTAGGGGCAATACCCCTATCCAAGGTTGTTTAAAGAAAAAGTATGACTATCCTGCATCAAATGAGTTGATTGTTGGCATATTACAAATTGATGTAGAGGATATTTACTGTAGGATCATGCCTAAAGTAATCGAAGTGTTGAAGTTCCAAATAAGTCACAAGCAAGGTGACAGAGGGAGAAATAGGAGTACTACAAATGCTACAGTTGTATGATAAGATGTTGAGATAATATATCTTTGGAATTGTTGTCAAAGATGGAGAAGTAGCAAGAAATTGATCAAATGAATAGAAGAAGTAGCCGATACTAGAATAGAAAAACATGATCAATGCATATAAAGGGAGAAATAATGTAAGATGAAGTTAGGAGCACTAAGAGATCAAAGTGAACAGTATTAAGCCACAAAAAAAAGGGAGAAAATGAATCATCAAGAAAAATAGCAGCTCAGAGGGAGAAAATAGTGCAAATAAGAATCAATCAAAGAAATAGTCGAACAAAGAGGGAGAAGATAGTTTATTAGCAAAAGAATTCAAAGGGAGTCATAAGCTAGTCTATGTTGCTGATAGAATGAATAGTTTTGAATGAAGTTTTCTTTTTGGCATTTGATTTATTGTTTTAATCTAGTTAGCATTTTGATAACTTGGTTAATTAGTTTTAGTTTGTCATCAATGCCAAAGAGGGAGATTGTTGGAAATCTAATTGAAAAGACCATTGTTGAAAAAGAATACTACCAAAGAGGGAGATTGTTGCAAAGAAGGAAGATTGTTGATAAAGAATTTTTTCAATCATTATTTTTTCATTGATGTCAAACCTACTATTTTTTGGAATGGAAATTTCTTACAAGATCCAAGTACTATAACTTAGTTAATTGATGAAGAGGATTTAATTAAATAGATGTAACAAAAGCACCTAAGGGAAAAGTTGAGTTATGGTTTTGTAATGAAGTGCAAGGATTAGTTAAGACAATGGTAAAATGATGTATTGATAATATACTTGAAGATATAGAGGTTGGCCACACTTAGAAACATTGGAGGAATAAGCTGAAACAAGGTTGACTACAAAGTTTAACTAAGTTCATTAGTGAGTGTCAAGCAAGCTAGTTCAAACTGAGAAAATTTTCAATTAGTGCCGAGAAAAAGTAAAATCTTATGTGTGTTGAGTGATACAAAAGGAGACGAGCATGTTCAAGTGTCGAGCAAAGTAACAAGTGCCAAGCATCTAAAAAACTTAGTGGATACTGAGTAAATCCACAATAGGTATCGACCATTAGTAAAATGTAGTTGATGCAAGGTAACATAGTATGTGCCAAGCACTAGAAATTCAATAGTGCCGAGCTATTGCATTATTGGAAAAGTAAAAAAATTTCCAGATCTGAGCTAACAAATTTGTTACCTTGAATTTTGTGAATCAAATGGAGGATAAAGATGATGAGTTGATGGCACAGAATTTTAGATAAACTATTTTTGAGTGAGTTCAAGAGGATCCTTCATGATGTTTCTACAAGGAACAAGATGTGGGTTAAACTTAATGAATCTTACCTAATATATTCAGATTCAAATTAAAGGAGGGAAGAATTGAGTAGGAAAAATAATTCCAAACTTCTATTTAAGGAGTCATAGGCCAAGAAGCAAGAGTGGTTGGGGTACCATAATGCAAAATTACTAAAAGATGTCAAGGAGAAGGTGAAGGGAGAATAGAGCATAGAGACTTTGCTTTGATAAGTGGTCATATAGGAGATTGCAGTGGTACATTGAGCATGAAGACTCAAGGAGACAAATCTTGAAAGGAGGACAATTTATCAGAGCTATAGAGACTGAAAGCTAGGAAAAATTGTAAAGATCTGAACTGTGATCTAAAATCTACAAGTTAAGTTGTGATTTGTATCAGATCAGAGGCACTTATTGTTATTCTCGGACAATTTTACAAGCTAGGGTAAAATCCTATGGACTTAGGTTGGTTTAACAGCCATTTGTAAATCCTTTAATAGGGTGGCATTCCAAGTGAATTTTCTAAAGTCCTCTAACCAAGACCACTTCTAATAGGGTGGTTAAATCCTTTAACCAGGTCACATTTAATAGTGTGTTGTAGCCTTTAACAGGGCAAGCATTTCACAGGGCATCACTTCAAAAGAGTGAGAATTGAGTAGCATGTTACTGGTGGTTTTTTCCCAAATTAGGTTTCCATGTAAATCACTGTGTTATTTGTTGATCTTTCTTGTGTTATGCTTGCATGTTGATTTTCAGTAACTTGCTAAGTAGGAAAGTTTAAGCTTAGATGAATGAATAGTTTTAAAGGCTCACTTTACTTGATGAAAAAGTTTTAATTGAACATTTGGACCTTGAAAAACTTATTCGCCCCCCCTCTCAATTATTCTAAAGCATTTCTAACAATTGAATCTATAGAGAACACTTGGGAATTCTACAAGAGGAATGAGTCTAGAGTGTGATAAGATCAAAAGCAATTTTCCAAACTTTAAAAATTTTCTAAAGAATTTCAAAGTTTTGAACTCAAAAAGGACAAAAAAATTCAAGGTCTGAATTTTCCAAAATTCAAGCAGGTGGATTAGTCATTTTTCAACTTCCATCTTTTTGAAGTCTAGGTTGGGTCCAAAATTTCACATTTTTATTATTTTGCATGTAGATTCTATTAATAGTCAAATTGCATGTGGCTTTGGGTTTATTTTTGTTTGCCTTGGGGAAATCAATATTATTTGTATGCAAGATTATTTTTTGTATCTTCGGGTAGATTTATGATTGTATTTGCATGAGAGCATGATGTAAATGTGTATAGTCTATGTATAATAGTAATCAATTTAGAAGTAATTTTGCATTGTAAACAAATAGTTTTGATTATATTTTACCATTTCATGCATACTTGAAACCTTTTTCTATTTCCCTATTTTATTAAAATGAAGTGCTATATAACCATCATTGAGCAACATAATTAGGATTAATATTTACCTACAATAAAGCAATATGGAATTGGTGTTTAAGTCATAGTGTAAATTTCCTACTATCTATAAGAAATTTATGAACTAGTGTTGCTAATTTATGAATTTTAGATAGCTCGTTGTGGTTTTTTATGATTTATATATGTGGTCAATTAGTTTGGTGTTAGTAATTATTGTGATTATATTGTTGTGATGACTCATTAAAAATATTTTTATATACTATAAGATTAATTTATTTCATATGTGTCCACATCCATAGTGGCTTCATGATTTGATGGATTTTGACTAATCACACATCTTCATAATTTATAATTTGTGATCGCATCTACAAAGGGAAAATTGTGAGTAATTTTAATTCATGTTTTCTGGGTTTTCTTCATCTTCCTAGCATTTTAATCTGCAATATAATATAGTGATGGTTATGTCTGTTCAATTTAAATTTCAACAATTTTCTTTAATCCTTTTTATCCTATTATTTTGTGATATTTTAGAAAGTTGATATATATAGGGATTCATATAATTAGTAGAATTGATTTTTGTTAGTATAATTGCATTTTATTATAAAGTATAAAAAATTCAAAAAATAATGTTGTTACATAATTGATTTGTGGCCTAAAGTTAAAGAATCAACAAAGGCCTCCTCTTGAATACTCATCAATCTTTAATTGACCTACCCAAGTGGTTTCAAATAGCCTAAAGTAACATTGGTAATTATTTTATTAGTCTTTTAAAAGAGGAAAATTTATCTCAAATAAATATTCATAGTCTCATGTAAAAAGAATGCTCAAAAGAAGTGGCTCTAGAAGGAGTATAATAAAATGTGAGGCTAGAAGACAATCAATCTTCCTCTCTTGACAAGTTTGAATGGTAACTTAGATGATTAGTGAATAGAGGTGAATTTCTTGAACACACTTAGTTTCATAAAAGCTATAGTGATTAACAAAAATTTGACAGGAATCCTTCATTAACTCATCTTTTCTCCAAGGATCACCTTTCTAGCAATCACAAAATTCATCATTTTATCCATCATATACTACTACCATAGCCTTTCAAGCTAGTCAAAATCCACCACTATTACATCTAATGGCCTTCTTCACAAATGCACAAAGTTCTATGTTGAACAAAGTAGGCCAATTGTATAAATTTCCCAACAATCCCAAAAAAATTGCATAATGTTTGTGTATGGAGAGTCATGAATAGTGGAAGAGAATATTTGTTCTTTCAAATTAATATACAATTTCAAGAAGATTACACACCCATATTTGGTTCGTCATTTGTCTTCTTATACATTGAAGGATATTATTTACAATTAGTACATAAATATACAAAAAGGATCCATTTCTACATGGTCATTATCTGAAACAAAGTTCCTTACTCAATTTAAGTTATATGTGGATCTTGTTACCCTTCATCACTAGTTTATTACCATAAGGGATCCTAATGTGCTAATAATTATGTTTAATCATTATTATCACAAGATGCATCAACAGATCAAGGTTCCTTGTTTATACTAGAAGTAGTTGTCATACAAGTTTTTCTTGGGGCTTTAGATCCACTTACTTCTACTTTTTCTAAGAAGGCTTTCCCCTACGAATATAGACACCTTGGAAAAGGTGAATAATGAAGTCATAACATTCACATGACAGATGGATTCACAAGTAAAGGAATTTTTTGGTAATTTTCCTTCTTTGGGTGTTGTTGCTACTACATAGCAATTTTCAGAAATTAATCATGATATAAATATCATATGCCATTATTGAATCACACTCAAACACCTTAGTACACTTCCCCCACTATTAGCAAACACATATTTGGGATATGAGCACCACCACACAAGATTTTTTGAGTAGTGATTCATACCTCCAAGTATGCCAGATAAGAGCATGGTTTTTGGGATAGATAAAATGAAGAAGAATTTATCTCAATTTCCAAATTAGTTCACAAGGATGAATTTGAATCCTTCACAAAACCAAGGAAGTTATTAGCAATCATTTATCATTGAAAACACTTATCCTCGAAATTAATACCAAATTTATGACACTTGCAATAATAGAAGTAATAACAACTCACATAATAATAAATATGACCATCCATGATCAAATATAATTTGAATGACTTGCACTAATAGAGGCAGCATACGTGATGATAATGCTAACTCTTATTATTTTTTTCATCTCAATTTTATAGGATCTACAAGTATAAAAATAATAAGAATGGATACAAGAATTGAAATGCTAATTAATATCCACAAAATATGAAGGAACCTCTTGTACACTTCAATGCTATGGTTTTTTAATCTTATTAACTGGTGATGAGAGTAGAGATTTTTTGTAACAATTGAGAAGAATTTGTGTTCTTATTTCCATAAGATAATGGACTAGAGTTTTCAAAAGTGAATGCTTTCAAGAATGATGAACTAAAAACCTATGATTCTAGGATTAGAAAAAAACCACTCATTGATGGTATTCCTCTTGGTTTACAACATACACCTCAAGAACAAAGGGAAAGATATAATCTAACATGTCCTAAAGGCCCAACAAAAGTTGTCTTAGTATCTCAAAGAAGTCCAACTTTTTTTAAAAATATGGCTTAGTATACAAAACAATATAGTATTGTAGATGAACTGAAAATGACCAAGATAAACATTTATATGTTTGGAGTGTTAAAGAGTTTCCCTAATTAGAGGGAAAAAGTTTTGAAATCATTGGATCATTTAAAAATTTAATATGTTGAAGAGAAATACAAAGCCCTCATGTCTAATATCAATAGGACAAAAGCTATGCCAAGCATGTTCAAGGAAAAATTAGAAGTACCAAAATTTTTGTTTAGTCTTTGAGATTTTGGAAATAATATAAATAATTTTTTGATTCACTTATGAGTTTCATGAAATGTGATGCATCCATAAATTTCCCAACAATTAGGAATAAACCCAAAATTTTCCAACTGAGTGGTGATTCAATTGGATAAAAACTAAAGTGGAAGTAATCGGTGTTCTCAATGATGTGCACGATAAATTAACTATTGACCCTTGAATTTAGTCATTTAAATTCATGTAGTGGATATCCCAGAGAAATACGATATGCTTCTCAATAGAAAATGGATGAAATCCTAAGGGGGTGGTTTTCTACCAATTTTACCAAATTGTGCATACCATGGAAAGGATTGAATAATCAAAGAAAAATAGAGGAAAGGCCAAAATTGAAGAAAATGATCATGAGGTATAATGCCCCTAATAATATAAAATTCACCTAACTCGACTTAGGGGTATATAGAGTGGGCAATATTCTAACTTTCCAAGTTGAAGAGAAAGGTGGGTCAATTGAAAGCCCAGTGATTGGACTACAAGAGTTCCATGTAAAGGATAATTTTTTTTAAGATTTTATGGGAAATATGATGCAAAAAATTAAGTTCCTTAGAGATGATAATGATCCAAATATATTTTTCCTACCAAGTTACTTTCTCTTGTACCATAAAAGTCAATCTAATTTCAAATGTGTCAATTGTCAAGATGTGGTATCTTGAGTGCTAGATTAAATAGCCCAACTAGTTGAACTCATTCAATGTTTAGAATTAATAATTGAGCTTGAGTAGTACGAACCATTCAATGATACATCCAAAGATGTAAGGAATTTTCTCCTTATAAAGGACCTTTATGATATAATGCAAGAGTGAAGATGAATCATAGTGCTAAAGATATAGATCTAGTGGAAGAACAAGGGAGTTCTTCTGATAATGGTAGTTTGTTGCCTTATCTAGAACTATTGAAAGAAGTGGTAAGAAAACAAAAATAAAAAATGGAAACCCATCATTGTGGATAGTGATCTTGATCAAGGATATGATTCAAAGAATATTCTTCTTCTAGACCAAATGTTTTTTTCATAGGACACATCTTAGTCTACACCAAAGAAGCTACCAAAATATAGGATTCAAATCAAGTCAAATCTAAAGTCATGACCTCCCAAAGGTTATAAAGTATGGAAGCTAAGGTTTTATGGATCAAATTGTAAGAAGTGAGCCCATAAATACCCTAGAGGCCTCTGAAAATGCAAAATACTAGAATATAGAAAATACCAAAAAGAAAAAGTTTGGATTTTTCGTATTTTTTCTTATGAAAACATCCTCATCATTTTCGTGGACTATTTTTTGATCATCTATTAAGAGAAAAATTAGGGAGAGCACTCTAGCACAGATAATGCCAAATTTAGGGAAGACACAAATGTCTATTTCCCTAAAGGATTTTGTGAAAAAGTTCATGGAAAAATAAAGGGCATATAAAATTATGATGAATAAAGATCATGAAGTTGAGCAAGACATCCTCAATCTGTGGAGAGAAGTGTTTGAATTTCTCAATCAATAGTTAATAAAGAAGAGGAGGAAGAGGAAAGAGATGGTGAAGTGAATGAAGAAGAGGATGAAGCAAAAAAAGTTGCCAAACATGTTGAAGAAATGATACAATTAATAGAAGGATGTGAATAACAAGATATTGTCACCTATTATATCTAAAGTTGTGCCTCGACTAAAGCCACAAATTCTAGTATTCAGTCACTTCAAGTAACATGGAAACACTCCTAAGTAGTGGGAAGTACCTAAGTTAGGAGTGAATCTCCAGGTTATAGGCTAGCTAATCTTGATGTTTCAATAATTTACTTCTTTGAAAATAAAAATAAACTTGAAGGGAAAAGGGATAGAAGGATTGCTTGGAAATAAATATTGAAAAGTAAAATGGGGTAATACACTGCATGGTAGGATGAAAGTATTGTTGGCCTAACACAATGAAACACTTCTAGGTAGCTAACAAGAACACAATATTGCAAAGAGTCATTCATATATAAATATTTCACCAGAAGGATGTACTTCAGAAAAGGATTTGAAGGGAATGTTAGCATTCACAATGTCATAACTTGAAAAAGAGTAAGGTTTCTTGACTTGCAACCTACATGAACAAACAAATCTTGCTTATAGTTAAACCTAAGATGGAATCTAGGGATTCAAGAAGTAAATATCAAAAAATTATATCAAATCAAAAGCTTAAGTGATAAGCAATTACAAGAAGGGTTCTCATACTATTCCTTTATTTAGATCTCAAAGGTCATTGAATAGCATTCATCCAGGTTGACTATAAAATAAAGTAGTCTACGAAGTAAAAGTATGAAGGACTCCTAGGAGATCTTGACAATACTATTTTTCATAAAACTTCCAAATTGCTATCCCCTTCTCCACATCTTGGGAATCCTTAAATTGACCAAGACTACAACAAGCTTCAGATGGGAGGGACACATGTTAGTAATCTGCTAGAAGAGTCAAAGATTTTAGATAATTACATTCACATTTAAGTTTCACATCTTTCCATTATAGGTAACACCAAGAGAATAATCATGAATTTCTAGGTGCTATATGACATGGATTACCTTAACTATATTTTTTTCTTATTTTTGTGTCGAAAGATCAAATTTGCAACTACTCCCATTGGTACAATCATTAATAGTTACAACTGCCTCTGTAATGAATCATATTTCTTGGTGATTGTCCCATTTGATCAATTTGATCTAATCTAATCTCCATCCTCTTCTAACTTGACTACAAATCAAATATTCATTAAAACTGGGCCACATCAACCACCAACTCACCCCTTTAATCAATGTCAACCTATGAATTGCACTAAACCTTGTATCAATATATTATCACCACCCTAGAGTCAAAATATCTAACCACCAAGTCACACCCATGTGTCATCACTCGATAGGCAATATGCACTACCTTTTGTGTATTTATATTGATATATCATAGTGCTAACCAAGTTGACCCACAATATAATGATATATGATCTTAAATTTAGGAGATGCCCCTACTTTATTTTGAAAATTTGCCACATATTGGCCATTGATTTGCTTACCTCTGTTGACTTGTTAACTAGGTCCACTAGGACACATGTCACCCTCCTCACTTAGTTGCCATGGATAAAAAATGTGCAACTCTTCAAATCAATAAAGTGAGATCCACACATTTGTTCTAAGATCTACAAACATCAATACTTTGATAATTGCTATGCTTAACTATGATTTTGGTTGGCCCACTTGTCCACATGTTTGTCTATCACTTTGTTAATATAGATAGCCATCATAAATTTTTCATTAGCAAAAAAGTGATAACTATAGATCTACCAAATATCTATAGTGGAAGATATCACTGAATCTTCTCTATACACTCAAAAACTTTGGCTAATGGGGATTCATCCGTATGCCAACCTATCTTGACATCACTTTTTTCATATCATGGCCCACCAGCCAAAGTCAACCCCACATATCCACATGGCAAGTGCTCGCTATATTGCATAATTTAAAGTACTTGTAGGTTCCCATAATGATATAGCGAGGATCATTGATCTTGGGAAGATCAATGGCTGGAAAGATGCATAATGAACTCTGCTAGAACTAAGGAAAAGAGAGTCCACCATGCTACATGTCCATTCATCACTTTGTTGCTATAGATAAAGAACTTACAACTCCAAAAAGTGAAAAAGAAACAACCCTTGATCAGCTGAAAATCAAGGGCTCTCATGATTTTTCTGATATCATGACATAAAATGGGACCCATAGAACTCAAATCTTATAATAAAATTTTGTGTAACCATAAGACATATAGATTTAGAAGATTAAAACCTAGGGATATAATGATAAAGCATGGTTGACATTTTATGTATCCACTAATTGCATGGGATTTTAATGAGTTCAAATATTTCATTCTCACCACCCTAAGAAAAATGACTACTCAACCTATCCATCTTGTGCATGGTGATAAAAATGGGTAACACTATTGTTGATTTCTATTGAATGGTTGCTTGATAAGCATCAAACTAGTAGCCTTAGGCAATCTATTGGGCACGAAGTCACCAAGCAATGATAATGAACTTTAAAATGATAATCACACATACTCAAATATATGCATTTAGATCAAGCATTTTCATGAAAGGATACTAAGAATAGAGATGTTCTATACTAGAAGATGTGCAACAACTTGCTTGCTCGCACCTCTAGAACCTTAGGAACTTATTGAATGTAGAGAAGACTACAACTAAACACACTTGTGTTGGATTGCACTTAAGGAAAATGAAAGCAAGGAATATATATAGAACATATAGGATACATATGTGGAGCACACCTTGAAACAAAGCTTGAGATGTATCCCATTCACAGGGATGGGTAGGATTTCTCCTTCCATAGTAGCTAGTCGGTATGCATTTTGTTCCTTGCATTTTGAGATAATGAACGGGCCAATCCACATATTATCAAACTTATTATGATGGTTGAACTTTCTTTTAAGAACATCCTAGTGTAAAACTAGATCTCCTTCTTTGAATACCCTAAACTTGGACTTCATTTCAAACACCCTTTTTGTCTGCATTTGCTGGTGTTCCATTGTTTGCAATGATTTAGTCCTTTCTTCTTCAAGCTCCAAAAACTTGGTGTACCTAAACTTCACAAGATCATCCTCTTCAAAAAGCATCAAATTGTCAACAAGCTCTAATGATGGAAACTCTATAGAGATAGATAGTTTATCTTGTTTCCCATACACCAGAACATAAGGTGAGTTGCCCAAAATATGGTTGGGAGTGATTGTATCAAGCCATAAGGCTGATCTCAATTTGGAATTCCAATCCTATTTTTTGTTATTTAAAGCCCCCTTCAATATACTCAGCAAGTTTTTGTTTGTACTCTCAGCTAGTCCATTACCCTGAGGATAATAATTCAATGAAGTGTTGAGATATACTCCATTCTCCAATGCTGATTTAGTTATTCTTGTTCCCACAAATGCCAAGGCATTGTCAGATATAATGGAAATAGAAACTCTAAATCTGTAGATTAGATCATCATAGAAGTTTAGAATAAAAGTCTCAATGGCCTCTTTCAGAGCTACTACCTCTATCCAACATGTGAAATAGTTTGTGGTAGTCAAAATCCATTTGTGGCTAGTACTAGAATTTGTATTAATGGGGCCCACAAAATCTATACCCCACTTCATGAATGGTTGATCAACCAAAATAGGATGTAGGCATAAGGCAGCTAGCCTTTCCTTCCCAAAAAATAATGCACATTGTTTTCACTTTCTTGCCCAAGCATGAGCATACTTAAATAGGTTGACCTAATAATATCTAGCCCTTGTGATTTTATATGTTGTCATTTTTGGAGAAAAGTGACCTCCTACATCATGAAACTACTCTAGAAACTTGCTAGTATCATAATTATGAATGAATCTAATGATAATTTCATTCATATCCTTTCTTTAAAAAAAGGCCATCTACTAATATGTAGGGTTCAAACTGTAGTCTAAAATACCTTCTTTTAGCCCTCTCAAGTGAGGGGGGACATACTCTAATTTGTAGAAAATGTGTCATATATTGTAGTTAGCTTTCTTATTGACCTTGTTGGGGAGCATCTTGATTGGTTAGGATAGATTCTTCTATGTCATCTATACTTTGAGTTCTTCCATTAGCTAACTACTCACATAACCCTTTTCCTCTAACAAGTTTGGTTACTTGAATATCCACACCATCTTCCATGACCCTAGTTATCCAACCATTTTTTTTCTCATTGAGGTCCTTGCTTAACAAGAACTCTTTAACACTACAATGGGCCACCATAAGATGAATCATGTTATTAGATACCAAGTGAATAAACTTTTTTAGGCATTTCACTACAACAAGCACATGCTTTCGAATAAAGTTATATCTCTGCTCATAATCTTCTAAGCCTTTACTAAAGAAAGCAATAGGTTGTTCTATATCTTGATCATTTTGCTAAACCAATATTGTAGAAATTGTATCCATACTTCCATATGCATACAAGTTGAAATCTTTTGAAAAGTTATGAATTACCAAAGTAGGAGCAGAAAATAATCCTTTCTTTATTGCCTCGAAACCATGCTTGGATTCCTTTGACTAGATGAAAATAGTGTTCTTCTTAAGCATTGATGTCAATAGGTTCAACGGGTTGGCAATATCTGGAATAAAGTGTCTGACAAGTTGATTCTCCCAATGAAATTTTGTAATCTCTTCTTATGATGTAGCAAAGGTAATTCTAGGATGGTTGTAACCCTTTTAGGGTCAATAGTGATTCCTTGTTTTGATACCACATATCCCAATAACTTCCTTTCATGAATAGAAAATACACACTTCTTTAGATTAAGAGATATGCCAAATTCTTTGCATCTCTCAAAGATTTGTCTCAAATGTTCAATATGATCCTCAACACATTTGGAGAAAATAATGATATCATCTAGATAGAAAATAGTGATATCATCTAGATAGATCCATGGCCTTTTGGAAAATTTCTCCTACATAAACAAGCCAAAAGGCATCCTTTTACAAGCCATAGCACCCTATTTGGTGGTAAATATAGTCTTGAACCAGTCTTCCTTTTTAACTAGAACCTGATTATAGCCATAATATTTATCAAGGAGTGAAACCTTTTTGAACCTAAAAAATATTGGAGCATCTGCTCCATAAATGGTAAGGGATGATAGTCCTTCAATAACACTCTATTGAGGTCTCTAAAGTCAACACATAACCTTAGCTCCTCATTCTTTTTTCTGACAGGAACCATATTTGACACCTAGCTAGTGTGTTTAATAGGAAATATTATTCCTCTCTCAATGAGCTTGAAAACCTCTTTTTGCATTAAGGGCTCCAATTTTGGGTTAATAGGCCTTTTCTTTTCCCTTATGGGTTTGGAATTGGGCTCCAACACAATTCTATGTTGGGAAAAGCATGGATAGAATCCTTTAATATTAGCATATCCCAAGCAAATACATCATTCTATTCTTGGAAAAGCTAGACATAAGACTACCTTTCTTCAATAGGAACTACTTTGATAAAATTTAGTTTCTTTCCCTCTTCAATCTCAAGATCTTCATAATAATCTTGCTGAACTACCAAGTTGGTCATATTTTTTCTTGAATTGGTCATCAATGTTAAAGATAGACTCTAGAGTGACCAACCCCTTGGGCAGTTTACTAGAACTTAGTGGTATAATTTGATCACCATATTGCTCTTGTACCTTTCATTGATTAAATGTTGAATGTAGGTCTTCCTCAAGTAGAAAGTTTAGGATTTGTTCATCATTATCAAAGATTTTCCAATTGACATTATTGTCAGTTATGGAGGGCCTAACCACAACTTTGACATTTTTTTGTACATCTTCTTTGCTAATGTTATCAACTATATCAAATCATGCCCCTATAGCATCTAACCTATCAACATGCTAATTTAATTTCCTAGGGATAGAAACTATGTTAAAAGCATGAAAGTCCTCAATTAGGTCCCAAGCTCTTTGTTTATATCTTTTTAGCTTATCATTTTGGTCATGTGCAACACTCTCACTTGGTTGAAAACTAACTCACTATCTTTAGACACCTTTATGCATTTGGTACCTCTCATCCTAGCCCAATCTAATCCTTGAATTATCCCTTTATATTTAGTTGTATTGTTGGTGCATGTAAAACTAAAATGAAAGGTTATATAATACTTATCCTCCTGAGGAGAGATCAACATTTCTCCCCCGCCTGAACCATTCTTGCTCCTAGAGCCATCAAAGTATAATTCCCAAACCTGATTTTGCTGCTCAAGATTATTAGTTGTTTTTTTTATAAGCTTTGGTATTACTGGCCCAACTTCTTGGAATACATAATTCTCTAGACCATATAATATCCTCAATTCTAATGTCATTGGTCTCATTTCTTGGGGAGTTTTTTGTTGCCCACTCATCTAGTAAGACATCAAGGATATCATCAACTTAAGTATTTGTATCTTGGGTGACAAGATCTTCTTTTTGATCAAGTGCAATATAATTAGCATTAATCACACTGGGTGTGTAAGGTTCAATGTGGTCTTTGGCAACTAACTTAGACCTAATTGTTACTTTGGTTCCATATCTAGTCCTAAATAACATATGAGACCAATCTATTGATAGATAGCCTCCTATCTTGGCTATGAGTTCTCTTGACAAGCAAATGCAAAAATATTGGGGAAAAACTATCACAAAGATATCAGAGGGAATAGAAAAATTAGGACATGCATGGAGTGTTAGGCTTGCATTCTTTATGATAACTAAGGTGTTAGCACATGAACCATCTAATTGGACCACACCCTTTTCCAAGGGTTCATATTTTAAATCTAGCTAGTTTTCTATTTTCTTGGGCATGATAGGGCTTGTAGCCCCAATCTCAACTATACAATTATGGACCAAATTGTTTCCAATTATCAATAAAAAATAAAATCGTGGAAGCTTAATGTCCTTACCTTGGGTTTTACTTATTTCCTTGTTTTCATCTTGGGTAGTAGCTCCTTGGTTTGTAAATATAGCCTTCAAAGGCTCATTGGTAACTTTGCTTGGAACAGATCTACTACCAAAGCCTCCTTCAACAAGTCAACTTGTCTTGGAATAGCTAGAGAATCCCACATAGACATGGTGATACTTACCCATTTCATATTTTCCACAATGCTAAATGTCATAGTAGCATGTACCCTTGTTTGAACTTCAAGGATAGCAAGGGGTACTAGTTGTTGTGGATGTTCTTGAGTAGTAATAGGAGTACTTCTTTGTTGTTCTTTCCTTACTTGAACTAAGGATGGCTCTTTAGTTGGTACATCTTTACCTATCCCTACATCATTATCTAGGGCTCTTTTCTTTCCTCTAGTGTAGAAACCATTTGTGATATTATCTATTTTCACACCAGAGTGTTCTTCCACTTTCTAGTTCATGAATGTAGTATCTATAGGAGGAACCTCTAGTTGTCTCTCGACATCAGTATCAAATGTAGGTTGTGAGCTAGAAGCACCTTGAACCATTAAGGCTTGGTTCATCATTTTATTGGATCATGTAGCCTATTATGTTGCTAATTACAAGTGTAACACCACTCATATTCTGTTGCTAACTTATTTTGAGTAGGGACTATATCTTTGGTAGTATTTGGAGGAGGATCAACATTAACAAGACTTGGATTATAAGGCCTTAAAGGTCTCTAATTATAGCTTTTCCTATTATGTTGGTATTAACTCTAAAACTATTGTTGAATAGGCTGATTTGAAACTTGGTTCTAAGATTGAGATGGTTGCCTAGCTTGATAGCCTCCTTTCTTAATATTCAACACCTTATTTGTAAAGATTTTCATGAGACTTTCCATTCTTTTCTAGTTATCCCTTAGCTTTTTTAGTTGAAATAAAGGACCTATAGTTGTTACTTCTTGGCTTGGAATAATTGGTATTGAAGTTAAAGGTGGTACAACTAGGGGTGTATTGGGCTAGATATCTAGATATATAGGCATTTGAGGTCTAGGGACAATCTTACTCGCTTGAATAAGACTATTCTCAACTCTTGTGGCTATATCATAACCTTGTGATAATGAATAAACTCCCATATATTGTATCATGATAGAAATATCACTATTAAAGCTTCTCAAGTAATACAATAAAGCATGTTCTTCTGAAGGTCTTACCTAAACTAGTAGTTTTCTCCATGTTCTTTGAAATTTGTAATTGAAGTCCATCATCTTCTCATGAGGATCCCATTTGATGGTTGTGAGTTTCTTAACAAGAGATAGAAAATTTGACTTATTTTCAAAATGTTTTGTTAGGACATCTCCCAATGCATCCCATGAAGTGATTGAGCCCATAGCAAGGCTTCAAAACCATTATAGAGCTTTCCCTTTAAATGAGGCTAGAAGAAACTTCATAGAAATTTCTTCTTCTATGATATGATACACATTACATAGTGTATCAACGTTTCTAATATTCTCAAATGTTTTCATATGGCCCTGTCCAGTGAAGTTTGGTAAAATTTTCAAGATAGCTAGGGGAATATCATGATAATGAGCAAAGAGTAGTAGACTTCCTTGGTTGAAAGGAACAAAATAAAATTGTCTTTCCATTGGTGCTTAAAAGATACTTCTTGGGATAGTGACTTGCCTCATAACAACAATAGGACTTGATTGTGGAGGGGTAGATCAAGCACCTTCTCATTTGAATGAGGGTATCCTAAATTTTTTAAGTTGTTCTACCTCTTCTCCTAGGTGGAGATAGTTCTCTATATTCAAAACTTGTAGAGCTACTTCTTGTTTGCACTTTTCTCATAAATCATGTGCACTTGTCTCTTTCTATACTTAGAGTCACTAAATATGTATATTTTATGCCTCTACACAAGTTGATTTGCTATTGACAATAGTATTTTGCATAAAAATTCCAAATTGATAGCCCCTTCTCTACATCTTGGGAATCCTTAAATAGACCAGGATTACAACAAGCTTAGGATGGGAGGGCAACATGTTAGGAATATATTGAAAGAGTTTGAGATTTCAAAGAATTATATTCACATTTAAGTTTCACATCTTCCCATTATGACTAAAACTAGGAGAATAATCATGAATTGCTAGGTGCTACATGTTGCGGAGTACCCTAACTATATTTTTTGCTTCTTGTTGTGTCCAAAGATCAAATCTACAACCACCCCGTCCAATATAGTCATTGACAGTTACAACTTCCTCTATAATAAATCATTTTTCTTGGTGATCATCCCATGAGATCGATTGGATTTTATCTCCATGCTTTTCATACTTGATTGTGAATCAAATATGCATTAAAACTAGGCTGCATTGACCACTAACTCACCCCTTTAATTGATGTCAAGTTATGAATTGCACTATACAATGTATTGATATATTATCATCACCTTGGAGTCAAAATATATAACCACCAAGTCACACCCATGTGTTAGCACTTGATAGGCTAGACCCACCACCTTTTGTGTATTTATATCAATATATCATCATGCTAATCAAGTTGACCCAGGATATAATGATATATGATCTTACAATTAGGAGACACTCCTGCTCCCTTTTGAAAATCTACCATGTGTTGGTCATTGATTTTCTTACCTCTATTGGCCTACTAACTAGGCCCACTAGGACATGCATCACCTCCTTGCTTTGTCACCATGGATAACAAATGTGAAACTCTCCAAAGTGACAAAGAAACATCCACATATTTGTTCTAAGATCTATGGACATAGATGCTTTGATAATTTTTGTGCTTGACTATGATTTTGGCCGGTCCACTTGTCCACATGTTTGTCTATCACTTTGTCTCTATAGATAACCATGGTGCATTTTTCATTGGTGACAAAGTGATAACCATAAATCTACCATAGAAAATATTGTTCAACCTTTTTTTTACCCTCAAAAACTATAGTGAATTAGGATACATGTGTATGCCAACCTATCCTAACATTTCTTTTGTCATATCATGGCCCACCAACTGAATTCAAACCCACATATCCATGTGGAAAGTGCTCACTATGTCACATAATTTAAAGTTCTTTTAGCTTTTTGTAACAACATAGCATGGATTATTGATCTTGGGAAGATTGATAGTTGGGAAGATGCACGATGAACTCTACTAGAACTGAGGAAAAGAGGGTTCACCATTAAACGTGTACATTCCTCTCTTTGTCGCTATAGATAAAGAACTTACAACTCCCCAAAGTGACAAAGAGAAAACCCTTGATCACCTAAAGATCAAGGGTTCTTGTGATTTTTTTGATATTATGACATAAAATGGGACCCACAAAAATCAAAGCTTATAATAAAATTTTGTGTAACCATAAGACATGTGGATTTAGTTGATTAAAACCTAGGGATATAATGATAAAGCATGGTCGACATTTTATGTATCCCCTAATTGCATGGGTATTTAATGAGTTAAAATATTTCATTCTCACCACCCTAAGAAATATTACTGGTCAACCTATCCATTTTTTGCATGGTGATAAAAATGTGTAACATCACCATTAAAGACATTCCCAATTCATCACCACATAATCAAAATGTGTTAATAGATGAAGAACTACAACATGTTGAACTTGATACATCTCTACCTCATACCAATTCAATCTTGTTACAAATCATATATTATCCAAGGAGTGATAGTGCAAAGATTGATAATTCTAAGGTCGCATCAGTTACTAAGGATATAAGTGTCAAGGAACAAGGAAAATCAATAATAGCTAAGGAGAGAGCACAAAAAGAAATAGGTACTACGTAGTGTTAAAGATATTTTTATTGATACATTTAGAATTACTAACTTGAACAGCTAGATTAAATTTTTTGATCAATTAGTGTATTTAATTAATAAGGTTCAATCAAAAGATATTGATACCATAAAAAAAATGATGGAATGGTCTGAGAGAAAATTTGAGCAGAAAGTATTGGAGAAAGTCTCTCGAGAACTTATACATAGACAAGTAGAGATTTCTAATAGAGTCACACATTTAGAAGAAATTCTAAAGACTATTCATACTTTTTATATGAAGCTTCGTGATTTTGAGTTCTTCACATTGGAAAATCAATGATCTATTGATTTAATACATGCTAACATGAGGGCATGTACATTTTCACTGGGCAAGAATGCAAGTTCAAGGTCACCCTCATACAACAAGTTAACAATTGGGTAGCAGAAGATAGTCAATCTCACAACTTGTAATAGTGACATGAGGAACAAATTAATATAAATTCAATTCTAGTTGCTACCAAATTTAGATATTATTTAGAAGGAAGTTTCTATGGCATAGAATATCATGAAGAAAGACACACATTTCTCACAAATTGATAGTCTAATTGATCTAGTTGTTGAGATAGAAATTCACATTCAAATTTTGGAGAAAGTAAAGGAGCAATGGAATAAAGGTTTGGTGGAAATTTTGGCAAATCATGAGAAATATAAGATATCCCTAGCAAACCCCAATCCATAAGTGATGAAAATAAGGGGGAAACTATTGAGTTCAAAACCAAGGGGGAAATAAGAGGCAAAGAAATATGAGAAGCGAAAATATACTCAAATATGTCACAGATTCATCACAAATTTATCAGATGGAAAAGTATTAGCAAATTAAGATTTTAGATCCAAATTATAGTCTCCAAGGGATAATTATTGTATGGAATGATAATTCATGACAAAGTGTTTTTTCCACTATGTCAAAGGGAGAGATTGCTGATCTCTACACCGAAGTTATCTATAAGTGTCCAAACACTTAGTTAACTACTAGGCAAGGTTGAAGAGCCATCACTATGACCAAGTCATCCAGTAAAGTCTAAGTACATAAGGACTTATTTATTTTTGCATTACATGTCAAGAAAATTGGAGATTTTTATGAGTACCTCAGTCAAGACCTAGGGCATATATAAGTTGAGCTTATACAATTAAGACTAAGAAAATTGTAAGATGGTTTTTCTTGAGTGAACAGAATAGATCAAGTTTTTAGAAATTGAGTGCCAGCATGAATGTTAGTTACAACCGAGCATTAAAAAATTTAGATGCCGAGAAAACTAGTGTTGTCATATAATTTTGTAATTGCACAAACACCTATGTAAACCTCTTTTGGCTAACCTCTATATAAAATTAATGATTGTAGAGATAATTGAGATAGATTTTATGCATCTTTATAGAAGATAGTGATCCCAAGGAAAGAAGATTCAAATAGCATCTATTTAAAGAGGGTTCTAACCCTAGGATTAATGAGAAGAAAATGAGTGATGAAGATGTGTGTGTGTGTGTGTGTGTGTGTGTGTGTGTGTGTGTGTGTGTGTGTGTGTGTGGGCGTGCGCGCGTGAATGGGTGAATCCACAAATAAAGGAGCAAACAAGGATAAAATAGAGAAAGAAAGGATAAGTCTAAAAGGAGATCAGATAAAGCTATCCAATCAATGAAGGACATAATGAAGATACCAAATTAAGAGATAAGATTGAGACATTATATAGAGGAGATCCAAAATTAGCTTACAAAGAAAACTGAGGGTTAGGTACTCTATTATTTTTTAATAGAATTGAGTCAGGGTAAATCTCTTAACTGAGTGATCCTAATAGATCTATGTAAATCTTGTAATAGATTCCTTACTTGATTGTATGTGTAAAAGCCTTGAACAGGGCAAGACCTAATAGTCTTAAATATATTAACAGTGCAAACCCCTCATAGAGTAGATCATATATTATTATCTAACATTGTAACCCTAATAGGCTAACTTTATTGTTGCAATAGTGAAGATTTGTGGGTTTCATCCCCACCCTAGTTTTATCTTCAAATCAAAGTGTTTCTAGGTAACCAAATCATTTGTTTCATGTATTGAATCTTTTCATGGATGTGATGTTTTAGTTTACATTTCAGCATTATAGATTTGATGATAGATATGAGATGAATTAGGTATGAAATCAATATATTGTTTTTGCAAGTAAAAGTTTAAAATCTTGATTCACACCCCCTCCCCCAGTATCTTGTTTTCCATTAAATTCTTCCAATAGGGTGACCTTAATCTATCTATTGTAAAACCTTTGACAAGGTGGCATTCTTAGATTAGAGTGTTGAAATCCTTTAATAAGGTAACTTGTAGTATAGTAAATATCCTAATAGATAAACGAAAATCATGTAACCATGTACACTTAATAGTGTTTGTAACCCTTGATTGGGTAAGCTACTAATAGAGTGTATTCCATAAGAGTACAATATTTGTGGGTTCTATTATCACACCATGGTTCTCACCCTAATCAGGTTTCCATGAGATAAATCTTGGTATTATTATTTTTTAATGGTTATAATATTTATTTTGGGTTTAATGTTTATTAAGCTGATAACAACACTATAGGTAAACTATATGAAAGAATAAATTGTTAAGTTTTGTGATATCTAATTCCCCCCCCCCCCCTCTCAACAATCAATTCTATACCAAAAAACAATATCAGAGCTTTGATCTGTAAACTGGAAAACTAAATGCTTTGGGAAAATATCTCAAGATGTATAGGAAGGAAGCACCAAATTTTAATAAGTATGAAGATGATTTTGGAATGTGGGAAATTTGGATGAAACATCACTTATTAGGACTTGAAGAGAAGACTTTCTTACCATAAAAAATATACAGAACTTACTAGACAATTTGATGATGTGTAGAAGAAGACAAAGCTATTACATAAATATGTAATTATAGTACTAGCTAGTGCTTTAAAGAACTCAGAGTATGTTGACATTTAGGGTTTGGTTACAGCTAAAGAAATATGGAATAAATTATTAAAATTCATGGTGGAGATACACATATTTTTAAAGCCAAAGTAGAACAACTGAAAGAAGAAATGGATGTAATGGAAATGAATTCGAATGAGGCTATTGTACAATATGAAACAAAAATCAAAGTAATTGTTGTTGTAATCAAAGGAGATGGAGGTACTATTAAAGAAATTAAATTTGTAAGTAATATGTTGAGAACTTTACCTAATGGATAAGCAATTAGAGTTTCAAATATACAAGACCTAAGAACTATTAATAAATATAAGATTACCATTTATTCACTTATCAGTAGGCTAATAGTATTTGAGCTAAGCAACTACAACAATGGTCAACCAACTGGTAAAATTTCACTTCAAGCTTCAACAAGTAATGATATACAATGAAGAATCATATGTGTTGATGATGGAGAATTTGAAGGCCTAGAAATAGAATAAGAACAGCTAGAAGAGTTGGAGGCCTTGACTGCAAAAATATTTCCCAAAGGTAAAGGTATATACAAACAAAAGTGTCTCATTGTATTCTAGAATTATAGTCAAATTAATCATGTTGCACATAGATGTCCTAACAAAATGAAGAATGAGTAAAGTGCAAAAAAAATGAACCAGTACACAAAGAACACATACTTTGGATAGAAGGGAAATGAAGCATGTAATATAGTTGAGGATAAAAAAATTGAAGATGATGTACATGGAGATGATGAGGAGATAGATTGTTTTGTTCTAAAAGAAGAATTAACTACTGAAAAAGAAGTTATTAGAGAACAAAATGAATTAATATCATGAGTGGACAAAAACAATGACTAGATAATTGAAAGTGGATGCACACATTATATGACTGGAAGTAAAGATAAGTTTGCAACCATAGAACAATGTACTGGAGGATCAGTGAAATTTGGAAATGGATCATCCTACATGATTATAGGAAAAGGTGCACTTAATCTAACTAATGATATTATATGTGATGAATTTTATTTGGTTGATTTTTTATAGTACAATATTTTGAGTGTTCCACAATTGAACAATAAAGGTTTTAAGTTTGAGTTTAGCGATGGGAAATACAAAATATTTGAAAAGAGTGGAAGACTACTTGCTTATAGTGAGCATACTGTTGGAAAAATTCAAGATAAAGTAGGTTATTGAGAGGGGAGGGGTGAATCAGTAACTTATAAAACTTTTATCCTTTTCAGTATTTTAATCATACACCATTCATTCATCTGAACTACTGCATAACAGAAGGAACAAACATTTATTGCACATGTACACAGAGATTTGGTGACCCAGAAACCTTCCAAATAGAAAGTAAAACTAGGGTGGGGATGATACCCACAAAAATTCCTTACTGCAGTATGAAGTTGGCCGATTAAGGCTTACATTGATCACTTCTGATGATCTGCCCTGTTAGGAGCAAGTAGGACTGGTAGATCCACCTTGTTAGAGGATTTACAAACATACAATGAAGTATGCACTCTGTTAGGAGATTTACAAAAGATTGTTAAGTCTACCCTATTAAAGGATTTACAAAACTGATTCACCTATTAGGATGAAATAGTGGATCTATTTACAAACTTAATTTACTGATTAGATCCTTGAAGTATAGATCACCTCTTATGATAGATGAATCTTTTCTGCTTCTTGTAGACCTTGTTGAGGACTCTGCTCTTCTGCTAATTCACAAAATATTACATGTCTCTCCCCTTTTTAAATTCATTCATATCACACACACTTGAAAATGATATAATACATTACATATATACCATTCCAATATTTACAACTACAAGGTTGGCCAAAACACAAGTGAGCAAAATATTACTGAGTCGGCCAGATAGTAGAAAACTTGGGTTCCTCAAGCTGACTCGGTGACCTTTTGATACTCAGCATCCACTAGATTACTCGGCATCGTCAGGCACTTGGTAGAAGTAGAGGCTCAGTTCATACTAGCCACACAATACTACTTGGAACTCGGTAACCATTGTTGACTCGATAGATATAGTATCACTCGGTAGAAGCTAACTTCCTTGTTTACCTTGTTGTTCTCGGTGAACATTGAGTTCTTTGTTTACCTTCCTGTGCTCAGTGAACATTGAGTCCTTCATTTACCTTGCTTTTCTCAATCAACACTAAGTTCCTTATTTACCTTGCTTTGCTCGGTGAACACTGAGTTCTTCATTTATCTTGTTTTTCTCGGTGAACACTGAGTTCTTCATTTACCTTGTTTTTCTCGGTGAGCACTGAGTTCTTCATTTACCTTGCTTTGCTCGGTAAACACTATTGAACTACCCATTCACTCGGTATCCTTTGGAATTCTTGGTAAGAACTGTTTACCTGCTAAACTTATAAGGTAACCACTGAATGCTTGGTATACGCTGTCGACTAATTGATGAGCTCGGTAAGCATTCAGAATCGAATAAGTGTTTGCACTAATGACAAATATATCATAATTCCAACACATACAAAATGAAAGCTTTTCAAGTTGTTTACATCACTAAGACATTGCTTGATTTATAAAGTTGAAGAAAATTGGTTATGGCCCAAGAGATTATTTCATATAAATTTTGACAATCTAGAAAAAGTAAGCAAGCAAAAAAGTGTAATAGGAATTTTGATAGTAAACAAACTAGAGAAAGTTGTCTATAAGGAATATCAATTTAAAAAAATGATGTGTTCAATATTTTCAATTAAATAATAATCAACCTAAACTCTATTAGATCTAGTCCACATATATCTTTGTGTTCTATTGGTCCAAAGAACTATCATGGAGAAAAATAATTTATAATTTGTGTTGATGACTATTCAAGGATGATGTTAGTTATTTTTTTGAAAGAAAAATCAAAAGCATTTGATATGTTTAGGAAGTACAAGGATGGAGTAGAAAAAGAAAATGGAAGAACCTTGAAGTGTCTTAGATCACAAAAAGGAGGTGAGATAACATCAAATGAATTTAATTAGTATTGTAAAGAAAATGGAATCAAATGATAGGTGACATCATCGAGAACACCCCTAAAAAATGGTATTGTAGAAAGAAGGAATAGATCCATAGTTGAATGTGCAAGAACATTGTTAAGTCAAAATAATATATCACACAAATTCTAGAGAGAAGCTATCAGTACATAAATTTATACTCTTAATAAAGTACAACTCAACAAAGAAAAAATAAGACCCCTTTTAATTTGGTAAGGAATAACACCAAATGTATTCTATTTCAAAGAATTTGGTAGTACAAGTTCTACATAAACAAAGATGAAAAAAATAGAAATTTTGACACCAAAAGTGAAGGAATATTTATGGGTTACTCAACCAAAAGTAAGGCATACACATGTTTGAATTTGAAGACGAACAAAATCATTGAGAGTACAAATGTAAAGGTAGATGGATTTTTTAAATAGAATAAGGAATACAATAGAACGAAACCAAAGGAATTTAATGAGTTGATATATTTTGAACCTAAGAAAATAAGAACACAACAAATAAATACAAGAACTAATGACATTCTATTGAAAAAACCTTAACAAGATCAAAATGAGGAACAAAATATAGACATAATACCTATTACACCAAAGAGGATAAGAATCAATCATAGTCTATCAGATATAATTGGAGAAAAAATGGAGTATTAACTAGAAGCCAACTAAGAGCAGTAAATTCTACATGTTTGATATTGGAGATAGAACCAAAAATGGTGAAAGAACCTTCGGAAGATGAGGATTCGAAGAAAGCTATGAAGGCATAACATGATCAAATAGAAAAGAGAAAAACTTGGTCACTAGTTCCCAGACCTAAGGATAAAAATATTATCAAAACTAAGTGGGTATTTAGGAATAAGTTGGATGAAAGTGGTGAAGTGATTAGAAACAAAAAAATATTGCTTTGAAAAGGATATGCATAGAAAGAAGGATTAGATTATGTAGAAACATTTTCCCTAGTAGCCAAACTTGAAGGAGTAAGAATATTACTCACATATGAAACCTATAAAGGATTCAAGGTCTATCAGATGGACTTCAAACCTGCATTTTTTAATGGAGTATTGAAGGGAGAAGTATGCATTGAGCTACCAGAAAGGTTTTGTAGAGAAGAAGGAAAAGATCTTGTATTTAGATTACACAAAGATTTATGTGGATTAAAACAAGCACTAAGAGCATGGTATGAGAAACTACACATTTATTTGATCATAATAGGATTTGTCAAAAGAAGTGATAATTGTAGTCTACATCTTGAGACTGAAAGTCAAGACAAAGTTCTATTTACTAGAAATTTTGTGGATGATATAATATTTCGAGGTGATGATGAATTAAGTAGGTCATTTGTAGAAGAGATGAGGAATGAATTTGAAATTTCTATGATTTGAGAAATAAAAAAATTCATTGGACTATAGGTACAACAAATAAAAAGTGTATTTCATTACTCAATTAAAATACATAAAAATAAATATTAAATACAATTGGAATGGAAGAATTTAAACCTATTAGTACACCAATGGTTACCATTTGTAAATTATCTAAAGAAGATGATTCCAAAGAAGTGAATGAAACCTTGTATAGATCAATGATTGGGAAGATACAATATGTAGCTCATAGAAAATTGGACATAGCTCAAGATGTAGGAGTTATTGCAAGATTTTCATCATTACCTAAGGAGTCACATTTGACAACAATTAAATAGATGTTTTGAAATCTCAAAGGTACTCAAGATTTTGGTTTATGGTATGAAAAGAAAAGAGATTTAGATTTGCAATTTTATATAAATGAAAACTGGGGGGGGGGGGGGCAATATTGATAATAGGAAATGCACAAGAGGTGGAGCATTTCTTTTTAGATAAATACTAGTTGCATGGATTAGAAAGAAGAAGAATTGCATATCACAATTGACTACAAAAGTACATTATGCGACAGCTGCAATCAATTGCCAACAAGTTGTATGGATGATAAAAACTCTAGAAAGAATACAAGAACCAATTGAAGAATTTTGTTTTAATACATTGTGACAACACCAGTACTATCAACATGTCCAATGGTTTGGTAATGCTCTCAAAAACCAAACATGTGGCAATAAAGTATCATTTTCTAAGAGGTATAGTTCAAAATAAAGAAGTTAAACTAGAATACATTCAACCAAGGAACAATTTTTTTATATATTTACCAAGCCACTACCAAGAGAGATCTTTGAGCACTTGTGAAGTAAATTGGGGTTATACCAATATCATAAGTCAACTAAGAAGATACAGTATGCATGAACTGATGAAGACAAGGGTTGCTCAAGAGGGGAGTAGTGAGGAAAAGGAAATTTCATAAAAATAAAATAAAATTAAACAAAAAAAGGTATGATGCCTTTGGAATTTTTGTCAAAGAGGGTGAAGCATACTAATTAGAGAGAAGTGTTGAAGAGTCCGAGATGACCAAAAAGATAGATCATATTGAATGAGGGATATTAGTTATTTAGCATAGGATTACATTGCTTATTGGTTTTCCATCAATGCCAAAGGGGGGTATTTTTGGCATAACTAATTCACAAGTTGATAATAATATAAGGAGAGTTATAAATTGTATTACTCGTTAGTTATATTTTTTTCCATTGATGTCAAATGATTTACTTATAATTTTATGTTGTTATTATATCAATAGAAAAGGTTATTGGTTGGAGGAACTAAGAAGCAGAAGGGAAGCACCTTGTAGGAACATTTTATGTGATGGATTATCATATGGTGTTATTGGAGATAAGAGCCTTATTGGTGAAATTATCTTTTATCCATGAAGTGGTAAAGTAAAGTTAACTTTTAGGTTAAGTAATGCAATACTATTTGAGAAGTTTCTAAATGAGGGCAGAGATGTCTTTGTGAGCATAAGATCTAGGTTTAGGGTTTATAAAACATAAAAATAATAATAAAATAGAGAAGGAGAGAGAGAATAATAGCAGTTCAAATAGGGACAAAGCAAAGAAGGGAAAAAGAAGAAGAATAGTGAATGGTATGTTATTATGTTCAATAGTTTCATTGAATCTGATATAGAAAGGTACTATGTAAATCATAGATCATTCTTTTTTATTTTATTTTCTTACCATTGTAGAAGTTTAAATTCCTTGGAATGGTGACCCTGATTGGTCTATTATAAAACCTCTAACAAGGTGACATTTTTAGATTAGAATGTTAAAATATTTTAACAAAGTTTACTACTAGTAGAGTAAAGATCCTAATATTTCTAAAGGAAAATTTTGTAACTAGGTACACTTAATAGTGTTTGTATTCTTCAATTGGGGAAGCTCCTAAAAAAGTGTATTCTAGAAAAATACTATATTTGTGGACATTGTTCTCACACCATGGTTTTCACCCTAATTGGGTTTCCACAAGATAAGTCTCGATCTTATAATTTTTTGGATGGTTATACTATTTATTTTGGGTTTACTATTTATTTAACCAATAACAACACTATAGGTATAACTAGATCTTATCGGTAAACTATTTGAAAGAGAAGAATAAGAAATAAATTATTAAGTTTGGTGATCACTAATTCACTCCCCCCACCCTCCTCTTAGTAATAGGTTATATACATACATAGTTTTCATATGAGTTAGGAGAGAGTCTACTTCATCCTTTTCAACATTTCTTCAGTTGTGATCAATCACCTTTTCTTCTATTTGTTGATCATGTCTTCATCACCTTTCTCGGTATATTGTAATCATCACCCTCTTCTTCTATCCTATTATCACAAGTGGTTAATAATATCAGCATATTTAATATATCCTTTTTTACCACTTATATAACCCTTTTGATCATATTTTTCAAAGTCTCAAATTTCCTCAAAAATTGTATCCTTACCTAATTTCAATGTATTGGACTCATTTTTAGGATCAAAATCAAAGTTCAAATTTGTCTCGATTGTCAAAAAATTTATTTAACTTCCATAAATTATTTTTGTAGTTTATTAACATGTCTTTATGATAATCTTTCAATATTTTTTAAGAAATCATCATTTCTACTCTCTTCACCTATCTTCTATCTTCATTCATTTCATCTATTTTTCTTATTTTGACCTAATTCTTATGGTTTATCTTTATGTTCACACTTAGTCAAACTAGGGAATATTATCAATGCTTGGTCATAAACCTTTGGTCTTAATATCCTACTCATCATTATGGACTTTATCATATATTTATTTGATTATATCGATCTCATTTCTACATCTCATCTACTTCATTTCAATTTTGATCTCGAGGGGGCAAGAATACTATATCTACAATTTAGAAAACTATATGACTCTCGTTTTCACTTTTTTGTACTCATCTTATCATTATAGGTCCAAACTCATTTTCACTTGACTTATCTACTTTCTCTTGATCTACCTTGATGGTTAGTGCATTATGGGTTCTAATTCATTTTTGCTCAACTATCTATCTTGGACTTATTGGTTCTCATCTTATTAGTATGGGATATAATTTTTCCTATCTTTAACATCTATCTTGACATCATTATTCTTTGATGTAAGTTTTCCCAAATAAATCACACATTATTCAAAGAGGGACAAATGTAATCACCCATAAATGGTCATTTAGAACATAAGCCTCTTTTTATCAATTTATGCATATTTTTTCGATCACTAATTTTTTATCAAATCCTTAATTTATCATTTATTCAATTATAATTCATGGTTTAGCCACCTTATCCTAAGTCTTGATGTAATTCAAAGAAATTTCTCCCTTTTAAGTAAATAAATTCTACTTTATTCCTATGTGTACACATAACATGAATTTCCTAATTTAAAATTAAAATAAAAGACATTTTGCATACAAATTGAAAGCACACATTCCAAGGAAATGGAATATCTCTTGTACCTCATATATTCCTCCACACATATTTTGTTTCCTCTCAAGGTTCTTGTGCACCAAAGTCAACATGAGATGCATTCACCATCGTAGATATTACCTCTTAATCTCTATCATCCATTTTTACTAATAAGGATGATCTCTCCTCACTCTCTCATGTTAGATAATATTAGAATCAAATGTTATTGTTATGCTATAGGACTTTCTAGAGCACTTTGATCACTCACCACACTCTTGGTATTCTTGCATTGTTGAGGCACTCTTGCACTCATTTATCTTGGTTCTCATCCTAACTTAGTTCTTGCATAATAGATTAGTATTTTTCTTTCATTATACTTAGATTATCTTTTCTTTATTGTACTTTCATACCATATAGATTATATTTCATAGTCATCTTAGATTACTTTTCATCATGTTTGTATTCACTTGATTACTGGATACTAGCACTACTTCTTTTGTCTTTGAATCTTTCATCCTATGGTGCACATTGCTAGGGTCACTATTTGGTTCATTTGAGAGTGAACTCATTATGTCTCTTTAACTCATGAAATTAATAGATGGGAAGCAATAATTTGTCTCTCAAGTCTCTCCTTCCATGAGATTCTTTGGGAATGAGTGTGCTACATTTTGTGCATATGTGTTGAAGTTATTAAGAAGTTATCTATATGCAGGAATTTTAAGAAGGAACCAATAAAAATATTGTAATATACCACTACCTAATCATTTAGAGTCGAAGGATGTCATTAATTAATTTTATTGGAAACACTTGTCTATCCTACTAAATAAATGAGTCCGGAGTATGATAAGATCAAAAGCAATTTTTCAAACTTGAAATTTTTTCTCTTAAGGCTTTCAAAGTTTTGAACTCAAAAAGGACAAAAAAATTCAAGGTTTGAATTTTCCAAAATCCAAGTAGGTGGCTTAGTCATTTTTTCAACATCCATCTTTTTGAAGTCAAGGTTGGGTCCAAAATTTCACATTTTTATTATTTTGCATGTAGACTCTATTAATGATCAGATTTCATGTGGCTTTCAGTTTATTTTTGTATGCCTTGGGGATATCTATTAGTTGCATACATGAAGGAGGATTTGAGGTGAAAAAATCTAAAGCCAAGTTAAACTCTAGTTAAAGAATGGTGGAACTATAGATTATTTATTCCATCTTTGGTTAGATTTATGATTGTATTTGCATGAAAGAATGATGTAAATGTGTATAGTTTGTGCATAATAGTAATCAATTTAAAAGTATTTTTGCATTGTAAAGAAATAGTTTTGATTATACTTTACCATCTCATGCATAGTTGATTTCTTTTTCTTCAAGTTTCTTGTTTTATTAAAATGAAGCACTGTCTAAACACTATTGAGGAATGTAATTAGGGTCAGTATTTATCTACAGTAAAGCTATATGTAATTGGTGTTTCATTCATAGTGTGGATATCATACTATCTATGAGAAATTTATGAAGTAGTGTTGCTAATTTATGAATTTTAGATAGCTTATTGTGTTTTTTGTTTATATATGTGTTCAATTAGTTTGGTGTCAATAATTGTTCTGATTATATTGGTTTGATGACTCATTGGAAAGATTTTTTTATACTATAAGATTAATTTATTTCATATGCATCCACATCCATAGTGGCTTCATGATTTGATGAATTTTGACTAATCACAGGTCTTCATAATTTATCATTGGTGATTGCATCTGTAAAGGGTGAATTGTGAGTAATTTTGATTCATGTTTTGTGCATTTTCCTCGTCTTCCTGGCATTTTAATCTATAAGATGATATAGTGATGGTTTATGTTTGTCCAATTTACATTTCAAAAAATGTATTTATTCCTTTTTACCCTATTCTTTTGTGATATTTTAGAAAGTTGATAAATACAGGAATTCATATAAAAAGTAGAATTAATTTGTGGTGGTATAATTTTATTTCATTATAAAGTATTAAAAATGAAAAAAAAATTACATAATTGATTTGTGACCTAAAGTTAAAGAATTGACAAAGGCCTTCTCATGAATATTCACATCGATCTTTTATTAACCTTGGATTTAGTCATTTAAATTCATATAGTGAATATCCCAAAGAAATATGGTATGCTTCTCATCAAAGAATGGATGAAATCCTATTGGGGTGGTTTTCTACCAAATTTACCCAATTGTGCATACCATGGAAAGGATTGAATAATGAAATTAGAATAAACAGAAGGCCAAAATATAAGAAAATGATCATGAGGTATAATTCTCTTAATGATATATAATTCACCCAACTTGACTTAGGGGTATATAGAGTGGACAAAATCCTAACTTTCCAAGTTGAAGAGAAGGGTGGGTCAATTGAAAGTCCAGTGACTTGATTACAAGAGTTCCATGTAAAGGATGAAATTTTTGAAGATTTTATGAGAAATATGATAAATTACCTTAGTGATGATAATGATTCAAATATATTTTTTCTATCAAATTACTTTTTCTTGTACCATAAAATTCAATTTGAGTTTAAATGAGTCAATTGTCAAGATGTGGCATCTCCAGTGCGAGCTCAAATAGCCTTGCTAGATGAACTCATCCAAAGTTTAGAATTAATAATTGAGTTTGAGTAGTATGAACCATTCAATGATACATCCAAATATGTATTAAATTTCCTCCTTATAAAGGACCTTTATGACATTATGCAAGAGTGAAGAAGAATCACAGTGCTAAAGATATAGATCTAGTGCAAGAACAAGGGAGTTCTTTTGATGATGATAGTATGTTGCCTTATCAAGAACTATTGAAAGAAGTGGTGACAAAACAAAAATAAAAAATGGAAACCCATTATTTTGGATAGTGATCTTGATCAAGGATATGATTCAAAGAATATTATTCTTCTAGACCAAATTTTTTTTCTTGGGATATATCTTAGTCTACACAAAAGAAGCTACAAAAATATAGGATCCAAATCAAGTCAAATCTGAAGCCATGACCCCCAAAGGTCATAAAATATGGAAGCTAAGGTTTGATGGATGAAAGTGTAAGAATTGACCTAGAGTAGGTATTGAACTCATTAAACCTTGAGGTAAGTCCTTTTATTCTACTTATAGACTTCATTTTTTGTGTACAACCAATATTGCAGAATAAGAAGCATTGGTATGAGGGATCCTTATAGCACTCTAAAAGATGGTTAGGTCCTTGATCATTGAAAGTAAATTATAGATGGTAACAAAAAGAAATGAAAACTTGTAATTTATGTAATAGTAAAAGGTTGATCATGTGAAACAAGAAATTTTGGGACTTGATCATGTTAGGTATACTAGCCAATGCATTACTCCCAATGAAGATAACAAAATCAAATATACTTTTGATAGAGTTAGTCATTTCCCCGATAATCATCAAAAACATAACCAATTTCCATGTCTTTTAGTATGATCAACAATTCTTGAGTTTATCATGTGTAGTTTTGTCTTTTAATGAATATATCATACATGATAAACAAAAAGAAGAACAGGAGGAATACAAGGAAGATGGAGTAGTAAATTTGAAAAAATAATTTTATCCTAAAAGAAATGGTAGCCCTTGATATAATTTTTGATAAAGATGAATCAGCTCAAGAAAATAGATCAATCGTTGAAAAAGGAAGAGATGACTATGAAACTTATAACTTGGCCACCAAGAAAGAACCTAGATATGTTGAGTATGGGAAAGTTTGTATGGATAAGGAAAAGAAAACTACAATTTAGATATTGGAGGAATAAATGGATGTTATAGATTGGAGTTTCAAAGATCTTAAGACATATAACCTAACATTCATTACACATAATATAACTCTTAAGCTATATGCCAAGTGATTTTATTGAAGATAGAAGCTGATAAATTCATTCATTAAGCCATCGGTATGAAAAGAAAAAGACAAGTTATTGGTTGCCAGAATCATATTCCTTAAACAAAATTCTATGTGGGTTGCAAATTTTGTACCTATATGAAATAAAAATGAATAAATCATACTTTTTTTATTTTATAGCCCAAACAAGTCTTATAGAAAGATAATTACTAATGCAGGAGCATCCTAGGTTTCTTTGTTATCCTTCTTAGTAGATGTGTTCTTGGTTATTATTGTAGACCTACTTGATGACTTCATTTTTATTTGGCTCAATGGAGATGATTCTACCTTTATTCAATGAGTGGCTTGGTTTCTTATTTCATTGAGTATTTTCTTTTTATATACACTAAGTACCTCGGTGACCTTTGTTGTCATTATTAGGTGATGTATTTCACTGAGTGTCTATTTGATTCTCATTTGTGAGATGACTTGTGTATTTAATTTGAAGTCATAATTTAACATATTGGATTGATCATTGTGATGTGTATAGACCTTTATGTGGTCTTCCTTCTCCATTTGATGATCTAGAATCTTTTGTAGTCAATTTTGGAAAGTATAAATAAAGGGTCTTGGTCTGGATCTAGGGATGAGTTTTGAGGAGTTAGAATTTGTAAAGGTCATAGATCTTGCATGTTGGTGGTTATTTCCTATGAATTTGAATCCTTTTAGTGGTCATAAAATTTAAGGCCTTAGTGTTGGGCATGTATGATGAATATTTGATGAAATAATGAAAGATTTGTGGTTCTCTCTCCTTTTTGGCATTGTCTCTATAGACACCTAAAATTTGGCAAAGACCTAAAACAACACAAATTTTGATCAAAAGACACAAAATTAAGGATAAAATTAGAAGAAAAAAACAAACTTTCAAATCAATGGTTACATCATGTCATTAATCAATCAAATTAAAAAGGACCTAAATCAACTTTAAAAAGAGGAAAAACAATTCCCGAAATCATAAAATAAAAGAATTAAAGAAAAAGATTGAAAATAAATGGAACATTTATTAAATCAATAAAATCCATTTATCCTCACAAAACTAAAAATTCTCCTTTTTACATTTAAAAGAATTGGAAAAATCCTCATTTATTCTCACAAACTAAGTCTGTTAGGCTCTTCCTCTTGGTGCCTTATGAGATATTTGTTAGAATTCTTTTAGAATAATTGAGAGAGGGGTGAATCAGTTATTCAAGGTCCAATAATTTCCAATACAAATTTTCAAATCCTTAATGGCATATAATTGAAATTATCATGCATGCAATTAAGCATTAAACAATCATGAAAAGTAAACATGCATCACCACATAACACAAAGGATTTTGGTGACCTAGAAACCCTCCAAGAATAAGAAGGTAAAACTGGGGTGGGGATGATACCAAAAAAATTACTACACAATAGATTTCAACCAATTCTGATGGTTTTCCCTATTAAAGGCTTTACACACTGTCAGATGTGACCCTATTAAAGGATTTCTACACCTTGCTAGGAGTGTGCCCTGTTAGAGGACTTAAGAAAATTCAATTTAGAATGCCAACCTGTTAAAGGATTTACATAGAGCTATTAGGCCCACCCAAGTCCATGGGATTTATAGTCACCTTCTCAAAAGAATATTTTATCCCTCTCTAAGGATCTCCTACCCTTCTCTTGAGGATCTCTTATCCTTCTCCTGGGGATCTTCTATCCTTTTCCTAAGGCTTATCCACCTAGCTATTAAGCTAACCTAGCAATGTGGGATTTCAATCTCTAATACAATGGTAAGAAAGTATTAGAAAGGTTTTGACCTCATAAAGATTGCAACTCTAACCTTGCAAATTTCAGATCACTGTTCAGTTCTTTTCTTTTCTTGGCTTTTCTTCCTTGTAGTGTTGATAGCTTGTTCACCCTTCAATATCTATCTCCTTGTGTTCTTCCACTCGTTATGCCAATGCACTCTCTAGTCACTTGATCAACTCAGAGTCTTGATGCTCTGTGCTTACTCCTCACTGTGTCCTCTTCTTGATACTTCACACTAGCCTTCTCTTGGCTTCTTCACATGACCAAACTTATGACCAACTCCCTCACACACTATTGATCTCTAACTTGTAACTCCTTATAAAGAAGTTTTGTTCTTCATTTCCTGCTCAAATCTTCCCGATGATCAATTTGATTTGATCTGAGAGAACGATATTGTTTTCCCTCCAAATTGTTTCTTCCATAAACTTCATGATCATAAGTCCATTAGTATTCACCTTGAATTGGTTTTCATGGTTTACATAAAATTATGTGGCATCTACTCATCATCCTTATCATCCAACTAATTTACAAAATTCAATGTAACAAAATTATAGTTACTGATTTGGTGAATCTTTTTGTCTTATCAATAATGCAGCAACTCGACATCATTGGTTTACTGATGCTTGGCATTAACTGGGTTTGGATTGCTCAACACCCTCTATAGTTTCTACTTTACTTGACACCTGAAGCTTTCTTGTATTGCTCAGCTCCTATTGGATCCTAAGTTACTCAGGACATGTTGACTTCTGTATAGCTTAGGATATGAACATCTCTATTACTCGACATATACAATTTTTTGGATCACTCGGTACTTGAATGATTCTTGATTTTCTTAGCATCCACTACCTTCTTCTAATGCTTGGCACCTAAAGGATTGCTCAGCACACACTGAAGTTGAACTTGCTTGGCTTTAACTAGCTTTCTCGAAACTCACAAATGAACTTAGTTAGTTTCTACAAATGACTTAGTTAAACCTTACATCTTTGATGTGTCTTAGTGTGTCCATTCCTTGTGTCTTAGAGTATGTCATCAATACATTATTTCATCAATGGCTTAGTTGATCCTTATACTTCATTATAACATCATAACTTCAACCTTTCTCTAGGTGCTCTAGTTACATCTTATTGATTGCATCCTCCTTATCAATCAACCAATTGATAGTATTTGGATCACTTAAGCAATTGTCATTCCTACAAGTAGCAAGTTTGACATCAATGATAAAACAATGATTGAAAACACTCTTTACCAATTCCATCATTCTTCATTTAAAGAGCTTTTCAATCATTTCCAACTATATTTATAGTTTCACCATTTCCCTCTAGTCAAAAGTGAAATCCTGATCTTTACCCCAACCCCTTCTAAAATCCTATAAATAGGAGGGAAATTCAAGAACAAAGGGACCCAAGTTTGATCCATCTACACTATAGGCATATTTATAGTTATCATGTTAGCATGTTATCATTGTTATTATATCAAATTCATGTCATTCTAGTACTATTGTTCATTTGATATCATTCAGCACTTGTTTAGCCTATTGCATGCATATATCATAGCATTCTAGGGTTATTCTACTTGTATAATTTGCATTCTTACATAGATCTTCCATAGGCATTTTTAGATCTGCATTCATAGCATACTCCCATTCTAGAACTGTTAATGAGATACTAGTCTAAGAGCATTCTTAGCGATTGTAGTTAGGAAAACATGAGATGTCTGTAGAGTCTCTATTTGACAATGATTTCTTGGATCTAGATTAATTTTCTATCATTCTATTTTCACTCTACTCTAAGGTCTCATGAAAATTTGATTCCACCATGTACAAATTGGAGCCCACCGATACCCTCTTTGAGACCATTTTTTCTTGTTTGTGGCCTTTTTACTCTATCTTGCCTTGCTACCTAGCACAGTTGAGTTAACTTTACACATGCTCAATTGAGAAATACTTATGGGTTACATTTCAGTGGTTTCTTAGCTTCAGCATAGTTCATAGTAGTGGAGACAACCAACAAAATAGCAACAAAAGATAGACAAGTAGCTTAGAGGAAACATGGAGTCTGATTATGTTCTAAAGATATCACAGACATGAATTATAGGAAAATTAGTGCATACCTCAAATATCTACTATAGCCAATAGTTCCCAACATCCATTTTAGCCTTCATAAAACCATTTGAAGTCCCCAAAAATCCTTTTTCCCTCCATTGTTTCAATTATAGCTCTTTGAATCCACTTTTAGCCATCACAGCCCACTTTTGGTCTACTTGACTCTTTATGTGTTCCAAAAGGCCCCAATTATCTCCATATGCCAACAAATATCACTCACATCCTCATTCCACTCCTACCAGTTCAAAAATAATCAAAAAAAATCAAAAATTGTCAAAAACATTCAAAAATTGTTAAAAATTGTCAAAAAAAATTTAAAATTATCAAAAATCATCAAAAACATTCAAAAATTATCAAAAACATTAAAAAATTATTGAAAATCATCAAAAATATTAGAAATATATTAAAAAAATCAAAAACACTTAAAAAGTCTTGAAAATATAAAAAGTAGCCCAAAACTAAGGCCAAACAATAACAAACTCATCCCAAAGAGGCTTTTTAATTTTTCATAAATTATTTTTGTATTTTTCAATTTGATGATCCATTGATTTCATGTCAAGATTGGTGTCCATCTATAGTGATTGCTCCTTTGGGACAGGTTTGCATACCTCAAACATATTTTTTATGAAATCAATGGTGAGGCCCACTATATTAAAAAATATTTGAATATTTTATGGCATATTTAATTGCCCTATTACCGTCAGCAAAAACAAAAAACAAGAGCATCCATTTATTAAGAAGTAGTGTAGGTTTGGAAAATTTGGCACAATGCAAATAGCAGAAAAGGTTCTAACAGAGTCCCTTTTCTTTCCTCCTATCAAGAAGAACAACTCCCAACTAATTTACAGTCTTATTTATGTTGCAGAGACCACACTTACTTAAACAACCTCTCAACAAATATATCAATGTTATCCTAAAAGGTCCAGATATCTGTCAGACTCATTCATCATCATCTAACAAGGGCTCAGAATAAATAAGTGTATGTTTGAGAGACTGCAAGGCCCTCAAATGCCTCTTCTAGCCCTCAGCATCTTTTTCAAGGCCCCATAGCACCTTCTCAAGCCTTAGCACCTTTTTAAGGCCCCATTAGCACCTTTTTAGGCTCAAACGCCTTTTTCAAGGCCTTGTTTTTTCCTTTTTCAAGGCCCAAGCGCCCTTTTTGGGCCCTCAACCTCCTTCTTTAGGCCCTCAAGCACCTTTATAGGCCACCAAAGTGATTTTTAGGCCCTTAAGTGCCTTTTTAGGCTCCAAACGCCTTTTTACAAGCCCCATAAGTGTTTGTCTTAGCCCACACCTAGAGAAAAATTTAACCTTTGGCCCACAACTTGTTTGTAAAGGCTATCAATATATATAGAATTATGCCTTGCAATTCGTAGCTTAGCACTTCCTACTTTTTCCACCTTGCACACCATGGCTCTCCAAATGTCACACAAGTTTGTACTCATCTTTCATTGAGATCCCATACTGACATGCTCTCCAAATGTCACACAAGTTTTTTTTCATCTTTCATTGAGTTCCCACACATAAGTGATGGTCAAAATTCCTTATCTATCTCATTGTTTCCACTGTCATGGATATTGACAACCTTCCAAAAATTCCAAATATATCCAAATATTTACAAAACATTCCAAAACATCCACATATTCACAAAATGTCAAAACATCCAAAACATATCCACAAAATATTTTTAAAATGGAAATGACAATGTTTATCCAACGTTTTTAATTACATTGTTCATTAACATGAGCACCAATCACCCCTTTTGCTTGCTAGAAAAACAAAAACACTTTTTATTCTATTATGATGGCATCAACAATATTAAATTCAAATAACATTAGGCAGATTATTTATTCTAGCCTCCCTTATGGAAGTGGTAGGACATGGTGTCCAATTAGGGGCATTTATGTAGACCCTATTTGAGAGGATAAGGCTTGTGGCATCAATTCTCCTTGCACCCACACAACATCCATGGGAATTAGAAATCTACCGCCATACAGTTGCACATTCAATAGTTGTGTAAATTTCCTATCCACAAATTGCATCTCCCATCACTTCTCACTGGGGAGTGACTGATGATAAAGACTCATATAATAGGTAGCTTCCCAATGTACTTTCATAGTCCATTATATATCCATCAACACATTCTCCACTAGCTTTTTAATACCCAGTACAGTGATCACTCATTGGGCCACATCTCACTCCTGTTGCATCTGATCAGTCACCATCCTCTAGTGTTCCATATCTACCTTTGCCTCATTCAAACATTATTGTAGTTTCCTCACCTTTGACTCACTCAGTGATAACCACTCCTATAGCTGCAACGATAGTGATGCAAGGAGTGTATGAAAACTAGAGCCAAAGGCACCCTAGCTATCCAAACCACCCTACTAGACTTAACACAATAAAAAACACAACACATAAGCATCACCAAGGAGAGAGAGAGAGAACAAGATGTTTATATATTAATCAGATAATTAGCATACATGCCTAGCTATAAAGCCTTCTAGTTTATAGCCAACTACAAAATACAACTTTTAGATTCACAATCCAACTTTGAGTTTGCACTTCTAGACATATATTGGTTCCTTCCTCTCCCCCATCTCTTCTAAACTCAATCCTAGACCTTCTTAAATACTTGTGCAGCCACAAGTTGACCTATCACAAAATTATATCTTACATTAAATGCATGCACAACTACAAGCTATCTTACATCAAATATTAACTACCTATAATGGAATTGAATATGAGCAAGGTCAACCCAAATTGGAACCAAACACAAATCACTCGGCAAACAAAAACTTCACAAAACACTAGTACTTAACAATCACATGAGCTTGACATTCATAGAATCACTCAACATCCTCCAATGCTTAGCAACCATGGAGGACTCGACAACCAAAGGAATTTCTCAGCAACCAAAGGAATCACTTGGCAACATTGCAACTCAATAGAAATTAGAAACTTGGTACTAAGAAACAACTAGCAGAATAAACAAAACATGTAGGATAACAAGGAAACCCAGGATGCTCCTACATCAAAGAACCATGGTTGGAAGAAATGATTCTCTTAAATCATGCAAGTGTTATAACTTGAGCAAAATCTAGCTTAGATTGACAAATCCATGTAGCATCTTTGACTGGTCTATTCTTCCACTTCACCAAATATTCATAGTAATATTTTCCTCTTGTGCTCTTACCAACTCTTTTATCCAATATTTGTTCAACTTTGTCAACCTTCTTCTTAGAATAATTTTCTAATACAACAACTTCATCATCTAACTCATGATACTTATACAAATCAGCAACATTAAATATAGGAGATATATCCATGTCATCAGGCAACTCAACTTCATAAGCATTACCACTATCAAACCTCTTCAAGATTTTACAAGGTTCAAACTTCTTCATCTGTAGCTTACTATATGTTCCAACAGGAAATCTTCCTTTCCTCAAATGAACCATCACCTCATCACCAACTTCAAAATCATGATGCCTTCTAGACTTATTAGCATTCTCCTTATACTTCTGATTACTTTATTCAAACCTCAACTTCACTTCCTTATTCAAAGACTCCATAAAATTAGAAAAGGTTTTCCCTCTAGCACTTCTCTTTTCTTCACCAACTACATCCCTCAAATTTGATATACCACTAGGTTGCATTCTAGTAACAATTTGAAAAGGTGTTTTCCCTGTACTCCTATTCACAAAATTATTATATGCAAATTCAGCTTGTGCCAATACCATCTCTCAATTACTTGGCTTGTCTCCAACTAAACATCTTAGCAAGTTACCCAAGCTTCTATTCACAACCTCTATCTATTGATCTATTTTTGTATGGAATGTAGAACTAAACTTCAACTCAATACCGATCTTCTTCCACAAAGTCTTTCAAAAATAACCAAAAAATTTGTTGTCTTTGTCAAAAATAATTCTTCTTGGTAATCCATGCAAACTCACAATCTCTTTAAAGAAAAGTTTAGCAACATGCTCAACATCTCATGTCTTCTTACATGGTATGAAATGATCCATTTTAGAAAATTTATACACCACAAAAAAATATAGAATCACACCCCTTCACTATTTCAGGCAATCCAAAAATAAAATCCATACTGATGTCACTCCAAGGTTTCTTAGGAACAATAATAGGTGTATACAAACCATTATTTTGACTTACTCCTTTTCCAACTTTACAAACTTACAAATTTCTAAACATCCTTATACATTTGGGACCAACAATACCTCTCCTTCAGCAAACTCAATGTCTTATCCATTCCAAAATGTCCAGCCAATCCACCACTATGCTCTTCCTTAATCAAATTCAACCTTATAGAACTTCAAAGAATACATAATTGAATACCTTTAAACAACATACCTTCTTGAATGAAATATTTATCATACTTACTTATGTAATCTATTATATTTGGTGCTCTAAACTCTCTCCATGCCTCAGAAAAATCAGGGTCAGTATCATACAACTCTTTCATTTCATCAAAACCAAGAACTTCAACCTTCATCTTAGTCAACAAAGAATTTTTTCTACTCAATACATTAGTAACTCTATTAGTAACTCCACTCTTATGCTTGATGGCAAATGTGAAACTTTACAAGTACTCAACCCACTTCATATGTCTCTAATTCAATTTATGTTAAATTCCCAATATTGTAAAGCTTTATGATCAGTGTACAACACAAACTCCTTAGGAATCAAATAATGTCTTCACTTCTTCAAGGCTTGAACAATAGCATAAAACTCTTGATCATACACAAAATACTTCATTTTACCATTATTCAACTTCTCACTAAAGAAAGCAATAGGTTTACCTTCTTATTGCACTGCCACTAGCATCACATTCAACTTGAAATACCTTATTGAAATCAAGAAAAGCCAATACCAATAACTCAGCAACCTTTTATTTTAAAGTCTCAAAATTATTATCAGATCCCTATGTCCACTTGAATTCATTTTTATCTCCTCTCATTGTCTTAGTCATAGCATTACAAATAGAACTGAAATTCATTATAAACTTTCTTAAAAAATAGCCAAACCATGAAATGATCTTACCTCACCCACATTCTCAAGTGTAGGTCATTCCAAAATTTCTTTAGCCTTCTCAAAAACCATCTTCAAACCATCAACTGAAATCAAAGATCCCAAATACACAATCTCCTCTTACATAAAAGAACACTTTTTTAGATTAATCATCAACTTCTCCTCCTTCAATCTCTGCAATACTTGTCTAATATGCTCAAGATATTCTTCCTTAGTCTTACTGAAAATTAGAATGTCATCCAAATAAAAAATCACAAACTTACCCAAAAATATTTTTAGAACTTCATTCGTCAACCTCATGAAGGTACTAGGTACATCAATCAAACCAAAAGTCATAACCAACCATTCATACAAACCATATTTTGTCTTGAAAGAAATCTTCCATTCATAACCTTTTTTGATTTTGATCTAATGATAGCAACTCTTTAAATCAATCTTGGTAAAATACTTTGCTCGACTCAAACAATCCATAATGTCATCCATCCTCAGCATAGGAAACCTATATTTCATTGTAATCTTGTTAATAGCTATGGAATTAGTACACATTCTCCATTCTCCATTATTTTTAGGTGCTGATATAGTAGGTACAACACATAGACTCAAACTTTCTCTGATCAAACATTTCTGCAATAACTCGTGCACTTGTTTATTAAGTTCCTCATTCTCTGTAGGTGTTAATCTATATGGTGCTTTATTTAGCAAACTAGATCCAAGAATTAGATCCATATAATGACTTATACTTCTCATTCAAGGTCAACCATCAAGTATATCCTCTGCAGCAATCTCTTTATCAGCAATTTTATAATTTCTTCTAGTACTCAGTCAATACTACCAATTGTCACTCGGTCAGCACAGAATGATACTCAGTTAACATTTTTTTCTGGCACTCAATTACTATTGAGACAACTCAATCTCCTTAGAATTATAGAAAAAAAAATTTGATTCCTTTTCATTTGCTTATCAAATTATTTCCCATTAACCATGTAGATTTTTGTAGTAGTACAATTAACCTCATCTAGATTTTCACTCAAAGGAAACAATATTTGTTTCTTCCCATTCACACAAAGGGTATATTAATTAAATCTTCCATCATGTATAGCATATCTATCATATTGCAAAGGTCTATCCAACAGAATATGACAACAATCCATAGGCATAATATCACACAAAACTCCATCAAAGTAATGTGCAATCTTAAACTTCACAATACATTGTTCACTTACCAATATCTTATGCTCATCTTTGATCCATGAAACATGATAGGGTTTAGGAGGCTTCAGCCTCTATTGTTGCAACCTTTTAACCATCTCTTCTAATGCCAAATTTGTAGGACTTTTATTGTCAATGATTAGCTTGCAACATTTTCCATCCATCTTGCATTTGGTTTTGAAAAGACTTCTCCTTAAAATGGGTTCCTCATCGCTTCCTTTATTACATAAGGTTCTTCTCACCATTAGATTTTCTCTAGCCTCAAGTCCACTTGGTGAACTCTCAATGTCTCCTTGAAACACAACATTTCTACTATTCTACCTACTTTCAAAAGATCTACATTCAAAAGATCTATGCCCTTCTTTACCACATCTAAAATAATTACCATGAAAACTACCTCTAAAATATCAATTACCTCTTCCTCGATAAGAACCAATACCTCCTTGATAAGAACTACCACCTTTCCATTTGGTCTTGTCTTTGTCATCATTCTTCCATTCAAATTTTTCTCTATCATGAACAAAACTATCAAATCTACCACCTTCACCATAAGATCTTCCTCTGCCTCTCTAGAATCTACCACCTCTACCTCTTTTTCTTTGTTCATGCTTCTTTGTCAAGATTTCTCATCTTTTAGGGAATATTGGTATGCTTCTTCCACACTTTTCAATTTCACAAAACTTATTTGATCTTGAATTCCAAGTCTCATGCATTTATATACCTTGTAATTTTCTCAACATCATCATCCACATGTCTAGATCTGATGTCCAACCCATAGAATTCCTTAGTATACTCCTTCACATTCATGTCTCTCTATCTCAAATTTTACATCTTTCTCAACAAGCTAACTTGGTAATTAGCAGGAAGGAATTTGTTCTTTACTTTGTTCACCATCTTCACCCAAGTTCTGATCTTGTCCTTTCTCTCCTTTTCTATTAGTTTGCAAATTCTTCCACCACAATGAAGCGTGACCTTTCAACCTAGTAACTGCAATCTTCACCTTCCTATTATCAAGAGTGTTTTCATACTCAAAGAACTTCTCCATATCCAAGATCCAATCTAACACAACATTTGTATCCAATTTTCCATCATAATGAACTACTTCTACAATTAGCTTTGAATTTTCCCTGAACAAAACTCTCAACAACCTTGCTTCATCTTGATCTTCTTTAGGTTCTAGATTAGGGTTTGGTGCTATTGCTTCATCATCACTTACATCATCAAGATGTGCTCCTCTCCTCTGGGCTATCTCCATAGCATCCAATCTAGCTACAATTTGTCTTAATGTATCTAATATTACATTATCAACATTTCCTCTACCATGAACAATCTTTATAGATTAGGTTCCTACAAGATTGTAACCCTCTACAAGTTATAGGTCAAATCCATATCTCTCCAACCCTACAACCATATCTAAATTAGATTCCTAAATGATCCAAAGTCCTGGAACAAACTGCCTCACACTTTGATGATCTACTTGCACACTCAGAACAATTAGGCTATTTTACCACCTGATGTAGGGAGGGTATGGAAACTAGAGCCAAAGACACCTTAACTATCCAAACCACCATGCCAGAGTTAACACAACAGAAAACACAATATAGAAATAACACCAAGGAGAGAGAGAATAAGATGTTTATATATTCATCAGATAATCATCATACATGCCCAACTATAAAGCCTTCTAAGTTATAGCTAATTACAAAATATTACATTTTAGATTCGTGATCCAACTTCAAGTTCGCACTTCTAGACACATATTGCTTCCTTCCTCTCTCCCTTCTCTTCTAAACTCAATCCTAGACCTCCTTAAATACTTGTGCAGCCATAGATTGGCCTATCACAAAATTAAATCTTACGTTAAATTCATGCATAGCCACAAGTTGGCTCACATCAAATATTAACAACCTATAATGGAATTGAATATGAGTAAGGTCAACCCAAACTAGAGCTAGACATGCCCAAACTAGAACTAGACATAGATCACTTAGAAAATGAAGACTTCACAAAACACTGGTACTCGACAATTACATGAGCTCAGCATCCATAGAGTCACTCAACATTAATGATGAACTTGGCATCTTCCAATACTCAACAATTGTGAAGGACTCGACAACCAAAGGTCACTCAAAATCCAAAAGAATCACTCAGCAACTAAAGGAATTTCTCGGCAACCAAAGGAATCACTTAGCAACAACTAAATGCTCAACAACCACTAAAAGCTCAGCAATGCAAGACATTGCAACCTAGTAGAAACTAGAAAACTAGCACTTGGTAGCAACTAGAAGAATGAAAAAAAGGTATAGGATAACAAGGAACCCAAGATGCTCTTGCATCTGATAGGGTATTCAATTTTTCAATTTCCTCCCTAAAAGACTTAGATTGTGTCTAATGTAACACCAACTCATTTTGTGCACTTCCAAACCAACTTGCATCATCCTTAGGGACTCATATAACCTTTGTACTCGTGCTCACTTAGCTTGAATCCTAGCATCATTTCCCTTTGCTCATGATTTCTCCATTCATAGTTCCACTTCCAATGATTGCACTCACACTCGTTCCAAATTCACTATCACCTATAGCCACCTTACTTTTGTTTGCACTCTATCCTCACAAGATTTCTCCATCAATCCCAACAAAAATGTGAGTCCCTGTTCCACATTATTTTCTCATGCTCTCTCCATGGCTGGCATTTTCTATAAATCCTCCACCTCCCTTATCACATGCACTCCTCCCTCTACTTCTAGCACTGTCTCCACTGCACTTAATTCACCCCTCCTCTTTCATCAACTTTTTTCCTAGAATCCCAAGGCTAATCAACTAACTTACTATGCTCATCACCTCAACCATGCTAACATCTTCTTCCTCTCTTTGAGCTTTTCCCATAGTCTTCTCTAGAGAATCCATCTCCCCCACCTTTCTTGCCACTTTTAACATGTTCTTCATCACCCCAAGATAACTAATATCTACCTACATTATTGGTTCATCATCCAATACCACCTATAATGCATATTGCATTGCACTCCCTAACCACATAATTAATGTTGGCAATGGCATTTCTTCCACCCTAACTCCTGAACCCTCAAGTTGTGCTTGCACCAGTCTAGTATGACTTGATTCACCCCACTCATGAAATAAAACTTGAAATTTGGACTGATACACCAATTCCTTGAAGATCCACCAAATTCACTTTTCTTTCCATCCTTGCCACACGCATCCTCCCTAGCTCACATCACCCTCTTGTTGTGACTAATCTGGTGAGCTTGATATACTTTCAACCACACACTTACTAGACTTTTCACAATAACTAAAAAAATTTGTTATCTTCTTCAACATTCTTCCTTTCGTGGACACATTCATCATCTATTTATAGTTGTCACTCACCATTCCTTACACTTTGCTTGCATTTCCATGCATCCACTCTATGCATTATGTTGCACCAATACCATATACACTTTCCACTTAGCTCTGAGGTTTAGACACCCTAATCCCCACTAACACATATCTTCTACCATAATCGCAAGATCCTACTTCTGCATTATCGCTAATACATCCCATGCTTTGTTACCATACTTCTACAATAGTTGCATCTAGAAAGAATTGAACAAACTTGATACTATTGCACAAAACTATCAACACCACTAGTCAAAAAATTATAGTTTTCCTACTATTATGATCTTCTAGTACCTCAATGATGTACTTTACTAGAGGTCCCAAGATGAAGCCATGATATTTTATCTGCCTTTTGTTTTTTAATATTTTTCTCTAGTGATCCTCTAATTTTATGCATTATTAGTGTCCACTTTTAAGTGCCTCCTCTCCTCTAAAAGGTCATGTGTACCTTGACCAGTTTTTATGATATCTTAGGTGAGGTTCTTTATCTAACATATGACTATTGGCGTACCTATTTTCATTTACTGCAGCTATAACTTTTGTTCTTAATAGTTGTCTTATCTTTTATGTACATTGCTTGTGTTTAGTTGTACTTTTTGGCAGGATACAATATTCATATCACCATAACTAAGCTAGTGGTGGTTGTACTAGGTCACTTTTTAGTAGATGCTTTATAATGATGGTTAATTTGCATCTCTTTACACAAAGTGACAGTTAATTGCATTCATCTATTTTTCATTCCATATTGGGTACCTTAAAAACCAATGGTTGGAATATAAATTAGGATAACACGAACAAGCCTACACAACACCATTCAACAACTTGGAAACTTCATTCAAAAATGACTTTCACAAGGCAGAAATCAAAACAACATCATCATGCACTTTTAATGCTCAACTATTATGGACTTTGCCTCATTACAATGCCATCACTATGAATTGCACTTCATTCTCTCATACTAGCCATTTCACCTATAGCATTGTGTGACCTTTGAATCTCAAACAATTATGGTCACTATTTCCTCCTCTTCCACCTCATTCTTTATTACACCACATCAAATTGCATGGTGTGACCTTTGAATCTCAAATAATTTCGGTCACTATTAATCACATTATTCATCATATTCTTTGCATTCACTATTTCACCCTTCTTACTCAAGGTTCCTTTGTGGCTTTCAAATCTCAAAAGTTAGGTTACCACTTTTCATATCATTTCATCCCTAGTACCCTTCATTTCTCATTATGTCCTCATTTCATCCATTATCATTCCCCATTTATATTTCTTATCCATTTCTTATTTTTATCATCTTCATTTTCCTTTCTTTTTATATTCACTTCATACCTCACTTCATTAGTGTATCTTCATTTTCTTTCTCCTTTTATTTATTCATTTCATTTTCATTTATCCTTTCCACTATATTTAATCACATTTTATTTATCATTTCATCCAATCACATTTTATTTCTCATTTCATTTAATCACATCTCATTTATTAATTCATTTCATTAACCCATATTTCATTTACACGTGTCATCACATTTCATTTATCCATTACATTTAACATTTTATTTATTCTTTTCATTTTGTTTATCCATTTCATGACATCACATTTCATTTTATCACATTTCATCACATTATATTTTTTTTCATCACATTTCATTTATCAATTACACTCATCATTTCATTTATAGATTTCATTTTGTCACATTTAATTGCAATCCATCACATTTTCACATTACATATCATTGCATCACATTTCATTTCATCCATTACATTTCATCTATATATTTTATGCCATTGCATTTCATTTATACATTTCATTTCATCACATTTTATCACATTACATATCATTTCTAAATTTTATTTCATCCATCACATTTGATTTCATCACATTTCATTCATCCATTTCATTTCATCACATTTCATTTATACATTTCATAACATCACATTTCATTTATACTTTTCATTACATCATATTTTATTTATGTATTTCATCACATAACATTTCATTCACATATCTTGTTAGCACATTTTCTTCATATATTCATTATCCACATATCATATTCTCACATCTAAATCGATATACATTATATTAATCATATAAATCACTACATTTACATCCACATTTCATCAACATCTATGACTACCATATAAATCACAACATCACATAAATACACCCATCCATAACATCATATATATAAAGTCCATGATACAATAAGTGCACAAGTCTAAACATCAAAAATCTTGAATAGTCATATATCAAAAAGATTGAATCATCAACATGAAAAGGTCAAATGATCATCAAAAATCAATAGTTCATCATCATGAATGATACATATGATAAAGCCAATCAGAGTGCAATAAAACATAATACACAGATCAACCATGTCTCTCACCACCTACATCATCTGTGGGGGTCTAATGGGAGGTCCCTTCTTGTTTGGGGCACTCCACTTATCTTGAGGAGCCTTCTTTGTGGCATCCATTTTTAGTGTCATAGGAATAGAAATCGCCATCTAACTCATGGTAGTACCATCTATCCTCGGTGGTGGTGGGGTGGGAGGCCTCGATGTCATCATAGCTATAAAAGCTTATACCATGCTTGTCAACTCACTCATTCATGCCTCTATCAAATTCATCTAAGCCTCTAGGTCTAATAACCCAACTCATCTCTTTGGTGGTAGTGTTTTATGTGGTGGTATCTATTTCTACCTTTGTGGCTATAAACCCTATACACCTAAGATTGAGACCCATACTTGAGGCCTCTATCAATGAATAAACTACACATCATCTGGAAATCTAGCCCTGACCTTCTTTGTCCTGCTTTGACCCATATCCTTTGCCAGTTGGCTAGACCCTACACTATTTTATGTACCCCCTCTTATAGTCACCCCATCTTGGCTACAGACCTCTCTAGGTCTCTCTGTTTTAACCTCCCTTGGTCTCTACATCAAGTCATGTACAACAATCTATCACTGTGGTAATATTGTTACCCAACCTCGCCCTCCATATCTCCCCCATACCCTTGCTCCACCTCTATCTCTACCCTAGATTGATGCCTCCCTCTACCTCTCCCCTAGCTCCTATCATCATTATCATCATCTTCTTCACTTGACTCATCATCAATACCTGGTATCAGCTCTGTTAGATCTATATATCTTGGGAATGGATGCCCATGGAACCATCATGCATAATCTCCCTCCATTCCTACATCTACCTCCCCATCTCTTAATGCACATATCTATAGTGTCTCTAGCATCTACAAAAATGTCTCTCGATGGGCCTCATACTCAAAGGTTGGTCCCCATACTAGTCTCTCTAACTAAACCTAGGCATAATGTGTTGATCCCTATGGCATGCGCTACTACCAACCAAACTATCTCACAACCCTCCTGGAGAAAAATATCTATATAATTAAGGGCATCCATCCAAGAAAAAATTGAGGAAAAAAGAAGTATACCATCTCATCATCGTCGTCAGTCTATGGCTTAGTAAACCAGTATGGCCTCCATACAACCTCATCCAAGTCATCCAACATCTATTGCCAATACTTTGTCTTGTCCAAATGGGGTTGCATGATCACACTTGAATAAGTATATATGTATGGCATATCATGTGGCTATTGATGTACATATTTTAGCCATGTAATGGGAAGATGCTCCCATTTCCATATGTGTAACAATACAACAACTGATAGTGAAGCCGCCCTTGAATATACCACCTAATGCAATTCATGATAGAGGTTGGCTAATATACAACTCCCCCACAAAAATATTTCTGGTATGTCCATCATATCCTAGATAATTTGGCTCCATCCCATAGGACATCCATGCCCTAGCCTATCTGCCAACAAAAATCCACCTATTAATTTAGCCAACACTACAGGCAATGGCTTGTACTGAAGCATCTGAAACCAAGAAATTATGTCATCTCCAAAAATGTCTCTAAAAATGGTCCCATTAATTGTCTGTTCATAGTACACAAGATCTCCCACTTTGTGACTCTTAAGAATCTGGTATACATCCTCTAGAGATATCATCATCTCCCCCTAACAGCATGTAGAAGGTGTTGTGGTCCAAGTGGCATCACTCGGCCACAACTGTCAATAATCCTCTATTCACCTAGAACTAAAGTATCTGTAACAAATTGGTGAATCTATATTTGTAATCACCTATCAATCTACTGTAAACAATCTACCAATTAGCTCCAATGGCCATGGTTACAACCCCCACACCATGAGCTTTTGCCCACATACCTATTTCATCAAACAATCACACAACAACATCAATTTTTATCACGAGTGATCATCTTGTATCAATCAAATATCAACATCTAGCTCTTTAACTAATGGTTTTATCTTGGACCAATAATTTTTTCTACTCTATATCCTGAAATGGACATGTTCATTTCCCCTACCCTATATCTTGAGAGGGGCATACTTTTCTACCTATCCAACATCAATGGATTGATTTCACACATCACTTTATGACCAACAATTAGCTATTGTTTGATTTTGTCTATGTGAACAAGTCCTTGGTTGATTCCAAACTTATCAAAATCACCTTAGGATCCTATCCTATTCTCTGACCAATGATACATATAGTCTAGCTCAACTATTTGACTTTTCAACTATTTGACACACCTTGAACAACCCATATATGTTGTTTTTGACAAAAAATGCTCTACAAGAGTTCTTTTCACTATTGAAAATATTTTATGCACTATTGTAACTAGTAAAAATGCCACAAGATTCAATTGAACTACTTAAATCATCACTAATGGTCCTCCATAGCTCAAATACACTACCAAATTCACTAGCACTATTTAACGCCCCATATGCGCTATCCTATCTATCAAATGCGCTACAAGATGTAAAAGCACTCCTTCATTCTTTCTTTGTGTTATCTCAATTCTCAAATGTTCTATAATAAGTACATGTATTGTGAACACCTACATAGGTGCTATAACTAATCCATGCAATAAGACATAGCTCATTGATGCGACTCATTAAACCTTAAATTAAAAATGCAATAATAAACCTTTCATATATGCTACTAAAAACCTTGTACATGCTAAAAGGTTCAAAGGTGCTATAAAAACATGTGTGTGTACTATGATTTCCTATGATGTGTTATTTCACTATCAAACTAGGGTTTCATATGTGTTGTTTCGCTATGTAGATGCGTTATTTTATGGGTTGAATGTGTTAAAAGAATTTAAAAGCACTAAAACAATAAACATAAGCATTTACAAAGAAAATCCATGAAAAATTGAAAAAATCATGCCAAAATTCAAAAATATTAAGCAATAGAGGATGTAGATGACTCATTGAGGCACTATAGTTTGTTGGATGCTCATATCGATGACCCCTCTCGAATCTATGCTCTCTTAATGGGACAACCATCCTTGCTAGCTCAGAGCCCCAAGATCAGCAAAAGTCAAAAATGAGTGTGAAAATAATAAGGGTAAAAGGTCTTTTGACCTATTTAACCCTCCTTTGGGGCATTTATATGACATTTTTAACCCTACTCACCCAATTGAGGCTTGTTCGCTCATTTTCTTGAATTGGGTATATTCTAAAACAACTTGGCCACCTCCATATACCCCATTTTACTATCAATTATTTTTATTAACATTTTCAAAAATAAAATTGGAATTTCCATATTTTTTGAACATCAATTTTTTTCCAATTTCATTTCTTAGGGGGTAGCATACTGGGGTCAAAAAATTTCATATATCAAAACATTCAACCCCAGCTAACATTTTAATATCAAATCAAATTGGGGCATCTAATCAAGTTATCCTAAATGAAAGATTTTAAAACATCAACATTGAATCAAACATCAAATTGTCCATAATCATACATTGAATCATTGGCAATCAGACAACAAATTATCAACAATCAAGCATCATATCAACGTCAAATCAATCAAGCTTCATTGATCAGACATTTAGTTATTAGAATTCAACCTAAAATCAAAAAATCATATTGTCTTTCAACTAATATGCTTCACATATTCTCTCAAAGAGGAGCATTTGTAGACATATAAAAATTAGCAATGACCTAAAACAACACAAATTTTGATTAAACGATGAAAAACTAAGGATAAAATCAAAGGAAAATAATAGACTTTCAAATCAATGGTAACATCAAGTCATTAATCAATCCAATCACCTATCAAATCAAAAAAGACCTAAATTAAATTTAAAAAGAGGAAAAACAATTCACAAAATCATTATAAAAAAAAAGGAAAACATAAAAGTTGAAAATAAATGGAACATTTATTAAATTGATAAAAGTCATTTATCCTCATTAAAGTGAAAATGCTCCTTTTCACATTTAAAAGAATTGGAAAAATCCTCACTTATCCTCATAAACTAAGTCTATTGAACTCTTCCTCTTGGTGCCTTATGATATATTTATTGTTTCACCATTACCCTCCAATCAAAAGTGAAATCCTATCTTTTACCCCAACCCCTTCCAAAATGGAAAGATATTTGAATGGTTTGAGAGTTTAAATTCAAGATGAGATCAGTTTTGTGAAATTGCATAGTGTGAAAGAATTGTATCAATCTATCTTAAAAGATGAGGAGATCTTGAAAAAGAAGAATGAGAAAAGAAAGAGGTAGAGGAGGAATATTTTAAAGAGGTAGATGTATATCTTATGGAGAAAGTACCATATTTGACAATAATACATGAGATAAGGTCAAGGCCGAGTAGAAATGTGATGATAAAGGTAAAATTGAGTAGAAAGGTGGTAGTTCTTACTAAGGATGAGGAGAATTTCATAGAACCTATTTCAAATATGGTGAAGAAGGACATATAGCCTTTTAATGTAAGAAAATTAAAGGTAGTAGTAGAAATATTGTAGTCCAGGGAGAATTTGTAAATCCACTAAATGGACCTAAAAAGGGGGAACATTAATGGTGAGGAGAACTTTGTGTAATGAGAGAATCAGTGAAGAATTCTCTTAAGGAAAATTCTTTGCAATACTAGATGTAAGATTATCAAAAAATGCTAGAAGGTAATCATTAACAGTGGTAATTTAGAGAATTTGGCATCTGAAGAGTTGGTTTATAAGTTTTAGTTGTAGAGGATGAGACACCCTAAACTCTATCAAGTTGTTTGGATCAAGGATGAGAATAAGTTTCAAGTGAATAGTGCCTTGTAAAATTCAAGATTGGGAATTATTATGATGAAGTTATGTGTAAGATTATGCCTATGGATTATTTCCATATGCTTGTGAGTAGACCCTATTAGTATGATAGACAAGCATTACATGATGGTAGATTGAATCAATATACTATTGAAGAAAATGGAAAGAGGAAAGTCTTCTTACCTTTGATAGAGGTACTTAATTTAAATAATTATACTACAATATAGGTTTTCATGGTTAATGGAAATCAATTTTTTAAGGTTATCAGGAAAGAAAAATCTTATTTTGTTGTGATTGCTAGCGCAGCAAGTAATGATAGTATTGACTGAGTTCAAGTAGAAGTTGAAATGTTTCTCACCAAGTACTAGGAGAATGTTTTAGAGAATGTACCTAATAGTATACTACTAGTAAGAAGTATAATTCATTGTATGGGTCTAATTCTTTGAGCTATTTTCTCTGAATAAGCCATCTTGTAGATTAACACCTACTGAGAATGAAGAACTTAATAGGAAAGTGCAAGAAATATTGTAGAAAGGTTTAATCAAAGAAAGTTTAAGTCCATGTGTTGTGCCTACCATATTGAGAACTAAAAATAACGTTGAGTGGAGAATGTGTATTGATTCTAGAGACATTAACAAGATAACAATAAAGTATAGGTTTCCTATGCCGATGATGTATGATATAATAGATTGTGTTTAATGGAGCAAAATAGTTTATAGAGATTTATTTGAAGAGTGGTTATCATTATATCATAATTGGAGAAGGTGATGAGTGGAAAACTTCTTTCAAGAAAAAAGAAGGTTTATATGAATGGTTGGATATGCCTTTTGGTTTGACTAATGCACCATGTACTTTCATGAGGTTGATGAATGAAGTATTGAAGAAATTCTTGGGTAAGTTTGTGATTGTTTATTTGGACGATATTATGATATTTAGTAAAACTAAGGAAGAGTATCTTGAGCATATTAGGAAAGCATTACAGGTATAAAAAGAGAAGAATGTGTTGATTAACTTGAAAAAGTGTTCATTCCTGAAGGAGGAGATTATATATTTGGATTTGTGATTTTATTTGAAGGTTAAAGAAATTATTGAATAGCTTACACCTAAGAATGTGAGTGAGGTAAGATCATTTCATGGGTTAGCAAGTTTATACAAAAAGTTCATTGAGAATTTTAGTTCATTTTGTAATGCTATGACCAAAATAATAGGAGAAGATAAAAAGGATTTCAAGTGGACACATGGAGCTAATAAAATTTTTGAGACTTTGAAACAAAGGGTTACTAAATTGCTTGTGTTAGCTTTCCTGATTTCAATAAAGTATTTCAAGTGGAATGATGATGCAAGTAGTAGTGCCATTGGAATTGTATTGATTTAGGATGATAAACCCACTGCTTTCTTTGGTGAGAAATTGAATGATAATAAAAGGAAGTATTTTTGTGTTTGATCAAGATTTTAATCCTATTGTTCAAGATTTGAAGAAGTAGAGATATTATATGATTCCTAAGGAGTTTTTTATTTATACTAATCATAAGGATTTATAGTATTTGGGAAGTTAGTATAGGTTGAATTAGAGACATATGAAGTGGGTTGAGTATTTATAGAATTTCACATTTGTAATCAAACATAAGAGTGAATTTTCTAACCAACTTGTAGATTCATTTAGAAGAAGATCTTTATTTTTAATAAGGAAAAAAGGTTTTGAAGGGTCCCTAAAACCCCAAATATAAGATATAAAGATAAATGTAATTTTTATTGTTATTGTTGATAGATTTTCTAAGATGGCACATTTCATACAATGTAAGAAGACATTTGATGCAGTACATCTTGCTAATCTTTTCTTTGAATAGGTTGTTAGATTGCATGGATTATCGAGGAGTATCATGTCTAATAAAGATAATAAGTTTTTTGGTCATTTGTAGAAGACTTTATGGAAAAATTTGAATACCACATTGAAGCTTAGTTCTATATTTCATCCATGAACTAATGGGTAGGCTGAGGTTGTGAATAGAAACTTAGGTAATTTGTTGAGATCCTTATTTAGGGATAAATTGAGTGATAGGGATTTAGTACCGGCACAAGCAGAGTTTTCATAAAATAATTATGCAAATAGGAGTACTAGAAAGACATCTTTTGAGATTGTTACTTGAATGCAGCCTAGAGGCATATCAAAATTGAGGGATATTGTTGGAGAAGAGAAGATAAGTGTCAAAGGTGATGAATTTGTTGAATTTATGAAGTCTTTGCATGAGGAAGTGAAACATAAGTTGGAATAGAATAATTAGAAATATAAAAGTGTGGATAAGTCTAGAAGACATGATTTTTGAAGTTGGTGATGAGCTAATGGTTCATTTGAAGAAGGGTAGATTTCCTATTGGCACATATAGTAAGTTGAAGATGAAGAAAATTGTTCCTTGTGGGATATTGAGTAAAGTTGACAATGGTAATGCTTATGAATTGAGTTACCTAATGGCACGGATATATCTTCTATATTCAATGTTGTTGATTTGTACAAGTATCATGAATTTGGGAATGAGTTAACAATACCAATTTATTATCTAAAGAAGTAGACTAGTGACATAGAATAGGTTTTGGATCAAATATTTGGTAAGATTACAAGAGGAAATGATTTCATTGAGTATTTGGTAAAGTGGAAGGACAGGCCAGTTGAAGATGATGTGTGGATTTTTCAATCTGAGTTAGATTTAACTCGAGTTGATACACATTCATGATTTAGGAGAATCATTTCTTTTCAACCCTAGTTATCTAATGTAGGAGCATCTTGGGTTGCTTTACTATCCTTCTCAATAGATTTGTGCTCATTTATCAGTGTGGACTTGATCGGTAACTTCATTTTTGTTTATCTTGGTGGAAGTGATTATGCATTTGTTCACCAAGTGGTTCGGGTTCTTCTTTCAGTGAACAATTCTATTAAATATTCACTAAGTTCCTTGGTGACCTTTTCTATTGTTGTTTGGTGATGTCTTTCACTAATTTTTCAATTTGGTTCTCATTTGTGGGCCAACTTGTGTATTTAATTTTAGGCCATAATTTAATATATTTGATTGATCACTAGGGTGCATGTAGACTATTATGTGGTCAGACATCTCGATATGATGATCTAGAATCTTTTGTAATCCATTTTAGAAACTAAAATAAAGGATCTTGGTCTAGATCTATGGATGAGTTTTGAGGAGTTAGAATCTATAAAGGAGGTCATAGATCTCACTTGTTGGAGGTAATTTCCTATGTATTTGAATCTTTGTAGTGGTTGTTACTCAAAAGGCTCACATTCAGGCATGTATGATGAAAATATAATAAATTAATGAAATATTTTTGGTTCTCTCTCCTTTCTAGCATCATCTCTTTGCAATTTTCTTCAGTTGTGTTAACTTTACAAGGCTAGGTAATTTATATTCATGCCCTTGTGTCTATTTATCTTTCTCTCCTTGTAGCAATTAGCCAATACCATTACTTGATAAAGTGTTACAAATTCTTAATGGGTCAAAGGTGATGTATTTCCTAGATACCCATTTAGGGCATAATTAAGTAATAGTATAGGAAGAGGATTGTCTCAAGATATCTTTGCAATGAAGTGAGGTATATTTTTCTAAAAGTGCATATCTGTTGGGTTAATCAATGCAAGTGCTACCTTTCAACAAGAAATGGATTTCATATTCAAGGGATTGGTCAATAAATGTAGAGTGATTTACATGGATGGTCTCACAGTATTTTCCAAAATATGATCGAACCACATAGATGGCTTGAGTCAAATCTTGAACAAATGCAGAAAATATGGTATCTTTTTTAACCTAAAGAAATATTCTTTTAGGGTAACTAAAGAAAATATAATGGGGCATATTCTTTTAGAAAAAAAAAATTCTATGGATTTGGAAAGAGTCAAGGTTATTTTTGAGTTTCTACCACCCAAAAATTGCAAGGAGTTGAAGTCTTTCATTGATAAGATCAACTTTGTCTAGAAATTCATAAGTGGCTTTGCAAAGATAGTTCATCCTTTGAAAGATAGGTTGAAGAAAGATGTGAATATTAAATGGAATATACTAGTAAAGAAGTCATTCAAATAAATCAAGACAATAATTGTTACTACATTAGTACTATTTAATTTAGATTACCTCATTTTCATATAAGGCTACTCCTTCACTTATGATCATTCATGTTTAGGGATATTAACACAAAATAATAACAGGGAGGGTGAAATACCAATAGCATTCATGAGCTTCTCATTGAATAATATTGAACTCAATTATCCAAACCTAGACAAATAATTATTTTCTTTGGTCAAGGTTGTCAATAAACTAAGAAATTATATTTTAAGAAGTAAGGTCCTCGCCATCATACTGGATCTTGTTGTAAATTCCTTATTGATGTAAAATGTGTTAGGTGAAAGAGGGGGAATGTGGATGGCTACACTTCAATAATTTGACTTAGAGATTTAGCTAATAAAATTGATCTAAGGATGGGTATTAACAAAAATAATTGACAACACTTAAGAAGGATTGGTGTATTAGATATACACCAATGAAGGAATCATTTTAGATATTTGGTATAAGGATGTGGTGTACTATTTACTATAGAACAAATTTCCTAAGGGTTTTAATAGTTCACAAAGATGTGCAGTAAAGATTGAAAGTACTTCATACATGTTGAAGTATAGGAAACTATACAAATATAATAATGAAGGTTTATATCTCAAGTGTTTGAACCAAGATGAAGTAAATAATGTGTTGCAAGAACTCCATAATAAGTATAAATTTTGAAATAAGTCTATGGAAGAAATAACACATCATATATTGAGGTCAGATTACTACTAGCCTACATTTTTCAAAGATGCACATGAGAATGTTCGCTCTTGTCAAATATGCCAAACAAGATCTACCTAAGAGAAGAATCTAGTTATACTCTTTTAACTAGTGTATGAAGTGTATCCCTTCACTAGGTGGGGATTGGATTTTATAGGGATTGTTAATTTTTCATCTTCAATGGCACACGGATACATGATTATGGCTATATATTATTGCACTAGATGAACCAAAGAAAAATATGTCTAAATCAAACTATTCAAATTGTCACTAGGTCTCTTGAAGATTGTATCTTCATGAGGTTTGGAATGCCCTTTTTTAGGTATTTGATAATAGAACCTCTTTTTTCCTCAATTGTACTTATGTAATGAGATTTGAGAATAAGGTAATAATTATATTTTCATCTAATTATTACTAGTAAGGAAATGATGCAATAAAACTAGTAAAAAGAACTTGATTGTTGTGATAAAATGTCTACTTCACGATAAACCTAAAGATTATCATTTTCAATTTAAGTATGTGATATGGGATGATAAGTTGAGGATCCAATATTCCATAGGAACTTCTCCTTACCTTTTACTTATGGGAAAGAGCATGTCTTCATAATGAACTTAAAAATATATGTGTTGAAGTTCACAAGGTTATGTTTGAAGATGAGGATAAAGTGTAGGTTAGGTTAATGAATTTTCTTAATCTGTATGAGAAAATAATAATGGCCTTATAATATGTTCCAAAGCATCAAGATATTTTCAAGTGCCAGTTTGACAAGAGATCTATTGTTGAATATTTCAAGATTTATGACTTAGTCGTCATGTGGGTGGAAAGGGAAAAGTTGAGCACCCATACCAAATTTAAATGAATGTGGGTTGACACATATTAGCTAGTAGAAACCCTTGTAGAAAACACTTTTAGGATTAGTTCCTTATATGGAGATTTGGTTATATTTCCCTTCAATTGGAAAATCATCAAACATTATTTTGGATCCTACATAGTGAAAAAAATTCCCATGTATCATACTACTTGGTTTTTGGATTTGTTTCATTTTGTTTTTCATATTTTGGTTTTTTTTCCTTAAGGGAGTTTGTGTGTTTTTTGGGGGTTCTCCTGATGAGTAGTCCATCTCAACTAGTCCTTGATAGGAGGTAGAGGTATTTACTAGTCAAAATGTCTAAAGGTATTTTCCTTGTAAGAGGTTATAGAAAGGAACAAGATGGAGATGTTTTTCATTAACCATTAGGATAAGGTTTTAAGTTAATTATCCTCAAAAAATTTCACAATTTAAGTATGACACCAAAAATGTTGGTTTATTCAATGAGTATTAGTTAGTTTTGGCTTGAACCTATTTTAGGTGACCTTGTATCTTAGAACCATTCTCAATCTATAGTCTAAAATAAAGAGATAAAATTAAAAGGAGGAATGCATAAAAGACAAGGTCAATGCAATATCACCTAGGTGCATTAAGAACGATAAGGAATAAAAAAATCAATTATTAAGGTAGCATAGCCAAAGTGTTACCTTGGTGCATCAAAAGCAATGAAATAAAGATGATTGAGGAACTGGCACATTCAGAGCTCAATGGCTCAAACAAATTATCAATCATGTAAATAATTTTGACTCTAAAAGATCCCTCCACATAATAACAAAAATCTCAAACCTCATCAAAAGAAAGTAGAGACTGAATTGAGAAACCTCTACTGAGGCTATAAATGTTTGGTTGGTAGCAGAGAAAGGTCAAAATGAGTTTGTGGAAATTGGTTTCAACAAGTGAAAGTTGGCTTTAGTTGTTTCTTGTGTAGGTAATCCTTGTCAAAGGAATGGATAGACATACATGTACACCAGTCATGATAGTAAAGGATTTCAACTATAAGAATTGGTGATGATCATTTCCATGAATGATACTTGTATTTGGTTTATTTCAATATAAATTTTGAATGGTATTTTCTGATAAAGAAACATATTGTTTATTCCTTCTATTTTTGAGGGCTCTTTTTTGTGGTTCCACAACACATGCCCCATTTCGAGAGCTTACCCAAAATGGTGACCCCTTTTTAGTGTCTTTTGGCTTTTTGGGGACCTTTTTTCTTTCTATTAGTTTTTAAGGAGTTTCCTATATCAAGTACATGATAAGTCATATTTTGTTCACTTTCTAGGTTCTCTCAATAGTTAGGTATCTTTTAGTGGTCTCTAGTAGATGTTGTGTGTCATTTTGGGTCTTTTAGTTTTGGCATTTTTGGTTTATTTTGTTCTCCTTTTATTTTATTTTGTTTCCTTTTTTAGGTCTTTCAAATTTTTTTTAAATTCCCATAACCTTTGAAACCCTAAATGTCCAAAGATGGTTGATGGCCAAAGCTTCAAATTTTTAGACTTTTTTAGTTTGCAACTCCCAAAAATTATCGATGTTAGCTGGCATCAACACTTCAGTAAGTTACATAAGGGAACTTTGAGAATTTTATTTGGATTCTATGATTGGTGACTGGAAAATTATAATCACTAATATTTGCATGATAACAAAATGGCATGCAAGAAAGAATCAAATTTTCATTGCATCAAGTCAACTCTTGCTCTAGGCTTTCTAATCAAGAAAGAATTTATTCCATCAAAGATCTTTTCATCTTTTGGAATAAAGTAATGTGTACTTAGTGCTTCAATTATGGTGATAATTTCCTATTGTCTATGAGAAATTTATGAAATAATGTTGTTGATTTATAATTTTAGAGAGTTGATTTTGCTTTGTTGTTATTTAAATTTGCAATCAATTAGTTTTGTGTTAATCATTGTTGTGATTGTCGTATTGTGAAGAATCATTAACAATATTTTCATTTATGTTTCAAGATATTTTTTTCTCACATGCACGCATATTCTTAATGGCTTCATGATTTGATGAATTTTGGCAAATCATACATCTTCAAAAAACATTCATTATTGATTGCATCTATAAAGTATGGATTCTGAGTAATTTTGATTCATGTTTTATGTGTTTTCTTCATCTTCCTAACATTTTAATTTGCAAGATGATACATTTTTGATTTATACTTATTAGGTTTACATTTCAGCAATTTTCTTAATCCTTGTTACCCTACACTTTTGGGATTTTTTTGAAAACTAGATAAGATACAAATTCATATTAGGGGTCAAATTAATTTACAATATTAAAATTTTATTTCATTGGAAAAATATAAAAAATGTGTAAGTGCACCAAGATGATGTACAAATGGGGGGTATAAGTTGACACTTTTTTCTGAAATTAGGCAAACTTAATCTCAAAAGAGTCATATGAGGGACATGCATTCAAAATGAGAAAATGTGTAAAACACAAAAATTGTAGTACTCTTAATCTACTTTCTAAAATATTGGGGTTTTTTTAAAATGGATAATATTAAGAGGGTCAAACCCCACACACATAGAAAACTATACTTTTTTTTTTGCTGAAAAAATATAACATAGTTGTTATCGTGCACTCCACAAAATATTTAGTTATATTTAGTATCTTGAAAAACCCTTCCTAGAATGATAAGTAAGAGTGAGATCTAAAAGTTGTGTATTTTTTCATCTCTCTCTCTCTCTCTCTCTCTCTCTCTCTCTCTCTCTCTCTCTCTCTCTCTCTCTCTCTCTCTCTCTTCACAAAATAGTTAGTTATATTTAGTATCTTGAAAAACCCTTCAATAGAATGATAGGTAAGAGTGAGATCTAAAAGTTGTGTATTTTTTCATCTCTCTCTCTCTCTCTCTCTCTCTCTCTCTCTCTCTCTCTCTCTCTCTCTCTCTCTCTCCCCCCCCCCCACCACTCTCCCCCTCTCCCTCTCCTTCTCCCTCTCCCTCTCCCTCTCTTTATCTCTCTCCATCCTATCCCCTCTCTTTATCTTCCTATATCTCCTTCTCTCCATCACTCCCTCCCTTTGTCTCTCTAGATTCATATCCACTCTCTCTTCTTATACCCTTCTCTCCATCACTCCCTCTCACTAACTCTCTCTCCTGATGTATACAAAAAGTGTCACATTTCTATAAATCATTATTCTTGGTAATACCCATGAAAGAGAGAATCTAAAAAGGTGGCTTATAGCTCTCTATATATCACTTGCAAAGGTTCAGAATAACAGCCAAGTTATGAAACCTTTGCAAGGTTCACCTTATAATGAGAGATTAAAAGAGTAGAGGAAATGAGTGCCAAATTCCAAGAATCTAGAATGAATGTAATGCAAATGAAAGCTAAATGAGAGAAAGTAGAATGCAACCTAAACTAGAAAATAAGTATTACAACCCCTATTTAGACTAAATTATATAAGCTAAAGCTTGGAGTGAAATTGGAATGAATGAGAAGCGTGAAGAATGAATAATAGAAGATAGAAGAAGAGGAGCTCCACAAGTATGAGATCTTCAATCCTACAACATAACGTTAGTAAAAGAGTGGAGTTTTTGAAGTGAAGAGAGAGCCCTCCATTTTAAAGAGAAATGGATAATTGAGATCATGAGGCAAGATGCCTATGATCAAGGGTGGAGTTTGAAAATGGGAGTGATCCATGTGCACAAGAATTTCCACAAATCATGATGAAGAGTTGACTTTTGTCCCCCATGTGGGACAAAATTGTCCTTTCTTTTATTTTTAAATAAGGGAAATGTTTTTGTGTGTGCAACTTAGGATAAGAGATGAGTGGGGAATTTTATTTAATTAGAAACAGGACATGTTATTTTAATTAAATATGAACTTAGGATAAAGTGGTCAAACTATAGGATAAAATCAAATAAATAGATTTTTGGAGATTTGTTCAAGGATAAGCATTAGATAAATTATGCAAAAATGTTAGAAAGGGAGCTCATAGTCTAGTGACCATTTTTGGGTGATTACATTTTCCCCTCTTTGACTAATGTGTGATCAATTTCAGAACATATTATGTTAAAGGATGAAGAAGCCAAGATGATAGAGAGATCTAACTCTAAAGAACAAAGCACAGAGAGATAGCAGATCTTGAACGCACAGTCTATTTAGCAACAATACTAAACATTTGGAGAGAGAAGATACAATATAAGTACCCAAGATGAGCATTGATATGTCAAGAAAAGAAAGAAGATAGATCAAGAGTAAATAGATAGTTGTAGTAGAAAGCAATTTTCAACAATAATAGAATATTCCTATCCCCTCGGGATTCAAATTGAAATGAGATAGAGAAGATGTAGAAATAAGCTAGATTTGATCAAATCAAAACAAAGAAAAGTTCATGATGATAGATAAGAGAGTAAGACCAAAGAATAACCACCAAGAAATGAAGATATGCCCCAATTTGACTAAGTTTGGCCAAGAAAGATAAAGATTAAGAATTAGGTCAAAGAAAGAAGAAAGATGTAATGAGATGAAATAGAAATGGAAGCGAAGAGAGGAACAGAATAGAAATGATGAAGAAATAAAGAAATGATGATTGTCCCAACAAATTTAAAAGATTAAGCCTTAATAGGTTAGCCAACTACATATAAGAAGGAAGAAATTTTGACTAGCAAGATGAACCCAAATTTGGATTTCAATCCCAAAAATGGATCCAGGATGTCGAGATTAGAAAAGATAAGTTAAAAGCATCGATGAGATGATTAGATAGAAAAGAAGTGAGAAATAGGAAGAAGAGATAAGATAAGATCAAGAAGAGGCAAGAGAAGGATCAACACAATTAGCTAACACATTTATGAAAGATAAAGAAGAGAGCTCTTGAAACATGCAAAATGAAAAACTAAGCTAGATAGAACCCTAGAATGCAAGCTAGTATGAAAAGGTGCAATTCTAAGCATTACATAAGTAGGTCCTAGTTTTTATCATTGAGCCTTATTAGGGATATTGGATGATCATACAATCATTAGTATCATAAACTATGAGGATATGAATATGATTTATATTGGATAAAATTGTGGGGAATCCAACCTATGCATTAAAGACATATAGGTCAAGATGAATATGCAGTTAGATTCCCTAAGTTTAGTATAGAAAGATTACACCTTTATCAAGGCATCAGCTCTAGGATAACCCTTGAGTGCAATCTTGAAAAAATAGAAAAGGATGATATATTGCAAGCCAAAAGTGTCAAGTACAACAAGCATGAATGCTCTTAACACCTTAGATTTAAAAAGTATACCCATAAGAAGAAAATAAGTAAAACATGCCCCAAGCCCCCAGTCTTCTAGTCTACAACATCCTTGATAGACTATTAGAGAGGGAACACTCACTAAAGAAATCATCAAAGATAGCACACAAAGAAGATAAAGTTCATCATAGCTCAACAAGTTTAATATCCAAGTGATATAGGAGCATCCTAGGTTGCCTTATATTCTGCACTTTTGTTCATTCTAACATTTCAAACCTAGCTCTTTTTGGACCTTTTTGAACTCTTCAATATGAACTAAGCTTTTTCTTTGGTGACCAAGTTCCATTAGTATGAACCAAGCTATTCTAGTGCCAACCAAGTGTTTCTTTGTTTGTCAATTGAAACTATGTTTCTGATGCTTGGGTCCTTCTTTGACTGAGTTATCTATGTGTTTGGTTCTTAGTTGGAGCCAACTCTTGCATTTAATTTAGATTGTGAATTTAATCATAAGATCTTTTATAGGGATGAGTGTTGACAATTTTGAGGTTAGCCTTTCTTTGATGTAATGTTCTATTATCTTTTGTAAGCCATTTTAGCAAGTATATGTAGAGATATTTAGTTTAATTTAGGGTAGAACTTAGAGGACTAGGTGTCAAAGCAGATGTTGCAAGTTTGAACCTGAATATAAAATTTAGGCTTATATTTTGTATCTAGTCTAACCTAGAAGCCCTTACACCAGCTGGTATTAGAGCTTGAGGTTCATCCTTATGGAGATTGGATCATGTAGAACCCTAAGTGAATTTGGTTGTAGGTTGGAATATGTGAGGATTTAACCTATAACTTGTAGAGAGTTACAATATTGCAAGAACTTGATTATAAAGATGGTTCAAGGTAGAGGAAATGTTGAAATTTCCATATTGGATACATTGAGACAAATTGTAGCTAGATTAGATGATGTGGAGATAGCTCAGAGGAGAGGAAGACATATTGATGATGTAAGTGATGATGAAGCTATAGCACCAAACATTAATCCAGAACCTAAAGAAGATCAAGATGAGGAAAGATTTTCTAGAGTATTGTCTAGGGAACATTCAAAGGTTAGAGTTAAAGGATAGATTGTGATATGCACTAGGACCTAATTCACATTCCTAGGGAATCAATAGTCTTGGATTCACTATTTCATCACTATTTTAGAAAATAGATTATGAAGTTATTTAGAATATTAATTTGATCATGTTAAGTAAAGTTTAATGTTGATAATTAGAATTTGATATTAAATATTTTGAATGTTTTATGTGAGAACGATTAGGAAAAAGTAAGTTAATTGGAAATGATGAAGTATGAAACCCTAATGTTGAATGTGATAATGATTTATTGCACATATTTACATATTGCTTACATGATTTTATTGGATTGTTGATGCTTGAGTTTAGTGTGCAAGAATTTAACCATGGGGTTTAAAGGGGAACTATGGCTCAAACCCATGTGAACATGACATAGCCAAGGAAAATCTTTGGAAGATTCAAAGCCTCATTGTGATGTGTTTGTTTCATAAATGTAAGCTTGGATGTATGTGATAAATTTAGGCTCACAAATACATTAAGGAAATGTCATGGTGATGTGTAATGTGTTTTAAATGTGTCATTTGACAATTGTAATTATTAGTGTGTTAATGACATGTCACCTTGGGTTTTGGTCATGGTTACACTTAACCGTAAACTAATTACCTTTCATAAGATTAAGTAAATCCACTCGGAGAAAGGATAGGATGGGTCACCACCTGGAAAATTTTAATTCAAACTTGACAAGGATTTTTAAGGGTCGGTAAGTGGTCCCAAAGTGTCATTTTTTGTAAAAATAAGCCACTCGTGTGTCAACATAACATGTTAGGGGCCTAGATTTGACCATTTTAGTGCTTAGCTAGGCTAGGGGGCCTCCTAACTAATGGATTCTTCCACCAATTCGAAAATCAATTTTTCCCATGAGTTCATCCCCATCTTTCCATTTAATCAAAGGTAGCAAAACTGGTAGTGACAGAATTGAAAGAGATAGTGGGAGAGTCTTTTTAGATATCTTAGACAAACTAGTGGGGTGTTCACCCACTCTCTATGTTTAGAGACAATTAGGGTTTTGAATGGAGAAGGCCAAAGGAAGGGAGTTCTTCAACAACTATTTTTTTCCTCTTTCCTTGGATTCAAGGTTGGTGCTCATGCCATTATTTTCATTGAAGTTGCATAATATTGTTGAATCTATGTTCATGTAGAAATCAAACTATGCATTGTGTGTTGTGCTGTAAATGTTGTGATGTATTTATTGTCGCATTGTTTTCCTTGATTTTACCATGTTTCTTTATTTTGACATGAGTTTTGTTCATGGGTGTTAGGACTTCACTCACCCTTTGGGAAGGGAAGAGAAGTCCAAAGTGGGGGGATTAGTTGGACTTGACAATGTAGTTGAGAACCTTAGAGTATGGGCTTCATTGTATGCCATAATCATTCATATATTGCTTGGGGATGATAAGGCAAGTATGGTGGAGAGATGAAGTTTATGGAGTATGGGCTCCAAGGAGGATATCTAGCTTATGGTAGTGTGTTTGGAGGAGGATTGTGAAAGCCTCGAAAGGGCGTAGAATCCTCTAATTTTTTGAAACCCCAAAAGGGCATGGAAATTGTTTATTGCAGATATTGTTTGATATGGAAAGTATCCCATTTGAAAAGCACACCTTCACCCTACATTCATAGTTTCATTGGTGAACCATTGTGAAATATCCTTGGCATGGATTTGTTCAAGAGTTGTAATGTGATGTATGTGCATTTGTAGAATTATTTGTGATACCCATTTTCAGCCTTATTCCCCCTAGCTTGGGGGTGGTCTCTTTGGAGGCCTATTGATGTAGGAGCATCCTAGGTTTCCTTGTAATCCTATACTTTAGTCCATTCTACCAGTTGCTACTAAGTTTCTAGTTTCCAGTTGATATCGAGTTTCCAGTTTCCAGTTGATGTCAAGTTGCCAATTTCTAGTTGATGTTGAGTTGCTAGTTTCCAGTTGACATCAAGTTGCCAGTTTCTAGTTGGTGTCAAGTTGTCAATTTCTTGTTGATGCCAAGTTGCCAGTTTCCAAGTGATGTTGAGTTGCCAGCTTCTAGTTGGTGCCAAGTTGCCAGTTTTTAGCTGATGTCAAGTTGCTAGTTTCCAGTTGTTGTCGAGTGCCAATTTTCTTTCATGTGTTGAGTTTCCTAGTGTATGTCAAGTGTCAGCATTTAGACATGATTTCTGCGAGCTAACTTACAGGATTTATTTTTTATCATGACATTTATGTTAAGATCTTTTCTTGGGATGTGTCTAGATCATTGTTAGGTTGGCCTTCCTCTTATGTAATGTTCTAGAATTTTCTATAAGCCATTTTGGCAAGTATATATAGAGTTTTTAGGTTTAGAGTTAGGTAATTTTTTGGGAAGCAGATGTGAGAGCAGAACTGAAAGTGCAAATTTGCAGTTGGGTCTTTAAATATGGATGTATTTGTAATTGGTCATAACCTAGAAGGCCTTATAGCTGGGCATGTATGAAGATATTTTGATGAATCAATAAATGTATTTCACTCTTCTTCCTCCTTTGGTTGTTGTTCCTTGTGTTTTCTTATGTTGTGTTAACTATTGTAGGGTGGTTTGGATAGTTGGGTGAGCCTTTGGCCCTAGTTACCACTCCTTTACCTATGTCAGTTGGTATCAGAGCTTGAGATTCATCCTTGTGGAGATTGGATTGATTAGAACCCTAATTTGGATTTGGTTGTAGGGTAGCAGATCTATGGATTTGACCTATAACTCATAGAGGGTTATGATCTTGCGAGAACCTAATTTGTAAAGATGCTTTGTGGTAGAAAAAATGTTGATGATGCTATATTGGATTAATTGAGACAAATTATAGCCAAATTAGATGCTATAGAGATAGCCTAGAGGAGAGGAGCACATCTTGATGATGTAAGTGATGATGAATTAGCAACACCAAACCATAATCCAGAACCTAAACAAGATTGAGATGAGGAAAGATTGTTGTGAGTGTTGTCTAGGGAAAATTCAAATCCTATTGTAGAAGTTGTTCCTCATAATGGAAAATTGGATACCAATGATGTGTTGGATTGGATCTCTAATATGGAGAAGTTTTTTGAGTTTGAAAACACCCTTGATAATAGAATGGTGAAGATTGCAGTCACTAGGTTGAAACATCATGCATCACTATGGTGGGAACATTTACAAACTAATAGACAAAGGAGAGGAAAGGAGAAGATTAAAACTTGGCCAAAGATGATGAACAAGGTAAAGAAAAAATTCCTTCTTGCTAATTACCAAGTTAGCTTGTTGAGAAAGATACAAAATTTCAAACAAAAGGACATGACTATGAAGAATATACCAAGAAATTCTATAGATTGGACATTAGATTTAGACATGTAGATGATGATGTTGAAAAAATTGCAAGGTAAATTAATGGATTGAGATATGGAATTCAAGATGAAATGAGTTTTGTGAAGTTGGAAAGTGTAGAAGAAGGATATCAATATGCCTTGAAAGCTGAGGAGATCTTGACAAAGAATCATGAACAAATAAAAAGAGATAGAGGTGGTAGATTCTAGAGAGGTAGAGGTAGATTTTGTGGTGAAGGTGGAAGATCTAAAATTTTTGCGTAGGATAATGGAAAATCTAAATGGAAGAATGATGACAAAGGCAAGACTAAATGGAAAAGTGGTAATTCTTACTAAGGAGGCACTAATTCTTACTGAGGAAGAGGTATTCTTATTCTAGAGGTAGATTTCATGGTAATTATTTTAGATGTGGTAAAGAGGGACATAGATCTTTTGAATGTATATCCTTTAAAGGTGGGCAAGGCAACAGAAATGATGTGATTCAAGGAGCTGATGAGGGTTCACCAAGTGGGCCTAAGGCTGGAGAAAATCTAATGGTGAGAAGAACCTTATGTAATAAGTGAAGTGATTAGGAGGATTAAGAGGATGCAAAAACAAGCGATGAAAATACAAGCTAGGTAGCATGCTTATATAGGCTAGGAAGAGGGAGGAGGTGGCAACACCAACCAATGAGGAGCAACCATCTATCAGACTAAAGATAGCAAAGTATCTTCCCAGGATAGCTAATGGATGCTCACATATAGGAAGGTGACACCTCACAACCATTCACCTAATAAGACATGCTTTATTAACCTAAGTGAGATTATTAAAAGTGTAGGAAAAACCTAGCAAAATAGGCGAAAAAAAAAACTAGACTAACACCCCCCATAAGCGAAGCTTAGGTGGATGTAGAAATGGATCCTGGCAAGTCAAGCCTAATGAGGTACCCATGTACATAAAATTCCCCCAAAAGAGAGAGAAAAGAGACTCCCCAAAGAAAATTAGGACTCCAAGTGAGAGGAAGAGGCCCCCCCAAAAGATGAAGCATCCCACACCCCAGCAAAGCTTGCAAATTTTGTCTGGTAGATCCACTTACATCGAACAAGTTTTCTTCCCTTAGGAAAAGGGACAAGATCCCAAGTGTGGTTCCTCATCAAGGAACTATACTCCTCCTACATCGATGTATCCCACTCAAAAATGCTAGAAGCCTCATGAAAGGACTATGGATTTGAGGCAGTAGCAATGAAGATATGTAGAGCATGCTGGAATTGTGAACGAGTCTACTTGGTGTCTGATGGATCCCCAACCCAATCACCTGCAAATTGCAAGGTCTATCTAGCCCAAAGTGGACCAAAAGATGGAGAATCTAGAGGAGAATCATCAAGCTATGAATGATGACTAGGAGAGGAAGGAGGTGAGTCCTCTGAATCACTCTCTGCATCAAAAGTGGAGGTAGAAGACTGCTCAAGTGAATCTGACCCATTAGAAGATCTATCATGTATTCCAAGTGACTCCAATGTCAAAGTAGAAGGCAACCCTGTGACCATGCTCTGCTGGTTAAGATGATGCAAGTAGTGGAAGTTAAGATGGCCAAACTGCTCATGCCATAATCTGCTCACATCATTAGAGTGAGTGAGCAAAACAGTCAAAGGAGGATCAAGAACAAGGTGAGTAAACATATAGAGTCGTGACTAATGATTTGCTCTCCCAACTGCAACTGTAGAATCATTATGCAACTCACGTATCTCCACTGAATCAGGAGTGAACTCAACCCACTTGCCTAAACCTGTGTGAGTGATCTGGTGTATCGATAGGAGATTAGTTGACAATGAGGGTACATAAGGAACATCATGGAATGTGTCATCCCCCACATCAATAGACCCTCTCCCACACACCTCAACAAGAGTGTTATCACCCATCAAAATAGAAGGCATAGTACACGGCTCCAAGGATGCAAGTTCTTCCTTAGATGAAGCCATGTGGTGTGAAGCACCCAAATCAAGAACCCAAGTGGATAGTGAGGAAGCAACTGCAAAAAGGGCCTTGCCCTTTCCTTTCCCCTTGCTATTTTATTTTTCTTTGTTAGACCCTTCATTAGAACTTTGTTTGATAGACTCAGGAACACTGATATTATTCTTCTCAAGAATGTATGTTAAGTGATCAAGTTGTTTCTGCAAACATTTATGTTCATCATGACCAAGTCTTTTACAATAGGCACATTTGACCTTTTCTTTCTTAGGCTTATCACCCTTGGAAGATGGTGTGTCAATAGTTGCTTTTGAAGAAACCAGCATCTGATCCTTCTTCTCCTCGCTATTCTTTTGTTTCTTGTCCTTACTGTTGTTGTTACTACTTTTTCCTTATTTTTCTTTTGTGCCTTGGTTGGCAGCCAAGGCATGTGACTTAGAGGACTTAAGAATGCCCATCTGGATTAGCTTGTCCTATTCTCGAGTGAGATTGACAACAAAATCATCTAAAGATGGCATGGTGAATTGAGTACCAAGTGCACCCTTAGTAGCATAGAAGGTAGAGACAAACACAGAATATTATGAACTTAGCTTAGAGAGAATACTAAGAATCAGTTGTTCATCTTTCTTTTCAATTCCACATTGTTTTAACTACAGCCTTAGTCATTTCAATTTGGTGAAGAAATCTTGGATTGTGTTGAAATTGCCTAGACTCAAACTAATTAATTCATTTTCCAACATATGACCCCTCATTGAATCTTGTGCACCAAATACTATTTCTAGCTTTGTCCATACTTCATTTGGTGTATCCAAAGACTCAATGTGAAATAGCAAGTCAGAAGAAATAGACAAACACAATGTTCCAAATGCCTCATCACATTTTTTAAACCACTTAGGCTTATCTTCATCTTTAATAGGTTCAGTTTCAAGTCCCATAGTTATCCTATTTAATCTAGCTTTCCTTAAGTGAATTGTCATGCATGATTTCCACTCAAAGTAATTGTATGGAGTTAGGATGGGCATATTTTTTTGATCCATGATGAAGAAATGTAGAGAAGAAATGCTAGAAAGAAGAGAACCCAGCCACGACAATGCCCCCCCCCCCTCTTTACTCAATCAAAGAACCCCCCCCTAAGAAATATGATTTGGCACTTTATTTTAGTGTGTTTACAACTACCACTAGAAAGAAATACTTAGTGGTCTTGATTTCAATGCATTACATACCCTCATGAAGAGCATATGCTAAAAGTGAAACTTGGGCACAATAATCAAGGAAAAAATAGCACCACTGTGATCTATTCAAAAAATCATGCACTTTCAAAAAAAGAATCACCTTGATACGAGGTCGTATGAGAAAGTTATGATCCTTCAAAGTTTCCAAAATGAGAACTGTGCACAGTCACGGCTGAGCATCTGCAATTTCTGAAGAATTCATGCATGAAAATCAAAAAACAACTCCACTAGTGGATAGAGCACAAAAAAATAGCCAAGCTCATAATAAGAATCATCAAAATTGGAGTCCGTATGAGCAAGAACGAGACATTTGAAAACTGTATTCAAATTTGCGACTGCCAATGGAGAGGGGTATTGTTATAGCTTTTCGTGCTAGATCCTGCAAAATATATTGATTGCATGCAAAATCTAAAAGATACCCAGATGGTTTTTCGATGCTGCGAACAAAACCCAAAAAGCAATTTTCTTGCTGATGTACAAAAGATGTTGCTATAGTGTAAATCAAACACCTTTAACAGTAAAAAATGGCTCCAAAAATCAAAAAATGACCCTAGCAACCAGAATATGACATGCAAATGTTGGATCAGCTTCCTAAGTCCATCAATGGCGTGCTAGAACCTGCAAAACTGATTGAAAACTCCAAATATGCAAGTTGGTTGTCAGATTTGAGATTGAAACCCTAAAGAAAAACCATTTTTGTCAAAACTTTTTCAATTCTCAGGATCATCCAAAGATGCAAGAGAAGAGCATACTTCATTTTTCAAAAAACTACAATAAAGTTTATTCCCCCCCCCCCCCGAATCTCTCAAATAAGGAAACTAAAATCTACTCTTGCACATAGAAAAGCTCTGATACCATGTTAGAATCTGATAAGATTAATAACCCAAAAAACTAGTGCAAAGAATAAATATCTAAACTATGAATGCAAATGATACAAAATCAAAATAGCATCATAGAGTTAGTCTCCAAGAGAGTAATGCAAATGCTGGAAGCAAAATAGCATTAAGAGGATGCAAAAACAAGCGATGCAAATACAAGCTAGGTAGCATGCTTATATAGGCTAGGAAGAGGGAGGAGGTGGCAACACCAACCAATGAGGAGCAACCATCTATCAGACTAAAGATAGCAAAGTATATTCCCAAGATAGCTAATGGATACTCACATGTAGGAAGGTGACACCTCACAACCATTCACCTAATAAGACATGCTTTATTAACCTAAGAGAGATTATTAAAAGTGTAGGAAAAACCTAGCAAAATAGGAAAAATAAAAAACTACACTAACAATTTTAAGGAGAAGTCTTTTCAAGACGAGATGTAAGATGGCTAGAAAATGCTACAAAGTGATCATTAATAGTGGAAGTTCTACAAATCTAGCATCAAAAGAGTTGCTTACCAAGTTGCAGTTGCAAAAGCTGAAGCATCCTAAACCCTATCATGTTACATAGATCAAAGGTGAGCATAAGATAGTGGTAAGCGAGCAATGCCTTGTGAAGTTTCAAATTAGACATTACTTTGATGAAGTTTTGTGTGATATTATGCCTATGGATTGTTGTCATATTTTGTTGGATAGACCTTGGCAATATGATAGATATGTTGTACATGATGGAAGATTGAATCAATATACTCTTTGGGTAAATGGGAAGAAACAAATTTTGTTGCCTTTAATTGAAAGTCTAGATGAGGTTAAGTGAACTGTTGTAAAAATTTGCATGGTCAATGGGAAAAGGATTGAAAAGAAAATGAAAAAGAGTTAAGTCTATTTTGCCATAGTTCCTAGAGGACCAAGTGTTGGTAGTAATGATCGAGTAATGGAAGCTAGTAATGATCGAGTGATGGTAGATAGTGATAGCCAAGTACCAATAGAAATTATAGAATTGCTAAAAGAGTATAAAGGCATTATTGCTAATGATATTCCTGTTAGTTTACCTCCAGTAAGAAGTATAAGTCATTGTATGGATCTGATTCCTAGAGCTAATTTTTCAAACAAAGCAACATATAGATTAACACCTACAGAGATTGAAGAAATTAATAGACAAGTACATGAGTTGCTATAGAAAGGTTTGATCAGAGAAAGCTTGAGTCCATGTGTTGTACTTATTGCATTAGCACCTAAAAAGAATGGAGAATGGAGAATTTGTACTAATTCCAGAGCTATTAACAAGATCATAGTGAAATATAGGTTTCCTATGCTAAGGATGGATGACATAATAGATTGTTTGAGTGGAGCAAATTATTTTACCAAGATTGATTCAAAGAATGGCTATCATTAGATCAAAATCAAAGAAGGTGATGAATGGAAGATTGCTTTGAAGACAAAAGATGGTTTGTATGAATGGTTGGTTATGTCTTTTGGTTTGACTAATGCACCTAGTACTTTCATGAGGTTGATGAATGAAGTTTTGAAAACATTTTTGGGTAAGTTTGTGATTGTTTATTTGGATGATATTTTCATATTCAGAAAGACTAAGAAAGAACATCTTGAGCATATTAGAAAATTATTGGAGAGGTTGAAAGAGGAAAAGTTGCTGATTAATCTAAAAAAGTGTTCTTTTGTGCAAGAGGAAATTATGTATTTAGGATTTGTGATTTTAGCTGGTGGTTTGAAGATGGATCCTAAGAAGGTTAAAGCAATTTTTGAATGGTCAACACCTGAGAATTTAGGTGAGGTAAGATCATTTCATGGTTTGGCTAGGTTTTAAGAAAGTTGATAAAGAATTTCAGTTCTATTTGTAATGCTATGACTGAGATAATGAGGGGAGATAAAAAGGAATTCAAGTGGACACATGGAGCTGATAAGAGTTTTGAGACTTTGAAACAAAAGCTTGTTGAATTACCTATATTGGCTTTGCCTGATTTCAACAAAGTATTAAAAGTTGAATGTGATGCCAATGGTAATGCAATAGGAGTTGTATTAAGTCAAGAAGGTAAGCTTGTTGCTTTCTTTAGTGAAAAGTTGAATGATGCTAAAAAGAAATATTTTGTGTGTGATCAAAAATTTTATGTTATGGTCCAAGCATTGAAGAAGTGGAGACATTATTTGATTCCTAAAGAGTTTTTACTATATACTGATCATAAAGCTTTACAATACTCTGGAAGTCAACATAAATTGAATCAAAGACATATGAAGTGGGTTGAGTACTTGCAAAGTTGTACATTTGTGATCAAGCATAAGAGTGGAGTTACTAATAGAGTTGTTGATGTATTGAGTAGAAGACATTCTTTGTTAACTGAAATGAAGGTTATTTTTGGAAGACTTTGTGGAAGTAGATTGGTACTAAGCTAAAGTTTAGTTCTACATTCCATCCACAAATAGATAGAGAGACAGAGGTTGTGAATAGAAGCTTGGGTAATTTGTTGAGATGTTTAAGTTGGAATAAGCCAATTAATTGGGAGATGGTATTGGCACAAGTTGAATTTTCATATAATAATTCTATGACTAAGAGTACAGGAAAGGCACCTTTTGAGATTGTTATTGGAATACATCCTAGAGGTATATCAAATTTCAGAGATGTTGCTGGTGAAGAAAAGAAAAGTGTTGCAGGAGAAGAATTTGATGATTTTATGGAGTCTTTGCATAAGTGAAGTTGATACCATGATTTTCAAGTTGGTGATAAGGTGATGGTTCATCTAAAGAAAGGAAGATTCTCAGTTGGAACATACAGTATGTTGAAGGTAAAGAAATTTGGACCTTGTAAGATCTTCAAGAATTTTGATAGTGGTAATGCTTATGAAGTTGAGTTACCTGATGACATAGATATATCTCTTATATTCAATATTGCTGATTTTTGTAAGTATCATGAGTTAGATGATGAAGTTAATGTACTTGATGATTATCCTAAGAAGCAAATTGAAGAGGTTAAACAAATACTAAATCAAAGAGTCAGTAAGAGTACAAGAGGAAAAGATTACTATAAATATTTGGTGAAGTGGAGGAATAGACCAGTTGAAGACACTACATAGATTTCTTAATCTCAATTGGATTCAGCTCAGGTTGTGACACTTACATGATTCAAGAGAATCATTTCTCCAACCCTAGTTGTTTGGTGCAGGAGCATCCTGGGTTTCCTTGTAATCCAGCACTTATTTCATTCTGCCAGTTGTTACCAAGTTGCTAGTTTCCAGTTGATTTTGAGTTGCTAGTTTCTAGTTGATGTCGAGTTGCCAGTTTCTAGTTGATGTTGATTTTCCAATTTCTAGTTGATGCCAAGTTGCCAGTTTCCAATTGGTGTCAAGTTGCCAGTTTCAAGTTGATGCCAAGTTGCTAGTTTCTAGTTGATGTCAAGTTGCTAGTTTCTAGTTGGTGTTAAGTTGTTGGTTTCTAGTTGATGTTGAGTTGCCAGTTTCTAGTTGATGCTAAGTTGCTAGTTTTCAGTTGATGTTGAGTTGCTAGTTTCTAGTTGTTGTTGAGTACCAATTTTCCTTCATGTGCTAAGTTAACCAATGTATGCTTAGTGTCAACATTTGGACATGATTTCTATGAGCTAACTTGTAGGATTTATTTTTTATCATGACATTTATGTTAAGATCTTTTCTTGGGATGTATCCAAACCATTGTTGGGTCAGCCTTTGTTCCTATTTAATGTTCTAGAATATTTTGTAAGCCATTTTGGCAAGTATATATAGATTTTTTAGGTTTAGAGTTAGGTAAGTTTTGGGGACACAAATGGGAGAGTAGAACTAAAAGCGCAAATTTTTAGTTGGATTTTAGAATATGGATGTATTTGTAGTTGGTTATAACCCATAAGGCCTTATAGTTGGGCATGTATGAAGATGTTTTCATAAATTAGTAAATTTATTTCACTCTTCTTTCTCCTTTGGTTATTGTTCCTTGTGTTTACTTCTATTGTGTTAACTCTTGTAGAGTAGTTTGGATAGTTGGATGAGCCTTTGGCCCTAGTTATTCACCCTTTGCCTACATCACCTATGGTTAGAAGGAGAGTACCCATGGCCTTTTTTTTTTTTTTTTTTGGTGTATTTGTAGATTTTGTGCTCAAGGGAGCAATAGAAACAAGCTTGGAATGGTCATCTTGGAGATGTTGCTTGAAGGAGAAAACTTGTCTTTGTGAATTATACATGTATTAGAGAATCTATCTCATATTACTCATGTTGTTGCAATGAATGATTTCTTAGTAGTAAGGAAGGGATGTGTAATTTTATAATGTATTTGAAGGGGTGAAATTATTCTCCATGTAATTGTATATTACATTGTAAGAGTTGAACTGTTCTATTTTGTCATTCTGTATAATGCATTGTAAAAGTGAGATTAATATCATATGTACATTGTGGTGAAGGATGGATCCATGGAAGAAATAAAGAAATTTGGATATTCTCATAAATATTTACATTGTAAGTTTCACTCTTATGCATTTAGTTGCATTGATATGGAAGGATTGACTTATCATAGTGGCCATAAATGAAATGTAAAAGAGATTTATTGAAATAGCCATTCTATTGATACTTAGGGAATGTATATGTCATTTTGCATTTTGTTCATTTCAATAAGGAGTCAATACAAGAAAATATTTTTAGAGATTGATCATGTAAACAAATTACACTGCGCATCCATTCAAAGAAAACATCATTTAAGTTCTAGTAATGATAGGAAAGAAAAATAAATAAATAAATCCAAAAGTTACTTATACTATATTTCATGACATTTCTTGAATAATGATTTTAAATAACTTCCTAAATTGGAAGCTTTTTATGAAACATCAAGTAGCATGATACCACCACTACTACACCAAGTCCTACCATAGGATAGCTTAGTAGAGAGAATGAGTCAATTGATAACATAGTATGAAATCTCATATTGTAGTTCTCTAGAATTTGTATGGGAAGTGGTAAATAATTCCCTTCCCAATTATAGACCATTAAAATATTTAGAAAGAATATTCCTTAGAATCCCCACATAAAATATTGATAAATAAAATATCCAACCAAGAAACAAGACTTTCAAAAAAGATACTAAGTAAATCCCTAGGTGATTAAGACATGACTAATACTTAAGCTGATAACCCAAGGAAATGTACATGATAAATCACATGCCTAGAGGAGGATATGGTTCCTTCATTCAAATTTTTAGAAAAATCCCTTTTATTACCTTTTCCTAGCATATCGATCCACTTAAAGAAGGGAAAACCAAATAAATGATTTTTTATTAAAAAGGGAAAGGAGTATGTTTAAAATACCCAATCTCACTAACTACCATATCACACCATTCAACTAGACCTATGGTGTACCCTCGAGTCCTTATGTGTATTTGTAAACATATCAAAAGAGGAAACCAATAGCCTCATTCATATCTTGCATCAAGTGGAAATGGTTGGACGTGGGTTGTTCCCCCCCTTATTCCATCTCATCATCATCCAAATCATCCTTGGCAGGAGTGGCCATGTTATTGCCAAATCAAATAACACCAACACACACACAAAAATTAAGCTCACCCTTTTCAAGGCCAACCATCCCTATGCGAATGAGGACTTGGGGACATGTGTAAGTGTATTGGGAGGAGGGGAAGTCAAGTGACTCTCACTTTCCCCCACCTGTCTCGCCTCCCAAAGTGCCTCCAAAGGCCACCAACTTTTGGGTTAGTAAGTTGTGTTGGGGTTAGCATAGTTAGGACAATTAGTGAGGTGTGTGTTAGAAATAGTTAGTGATTTGTAGTTAGGAGTTAGAAACTTTATTACAAGGATGTAATACATTTTAGTCTATAGTGGTATAAAATAAAATATAATAAAGTAGGTTAGATGAAGTTGGTCATTGGTTAGTGGTAAGATAATAGTATGGGTGTTTGAAGATAGATGTGGTTATGGGTTAGAAAAAGTAGGTTAGAGAGTAATTATAAATTAGTAGTATCTTATTTAGTGTTAATATGGATTAGATAGTAGATTACTAAAACACATGGATTTATTTTTAACTAGGTGGTAGTTAGCAAGTTATTTAATATAATTTGTTAAGAGGTAGTTAGTACTATTATTATAAAAATGTGATGTTGGTGAAATAATTAGGATAATTATTTGGTATTAGGAATATGTATAATATAGATATATTAGTATAGTTATTATAAGAATGTTATAATATATATTTTCCATAATATTACAAATAATAAAAGAAAAAATTAAATGTTAATTATTAAATAGCTTAAATAATATAAAAAATGAAGTATGTTTTTAATATATAACACTTCATATCTTGTAATTCATCATTATAAAATGTATAAAGAATGTTATTGAGGTGTATATTATATATAAATGTAGGTTAAATAGTTCTCATTTATTTATTTACTATCTTGATTTGGATACATGAACTTTTACAAGTTTCTAAGAAGGTGGTGTAATTCATTATTTATATGAATTTACTAAATTGTCTCATAAGTGAACTTTAATTTAATTGCATAAATAATATAGTCAGGAAATACTCAATAGATGCTTAAAGAACTCATCAACTGATTCCAATGTCTATAGCAAGGAATGTGGTTTTCATTCTAGTAAAAACTTTACATCCACCACCATCATGGAAAACATATTATAATGTTATCGAATTCATTAGTGTGTCCACCCTAGAAGTAAGAATGAGACCTTCACCACAGCAATAAGGACCAATTCGTTTAAAGATTTAAAATATTGTTGCAACCCTAAAATCATAACCGATAAGTATCCTAAACTTTAGTCTTCTATAGCCTAGTATAGAAATGTTCAAATATGTATGGTATGTCCTAAACGTTACCTTTCCAGAAAAAAATTGTAGTTGTGTTTTGCCCTAGATTTTTGGGCATTACAATATTGTCTAGGGAACATTCAAAGCCTACTATAAAAGTTGTTCCTTATGATGGAAAATTGGACACCAATGTTGTATTCGATTGGATCTTTGATATGGAGAAGTTCTTTGTGTTTGAAAACACTCCTAATAAAAGAAAGGTGAAAATTGTAGTTACCACATTAAAAAGTCATTCCTCACTATAGTGGGAGCATTTCCAAACTGATAGACAAAAGAGAGGAAAGGAGAAGATTAGAACTTGATTGAAAATGTTTAACAAGGTAAAGACAAAGTTCCTTCCAATTGATTAAAAAGTTATCTTGTTAAGGAAAATGCAAAATTTGAGACAAAGGGACATGACTATAAAGGATTATACTAAGGAATTTTATAGATTGGACATCAGATATGGACATCTATATAATGATGTTGAGAAAGTTGCAAGGTACCTAAATGGATTGAGATCTATAATTTATGATGAAATAAGTTTTGTGAAATTAGAAAGTGTGGAGGAAGCATATCAATATGCCTTGAAAGATGAGGAGATCTTGACAAAGAAACATGAACAAGGACAAAAAGGTAGAGGTGGAAGATTCTAGAGAAACAGAGGTAGATCTTATGGAGAAGCTGATAGATCTGATAATACTATGCAAGATAAGGGCAAATCTAAATGGAAGAATGATGACAAAGGAAAGATCAAGTAGAAAGGTGGTAATTCTTACTCAGGAGGTGCTTGTTCTTATTGAGGAAGAGGTAACTTTTATTCTAGAGGTGGTTTTCATGGTAATTATTCCACGTGTAGAAAAGAAGGTTGTAAATACTTTGAGGTTAGATCATTTAAGAATGCACAAGGTAACATAAATTATGTGATTCAAGGAGACATTGAGGGTTCACCAAGTGGACCTGAGGGTGGATAAAATATGATGGTGAGAATAACTTTATGTAATAAGGAAAGTGATGAGGAACCTGTTCTAAGGAGAAGTCTTTTCAAGACCAGATGTAAGATGGTTGAAAAATGTTGCTTGGTGATCATTGATAGTAGAAGTTCTAGAAATTTGGCATAAAATGAGCTAGTTACTAAGTTGCAATTGTAGAGGTTTAATCATCCTAAACCCTAGCATGTTTCATGGATCAAAGATGAGCATAAGATATTGGTAAGTGAACAATGTATTATGAAGTTCAAGATTGGACATTATTTTGATTAAGTTATGTGTGATATTATGCCTATGGATTTTTGTCATTTTCTATTGGTTAGACCTTAGTAATATGATGGATATGTTATACATGATAGAAGACTAAATCAATATACTCTTTTGGTGAATTGGAGAAAAAATAATATTGTTTCCTTTGATTGAAAGTCTAGATGAGGTTAATTGTACTATTGTGAGAGTTTTCATGGTTAATGAAAATAAATTTGAAAAAGAAGTAAAGAATAATCAAGTTTTTTTCTCCATAATTCTGATGAGACCAAGTTATCCTAGTCATAATTGAGTAATATATGGTGGCAACTAAGTGGAAGAGCCTAGTGGTAACCGAGTAATATATAATGGAAAATGGGTGAGAACAGAAGCTAGTAGTATGGATCGAGTACCAAAAGAAATTGCCAATTTTCTTAATGAGTATAAAAATATTTTTACAGAAGATATATCTGATGGTTTACCACTAGTAATGAGTATAATCCATTGTATGGACTTGAGTACTAGAGCTATTTACCAAATAAAGAACTATATAGATTGACACCTATGGAGATTAAAGAACTCAACAGACAAGTGCATGAGTTGTTGCAAAAAGGTTTGATCAGAGAAAGTTTGAGTCCATTTGTTGTAACTATTGTATTAGTACCTAAGAAGCATGGAGAATGAAGAATGAGTACTAATTCTAGAGAAATTAATAAGATCACAGTGAAATATAGGTTTTCTATGCTAAGGATGGATGACATAATGGATTGTTTGAGTGGAATAGAGTATTTGGCCAAGATGGATTTGAAGAGTGGTTATCATTATATCAAAATTAGAGAAGGTGATGAATGGAAGTCTACTTTCAGGACAAAAGATAGTTTATATGAATGGTTGGTAATGCTTTTTGGTTTGACTAATGTACCTAGTACTTTCATGAGGTTGATAATTGAAGTTCTCAAGAGATTTTTGGGTAATTTTTTGATTTTTATTTGGATGATATTTTGATATTTAGTAAAACTAAGGAAGAACATCTTGACCATTTTAGACAAGTATTGCATAGATTTAAGAAGAAGAAGTTGATGACTAACTTGAAAAGGTGTTCCTTTATGCAAGAGGAGATTGTGTATTTGAGATTTGTGATTTCAGTTGATGCATTGAGAATGGATCCTAAGAAGTTTAAAGAAATTTTGGAATGGCCTACACTTGAGAATGTGGATGAGGTAAGATCATTTCATAGTTTGGCTCATTTCTCTAGGAAGGTTATATAGAATTTCAGGTTTGTTTGTAATTATATGACTAAGACAATGAGAGGAGATCAAAGGGATTTTAAGTGGACACATGGAGCTGATAAGAGTTTTGAGACTTTGAAACAAGAGGTTGTTGAGTTACCTATATTGGATTTACCTTATTCTAATAAGGTATTTCAAATTGAATGTGATACAAGTGGCAGTGCAATAGTAGTTGTGTTGAGTCAAGAAGGTAAACATGTTTCTCTCTTTAGTGAAAATTTGAATGATGTTGAAAGGAAGTATTATGTGTATGATAAAGAGTTTTATGCAATTGTTCAAGCCTTGAAGAAGTGGAGACATTATTTGATTCTTAAGGAGTTTCCGTTGTATATTGATTATAAAGCTTTACATTACTTTAAAAGTCAACATAAATTGAATAAAAGACATATGAAGTGGGTTGAGTGCTTTTAGAGTTCCACATTTGTGATTAAGCAAAAAAGTGGAGTTACTAATCGAGTTGCTAATGTATTGAGTAGAAGACATTCTTTATTCGCCAAGATGAAGGTTAAAATTCTTGGTTTTGATGAAATAAAAGAGTTGTATGATACTTACCCTGATTTTTCTTAGGCATGGAGAGAGTACAGGAATAGAATCTATCAAATCACATGAGTAAGTATGACAAGTATTTCATTCAAGAAGGTATTTTATTCAAAATAATTTAGTTGTGTATATCAAGAAGTGCTATGAGAGTTAACTTGATTAAGGAAAAAAATTGTGGTAGATTGGTTGGATATTTTGGACTTGATAAGACATTAAGTTTGCTAAAGGATAAATACTATTGGCCACATGTGTGTGTGTGTGTGCGTGCGTGTGTGTGTGTGTGTGTGTGTGTGTGTGCGCGCGCGCGCGTGCGTGTGCGTGTGTGTGTGTGTGTTCAGAAGTTTGTAAGGAGTTGTGGAGTTTGTCAAGTTGCAAAAGGAGTAAATTAAAATATTGGTTTGTATACACTTATTTCCATTCCTAAAAAACCTTGGAGTGACATCAGTATGGATTTTGTTTTTGGATTACTTGAAATAGTGAAGGGGTATGATTCTATATTTGACATTGTGGAAAGATTTTCTAAGATGGCTCATTTCATACCATGTAAGAAGACATCAAATGTTGAGCATGTTGCTGATATTTTCTTCAAATAGATTGTTAGATTGCATGGATTACATATAAGTACTATAGACTCAACTTCTCTAAACGCTTCTATCCAAGATATTCCATAGATTGAAAATCTTGAATGGTAGCTTAGAGCTCCCTAGTCATGGAGTGCAAGAGAAAAACAAAGAAGCATAAAAAAATCTCTTAGCTAATCCTTAGGAATGTAGCCCTTTCTAGTAAACCATGAGATGGGAGATTCTTTGAACAAGAGCAAGAGTGCTAGTGTCAAAGAACTCTTCAGTATGCAATGCAAGAATGAAAGTAAGTTAAGATGAAATGCACAATGCAACTAAGCTAAACAAATGAAAATGTTACATCCATGCTAATTAAACTATGTGAGCTAAGTTATTATAAAGGAACTACATTAACATGCAACTAGACTAGAATACCATATGCTAAAAATTCCATGGATAATAGAATGTAGACAACAAATAGAAGTTCTCCACAAAGAGCTCTCAAGAATTCAAATAGTAAACTTGCAGCATAACAATACTCAAGAGTATGGATCCTTTGAGGGACAAATCTCTCTCCCTTTTAAAGTCATACAGATGGTAGAGATCAAGATGAAGATGGTGAATGATCAATGATGGAATTCAATAAAGAGGAGTGATCCATGTACACATACAAGTCAACCAATAGAATATAAATTGACTTGTCATATAGGACAAAAGTCACAAAGCCTTTTTTTTTTAATTTAAAAATTAGAAAAGGACATTATGTGTGCACTTTAAGTGGGTTAGATGAATGGGGTCTTTGATTTAATTAAAAGGGGACATGTTATTTTAATCAAATAATGAACTTAGGATAGTGTATTCAAACTATAGGTTATAATCAAATTAATTGATTATTAGCAATTTGATCTAGGTAATCAATTAATTAAATTTAGCCAAAATGTTGAGAAAGGGGCTAATAGTCTAAATGACCATTTTAGGTGATTAAATTTTCTCCTCTTTGACTAATGTGTGATCAATATGGGAACACATTATGTCAAAGAAAATAGAAGCCAAGTAGGCAATTATAGATATAGACATATAATTTCAAAGAATGAAATGAAAAAAGAGATAGCAGATCGTGAATGCACAGCCTAATAGTGGTAGTACTAAACATTAGGAGAAAGATGATGTCAACTTTCAAGAAGAAAGCTAACACCTAGTAGAGTAGATATATGAAGAGCATGTGAAAAAGATCAAACAAATGCTCCTAAGAACTAGATAGTTGTAGCAAGTGATGATAGAGTATTTTTGCCCCCTCGGGATTGAAATCAAAATGAGGTAAGGGGATGTAAAAAAAACTATGATATAAGAAAATTGAGATATAACAGTGTGCAAGATGACAAATAGTTGATTAGAACCAAAGAATGACTATTAAGGAGTGACAGAATGTCCTAGTTTGACCAGAGTTGACCACAAAAGATAGAGAATAAAAATTAGGTCAAATCGAGTAAAAAGATGATTTTAGGCATGAAAAGATGAATGTGAGTAAATATGAAGCATGAAAATGATGAAGACATGAAGAAATGAAGTTGCCCCAGTGATGATTAGGAGATTAGACATAGAAGGTCAACTAATTGCTCAAAAGAAGGTAGAATTCTAAAATGCAATTTTGACCATCAAGATGAACTCAAATTTTGATTTCAATCCTAAAAATGGATCTAGGATGTCAAAATTAGCTAGGGGTACAATTTTTGCAAAATTCTGAGGAGTTTGAAAATTAGGTCAAAAGCTATAAAAGGGGCCCAAGTGTCATTTTCAAAATCATTTATCTTTTGTGATTTTGTGAGAGCTTGTGAGTGGTCGAGAGAGCATCACTACTTTGGCAAAAATTCTGATTCAACAACACCATTTTGATTATAGTCGATTGCACAACCAGCCAGAGCACTATGGGGCACCAATAAGTGACTACTCTTTTGTCATTTTTTGAGCTTTTTTGGTCTTTTTTGCACATTTTAAGGTTTTAAACACAAAATATAATGCGATATTTTAAAAGTATCACACGGGTACTTTACAAAATATTACATAATATTTTGCATCATAAAAAGTGTTGCACAAGTAGGTTTAGGTTTTTTGTATGGGCCATACCCATTTGTTACCTGCACTGGTGTGAAATATCGTACGAAAGAATTGTATCACATCACTTTACAAAAAGTATCACACAATATCTTTCCAACATTTTGTATCACTTGCATGTAGTAAAGTATCGCATAGATTATTTTTGAGCATTTCTTTTTATTGTTTTGTGTTGTGATCATATTTTTTATTGGATGTTGATGTTTACATGTTTTATGGTTGCAAGAGGTATTTCTAGTGCTACTTATCAGAGCCCCCAATGTGGTGGGGTTGCGAGTTCTACAACATTTGATGGATGATGAGTATGTTGTGATATCAGCCATGGGATTGAGATGGGTTATTTAGATGCCCCATATATGGTTGAACCATGGACTATTGACTGCACTGGCTAAGTGGTGGCATAGTGAGCATAATACCTTCCATCTACCGATTGGAGAGACCTTGATTACATTAGAGTATGTATATTTGATTCTTTGAGTTCCATGCTACGGTGATCTTGTAAGTTGTATTCTTGATTGCTCTTGTCATGCTTTGCAAGTTCTAATATTGTGTGAGGGATATTGATGCTAAGATTGGTTGAATATCATAGGTGTAATATGATCAAATCCCAACATAGGGGTGAGCCATGATGCACCAATTGTTTTAGGATGTTACCATCCTAGACTGCCATCTAAGCTAGGAGCAACCCATTGACAAGTTGGAGTAGATTACCCTCTTCCTAGCTTGCTATGTTTTATGGTAGCTCAGGTCTTGGTGATAAATAGGGCCCAAAAGGTCTTCCCACTAGGATAGGGTTGATTGGTGGTAGGTATAATTGCACACCCATGCAAGACAGCATGGGGGCCATCTATTCTAACAAATATCTACCATGAGCTCCATGAGGTAGTATACATAGTGGTCATTCCTAGGCATGCAGGGTAGTGAGGGTACAAATTTGGGCTTGGGAGCATATTGTAGTGAGCTAACCATGGGTGTTGCCATGGGAGCAGAGCCAGCCATATATTTTTGGTTACAGAGGATTTTTCCTATAGACTCGTAGGGGGGGACATGACATATTACCAACACATTTTTGATGAACTGATAGCATTCACATGGTAGCCTTACTGAGATTTCCATAGATGGTCTTGTGCCTAGGAGTTGGATTACATGAGGTATAGTAAGCCACTAGTAGGCATTCAGAGATTGTAGAGTGATGTGTGATCAGTCAAGTTTGGTGACAATTTGTAGAGTGTCAGGTGATATCTATAGAGACTACCACCCATGCTCATTTTCATTCTGATGAGGTATGGAGTTGGCTGCATATGTTAGATTATTAGATAGTAGTGTTAGAGACAGTGGCTCTAGTGTAAGCTCCTTAGGATTATAGCCCAAATGTGGCAGATGTAGGAGTGGACCCAAGATATTTATATGAGATGTAGAGACACCTGTTTCCTCAGTTTTTAGAGCCCGATGCATTTCCCATAGTAGGGGGACACAAAGGAGGTGGAGGTGGAGGAGGAGGTAGAGGTAGTGGAGGTAGACAAATGAAGGTTGGAGAGGGTTCTCACTTTGGGAGGAGGAGGATGCAAGCACAGACTGCCAAAGAGGAGGAGGTGCCATTAAGGTAGCAGTGAGTGGGGTGAGGGAAGCAAGTGGAGGTGTAGGCAAAGTAGCCAGCCCAAGGGGATGATGATCGAGATGTGAGGATCTATACCTTAGAGGCAGAGCTATAAGTGGCCCAGGTCACTATTCCAATATGAGATCAATAGCTTATGGATGAGCAAGCTTGAGGAGATGAGCTTTGTAGGGAGCAAGATGTGGTGAGGTGAGAGGCATCTCATCATGGTGTGTATACTACCTATTATTACGCTACCTACAGGGGTGTGGTACCACTAGGGTAGGGACTTCCTAATTACTCAGAGTAGGTAGGTAGGTCAGAGGGTGAATTATAGCCACTAGATAGGAGATAGACTCCACCACCAGGGCCACCACCAGCTGGAAATTTTGCAAGCTAGTCATAGTCAGATTATGATAGTTTTGAAAATTTTGTTTTTACATCATGTATTTTTGAGATGGATATCTAGATTTTGGATCTCACACTTGTATATGTATTGTGACACATTGATATATATATATATATATATATTTATTTATTTATTTATTTATTTATTTATTTATTTATTTATATGAGATATTGGATTTGATCAGCAATTTTGTGTACTTATCTCAAAAGGATGTTTCATCATTTTCAGTTTTCATGTTATGTTTCAGTTTCTATTGCTTGCTTATGTATGTGTTGTTTGGATACTTATGTGTATAGGCTCATGGATCTCTCTTATGTATGTTTTTTTAGCTCTCATGTGTATGATATAGACTTATGTTTCTAAAAATATGTGACACTTGGATAGATTGAATGTGATGTTTAGATTACCCCCTTGTGATGATAGGATAGCAAAGGATGAAGAAAAAGATCAAGAAGATGAAAAAGACATGATAAATAAGAAAGAAAAGAAAGATGCGAGAGCAGTTAGCTGACATGTTTGCAAAAACAATGAAGAGAGAGCTCTCCCCATATGTAGGAATGCAATACTAAGCTAACAAAAAATGAACCTATAATGCAAGATAATATGCAAAGCAGTTTACCAGCAAGGGATGCATAAAATTTAGACTCTTATTTTATCATTGACAATTTGTTAGGGACATCATAAGATCATACAACCATCACTAGTATAACTATGAGGATATGAATATGATCAATATTAGATAGGTATGTGGAAATCCAATCTAAGCATCAAAGACATATAAGTAAAGATGATTGGGTGATTAGATTCCCTAAGTTTAGTATAGCAAGATTACACTTGTATCAAGGCATAAGTACTAGGATAACCCTCGAGTGCAGTTTTGCAAAAATAGTAAAGTATGATATGTTTATAAGTCAAAGTGTCAAATAGGACAAGCATGAATTCTTAAAACACTATAGACAAATAAAGTATACCCACAAGAAAAAATCAAGAAAACATGCCCCATGACCCCAATCTTCTAGTCAATGACATCCTCGAAAGGCTATTACTAAGGGAACACATAGTAAAGAAATCATCATAGATAGCACACAAAAAGATCAGCTTAGCTTAGTTGTTTAAGAGTTTAAGTGTGTGTGTGAGTCACTTGGCCATTTCTTCAATACTTGATTCTGATGGTGAAAAATATCATGACATTGAAGACCATAGGTAAACTATCTAAAAAGTCTTGAGAAACACTTGATGTCAAGTTAGGGGTAGTGTTGAGAAATATTATTTTGTGATTTTCCAAAGAAACCCTAATGCACAAGGACACCTCAATAGCCTAATTATCTATGCCCCCAAGACAAGGAAAAGAAACAATCCCAAGCTAGGAAATGTGTAGCAAAATGAGTGATTAAGACTAATAGGCATAGGTGCAAGGGTCTCAAGTAGACTTGTTTCCAGGTTTTCACCACTTGGAACAAAAATTCAAGACTATTTTTCAAATTTTTTTATTTTTTTGAATTTTTCAATTTTTTTTGGTGATACATCAAAGTGTTTATTACATGTTTTTCATTAAGATGATCATTTTTTCAGGACATTTTCTAATTTTTAGTATTTTTTGCAGAATCATAGATATGTACAAGATAGCTGAGCAATAAGCCTCTAAGCATAGCACTTCTTTAAATGCAGGACATTGATAGGCTTTGCAAGTTCTTCACCTTGAGGAGTAGATAGTTGATAAGCACCAGAACCAAATACTACTATGATAATGTATGGGCCTAACTAGTTAGATTCAAACTTTCCCTTTTGCTCTCTAATATGTTGATTTTTTGGATTTTCTCTAAGCACAAGGTTGCCTACTTGAAACTCATGTGGGTGAACTTTCTTGTTATACTAAGTAGACTTGCACTTCTACTAAGCCCTCATGTGATCAAAAGATGCCTTATGGCACTCATCAAGAGTCTCTAGTTCCTATATTTGAATAGCTCTATGGTCTTCATTAGTTATAAACTCATGGAAGGAGACTCACAAAGAGGGGATCTCTACTTTTAATGGGAGAGTGGCCTCAAAACCATAGACTAGAGAAAAGGGGGTGGCCCCTGTAGGAGTATAGATGTTAGTTCTATAGGCCTAAGGTGCCAGCTTTATCTATAGGTACCAATCTCTCCCCGACTTGTGAACTGTGTGATGCAAGATTTTCAGCAATGTTTTGTTTGAGGCCTCAGCTTGGCCATTTCCTTGAGGGTGGTAAATAGAAGACCAATGTTGTTTGATTCAAAATTTCTTACATAGTTATTTGAGGTCCTTATTTTTGAACTTTCCTTTGATAATGGAGGAAGGAATACCATACCAACAAATGATGTGATTTAGTATAAATAGGGCAACATGTTTGCTTGTAGCAGCAGATAGTGGCATAGTTTCAAACCATTTGGTGAAATACTCAGTTGCTATAATGATGAACTTGTGACCACTAGATGAAATTGGGTGAATTTTTCCTACCAAGTCAAAGGCCCATTATTGAAATGGCCAATATGTCACAAAAGGAATCAGCTCACGTCTAGGAGCATGAATTAAGTTACCATGAAGTTGACAGTTTTGACAGGACTTGGCATAATGAACAGCATTAGCTTGCATAGTTTGCCAATAATAACCTACCCTATGTAGTTTTCAAGAAAGTGAAAGGCCATTAGAATGTGCCCCACAAATATCGTCATGGACTTTGGCTAGTGCCTTTTCAAACTCTTCTAGTTCTAAACACCTAAGTAATGTTTTGTCTAGACCCTTCCTATACAAGTCACCAAAGACCAAAGTGTAATGTGATGCATTATGGAGGAATTAGCATTTTTGGTTGTGCATGAAGTTCTTAGGAAACAACTTGATCACACAGGTAAGAGAAGATGGCCACATAGTAGGAGGAATTGTGACTGACAATAATGTAGATCACTTGGCTATCTGAGGAATCATAGGAAGAATGACGTAGTTCTTCCACCAAGAACTCAAATCATGATTCATGCTCTTGTAGTTGGAGGATAGATGCTAGAGTGGCCATAGCATTAACAGCCTTGTTTTCTAGTCTAGGAATTTGATGGAATGTCACAAAATTGAAGTAATTCCTTAGAGCATCTATCAACCTTTTGTAAGGTATCAACTTGTCATCTTTCATTTGATAGTCATTGTTCACTTGGTTAATAAAAAGTTGAGAATCTCCATAGATACAATTCATTTATTCTCCATTCAAGAGCCATTTTGATCCCATTTGTATTATAATGCCTCATATTCTACAATGTTGTTTATATAGGGGAATAAGAGTTTGTAAGATTTGGGGATCATATATCCATGAGGGGAAATAAACAAGATACCTACTCCAGCTCTATTGTATGAGAACCATCAAAGAACATTTTCCAAGTTCTCTCAGTGATGTACATAATTGAGGAATCTGGGAATTCAACTTGTATGGGTGTCATACCCTCTAGTGGAAAATTAGCCAATTGGTTAGCTATAGCTTGCCCTTTGATGGCTTTATGTTTGACATATTGAATGTCAAATTTTGAAAGAATCATCATCCATTTAGCTAGATGACCAGCATAGCGTTGCTCAATAAATATTTCAAAGGATCAATTTTAGCAACTAGGTGAACTATATGTTCCAACATGTAAGTCAAAGTTTTTGAGAAGCAAAGACCACTGCAAGATAGGCTTTCTTGATATTGGTGTAGTTTATTTAATAAGAAACCAAGGTTTGACTAATATAATATGTAGCCATTCCTTACCAATCTCATCACTTTGGGCTAATAGTGCTCCTAGAGAAGAAGTTGTAGCTAAGATATACAAGATCAAAGGTTTTCCTAGAATAGGTGGCATCAAAACTGAAGGTTTTGCCAAGTATCCTTGATTTGGTCTAGACTTTGTTGACACTCATCATTCTAGATATGAGTAGAGCCTTTATGTAAATTCTTGTTAAAAGGTTGAGCTTTATCAGCCAATTGAGAAACTAATCTTCTTATGGATATAGATGTCCTTGTAGACTTCTAAGTTGGCTAATATTTCTTAGAGGGGGCATCTCCATGATAGCTTTCAACTTTTTAGGATCAACCTTGATACCTTTTGCTGAGATAATGTAGCCTAGAAATTTTCCAAAAGTGACAACAAAGGCACACTTTTTTGGGTTTACCCTAAGTTGTAATCATTCCATAGGGTCCAATATCATACTAAGGTCTTCAAGATGTGTACCTCATTATCTAGATTTCACTAGTGTTTCATCAACATAGTCTTCCATATTTTTATGCATCATATCATGGAATATGGTGGTCATTACACTTTGATAGGTAGCACCAGCATTCTTGATCCCAAAAGGCATGACATTCCAATAGAAGGTACCCCATGCACATGTAAAGGTTGTCTTCTTTTGATCAATTGGAGCTATCTTAATTTGATTATAACTAGAAAACCCATCCATAAGGGAGTACATTTCATAACCCATAGTCATCTCCACTATCATATTGATGTTTGGTAGTAGAAAGTCATCCTTGGGGCATGCTTTGTTAAGGCCTCTAAAATTAGTACCAAATTGAATAGTTTTATCATGTTTTGATATAGGTACAATGTTGGAAATCCATTCTACATAGTCAATAGCTCTGATAAATTTTGCACTCAAGAGTTTTTCCAATTCTACTTTCACCAACAAAGCTACACGTGGATGCATCTTTCTCAATTTTTGTTTAATAGGCTTGATATTAGGAGAAATAGACAAATGATGCATGATAAGATCTGTGTTGAGCCTAGGCATATCTGAGTATGCCCATGCAAAATTAATCTTTTTGTCTTGAAAGAATTGGGTAAATTGTTCCTTCTCTTCAGCTGACAATGATTGAGCTACATGAATGATTTTAGGAGATTATTTTGTTCCCAAGTTGATAGGCTATGTAGGCTTGATGAGAACTAATGATTTGTCTTGAAAATAGCTTGGTAGACTACCAAGTACCTTATCTGTAGGTTCCTCAAGGAGGTTTTCACCATTAGAAACATCTTTGTTTTTACTATTTTTAGGCTCAGATACTACCACAATGTGGTTTTTGCCATCTAACTATTTATTTTTTCTTTTGATTTAATGACTAAGGTACTTGATATTTGATTCTATCATATGAATTTTAGGTTCACTAATGGAATAAGTGACAAGTTTAATGATGTTTAGGTAACAAGTGATCTCATAGTCATTTTGGAAAGACTGTATTTCTAGCCTTTGATGTTGAATGGACCAATCTATGAGATCAGGATGAATCAATGAGAGTGAGGTGAAAGCTTCAAGGTTATTGATGTGAAAAGATTCATCTCTGGTTGCATACAAGGTTGAGCCTATAATGAATGTCACATAGGTATCCAGATCAAGAATAGTCCTAGAGGGACCAACATGGCCTACTAAATCATTTTGTGAGCCAAACTCATTTGACCCTATACTAGACTCATCTACCACATTTGGATGGGTTGCATAAGTGTAAATGAAATCTACCATTCACAAGAGGCATCTGATAAATTTTCCCATTCATACTCTTGAGAGTTTGTACTCTGATCTCTAGCAATTAGATGAGCAATATTTTGTCTAATTCGTCCTCTATTCAACTAGTCACTATGATGTCCTCCTCATCTTCCTCTCCCTTATATATCCAATCTCTAATATCTAGTTCTTCTTCTTTTTGTGTCCAGTGGAACTAAGGACTGATAAAAGTGCCAAAAAGGGTCATGGCAGAAGTAGAGGGCTTCTTTTTAGCAAATGGTTTCCCATAAGACTGAGGGGAAACAAGTATAGCAGCAATGGGGTCTAAAGTGTATTCACCCATACCAAGGCTCATCATTTTAAAATTTTGTTCACACTCTGTAAAGGACTATGTTAGCTCATGAGAGGACTGATTATGTGGAACCAATGTTTTAGCGGTGGATAACATGTTGATAGACATGGAGTTGTCACCAAGGAAAACTATCTCAGTGCCATTAAAAGGGAACTTGATGCACTAATGATACGTAGAAGGTACTAGTTCAATGTCATGAATCCATGGTCATCCCAACAACAAATTGTATGCAAATGGTATGTCTAAGACTTGGAATATGGCATCCTTCTCAACTGGACCAACTCTAATTGGAAGTACAATTAGACCTTTGGAAGGTCATTCAACCTCATCATAGGCTTTTATAGTGATCTTGCGCCTAGGGCCAATGGAAAATTCTAACATGCCTAATTGTTGAATCACATTGAATGAGATTATGTTTAACCATGCACCATTTTCTATCAAGACATTGTCTATCAAGACTCAACGAATGCAACTACAAAAGATTTGGACTTTGACATCAAGAGCAAGGTTGTGGGGATGACTAAGAGCTCGGTCATCTTCTTCTAAAAAGTTGAGATAAAGTGGTGAAGAGATATGGTCCACCATAGCTTGGAATCATTCTGCATCAATATCTATGGGAATATTGGCAAAACACAAAGCTTTTTTGAGGATATCCTTGTGCAAAGGGGACAATTCTAACAATCAAAAATGGAAATTTGAGTTGGTGTACATTTTAGTTGACTAACAAAGTCATAGTTGGAGGTCTTAGAAGTAGTTGGTTGTTTGGAAGATGAAGTAGTCTTAGGATCTAGGGCAACTTTTAGGGAAATCTTAGATTGTCCCCTAGTGATGGCATTAAGTGGTTCACTTCATGATGAGAAAGAGTTGGTGACTCAGAGCACCACCTTAGGTCTAGATTCATTATGGTGTTGAGGAATATTGTGCATTTTTAAGACAACTTTGGGTCGTTCATCTACATGTTGGTTGTCATCATTAGAACTTAGCATGCATAAATATTCAATAGGCTCAAGCATGCCTATAACATTGTCTGTGTTAGCATAACCATAGCTAATCTTGGCATCATGATTCTTTTTAGTAGCTTTAGAGGTTTCACCTTTCTTGTATTCTACTAAGGGTTGTTTAAGATCTTTTTGATTAGTATTTTTGACGAGTCCATCTGTAACAACTTTTCCTTCCTCAATAAGATCTTGAATTACATCTTTAAGCTTGAAACAGTTTTTAGTGTTGTGACCCTTACTTCAGTAGTAACTACAAATATGATCCTCTCTCCACCATGGGGGTTTGATAGATGGGTCATATGGTCAAGAATTATCTAGTATAGTAATCAGCTTATTTGCAATTAAAGTTTTTAAGACCACTTTTTAAGGCTCAACCATTGGTGTATAAATGCATTGTTTCTTTGTAAACTTAGAGCTCTTGTCAAATATTTGTTGTTTTGCACTTTCTTGTGGCTTTGTAGCATAGATGGTAGTAGAAATGTTGAATTTAGTTTCCTTGGTCTTAGGAGTTTCCACTATTCCATCATTGACAACATACTTGTTTTTATTGAAAGATTTACCTTTGTCTTTACCATTTCCACTGTTGTTCTTGTCTTTGTTTATAATAATGTCACCCTTTTTGATAGAAACATCTTCAATGCAATATGCACTCTCAATGATGGCATTGAAGGATGTGAATAACTATTTTCTTAGATCAAATTATAGCTCTAATACAAGGGTATTGACAAAAGTTTCAATTTTTTTAACCTCAAGAACTTGTCAAAGATAGCGAGAGTATAAGGATCTCCATCATCGAAGATATGTTACAAAGGGTTCCCCCATTTTTTGTTTAATGTTGCATAAATTTAGCACCATCACTGGATGTTGAATGTTGTAGCAGTATTGTTGGATAAAGCATTGTGCAAGTTTGTCAATTTTTTTAAGAGGATTCAATTTTGTGAACCATTCCATAGCTTGCCGTCTTAGACTCCTAGGAAATAGACACATAATAAAGGTGTCTTCATGCATAAAATCCATGCTAAGAACATAAAAATGTGTCACATGATCATGAGGATCACCATTTCCATCATATTTTTCATACTTAGGAAATTCTATATCCTTGGGAAATGGTAGCATGTAGAGAGTCCTATCAAATGGAAGAGCATATATTGATTCAACAAATGAAGTTTTGGGTGGTTCTTTTGAAGTTTACAGTTGTGCAAATTGTTTCCTCAGTTCATGTATTTCTTCCCTTAAGATTTCAGCTTCAATGGGTTATCATTTTTGAATTATGCATTCTACATCAAAATCTTGAGGGAGTTTCCATCCTCTTGCCACCATGTATTGGAAGTATTGGTTTTTTTTTTCCTCTAAAGCTCTATGAATCAGTTTTTGAGCAAAGCCATCTTATTGGAATTTTGTAACATCCTTGCTAGTTACTTCTGCATCACTTTCATGATGGGAGTGACATGCACCTATGTTGACTCTAGGAGTTCGTGGAGGTGTGTTGTTGCCATCATTGCCATCAAAAGAATTTTGAGAGAAAATCCCCTTGTTCCCTTCATGGTAGGAATGGTTACCATTTTCAGCTTGTTGATGTTCTTTCTCCCTAGCATACATGGCTTCTAGGATTCTTTGATTTTCACACGCTTCTTCTTCTAAGTAGCATTGGACTTCATCGGGGTGCACCATGGTGACCAAACCATTCTCACCCTTAGGTGTCTCACAGGGTGTGCCAAACAGGTTTTCAAAACTATAAGGTGGATTATGCCTAACATTAGTTGTTTGTGTTTGAATAGGTTCAAGGTCTTCCATACAAGGTTGTCCACAAGGATATCTAGGTGGTGTTTCTAATTGTTTGAAGACAAAAGGGATATGACTACCACTTCCAACTTGAAATCTATTTGTAACTGACATGTAAGGACTTGTCTTTACTTAATAGGATAAGAAAAGTAAGTTAGATTTGAAGCTCTTACATTAGTCACTTGTCCAAGTATAACAGATGGCTTGTCAAGTAGTGCTCAAGAATTTACAGCACTGGTGACTTGAGCTGAGCGAGCAAGCAAGAAGCTCAATTAGAAAACAACTAAAATAGAAAGGTAACCAGATCTTGACAAGTGATTGATTAGTGATGTTTCAAGACTTGCATCTGAAAGGCTAAACCCATCTTTTCAAATTAGGATACTTTCCTAACACATGGATGTACAATCAAGACGAAGGAGGATGGAAGTGACGAGACCCTAGATCAAAAAAATTAGAATGTAGTCCTTGTTTTGATAGTAGACAACCTCAGGTGATACTTTTTTAGAGACCAAGCATATTAGGATAGCATAATACATCATACAACATGGTTCAAAACACCCATGCAATACTTTTCTTGTAGACGATAGTTTTCCCAAGATGAGACAACCAATTTTTATATACTGGGATGATAGACATTAGTAAAGATGTATGAAACAACTTGGAAAAAATAGTCGTGTGATATTTCTTCAATGAACAAATGATAAAGTACCAATTTTTTTGCAAAAAAGACAAGTTTAACTCCAAAATTTTATGTTTCAATTGGTCAATCAAGTTATTTTTGGATCAAACAGTGTGAAATTTGAGTTCATGTCAATTATCAACAAGGTTCACAAATAGTAGGGGTATTAACATATCTCAAATAGTTGAACAAGGGTAAAAAAGACCTTTCCAACATGCACTTGTCATATCAAAACAACCTTTCTACCAATATTATCGAGATGTTTGATGTGTAAGAATGCTAACACTAATCAACACATTCAAAAATAGTAGCCAAGCAATCTACCTTAAAGTCATGGTTCATTACTCAACAACTTGGCCCACACTGGATGCTCCTTTGCCTCACACTAAGTGGTTGCCCACAAGAGATATTGGCTTTGTCATTGAAGTGCCATAAGCACAACCAAGGCAATACATATGGTGAGTGTAAATCTTGGGGTGATTTTTTCAGTCCACTAGGATTGATCCTCGCACCAAGAAGTTGAGCAGAAAATTAGGGGAGATACTAACCTAGGGTGTTTAGAAAGGGCTTTCATTAGTAATGTTCCTCTTGTGCCCAATTAAGGGACACCCCACCTTGCAGTGGGTAATAGTCCTCATGGCCAAAAGAGCACCTTAAGCATTCTTGCCTATTAATCTCCCTATGGTCAAAATCCCATAAGCGATCACACTAAGTGATGATAAACACTATGTCTACCAAGGTTTTATGTCCTTAATAGCCTTGAGTTTATAGTGAATTGAGAGAGTTGGGTAATTTTCTTGTCCCCAATTGGGTCATTCCTTGCGGGTTATCTAAGAGTAGGCCCTTTATAAGATCCTAACTAACACAAAATGGATCCACTCTCAAGGGTCAATATTTTTTATTCACCTCAAGGGTGAAGAGCATACTCTCCTACCTTCATTGCTTCCCCCAAACACACCAAGAAGATTCAATTATCCACTTGTTTTTAAAATCCAAAGTTTGGTCAAGACTTATGATTCATTGCAAGGGTGAACAGCATACTCTCCTATCATCAAAGAACCTCAATCACAAGTTTAATGTGTCTATAAAAGAACAACTAGTAGATGTCACACAAAAAATAAGAAAGCAAGCAAGTTGGGTTTTTATTCATTGGGTAGCCCTGCAAACAATCGTTAGTAGCCCTTGTGCATTTGAAGCTTTGACATACATTCTTTTAGGAAATTTAGGCAATGTTTAATGCTTCAAAACAACACCTTGCAACCACAACCATTAGCACCATGAGTTAGCCTTTAAAAAAAAACAAATCTATGAATGAACTTCTATAAAATAAGCTAAGGATCTGTACGAATCAGCAAGCAGTAAGCAGAAACTAAGAAACTAACCAAAATACTACAAATAGCAAGCAAATTCAAACCAACCAATAGTTTATTTTGGAAGAATATTGTACAATAGTTCTTAGTATTCGTGGGAGATAGAATCTTCTTGTGTGATATTTATCACTAAGCTAGGTGATAGAATCTACAATACTGGTGCAATAGTTCTCAATATGGTTGTATGACACTATTTCCACAAAGTATTGCCTAACAATAATGAGAATTATCATACAAAACTAGAAAAATATCACTTTTAAATAGAAAATAAAGTGCAGATAGAAACCAAAAAAATGCAATAAAAATGGTGAAGCGAGGGACAAAACCTAATGTTTTTCCCCATAGTGGGTGCCAAAAATGTACACTCAAAAAGTGCACTTCTCTAAACCCTTCTATCCAAGATATTCCATAGATTGGAAAGCTTGAATGGCAGCTTAGAGCTCCCTAGTCATGGAGTGCAAGAGGCATACAAATAAGCATAAAGAAAGCTCTTAGTTGAGCCTTAGGAATGCAGCCCTTGCTAGTAAACCATGAGATGGGAGATTCTTTAAACAAGAGAAAGAATGCTAATGTCAAAGAACTCTTGAGTATGAAATGCAAGAATGAAATTAAGCTAAGATGAAATGCACAATGCAACTAAACTAAACAAATGAAAATGTTACATCCATGCTAATTAAACTATGTGAGCTAAGCTATTGTAAAGGAACTACATTAACATGCAAGTAGACTAGAATACCATATGCTAAAAATTCCATGAATGAGAGAATGTAGATAAGAAATAGAAGTTCTCCACAAAGAGCTCTCAAAAATTCAAGCAGTAAACCCGCATCATAACAATACTCAGGAGTGTGGATCCTTTGAGGAGGAAAGGTCACTCCCTTTTAAAGTTGTATGGATGGTAGAGATCAAGATGAAGATGGTGAATGATCAAAGGTGGAATTGGAAAAAGAGGAGTGATCCATGTGTACACAAAAGTCAACCAATAGAACATAAGTTGACTTGTCATATAGGAAAAAAGTCACAAAGCCTTTTTCTTTTAAATTAAAAATTAGAAAAGGACTTTATGTGTGCACTTTAAGTGGGTTAGATGAATGGGGACTTTTATTTAATTAAAAGGGGACATGTTATTTTAATCAAATAATGAACTTAGGATAGCATAGTCAAACTATAGGTTATAGTCACATTAATTGATTATTAGCATTTTGATCTAGTTAATTAATTAATTAAATTTAGCCAAAATGTTGAAAAAGGGGCTAATAGTCTAAATGACCATTTTTTGGTGATTACATGAGTATTTGGTGAAATAGAAGAATAGGATAGTTGAATATGCTACATGGATTTTTCAATTTGAGTTTAATTTAGCTCAAGTTGTCACACTTTCATATTTTAGAAGAATCATTTCTTCAACCCTAGTCATTGAATGCAGCAGCATCCTAGGTTACATTTCATGCACTTTTGTTCATTATGACAATTCAGATCAAATTCTTTTCATACCTTGCCAAGCTCTTTAGTAAAAACTAAGCTATTCCTTTGGTGACTAAGTTCCATTAGTGTGAACTGAGTTGTTGATGCTTAGGTCCTTCTTTGACTGAGTTGTCTATGTGTTTGGTTCTCAATTGGAGCCAACTCTTGTATTTAAATTAGATCATGAATTTAATGATAGGATCTTGTCTAGGGATGAGTGTTGACCATTTTGAGGTTGGCCTTTCTTTGATGTAATATTCTAGAGTCTTCTATAATTCATTTTTGTAAGTATAAGTAGAGGTATTTGGTTTCAGTTAGGGTAGAACTTAGAGGACTGGAAGTCAGAGTAAATGTTGCAAGTTTGAAGTCGAATATAGAACTTAGGGTTGTATTTTGTACCTAGGTATAACCCAAAAGCCTTGCAATTTTGCATGTATGTTGAACATTTGATGAATTAATAAAGCATTTTTTCTCTCTCTCTCTCCTTAGTGTTTTTTCTATGTTTTTCTTCTATTGTGTGTACTCAGCAAGGTGGTTGGACAGTTGGGTGTGCCTTTGGTCCTAGTTGTTTATCCCTCCTTGCACCATCAAGTGCCTATGTGGATATCACATGGTCATTTATTTAGTACTCATATCTGATAGTGAGAAATATCGTAGCATCCTACATTGTAGGTAAGGTATCCTAAAAGTATTGGTAAACAATAAATGTCAAGGGGGGAAGTGTTGAGAAACATTATTTTGCATGAGTTACCAAAGAAACCCTAACACATGAGAAGACCCTTATAAGATAAGAAATCATGCCTTTGAGACAAGGGCAAGAGGCAATTCAAAGCTAGGAAATGTGTTGTGGAGTGAATGAGTGAGACTGATAGACATAGGAGCGAGGGTCTCAAGTAGTGCCTCTTTCCAAGTTTTCACCACTTAGAAAAAAAAAGGACTTTTTTTCAATTTTTTTCATATTTTCTGAGATTTTTTATTTTTTTTGGTGATACATCAGAATGCCTATTGCTAGGTTTTCATTAAAATGGTCATTTTTTGAGGACATTTTCTATTTTTTAGGGTTTTTTAAACATTATATATGATTTTTTTAGATTTTTTAGAATGATTTAGAGATTACTAGTTCTCAAGCAAGATCACATCATTTGTCCCAATGTCTAGCAAAGTGTAGGCTATGATGGAGTAGCAAGTTGGTGGATAAGAAAAGATGGATAAGAAGAAAGTATGAAGCAAGTGAAAGTGATCCTCAAGGATTGACTCATGAAGAGTACCCAAGCTAGGGAAAGCATAAAATAGCTATATTAAGCACGTTTGGAATAAGCCAAGAAATCCATGAAAGAGATAGCATGTAAGATAAGAAATTAAACCCAATAAGTGAGATAGCATATAGGATAAGTAGTGGAAGACAATAAACAAGATAACATGAAAGTGTGTACTCTAAAAGAGTAGGCAATTTAAGAGACCAATGAGAACCATATTTTTCTTTGTGTGATCAATACCAAGAGGTTGATTAGATAGGAGAGCAATGGGATAATGGTATAGAGAAATAAGAATGAAGTTGGATATGAAGGCTATGAGTGAATGAGAAAGAACAATAGCTCGTGGATAAGATAGCCAATATTAAAGGATAGCTCAAAATTGTCAAGATCAAATAGGAAAATGGAATAGATGGATGATGGAAGAATTATGCATGACACTTGTTTAACAAGTTTTCATCATGGTACTTATCCAAGGTGCCACAAGAACTAGTTTTCACTATGGGATGAATTTATTTATTTTTACTTTTGCTACCAAGACATCACATGAAGTGGTCTTCACCAAGGCACATGTATTGTCTTTTTCTTTTTTTTCTTTTTTGTTTTTTAGAAATAGGTCAAGCTTTTTTAAGTTAGATAGTTCCCCTATAGGAAAGATAAATCATGATAAGCCAATACCATAGATAAGTATGCTCAAATATGTTGATAAGGTGAAGGAAGAGAGATGGTAGTAGGATAATTATATGGAGGATAAGAGTTCATGCCTTGAAGGGATTGTAGGAGTATGGATAGAAAGTAATTCTAAGCTCTAGAGGATTTCATGAGGATAGCTAAAATATTGGGCAGTATAAAAATTGACACACACCTTGAAGGGTGTTAGAATGATGGAGGAATTATGGATGAAATAGCTTGAGTTTTAGATGTATAAGGTAGCAAAGCAATATTGGAAGAAGATGGAGTGGAAGGCTTTGGAAGCCTTTTATGAAGATTTTTGGAAGAAGATGGAGTGGAGGTTTTTAGAAGCTTGAATGTGAACATTGATTTATTTTCAATATTCAAGTCATTCAAGAGAGACTTGGGAATCCATATAGCTTTAGATTTTTTTTTTTATTTGGATGCTTTAGGGTGCATTTCTTCAATGATGGATTTAGGAAGCCTTATTTTTTTGATTTATCTCTTTGATTAGTAGAGCTTTGTTGTCTCTTGAATAATTTTCTTTTCTTTGTATTCACATTTTGATTAGATAGGATGTAGTGATCTTAATTTGTCAATGGATTCTTGTATTTTTTCTTAAATTGATCATCCAATTTTCTTCCAAAAGGCTTGGGTTTTGTGGATGAATAAGGCTGATATGAATGGTTCATATGGATATATGGGTGGAAATTCAAAAAAGATGAGTGTCTTTGTTGATATTTAGGTACAATAGGAGAGTTGGGAGATGAGCTAGAAGATGGAGGAACATAAGGTTTCAATATGGATGAAAGGTTTGAAGGCTTTATCTTTGATGAATAAGGACCAAGGATAGATTTAGGAGATGAAAATGGATAATGAATAGGGATATCATCATATTTAGAGTGAGAATATGACCATGTCTATCAACAAAATCATGAGTAACTTTGATAGGAGCAACACCTTTGATAGGAGTGTTTGAAGCTTGAGCATAGTTTTGGCATGGATATGGAGAAGTAGAACATGAAGGGATTCTTTGTTCTTGATAAGTTTCTTTTGATAGCATGGGCATAGCGGGTTTCTCATAATTTTCAATGAGCTCAATGGATGTTTAGGAAGTGGTATCTTCATCATATTTAGGAGGTGTATAAGAGATGGTATATGGAGTGACATCCTAAAAAAGATGGAAAGGTTCTTGATATTGATCTTTATTCATAGCTTTATCATTTTGAGATTCCTCTTGACATGGAGCCACTTCTAAGGACAAGGGACAATGAAGAGGAAATGGAGTAGTGCTCAGAGTAGTCTTAGTAGTGCATGAATGTTGGGGATCTTTAGGTGTAGTAGGATGGAAAATATTTGAAGACAACTAAAGATTAGTTTGAGTCTCTTTTAGAGGTATACCTTGAGGGTAAGCATAGTCAATGTTGAAAGAATTAGATTCCTTGTTTGATGGAGGAATCTTGGAAATATTTGAAGTTTTAGGAAGTTCATTAGTGTTGGAAGAAGTTGGGGTGTCAAGGAGATGATCACTAGACATAGGTTCATCAATATGATCTTGCTCAAAAGAAGTTTCCCCATCACATGAGTCATTAGAGGTATCAAACATCCCATCATCAATAAGATCTTAGACTTTATGTTTCAGCTCAATAAAATCAAAAGTACCATGCTCATTACATTGATGATAAGCACAATAAATATCCAAGAATGGGTTTCCATATGAGCTAGACTTAGGAAATGTGATGAGATTAGTGCTAAGAAATGTTTGCAAAATGCCATCATACAAACCTTCAAATGGAATAAAATTTCTCTCAAATGTATACCTAGGATCTTCTTGTTGTTTTTCAAGTGAATAGAATGTATCCACTGTCTTTGTCATATTGCTCAAAGACAGGTTTATAATGAAATTTTTTCATAGGCTCAAAGGAGATATCATTTCCTTTCTCTCTATAGAGGTCTTTGGATCTAGAAGATGAACACAGTTGATGTCTTGGAGTAGAATATGTAGACCTTGAAGAAGATGACTAATGTGTATGTAAAGGTCTTAAGGGAGATTAATTTAAGAATTCAATCTTCTCCTCTAGTATTTTCTCAAGTTTAGACTTCATTTCTATCATACACTTAAAGAGATGAAGGTAAGAAAGGTCATTTGTCTCATCTAGTTCTTTGTATTGAGCTTATAAATATTGAAACTCTTTATTGGCATGGAGGATATCATGGTCATATAGATTTTGTTGAGTTTTGGTAGCACAAGGTTTGAATTTCATAGTTGTATTCAAGAAGCCAAACATGAAAGAGACTAAGGTGGCACAAGATATCTTGGTGTCCAAGAAAGAAAGGTAGAGTGCTCACTTGTTAAGATAGAGAGAGTGACTTGTCAAGAAGAGTGTCCAAGAAACTTATGACACTAGAGACACAAGTCAAGAACTAGGATAGAATCCCAAAATCCAAGTAGATAGAGAAAGAGATATGACAAGTGAAAAACTTTCCCAACCAAATAGTGTAGTCAAGAGATCAAGATAAGATTTTCAGCCAAAAAGAAGTTCCTAGTATGCTAACATGGACCAAGAAAGTGGAAGAGACCAAGAGAAGATAGAACAAAGAGCCATTCTAAGAAATTTTAAATAGTAGAGACATAGAAAAGAAAATTCAAATGATGAAACTCCACCTAGTAAGTAACACAAGAAAAATTGTTTAGACTTGGTGTTTTGACTTGGTTTACAAAGTTGATAGCATAGCAAGTTCAATTTTCAAAAGAAAGATGTGACACATGGAGTAGTCTTTAAAAATTCAAGCAAGGGACAAAGCAACCTTGCATGATACAATCATATGTGAGGTCTCAAAAAAAATCCATAGAACTATCGTCATGTGTATGTTCAAAAGATTCTCATGGGTCTTTTCAAATGCTAAGACACATTCCAAGAAAAAATACCTAAGAAAATAGTTCATTACTCAAAAAATTGGCCCACACTTGATGCCCCCTCACCTTGCACAAAGTCTTATCTCACAATAGATGTTGTCTTTGTTGTGGAAATGTCAATGATACAACTGAAGGGACATTAATGGTGAGTGTAAAATCTTGGGGAGATCTAGGTAATCCACGAGGATCAATCATTGCACTAAGATGTTGAGCAACAAAAGAGGGTAGCTTATAATCCTATGGTGTTTAGAAATGGCTTAGATTCATAGTACTCCTCTTTCTCCCAATATGGGATTCCTTACCTTGTGGCAAGTAATGGAGCTCATGGCCACAAGAGTATCTTAAGCATTCTTATCTAGTGATTTTCTCATGGTCCTAATCCCACAAGTACCTCAACTAGATGAAGAAAAGTACTATTTCTACCAAGGTTTCATATCCTTGATAGCTTTGAGCTTATAGTGGATTGGAAGAGTTAAGTTCACTTGTCCCCACTTGGGTCATTCCTCTTGATCTCTCAAGAGCAGGCTCACTAAAGGATTCTAGACTAAACAAAATGGATCCTCCTTTGGAATTCAAGATTTTTGATTCACCTTAAGGGTGAAGAGAATAATCTCATATTCCAATTGCTTCCCCCAAACACACCAAGCAATGTTCATGTACCCCTAATCCACCTTGGCATATCAAATGGGTCAAGAGTTTCGATTCACCCAAAGATGAAGAGCATACTCTCCTACCAACTAAAAAACTTTAGTAAACTAAGTAATTATGTGCCTAGAAATGAAAAAAAAACTAACCTAATGTAGTACATAAAAAGAAATAAAGCACAAAAACACTTTTTTGTTTGTTTGTTTGTTTGTTTTTTTGCTTTGGGCAACCTTGCAAATGAGTGTTAGTAGCCCTTTTTGCAATTTTTATCTTTGACAAGCTTTCAATTTAGAAATGAAATGAGAAACTCCCTACAAAAAAAACCAAGGTTAGGGCATAATAACCAAGTAAGACCTGCAACATGAAGTGATTAGTTACCTCAAAAAATTAAGTTACTTTTTACCAAGTGTATGCAAAGAAAGTGCAAGCTAATCACAAATGCTCTCATTTTTACTCTTTTATTTTGATCTAGTCAACAAGATTGGACTTGTTTTCTATGATTTTGGATTCAAAAATAGAAATTAAAAGAAGAGAACCCTACTAAAAATAGGAGAGCTTTCAAAAATTCAATAAGTTCAGCAATATCTTTTCATTTGTGCGCTAGGGACTCATTTTGTCAAAACAGACCAGATTTTTCAAATTGAGTTATTGAGCCTTAATATGATTTTTAAATTCAAAACATAAAGAACAAACACCCTATAAAATTAAATAAATTTCCAAAAATATAAATTTTTCCAACAAATTCATTGATTTGTGACCAAAAATGACTTTTTATGAAAAATAAAGAAAAATTTATAATGGGCACATATCAACTCAAAATAATCTAAAAAATTGGACTGAGACATTTCAAATGCATCCCTAACCAAAAGAAAAAAAATGTCAAATCTGAACACAAAGTGGTTGGAAAGATATGATCAAATATTTAAAAAATTTGGGTTTCAGCCTTCAAACCAATCTACACAAGGATTACCCTTAAAACTAGTTGTCCAAGTTTCAGTTCATATCTTTTTTCCTTAAGGTTTTGAGTCAACTAAAGTGTCAAACTAATGAGTCTGAGTCTAGATTACCTATAGGATGATCTTTCCTCTCATCATTCCTTTGAGGTAACCTAATGCGGGCAATCATGTGAGTAATGCATAAGTCCAAAGCTAGGTGATTAGGGTTTGGAGGGTTTGTTATGTGTTTCTTTGATGAGAAAAAGGTCTGGATATTCTACTAAATCATACTTTCTTATTCCTAATGATGTTGAAAGAAAAGATTCATGTTGAAAAGTAGTTCATGAAAGCATTCCTACAAGTCTCTTAGAAACCCTCATTCTTCTAATCAAGTGTTCCATTAAAGACATAATGCAAGTAAAATGGATAAATCATGAGAAAATATAGTTGAGGAACATAGAAGACCAAGCTTGAAGATAATATACAGATCATGAGAATGAACCACAAGAAGATCAGTTGAATTCAATGCAGAATAAATACTTAAAAATGTAGAAATGGCAAAGAAATAGGGTCCAAGGTGGTGAAGGCTTGAGTTGAAATTGAATTCACGAATTAAAACACATCTAATAATCTACATCACCAAGTTGGGAAGTCAATTGAATGAGAGAATGTATGCTATTGGCTAGTTGAAAAGTCAGATACTTACCTATCATATTGGATCTTATTCAATTGAATGTTAAATGCATCACATTGACTATCAAATCAAAGAGGATCTACAGAGGTTGTTATGTCACTATGTGAAGATGTTTGATAGTTAATTCATGTGACATAGAAAAATGAAGGCACGTGTCTAGTGGGCCATCACCTTTCATAAGGTATAGTTAGAACTCATTCACAAACTAAAACAAGTCCATGTCAGATCCTTCCCACAATGGAATGATGTCACATGTCAGCCATGATGTGCCTAGCTAGAGAAAGTGGACCTGCACTGCTAAGTAAAGAAATTCAACATCGTGCATGTTCTCAACTGTTAGATCAGGATGGATCTACATTCATTGTTATGTCACTATATAAAGATGCTTGACCATTATTCATAGTGACATAGCAATGATTTCACTTGTAGAACTATGGGGCCAAATTCAATTTGTGAGCCACCAAGGGTAAGTGGGTTCCAGATTATTGTAATGTGATTGGATAGATTCTCTGAAAGTTACAGAGATGGGCCAGTTTTGCAAACATTGTCAGATCATAAAAGATCAGCACTTCTCTCTATGTCATTGTGGAAAGATGCGTAGAAATTAGTCTTAGCAACAAAGCGACCAAAGGGACCCATGATAGAAAATATAAACGAATTCATAACATTTAAATTGTGATTGTTAATTTGAGATCGAAGGCCAAAATTCGAAAATGTAGTGACCATTGTAATATGAAATATAAGTATTTGGCATGAAACAATAGAAGACAATGAAAATAGTATTATCATAGGATTTTATAAAAATTGCAAGAAGCTGAATAGTCATGGTGTTTTCAAGAATATCATGGATTCAAAATCATCAATAGAAGAGATAGAAAATGCTCATATCACGATATAAAATTGGATATTTTTATATTTTATTCTTTATTATATGACGGTTGCTCTACTAGAATTTAGAAATGACACAAATAGACTATAAATGTAATCTCATTTAATAATAAAAGGTCAAAAAACTTGATGGTGAATGAGTTTGTAATTCTATTTACTTTCTAATTACTGGTCATGTTTTGTTGCCCATTCTTAAATTACTTCTACATAAAGAGTTGAAGAACAATTGTATATGAACCTATGATAATCAGGTGGATTCCATTTCATTTTGATGTTTCTAGTTAAATTGATTCCATTTACTTTCCTCATATATGATTATGCTTCATCTCTTCTTCATTTCATATCTTGTTAGATAGTTTCATTGGGAAGTAAAAGATAGATGTATATGAATCTATTAGTTATTCGTTGGATTCCATCTCATTCAAGGTTGATAGTGAAAGCAATACCATTTTCCCTCATGTGCATATCTCTTCATTCCTCTTTTGCATTTAGATGTTAAATATGCACTTAGAAGTAGGAGTAGATGTTAGAAGAACTTCAAGGTAGCTTGTGATATCCATTCCACTAGGTGTTATAAGTTGCTCAAATCTATCTTGCCTAAATTGTTTGTGCCTACAAAATATTTGGTTATCCTTTACTAATCTTGGGTTAAGAGCTTATAATGTTAAGACTTTGGATCTCATAAAAACATATTCATCACACATCATTACAAATCATAGGGAGCTCTACCTAACCAATTCAGAGGGCCATGATAGAATACATACACTGACCCATTTGTTCGTAAACATCCTTTTGTTCCTCACATTTTGGGCATCTAGAGTCAAGGTAAAGCCAAGTTAGCAAGAGGGACAAATTGTTAACCAAAAGTTTTTGGTGACTCTACTAAGGAGAATTCAAATGAAATTTCTAAATAATTTCTCTTCATAATCAGTTACACTCAAAGTATATATTTGACTTGCAAAAAAAAAGACTTTTCATATTTAGATGTTTTCCATGAGAACTTGATACCAGTTTATAGCGTCAACCTATTGAAGAAGTGTAGAAAATTTTTCAAGTTGAAGACTAGTAAGATAAATTTTAAAAAAACCATTTGATACACTTTGGATTTCAAATATACCAGGAGTGCCAAGGAGAAAGGAAAGATTGACCCAATATACAGAGAACTCAAGAAGGCTAACTTTCCTATCCTAGAAGACCTTTGCAAAAGAGGAAGAACAAGTGCAAGGGAACCTATAGACAAAAAATTCAAGATAATCTTTTATCTATAGTTGTTCCTCCTAATAGAACATAGAGAAGTTAGTCTTCTACTCCTCCAGTTGTCAAAAATCCAATTCCTCTACTTTTGATGTGTTGTTGTTGATTGGTGCAACATTTCCACTTTTTGTTATGTTTCAAGCAAATCAAAATATTGTACCAATAGCTATGACACAACCATGGGGAAATGTTATTGTTCCTCTTGCCCTTGGGGCTAATAATGATCTACCAAGAGCATAAAGAAAAACTTTCCAAGATTTAATGGAGATGGCTCTACTTTTGCACAACAACACTTGAGTGCTTTCCATAAGACTTGTGATGTAGTAAATCCTCAATAGGAGGATGTGGCAATCAGGATGCTTATGGATACATTAGTGGAAAATGCTACGGATTGGTTCCAAGACCTACCCCTATAGGATGCATCATAAATTGGGACACCATGAAACAAAGGTTTGAGGAATGTTATAAAAGTACAAAAGATGCACAAACCTTGATGTTCCAATCAACATAAATTAAAAAAGAAACCTCAATTTCTATGAGAGATTTCAATGCAAAATCAATAAACTTCTCAAAAGAATTCTTGATGCAAGTGCACCTGCTGATGATAATAAGAAAACTTTCTACATTAGCTTAATGTGACCTAATCTAGGATACCAGATTAGAAGAGTGAATGAAGCTAACTTGCAAGTTGCTCAAAAACTAGCTATGGAGATGGAGGATGACATGATAGCCTCTGGTAAGTGGAAAAGAGAGTTTTAATTTGGAACTATGGGCAATACAGCTAGTACTTCCAATACTATAGAAGCCATGCTTCAAAAATTGTCTAATGAGTTCATCTCATTGAAGAAACAAATCAATAGACCTACTTACCAACCTCATCAAGAAGGTTACAAAAATACAAATGTAGGTAAATAATTGAAAATACCACATATTCAATAGAGATTAGCAATTAAACCTGCTCCAAAAAGACAAAAAAAGTGTGCTTTTCACTTAAGAGTAGATTGTGGATGGAGATGCATGTGTTAATATGATCAGATATAGACGGATGGTGGATAATAAAGAACAAAAAATTGAATATCCTAAAAGTGAGGATGATCATGCTCCTTGTGGTGACTCTAAGAATTATTTCTTGGACTATGAGTCATATTTAGATGTAGGGGGAGTTTTTTTTCTACTATAGAAGGACCTCGGTTAATAGTAATGACCAGAGGTCAGAAGAATATAAATCTAAACAATAATTCTACCCCTATCAAGAATAATGCATCATCAAACAAAACAAATAAAGATAAAGGCATCAAAAGTTCAACTTCACAAAAGGAACACAAAAGTAAATCATCTTATTCTTTTGACATAATTCAATACTATGAAGAGACAAGAATTCAAATATCTCCATTGGATTATTTAAAATCTAATCTTGATCAACTGAAAAGACTAGTTGAGCATTGCAATAGTAAAAAGATAGATCATGTTAATATTAATGTCAATGTTGAACATCATAATAAGGCTAGCACTAGTGGAGCTTCTTTTGATAATGAAGAGTTTAAAATTCCTTGATTGTTTCAATAAGAAGAATCTACTATTTTAGCTACCTACCCAAGTCAAAAGCCAGATCCTTTTTGTGTTTCTTTGTTCATCAATGGAAATAGATTGAGTAATTGCATCATAGATTTAGGAGCTTTTGATAGTGTGAAGCCTACCTCTGTGGCCAAAGCTTTAGGTCCTTCATTGACTAAAACTTTTGGTAGATGCTAAACAAGTGGCATTGCTAGGATAAATTAAAGATGCCAAAGTTGCCCTTGCTACTTATCCCTCTAAGAAATTGAAACTTACCGTTCTAGTAGTAGACATCCCTGTAAGCTATGGAATGCTCTTGAGTATAATTTTTTTCAAATATATGGGGAGGGAAATAAAATTAGATTGGTCTAGTGCTACTATACAAGCTAGAGACAAAAAGGTGAAGCTAGAACCAAAAGAGAAAGCAAAATTCACTGTTTTGAAATCAAATGATTCTAGATCTCAAATCTTGTATCATGAAACTTAGTTTGGAAATTATATGTTGTTCTCTAGCACCTGTAACATCTTAGAATAATCAAACCAAATAAAGGTGATCAATTGTGGACCTTAGAATTTGATGGTAGTTGTGCAAATGTTGGTTCGAGTGCAGGTGTGGTGTTGATATCACCTGGTCAAGAAATGACTTGTTTCTTTTATGAGTCAGATTTCAAAAACATTAATAATATTGTAGAATATGAAGCTCTCCTTCTTGGTATAATGGCAGCAAAACAAAAGGGAGTTAAGATGCTTAAAGTACAAGGAGATGCAAAGATGGTAGTAAGACAAGTCAAGAATCAATATGCAGTGAAGAATTCAAAATTTAGAAACTACCGTAGTAAGGTGTGGGATGAAATTGAGGGTTTTGATGCCTTCTCAATTACATCAGTACTTAGAGAATTCAATTCAAGAGCTAATTCTTTGGCAATCTCTGCATCATTGCTCTTACCACACCCTGATTTCAAAAATCAAACCTAAAAAGTAGAAGTTCTATTCAAGCCTAATGCCCCTGATAATAAGGAGTCATAGCACGTATTTGAAGATGATAAAAAAAAACTAAAATTCATTTAAGGGGAAGATCCTTTTGAATTTTTGTATTTTGAAGCAAGCACTAATGCAAAAGGTAATGATTCAGTGGTAGAAGATGAAAAGAAGACAAGATCTGAAGTGTTTTAGTTGAAAGGTAATAAGATTCCACCTCGTTTAATCTCTTTACAAAAACTCTTTGACATGTATGATGCATATATAAAGAGAGAAAGAGATAAGAAGGGAAAGACCTATGGTGAATATGATGGAATCAACATAGGGACATAAAATAACCCCAAGATGATAAACATAGGAAAATGTTGCACACTAGAGGAGAGGGTACAAATCAAGAAATTACTTATTGAATTTTAGGATTTTTTTGCTTGGAGTTATGAAGGCCTAAATAATTTCATGGGTGGTAAGTTCAAAGATGAAATCCCTCTTAAACCAGATGCAATACCATTCAGGCAGAAACTAAGAAATTATAATCCTATAGTTGAAGGGGCAATCTTCAAGTAAATTGACAAAATGTTGCAGGTTGGGATTATATACCCTATTCATCATTCCACTTGGGTGGCTAATATTGTACTAGTGAGGAAAAAGAATGGAGAAATAAGATTTTGTGTGGATTTTAGAAACTTAAATCAAGCCTCTCTGAAGGACAATTTTTCTCTTCCTAATATGGATCATCTTTTACAGACTATTGTAGGATCAAAGATGATGTCCATATTGGATGGATTTTCAACAAATCCAAGTAAATAAAAAAAATTAGTTCAAAACTACATTTACCACACCATGGGGTACATTTGATACAATAGAATGCCTTTTAGCTTAATCAATGCAGGAGCAACTTTTCAACGTGGAATGACTTTGGCTTTTGAAGGTTTGAAAATAGAATTATTGTCATATATCTTAATGATTTGACAATATTTTCTAAGGAGAGAAAAGATCATATCAATGATCTAAAAAATTTATTACAAAGATGTAAAGTGCATGGTATCTCTCTTAACCCAAAGAAATTAGTATTTTGTGTTACAAAAGGCAAGTTGCTTGGTCATATTGTATCTCAAGAAGGAGTGAAGATTGACCCAATTAGAGTTAAAGCTATTGAACAATTAAGTTTACCATTGAGAAAAATAGGAGTGAAGTCATTCTTTGGCTAGGTAAATTTCTTGAGAAGATTTGTACATGATTTCTCTGAGATAGTTAAATGTATAGTAGATATGATGAAAGGTAGTAAAACTTTCAAATGGAATGATATTGGGAAAAAGGCCTTTGAAGATATCAAGGATGCCATTGCTAAAGCCATATTGATGCAAGAAAATAAAGAGGTAATACAAGCCCCAATAGCTATCATGAGTATACCATTGAAAAATCAAGAACTGACATATTCTCAAATGGAAAAACATGCATATGCAGTGATGAGAGCTATCAAGAATTTCACATTCTATGTGTTGCATTCTCATTCAATAATATATGTGCCAAATCCTACAGTGAAAAGTATTTTGACACAATAAGATGTTGGTTGCAATAATAGAGGAATGTGGATAGCCAAAGTTCAAGAATATAATATACAAATAAAACCAACAGAACTTGTAAATCTTTACAAAGTGCATTTCCTCTTACAAGTTTGGTTGGTTTTATTTCTATATCATAGTCTTGAACTTTGGCTATCCACACTCCTCTATTATTGCAACCAACATCTTGTTGTGTCAAAATACTTTTCATTGTAGGATCTGGCACATATATTATTGAATGAGAATGCAACACATAGAATTTGAGATTCTTGAGAGCTCTCACCACTGCATATGCATGTTTTTCCATTTGAAAATATCTAAATTCTTGATTTTTCAATGGTATACTCATCAAAGCTATCAAGGCTTGTATTCCCTCTTTATTTTCTTGCATCAATATGGTTGACATAGTATATTCTAAGGCATAATAGTAAATGATGAACTCTTTGGTGTAGTCAGGATGAACAAGCACATGGGCTTTAGCAATGGCATACTTGATACTTCAAAAGCCTTTTTTTCCAATATCACTCCATTTGAAAGTTTTACTACCTTTCATCATATCTACTATACATTTAACTATCTCAAAGAAATCAAGTACAAATCTTCTCAAGAAATTTACCTGGCCAAAGAAGGACTTCACTACTATTTTTCTCAATGGTAAACTTGATTGTTGAATAGATTTAACATTATTTTGGTCAATCTTCACTCCTTCTTGAGATACAATATGACCAAGAAACTTGCCTTCTATAACACAAAATACTAATTTCTTTGGGTTAAGAGATATACCATACACTTCACATCTTTGTAACACCTTTTCTAGGTCCCTAATATGATCTTTTATCTTCTTAGAAAAGACTATCAAATCATCAAGATATATGTCAATAATTCTATCTTTCAAACCTTCAAAAGCCAAATTCATTCCACATTGAAAAGTTGCTCCCTACATTGATTAAGCCAAGAGGCATTCTATTGTATGAAAATGTACCCCATGGTCTGGTAAATGCAGTTTTGAACTTATTTACTTTTTTTACCTTGATTTGATCATATCCTAAAAGTACATCCAACATGGGCATCATCTTTGATCCTGCAACAATCTACAAAAGATGATCCATACTAGGAAGAGAAAAATTGTCCTTCAGTGAGGCTCAATTTAAGTCTCTAAAATCTACACAAATTATTATTTCTCCATTTTTTTCTCACTGGTATGATATTAGCCACCCAAGTGGAATGATGAATAGAATATATAATCCTAGCCTACAACATTTTTTCAATTTCCTTGCAGATTGCCCCTTCAACTATAGGATTATAATTTCTTAGTTTCTACCTTAATGGTATTCATCTAATTTAAGAGGGATTTCATGTTTGAACTTCCCACCCATGAAATTCTTTAGGCCTTCATAACTCTAAGCAAAAACATCCTAAAATTCAATAAGTAATTTCCTAATTTCTACCCTCTCCTCTAGTGTGCAACATTTTCCTATGTTTATCATCTTGGGGTTAATTTATGTCCCTATGTTGATTCCATCATATTCACCATAGGTATTTCCCTTCTTATCTCTTTCTCTCTTTATATATGCATCATACATGTCAAAGAGTTTCTCTAAAGAGATTAAATGAGGTGGAATCTTATTACCTTTCAACTGAAACACTTCAGATCATGTCTTCTTTTCATCTCTTGTCACTGAATCATTAGCTTTTGCATTAGTGCTTCCTTAAAAAAACAAACATTCAAAAGGATCTTCCCCTTCAATGAGTTTGAGTATCTATTTATCATCTTCAAATACTTGTCATGACTCCTCATTATTAGGGGCATTAGGCCTGAATAGAACTTCTACTTTTTAGGTTTGATTTTTGAAATCAGGGTGGGGTAAGAGAAATGATGTAGAGATTGCCAAAGAATTAGCTCTTAAATTGAATTCTCTAAGTACTAATGTAATTGAGAAGGCATCAAAACCCTCAGTTTCATTCCACACCTTACCTTGGTATTTTTTCAATTTTGAATTCTTCACTGCATATTGATTCTTGACTTGTCTTACTAACATCTCTACATCTCCTTGTGCTTTAAGCATCTTAACTTCCTTTTTTTTATGCCATTATACCAAGAAGGAGAGCTTCATGTTCTATAGTATTATTAGTGTTTTTGAAATCTAACTCATAAGCAAAATAATTCATTTTTCCATCAGGTGATATCAACATCACACCTACACCTGAGACAACATTACAGAACTGCCATCAAATTATAAGGTCCACAATTGATCACCTTTATTTGGTTTTGATTCTTCTAAGATCTTAGGGGTACCAGAGAACAACATATAATTGCCAAACTTCATTTCATGATACAATATTTGAGATCTCAAATCATCTAATTTCAAAATAGTAAATTTTGCTTTCTCTTTTGGTTCTAGCTTCACCTTTTTGTCTCCAACTTGTGGAGTAGCACTAGACCAATATAATTTTATTTCTCCCCCCTAGTCTTTGCAAAAAATTATACTCAATAGCATTCCACATCTTGCAAGGATATCTGCTACTAGAATGGTAAGTTTTAATTTCTTGGAGGGATAAGCAGCAAGGGCAACTTGAGCATCTTTAATTTGTCCTAACAATGGAACTCGTTTAGCATCCATTGAGTAGCATCTACCAAAAGTTTTATTAAATGGAAGACCTAAAGATTTTTCCATATAGGAGAGAATCACATTATCAGAAGCTCTTGAATCTATGATACAATTACTCAATCTATTTTCATTGATGAACAAAGGAACATAAAAAGGATCTGGTTTTTGACTTGGGTAGGTAGCTAAAATAGTAGATTCTTCTTCTTGAAACAATCTAGGAATTGCAAGAACTTCATTATCAAAAGAAGCTCCACTAGTGCTAGCCTTATTATGAGGTTCAACATTGGCATTAATATTAGCATGATCTATCTTTTTACTATTGCAATGCTCAACTAGTCTTTTTAATTGATCAGGATTAGATTTCAAATAATCCAATGGAGATATCTGAATTCTTGTCTCTTCACAGTATTAAATTATGTCAAATGAATTAGATGATTTACCTTTGTGTTCCTTCTATGAAGTTGAATTTTCCATGCCTTTATCTTTATCATTTTTGTTTCATGATGCATTATTCTTGATAGGGGTTGAATTGTTTTTTTGGTTTCTATTCTTCTGGCCTCTGGTCATTACTATTAACTGAGGTCCTACTAGAGTAGAAAAATAGTTTCCTCCTACTTCCAAATCTCACTCATACTCTAAGAAAAAAAATTCAGAGTTGCCGCAAGGAGCATGATCACCCTCACTTCAAGATATTCAATTGGTTGTTCTTTATTATCCACCATCTCTCTATATTTGATCATATTAGCACATGTATCTCCATCATGATCTACTCTTAAGTCCAGAAAACATATATTTTTCCTTTTTGGAGTAGGTTCAATTGCTAATCTCTATTGAATATGTCATATTTTTAATTCATTACCTCCATTTGTATTTCTATAACCTTCTAGATGAGGTTGATAAGTAGGTCATCTTCTTCTTCTTTTCCAATGAGATGAGCTCATTAGATAATTTTTGAAGCATGGATTTTGTAGTATTGGAAGTACTAGTTGTATTGCCAATAGTCCCAAATTGACACTCTCTTTTCCACTTACCAGAGGCTATCATGTCATCCTCCATCTACACAGCTAGTGTTTGAGCAACTTGAAATTAGCTGCATTCACTCTTCTAATATGGTATCCTAGATTAGGTGGCATTGAGCTAATGTAGAAAGTTTTCTTATTATCATCAGTTTGTGCACTTGTAGCAAGAATTATTTTGAGAATTTTATTGAATTTTGCAATGAAATCTCTCATAGAAACTGAGGTTTCTTTCTTTATTTGTGCTAATTGTAACAACAAAGTTTTTGCAGCTTTTGCACTTTTATAACATTCCTCAAACCTTTGTTTCATGGTGTCTCAATTTGTAATGCATCCTCTAGGCAAGTCTTGGAACCAATCAACAACATTTTCCACTAATGTATCCATAAACATCTTGATTTCCACATCCTCATGTTGAGGATTTACTACACCACAAGCCTTATGGAGTCAAGTTTCTTGTGCAAAAGTAGAGTCATCTCCATTAAATCTTGGAAAGTTTTTCCTTGATGTTCTTGATAGATCATTATTATCCTTGAGGGCAAGAGGACCAATAGCATTTCCCCATGGTTGTGTCATAGTTGTTGGTATCATATTCTAATTTTCCTAAAAGGTAACAAAAAGTGGAAGTGTTGCACCAATCAACAACAATGCATCAAAAGTAGGAGGAATAGAATTTTTGACAACCGGAGGAGTAGAAGATTGACTTCTCTATGTTCTATTAGGAGGAAAAACTATGGATAAAAGTGAATCTTGAAGTTATTTGGTTACAAGTTCCCTTACATGTGTTCTTCCTCTTCTATAAAGGTTTTCTAGGATAGGAAAGTTAGCCTTCTTGGGTTCTTCATATATTGGGTCAATCTTTCTTTTCTCCTTCACACTCCTAGTATATTTGGAATCCAAAGTGTATCAAATGGTGTTTTTCAAATTTATCTTACCAGTCTCCAACTTTAAAAATTTGCTACACTTCTTCAATAGGTTGAGGCTATAAACTAGTATCAAGTTCTCATGGCAAACACCTAAATACCAAAAGTCTTTTTTTTTCCACTCAAATATATACTTTGACTGTAATTGATTATGAAAGGAAATTCTTTAGAACTTTCATTTGAATTCTCCTTAGTAGAGTTTCCAAAAATTGTTGGTTAATAGTTTGTCCCTCTTGTTAACTTTACTTGACCTTGACTCTAGATGCCCAAAATGTGAGGAACAAAAGGATTTTTACCAACAAATGGGTCATTGTATGTATTCTATCATTTCCCTCTAAACTAGTTAGGTACAACTCCCTATGATTTGCAATGATATGTACGATGAATATGTTTTTATGAGATTGGAAGTCTTAACATTATGAGCTCTTAACCCAAGAGTGGTAAAGGTTAACCAAATTGTTTTTAGGCACAAACAATTTAGGCAAGATAAATTTGATAAACTTATAACACCTAGTGGAATGGATATCACAAGCTACCTTGAAGTTCTAACATATACTCCTACTTCTAAGTGCAGATTTACCATCTAAATGTAAAAGAGGAATGAAGAGATATGCACATGAGGGAAAATAGAATTGATTTCACTATCATCCTTGAATGAGATGGAATCCAACCAATAACTAGTAGATTCATATACATCTATCTTTTACTTCCCAATGAAACTATCTAACAAGATATGAAATGAACAAGAGAGGAAGAAGAATCATATATGAAGAAAGTAAATGGAATCACTTTCACTGCAAACATCAAAATGAAATGGAATCCACCTGATTATCACGGGTTCACATACAATTATCGTTCAACTCTTTATGCAAAACTAATTGAAGAATGGGCAACAAAACATGATGAGTAGATAGAAAGTAAATGAAATTACAGACTCATTCACCATCAAGTTTTTTGACCTTTGTATTATTAAATGAAGTTACATTTATAGTCTTTTTTTATCATTTCTAAATTCTAGTAGAGCAACAGTCATAAAATAAATAATAAAACATGAAAATATCTAATTTTATATCATGATATGAGCACATGTTATCTCTTCTATTGATGATTCTGAATCCATGATATTCCTTAAAATACTCCATGATTATTCAACTTCTTTCAATCTTCAGAAAACCCTGTGATAACATTGTTTTCTTTGGCTTCTATTGTTTTACACCAAATACACATATTTCATATTAAAATAGTCACTACATTTTCAAATTGTGGCCGTCAACCTCAAATTAATGATCACAATTTAAATATTATTACTTCCTTTATATTTTCTACCATGGGTCCCTCTAGTCACTTTGTCACTAAGACTAATTTGTACACATCTTTCCACAACAACATAGTGAGAAGCATTGTTTTTTTATGATCCAACCCACCTCTATCATTGTCAAAGAATCTATCCAATTATAGTATGCCAATCTAGAACCCACTTACCCTTTGCGCCTCAAAATTTGAATTTAGCCCCATAGTTTTATGCATCGAATCATCTCTATGTCACTATGAATAATGGTTGGGCATCTTTATATAAGGACATAATGATGAACATAGATCCAACTTGATTTAACGATTGATAACATGCACGATGTTGAATTTCTTTACTTAGTGATGTGGGTCCACTTTCTCCAGCTAGGCGCATCATGGCTAACAAGTTACATCATTTAATTGCTACAAGGATCTAACATGGACTTGTTTTGGTTTGCAGATGTGTTCTAACTATACCTTATGAAATGTGATATCCTATCTAATATGTGCCTTCATGTCACTATGCTGCATGAATTAATTGTCGAGCATCTTTACATAGTGACATAATGACCTATGCAGATCCTCTTTGATTGACTATCAACGAGATGCATTTAACTTTAGTTTGAACAAGACCCAATATGATAGGTAAGCATGTGACTTTTAAACTGGCCAATAGCATACATTCTCTCATTCAATTGACTTCTCAACTTGGTGATATGGATGATTAGACCTGTTTTAATTCATCAATTTAATTTCAACTCAAATCTTCACCACCATTAACTGTGTTTCTTTTCCATTTTTACATTTTTAAGTATTCATTCTGCATCAAGTTAAATTGATCTTCTTTTGGTTCATTATCATGATCTATATATTGTCTTCAAGCTTGGTCTTATATGTTCCTCTACTATATTCGCTCATGATTTCTCCATTTTACTTGCATTGTATCTTTAATGGAACACTTGATCAAAAGAATTAGGGTTTCTCAGAGACTTATAGGAATGCTTTCATGAAGTACTATTTTTCAACATGAATCTTTGCCTTAAACACCATTAGGAACAAGAAAATATGATTTAGCAAAATATCCAGACCTTCTTCTCATCAAGGAAACACATAACAAACCCTCCAAACCCTAATCACCTAGCTTTGGACTTATGCATTTCTCACATGATTTTCCGCATTAGGTTAGCTCAAAGGAATGATGAGAAGAAAGATCATCATATAGGCAATCTAGACTCAAATTCATTACTTTGACACTTTGACTTGACTCAAAACATTAAAGCAAAAAGATATGAACTAAAACTTGGGCAACACTTGGCTCTGTATGGGATTTAAGCATGTGAATGCTATAAAGAATCCAAGAAATCTTTGGTTCCCCACAAGGCTAACAACTTGGAAATAAAAGAACAAGCTAAACTAAGAAAGCAACAAGGAACTACCTAGAAAGCAACAACTAAGCTAAAACAAACAGCGAAGAAGGAAAACCTACCTATCTAACTACTATGCAGGGGTTACCTACTTTCAATTTTGCACTTGATACAACTTCAAATCCTTCCCATTATAAGAACATGTCAGGGTTTCTCTAGTTGGATATGCCAATTTGAAAGAGTTATTTTGATTTGCTTGTGTAATTTGAAAAGGTCCTTTCCACAAGGATTGAATCTTGGAATGCATGCCTCTTGGCTCATGTCTCTTATCCCATAACAATATCCAATAGAATAATTTTGAAATATTTATATATATCTTAGCAAAAATATTATAACTTCACTATCATGTGCATATTTAGATGTCAAAAATTGTATATAGAAAGTTAGAAGAAATGTAACTATTGGAAATCTAATTGAAAATGAATACTATCAAAGAGGGAGATTGTTGCAAAGAAAGAAGATTGTTGATAAAGAATGTTTTCAATCATTATTTTTTCATTGATGTAAAACCTGCTATTTGTTAGAATGAAAATTTCTTATAAGATCCAAGCACTATCACTTAGTTGATTGATGAAGAGGATTTAATCAACAAGAGTACTTAAGGGAAAGGTTGAGTTATGGTTTTGTAATGAACTGCAAGGATCAGTTAAGACAATGGTAAAATGATGTATTGATAATATACTTGAAGATACAGAGGTTGGCCACACTTAGAAATATTGGAAGAATAAGATGCAACAAGGATGTCTACAAAGCTTAACTAAGTTCATTAGTGAGTGTCGAGCAAGCTAGTTTGAGTCGAGCATATTTTCAGTTAGTGTCGAGCAAAAGAAAAATCTAGTGTATGTCGAGTGATATAGAAGGAGTCAAGCATGTTCAGGTGTTGAGAAAAGTGACGGCTACTAAGCATCAGTAAAACTTAGTGGATGCTAAGTGAATACACAGTAGCTGTCGAGCATCAGTAAAATGTAGTTGATGTTGAGTAACACAGTATGTGTCGAGCACCATAATTTAAATAGTATCAAGTTGCTACATTATTTGAAAATCCAAAGATTTTCCAAATCTGAGGTGACAAATTTGTTACCTTGAATTTTGTGAACCAGATGGAGGATAAGGATGATGAGCTAGTGGCACAGAATTTTATATAAACCATTTTTGAGTGAATTCAAGATGATTCTTCATGATGCTTCTAGAAGGAGCAAGATATGGGTTAGATCCAATGAATCCTACCGAATCCATTCAAATTGAGATTAAAGGAGGGAAGAAACAAGGGGGAAATGAAATTCTAGACTTCTATTTAAGGAGTCACAGGCCAAGAAGTAAAAGTTTTTGGTGTGCCAAAAATGGCTAAGTGGTTGAAGGGTGTTAAGGAGAAGGCATCAAGAAGAAGAAAGAACAGAGCATAGAGACTCTACTTCGATAAGTGGTCATATAGGAGATTGCATTGGTACATCGAGCATGAAGACTCAGGAAGATAAAGCTTGAAAGGAGGACAAGCTGTTAGAACTGAAGAGATTGAAAGCCAAGAAAATTTTGTGAGTTGAACAGAGATCTAAAATCTACAAGATAACCTATGAATTGCAATCAGGTCAAAACCCCCTATTGTTACTCTCTAGCAATTGTATCAGTTAGGGTGAAATCCTATGGACTTAGGTTAGTTTAATAGCCATTTGTAAATCCTTTAACAAGGTGACATTCCAAGTGAATGTTCTAAATTCCTCTAACTAGGCCCACTTTTAACAAGGTGGTTAAATCCTTTAACCAGGTCACATTTAACAATGTGTTGTAGCCTTTAACAAGGCAAGCCTTTTATAGGGCATCATTTTAGAAGAGTGAGAATTGAGTAGCATGTTACTGGTGGTTTTTCCCAAATTGGTTTTCCACATAAATCACTATGTTATGTGTTGATCTTTCATTTGTTATGCTTGCATGTTGATTTATAGTAACTTGCTAAGAAGGAAAGTTTAAGCTTGGATGCATGAATAGTTTAATAGGCTCATTTTTCTTGATGAAAAAGTTTTAATTGGATATTTGGACCTTGAATAACCAATTCACGCCCACTCTCAGTTATTCTAAAGAATTTCTAACAATTGGTATTAGAGTCAACTACTGATTTAGTTTAAAGGTACTAGAAGAAGGAAGATCAAGATGTCCAAGAGAGAAGTTCCCAAGCTCAATAGAGATAACCTCAGTGCATGAAAAAGCATAATGAAACTACACCTTAGATCAATAGGTGACTGTGCAAAAACCTCAATTGGAGTAGAACATGTAGATCCAACTGTAGCCCTTACTACAGATGATTTGAACAAAAGGAAGGAGCATAATCAGGCAATGTTGTAGATTGCCTCTGCACTCAACTATGCTAAATTTGATGACACTGAAGGATGTGATTCTATATTCATGATGTGAAAAGCCCTATTAGATATCTATGGAGGAGATTAGAATGTTCAAAGAGAAAAAAGAGAAAGCCTCAGAGGAAAGTTTGATGACATGAAAATGGAAGAAGGTGAGAATATTGCTCAATATGCCTCTAGAATGAAAGAAATAGTAAGTGCCATAAGAAGTTTGGGTGGTCATTTGGTAGATGATACTGTCAATAGAAAATACTTAAGAAATTTTCTCCCCATCTATGCTATTAGAGTTTTAGCCATCCAAGAGCTAAGGTGTGTCCTAGGAAATCAGCTAACTTTTGAAGGAATAGTAGGGAGACATTGCTTTTGAGTTGCCCAATTTTGATAACTATAGGCCTAAGAATCTTGAATCCACTTTCAAAGCTAAGATATCATTGAAAGATACTGAGGAGATGAAATCAAAGAAGAAGAGTAGAAAAGGAAAGCATGCATCCAGTGATAGCAGCACAAATGAGGAAGATGTGGAACAATTTGAAGCACTACTGGCCAAAAGATTTCATTAAGGAAAAAGTAAATTAAAAGGTAACATGTCTATCATTTTTTTTAATTGTAATAAAGTAGGACATATTGCTGCAAGTTGTACATAGAAGAAGAACTAAAAAGAGGGAAACAAGTACAAGAACAAAAGAGAAGATGATAGTAGTGATTACAAGGACAAAGGCAAAAGATGCTACATTGTTGAAGAGGATTCTAATGAAAATGATGATGAGGTAGTCTATGTAGCCATGAAGGATGAATTAGATGAAGATGAGGCAACAACACTAGTAACCTATGTGAACAAGAATGACAAATGGATCATAGATAGTGGATGCTCACATCACATGACAGGAGACAAAAGTAAGTTTATCACCTTTACCCAGTATGATAGAAATAGTATTAGATTTGGAAATGATGCTTCATGTCAAATCAAAGGAAAAGGTTCTATCAAACTTACAAAGAAAATTTCATGCGATAATGCATACTATGTTGAAGGACTGAACTACAATTTGTTGAGTGTATCATAGTTAGGGGATATAGGTAGCAAAGTAGAATTTGGAAACAAAACTGGCAAAATCTATGATACTGATGGAAATCTGATAGGAAAAAGTGAACAAACTAGGAGTAATCTATTTTACCTAGATATGGAAGATGCAACATGTCTTATTGTTAGACTTGATGATGTTTGGTTATGGCATAAAAGGATGTGTCATGTTAACTTTGACAATCTAATTAGCATCAACAAAAAGAAGAAAGTCAAAGGTTTGCCTAAGTTGAAGAAGCCTAAAAATACAATGTGCAAACAATGTCACCTAGGTAACATGACCAATTCAAGTTTCAAAAGAAAAGACTACACTTTCAAAGACGTATTAGAGCTAGTCCATATTGACTTATGTGGTCCAATCAAAGTGCAAAGCTACCAAGGAGATATATACATAATTTCATTTGTGGATGACTACTCTAGGATGATGACTATCATGTTCTTGAAGAAAAAATCTAATGCATTTCAAATGTTTAAGTGGTATTTGGCTAGGGTTGAGAAGGAAATAGGAAAGAGTCTGAAATGCCTGAGATTAGACAAAGGAGGAGATTTTACATCAAAAGAATTTGAGACATTTTGCAATGACAAAGGAATCAAAAGACAAACATCAACACCAAGAACTCCACCACAGAATGGCATTGCAGAAAGAAGGAATAGATCAGTAATAGACTATGCTAGAACATTAATGATGGAGAAAAATGTTGCTCTGAAGTATTGGAGAGAAGTTGTAAGTGTTGTTGTTTATACTCTGAATTGAGTACAAGTCAAGAAAGGTACAAATGCAAAACCTTTTGAATTATGGTATGGTCACTCACCTAATGTAAAATATTTGAAAGTATTTGGTTGCAAATGCTATATTCTTAAAGATACTAGAAATGGCAAGTTTGATGCAAAGATTGATGAAGGCATATTCCTTGGATACTCCACTAGAAGTAAAGCATATAAGTGTTTGAATACTAACACTAACAAGATTATGGAGAGTGCAAATGTAAATTTTGATGAGCATACAGAAGTCCAAGTTGATGAATCTAAGAAACCATAAGATTATAGATCTTTTGTATACTTCTATGAAGGAATTCCAACTGAAGATGAAGCTGCCAACCAAGTTGAGAATCAGCAACAAATTTCAGTATCAGTCGAGTCACAGCTAGTGAATGTCAAGTTGCATTCAAAAGCTGAGTTGCAAAATGAAGAAAATGAACATTCTAACTCTGAAACTAGTACACATGAAAGAGATTATGAAATACTTAGTGAATCTGAAGTTGAAGGACCAAACATGGAAAGAAGGAAAGGACCAAGACTATCTAGGTATGTGAGAAGACATCACCCTACATAAAAAATCATTAGAGACAAAGAAGTTGGACCAATGACAAGGAATAGACTAAGGAATGAATCATGTCTATTGAGAAAGTTTGAGCCCAAAATAGTGAAAGATGCACTACAAGATGATAATTGGCATAAAGCTATGGAAGAAGAGATAGATCATATTGAAAAGAACAAAACTTGAACCTTAGTTCCAAAACTAGCTGATAAAAATGTAATTGGTACCAAATGGATCTTTAGGAACAAACTTGATGAGAATGGTGAGATAAAAAGAAACAAGGGTAGACTAGTCTGCAAAGGTTATGCACAAGAAGGACTCAACTATGGGGAAACATTTGCCCCTGTTGCAAGAATGGAAGGAATAAGAACACTACTTGCATATGCTGCTTACAAGGGTTTCAAATTCTACCAAATGGATGTAAAGTCTACTTTTTTGAATGGTATATTGGAAGACAAAGTCTACATAGAACAATGAGAGGGATTTTTTGATGACAACAACAAGGATATGGTTTGCAAACTGCATAAAGAACTCTATGGTTTGAAGCAAGCACCTAGAGCTTGGTATGAGAGACTCGACAAATATCTTGTGAAGATAGGATTTGAGAGAGCAGATGACAACAAAAACTTATATATCAAGGTAAAAAAAGGTAAAAACATTTTGATATCTAAAATCTTTGTTAAAGATATAATATTTGGAGGAAAAGATGCTCTATGCAAAGATTTTGTTGATCAAATAAAACATGAGTTTGAAATGTCAATGTTTGGAGAAATCAAATTCTTTGTTAGATTGCGAGTACATCAATTGAAGCATGGAATATTTTTGAACAAATCAAAATACATCAAAGAGATACTCAAGAAATTTGGATTAGAAGACTCAAAACTAGTTAGTACACCAATGGTAACAGGACATAAGTTATCCAAGAATGATGAGTCGGTTGAAGTGAATCAGACAATGTATAGATCAATAATTAGAAAGTTGCAGTATGTTGTACATACTAGACCAAACATTGCATTAGTTGTTGGAATAGTGGCAAGATTTTCTACTAACCCAAGAGAAAATTATCTGATTGTAGTAAAAAGAATACTGATGTAACTAAAAGGGACTGATGACTTTGGTTTATACTACGAGAGGAGTGAAAAGTTTGAGTTGAAAGCCTACATTGATGCAAATTGGGGAGGTAATATTGATGATAGAAAGAGCACCAATGGAGAAGCACTTTTCTTAGGTAAAATATTATTATGTGGACCAGCAAAAAATAAAGTTGTACCTCACAGTCCACGGTAGAAGTTGAATATGTTGCTGCTACTATCAACTGCACTAATATTGTATGGATCAAACATATATTGCAAGGTATGAAGGAAGAGGTAACTGAACCTATGATACTCTATTGTGATAACACAAATGCCATCAACATATCAAAAAATCCTGTGATGCATGCCAAAACAAAACATATTGCAATTAAGTATAACTATGTAAGAGAATTGGTGGAAGACAAGAAAGTGAGAATGGAATATGTCAACTCAAAGGAACAAATTGTTGATATCTTCACAAAAGCACTACCTAAAGATGCTTTTGAGTATCTTAGAGGTAAATTAGGGGCGATACCCCTATCTAAGGCTATTTGAAGTAAAAGAAAGATTGTCATGCATCAATAAACTCATTGTTGAAATATTACACATTGATGTAGATGATATTTACTTTAGGATCATGCCTAAAGTAATTAAAGTTTTGAAGTTCCAAATCAGTCACAAGAAAAGTGATAGAGGGAGAAATTGGAGTACCTGCAAATGCTACACTTGTATGTTAAGATGTTCAGATAATGTATCTTTGGCATTGTTGTCAAAAAGGGAGAAGTAACAAGAAACTGATCAAATCTACAGGATCAAATGTATAGAGGGAGAAGTAGTTGATACCTGAACATAATCAATGCATATAGAGGGAGAAATAATGTAAGAGGAATTCAGGAGCAGTAAGAGATCAAAGTGAATAGTGGTAAGCCATAGAAAAGAGGGAGAAATTAGTGTAGACAAGAATCAATCAGAGGAAGATAGTTTATCAGCAAAAGAATTTAGAGGGAGTCATAAGTTAACTTATGTTGCTGATAAAATGAATAGTTTTGAATGAAGTTTTCTTTTTGGCATTTGATTTACTATTTTAACCTAGCTAGCATTTGTTTAACTTGGTTGATCAATTTTTTTTGCTATCAATTCCAAAGAGGGAGATTATTGGAAATCTAATTGAAAATGAATACTATCAAAGAGGGAGATTGTTACAAAGAAGGAAGATTGTTGATAAAGAATGTTTTCAATCATTGTTTTATCATTGATTTCAAACCTACTATTTTCTAGAATCAAAATTGCTTATAAGATCCAAGTACTATCACTTAGTTGATTGATGAAGAGTATTTAATCAACAAGATGTAACAAGAGTACCTAAGGGAAAGGTTGAGTTATGGTTTTGTAATGAAGTGCAAGGATTAGTTAAGACAATGGTAAAATGATGTATTGATAATATACTTGAAGATATAAAGGTTAGCCACACTTAGAAACATTGAAAGAATAAGATGCAACAAGGATGTCCACAACCTAGAAAATTACAATCACAATCTGTCAAGCCAGATGATCTCACTGCTCAACTCGATTAATGACAACATTCTATCATTAACTAATTGGCTTAAAGATAGAGGTATGTAGGGGGATGAGGAAGGAAAAGATAGGGGAAAAGCTAGATCTGATGATAAAACTGCCATGGGTATCACATACACTAGTCTGGACTAGGATGTACACAAGACTCAACAGTAGGAGGCCAAGGAGAACCAAATGGCCTATGAGGCCGCCCAAGTCATGCAAGAGTTGGAAAGAAAGAATGAGGATTAGCTCTTTTCTTTGTTTCTAGCTATTCCTTTTTGTCTGGCTTTTTGTCATGGCTTTTGCCTATTTTGTTTTTTCATATAACAGTTTGGCCTTTCCTTCAACCTTTGTGGTTCGGCTAGGCCTAGTGCTTATTATCAACCTTTAGACTTGTTCTTTTGTGGCTGGGCTTTTAGCGCTTATTATCAGCCTTGTTTATGTTTTAACTCTTGGGTTTCAGGGTCCATGTAAAACCTATTTATCTAATCAAAAACAAGGATTTTTGTGAAGCTTAACTAAGTTCATTAGTGAGTGTTGAGCAAGCTAGTTCAAGCTGAGTAGATTTTCAGTTAGTGTTGAGCAAAAGCAAAATCTAGTGTGTACCGAGTCATATAGAAGGAGTAGAGCATGTTCAAGTGCTGAGAAAAGTAAAAAGTTTTGAGCATTAATAAAACTTAGTGGATGCTAAGTGAATCTACAGTAGGTGTTGAGCATCAGTAAAATGTAGTTGATGTCGAGTAACACAATATGTGTCAAGCACCAGAATTTCAATAGTATCAAGCTACTACATTATTGGAAAAGTCAAAGATTTTACAAATTTGAGTCGAAAAATTTATTACCTTGAATTTTGTGAACCAGATGGAGGATAAGGATGATGAGCTGGTGGCACAGAATTTTATGTAAACTATTTTTGAGTGAATTCAAGAGGATCCTTCATGATGTTTCTAGGAGCAAGATATGTGTTAGATTCAATGAATCCTACCTAATCCATTTGAACTAAGATAAAGGAGGGAAGAATCAAGTGGGAAAAGAAATTCTAGACTTGTATTTAAGGAGTCACAGGCCAAGAAGTAAGATTTTTTGGTGTGCAAAAAAATTCTAAGTGGTTGAAGGGTGTCAAGGAGAAGGTATCAAGAAGAAGAAAGAATAGAGCACAAAGACTCTGCTTCAATAAGTGGTCATATAGGAGATTGCACTGGTACATCGAGCATGAAGACTCAAGGAGATGAAGCTTGAGAGGAGGACAAGCTGTCAGAACTGAAGAGAATGAAAGACAGGAAAATGTTGTGAGCTAAACAAAGATTTGAAATCTGCAAGATAAGTTGTGAATTGTAATCAGGTCAAAACCCCTTATTATTACTCTCTAGAAATTATATCAGTTAGGGTAAAATCCTATGGACTTAGGTCAGTTTAATAGCCATTTGTAAATCCTTTAATAGGGTGACATTCCAAGTGAATGTTCTAAAGTCCTCTAACCAGGCCCACTTTTAACAAGGTCATTAAATACTTTAACTAGGTCACATTTAACAGTGTGTTGTAGGCTTTAACAAGGTAGGACTTTCACAGGGCATCACTTTAGAAGAGTGAGAATTGAGTAGCATGTTATTGATGGTTTTTCAAAAATTGGGTTTCCACATAAATCATTGTGTTATGTGTTGATCTTTCATGTGTTATGCTTGCATGTTGACTTACAGTAACTTGCTAAGTAGGAAAATTTAAGCTACCCCCCCCCCCCCCCCCCCCCCCACTGCCCCCCTCTCCCCCTCTCAGTTATTCTAAAGCATTTCTAATAGTAACATGTGCATATTTAGATGCTAAGTTTTGTACAAAAAAGTTGTAAAAATGTAACATGTGCATATTTAGATGTCAAATTTTGTATAGAAAAGTTATAAAATCTAACATGTGCATATTCATATGCCAAATTTTGTATATAAATTGTGTGACTTGAATATGAGCTTAATTCTATTGTAACAAATGTTTGTATAAGTATTTGGGTTTGGGTATGTAGTTATGATTCTACATGTTAATGGGGTGTGCAATTTTGTCATTAGTGTCAATTTGTTGTAAATACCATTGTATGGTCTACCATTCTTTTTTTGACATCTTATGGCTGAAACAAGGGTGTTACTAGGGTTCACTGGTCATATAATAGTTGAATTGATGCCACAATGAACACTTGAAAAGATATGCACTGTTGCACCAATTCACTAAGTAACACTACAAGTTTTGGCATCATGTGAGAATGTTGTCTCAAATCAAATCCATTTAAAATATCTTAGAACTAAGATAGGTTGTTATAGGTTTCATCAACATAGTCATGTATGATGTGAAATTTCGTTGATATACCTCACGAGCTCTGAGTTATGACACTTAGCAGATGGTAGCTCAAATGTGCTTGGTGCACCTTGGAGACACTTTGATGCATGGTGGTCAAGAATATTGTAAAGACTTTGTGGTTGAAATAGGGGTTTCACTAAGGTTCACCTATCCATTTGGAGCTAACAAAATAGTCAAACTGATGCCACAATGAACAATTGGAAAGATATGCATTATTGTACCAATTCACTAAGTAACACTACAAGTTTTGACATCAAATGTGAATGTTGTACCAAATCAAATTCATTTCGAATCTCTTGGAACAAAGATACGTTGTTGTAGGTTTCATCAACATGGTCATGTATCATCTAACACTTTGTCGATATCCCTCACAAGCTTTGAGTTATGACCCTTAGAAGATGGCAGTTGAAACATGCTTAGTGGACCTTGGGGAGACCTTGATGCATGGTGGTCATGAATGTTATAGAGACTTTATGGCCAAAAAAAGGGTTTTACTAGGGTTCACCCACTATCTAGAGCTAATAGAATAGTCATTTTGATTCAATGATGAATGGTTGGCAAGGTACGTAGTGTTGCACCAATTCACTAAGTATCATTGCAACTTTTGGCATCAAGCAAGAATGTTGTTCCAAATCAAATTGATTTGGAATCTCTCAAAACTGAGATAGGTTATTGTAGGGTTTGTCAACATAGTTGTGTACCATCTGACAATTTTTTGATAGCCCTCATGAGCTCTTATTCATGACCACCATTCATTATAGGGTTTGTCAACATGGTCTTCTACTATCTAACATTTTTTTGATAGCCTTCACGAACTATGGGTTATGAACCTTAGAAGATGGCAACTAAATGTGTTTAGTGCACATTAGGAACACTTTGGTGCATGGTGGTCATGAATGATCTAGATACTCTATGGATGAAACAAGGGTGTCACTAGGGTTCACATGCCCTTCTAGAGCTAACAAAATAGTCGAATAGATGCCATGATAAATGGTTGGAAATATATGCATTTTTGTGCCAAATCAAATCCATTTAGAAAGTCTCAAAACTAAGATAGGCTACTGTAGCGTTTGTCAATATAGTCTTATACCATTTGATAATTTTTTGATAGCCCTCACCATCTCTAAGTTATGATCCTTAGAAGATGGCATCTCAAATGTGCTTAGTGTACCTTGGGGACACTTTGGTGCATGGTAGTCATGACTGTTCTAGAGACTTTGTGGCCAAAACAAGGGTGTCATTATGGGTCACCTGCCCATCCAGAGCTTAAAAAATAGTCAAATCAATGCCACAAGAAATCGTTATAAAGATATGCATTGTCACACCATTTCACTAACACTAAAAATTTTGGCATCAAGCAAGACTATTGTGCAAAATCAAATCCATTTAGAATCTCTCATAACTAGGATAGGTTACTATACAGTTAGTCAAAATGGTCATGTACCATCTAATATTTTTTTGATAGCCCTCATGAGCTATGAGTTATGACCCTTGGAAGATGGTAGTTGAAACGTGCTTAGTACACCTTGGGGACACTTCAGTGCATGGTGGTCACAATTGTTCTAGTGACTCCATGGCAGAAACAAGGTTATCAGTAGTGTTCACCCACCCATCCAAAGCTAATGGAATAGTTGAATTGATGCTCATTTGTTATAGTAAATCCTTAATAAATAACAAGGTCTATGTGTTCAAGAACCAAATTTATAACCATATGTCTTCAACATTAAGCGTAACAATATATAACCATGAAATTAATGAAAAGGGAAAAACTCTCGTAACATTTTGTCTTTGATTTTGATTTGTGTCATCAAGATCAATTGTAAGACTAAATGCATCCAGTATATATTGACATTGGTTCATTGATTCAACATTATCAAGCTCATTTGTAATAGTAAAGCCTTCCTACATATCGAGGTCTATGTCTACAACAACCAAATTTATAACCATATAACTTGAACACTAATCTTGACAATATATAACAATTAAATCAATGAAAAAGCTAAAATTCTTGCAATATTTTATCTTTCATTTTAACTTGTGTCATCAAGATCAGACATTGTAAGACTAAATCCATTTGGTATATCCTAATAGATTGACTTATTCAACATTATCAATCTCATCTTGTTTTTTTTTTTAAGTTTTGCTTCTCTATTAGGCATCTAAACATTTAGTATATATTATTATTACAAACATATTGCAATTCTAAAACTTCAAACAATATGGCATCTACAAACTTGACCACTTCTCTTGTTGAAAAAACTCATTGTCAAAACACATATTTTATAATGAACAAATAGGATCAAATATCAAGTTTCATGCTCAATCAAATATTGAGAGTACATGTCAAAATATAGCAATCATATATGCTAGATCAAAACTAACTTAAAAAATATGGCATCACCTATATGAAGGTCAATATGCACACTACAAATCAAATATGTATAAAAAAATGGTCAGTTAATGACCAAAACAACGTATCTACATAATATGCATCTATGAAAATCTATGATGAAATAAAATCATCAAAACGAAGCTTCTTCACAATAGTGTGTGGCTTGCTCTGTGTTTGCACAAGAACAATTCAAATTCTAAGTCAAAAATATTGTCCAAAAATAATATCAAATCAACTAAAAAGAGGACTGTAATTTACATCAATTTTTGAATTGTTTCTTACCTAATCTCATTCGTATATGCTAAGGTTGAATGATGAGGGTGATGGGTTCCAAACTGAGTGAGTGAGGCTCCTATCAAATTGGACAAGTAAAGAATCCACCAGTCATAATGGGGTATGTCATGAGGGAGGAGGACTAATAGAAGGACAGACCTATGTAACAAATTAATCAAATTAATGCATAATTAGTTATAATTAAGACATACTAAAAAATACAAGAGGCGTGGAATAAAAATCAAATGCATACCAAAGATGGAGTTGGGACTCATGTGCTAGTAGGAGTCACATTAGTTGATGAAATTGTTTTTATGTTTACTTGTATGGTAAAGTGCAATATTTGTTATATACTTGAACGAAATGGTAAAACACAATAAATTACTTTCATGTAAACAATAGTGGAAATCCATACCTCCTTCCTATGTTGTGATTTACCTCATGTTTGATGAGTGAGACTCCTAACAAAATGAAGTGGAAAAGATTCCATAGGAAGTGGAAAAGGGGGTTGCAATGCATAAAAGACAATTAACACAAGTTAATAACGCAAATAATTGTTGGCAATTGGTTTAAAACTGCAAATGCATGCAATCATATTTAATTGCATATGTTTAAAGTGTGTCTATTTAACTAACACATACCATTGATGGTGGTCATCTAGTATTAGGAGGAACCACTGATGATGATGTAGCTATGACTATTTCTTGTTTGAAAAGTCATAACATATGACATCCAATTAGAAAGGAACCAAACTTCCAATATTTTTGTACAAACAAAAATGTGACTAAAATAAATTACGAGAATGTTACCTCTTTCCTCTCTTGAACATCAATGACATCTAGTGCATTCATCACTTCTATCAAACCCATTTGTTTCTATAGTCATTTTCAATAAAAAAAAGTCAGGTGTGTTCATTGAATATAAATAGAAATGTTATCATCTTCAATCATAATATGTTTTAATAAATATAGTAGAATTGAACTTATTTACCTTTTTTGTGTGGGTGTCCTCAACAATTTCTTCGTCTTTCTTGATGATTTTTTCCTCTTTCCTGATGAACTCGAGGTAGGTGGGGTATCCTAACAAAAGAATAAGTAACATAAGATAAATAAATATGATACTATATGAGTTGTATTAATATTTTAAACAAGAGGAGTGCAAGTTATGATACCGCAAAACTTTGTAAGTCAAAGTCAATGGTTGAAAGCATCACATCATCAATTTGGGATGCTTAAATTGAGGAAAAGCCCTTTAAAAAACCAATTAAATATACATATTTATTAAGAATTAATATTTTTCAAACCAGCAAGTGTTATTCTATTCTAATGAATATTTTTGCTTCACCTTAGGTGTTTGAGCTACCCATGTACATCTACTCAAATTAACATTGTGGGGTGTGCTCCTATCATCCAATGCATCCTACAACATACATAAATCAAAATATGTCAAATATCTCAATATCATGTATCAATATATATTCTTCTGTATATACAAATATATTTAATTTTATCAATTTTAGGTTAAATTAATTAATAACATGTCAAAATATAAATAAAAAAACCTATGTCACACCTCCAAAAAATACCATCATCATCAGATCATTAGTTAGGTTCACTTCCTCAATAGTAGATGCATAACCTCCTTCTCTTGCAATGTATACATGAATGTGATGTCGATCCATCCTCATCCTCATTCACATCATTATCTAGCCCATCACAAAAACTATGGCTACTGACACACATATGTTAAATGGGCTAGAGGGCTGAGATAAATGGAATATACTGTGATGGAGGAGGTGGTGTGGGTTGTGATGACTTTGGTGGAGCATCTAATGATGATGGAGTTGGTGTAGCCCCTCTCGGGGGTAGTTGAGTGTCATGCTCAATGATGCAGTTCCATGAAGAGTTTTTAATTCCATAGAGCCTTTTACGACTATGGGGAGCACATCATGAATTGAAAAAAATTTGCTACACTTCCTTTGCTCTAGTTGGGTGACTATGCAAGCCCTAGGTCTATATTGTGCAGATCCCTCCCTCTACCCTGGAACTAGCAAAAGTCAAAGTAATTCAGCTTCTCTCCAAGGATAAGCTCATAATATGATTTTCCTAAAAAATATAAGGGCGCCTCAATATTATTAAAGGGTGGTTGGTTGAATACCACATACCAACTATCCCAAAAAGATTATTTGATCCCCCTATGAGCACACAAATGAATAGGAAATCAAGGGGTGGTTTCCTCTAGGTATTAGGATTAGTGAAAAAGAGCACATGTGTCACCATTTTTTATGTTTTTATCTTTCACCTGATCATAGGATAACCCATCAACATAATATGCATGACATCTATCCCTCCATGAACCCCATTTGGTAACCTCCTTAGTCACATCATTGGCACTAGTGGCCTTTTTTTTAATGTGTTGGCTAGGGTGGAGTGGTGGTCAAGATTAGAAGACCTCAACCTACCAACCAAATTAATTATTCTAGCACAATTTTTTGTGAAACATTTAACAAGGTCTTCTTGAGTAGACTTTACATGATCCAATGGGATTAGTGGAGGCCCTATATGTGGTGGTGGTTGTTGAGGGGTGACCATTTGAGGATTTTGTCTGTTTGGGGCTTCCTCTTGAGGGTTTTGTGGTTCATTTTGAGGTGTTTGATCAGGGTTAATATTTGTATCTTCGGCAGGAGGAGACCTTTGGTTTTGTTTGCATTTACTCAGTCTAGATGTGTCTAATTATCAAATGATTATAAAAAACATAAATCAATAAAAAAAACCTAAAATAATACAACATCTAATACAAAAAAAATAAAAATGAATGATAACTAACCTTTTCATAGATGTGCAACCAAAGATTGTCGACAAATAAGATGAGTTGGAGGTTGAGGGAGCCAAACTCGATCATGTTTGTGCTTGAATTTTCTCATTTACCTCTTTTGTACAAGGTTTTGGACATGAAAAATGGCCCAACTCGTGAGCAACTTAAAATTTATTTTTATTAGTAAAAACATGATCGCATTTTTAGTCAGTAAAAATTTGATCACATTATGTCTATTTGGATAATTTTTTAATATTATTTGCTTAGCTTAGTAACTAGCCAAGTGCCATTTTGAATTTGATGAAAAGTACACATTCTATAATTGTGTTATTTGAACTTTTGACTTTTTCCATGATGTCCACTTTTTGAACACCATCTTGGTGCACCCACCCAAATATAAAAAATAATTACTATACTAAATTATTTTGTAGCCTAAATTTAAATAACCAACAAAGGCCTCCTCATGAACATTCACATAAATCTTAAGAAGGATATTGAGGATGAGGTTGTGGAGATAGAGGTTAAGAAGAGGAAAAAGCTTGATCCTAGAAGCTCATCTGGGAAGAAAAGGAAGATTAAAGAGGTTGATTCTAAGATGGATATGGATTCTAAAGAAGAGCTGGAAGAGGGTAATGGGAAAAGTGGCATTGTTGGTAGGGTTTCTAGAAACAAGGGGAAGACTATGGACAATGTTTCAAGCATACCTTCTAATGATGAAACTTTGATTAAGAGGATAGAGCAAAAAGGGAATAATGTGCTTTCTCAAGGGAAGGTGGATGTTAAAGGGCTTGAGGTGATTGATTATGAAGGACACGATTTAGGCAAGGATAAGGATGACATTACTCATAACAAGGTCAATGATGACCAGGGGTTTTTGAAAGGGATCTTTGGTAATTTGGGGCTTATGAAGAAGGACATCAGTGGTTTGTAACAATAGATGTAGGACATTTTGAGAGAATTTGATCAGCTCAGCAAAACTACTAGAGGGGAGAGAACACAAGGACTGTACACTTGAAAGTGTCCCACTCTAAACCCTTCTATCCAAACGATTCCATGAGTTCGAAATGCTTGGATGTTGGCTTAGAGCTCCCTATCCATGGAGTGCAAGAGAGTGTATTTCAAGTTCAAGGGCTCTCAGATGAGCCTTAGAGATACTCTTCTTGCTAGTAAACCATGCAATGGGAGGTTCCAAAGACAAGATGCAAGAATGCAAATGTCCCAAGAAGTCCCTCAATGATGCAATGCAAATGAATATTAAGCTAGAATGAGAATGCAAAATGCAGCTATTCTAAAACATGTATGAGAGTGTTACAATCCAAATATTAAGCTATGTGATTTAAGCTAAATGTAAAAAATAAAAGCTAAGCTAAGCTAGAATGCCATGGATGAGAGAATGTAGACAAGAAAGAGAAGTTCTCCACAAAGCTCCAAAGAAACTTGTTAGAAAACCTGCATCATAACAATATTCAAATGAGGATGGATGATTTGAGAGGGAAAGCTCTCTCCCTTTTAAAGTCGTATGGACGGCAGAGATCAAGATGAAGATGGTGGATGATCAACGGTGGAATTTGAAAAGAGGAGTGATCCATGTGCACACACAAGTCAACCAATAGAATATAAGTTGACTTGTCATATAAGACAAAAGTCTCACAAACCTTTTCTTTTAATTGCAAAATAGAAAAAGGACTTTATGTGTGCACTTTAAGTGGGTTAGAAGAATGGGGTCTTTTATTTAATTAAAAAGGGACATGTTCTTTTAATCAAATAATGAAATTAGGATAGCATAGTCAAACTATAGGTTATAATCAAATAAATTGATTATTAACAATTTGGCTTAGGTAAGTGATTAAATTAATTTAGCCAAAATATTGAAAAGAGGGCTAATAGTCTAGATGACCATTTTTAGGTGATTACATTTGCCCCTCTTTGACCACATTATTTCAAAGAAAATAGAAAGTCAAGTAGGAGGTGATAGATATAGATATCCGATTTCAAAGAATGAAATGCAAAAATAGATGGCAAGTCCTAAATGCACAGCCTGACAGTGGTAGTACTGAACACTAGGAAGATGATGTTAGGATCCGAAAATAATTCTAACACCTAGCAAAGTGAATAGATTGAGAGCAAGTGAGAAGATCAAACAAATGCTCCTAAGAAATAGATAGTTGTAGCAATCAGTGATACAGTATTTCTGCCCCCTCGAGATCGAAATTGAAATGAGGTAAGGGGATGCAAAAATTGGCTAGACATGAGAAAATTAGAATATAGCAATGCCCAAGATGACAGATAGATGATTAGAACCCAAGAATGACTATAAAAAAATTGATAAAATGCCCCAGTTTGACTAGAGTTAACCTTGAAGGATATAGCATAAAAATTAGGTTGAAACAAGTAGAAAGGTGATTTTAGACATGAAACAATGAATTGAAGTAGATATGAAGTATGGAAATGATGAAGACATGAAGAAATGAAGATGCCCCAATGATGATTCAGAGATTAGACCTAAAAAAGGTTAGCTAATTGCTCAGAAGAAAGTAGAATTTTAAAAGACAATTTTGACCATCAAGATGAACCCGAATTTGGATTTCGATCTCGAAAATAAATCTAGGACGTTGAAATTATTTAAGAGGTTAAAAATTTATATAATGTGATGATAAGATAGAAAAGAGATGAAGTGAAAGATTAAGAAGGTGAAAAGACATGAACAAGAAGAAAATAAAGAAATATATGAAAGGAGTTAGCTGATATGTCCACAAAAAGATGAAGAGAGAGCTCTCCCCATATGCAAGAATGCAAGACTAAGCTAGAAAATGAACCTAAAATGCAAGCTAATATGAAAAGTGGTTTACCAACAAGAAGTGTATGGCATTTAGACTCTTAATTTCATCATTGAGCATTGATTAGGGACATCATGAGATCATACAACCATCACTAGTATAACTATGAGGATATGAATATGATCGATATTAGATAGGTATGTGGAAATCCAATCTAAGCATTAGAGACATGTAAGTCAAGATAACTACATGATTAGATTCCCTAAGTTTAATTTAGCAAGATTACACCTATATCAATTCATAAGCGCTAGGATAAACCTTGAGTGCGGTCTTGCAAAACAGTCAAGGATGATACATTTGTAAGTCAACGTGTTGAATAGGACTAGCATAAATGCTTACAACACTATAGACAAACAAAAGTATACCCACAAGAAGAAATTAAGAAAATATGTCCCATGCCCCCAGTCTTCTAATCAATGACATCCTTGAAAGACTATTAGGGAGGGAATACATGCAAAACAAATCATCATAGACAGCACACAAAGTACATAAAGATCAACATAGCTCAGTCATTTAAGTGTTAAAGTGCGTGTGTGCAAGTCACTTGGCCATTTCTTCAAGACTTGATTCTGATAGTGAGAAATATCATGACATCGGAGACCGTAGGTAAACTATCTGTAAAGTGTTGAAAAACACTTGATGTCAAAGTGGGTGGGGGTAGTGTTGAGAAACATTGTTTTGTGAGTTGTCCAAGAAACCCTAATGCACAAGAATACCTCAATAGGCTAAGCAGTTGTGCCCCTAAGACGAGGACAAGAAACAATTCCAAGCTAGGAAATGTGTAGCAAAATAGGTGATTGAGACTGATAGACAGAGGTGCAAGGGTCTCAAGTAGCACCTATTTCAAGATTTTCACCACTTGACAAATTTTTTTCAAGACTTTTTTCAATTTTTTGTATTTTTGTATTTTTTATTTTTTTGGTGATACATCAAAATGCCTATTGCTAGGTTTTCACTAAGAAGATCTTTTTTTTAGGACATTTTCTGATTTTTAGGATTTTTTTAGAAGGTTTTAGATATCACTAGTTCTCAAATAAGATCACATCATTTTCTCCCAATGTCTAGAAAGGTATAGGATATGATGGAGCAATGAGCCAATGGATAAGCAAAGATGGATGAAAAAAGAGTATGAAGCAAGTGACAGTGATCCTCAAGGACTGACTCCTCAAGAGTACCCAAGCTAGGGAAAGAGGTGAAATAGTCATATGAAGCATATTTTGGATAAGCAATGGAAGTAATGAGAAAGATAGCATGTAGGATAAGCAATGAAGCCAACAAGTGAGATAGCATGAAGTGTGTAGTCCAAAAGAGTAGCCATGTCAAGAGAACTATGAGAACCATGTTTCATTTATTATGATCAAGACCAAGGGGTCAACTAGATAGTATAGCAATGGGATAGAGCAATAAGAATAAAGCTCAAGATAGAGGCTATGAGTGAATGGGAGAGGACAGTAGAAAATCTAGTGGATAAGATAGCCAATATGCAAAGATAGCTCAACATTGTCAAGATCAAAGAGAGAAGAAGGGATAGATGGATGATGGAAGAATTATGCATGATGCATGTTTGTCAGGTTTTCATCATGGTAATTATCTAAGGTGCCACAAGAAGTAGTTTTCACCATAGGATAAATTTATTTCTCTTTACTTTTGCTACCAGGGTGCCACAAGATGTGGTTTTCACTAAGGCACATTTTCATTTTTTTCATTTTTTCTTCTTTTTTATTTTGAATTTTAGAAAGAGCTGAAGCTGTTTGAATGTAGATAATGCTCCTATAGAAAAGATAAGTCATGATAAGCCAAGACCATAGAAAGGTATGCTCAAAGATGTTGATAGGGTGATGAAAGAGAAATGGTAGTAGGAAGAGTATATGGAGGATAATAGTTCATGTATAGAAAGTTAGTGTAAGCTTTAGAGGATTTAAGGAAGATTCATGTAATATTTTTAGGAAGATTTTTGGAAGAAGATGGAATGGAAGCCTTTGGAAGCTTGAATTTCAACTTTGAAGTATTTTCAATATTCAAGTCTTTTAAAAGAGACTTGGGAATCCATATATCTTTAGATTTTCCTTTGGATACTTCAAAACACATTTCTTCAATAATGGGTTTAGGAACCCATATTTTCTTTGATTTATCTTTTTTAATAGTGAGCCTTTGCAGTCTCTTTTGCGTATTCTCCTTCTTAGCATTCACATGCCAATTAGATGGGACATAGTGATCTTTCTTTTTCAATGGATTCTTATTTTTATTCTCACGTCCAAAGGACTTGGCATTTGTGGATGAATAAGGATGATATGACTGGTTTAGATGTATAGATGGGTGAAAATTCATCAAGGATGAGTGTCTTTGTTGATCCTGAGGTATGATGGGAGAGCTAGGGAATGAGCTAGGAGTGAATGGATGAGATGGAGGAACATAAGTCCCCAATATAGATGGAAGGTTTGAAGGCTTTAGCTTTGATAGATAAGGACCAAGGATAGACTTAGGAGATGCAAATGGATAGTGAAAAGGGATATCAACATCTTTAGAGTGAGCAACGTGGTCAAAGCCATCAATAGACTCGTGAGTAGCTTTGATAGGAGCAACATTTTTAATAGGAGCACTTGAAGCTTGAGCACAATTTTGAAGTGGATGTGGAGAAGTAGAACATGAGGGGATGCTTTGATCTTGACAAGTAGCTTTGGATAGCATAGGAAGAGAACTTTTCTCATAATTTTTAGTAAGCTCAAGGGAGATAATGGAAGTGCTATCTTCATCATACTTAGGAGGTGGACAAGATATAGGATATGGATGGGAAAAATCTTGAAAGAGATGAACGGGTTCTTGATCTTGATCTTTCTTGACATTTATAGCTTTTTCTTTTTGAGAGTCCTCTTGACATGGAGCCACTTCTAAGGACAAGGGAGAATGAAGAGTGAATGGAGTAGTGCTTGGATTAGGCATAGTAGTGCATGAAGGTTTAGGATGTTTAGGATTAGTAGCATGGAAAAGGTTTGCAGCCAAGTGAAGGTTAGCTTGAGTTTCTTTTAGAGGTAGCCCTTGAGGATACACGTAGTCTATGTAGAAAGCATTAGGTTCTTTATTTGATGGAGGCATGTTGGAAATATTTGAAGTGTTGGGAGATGCACGAGTGTTGGAAGAAGTGGAGGTATCAAGGAAACCATCACTAGACATAGGTTCATTAATATGATGTTTCTCAAGAAAAGTATCCTCATCACATGAATCATTAGAGGTATCAATAAGATCTTGGATTTTATGTTTTAGCTCAATGCAATCTGAAGTACTATGCTCATTATGTTGATGATAAGCACAATAGATATCCAAGAATGGGTTTCCATATGAGCTAGACTTAGGTAACATGATGATCTTGGTGCTAATAAGTTTTTGCAAAGTGTCATCATAAGAATTTTCTAAGGGAGCAAAAGTTCTATTAGAAGTATGTCTAGAGTTCTTTTGTTGTTTCTCAAGTGAATGGTATGCATCCATCTCTTCATCATTAGCTTGGTCAAAGATAGGTCCATCATGAAATTTTAGCATAGGCTCAAAGGAGGTATCACTTGCTTGTTCTCTAAAGAGGCCTTTAGATCTAGAAGATGAAGACATTTGATGTCTTGAAGTAGAGCATGTAGACCTAGAAGAAGAGGATGACCTCAAAGAAGATGACTCACATGCATGTAAAGACCTTAAGGAAGATTCATGTAATGATGCAATCTTCTCCTCTAACCTTTTCTCAAGTTTAGGCTTCATTTCTGTCATGCACTTAGAGAGATGAAGGTAAGAAAGATCATTTGTCTCTTCTAGTTCTTTGTATTATGCATATAGATCTTGAAACTCTTTAGTGGCATGGAGGATATCATGATCATCTAGATTTGGTTGAAGTTTGGTAGCGCAAGGTTTAGATCCCATAGGTTTAGATGCAAAGCCAATCATAAAAGAGCCTACAAGATAACTTGATGTTGAAACTATAAGAGGTAGAGTGTTCAGTTGCCAATATAGTAGAGAGAGATTAAAGAAACTTGTCAAACAATATGTCCAAGAAACTTACGACATGAATGACTCAAGTCAATAGCTAGGCAAGATGCCCAAATAGCCAAATAGATAGAGCAAGTGGGGTGACAAGTGAACAACTCTCCAACCCAAGAGTGTAGTCAAGAAATCAAGGCAACCATTTTAGCAAAAGAATAACTAGCAAGCATGCATAGACCATGATGACAAAAAGACCAAGAGCACTAAGACCAAAGAGCCACTTTAAGCATGTTCAAGAACTAGAGACATAGAAAATAAAAATCAAATGATGAGACTCCCCTTAGCAAGCAACACAAGAAAAATGTTAAGACTTGATCCTTTGACTTGGTTGACAAAGTTTGACAATGGTTGATAGCATATCAAGTTTGATGTTCAAAAGCAATTTCTTTCCAAGAAAGATAGTGACACATGGAGTATTCTTCAAACAATCAAGCAAGGGACAAAGCAACCTTCCATGATACAAGCATATGTGAGGTCTTAAAAGAAATTCCTAGAACTATCATCATGTGTATGTTCAAAAGATTTTCACTGGTATACCACATTTGAGAACACATTAAGCAATATCTACCTAAAGGACATGGTTCATTACTCAATAGCTTGGCCCATGCTTGATGCTCCTTCACCTCACACCAAGTGGTTGCCCACGAGAGATATTGGCTTTTTCATGGAAATGCCATAAGCATAACCAAGGGAACACATATGGTGAGTATAAAATCTTGGGGTGATCCGGGTAGTCCACTAGAATCAATCCTTGCACCAAGAAGTTGAGCAGCTAAAAAAGGGTGGTTACTAACTTAGGGTGTTTAGATAGGGCTTCCGTTCATAGTGTTCCTCTTGCTCCCAATTACGGGACACCTCACCTTGCAATGAGTAACTGATCTCACGATCACAAGAGTACCTTAAGCATTCTTGCCTAGTGATCTCCCTATGGTCGAAATCCCATAAGCGATCACACTAGGCGAAGAAAAACACTATGTCTACCAAGGTTTTGTGTCCTTGACAGCCTTGAGTTTATAGTGGGTTGGAAGAGCTAGGCAATCTGCTTGTCCCCACTTGGGTCGTTCTTCTTAGGTTGTCCGAGAGCAGGCCCTCTAAAGGATTCTAACTACACAAAGAGTGGATCAACTTTCGGAAGTCAAGATTTCTGATTCACCACAAGGGTGAAGACCATACTCTCCTATTCCAATCATTTTCTCCCAAACATACCAGGAAGATTCAGTTGCCTCTTCCTCTTGAAACCAAATGGTAAGTCAAGATTTATGATTCACCACAAGGGTGAAGAGCATACTCTTCTATCACCAAAAGATCCCAATTGTAAGTTTTAATGTGTCTAAAAATAAACAACTAGTATATGCCGCACATGTAAAAGTAAAGAACAAGAAAAATTGGGTTTTTATGCCTTGGGCAACCCTACAAACAATCATTAGTAGCCCTTGTACATTTGAAGCTTTGACATGCGTTCTTTTTATGCAATGTTTCAAATTTTTTTCACAAGGATGACAACCTGCAATCACAACTTGTTAGCACCACAAGTTAGTGTGAAATAACATAAAACACTGCAATAAAAAGTGGTTAGTTGCCTCAAATATCCAAGTTATCTTCCAATCAAGTGTATGCAAAGAAAGTGCAAACTAATCACAAATGCTCTCATTTTTAGTCTTTGATTTTGACCTAGTCAACAAGATTGGACTTGTTTGCTATGATTTTGGATCCAAAAATAGAAATGAAAAGACGATACCCCTACTAAAAATCATAGAGCTTTCCAAAAATGTAAAAAATTCAAAAAAATATCTTCATTTGGACCCTAGAGATCGATTTTGTCAAAACAGGCCAGATTTATCAAATCAGATTTTTGATCCCTAATACGACCTCAAAAGTCAAAAAAACAAAGAGAGTACCCCTCTTAAAATTTGAAAATATTTCTAAAAATGTAAGTTTTTTCAAAAAATCTACTGATTTGCGATCAGAAATGACTTTTTATGAAAAAAAAAAAAAAAAATCATAACTCTCGCAAATCACGTCAAAATGCTCTAAAAATTGGACTAAGACATTTTGAACAAATACTCAAATTGCAAAACAAATTTCAAAACCAAACTCCAAGCGGTTTAAAAGATATGATCAAATCTTTAAACCAACTAGATTTTTGGCCTTCAAACCAATCTACTTATGGGTTGGCCTTAAAATCAAAGTGATAATTCTACAAAAGCACTTGATTAGATCCAATATGTTGCTGTAAAAAAAATCAAAGATAAGAAATGAAAGCAAATGGAGCCAGAAACTTGATTCATGCCCTACGGTGGGCGCCAAAAATGTACACTCGAAAGTATCCCACTCTAAACCCTTCTATCCAAACGATTCCATGAGTTCGGAATGCTTGGATGTCAGCTTAGAGCTCCCTATCCATGGAGTGCAAAAGAGTGTATTTCAAGTTCAAGGGCTCTCAAATGAGCCTTAGAGATACTCTTCTTGCTAGTAAACCATGCAATGGGAGGTTCCAAAGACAAGATGCAAGAATGCAAATGTCCCAAGAAGTCCCTCAAGGATGCAATGCAAATGAAGATTAAGCTAGAATGAGAATACAAAATGCAGCTATGCTAAAATATGTATGAGAGTGTTACAATCCAAATATTAAGCTATGTGATTTAAGCTAAATGTAAAAAATAAAAGCTAAGCTAAGCTAGAATGCCATGGATGAGAGAATGTAGACAAGAAAGAGAAGTTCTCCACAAGCCTCCAAAGAAACCTGTTAAAAAACCTGCAGCATAACAATATTCAAATGAGGATGGATGATTTGAGAGGGAAAGCTCTCTCCCTTTTAAAGTCGTATGGACGACAGAGATCAAGATGAAGATGGTGGATGATCAACGGTGGAATTTGAAAAGAGGAGTGATCCATGTGCACACACAAGTCAACCAATAGAATATAAGTTGACTTGTCATATAAGACAAAAGTCTCACAAGCCTTTTCTTTTAATTGAAAAATAGAAAAAGGACTTTATGTGTGCACTTTAAGTGGGTTAGAAGAATGGGTTCTTTTATTTAATTAAAAAGGGACATGTTCTTTTAATCAAATAATGAACTTAGGATAGCATAGTCAAACTATAGGTTATAATCAAATAAATTGATTATTAACAATTTGGCTTAGGTAAGTGATTAAATTAATTTAGCCAAAATGTTGAAAAGGGGGCTAATAGTCTAGATGACCATTTTTAGGTGATTACAAGGACAACATATTGATATACTTTCTCAGGTGATTGGTAACACTGAAGGGGTTAAGAATCTTATGAAATGTGTTCCACCCCTAGAAGTCAAGAATAGAGCTTGGATCATTTGATTAAAGATTTCCAGAAAAAGTTGGATGGTCTAGATAATAGAGTGTTTAATATGGAGAAGATGGTTAAGAAATTGGTTTATCATAATTGTTCTATTCTGAAGACTATGGCAGACAAAATTAACACTCTCCTAAATAAAGTTGAACAAGAGAAATGTCAAGGCAAGGAAGTGAAAGATGACCATGGACCTAGCAAGCACACCAGGGCCAAATCAAAAAAGATAAAGGTGGTCAAAGCCAAACAAGTGGATGATCTGAAGGCCTCTGCAAAAAACATGAATATCCTTGTAGACTAGGCAACGGACTTGCTGAAGACCCTGTAGCTAGTTTTGTGTTGTCTTTTTGCTTTCTTTTTGCTATCTTTTCCTACTAGTTGTTTTTGGTTACTTGTTTTAGCTAGTTCTGCTCTTAGGTGTTGATGCATAGTTCTTTTTGGTTTTTAATTTGTTGTTGTCTTGTTTCTATGTAAAAAAAAATTGGTCCTTTAAAACCTATTTTTTCTTAATCAAAACATTCACACCAGTCTTCAATTGAGCTAGACCGGTGGTTGACAAAGAACTTAAAGGAACCTTGGGAATAATTTCATTATTCTTTCAAGAGAGGAATTTGCATCTCAAATTCTTAATTATTTCCTTGTGTAAAAATGACATTTAACACATGTATAGGCACACACATAATTTCCTCATCCGTGTGTCATCTTACCTCATGCCCTTATGCAACTACATTTTCTATCTAGATTTAAGAACTTGGAGCATCTCATTATCTATACAAATTTTCAATCATTGGGATGGATGAATTTGTAATCATTTTCTATTTGGTGGAGCATCTACAATTTGGGAAATAGTTTTAAGCTTTAAAGGGGAGGAGGGGGTCTTGAAATAAATAGAAAACTACTAATTGAAAAAATATTATATGGCTCAACAATTTGTTCCCTTTTCTTGTTGTGATTGAAGTATTTTACCATGTTTACCTATCACATATGTACTAATTCACTTTACTTAAGCTTACTTAAGGACCACAAAGTAGTAGCTATAGCATTTCCACTTTAAGTGGTGTTATCGTATTATTGCATTCCACTTTATGCATTGACCACACCACTTATCACTTTATCATTGTCCATTATTGTTGAACATACTTTATTACACATTGGACAATGTTCCAAGTGTACATGTAATTTTATCTTGGGTGGGTGATAAGCTATCTTGATTACCATGTAATACAAGACAATGGCACTTTTAATGTCTCATTCCCTCTTTTGTACTCAACCAAGCAATAATACATTCAATTGATTTGTATTGCATTCTTGATAGGAATACAACTTATAATATTTATTCTCTCTTGTTATAGTATTTTCCATTGCCTGTAGATCTTGGGTGTGCCACCTTCATAGTCTAATTTTCACTCCTTTTTCCCCCCTTTTTCCTAGAACTTTTATATGTATACTAATATTTCTTATTTTATTTAAAAATATAATTGAAAAAAAAATTGATGTGAAACTACATATTCATGGGGTCACTAGCTGTGCGTATTTCTCCTTAAAAAGTTGACCAGTGGTTACTAGCCTAAATAAGCTAAGAAATTGCATGGGGATCTGCATTTAATCTACAAATGTTGGTCACTTTCAATATTTTCTATAAGTTTCCAAATTCATTGAGAGGATTCTAATAATTTTGGTAAGTTCACTTCTTAGTTTTAATGAATTTTTATAGAAATTGTTATTTATAGTAAGTTCTTGTATCTCTTTGATCTTTTAGTTTCTGAGGTCATTCTCTTTGCCAAAAAAGAAAGTTACTATTTATATATAGTAAGCACTTGTATGGCATCAATCTTTCTAGGTCACCTATATTTGTAGTTATTGCTATCATCTTATAGCATCAAATGATTCCAGTATGATAAATTCTATGGGGCACACTACATTTAGTTTTGAACTTTCCCGTACATTTATGTGGTGGGATGTATGTACAATTCTAAGAAGCTTCTTGAATACCCTTATGATAGGGTAGTACTAGGGAGCATAGCTAGAGAATTGGCTAATGCTTATGAGCATATCAAATGCAAAAAGAAACATTGTTGGGAGTTTTCCATTTTCAATGGGCCCACTTTTATAAGACATTAAGGTGTGCAAATTCATATACTCGGAGTGGTATCAATGTCTTCTATAGAAATTTAAATAGATAAGACCAAGGTTTGATCCACTAACCTTAGAGGATCACTGGATCAACTAAATTGGATCACATGAGCCACACTTAGAGGATCATTGGATCAACTAAATTGGTAACTATAAAGTTAAAATCATGGATCATTGTATAATGGACTTGGCTTTGGCACAATAGGTCGTCAAGGTTAGAATATCTCCTAAGGTCTACAATAGGACCTTGAGAATATCCTTGATCCCATTTGCAATAAGGATAAGGTGTACACCAATGCCTATTTTTTTGGGAAAAGTTGTCCAACCAAGGAAAATAACTTATACTTAGGGAAAGTCCTTTGATAAAGTAGAATCTAGTCAAGTGACACAGAGAATGCCATATGAGACGTAGGATGATATTAGCAATTGGAGATTGCAATTCATAGTACCTCCTCCTATGGATAGCATAGTGGGCGTTATGCAAGATGGTTATGTGATGGGGGAAGTGGACTTGGAAGATCCCATGTGAGAAGGCGAGAAGGCACTAGTGGCTTTGGACCTTAAATGATTCTTCAAATATATGGATCAAAATGAGACTCAACTTTAGGATCTCTAGAAGAAGAATCAAGTATTGGAAGAGTTTATTACTAAGATGGTCTTATTTCAATGCCAATAACCCTTGAAACTACATTATAAGTCATTCTCAAAAAGTGAGCAAAACAGGATGTTCCAATTTTTGTATTAAGGCTTGTACAAAATGGAATATGAATTTTGAAACTTTCAACAGTGAGAGCTCGGAAACCATATCAAAGCATTTCAAAAAAATTGTGAATAATAGGACGTAGTTGATCATCATGGTAGAAAGTGTCAATGGCTTGTAGGATATGATGTAGAAAGTGTTAATGGCTTGTAGGATATGATGAAGATTTGGGAATCAACATGGGTCAACCTCTGGAGGATTTAGAAACAAAGTTTATAGAGTTTTCTCAAACTTTATCAAGGGGAAGGATTGGATAAATTTGACATATAGTTAAGTTATATTTATACAAGTGTTAAGGAATTTGAAACCATATTTTAGGAAATTGAGGGCATCAGGAAGGATGAAACTCCTTTGGTGTCCAAATTTGATAAGTTCTTTGATGGACTTGATTTAGAATTATAAAAAAATGTTAACAAGACCCAGATGTGCCCCATTGGCAATATTCTTCAGTAAATCAAGGGGATAATTGAGGTAGTGAACACAAAGGAGGATATGCAATAGTTGTTTCGGTACAAAGAAGATATAAAGCAGATCATAGAAGATGTTGAAGATATTAAGAAGTCTCTTGTATGCATCACGAAATTTAGGATGGCACAATGGAAAGAGTTGAATTTTTCTCAATTACATAATTATGAAGAGATGAAGGAGGTCATTGATTGATTCTGCAGAGAACACCCAAGAATCTTGCTATAGGAATAAGTTGAAACTAATAAGATCAAAAGCAATTTTCCTAACTTGGAAAATTTTTGTTTTTCGATTTTCAGACTCTAAAAGGCCAAAAATACCCTACTAAAAGTCAAGTAGGTGACTTGGTCATTTTTCATCTTCCATTTTTCATTCTAAGGGTCGAATCCAAAAGTTCTAAGTCATCACGCTTTTTCATTTTTTTGCATGTAAATTTTATTTTTGGTTACATTGTATATAGCTTTGCGGTCATTTTTGCATGCCTTGAGGATATCAATCAGTTGCATACATGAAGGAGGATTCCAATGAAGGATTCGATGTGAAAATTCTAAAACCAAGTTGAGCTCTAGTTGAAGAACGGTGGAATTGCAGCTCATTTTCTTTCATCTTTGGGTGGATTTATGCTTGTATTTATATACAAGTGTGATGTAAATATGTAAATCCTTGCATAATAGTTAGTAATCAGTTTAGGAGTAGTTTTGCATTGTAAAACAATAGTTTTGATTTTATTTTACCATTTCATGCATAGTTAAAACCTAAGCTACAGGTACCTATTTGTTTTAAGATGAAACACTATATAACCATCACAAAACAATGTAATTAGGTCATTATTTTTCTACAATAAAGCTATTAGTACTTTGTGTTTCAATCATGGTGTTAATTTCCTATTTTCTATGAGAGATTTATGAATTAGTGTTGTTGATTTTTGAATTTTAAAGAGCCAATTTTTTTTTTTTGTGATTTATATATGCTGTCAATCGTTGTTGTGATTATCTTGTTGTGAAGAATCGTTGAGAAAATTTTCATTTATCCTTCAAGATAAAAAAATTCTCACATGCACCCACATTCGTAATGGCTTCATGATTTGGTGAATTTTGACATATCATACATCTTTGTAATTTTTCATTGGTGATTGCATATGTAAAGTGTGAATTGTAAGTAATTTTGATTCATGTTGTATGGGTTTTCTTTATCTTCCTAACGTTTTAATTTTCAAGATGATACATTGATGGTTTCTATTTGTTATTTTTAGGTAGCTTGGACAGTTGTTTGTCCATATGTGATTAATTGGCAAATAATTGTTAGAGTTACGAAAAATAATTATTTGTTAATTAATTGACTCCTTCTAGAAGTCACTAGTAACCTATTGGTAAGGTTGTTTTACTGGAGAAGCAACTAGAAACTTTTTGGTTAGGAAGCAAATGGAAACTTCTTGGCTGAGTTGTCTTTATCAAGAAGTGACTAGAAACCTCTTGGTTAAGTAGTATAAAAGGGGGTCAAGGGAGGCATTTGGAGAACAAAAAAGAACAGAGAATAACAAGAGTTGTAGAAGCATTTGCAGTATTAGCAAATGAGTTTGTAGTGATAGCAAACAGTCTTGTAGTGTTAGGAAGGGCGCAGTGATAGAGTTGGGGATAACAACGGAGGAATATTAGCGAGAGAAATTAGGAGGTTTTCTGAATTCTACCAATGAGAGGCAAAGAATTTTGTATCTCTTGATTTGTTGAAGTTAATATAATTCCTCATCTGTAGAAGTGGTTTTCCCTTATGGGTTTTTCCAAGGACGATATATCCAAAAATAGTGTGTTCTTTGTGTTCTGAATTTCTTTCCATATTTTATTGGTGAAGTTGTAGTTGTGTTATTTTTTGATATTAGCTATGAATTTATTTTCAGCAATTTAATAATTGTTTATGATAGGAGATTAATAATCAATGACTATAATAGTGTTAATTTTCACATGGCATCAAAGCATTGTTGGGGATAGAAGAATTTTTCCCTAGGAAAGAAATTTTGATCTCTTCAAAATTATTGCTTTAATCCTTTGAGATGGCTTTAGCTAGTTTGAGAGATCATGACAAATTGGATGATGCCTCAAAGTTTGGTGTCTAGAAGGCTAGAATTTCTTTACTATTGGAAGATAATGGTATCAAGGATTATGCTACCATTGGTATAGTTGTACCTATAGATGCTATACAACTTGCAACATATAAGAAGGATGATGCCAAGGTGAGGAAGATTATCCTTGATGGTGTCAAGGATCATATTGTTCCACATATCATGAAGCTAGATATAGTGAAGAAGATGTGGGACGCCATTCTAAATCTATACCAAAATGCTACCACCAACAGGAAGATAATTCTCAGAGAGAAGCTAAAGAATACCCGGATGAACCAAGGAGAAGACATTACAAGTTACCTCACTAGGCTTAGACTTGTCAAGGACGAGTTAGCATCTATTGGAGATAGTCCTAGTGATGATGAGCTAGTGAGAATAGCCCTAAATGGGTTTTCTAAATAGTGGAGTATCTTTGTTCAAGTTGTTAGTGGACGAGATGCCTTACTGAGTTGGAATCGACTATGAACTAATTTCACTCAAGAGGAGTTTAGAATAAGTCTTGTCAATGGGTCCAATAAGAGTTATAAAAGTGAGGTAGAACAAGAAAATGTTGCCCTAGCAAGGAAAGGGAAAGCAAAGAAGGGATCTAGCTCACAAAGTGAGAAGGACCTTTCTAAGGTCAAGTGCTTTGGATGTCATGAGTAGGGTCACTATTAGGATAAACCACGGACAAAAATAAAATTGTATGCAAATATAACCAATAACAGAAAATAATAGATCACACAAAAATGAACACAAGGCACCAAGATTTAACGTGGTTCACCCAATCCTTGGGCTACGTCCACCAAACAGCAAGTCTGATCTTATTACAATCCAGTGATTACAACCTTATTACAATCCGTAATCCCTTATAGCTCAATATCGCCGCAAGAACCAATTTCGCATTACAACATAATGAAAAAATACCTAACCCTAAACCCTTTTATACAAGTATTTTATGTCATTTTAGGGTTACAACATATCAGCCATATGTCGGCCATAACTTTAGTGGTGAATCTATGAATGGTGAATAGTACCAAAAAAATTGCTACGAATGGTGAATCATACCAAAAAAAAATTTTGAACCCCACTAATTATGAAGTATGTATAGTACTTTCTTGATTAGTCACCATAATCTAACAATCTCCCACTTGGGAACTGATCAGGCTCCACACTAAACAACAATCTCCCACTTGGAGACTGATCCTGTAGCAATACCACTACCGCATGGGGGTCCCATTGGATCAAACCACCCTGGACTCTGCTGTTATGTTATTCATGTTCAGTCTAAAAGACCAACCGAAGTTGAAGAGTTCAGCTTCTCCCTTGTTACAACCTTTGTCAACATATCTGCTGGATTATCATTTGTATGTATCTTCTCCAGCTTTAACTATCCATCCTCCAAAACTAATCGAATGAAATGGTACCGCAACTGTATGTGTTTGGTCTTAGAATGCAGAGCTGAATTCTTTGCAAGATGAATGGCACTCTGACTATTTGTGAACAAATAATTATCCTTTTGAGGATGTCCCAATTCTTCCAAGAAGAATTGAAGCCATATCATCTCCTTGGCTGCCTCGGTAGCAGCAACATATTATGCCTCTGTAGTGGATAAAGCATTAATCTTTTGTAACCTAGAAACCCAGCTCATAGCTGCCCCACCAACAGTAAAGACATAACTTGTAGTTCTCCACCTAGTATCAATATCCCTTGCCAAATCTGAGTCAACATAGCCCTGTAAATCAATAGTAGAGCCCCCAAAGTGTAAACACTTATTGGATGTCCCTCTCAAATATTTGAGAATCCACTTGACAACGTTCCAATGCTCAAATATTGGATGACTCATATACTTGCTAACGACTCCCATAGCATGTGCAATATCTGGCCTAGTGCATACGATAGCATACATCAAGCTTCCTACAGCTGAAGCATAGGGTACCTTGGACATCTTATCCTCCTCTTCCTGTGTCTTAGGACACATCTCCTTAGTCAATTTCAAATGACTAGGTAAAGGTGTGCTGACAGCTTTAGCATTCTCCATAGAGAAACGGTACAACACCTTCTCAACATAATCAGCTTGAGATAGCGTCAATGTTCTGCTCTTCCTATCTCTGAAAATCTTCATACCAAGGATTTGTTTTGCTGCCCCCAAATCCTTCATAATAAATGCATGTGCTAACTAGCATTTTAGCCCCTTAATATGATCCATGTTAGACCCAGCTACAAGCATATCATCAACATATAAAATAAAATAATGTAGCTATCATCATCCAACCTCTTAAAATAAATACAGTAATCTGAATGACACCTGTTATATCCATGCTCATGCATAAAACTGTCAAATTTCAGATACCATTGCCGAGGTGCTTGCTTCAAGCCATATAAACTTTTCTTTAATTTGCACACTAAGTTCTCCTTACCTTTGACCTCAAAACCCTATGCCTGGGCCATATATATTTCTTCATCCAAATCACCATGAAGAAAGGTTGTTTTAACATCCAGCTGCTCTAAATGCAAATCTTCAGTAGCCACAAGACTTAAAACAGTACGAATAGAAGTCATTTTAACAACAAGAGAAAATATCTCATCAAAATCAATTCCCTTTTTCTGTGCAAATCTTTTTACAACTAACCTGGCCTTAAATCTTTTCTTACCTCCTTCCTCTTCTTTCAACTTGTAAACCCACTTATTTTGTAAAGCCTTTTTACCTGCAAGTAACTTGCACAAATCTCATGTCTTATTTTTCAGCAAAGAGTCCATTTCATCTTTCATTGTAGACTCCCATTGAATCTTAGTATCTGTACACTCGAAAGTGTCCCACTCTAAACCCTTCTATCCAAACGATTCCATGAGTTTGGAATGTTCGGATGCCAGCTTAGAGCTCCCTATCCACGGAGTGCAAGAGAGTATATTTTAAGAATAAGAAGGCTCTCAGATGAGCCTTAGAGATACTCTTCTTGCTAGTAAACCATGCAATGGGAGGTTCCAAAGACAAGATGCAAGAATGCAAATGTCCCAAGGAGTTCCTCAAGGATGCAATGCAAATGAAGATTAAGCTAGAATGAGAATGTCAAATGCAACTATTCTAAGCATGGATGAGAGTGTTACAATCCAAATATTAAGCTATGTGAGATAGATTATTGCAAAATAGAAGCTAAACTAACATGCAACATGAATCTAAGCTAAAATGCTATGGTATGAGAGAATGTAGACAAGAAATAGAAGTTCTCCACAAAGCTCCAAAGAAACCTGTTAGAAAACCTGCAGCATAACAATATTCAAAAGATGGATCCGATTGAGGGGGAAAGCTCTCTCCCTTTTAAAGATGTATGGACGGTAGAGATCAAGATGAAGATGGTGGATGATCAACGGTGGAATTTGAAAAGAGGAGTGATCCATGTGCACACACAAATCAACCAATAGAATATAAGTTGACTTGTCATATAAGATAAAAGTCACAAAGCCTTTTCTTTTAATTGCAAAATAGAAAAAGGACTTTATGTGTTCACTTTAAGTGGGTTAGAAGAATGGGGTCTTTTATTTAATTAAAAGGGGACATGTTATTTTAATCAAATAATGAACTTAGGATAGCATAGTCAAACTATAGGTTATAATCAAATAAATTGATTATTAGCAATTTGCCTTAGGTAAGTGATTAAATTAATTTAGCCAAAATGTTGAAAAGGGGGCTAATAGTCTAGATGACCATTTTTAGGTGATTACATTTGCCCCTCTTTGACTAATGCGTGATCGATCTGGGAACACATTATGTCAAAGAAAATCAAAGCCAAGTAGGCGATGATAGATATAGATGTCTGATTTCGAAGAGTGAAATGCAGAAATAGATAGCAAGTCCTAAATGCACAGCCTGATAGCAGTAGTACTGAACACTAGGAAGAGATGATGTCAGAATTCAAGAAGAATACTAACACTTAGAAAAGCAGATAGAGTGAGAGCAAGTGAGAAGATCAAACAAATGCTCCTAAGTAGTGATAGAGTATTTCTGCCCCCTCGGGATCGAAATTGAAATGAGGTAAGGGGATGCAAAAAATGGCTAGAAATGAGAAAATTAGAATATAGCAATGTCCAAGATGATGGATAGCTGATTAGAACCCAAGAATGACTATTAGAAACTGACAAAATGCCCCAGTTTGACTAGAGTTGACCTTGAAGGATATAGCATAAAAATTAGGTCAAAATGAGTAGAAAGGTGATTTTAGACATGAAATAGTGAATTGAAGTAGATATGAAGTATGGAAATGATGAAGACATGGAGAAATGAAGATGCCCTAGTGATGATTCAGAGATTAGACCTCAAAAGGTCAGCTAACTGCTCAGAAGAAAGTAGAATTTTAAAAGACAATTTTGACCATCAAGATGAACTCGAATTTGGATTTCGATCCCGAAAATGAATCTAAGATGTCAAAATTATTTAAGAGGTCAAAAATTTATATAATGTGATGATAAGATAGAAAAGAGATGAAGTGAAAGATTAAGAAGGTGAAAAGACATGAACAAGAAGAAAGTAAAGAAATATATGAAAGAAGTTAGCTGATATGTCCACAAAAAGATGAAGAGAGAGCTCTCCCCATATGCAAGAATGCAAGACTAAGCTAGAAAATGAACTTAAAATGCAAGCTAATATGAAAAGTGGTTTACCAGCAAGAAGTGCATAACATTTAGACTCTTAATTTCATCATTGAGCATTGATTAGGGACATCATGAGATCATACAACCATCACTAGTATAACTATGAGGATATGAATGTGATTGATATTAGATAGGTATGTGGAAATCCAATCTAAGCATCAGAGACATGTAAGTCAAGATAACTACACGATTAGATTCCCTAAGTTTAATTTAGCAAGATTACACCTGTATCAAGGCATAAGTGCCAGGATAAACCCTGAGTGCGGTCTTGCAAAATAGTCAAGGATGATACATTTATAAGTCAAAGTGTTGAATAGGACAAGCATGAATGCTTACAACACTATAGACAAACAAAAGTATACCCACAAGCAAAAATCAAGAAAATATGTCCCATGCCCCCAGTCTTCTAGTCAATGACATCCTTGAAAGACTATTAGGGAGGGAACACCTGGCAAAGAAATCATCATAGACAGCACACAAAGTAGATAAAGATCAGCATAGCTCAGTCATTTAAGTGTTAAAGTGTGTGTGTGCAAGTCACTTGGCCATTTCTTCAAGACTTGATTTTGATAGTGAGAAATATTGCAACATCGGAGACTATAGGTAAACTATCTGAAAAGTGTTGAAAAACACTTGATGTCAAGGTGGGGGAAGTGTTGAGAAACACTATTTTGTGAGTTGTCAAAGAAACCCTAATGCACAAGAATACCTCAATAGGCTAAGTAGCTATGCCCCCAAGATGAGGACAAGAAACAATTCCAAGCTAGGAAATGTGTGGCAAAGTAGATGATTGAGACTGATAAACATATGTGCGAGGGTTTCAAGTAGCGCCTGTTTCTAGATTTTCACCACTTGATAGATTTTTTCAGGACTTTTTTTTCAATTTTTTTTTGGTGATACATCAAAACACCTATTGCTAGGTTTTCACTAAGATGATCATTTTTTCAGGACATTTTCTGATTTTTAGGATTTTCCAGCATCATATATGATTTTTTAGATTTTTTTAGAAGGTTTTAGATATCACTAGTTCTCAAGCAAGATCACATAATTTTCTCCCAATGTCTAGCAAGGTGTAGGACAAAATGGAGAAACAAGCCGATAGATAAGCAAAGATGCATAAGAAAGGAATGTAAAGCAAGTGAAAGTGATCCTCAAAGACTGACTCCTCAAGAGTACCCAAGCTAGGGAAAGAGGTGAAATAGCCATATGAAGCATGTTTTGGATAAGCAATGGAAGAAATGAGCAAGATAGCATGTAGGATAAGCAGTGAAGCCAACAAGTGAGATAGCATGAAGTGTGTAGTCCAAAAGAGTAGCCATGTCAAGAGACCTATGAGAACCATGTTTCATTTATTATGATCAAGACCGAGGGGTCAACTAGATAGGATAGCGATGGGATAGAGCAATAAAAATAAAGCTCAAGATGGAGGCTATGAGTGAATGAGAAAGCACAAATAGAGAATCTCATGGATAAGACAGCCAATATGCAAAGATAGCTCAACATTGTCAAGATCAAAGAGAGAAGAGGGGATAGATGGATGATGGAAGAACTACGCATGACGCCTGTTTGCCAGGTTTTCATCATGGTACTTATCTAAGGTGCCACAAGAAGTAGTTTTCACCATAGGATGGATTTATTTCTCTTTACTTTTGCTACCAAGGTGCCACAAGAAGTGGTTTTCACCAAGGCACATTTTCATTTCTTTTTCTTTTTCTTTTTTTGAATTTTTAGAAAGAGCTCAAGCTTTTTTGAATGTAGATAGTGCTCCTATAGGAAAGATAAGTCATGATAAGCCAAGACCATAGAAAGGTATGCTCAAAGATGTTGATAGGGTGATGAAAGAGAAATGGTAGTAGGAAGAGTATATGGAGGATAATAGTTCATGTATAGAAAGTTAGTGTAAGCTTTAGAGGATTTCATGAGGGTAGTTGAAATATTGGAAAAGATCAACGTTGACACACACCTTGAAGGGTATTGGAATGATGGAGGAATCATGGATGAAGTAGCTTGAGGTTTAGATGTATGAGGTGGTAGAAGAGATTTGGAAAAAAGTGGAGTGGAAGGCTTTGGCATAATTTTAGGAAGATTTTTGGAAGAAGATGGAATGGAAGCCTTTGGAAGCTTGAATGTCAACTTTGAAGTATTTTTAATATTCAAGTCTTTTAAAAGAGGCTTGGGAATCCACATAGCTTTAGATTTTCCTCGTTTTTTGGGTGCTTGAGAGTGCATTTGTATAATGATGGATTTAGGAACCCATATTTTCTTTGGTTTAGCTCTTTGAGTAGTGGACCTTTGCGATCTCTTTTGTGCATTCTCCTTCTTAGCATTCACATGTCGATTAGATGGGACATAGTGATCTTTCTTTTTCAATGGATTCTTATGTTTATTCTCACTTCCAAAGGACTTGGGATTTGTGGATGAATAAGGATGATATGACTGGTTTAGATGTATAGATGGGTGAAAAGTCATCAAGGATGAGTGTCTTTGTTGATCTTGAGGTAATATAGGAGAGCTAGGGAATGAGCTATGAGTGAATGTAGGAGATGGAGGAACATAAGGCCCCAATATGGATGGAAGGTTTGAATGCTTTAGCTTAGATGGATAAGGACCAAGGATAGATTTAGAAGATGCAAAGGGATAGTGGGAAGGGATATCAACATCTTTAGAATGAGCAACATGGTCAAAGCCATCAATAGACTCATGAGTACCTTTGATAGGAACAACATTTTTAATAGAAGCACTTGAAACTTGAGCACAATTTTGAAGTGGATGTGGAGAAGTAGAACATGAGGGGATGCTTTGATCTTGACAAGTAGCCTTGGATAGCATATGAAGAGAACTTTTCTCATAATTTTCAGTAAGCTCAAGGGAGATAGTGGAAGTGATATCTTCTTCATACGTAGGAGGTGGACAAGATATAGGATATGGAATGGAAAAATCTTGAAAGAGATGAATGGGTGCTTGATCTTGATCTTTCTTGACATTTATAGCTTTTTCTTTTTCAGAGTCCTCTTGACATGGAGCCACTTCTAAGGACAAGGGAGAATGAAGAGTGAATGGAGTAGTGCTTGGATTAGGCATAGTAGTGCATGAAGGTTGAGGATGTTTAGGATTAGTAGCATGGAAAAGGTTTGCCACCAAGTGAAGGTTAGCTTGAGTTTCTTTTAGAGGTAGCCCTTGAGGATACACATAGTCTATGTGGAAAGCATTAGGTTCTTTATTTGATGGAGGCATGTTGGAAAGATTTGAAGTGTTGGGAGATGCATGAGTGTTGGAAGAAGTGGAAGATATAATAGAGCCACTACTAGACATAGGCTCATCAATGTAATCTTGCTCAAGAAAAGTATCCTCATTGCATGAATCATTAGAGGTATGAATAATTCCATCATCAATAAGATCTTGGATTTTATGTTTTAGCTCAATGCAATTTGAAGTACTATGCTCATTATGTTGATGATAAGCACAATAGATATCCAAGAATGGGTTTCTATATGAGCTAGACTTAGGCAACATGATCTTATTGCCAAGAAGTTTTTGCAAAGTGTCATCATAAGAATCTTCCAAGGGAGAAAAAGTTCTATCAAAATTATGTCTAGAGTCCTTTTGTTGTTTCTCATGTGAATGGTATGCATCCATGTCTTCATCATTGTCTTGGTCAAAGATAGGTCCATCATGATATCTTGGAATAGAAGCACTTGAAACTTGAGCACAATTTTGAAGTGGATGTGGAGAAGTAGAACATGAGGGGATGCTTTGATCTTGACAAGTAGCCTTGGATAGCATATGAAGAGAACTTTTCTCATAATTTTTAGTAAGCTCAAGGGAGATAGTGGAAGTGATATCTTCTTCATACGTAGGAGGTGGACAAGATATAGGATATGGAATGGAAAAATCTTGAAAGAGATGAATGGGTGCTTGATCTTGATCTTTCTTGACATTTATAGCTTTTTCTTTTTCAGAGTCCTCTTGACATGGAGCCACTTCTAAGGACAAGGGAGAATGAAGAGTGAATGGAGTAGTGCTTGGATTAGGCATAGTAGTGCATGAAGGTTGAGGATGTTTAGGATTAGTAGCATGGAAAAGGTTTGCCACCAAGTGAAGGTTAGCTTGAGTTTCTTTTAGAGGTAGCCCTTGAGGATACACATAGTCTATGTGGAAAGCATTAGGTTCTTTATTTGATGGAGGCATGTTGGAAAGATTTGAAGTGTTGGGAGATGCATGAGTGTTGGAAGAAGTGGAAGATATAATAGAGCCACTACTAGACATAGGCTCATCAATGTAATCTTGCTCAAGAAAAGTATCCTCATTGCATGAATCATTAGAGGTATGAATAATTCCATCATCAATAAGATCTTGGATTTTATGTTTTAGCTCAATGCAATTTGAAGTACTATGCTCATTATGTTGATGATAAGCACAATAGATATCCAAGAATGGGTTTCTATATGAGCTAGACTTAGGCAACATGATCTTATTGCCAAGAAGTTTTTGCAAAGTGTCATCATAAGAATCTTCCAAGGGAGAAAAAGTTCTATCAAAATTATGTCTAGAGTCCTTTTGTTGTTTCTCATGTGAATGGTATGCATCCATGTCTTCATCATTGTCTTGGTCAAAGATAGGTCCATCATGATATCTTGGAATAGACTCAAAGTAGCTATCACTTGCTTGTTCTCTAAAGAGGTCTTTAGATCTAGAAGATGAAGACATTTGATGTCTTGAAGTAGAGCATGTAGACCTAGAAGAAGAGGACCTCAAAGAAGGTGACTCACATTCATGTAAAGACCTTAAGGAAGATTCATGTAATGATGCAATCTTCTCCTCTAACCTTTTCTCAAGTTTGGATTTTATTTCTATCATGCGCTTAGAGAGATGAAGGTAAGAAAGATCATTTGTCTCTTCTAGTTCTTTGTATTGTGCATATAGATCTTGAAACTCTTTAGTGACATGGAGGATATCATGATCATCTAGATTTGGTTGAATTTTGCTAGCATAAGGTTTAGATCCCATAGTTTTAGACGCAAAGCCAAGCATAAAATAGTCTAGAAGATAACTTGATGTTGAAACTATAGGAGGTAGAGTGTTCACTTGCCAAGATATTAGAGAGAGATTAAAGTGACTTGTCAAACAATATGTCCAAGAAATTTACGACATGAATGACTCAAGTCAATAGCTAGGCAAGATGCCAAAATAGCCAAATAGATAGAGCAAGCAGGGTGACAAGTGAACAACTCTCCAACCCAAGAGTGTAGTCAAGAAATCAAGGCAACCATTTCAGCAAAAAGAGAACTAGCAAGTGGACATAGACCATGAAGATAGAAAGACCAAGAGCGCTAAGACCAAAGAGCCACTTTAAGCATGTTCAAAAACTAGAGACATAGCAAATCAAAGTCAAATGATGAGACTCCCCTTAGCAAGCAACAAAAGAAAAATGTTAAGACTTGGATGACAAAGTTTGACAATAGTTGATAGCATAGCAAGTTTGATGTTCCAAAACAATTTCTTTCCAAGCAAGATAGTGACACATGGATTATTCTTCAAACAATCAAGCAAGGGACAAAGCAACCTTGCATGATACAAGCATATGTGACGTCTGAAAAGAATTCTCTAGAATTATCGTCATGTGTATGTTCAAAAGATTTTCACAGGTATAGCACATTCGAGAACACATAAAGCAATATCTACCTAAAGGACATAGTTCATTATTCAACAACTTGGCCCACGCTTGATGCTCCTCTGCCTCACACCAAGTGGTTTCCCACAAGAGATATTGGCTTTGTCATGGAAGTGCCATAAGCACAACCAAGGGAACACATATGGTGAGTGTAAAATCTTGGGGTGATCCGGGTAGTCCACTAGGATCAATCCTTGCACCAAGAAGTTGAGCGGCTAAAAAGGGTAGTTACTAACTTAGGGTGTTTAGATAGGGCTTCCGTTCATAGTGTTCCTCTTGCTCCCAATTACGGGACACCTCACCTTGCGATGAGTAACCGATCTCGTAATCACAAGAGTACCTTAAGCATTCTTGCCTAGTGATCTCCCTATGGTCGAAATCCCATAAGCGATCACACTAGGCGAAGACAAACACTACGTATACCAAAGTTTTGTGTCCTTGGTAGCCTTAAGTTTATAGTAGGTTGGAAGAGCCAGGTAATCGGCTTGTCCCCACTTGGGTCGTTCCTCTCAGGTTGTCCGAGAGCAGGCCCTCTAAATGATTCTAACTACACAAAGTGGATCAACTTTTGAAAGTCAAGATTTCTGGTTCACCACAAGGGTGAAGAGCATACTCTCCTATTCCAATCATTTTCTCCCAAACACGCCAAGAAGATTCAGTTACCCCTTGCTTTTGAAACCAAATGGCAAGTCAAGATTTCTGATTCACCACAAGGGTGAAGAGCATACTCTCCTATTACCAAAAGACTTCAATCACAAGTTTTATGTGCCTATAAAAAATGAACAATTATTCAATGCCACACATGGAAACAAAAATCAAGCAAGTTTGAGTTTTTATGCTTTGGGTAGCCCTGCAAACAATGTTAGTAGCCCTTGCGCATTTGAAGCTTTGACATGCGTTCTTTTTATGCAATGTTTCAAAAAAAAAATTTCATAAGGATGGCAACCTGTAATCACATCTTGTTAGCACCAAAAGTTAGTGTGAAATAACATAAAAATCTGCAATAAAAAGTGGTGGGTTGCCTCAAAAATCCAATTTATCTTCCAACCAAGTACATGCAAAGAAAGTGCAAGTTAATCACAAATGCTCTCATTTTTACTCTTTAGTTTTGACCTAGTCAACAAGATTGGACTTGTTTGCTATGATTTTGTATCCAAAAATAAAAATGAAAAGAAGAGACCCCTATTAAAAATCAGAGAGCTTTCCAAAAATGAAAAAAATTTTAAAAAATCTCTTCATTTGCGCTCTAGAGATCAATTTTGTCAAAATAAACCAAATTTATCAAATCGAGTTTTTGATCTTTAATACGACTTCAAAATTCAAAACACAAAAAAAGAACCCCCATTAGAATTGAAAAAAATTTCTGAAAATGTAAGTTTTTAAAAAAAATTCGCTGATTTGCGATCAGAAATGACTTTTTATAAAAAAAAAAAGAAAAACTCATAACTCCCGAAAATCACGTCAAAATGCTCTGAAAATTGGACTGAGACATTTTGAGCATATATCCAACCTGCAAAAAAAATTTCAGAACCAAACTCCGAGCGGTTTAAAAGATATGATCAAATCTTTAAACCAATTAAGTTTTTGGCCTTCAAACCAATTTACTTATGGCTTGGCCTTAAAACCAAAGTGATAATTCTACAAAAGCATTTGATTAGACCCAATATGCTGCTGTAAAAAACCAGAGATAAGAAATGAAAGCAAATGGAGCTGAAAATTTGATTCAAGCCCCACGGTGGGCGCCAAAAATGTACACTTGAAAGTGTCCCACTCTAAACCCTTCTATCCAAACGATTCCATGAGTTTGGAATGTTCGGATGCCGGCTTAGAGCTCCCTATCCACGGAGTGCAAGAGAGTATATTTTAAGAATAAGAAGGCTCTCAGATGAGCCTTAGAGATACTCTTCTTGCTAGTAAACCATGCAATGGGAGGTTCCAAAGACAATATGCAAGAATGCAAATGTCCCAAGGAGTTCCTCAAGGATGCAATGCAAATGAAGATTAAGCTAGAACGAGAATGTCAAATGCAACTATTCTAAGCATGGATGAGAGTGTTACAATCCAAATATTAAGCTATGTGAGATAGATTATTGCAAAATAGAAGCTAAACTAACATGCAACATGAATCTAAGCTAAAATGCTATGGTATGAGAGAATGTAGACAAGAAAGAGAAGTTCTCCACAAAGCTCCAAAGAAACCTGTTAGAAAACCTGCAGCATAACAATATTCAAAAGATGGATCCGATTGAGGGGGAAAGCTCTCTCCCTTTTAAAGATGTATGGACGGTAGAGATCAAGATGAAGATGGTGGATGATCAACGGTGGAATTTGAAAAGAGGAGTGATCCATGTGCACACACAAATCAACCAATAGAATATAAGTTGACTTGTCATATAAGACAAAAGTCACAAAGCCTTTTCTTTTAATTGCAAAATAGAAAAAGGACTTTATGTGTGCACTTTAAGTGGGTTAGAAGAATGGGGTCTTTTATTTAATTAAAAGGGGACATGTTCTTTTAATCAAATAATGAACTTAGGATAGCATAGTCAAACTATAGGTTATAATCAAATAAATTGATTATTAGCAATTTGGCTTAGGTAAGTGATTAAATTAATTTAGCCAAAATGTTGAAAAGGGGGCTAATAGTCTAGATGACCATTTTTAGGTGATTACAGTATCCACCTTCACAACTTCATCATAACTTTCAGGTTCACCAACATCAGTAAGTAAAATAGAATACAAAGAGGGAGAAAACCTTTGTGGAGGTCTAATTTGCCTCGTTGACCGTCTAACATTCACTGGTGTGTGTGGTATTTGTTGCTGTGGTTGTTGCACATCATGAGGAATGTTTGGAACATCATCTTTTGGAATATCATCCAGCACTACGTAATCATCTTCTTTCTTCTCATGTTGCTGCAACAGTTCTTTGTACAACACTTTTTCATTGAATATGACATCCCGGCTTCTTATAATTTTTTGATTTTCAAAATCCCAAAGCCTATAACCAAATTCATTAATGCCATATCCAAAAAAGACACATTTCTTTGATTTAGCTTCTAGCTTGGTTCTATTTTCAGAGTCTATATGAGCAGAAGCTTCACAACTGAAGGTCTTGAGAAAAGAATAACTCACCTTCTTACCAGTCCATGCCTCCTCTAAAATACCACAGCCCAAAGGAGTAGAGGGACCTCTATTAATCAAATATACTTCAGTATTGATAGCCTCTACCCACATGTGTAAGGGCAACCCAGCATGCAATCTCATGCTCCTTACGCACTCCATTATAGTCCTGTTCATGCGTTCAGCCACTCTATTTTCATGTGGAGTCCTTGTAATAGTTTTCTGTCTACGAATACCATTAGTGGAGCAATAATCTTCAAATTCATGACTGCAATACTCACCACCATTATCAGATCTGAGACATTTTAATTTCTTACCAGTCTCATTTTCAACCAAGCATTTCCATTTCTTAAAAGTTTGAAATACATCAGATTTCTGTCTAAGGAAATAAACCCATACTTTTCTAGTTGCATCATCAATAAATGTAAAGAGACACCAAGGGAAGATACCTAAGCTGGTCCACATACATCTGTATGCACAAGCTCTAATTTCTCCTTTTTGTTTTCCTTCCCAGTCTTTACAAAACTCACTCTCTTTTGCTTTCCATACACACAACTTTCACAGAAATCCATATTCACACATTTCAGACCTGGTAAAACTTTCTTTGAATGAAGTACTTTCATACCTTTCTCACTCATGTGCCCAAGTCTGTTGTGCCACAGTGCTGTATCAGAATCCATAGCAACTATTTGTTCTCCCTGCTCAACTGCAGTAATTGTTCCTGAACATTCATTTTTCTCTGAAACAATCAAAGTAGAAAGAACAATATGACCTGTACAAAGATATAAGGTGCCTACTTTCACACATTTTGCTACTACAAGAGAACCTTTTGAAACCTTCCAATTTTTATCATTAAAGGTAACTACACAACCCTCATCACCAAGTTGCCCTACTGAAATTAAATTCCTACTCAGCCTTGGAACATGTCTTACCTCATGTAGTAGCCAATGATTCCCATTCTGCAACTTAATCTTAATTTTTCCCTTTCCAACAATCTGACAAGGTTCATTATCCCCCAAATAAACAAGTCCAAAATCCCCTTGGACATAATCAATGAAATAACCTCTATGAGGTGTAGCATGAAATAAAGCACCAGAATCTAAAGCCCATGAATCATCAACACTTTCTAAAGACAGAAGCAAAGCATCCTCTTCGGATTTGTTACTTACCACATTTGCCTCCTTGTCTCCATCTGATTTATCTCCTTCATTTTTCTTTTGATTCCAGCAATCTTTCTTTTTGTGCCCTGGTTTCCCACAGTACCAATAGTCGTTTGGTCCTCTCGATTGAGACCTCTTTCCTTTTGACTTTCCTCTTGATTTTCCACGATTTCCAGAGTTACTTCCTATCTCAGTTGTTCTGCCCCTGCTTTGTGCATTCAAAGCACTTCCTGATGTAGATCCACCTAAGGATTTCCTACGAATTTCTTCACTCAAAATAACACCGATCACATCATCATATTTTAAGGTACTAGATCCAAGAACAAAATTACTCACCGTCATTACCAAGCCATTCCAGCTTTCAGGCAAAGAACACAAAATCAAGAGAGCCCTAATTTATTCATCAAAATTGATACCCACAGAAGATAACTGACTAGTAATAGTATTAAACTCATTTAAATGATCTGCAACAGATCCACCTTCTGCCATTTTCATATTAAATAAACGCTTCATGAGAAATACCTTATTTGAAGTGGAGGGCTTTTCATACAGTGTCGCTAGGGTTTTCATCAAATCTTCTATCGTCTTTTCTTTTGTAATATTTAATGCCACCGATGGTTCCAAGCATAACCGAATGCTTTCGAGTGCCTTTCTATCCAAAAGATCCCATTCAGCCTCTGACATAGTTCCCTAATTCTTGGCTTTGTCGTCCAATGGCTTCCATAAATCCTTTTGATATAGATAGTCTTCCATTTGCATCTTCCATAACTGGAAGTTCTGCCCATTAAACTTGTCAACCCTCAGCTTACCCTCATCTACCATTGCTCCCACTCAACTGTGAGACTCCCACTTAACCGTGAGACTTTCCTACAGAGGATAACTGAAAGACAAGCTCGCTCTGATACCTCTTGTTAGGATAAACCACAGACAGAAATAAAACTATATGCAAATATAACCAATAATAGAAAATAATAGATCACACAAAAATGAACACAAGGCACCAAGATTTAACGTGGTTCACCCAATCCCTGGGCTACGTCCACCAAACAGCAAGTCCGATCTTATTACAATCCAGTGATTACAACCTGATTACAATCTGTAATCCCTTACAGCTCAATACCGCTGCAAGAACCAATTTCGCATCACAACATAATGAAAAAATACCTAACCCTAAACCCTTTTATACAAGTATTTTATGTCATTTTAGAGTAACAACATGTCGGCCATATGTCAGCCATAACTTTAGTGGCAAATCTACGAATGGCGAATAGTACCAGAAAAATTGCTACGAATGGCAAATCGTACCAAAAAAAAATTTGGGGCCGATGCCCCGAACCTCACTAATTATGAAGTATATACAGTACTTTTCTGATCAATCACCATAATCTAACAGTCACTATGTCAATGATTTCCTAGAAAGGAAGAAGGAAAAGAAGCAAGCAGTAGTTTTAGCAAGTGTAAAAGAACTCTCTAGTAGAATGGAAGAAGAGTTTTCCCTTATAGCTTGTATGGTGAGCTCAACCTCACAGACTATCTGGTATATAGATAGTGGGGCATCATTTCATATGACAAGAGTTAGAGAGTACTTCTCTAGTTATAAGGAGGAGAACACCAATATCCAGATTTCTATGGAAACTTGTCCAAACTCAACCCAGTTGGGAAAGGCACTATTCAATTTCAAAGGGAGAATGGAAAGATAGTTCCAGTTCATGATGTATTGCATGTGTCAGGCTTAGGTATGAATTTGATTTTTGCATTTTTTTCTTTAGGATAGGGGATATAATGTACTCTTTAGAGGAACAAATGTATTAATTAAGCACAAGGATTGGAAATCACCCTTAACTATTAGAGTTAGGAGTGGTCATCTTTACAAGTTGAAATTTGATACTCTTAAGGCACTCATTGTTAGATTAGGTGAAAAATTAATCTCCCAAGAACACCTGCATGCATAACCCTATCACATGGATGAAGCAAAGAACAGAGGCAAGGAAAAATCAAGGAGGCCAAAAAGCCAGATCCATCTTATGGACATGCAAAGAGCAATATCACATATAATCCAATAAGTGAATCAATAAAATACAAAGAGGTGAATCCTTATAAAAGAATCACGAGACCTAAAAAGAGAAACTAAAGCCTTAAAAAGCTAGGGTTGCACAATATAATTAATAAAATATTAATTATATGCACCTACAAGATAGCTTAAGAAAACTAGAGTAATAGGCAACTTAATTAATTAAATCAAAGTGATTTAATTAATAAGTTAGAACAAATAATTACTCTAACATCCCCCCTTAAGCGAAGCTTGGGAGGAAGCTAACCTAGCACAGCTATGAAAGAGAATTGGGTCCCGGCAACAAGGCCAGATCAGGTACCCAATCACAACAAAATCTCTATAAAGAGGAGAAATAGAGAAAACCACATGGGAAAAACCCTACTCCAAAAAGAGATAGAAAAGAATGTTCCAGAAGAAGGAACAAAGAGATCAGAAGAGAATCATTGAAGCATGAAGAACCGCAAACTCTGTCAAAATGCTGATCTGTAGAACCTCCATGGAAATAGAAGGCACGAACCATCAACCAAAGGAACCTCTATGGAAATAGAAGGCACGAACCATCGACCAAAGAAGCATAGAACAACAATATAACCTCCCCTTAAGGCAGGTGAGGTGACAGGCAGCTGAAAAGATGGGCCAAAAATCTCCTACAACACAGGAGCCAAACACATCGAGAGTGAGGTAAAAACACAAATAAAGGCTCGTGTCATCGACACTGCATGAGGAATTAGAGAAAGAGGGCCTATAAGTGGCAAACAACTAACCCCCCAATGGCACTTTATATAATAGTGCGAGTACACCGAATCACAATGATGAAAAGGATCCCGAAACGCAAGAGTGGCACTTTATCTCAGTGTGTTGCATAAAAATGCTTACAATGAATATCAACGATGATCAAAAAAGACATAAGGCTGAAACAACATAAGGTAGAGCCCAAAACGAAGCAACTGAAGCAACAAAATCGATCTCCGAACCTTAAACAATCAAGATATCCACCAGAATGCTAAAATGCAAAAGATTGAATAGGATGTTCCTGGAACAAAATCTGGAACAACAACCAGCATCACTGGAAAGAGCACAGAAAGAGCTTTCCAGCGATATAAAGAAGTCCAAAATCGGAGATCAGAAGCTCAAGATACGCCTCCCGGAGTGCAAAATAGAACATCTGGCTTTGACTACCAAAACAGGCAACCAAACTGCATCAAAATCCAAAAACACCTATATCAGCATCTCCATCTCGGAACCAGCTTTCCGGCGCATTTTTCGGATTGAAAAAATACATCCGTATGCTCAAGTTACGGAGAAAAAACCTCCAGGGCCTTTGAAAATGCAAAAAATTATTTTATTTTTTTTAATAAAAAAATAAAAAACTCCAAAAAAAATCTCCACCGCCGGCGAAGCGGCGGTCGGGCGACGGGTGGGAGGAGAGCCGCCGCGGGGCGGAGCTGCGGCGGTGGCCGCCGGCGAAGCCGCTGCGGGCCGTTGGCGGACCGCCAGCGGTAACCGCTAGCCGTGGCTGTCAACGGTGACCGCAGCGATGACTGCTAGCGGCTCCGCTGCAGTTAATTAACCGCCGGCAGCTTAAACAGCCGAAATAAGATTTTTTTTGCAATTTTTTTTATTTTTGACACCTCGTACTGTGTGCAGGGGGTCGTACGGCCCTGTCGGACAAAAAAAATTTGCCTCTCAAACCAACGGTGTCCAAAATGGACAAATTTTATATGGATTTTGACTACAAATGGCCTTCCGAATCCAATGGAAGTGTCCGTTTGAGCCCAAAGTGCTCCAAAAAAAAAATTTGAAAAAAAGTTGTCCGTACAGCCTCCCACTGCTCCAAAAAAAAGAAGCTTCTGAAATGCTTCAACAAACCACGAACAGCGAGCAGCAAGCTAGCTCTGATACCATGTTAGATTAGGTGAAAAATTAATCTCCCAAGAACACCTGCATGCATAACCCTGTCACACGGATAAAGCAAAGAACAGAGGCAAGGAAAAATCAAAGAGGCCAAAAAGCCAAATCCATCTTATGGACATGCAAAGAGCAATATCACATATAATCCAATAAGTGAATCAATAAAATACAAAGAGGTGAATCCTTATAAAGGAATCACGAGACCCGAAAAGAGAAACTAAAGCCTTCAAAAGCTAGGGTTGCACAATATAATTAATAAAATATTAATTATATGCACCTACAAGATAGCTTAAGAAAACTAGAGTAATAGGCAATTTAATTAATTAAATCAAAGTGATTTAATTAATAAGTTAGAACAAATAATTACTCTAACACTCATGAGCATCACTAATCCTAGAGATCTTGGAGAGATATGGCACAGGAGGATGGGCCATATTCATCATGGATCACTCAAATTGCTTCTTGAGACGGTGACAAGTGTTCTAGAGGTGAGCACAAAGCATGATGATGTATGTAAGTGATGTGTGTTGGGAAAGATTGTGAAACCAGATCTGAAGGTGTTCTTGATCTAGTACATTCAAATGTATGTGGACCGATGTTGACAAAGTCTATCAAAAGATATGAGTACTATGTTACTTTTATCGATAATTTCTCCAAGAAGACCCAGATATACTTCTTGAAGACCAAGGATGAGGTTTTCAGTCAGTTCCAAGAGTTCAAGGCTCTAGTGAAGAACTCAATAGGAAAGAAGATAAAGGTTCTTCGGTCAAACAATGGAGGTGAATACAAGGAAATGACTTCCAAGAGTTATGTACCAAGGAAGGAATCAAGAGAGTGGATTATTCCTAACAATCCACAGTAGAATGGAGTTGCTAAGAGGAAGAACCATTCTATATATCGGAGGCGGCAAGAGCCATGCTACATGACCAAGATATGCCCCGCTACTTATGGGCAGAAGCGTTTAGTACAATAGTATACATTCAGAATAGGGTTCCACACAAGGTACTAGAGAGGATGACACCACAGGAAGCTTCCACATGTAAGAAGCCTAATGTTATCCATTTTAGAATATTTGGAAGTTTGGCATATTCTCATAGTCTAGGTGATACATGTACCAAGTTAGATCAAACTGCAAAGAGGGGGTACTTTGTTGGGTACAACGAAACCTCAAAGGCATATAGGATTTTTATCCCCAGGACCAGAAGTATTATTGTTAGACGTGATGTTAAGTTCATGAAGGACAAGGAGATTTTCTAGTAGATGATCAGAGTAAGCAGCTAGTAGAAGCTCCAAGGCCTAGTCAAGGGCAACAAAGCATAAGTACAGTTACCAGTACAAGTGTAGGCTCAGGTGGTGAAGATTCACAGAGTATAAAACAACAAGTGCAAAAGGAAATGAATCTAGAAGATTTAGAGGTTGATATCACATCCTTTACAGTTGGCAGCAGGAACTGTGAGGTTCAAGAGACACAAAGGAATACTCAGGAGTTTGTTGGAGCTCCTAGGAAGAGTACTAGACAACGGAGACAACCAGCCAAGTTCAATGGCTATGTGGCATTAGTTAGTCAATTGGTAAATAGTGAACCTTCTAGCTATCAAGAGGTTGTAGAGCATCAAGTATGGAGGGATGCTATGGTTGAGGAGTATAACTCAATTATGTAGAATAGTGTGTGGGAGGTAGTTCCTAGACCAACAAATAGAGTAGTAGTTGGATCACATTGGATCTATAAGATAAAGCACGGTGCAAACGGTAGCATCAAGAAATACAAGGCAAGGTTCGTGGCCAAGGGGTTCTCTTAGGAGGGAATAAACTATGAGCAGACATTTGCTCCAGTGGCCAGGTATACTTCTATATGAGTTGTGATCTCATTTATAGCACAGATGGGATGGCAGATCCATCAAATGGATGTCAAGACAACATTCCTTAATGGTGAGTTAAAGGAGGTATACATAGAGCAACCAGAAGGCTTTGTAGCACACAACAAAGAGACCCACATGTGCAGATTGATTAGATATATTTGAGGTGAAGGTATCAGGTTGATGAGCTATACTGATGTAGATTGGGCAGGAAGTACAATGGACAAAAGGAGCACTTTAGGGTGTTGTTTCAATTTGGGATCAGGAGTTGTATCTTGGTTCAGTAGGAAGCAGAAATATGTGGCTCTGAGTTCAGCGGAAGAAAAATACATTGCAACTAGCATGGTGACATGTGAAGCTATATGGCTTCAGAAGTTGTTAGTAGCCTTGTTTGGTCAGAAGGTTGAGACTATTGTGATACACTGCGACAATCAGAGTTGCATCAAGTTGTTTGAGAATCCAATGTTTCATGATACGTCTAAACATATAGACATCAAAGATTGTGTACAATAGGAGGTTATTCAGCTACAGTACATACCTACAAAGGAGCAGGTAGCAGACATTCTGACAAAGGCATTGGGGAAGGGGAAATTTATCTTCTTCAAAGATAAGTTGGGTGTCATGCAGAACAACTTCCTCGCTAAGAGGGTGTGCTAGTTTTGGGTAGCTTGGACAGTTGTTCATCCACATGTGATTAATTGAAAAATAATTGTTAGAGTTAAGAAAAATAATTATTTGTTAATTAATTGACTCCTTCTAGAAGTCACTAGTAACCTATTGGTAAGGTTGTTTTAATCAAGAAGCAACTAAAAACTTCTTGGTTGAGTTCTCTTTATCAAGAAGCAACTAGAAACCTCTTGGTTAAGTAGTATAAAATGGGGTCAAGTGAGGCATTTGGAGAACAGAACAAAAAAAAGAACAACAAGAGTTGTAGAAGCATTTGCAGTGTTAGCAAATGAGTTTACAGTGATAGCAAACAATGTTGCAGTGTTAGCAAGAGCGCAGTGATAGCGTTGAGGATAACAGTGGAGGAATATCAGTGGGAGGAATTGGGAGGTTGTCTGAATTCTACCAACAAGGCAAGGAATTTTGTATCTCTTGATTTGTTAAAGTTAATATAATTCCTCATTTGTAGAACTAGTTTTCCCTGGGTTTTTCCAGTGTCGATTTGTCCAAAAATATTGTGTTCTCTATGTTCTAAATTTTTTTCCGTATTTTATTTGTGAAGTTGCAGTTGTGTTATTTTTTGATATTAGCTGTGAATTTGTTTCCGGCAATTTAATAATCATTTACGATAGGAGATTAATAATCAATGACTGCAACAATGTTAATTTTCACACTATTCATTAGGTTTACATTTCATCAATTTTCTTAATCTTTGCTATGCCACACTTTTGAGATTTTTTTGAGAAAACTAGCTAAGATTAAAAAATTATATTAGGAGTAGAATTAATTTGTATTGTGTTGGTAAATAGATTTGTCACTATGAAATTATCTCTGAACTTGACATTGTTTTCCATATGAACAGTGACAATTGTGCCAACAGTTGGAGATTGCAACTGATCACTATCAAATTGCAATCTTCCTATGTGTTTGAGAGGGGTAGCTCCCTCATATGATGTGAGTATTTAGAATTTTTGTGCACTTTTCACCTAAAAGTACAGAAGGAGAAGGCATAAAACTAAACAAAATCAATAGCAGAAACCCTACTAATAGACATATGCATACTGAATGTGATTCCATGGTGGTAACTGATTACAAGGGGATTTACGGTAGATAAATGTAATGGTGGCAAAACATGAATAACAAACCTTGACATATGAAAAGATATGTTATTTTGATGTATTCATAACAAGATACCATGAAATGAATACCTTTTATCAAATTTAAAACATAGGATAGGAAGACTATTAGATTGCACCATTACATAATAGATCACGAACTCGACATACGAGAAGTAAGTGATTTAGTAAATGGTGAACACATCAAAGACCTATGACTGAAAGAGTTCTTCACTAGCATAATACAAATTTAAAAATCCTTTACAAATTTCTCCAGCCTTTCCCCTCTGTAAGGATTATGTCCGCCCAACTTTTAAGCATACGCAACCTTTGAAAGGTTTTCAATTTGACTTTTTTAAGCATTTGGTTGCTAGTCTGACCTTTTTGAGCAGGTTAGAAAAGTGATTAGAAATGCTCAACTTTGAAGCATTTTTTACTGTTAAGTTTTTCCCGTTGGGTTTTTTAGCATGAACAACCTTTCTTTAGTTGTGTGTTTTGACTTTTATGAACATTTGGGTTACTGATTGGACTTTTCGAGCAAGTTGAAAGAGTGGGTTGGGAATGCTCATTTTTTTAGCATTGCTAACCATTAAGTTATGAGTGCTCAAATTTTGAGAATTTCTAACCTTGAAAGTTAGAATTTTTAATCTTTTGAGCATTTTTATGTTTTTCGAAGGCTTTTAGATTAGAAATTACTAGATTTTGAGCAACCAAGCATGAACTTTGACAAATTAGGTTTGTTTTCAATGCAGGTGGGCTTATTTCAAAGGTAAGGAGAACCACAAGACAATTAAGATTATTCTGAAAAATAATTTTTATCAAAAAAAAATTCAAAACTAGAGCCACATGATTTGATTGAGCATTTGACCAAGAAAAATAAAAAATTGGCTGGACATAGCAGTGCAACACATTATTAAAATTGTATTTCAATGGAAAACATTAAAAATATTTTTTTTTAAATGTTACTAAATTGTTTTGCAACCTAAAGTTAAAAGTACCAACAAAGGCCTCCTCATAAACATTCACATCAGTCTTCAAATGAGCTACCTAGATGGTTGACAAAGAACTTAAAGGAACCTTTGGAATAATTTCATTATTCTTTCAAGAGAGGAATTTGCATCTCAAATTCTTAATCATTGTCTTTTGTGAAAATGGCACACATAATTTCCCCATTTCTATGGCATCTTACCGCATGTCCTCAGACATGCATTCTCTATATAGTTTTAAGCAATTGGAGTATCCCATACAAATTTTCAATCATGGGAGAGGATGCATTTGGAATTATTTTTTATTGAGTGGAATATCTACAATTTAGGGATTGGTTTTAAGCTTTAAAAGGGGTAGGATGGTCTTGAAATGAACAAAACTACTTATTGAAAACAAAAATGTGGCTCCACAATTTTTTTTCCCTTTTGTTGGTGTAATTGAAGTATTTTATTGTGATCACTTGTCACATGCGTACTAGTTTACTTTACTTGAGCTTACTTAAGGACCACAAAGTAGTAGCTAGACGATTTGCACTTTAAGTGGTGTTATCATATTATTACATTCCACTTTGTGCATTGGCCACACCTTTAATGCACTTATCACTTTATCAATGTCCATCTTTGTTGGACATACTTTATTACACATTGGACAATGCTCCACCTCTAGTGTTCATGTGATTTCATCTCTTGTGGGCGATAAGCTATCTTGATTACCATGTAGTAAGACGACACTTATTGTCTCATTCCCTCCTTTGTACTCAACTAAGCTATGGCTCTCGTGTACTATAATGCATTAAATTGATTTGTATTGCATTCTTGATAGTGATACAACTTATCATAATCTCTCTTGTTATAGTGTTTTCTATTGCCTCTAGATCTTGGGTGGCTACCTTCATAGCCAAATATTCACTTCTTTCTTTCCCTTTTTCCCTCCAACTTTTATATGTAAAAAAAAACTTTCTAATTTTATTTAAAAATATAATTGAAAACAAAATAAGATGTGAAAGTACATATTCGTGGTGTCACTAGCTCTACATATTTCTCTTTAAAAAGTTGACCAATAGTTACTAGCCAAAATAAGCTAAGCAATTGAACGAGGATCTACATTTAATCTACAAATATTGCTCTGTTTCAAGATTTTACAAGTTTCCAAATTTGTTGCAAATATTCTAATATTTTTGGTAAACTCAATTCTAAGTTTCAATGAATCTTGACAGAAATTGTTAGTTATTTAAGTGCTAGCATCTCGTTGATCTTTTAGTTTCCAAGTTTCTTCTCTTTGCCTGTGAAGAAAATTGCTGCTTGTAGTAAGCACTTGTATGGCATAAATCTGTCTTGGTATCCTATATTTGTAGGTCCGGCTATCATATTTAGCATCAAATGAATGATAAATTCTTCCGTGTCCCAAGTTAAAATGACTTTTTAATAATTAAGTAATAAATATTTGAAAAAGCATGTCTCAACAAGGGGGACACCTAGCTTGAAAGACAAATTGTGTTTTAGAAGTCTCCTCGAAGCCTGCATAAGTACTACTATTATTAAATATTCAAATTTGGTCTAAATTCTCCCTCCAAATCTATATAATGTGATCTTGGGATCTCATTCTTTTATTATAGCTCTTGTGCCCATTTGTTAAGATTATGTTGAAATTAAACCTGAAAACCCTCTGCAGTTGTTCTAATCTTGGCAGTGCAAGATCCACCCTAGCAGGTGGTCGTGTTTAGAGTGATTCAATCGAGTTGGATGCCAAGGATTTAAGGCAGGTAAAGATATATGAAGTAATTTAATTTGACTTTTGCACATTTTGGTGAGGCTGATCATTTTTAGAGTTAGTTGAATTCCTTGCACATTCTTGCACATTCTGGAGTATCCCCTTTACTAGGCATATCTTTTTACTTTTCCAGAGATTGACATATTTGATTGTAACTTCAAGACTCCATTGTGGGTATGTTGGCAATGAATTTCTATTTGTCTGGGCAATAAGGAACTGATTCATCTGCAAGGCTTGCACAAAGTTTGTTTTTTCTTTGTTAGTCGCCCATTCTGAGAGGGTCATACAATCCTTAGCAACGTGGAAGTTTCTGGGGATAAATCTACAGTTTGGAAGGCCAAGATTCTTTCAGTGATATAATATGATATGATAGATTTTGATGACGTCCACGAGACTAAAGTAGTCTATGGGACCCATGCAATCACCCTCCCGAGTCAGGAGTGAAACTAGTCAGTTGTAAAGTTTCGGTTAACTTGTCTCTCCTTCTCTGAAGTTTGGTAATCAAATCCGTTGCTCTCTTCACTTGATCTTCCTCGAATAAATAGTTGAAATCCTTGTTCTGCAGTATTTTTGTATAACTAGATCTGATGTCATTGTAAGCCAGGCAGTCTTTGACAAAGTGCTGCTCTGTCTCAACTATTCCCATATTACAAAATAAACATGTTCTGTCTGCCCACTCTTCCTTTGGAACTTGCCACCGACCAGTTTCACATCGCAACTGATGTGAACTAGTTCGAAGTCGTGCCATCAACATTTTTGCTTTCCAGTTAATAGGTGCTCTTATATAGGCCTTTTCATCATGACTAGAAGTGGGATTAAATTCTTTAATGTAATAAGATTTTTTTCGCCCTATGCGTCTTGTCCACAGAATATTGCGAAATTTTTCATTGACAAACTTTTTTATTTCTATAATGTTATCCGGGCAAGTTTGGATGTTGATATCCCATTTTCGCATCCATTTGTCATTTTGCTTCATCCATGTGCTTTTTCGCCTCACATGTTTTTCCTCTATGATCAACTTGGGCCAACGATGTGTTTCCAGCCCTTGGGTTTTCTTTAAGTAGCTTATCATCCGGACCAAAGCAACGGCCTCTAATGGAAAGGAACCCACCTCCGCCAAAAATATCTCATACGGAAGTGTTTTTTAATTCTTTCTACTTCCTGCCATTTCTATTCGGACATACTACCTCCCCACACTTCACATCTGTATAGAATAACCGGAGTGACCAGCAAACCAAAAAGAGTTTTCATGGTCGTCCAATCCCATAATTCTGCATTCCTACACTTGTTTTGTAAAGAGTATAACGCCTTCCAGCCCTCTTGGATCCTTTTTGATCTGCAAGTATCCCAATTGAGTTTGTTATGAAAATCGATGCCCAAGTATTTGTACTCTTCCACAATCTCAAGTGGTCTATTTTCAATTAGAAACTCGTTTTGTATGCTCCTATTCTTCTTCAGCGAGAAGATCATAATTTTGGTTTTGCTAGTGTTAACTTGCATTCCTACTTCATGACAAAAACTTTCTAGTGCTATCAAGTGCTCTTTCAAACCTTTAGCTGTTCTAGCAAGAATTATGAGATCATCTACATATAAGAGCAATCTTATCACAAAGTGGGCCAACTACACCCCCTCACCATTGGTCTTGTTTATCCACTCTTCTAACTTGTCAATATAGAGCCCGAACAATGTTGGAGATAGCGAACACCCTTGCTTAACCTCGATGTTGCTGTCAAAATTTTCTGATAGCCCTTCTATCGTTCTAATTTTAGCTTTGACCTGCTCATATAATCTGTAAACTGCTGACCTAAGTTCTTTAGGAACTTCCAACTCTTCCATTCTATCCCATAATTTATTACGTGGCACTGTGTTGAATGCTTTTTTTAAGTCCATGAAACAACAAAAAGCCTCGTTCCACGGAGTGTCCCAAACTTTCTCAATCAAGTGTCTAAGAGTGATGCCATGATCTATAGTAGAGTGTTTTGGTCTAAAGCCTCCTTGCCCTATTGCACGTTTGTCTTCTGTTTCAACCCAGTTGCTGATTTTTTGTTCTACCAAGCTGCCAAATAACTTGCTAAATAGTGGATTGATCATGATGGTTCGGTAATTAGAAGGATTATTTATATCTCCACTTTTGTGGAGTGGGATCACCACACTTGTTGTCCATTTTACAGGGAAACCTTTTCTATTGATACTGTTGCAAATTTTAGTGATGTATGGTGTGAGGGTTTCAACACCCCATTTTAAGTATTCAGCTTGAAGCCCATCTATATCTTGCACTTTACCGGCAGCTAACCTCCTTATGCCTTGGATAATATCCTTTTCGCTGAATAACTCCCCTGTAGTCTTTGTTTCCATGGTTCTACGTTCTCCTAGATCACACTCGTAGAGAGTCTTGGCATATTCCAACCATTTGGTTCCTGTTATGTTGTTCTCTATCTGAGTTTTTCTCTACTGAAGTTCTTTCCAAAACTTTCTGAAGTTGTTTTTACCAAGATTAATCAACTCGATTCTTCTCTTGTTTACATACTCTCTTTTTTTCTTTTTAATCAGCTGATCATACTCCTTTCTACTTTCTTTATTTATGTTCTTTTTTCAATTTCTTTTTGCTATTTTGCATTCCTCATAAAACCACGGATTGGCCAGAAAAGTGTTCTTGGCTTCTCTTGTGGCCCTAGATCTTTTACACTCCTCCAGTGCTTTAATGATAGTAATTTAATGATAGTAAGAACAAGATTATCCTTGTCCATGAAATGATGTTTATCAGACTCAGGATGGTTTCCTGGAAACCTAGACAACCGCAGAAGAGAGTTTTGGAAAGTAGCATGGTTTTCTTGTGTCATTAAAACTTTGCCAATCAGAATCATCTTCCTCTTTTGTAAAGGTTTTGGGGCAATATGTTGATCTTTAAAGTGAGTGGCCACCCTTATCAAGATGGAGTTATGATCCGATTTTAGCTCCATGGGGCAGTCCTCTATCTCAAAGTTAATTATCTTTGCGACATATTCTTGCGAGCATATTACATAGTCAACAACACTTTGTCCATTGTATCTTTTGCATGTGATTTCACCTGATTTAGGCCACTTTTCCAAACCATTACATATGACCATCTTATATAGGCAGCATAAACCTAGTAATTCCACACCAAAATGATTAATCTTTCTCATGCTATCCTGTGAAGATCTTTCCCATTTTTGTGTCCCTTCTTCTTCAAGCCAAATTGGGTCTCTGCTTTCATTGTAACTCTCCTTAAGATTGAGAGTTTGGTTGTTTGTTGTTCTAGCATTGAAATCCCCTATTATCATTACTTCCCCTAGAGAGCTAAAGGATGCTATGTCTTTTTTGAGTGCAGCAAATGGGTCTTCTCGATCCAATCTATGCTTTTTATACATTTTTTAGCCTTTTGGGAGGAAGTAACAGACAGCCACCCTTGTAGAAATCTGGTTCTCTATTATTTTAATCCAAATATATTGCTTGTTTACATCTTCTTTCTCTAAGTTTACAAATCTGCTCCAAGTTTCTTTTATTAGAACGGTAATGCCTCCATGCCCCTTACCATTATCTATCTTCTCATTCCACAGTGATACCTTCTTATATCCTTCAAAATCTGGAACCCTACATCCATCATGCTCATGCATCTCGGTAAGCATAATGATGTCATTATCTTTAGCTATCGGCCCCAACCCAGGTCCTCTTCTCCAAGGATAACCTCTACAGTTCCAGCTAACTATAGTTAAATGTTCTTGGGTGGGCCCGAGTTTCTATTTATTGCGTGTGATTTTGTCGCTGATTTGGGCTTTGCCATTTTGTAGCCATGCCCACTTGTCGTTATCTCTTGCTGTTTTCACTTTTTCCCATTCCTACCTCCTTTCTTCTTGCTGAGTTACGGTGAGGTCATCATCGAGATATATGTGTGTGCCTCTAAGAAACTTCCTCTTGCTGAAAATGTTGTTTTTATCTCCTGTATTTCTCATTGTCACTCTAACATGTTTGTCTTTGCCTCCTCTAATCCATTTTCTGATTCTTTTTGCTTGTACGATTGTTCCATGCCAATCTAATTGATCTTTAAGGAAGTCTTTAACTAAATCTGTTGTTTTCTCCTGTTCTCCATAGTCTCGTAGCCCTTTGATGACGATATTTGTTGCTTTCTCATTTCTTTCTTTTTCCTCTCTAATTTGTCTTCGAACTTGCTTTTCTATGTTGTCAATAGGAGTGTTTGCTGGTCCCTTTACTATGTTAGCCCATGATCTAACTTCTTCAATTTGTTCTCTGAGTTGATTCTCTTTTATTTCCATATTGGCCATGGCATCTTATATATTTATCATTTGCAGATTTTTATCTCTTTCTATAGCCTCTCCTTCTCCCGTAGTACTTGCTGCTATCCTCTTTTCTCCTACTTCTTTCTTTAACAATATTAATTCATATTCTCTTTTTTCCATATTAAATTGCAATTTTTGAATTTGTTCTCTAAATGACTTGACCTCCACTGCCAATTTCCAATTATCCTTAGTAACTCTTTTCATTGTGATACTTTCTATCTGGCTCCTCTCTTCAAGTGCCCACACCCTTTCTTTCATAGCTACCAAGTCGTTCACAAAGATGTTTAGATACCACGTCATAGGTGTCCTTGTGGGGTTGTAATTATTTGGTAGCCCATCTTCCACTGTGTCTATCACCTAAGAATTATTTTTCCTCTTTGTCGTTAATATCTCTGATATTATCAAACCACTTAATTGTTTCAGAGATTTCAGTCGACCTCAGATTTATTTCTCTCCCTTGAGCTGTCTGAGGTATGTGGAATCGATTTCGGAAGTAAAGCTGCTAACTTCCCTCTTTTTGCATTTTTAAACTTTCGTATCTTTCTCCGCCTAATTATTCTTTTATATTGCTTGGTGTTCACATAGGTGTAGTTTCCTCCTATGGGTGTTCCACTGGCTTGTGAGAGGCTTGAAGTGTTTGTGGGTAAATTACCATTTGTCCCTTCAAGATTGAATGAACTCGTGTGTCCGGCTGAGGGTCCTGGAAGAATGAGGAAGCTCCCTTGATTCCACTTGATGATGTTGTTGTGCATTAAACTATCCTTGTATGTCAGGACCAAGCCACTGTTACCAGAGATGTCATTATGTTTCGTAGCTTCTCCCAGATTAGTTTGTTGTTCTGCTGTTACAGGTGCCCTGACTATCAAATTCTCTGCCACCCTGTTACTAACAGATTCTGTGTTTTGCAAGGTGGACCCACCTAGTTCTGGCTGTGCCTCTATTATCTTTCGTTCATCAATTAATGATACTTGTACAAGTGTCTTCTCTGCAGGTGTTTCTATGATTTCCTCGTTTGTTCCTTCCATGGGGACCATATCGTACCCACTTGTGCCTTGATATAGATTCTTTATGTAGTTTTACCGTTGTAAATTTACCAAAGCCAGGAGAAGTAATACAGGAAACCTGAACAGGTGTAGACTAAAATGTAAAAAGTAAGAATAAGGGAAAAGGCGTACCTGGGATTTACCTCTGGAATCTCGCAAATATGGACCCACTAGTAATAGCAAAGCCTTTAGCACTGGATAACTGGGCCCACTGGTTGCCAAAACTGCCGACCAAACCAAATCTGCCCTGGACGCTTGAATGTTCAGATAGGAATTTCAGTGGTTGGCAGGAAATTTGGAGCTTCGGCCTCCTTGGAATTACATCGAAGAAATTGGCTCTGCCTGAATTTCACACACAGTTCACTGCAGATATTTCCGTCTTATATTCATGGTTAAGATCCTCTAGTCAAGGCGCTGTAACATTTAACTCCTTTTAATAGCCTAATGAAGATCGCAAAAAAAATGCGTCTACATACGATAATTTCTTATCCTCTTGTAAAGTTGAGGTGAAAGCAAATGATTGGAGTTGTGTGCCAAAAGCAGTGTCGAGAAAGTGTCGGCGAGGTAGGCCTAACGCTGGAGAGAGACACTCAGGCTCATTTTACATTTGTAACTTATTTTTTCATAATCTTGTATTACCGGTCTTAAAAAATATTAATACGTGGCTGTGTGCTTGGACCTTCATATTTCATTTGGCCTTAACTTGTTTGGACCTTTATATTTCATTTGATACCGTGTGATGAGCTCAATCATCCATAGAACGTCCCAAAGCAACGCAACTGTCAAAATGTACAATATTATGTTTTTGCTTTCAAACATTTTACACAACTTCTCCATTTCCAGACAAAATATAATGCACACATCATTGAACTTCCCCACTGTAGCTCAAAAACTATTTGTCCATTAAACAATATTAGCACTGCATTAGTTGAATTTGATGCCTTGACCTGTATCTCTAAAACTATTTGTCCATTAAACAATATTAGCACTGCATTAGTTGAATTTGATGCCTTGACAATTTTAGCACATACTACTTGTTAAATTAATATAAATTCTGGACAATCATGTTCTATTACCCTGGGAGTCCGTCAAAAGATATTCAGTTAAGCTAAATCAAAATTGAAATTTATGGTTGTAAGCGTAGTTTGCAAACTCTATGAGTACTCTCAGAGTTGCTGAGTACTCTCAAGTTTTTTTGCTGGGCGAGTACTCTCAAGTTTAACTGACATATTTATAGATTTAAAAAAATGTAAATGCAGGGAAAACATTGGATTAGATGCACTTTTTACATCATATTAGTGCTATAAAACTACACATTTTCTCTATTGAAATGTCAATTACTAATTTAATACATTTTGTAATTGTATTCTACAAAAAAAATATGTTACTTTAAGAGATTTTAAATTTTAGTACTTTATAGTTACCGAGTTTTCCCTGAGTTTTTGTCGAGTATATGCTGAGTTTTTCCTGTGCTGAAAATTTTGGGCTTGCCAAGTCCGGGTCTGCAAACTATGGTTGTAAGTATATATTATCTAGAAAGATGCTGCAAATTATGCCAAAGCAGCTCTCAAATGTCCTCATGTTTCACATAAATTTGCTAAAGTAAAATCATCTGTTACACTACATAAACAATGGCAAATGAGGTGCAACTACACCAGAAAATGATGTGAGCCTAATGATCTTTTAAACATAAATATTGGTGGTTAGGCAGCAAACAGCTCTAACGCATCACCGATTAAAAAATGACTTAAACTGGAGGAGAAAAAGAGGATATAATTATTCCGTTAGAACTGACTCTTGTAGCACCTATTTGATGATCATATTGGTTCTTCAAGGTATTTGTAAACCTCCTTTAACTGTCGAAAATAGACAATGCAATCCCTCGAAACTCAGCATGATAAGCCTGGCCTTCTATTCAACACGTGAGTATTGCAGAAATTGTAGCTGTTAAATGAAATTAACATGCGTTCATTCCAACACGAACCTCTAGAAAGTGGGAGAGGGTACTAAAAAATCAAATTCATGGCGACCCTGCAGTGTGCCCCATTATTGATCATAAAGGACAAGATCATGAGCTATTCCAAAGAACCATATCTTTTGATTTATTAATATAGGATGGAAACTCGTTATCTGCAATGGAGATTCACAATGGTACCTGAATGGGAAACAACATTATTTACATTGATTTGTTTTAATATTTTGTGGGGCCAAGAGTTTCTTCATTAGCACTTGCAACCTCTTCGCACCTTCACCAGGCTTGAGGACACTTCTATCACCCATAACAGAACATGGATCACTTCCATTTTCTCTACTTCCTATACACCATCCACCAGGAGTAAACCTTCCACTTTGACGCTGCAGAAGCTCTCTGTCTATCTTGTCAAGCACTGGATCATCTGTGGGGAATTTCCTTGCAAATGGGGCATTGCTATCAATCATTTTTCTACTATCACTAAGACCAAGAACATGTGGATGCTGTTTAGGTGGATTATCCCAGGATATATAATGCAAGTCATGATTGATTGTTGTGTTCTTGAATTCTTGGGTGTTACAAATGACAGTGTGGAAGTAACCCTCTGGTGAAGATACAAAATTTGCATAGTACATCAAAACTGTTCGTGGAAGGTTGTCCCAACCCCAGATGCAATACTCCACAAATGCCCGTGATAGAGCCATCCAAGCAGATCCTGCATTACAATAGCATTATTATGCATCAGATTATCGTTGCACTTAAATGTTGTCAAATATCATTGTATGAGAATCTTGATACAGCATAAGCAATGATGCCAACTCCTATCCTTCATGTAAGTGGGATATATATTCACAAAACCTATATCAATATTTATTACTTATCAATAGCCATATAGTAAAAATTTCATGTCAAACATTACTCAATTGGGCTTATAATTTGAAGACAGCCTCATAACATAATTAAAAGACAAAAAAGAATATGCCATAGCTTTCCATGAATGCAGAGGCACCTAAATCAAAAGGAAAGAGCTTTGAATAGTGCAAGGAAGAACATTTTGTTAATAATTAAAAGAAAAGAACTTGACAGACATACTCAATTTGACTTATAATAGTAAATAAGTAACCTTTTTACATAATGGAAAGAATCAGATAAATATTTATGGCTTGTCATGAATGCAGTCACCCACAACTTCACAAAAGTGTAAACTTAAAAAGTGCAATGAACTGAATTTCATTACTACCATAAATAGCGATCCAACCTTTTGCTCTACCAATTGATATACCTTGAAACTCATAATGAAACAAACTAGCAAAAAAATCTATAATAAACTCCATCAAAAACCTTATTCACACTAAGAACCCCACTTAAAAGTAAAACTTAGGGAGGAACAAACCAATGCAAAAGATGCAAGGATGCAAGGATGGGTCCTGGCTACAAGACCAATAGAGTTGAGTAGCCATGTACAAAAAATCTATGATGGACCGAGTAGAGGAGAACTACATGGGAAAAAAGTAGTGAACCCGGGGGGCGCGCACCAAGGCAAAAACTCTGGAGTACCAGCTGCAGGGATATCCCTGGGACAAGTACACCATGCACCAGAGCACCCATGCTACAGCCAAAATGCTGCCGCACCCATTCCGGTACCGCCCAAGTGCTCCAACACGTCGTTACCGAGGGACAGTACTTGGGTAAATCCTAGGCATCCCTTGACTGCACTCAAGATGCCATGGGGTGCGGCTGGCTGGCATGTTAGAAAAAATTAAAAAAATTAGTCCTGTTTTTAATTTTTTATTTTATTTTAATTGGTTCATGTGGGTCCCATATAGGGCCCTCTAAGCCTTAATAAGGCCCATATACTTCATTTGGCATTCATTTTTTGGCAACAGCTGAGAGGAAGGTGAAAAGAGTTTGAAATAGCTTGGAGAATAAGATCAAGAGGAGCAAAAGGAGAAAAATAAATCTATCTCGTATGTGATTCATCAAGCATAGGGTAGGATTTTCACTATTTTCTTTGTTTTATTTTCAGCTTTTCATTATTGTTTAAAAAAAATTCTAAAACTAAAAGTTGAAATTAGAATGCATTGTTTGAGTTTACGATTCTTGTTGACAGTTCTTTTTTTCATTTTTGCTGAAATTTTGAATGCATTATGTTAATTGTTTTGTTAATAAGTTAGGCTAAAACTTATTTCAGTTTCTAAACTAGGCTGAAACTAGTTGTAAACTTATAAAAAAAAAAATTACTAATTAGGCTGAAATCTATCATTTTATGAAATGCAGTGTTTAAATGGCCTCTCGTCACAATGGAGAAAGCATGGAATTGTATAAGAGAAGCCAAAGTGCAAGTTGCTCTAAGTATGAGCCTAAGCATGAGGATCAAGGAAGTGAGCACGGGACTGATGCAGAAGCCCAATCTGAACCTCCTTATGTTGCACCAGGAGCACCTTCTATTGATTACCCCTTTGAGATGTTGGCACAATTATCCCCTCCAAAACAATTCGCAATCAGAGTTTCATTCCCGACAGCTACTAGTGGTGGTGGAAATGGAAATGTAATTTTTGCGTCGTAGAATGGTGTGATAGCATTCCTAGATTTAATTAACACCTTCCTTTTTGGACTGGATATGGTGTGAGTTGAATTCCTTGCAAATGCTGAAAATATGAAGAATAGAATTGATATAAACAAACCATGGGGCATTCCTAATGATAGTGCCGTTCTAGTGCCTAAATCTTTGGCTGGTAGGCAACAGGTTCAGGCTATTCAGCAGTTACAAGGTCAGCAAGATACTTCTATGTGTATCTTGCATCAAAGATCGGGGACTGTCGAATTTAGTGTCTATTTCTTCATCCATTCAGAGTTTGAAAGGGGATACTAGTAGGGGGAAAGGAAGGCATGAAGTTCTACTACTAACCTCATGACTGATTTATTTAACATGCAAACGAAGGATCGGGATGATGCCATTGGTGAATTCTTCTTTGTCAATGGCATCCTCTTGCATATAGCTTGATCTCCTTACTATAGGAACATGATGTCCATGGTGGTAAAGGACGGAGGGCCATCATTTGTGCCACCACATGAGCACTAATTGAGGACCACAATCTTGGATAGGTAGTATAACAAACTCAGGGTTTTGATGGAGCAGAAGAAGGCATGTTGGATATAGTGGGGTTGCAGCATTATTATGGATGGGTGGATGGACATTAGACATCATCCACTCATCAACATCATGGTCATATGCATTAAAGGCCCATGCTTTCTAGAGCAGTTGATTGCTCAGTACATCGTAAAGATGCTGATTTTCAATTTCACGTCCTTAGGAAGGCTATTGAGGAGGTTGGGCCACAAAATGTGGTCCAAATAGTGACAGATGCAGCATGTGTGCAAAGCTATAGGAAAGCTTCTTGAGGCATCCTATAGACATATCTGGTGGACTCCATCTTGTGTGCATACCATGAACAATGCACTCACAGACATAGGGAAAATTGACTGGATTAAACAAGTGGTTAATGGTGCAAGAGAAGTGCAGATGATTATCTATAGTCACCACACTTCACATTCACTCTTCAGAGGCTTCACAAAGAAATTCTTGAAACCAGTTGAGACCAGATATGCATCATATTACATTCTCTTGAAGAGAATGATTGAGTTGCATGAGTCACTACAACAACTCATACTTATGACACGGGAATGGAATCAATGAGTTGAGTCCAAAACAAAGTAGGGGAAGAGGGTGAAAGAGTCAATGAAGAGTGATCAATTCTAGATTGATGCAAGATACAGTCTTCATCATTACTCTAGTTTTCAAAGTCATCAGATATGGTGACGGGCATGCACCTACCCCTTGGAGAGGTTTGAGTGCATCGATTCCATGTTTGGCTAGATTAGGGTTGTTTTGCATGAGAGGGACCCTACTCTAGCATTCTATACTAAGCACATTCAGCCTATCATTCACAACAAGTGGGAGAAGTTGAACACTCATTTGCATGTGGTTGCCTATACATTGAATCCTAAGTGGTACAAACCTAGGCCTAGTAGAGTTACACCACTTCAGGATGCTGAGTGAAGGTCTTTCGGTGGATTGGTAAGATGTTTCATGCTGAGACTGCTCATGAGAGTCGTTGAGAGTGGGCAGAATTTCCCACTCTTATAGGTAATTTTTAATTCAATATTCATTATTGAATTATTAATGTTAACTATCTAGAGATTAGTAACTTTAGTTTTACTATTGGGTATGTTTATAAGACGTGACATTATGTTGCAACTTTATTATGTTCCACGGTACTCAGATTTGGCAAAGATGGACATTAGAACTACGAAACAAAAGCATCCCATATTGTGGTAGAAATGTCATGGATTGTAGAGGGCAAAGATTACCACACAAGCCACCTCAAGTTTGTAGTTCCTCATCTTTAGAACCTATTTAAGTTTTTAGATTTTAAATTCTAATATTTATTATTTTATATTTTATAAAATTTAGGGTTTCAATTTTTTGATTTTCTCACAATGACCATTTGTTTGTTATCGCAGGTTTCTAGTACCTCAACTTCAAGAACTAGTCTACTTATAGGTTCATCCACTATGTCAAGAGGAACAAACTTACCTCTAAGAGAGCAAAGAAGCTAATTGTTGTACACAGCGTCTTGCATATCATAGATCGCAAGACATGCGGTACAAAGAGAAACTACAACAAAAGCCGATGTAGGGCTAGTTGGTGTTCCTTTGGCAAACCTTGACCATGAGGATTTTGAGTCCATTAGTTCTAGTAATGAGGACTTTAGCTTGGGGGATGATTAAAGGCATCCCATTCTTACATTTTGAAATGATTTCAGATTGTGACATTTTGTACTCATTTTGCTATTAATCATGATTCATTATATCATGCTCTTTTTTCCCTGTAATCATGATCATCTTTATGATATATCATATTTCATATTTGAACAATGAATTTTGAATCTTTCATAGAAGTTTAGAACATAATTCATATGTACTATGTATGTTTATGTTAGTAACTTAGCATGTTTAATAAATTAAATGTTACTATGTTGAATGCTTGTTCATGAACAATTTTGCTATGTAAGTGTATTGTATTTTGTGTTGTATTGAAACATCTTTTCATAATTAGCATTTTAAGCTATATATGAGTAGTATGCAACGCCCCACCCTAAGTTGGGCCCCTAGTAATTAAACATTAATATAATTAAATAAGACTGGCCCTCAATAATATAATATAATTATTATTATATTATTATATAATAATATAATTATTATTATATTATTATATAATAATATAATATAATAATAATATAACAATACAATTATATTGTCACATAATATAATTATACTCTCATAACAATATAATAATTATATTATTGATAATTATCATATTATAATAATCAATATAATTATTGTCTCTTAATAATTATACCATCGCCACCTTTATGATAACTATGTCATCCAGAAGGATTCCGACCATAGCTACAATAACATGAACACTCCCTCTTAGCTAGGGAGCAATCATTCTCGATAACTTCTACATTATAATCTTTTATACTAAGGCCGAAGGCCAGTTATCATATCGTAGCTCCAAGTTGACCCAAGAAAGGATCCAACCTAGCTACAAAAATCAACAATTGTCTAGCATGGAAACAAGCTAAGTTGGTATGGTTGAACTTTGATACTATTTCTGATTCCAAAAATGAAGCATTAGTAGTGCAATCATCCAAAGGAGAAAGGGAAGGAAAAACAAAATAAAATTCTACATCAGGCAGCAAGCATCCCTTCAAGCCAAAATAGAAGTAAAATCAAAAAAACCAAACACTTCTGAAGAACGTTAATTCTTCTAAATTTGTTTAGTCTTCTCCAAGACAAAGAGGAAATCTGAAAATCCTTGGAGTTTTTGTGGCAAATTGGGTCATGACAACCAAATGTTGGAATGCAGCACCATCAAATTTCATCCTCTTAAGTCTCCTTCCACAATACAGGTAAAGGCCAAGCCCTTTTCATAGAGGTGTCTCTTCTACAATAAGTTGGATCCTTGATGAAAGAGCTTCTCATCATATGACACATTCCAAGACATTGTCACGTCACTCTCAGATTGTAGTATTTTGCAAATTGTAGTGGAGGGTTTAACACAACTTTCAATTTGGAATAAAGTACCATTCAGCTAGAGGATGGTTATATTTGAAATATATTTATTGTTGTTGATATTTCAACCAGCCTCTACATGTATTTAAGTATCACACTTGCCACACTAGCAATAACAAGGCAATTAGTTCACCTAATGATGTGGTTATTCAGGAGCTTTATGATCTTGAGATTGTTGCAGCGGCTTCAAGTGTATTAAGAGGCACCTCACTTATACAAGTTTAATGGTTTTGCATGTTCATCTCTCATGGCACGTGTAGATTACTTGAGCAAACTTTGGCATGAACACCTTGTTCATGTCATTTACAACCTATCGACAACAAATGAGCACACAAGAATTTATAATAGGCTTACCTTAGACTTCATGCAATAGGGAGTTTGTTAAAATTGTGCACTTGGAAAACATCAACATGATTATTTTCTCGATGATTAGGTCACACATGCCAACGCATCTTTAAAGTTGATACAAAGTGATCCCATGTCATTTCCAACTCCATTTTTTAGGGCCAAGTATGTTCTCACCTTTGTCAATGATCTCTCTAGACACTATTGACTTGGTGGTCAGCACCTCCTTCGAGGTTCACGACCTGGCTTAACTACCTCTTGTGGCTTTGGGTTTGTCAAGTGTTTGTAACGTTCGTTGATAGCTCAAGCTTAAAAACATACAACAGTTGGTATGAGAGCCTTGGGTCACAAGTTCAAATCTTGGGAGGTCTCCTTTATTTCATCGATGCAAAACCCTCATTTGGTGCTAAGGAGGAGATTGTTGACTTGGTGGTCACACACCTCCTTCGGGGTTCACGACATGGCTTAACCGCCTTTGTGCATTTGGGTAAGTCTAGTGTTTGTGACTTTCGTTGATAGCTCGAGCTTTTGGCGAAAAGGCAAACATACTAACAAACACATGGGTATGTTTTCTTTGGTATACGAGTGTAGTATTTAATTCTTTCAAAACCTACAAGACCTTTGTGGGGATGTAATTTGCCCTTTCTATCAAAAAGATACACACACACACACACACACACATATATATATAATGGGGGAAATTTGTCAATCAAGCTTCCAAGAAGCTCTCTATTAAGCAATGGTATTCAGCATTTACTCACATTGACCTACAATACTTTGCAAAAATGGTATGGCTAAGAGAGAACAAAACATTATGCCACATGAAAAATTGTGTGGTTCAATCACAAAATATGCAATCCACCTTGTTAGTTACACTCAAATTTGCATACCACAAAAGGCACTATGAAATGTAACTCTTGAGGAAGCTTGGTCCTATGTCAATCTAGAGTATCTTCATTTAGTGTTTAGAAGTAAGGTTTGGGCATTTATTTTTAAATGATCAATAAAAAGCCATGGAGAGGAAAAGTCAACCACTCATATTTGTTGACTATTATATGTTAAGACTCACAATTATTTGATCATATTTATAGGCATGCCTTGTTCAAGTAGGATATCCAATTTGATGAGAGCTTTCCTCTAATGGATTCTCCATCACTAGTTTCTCCCTCGTTTAACTAGTCCATCTCTTGAAGGTTCCTCTTTGTTGAGGATGAGCATGTTGTTCTAGATCCCCCACAACTAAAAGCATAAACTTTGCCCAATGGGCACACAAGACTGATGACACAATCAGATCTTTTGTTGGTGGTCCTCCAAATTCCCATCATGCTCAATCATGAACACTAGGTGCTAGTATTTTGAGTCATAGCATTGATATGCAGGAAATATACTTCAGCTAGCTATTGCAATGGAGCATTCTTCTTCAATAAAGAATCATACTTCGGATTTGAAATCTTGTTTCTCTTCCCAAGAAAGAAAGTTGTATAAGTACAAGTGGCATCATGCCAAATATGTAACTAATTGTTCCATTAATAAGTACGAGGCCCATCTTGTGGCTAATGGGTTTTTAGAAGTTGACAACATTGACTATTTGAATGCCTTTGTTTCTATTGCAAAGATGGATTCCATTTGCCTTGATTCTAGCCCCATTGCACAATCTTGCAAGGCATAATCTGTTATTGCATTATCACCTACAAAGGAAGAGCATCATGCAACAATTTTGGCTAGCCAAAATGTTCTTTGGTTATGATAGTTATTGACCAAGACTGACCAATGGAGCATCAATGAACTAAGCATGTTCAAATCCACATGCAGTTCATAAGGGATCTCATTCAGGATGTTTATCTCACCTGGCAGTATTTGCCTACAAAGAAACAGCTTGCAGACATCTTAACTAAGCCTTAAGCATTTAATTGTTATCTTCAACAGCAACTGATGTTTGCATGAAGGCAGTTGTCACTGGGGGTCTTCTTGATTCCTCCACATTTTCATGTTTATTCTCCTCCGCGGAGGAGTTTTTTCTCTTAAGGTTTTCTCTTTTACTATATTGGTGGGAGATATATTTTGAGCATAGGTAGCTCACTAGGCCAGATTGCTCAGACCAGTCTTTGCTTTTCATGCATTGTTTTGTAGCCTCCCTAAGTTGCACTTGAAAGGGAGTGTTGGTATGAAGAAGATACTTACCTTGTTATAATTGAGGACCTAATCAAACTTTGTTTCTTAAGATTGGGTCATTGCCTTTTTTTCTCATATCATAGGGATTTCAAAATATGGTATAAGTTAATATGTTTTAGGGATTTAAACTTGCCTATATAGAAAAGGGGCTGTTTTATTGGTAGGCTGCAGAGGGTCACATTACTGGTTCAAATCTGTGAGCACATTAGCCCAGCAAAGGCACAAAGCTTGTGAACACAATAGTCCTGCGGGATTTGAACCTTAGTTGTTGTGACACCGATGAAGTGATTGGACCATGACAATGTGTCCCATAGGACATAGAAAAAGGTCATTTTGTTGTATCGTAATATATTAAATTCATTTGTCTTGGGAAAAAATAGAAATTCTCCATTGCATCCTTCTCTCCTAGAAATTTTTGTCTTTGACGATAGACTCTTGTACCTATTGCATTTTTCCATAACTTCAACGATAACATAGCATAAGGGATTCATTAAAATGAGCCCCTTCATCAAGCATATTAAGACTGCAACAATGTTTCGATAATAATATTGTAACTCTAATATATCCAACATCCAAGGTAGATGCCAAGGATGAGAAGTGCTAATATAAAACTTTGATAAGTAAATACTAAAATTTAACAATTGCTAATAGCTTAAGTAAAATTTAAGAGTTGCAAACAAGGAAGACTGACATGCAGTGTGAGCAATTCAAGCAAAAACAAACATCCACCTTCTGCACAACAAAGAACAGACACACAACAAAAAGCACTTTCTAAACCTGCTCTCACTTCAGGTAACGTCTTCCAGAACACACTGTTGACCACAATGTTCAGATTCAGTGAATGCTCACTAAACCATGGGTTAACGCAGTCTCATAGAGTACTTGCCTGTTCAAGTAAACTTTGCTTTAAAATTAAATGATTATTCAGCATAACTAAAATCTCCTTCCAGGAGGAGCTTCTTCTTATAGGTTTTTCTCCTTCACTATATTGGTGGGAGATATTTTTTGAGGAAAGGTACCTCACTAGGCCTGATTGCCAAGACCAATCCTTGCTTTTCATGCATTGTTTTGTCCCCTCCCTAAGTTGCACTTGAAAGGGAGTGTTGGTATGAACAAGATACTTACCTAGCTAGTTATAATTGAGGACCTATTCAAACTTTGTTTCTTAAGATTAGGTCATTACCTTTTTTCTCATATCATAGGGATTTCAAATATGGCATAATTTAGTATGATCTAGGGATTTAAACATGCCTATATAGAAAAAGGGGTTTTTTAATCAGTAGGCTGCAGAGGGTCACATTACTGGTTCAAATCCGTGGGCACATTAGCCCAGCAAAGACACAAAGCTTGTGAGCACAATAGCCCTGCGGGACTTGAATCTTGGTTGTCATGGCACTGATGAAGTGACTTGACCACGACAATGTGTCCCATAGGACATATCAAATGGTCATTTTGTTGTATTGTAAGTTATTAAAATCTTTTTTTTTTGGACATAGAAATCCTTCATTGCATCCTTCTCTCCTAAAAAATTTTGTCTTTGATGATAGATTCTTGTACCTATTGCATTTTTCCATAACTTCAACAATAGCATAGCATAAGGGATTCATTAAAATGAGCCCCATCATCAAGCAGATTAAGGCTGCGACAACTTTTTGATAATAATATTGAAACTCTAATATATCCAACATCCAAGGTAGATGCCAAGGATGAGTAGTGCTAAAATAAAACTTTGATAAGTAAATACTAAAATTTAATAATTGCTAATAGCATAAGTAAAATTTAACAGTTCAAACAAGGAAGACTGACATGCAGTGTAAGCAATTAAAGCAAAAAGAAACATCCACATTCTGCACAACAAACAACAGACACACAACAAAAAGCACTCTCTAAACCTGCTCTCAGTCCAGATAACATCTTCCAGAACACACCGACCACAATATTCAGATTCAGTAAAATGCTCACTAAGCCATGGGTTAATGCAGTCTCATAGACTACTTGCCTGTTCAAGTACACTTTGCTTTAAAAATAAATGATTATTTAGCAAAAATAAAATTCAAAACAATTTCTTATTTATCAGATTTTTTCTAAATTATAATTTTTGTCTGATGTTCAGATTGGAATCAAAATCAGCTTGCCAAGTTCATCTCTCAACACTGTCTTCTTGACATCAATTTGATGTTTTCTCAGCCAACTTAGGCTTCAAATGCTAGATCTAACCTTCCTATATCTAATTTTCAACTAGTTCATGAATCTTCGATGTAACTTACATCTGCTTCAGTGTTTTTAACTGGCTTCTACTTATCGGTGTATCTACTCCATGCTCATATGCTATAAACACCCGCCCATCTAATTTCTTGCTTCCTTTGTGACAACTCTAAGAGTTCCAGTGTCTGATTTGATAGACTCCCTGTCATCATCTTGCATAGGATCTCTCCGTTATGTCTTATGGTTACTAACTGCATCTCAAACATTATTCATCCATCTGTACTCACCACACATCAGCAATGTGTAGTTAAATTTATTTGGGCCTCCAGTTATGATCTCTCATTTCTCAAATTTTGTATATAGAACAGATCTATATCATAGCTGACCTAGACACACCTGTAAACCACTGCATTCTCCATGCTGTTCACAAGCATTGTGAGTCACCTCATTTGTAGTGTCATTTCGCAAGTTTCACAAAAGGATTTTAGTTTTGTAAAGAAACCTCTGGCGGATATTCCATCCATGATCATTGTACACAATGTGGAGCTATTCAAAGCAACCTACAATTTTACCTAAGATAAATGAAAAGAAAACACACGAGATGAAAGAGCTTTTAAAAAGTAAATCAGGATCTTGAGTTAGCTGAAAAAGATTGTAATTCAATGATGAAGCTAGTATTAGATGATACGTCAAATCCCCCATTCAAGGAAGATGTCTAAAATCAGGAGTAAACTTCTCCTGATAATCAGGCCATGTCATATGCCTCCCAAAGAATCCCAAACTAAGAAATAACTTCAAAAACCAGAACTACGTAAATTTTCAATTTCATTTTTCAAGTTGAGCAGTGTCAAGTTGTCAACCATCACAAAAGGAATTTCATTGTAGTATATGAAACCAAAAGCATCTCTACTAGGTGCATAAGTACATGCATGGAATAATGCCCAATCTATGATGAATAGATATTTAGAGTACTCTAGTCCAATGAGGCTTTAACAAGAAAATTAGCTGTTGTTCCTTAGTTGTTGTATATACCCATAATCCTTTCTTCCAGTAATGCTCCAAATATCTAAATGAATGCCTGATGTACATGTTGATATGGCAGATCCTTTGTAGCTTTAGCCTCTTCAATCATTTCTATTTGATTCTTCAACCTTCTCTTCCACATGATTCTTTGGTTCAGAAGTAGGTTAAGAAATTGAATTTTCTTCGTGAGCACTCAAGTTTTCCTAACACTCTTCATCAAATCATTCCTTGAAATCTTCCCAGATGCTCCCTCCTACTCACATTCAGATTCTTCCCTATGTCTATTTTTTCACCACCTTGTTAATCTTGATTGGCTTATCCTAATGTGCATTGCCCTTTTTCACATATTAATAATTAAAACTTCATGTACATCTTTTGCACATTGTATGGTTCCTTCCCAAGGATATCCAAGAACAATAGATGTTTTACGATTATGGCATAAAGTTTGCATGTAGTGAATCTGTCCATGACTACCTTCAAATCTTTACACAACTGAGCCTTCTCAACATATACATGTTTCTCCTCCATATTCCTTACCTAAAAGAGCAATAAATAGCCATGCAAACAGTGATAAATTTGTTTCTACTGCTCAGTTTATACAGGCAAGGGCCTCCGTTTGAATGCATCAATGAACCCAAAATATTGAAGTTCCTTTAGTCAAAAATGAAGCCAAATTACCATTTTCTTATTTTGCTTATCCCAAGTGTACAGCTGTATTTTCTTCTCTTGTGCTTCTACGGTTCTCCTTTGACATTCAAATTCTCTGCTACTTCATAAGCTTTACATTTTGTCTCAATTTTCCATGGGAAGATTCAAGTTGTTTCGAAGTAGCTCGTAGCAACATAAAGTGATCTCTATTGTCTCATTTCATCTGGCTAGTAGAACTTGGTCAACTTATTTCCAATTGAAAGTAAGCTAACCCTAGCAAAGGTTGAGCCACCCAATCATATTCTACCATGCAAGGAGCCCACCAGATAAATACCATACAACCACCCAACTTCACTTGAGATTCTGAGAATAATCAATAATCACATTTTAAATCTAAATATTAGACTTCGTTCTCCACCATATGTTTTGCATACCACTGAGGTATTTCCATTAAGTGTCCAAGGCAAATTAGGTTTCTTTCGCAAATTAGGTTTCGAAAGAAACTTCCAATCGATGGTTCTCTTTTTCCACTGAAAATCAGACATTCAATTTAGTTGATCTCAATTAAAAAATATGATAATTTCCCTTTTTTCCTACTATCATATTGCTGAATATGACCCTATGTTAGTAGCAGCAGGTCAGCATCTAGATGTCATCTCTTCCTCTAATATTACTCAAATTTTCTATTCCAAACACCTTTGAAAGAATCCTTGTTTTTAAAAAAAACGATTTTGCAGAACAACTTCATTTCACACATGAGCTGAAAGAAAATCATGATGCAATATGAGGGGTTTTGCTTGAATTTTTTTGAGTAAAATAATTCGCAAACTGTAGAAAGCTGCAATTTTAAATTTTCTCTCTAATTATACTGTAAAGAACAAAGCACTACTACAAAAACATGTATAATGTCCCCATTTTTTGGACCAAAACCGCTAGAGCTCCAAGAGACCTTGTGGGCAAGGAGTGGCAGTCCTTGGCCTCTAATAGTAGGTAAAGTAGATCACTAGTTAAGGATAGAAGAATAAAGGAGAAAACCATGAAGTCTTACAAATAAGACAATTTCCTATGGCATATACCAAGACTGAGCTGGTCATATAGAAGAAATGGGAATTGCATAACTTGGGTATGATCACCAAGAATCCAGAACAGCTGTAAGGATAATGCAATTGAAGATTATGGCCTGAGGGTTAATGAGAACAAATACCTTATAATTCAATAAAAGTGCCAGAACACTATGTGAGTCACAATTAACATATCGAGTGTCATAATATCATCATCAGTCAGCAACCAATCAAAGATGATAAACAACAAGGGATCAACAATCATTAAAAGAGAACAATCAAGTATCGAGAATTGATGAACAGCAAAGCAGTAAGGCAATGTAAAACATTGAAATGATCAGATAATCATATCTAGTGCACCAACACAAGAATGTATAAATATAATCAATGAATCATATACAGATCGACTAAGAGCACAATTCAGTAATAGTAATTAATAATCGATGACATTGGCTGAAATTGCATGATGATATTAATAACTGAGATTTATAGCATAAATAATAATCAGATTGATCCAAATTGTATCAAACCAACATGCTTATGATCCAATGATATTGATCAATCAAGCAATCACAGATATTGATCTATATCGTTTCCAATCAAGAACAATCACGATATTTGTATCGTTTTACATCTCAGATGATTATATCACAGATTTGGCAACTTTCAACGAGGAGAGAGAATGGTTGACATGCCTTAATCGACATCAAGCAATTACATATAATGATGTATATCTTCTCAATAACAAAGCAAAATACCTGGGACTTAGACGACTCCTTAACAGATTTAATACGGCTGAAGATAATATGATAATTCTTAGTCAATCATTCCCCAAAAGCTCCTAAAATTTGAGCCACATAACCCTTATGGTGCCAAAAGAACCAATATGGAACAATAAATTGTTTGAAACACATACACCGATCAAACCCCTAGGCTTATCCTTCTTGTTCATATACCATAGAATCTCAAAATAGACATGGTTGGGTCTCATCTAAACAATACCATAGACCCCTAAATCAAAGGAATGTCCAAGTATGATAGTTATAGGGCATGAATTTCCTAGTGGTGGGTTCTATAGTTGGAATTGGTTTTCAAATTAGGCAAAGGCTAGGACAAGCTGGTAAAGCACACGGGAAGGAGTAAAGCAACAAGTGTGCAGCCTATGGGGTGCACAATGCACATAGATAGACTAGAGCATGTAAGGTGTGCATAAGTGTAGGTTGTACAGGACTTGTATAGATCCGTGCAATTCCAAAAATGAATTTTCTCAATAATCAAACAATTCACGGTTAATATTAGGCTTTTTGGATGCTCTGGTCATTATGGTGGAGTCAGATTTGACCCAAAGTGCACATATTTTTGTTTGGTGCAGATCTTGCCTCTTTTTATTCACCCTCAACAAAATGAAACCAAATCTCCAACTACTTAAAGTTTACCAAAATGACAATGGATCAATAGGTTTGGGACACTTTGAACACAATGGTAATCAACGTTTAACAAAGTGTAACACCAGCACTAGGGGACAGGCCCAGACACCGGGACAGGTTTTTGGGGTGGGGGGGCAAAGGGTCTTGATTTTGGGACAACGGGAGGGGTGGCTGTGGGGGCTGGAGGGGGGAAGGGTGTTGTACACTATACATATATAACTTCAAATGCTAGTTATGAAATAATATTTCAGTATAACATACCACATTGAAGTACTTGAACATGGATATTGACAAGAACTTTGCAAATCTACCCTTGATACCATGTAGAAGTTGATAATTCAACCTCACAAGCCAAGAATTGTCAACATAAACCAAGAACTTTGTATTAATCGCACAAAAAGATATGTTACAAATGAGAGAATGAGTCCTCGTGAAAGGGGAAATAAAGTCTTGGATACAAACCCCAAGTGAAGATTAAATTAGCTAGTAAGAGTAAATAGCACCTAAGTTTATCTTAAGTGAATGAAGTAATCAAAGGACCTAATTGATTAAATAATTAGATAATGTACTAATTACTCCAACAAACCAAATAAAACAACTAAATTAGCAACAACAAATGCTTTCTTAAAAGCTAAATCAGAACAAGTCCATTTCATTAGAAATGGATAGGTAAATTACTTCCGACACACAGCAACACTGTAAGAATTATAAACTAAATAACTTGAAGCTAAGGTGAATCACAGAGTTAATATTAGCAGTAGTCTTCTTTTTTATTCAATCAACAAAATCCAACACATGAAACTCTGAACTATGATTAAAGACAATTTCTGCAAAATAGCCATAGCTAAATAACTTGAAGCTAAGGTGAATCACAGAGTTAATATTAACAGTAGTCTTCTTTTTTATTCAATCAACAAAATCCAACACATGAAACTCTGAACTATGATTGAAGACAATTTCTGCAAAATAGCCATAGCTTCTCCTTTCATTAAACATCTCATGTGCCCAAAGCACTTATTCATGATGTACAAAGAGTACCCAATTTGGGAGACCTAAAATTATATATTATTTTATCCCAAAAAACCTTGTTTTAGAACAAAATGTGGAAAGAATAAAACTTTAATAAAAAAGTACTCCTATACAAATAAAAAAACACATAAATAATGTAACTTGAAAATAGGCCCTCAACTCTCCATCCAAAAATAGCAATTTCAGACACAATTGCACTAATAGTAGCAAGTTGATGCATGAAAGACTCAGCAATTCTAAAACATTTCCTTTCTCCGAAAAATAGAAAATCCTCTAATGATGATTTTGTGAAACCTTACCTACCCTGATTCATATACAAACTATGAAAACCATTGCCTAAGGTTTGGTAAAAAACCAAAACTAAAACTTGTGGTTGAATCTTTAAAAGAAGATATGATAACAACCAAATCTGAAGATGTGAAATAATCAAAGGACCTAATTGATTATATAATTAGATATTGCACTAATTACTCCAACAAACCAAATAGAACAACTAAACTAGCAACAACAAATGCTTTCTTATGAGCTGAAATCAGACCAGGTCCCTTTCATGAGAAATGGATAGGTAATTTACTTCTCACAGCAACAATGTAAGAATTATAAACTAGATAACTTGAAGCTGAGATGAATCACAGAGTTAATATAAAACTTAGCACTGTTCTTGTTTTTTATTCAAATCACAATATAACACATGAGACTCTGAATTATGATTGAAGACAAATTCTGCTACATAACCATAGCTTCTCCTATCATTAAACATCTCATGTGCCCAAAGCACTTATTCATGATGTACAAAGAGTACCCTATTTGGGGGACTTAAAATTATTAAATTATTTTATCCCAAAAATCCTTGTTTTAAACAAAATGCTAAAGCTTCCTGAAAATGCAGGAAAGAATGAAACTTTAATGAAAAACTACTCCTATACAAATTTAAAAACACCTAAATAAAGTGACATAAAAATAGGCCCTCAACTCTCCATCCAAAACTAGCAATTTCAGACACAATTGCGCTAATAGTAGCAAGTTGATGCATAAAAGACTTCACAAATCTGAAACATTTCCTTTCTCTGAAATATAGCAAATCCTCTAATGATGATTTTGCAAAACCTTACCTACCCCAATTCATATACAAACTATCATAACAATTGCCTAGGGTTTGGTAATAAACTAAAACTTGTGGTTGAATCTTTGAAAGGAGATGTGATGACAACCAAATCTGAAGCTTTTGCGACTCTAAAACAGGCTCAAAACTCCAGGTCCACTGCCTGCTGAAGACTTGATTTGAAACCCTAAAATATGCCTTATGAGACCCTTAAGTGTGCAAACTAAGATCAGGTATTTGTTCACACAACTGTTATTAGCCCTTTAAAATCCCAGAGCTTAATTGAGAGATATAATTTGATGGTACCATCTTCTCCGAAGGGGACTCAGAAAGCCAATAAACCCTAGGTGAGATTATACTCTCTGGCACTGTTCCTTTTCACTTGGCCTTTATCTCTTCAATCTAAAATGAACAGCCCAACCAAGATACAAAGAAAGGCAAAGTTCTTTAAGTGTTTTGACCATTTCAAACCCTGGATTACACCCACAAGACAGTTATTTCAGGTATATGCCACCTAACAATATTCTTTTGCCTATAGGCATGCTTTCTTAGTACTTATGATGCCACTTGTCAGTTGACTGAAATGACTCAAGTATACTTTCTCCACTTCCTCGATACTTATAAGACTTAACACACACAGCAAGCGTTGATGTCACCTATCATTTCTACCATGACATGCACAGGTGTGTGAATTTAACGTGTTCGTCGCTGTTTATCATCCAGGTGCATGATCACAGTATTTCCACTCCAATCAAACTTATTGATGTGCACTTTATCTGTTTTTATTGGTGCACGCAGCATAAAGCATACTCAACAATCAAAACCACCGTTAAGCTAAGAAACAAACCACTTTCTCAGCTAATAATAACACTGAACTGTCTGAGAGAAAACATCAGTGAAACATGAAAAGATGTTCAAAGGCATATTTTTTGTGATGGTTTAGCATGGTTGTGCAAGTAAGTTACCAGATATATGGGTTTAACAAAGGAAATAAATTAAACACGTGAATAATTTATAAAGCTCAATATGACAGTATAACATGAGTCCCCCCTCTTGCAGAAGTTTTAGGGATTAAAATGGCATTGAAAGGACAAAGTAAAAGTAAAGAGGCTATTTATGTCCCCACGCTTGTCCATGCATCATTAGATATGTCTGCTAATAATGACATTGATAGTCCTATATCAGATTTCATTTTCATTTATAACCAACTAGTAGCTAATGTACACCATTAGGTGGCACAGCTAAATGTGTACTTCTTGTAAGAATTTAAATGAAAAGGCATATTGTACATTTGGCAGCTGCCTATTCCATTTAAATATTCTTCTTTTGTTAGATATGAACCAAATTGTTTTTAAAAATCTCAAGAAGATACCTCCTTTAATTGTCATTACACAAATGACATTTTTTTCTCAATATGCTGATAATACTTACAAGGCAAGGGGGGCTACTTTGCACACAAACATCTGTAAAAAGTTTATAGTAGGGGATAATAACAATGTTTCTAACCCACCACTTTGCACTTCCGTACTGTAGCCTTTCTTCCCATTGGAAAAGATTTTGGAGCATGTAAGGCCTTTTAAAATCGCCCTTTTTATCAATGTCCATCTAACTAAAGAGCAACTGAACCATTTCTTTTGTGTTAAATATGAAAGGCTTTCTTAAGCATTTGTAATAATAATAGTTTTTTGTGGAATTTGTCTGATGGGTGCTTTTAGTCATCTCATGATTACATCCTTAACTGGTCACTACACCAATAACACTTTTCCTCATGCAAGTTCTCAATTTAGTTTTCTTTCCATCCAAACTTATAGTAAAAATGCCTATTGGAGATGGGAGTGGCTTTCAAAATACCAGTAGGTGATAGATTGGATTAATGAACAGATGCAAAATTGAAAGAATAAATACTGTGACAGCATAAACATGTACATGTTCTTCACATTCTTTGATTTTTCTTCAATTCTGCATATACTTATCCTATAGCAATGGAAAGTTTCTGATGTAATCCCATTGGCAGCTAGTGTTTTTATCAGTTGCTTGTATCCCCTCATAAAAATTTATCCATTAGAATCTATAAAGATATAAGTTCTACAAAAGCGGGATCTAGGAATACTATTCAGAGTGGTAGTCGAGAGGTCAGAATTGCTAGATTAAATATTCAAACTGTGAGAACTAAATCTTTTTTCAATTTTGCATTTCCCACGCTATAGTGCTGGTACATCTGACAGTACAATATCCTAATAATTGCCCTGTGTTTGTCAAGAAATTTAGAAAAGGAGCATTGAAGCCCTCATGAAATTTTCCAACTCTTCATAGCATTTACGATAGATGTCTATGGTTATGAACAAGGTAGCGGGTTCCATATCATTAATCAGTAGCACTAAAATGTACTTGCTCTTTAAGAAATCACCTGAGAACTACTTTCATCAATTGAATCATGTTGTAACTAATTCATTATATATGGAAAAACAAACTGAACAGGATAAGGTCTACTGCTTTATAGTGGTTGGAAACATCCAGAAGTTCTGCAGTAACTTGCAACTTTTGAAGATTCAAAGTGGGAAGAAAGAAGAGGATGGTATTAGATTAAGTGATGTAAAAAGTGATTCAAACATACAAGCTCTAGTAATTGCAACATCTGCAAATTGATTCTCCCCATTCTACCTATTCCATGAAAAGAATTACAATTCAAAATTATCTTGGTGGATTGTTAGTCCCCTTAAACCAACAAGCGCAAATTTCCTAGTTGTGGTCTCATGATAAGCATGCAATCATGCTTCACCTTGATGGATTATCTTCACAGACCCTCTACTTATTATGGGCAACATCTTTTTAAACCTGATCTCCCAATTCAATGCAATCCATTGATCAGCAAAATGATGCACTTTATTATGATTTGATTTCACTTTTTCAATGCTAAAGAGGGCAAATATGAATGTAAATACATATACCCTGCATGGTCATACTATTTAGGCAGTGTCTCAGTTTGAAGTAATCTTGAAATTAGATAATTAGCTCCAACTCATTTCATCAGTTCACTTGTTTTTTACTCTTAACATCTAATCAGTTATTACATGGACTTACCAATTCCCAGATACAACAACAGAATGTGAATTCTTGTAAGAGTAACAACCACCTAGACATATGACCATGTTACTAGCTTATTGAGAAAATACAACAATGACAGAATAGTACAAAAGGATTTGCCCAAAAATAAAGGAGAAAGTTTTGAAACTAACAATTGATACTTCTCACTGTATGGCAGTATCATAATTTTCTTCTGCTGTTGAAACCCTACTGGAAAATTATACTAATCCAACTTTTCCATCTAAGCTTGTGTACATCCAACTGCAAAGTGATGCATCAACATTATTATGGAACCTTTTCCAGTTGGGATGAGCCAAAGTAAGTTTCTTTGCCAGCATAATTTTCAATTTGTTAAGGGGTTTTTTCACTTGGTAAGACAATCAAATGGTGTATCCTTTATGAATATGTAGTCTTAAAAAAAAGGTTAATAACTTGTGATACAGCAACTGCAGCAGTCTTAAAGACGCATATTCAAGAGTTTTGCACCTAAATTTTAACATATCAATTGTGAACAAGATATTTTGCAGCTTGGTAGTGGAATAAGAACTCCTGTAAGCTCCGAAGTTAACAAATCAATTTACAATCCAAACCATAGATTGCAAACTCTGAGAGTGCTTGCCAAGTCGCCGAGTAATCTCTACTCTTTTTGCTCTGTGAGCTTTTACAAGTTTAACTCACAAATTACAAATGTCGGAAAAGCAGAGGTAAAAAAAATTGATGCAGGTAAAACATTGGTTAAAACATGTTTTCACACTTAGAATTTGCTATAAAACCATGTATTTTCTCTTTGCACCCCCCATATCATCGAGCTTCTTGGATATCTGCCAGCCCTTCCTCATGGCTTAAGTTGTCAAGTTTTTGCCAAGTACATTTTGGGCTTGCCGAGTACTCTAGTCAAAACCTGAGAACTATGATTCAAACTAACCGAAAAGTACTAATATGATGGATGCATCAATTCCTCCAATATGAATTCAGAGAGGAAGTAAAGGAATGATTTCATGAATGAACAATGCAATTGACCTTAAAACAAAAAACGGATTTCATTAAAACATAAATGAATTTCATGGTTTCTAAGTTTCTTTAGAACAGACAAAATTCTTTAAGAATTAAATTACTTGTTCATTGCTTTAATCCCTAAGATTCAGCAGCCTCTCTCTCTTCATGACTAAGGCTGTTAAGTCTTTGTAATATGGTTTACAAAAAAATTTCTAAAGTCTTCGTTAACCAGATTAAACCCATACTGGAAAACCTAATTAATTGTAACCCAAAAAGGTTTTGTCCCTTGGAGGCAAATCCTCGACAGCCATTACTACCCATGAAGTTTTTCACTCTATGGAGAAATGCAGGTGGTCAAGGATGCCATTCCAACTAGACATCTCCAAAGCTTACAATAATGTCAAATGTGACTTCCTTTTCAAAGCTCTAGAAAGGTTTGGCTTTGACAAGAAAGCAATTGCCCTGATCAAGGAATGTGTGACCACCATTTGTTATTGTCTTGGTCAATGGTCAACGGTCAACGGTGTCCACAACCTTTTCCAGTGATGTCATAGAGGTATCAGACAGGTTGAATCCCCTGTAGCCATACCTGTTTCTGGCAGAAGATTTCAGGAGAAACTTCTTGCGGATGATAAATGAGAATAAACTCTTTGGGGTGTGTGCTGCTTCCACCCTGCCCCTTGTTGTCCTGTGGCAGTCTATTGGTGAAACAATCCTTTCATAGTCTCCAGAACAAAATTAAGAATATTATTGGCTACCAATGTACAAATCTCCCTGATACTTATCTTAAGCTGCCACACACAATAAAAGAGGTCTCCAACTCTTTTTGGAGCTCCATTCTTGAGAGAACACAATGTATGTTGGCCGAGTGAAGAGGCAAACTTCTTAGCAATGCTAGTAAATTGCAGCTCCTAAAGACTTATCTGCAAGGGATTCCTGTTTACTTTCATTCTCTTTTGAATCTTCAATTCTTTGGCTGAAAAGTTTGAGAGAATTCAAAGAAACTTCCTTTGATCGGAAAAGGAGGAAAAGAAGAGGATGGCACTGGTCAACTGGGACTCTGTTGCCAGCTAAAGATAATGGAAGGACTAGGCATCAATAAAATCTCTCATCTTAACAAAGCCCTTCTTGCAAAGATTGGATGGAAACTTAGCAAGCACAAACTCACTTGGTGTGACATCGTGTTTGTAAAATACCTGAATAAGGAAAGGTTCTATCACTTCTTTAATATGCAAGGGCTCCCTAGTGGGTCCAAGATATGGAATAGCATCCTTGATTGCAGGATGTGTTTCAGCGAGGCTTAAAATTGCAGGTTGGTGATGGACAGATGATTCATTTTTGGGACAATACCTGGCTGGATGATACAACTCTATCCTCTCAACCTACCTATTGGGATCTCTATGAGGTTGCTAAACGCGTCTTTGCTGTTTCAGTGGCTGACTACATTGATCATTCCAGATCCTAGAAAAGCATTCTGCTTTGCGACTGATGCCTATGGCCTTGGATTTACAAATGAGCCTCAAGGAGGAGAGAATGTTGATGTTCCCTAGAGATGATAATTTTGTCTCCAAAGGAATGTCAATGGCTGATTCCCAGTGAAGTTTGCCTATCTTCTGCTTATCCGCAAGGGTAATAAAGGCAACTTGTGGAAAAGAGTCTGGAACTCCCAACTTAACCCGAAGATTAACCTGTTTTGGTGAACGGTCATGCATAACAAAATTCTTAAACAAGACAATCTCACTAAGCATGGATTTCACATGCCAAACCATTGTGTTCTCTGCAAACAAAATGATGAATTTGTTGATCATTTACTTATACACTGCCCATTCACATGTGACCTGTAGCAAAAAGTTTAGCAATTGTTCCAAACTGACTAGGTTATGAATAGAGACATCCAACAAATTGCTTTTAAGTAGGAGGGGACCTCTTCCAATCCTTTCATTAGACAATCCTAGTGGCAAACACCTCTGCATCTGTGTTCAGCAATGTGAAGGAGAGATAATCAGAATTTCCAGGGTGTGGTTTGCCTACCTGATGGTGTTGTCTGTATTTTCTGCAAAATGTTGTTAGAAAACTGGAGTCACAACATGGCCTTGCCCCCCTATCCCTCCCTCCTCTTGATCATCAAATCGCAAGGAACTGAAGCCTCTTGAGTTCTTATAGGAAGTTTGACTTCTGTAAAAAAACTATAAAGGAGAAGTACAAAAAGGAGACCCCAATGTCTGGCTGGTCCAAGCTCAAATTTGATGGAACTGTGAAGCACTTTCAGGGGATGGTTGTTGCAGAAGACATAATAATTAAGAACAGACATCGGTAATCTAGTGGCAGCCTATAATGGTGCACTATTGAAACACATGAGTAACCAAACAGAGGGAAAGGGCCTCCTTTGAGTACAAAGGGTTGTGCATTCCAAGCTCATTGCTGATGTTGTTAAAAGACTCTCCAAGGCCAACTAGTCAGCTGAGGGAATTTTGGGAGATGTCCATAGGCTTCTATTGGGCTTTGACTCCTTTGTTATCAACCACATTTGCAGGGAAGGCAAAGTGGTAGCAGACTCTCTTGCTCCTAGTGGTTAAAATCTGAAGGGGTTGAGATACTGGTGAAATATGCACTCTCTTTCAACAGACATTCAAACTCTCTTAAGGGGAAGTTGTTCAACTACCAATGGGGATAAGTGTGGGGCTTCATTGGTTGGGTTGCCTTCTTTGTACTTTTTGGTGTCAGGTCTTCCATAACCCTAACTGCTAAAGGACTCTCCAAGGCCAACAAGTCAGCTGAGGGAATTTTGGGGGATGCTCATAGGCTTCTATTGGGCTTTGACTCCTTTGTTATCAACCATGTTTGCAGGGAAAGCAAAGTGGTAGCAGACTCTCTTGCTCCTACTGGTTACAATCTGAAGGGGTTGAGATACTGGTGAAATATCCACTCTCTTTCAGCACACATTCAAACTCTCTTAAAGGGAGATTGTTCAACTACCAATGGGGATAAGTGTAGGGCTTCATTGGTTGGGTTGCCTCCTTTGTACGTTTTTTGTGTCAAGTCTTCCATAACCCTAACCAATTATGTAACAAAAATATTATAATATTTTGAATTAGAATATGGTATTGATGACATGGTGTGACAATGTGGTACTATGGAAAAGCCTCGTCCAACGAGACATTAAATACCTCTAAGGCATAATACTCCATCTAGGTGGCCCCTAGGTAATCATGAAAGTTACAATTGTCGTCGGTAAATATTGTGTAGCCAACGGGTTGATGTCGTCGGTAGAAACTGTGTCAGCCGACTTGATTGTCGTCGGTGTTTTTGTATTTTGTAGCCGACGAATATTGTGTAGCCGACGGGTTGATGTCGTCGGTAGAAACTGTGTCAACCGACTTGATTGTCGTCGGTGTTTTTGTATTCTATAGCCGACATTTACCAACGACAACAATAATCTAAAAGAGTCGGCTACAAAATACAAAAACATCGACGACAATCAAGTCGGCTGACAGTTTCTACCAACGACATCAACCCATCGGCTACACAATATTTACCGACGACAACAATAATCTAAAAGAGTACCCTATAATGATGAGATGGCATTACGCGAGGGTCACAGATGGTCACATTAGCATTTAACATAGCCAATCTGCTAATGGTGTGTACTCCTTATACACTATGTTGAAAAGACTATTGCTTGTGGGAAATTGTAGCTCATGTGAACCTAATTTCCTAGGGGGGTGGTTTAATGATATTACCCAGTTGGACAGACAAGCACTTATCTTGCCTATAAATCACTCTGTGATAATGGCAAGTTCCCTAACCGTATCAAGGGTCTCAGTTTTTTCTTAGGTAGATTACCCCGTATAATTTGTTAGACTGATGGGGATCAGGTCTGCATCGAGCCTAGAAAGCCAACCGATTTCAAGAATAACCCAACGATGTGCTATATTTGCATGGAAAGGGGGGTTTCTAACTTTATCGAATCCATTAACAAATTCGACGAGGGCTTATCTATCCAGTCTGCTAGCTCCGACGAAGACAGGAGAGCTATTGTTGTGGCAATCTCCTTTAAAATCAGTGAGGAGTTCATCGTTAAGGCTACTGGGTTATCTATTGATGGAAGGAAATAGAGAAAAAACCAGCAGGGTGGTTGGAAACAATAGCTTGAATAGGTTCCTTAAAGGAAGTGAGACTCTGGTCAAAATGCAAGAAGGGTATGACAAAGCTCAGGTTTCACTACCTGGACCAAGTTTTTCTGATGCTCATAAGTATTTCATACTTGAAGGGCACTTTAAAGTATGTTATTTTTACCATATGCCCCTCCTTAACCATTTTAGGAATCATAAAATCATCTTGTTTCCTTTTCTCTTTTTAAATTCTCTTCAAAGTTTCCTGTTTGAGGCTACAGAAGGTGCCCTTGGGCAGGGTAAGAAACCTATCCCCCTACATCAAGGTCTTATTTTAGGTCATACCACTTCCAACTAGCTGTTGTCTATAAAGCCCTTGTTTCACAGTCCCCTCGCTGGCTAGCATCATTGATATGCCAGAGAAAAGTAAAATGAAAGGTATCAGGCACCCAAGACCTCCTAAAATTGCTTCTTGCCCTAGCACTTCAAACATCTTTAATTCAGATCTCCAGGTTTAGCCTTCGGATAATGCACAACTCTACAACTTCCTTGTGCCTACTGTGGCGTAAGATGCTTGGTGACGATGGAAAGACGAAGGTAGTTACAACAATTTATTTAAAGTCCTCGTAGAAGATTGGACATGTGTGCTGCACTAATTGGGTTGCGACATCAAACCCCCATGCAATGCTTAAACACTGGTTGGTCAGGGCTGTGTACCCTGCCCCTTTGGCATTTTTTAGAATGTTTCACTTGTTAGCTCAATTGTCTTCTTGGACGATAGTTCGTTTTTCTATGATGTCAGCTGTAGTAGGATTTTGATATTTTCTTATTGTGTATGGTACTACTCTATACTGTTGTGATAACTTCGAGGGTTAAAGGCCACCTAACTATGGCCTATAGTTAATTTCTTTACTAGTTTTGTTCTAGGCTACTTTTGATGTTTTTCTGATGTTAGTGTCTTGTGTTTGTACACCCTCAGGTTGTGGTTTTATTAAGGTCAACACCCTAGTTTTGTTTCTGATCATTATTTAAAACTGTGTTACTCTAGCACAACTTACATGATGCACATCACCTCATTCGGACATTTAAGAACAGTGCCCATGGCATCATTTAAACATGACTCTCCATTTAAACTTCTATGTGACATCTCAAATTCATGCATGCACAAGAAAGTCTATCATCAAAATCACTGCATTATGACATTCTAAACAATGAATTTAGCAAATATTTCTACCTTGAAAAATAATCCATAACATGGTGTAGCCACCAATCGAAAAAGAATTGGGGAAACAAAACATTGTCAGAATACCTCTTCTTGATGAAATGATTAGCCATTGGTTTAGAAACATTTTAAAATCCGGAACTCTAATTGCTTTGGAACAAAGCAAACCGAGAAGAGGGAATCAAGTTTTTACAATTAGGCATTGCTTCTAACCAAGAATAAGTACAACCAATAAAACAATTTCCCAAAACCTTAATCTAATATTAGATGGGCTAGCAAGCAAGTTAAGAAGAACTAAAGCTATGTGTTCAACATAGAATCAGGATACAATTTAAGAACTTCTAATTGTCAATCATACCATGTAATAGGAGCCGGTGACATGCAAAATGCATTGAGGGAACATAGAAAACAAGCAGAAGTTAAAAAATTATGCCTTTAAAATAAGACATAGTTTGGAAAAAGTTTTAGAGAATGATTAGGTGCAGGTAGTCATTGTTGATTAGAGTTTAGATGTGGTGCAAGCAGTATGTATTGATTAGAATTTCACCAAGTGCAGAGCCTGAAATGCTCTTCAGATGTTGCTAGCTTACATCCATGACTTTAATTAAATTACTTTTTCACAATTTAAACTGTCTGCAACCACTAATCTACATGACAATAAAGTTCTATTTAAGTCGGTGCAGGTTCTGGCATTATTTGTAACTGTTTTCCACAACAACACATCTCTGTCCCTTACAATTAACCCATTTCTGAGGTACTTTCCAACTCAATTATCATTCCTGAAATTATGGGACCTATTTTATTCCTGTGTTTCCCCTTCTCTTTCAAAAAGGGAGCTTACAGAAACACACAGAAGTATTTCTTTTGTTGTTTAACAGCTCTTCTAGAAGAACAAATATTTCCTATCTTCTAAAATGATAATTAATCAAATTCTTTTGATATTTTTCATTCAGAAAATATCCAAATTTTCAAATTTCAGCGGTATAGTTTCAGATTCTAACAACAAGTTTTATGATTAGGATCCAAATATAGCCTAAATAATTGCATTTTAGTTTTAAATCAACTTCATCTCTTCTTAGCATGCAAACATGATCAATGCAAAGAAGTACAAAGATGCAAATTGGGTTTTTCCTAAAACATGAACTGCTAAAAAAAAGATTTCAAACAAATAGAGAACCTGTTCATGGAAAACATCTTAAAAAGAATATGATGCAAGATATAAAAACTTCAATGATATCTAATGAATCACCTGTAAACAATTTGAATGCCGTAGGAGTAGCTCGTCTTTCTGTTACCCAAAAGATATCAGATTTTTTGGTCATATAAAATCCAGGGTCTATAATAATTGGTTTTGCCCTGTGATGCCTGCAAAAAATTTATCCACGTGCCATAAATCAACTCTTAGAAAACAAAACAACGGCAGATTTTAATCAAAATCAGATGTAGAAGTAGGTCTACATACACTTTCCAAGCTAAATCACTTGTGTGTTCAATAAAATTTAAGTCTCTAGGGAAGGATGAAAACGTGTGAAGTAGATCTGCAATAAAAAACAAAACAATCAAAATATCGATATCAGCATATTTTCCCCTCAAGCAAGTTTGAGGCTTTCTTTAGCTATTATTTTATGTTGCATAAAAATTATTTTATTTTATTTTGCAGTATTTACAAACCATAAAACAGGCAAGGAAGTAACAAATGACAAAACGGATTTTGCCTGGAGTCTTAATTGCTTGGGTTTTAATTTCAGACTTCAAGCAAATGATTCTCCTTCCTTGGTTTTTCTGTCTAATATTCACTTTTAACACCTTCTGACATAATCAGTCATTTCAGCTACCAACCTCTACCCTGATAACAAATAAAAATTGGGAAAATTAGTGAGAAAAGGTCATACCATCTTGTGTGACAAGTGGATAATCTGACGCACTAAGATTGATAAACCAGTCCCATTCCTTACTTCTCCTCAGAAGAATGGCTATAGCATGAAGCGTATTTGTAACCATGGTGGGGCCTTTGTAGGTCACCAGATTAGCCTTACTAACCATGTGCACGTTGCCCACGTCTGCAAAAATTGGATTTGACTTGACGTACTCGGCAAGGTCCACTCTTTCCTTCGGCGAAGCTTCAAGGTCCAGGTGCACAATATATTGATTCAAAGGATGGTAAAGAGCTGTAAGGGTTCTCTTCAATTTCTGCCCATCTCCCTTGGAACCTGAAATGAGGTAAGCAAGCCTTGGAAGCCCAGGATGCAATGAAGGGGCTGAGACGGCAATCTTGGACTCTACGAACACTGATTTTTGGGATGCGCCCAACACATTCCCCAGTGAGAATGTGGACAAAAGGGAACTAAGAGTGTTTTGGGTAGATACGTATCCCACGTTTAAGGCCACTACCAACAGCAATAGGGACAGCAGGGAGCACACTGCGAGAGGAAGAATCCACTTCCTTTCTAGGTTTGCCAATCTGTAGTGCATCTGCGATAATTGCTTCATTCCTGAAGCTTCGGAGGAGAGAGAGAAAAAATGTCTAGCATGTACCAATCTATAGTATTCCTTTTTATAGGTGTACCCTGACAATTCGACGGTGTCACTCCAGTTTTATGAGGAAAAAAAAATTACAAACTGAAGTCTGATGACTCGAAAACCATGCTGCGAGGTGCCTGAAGCAAACCAGCCTGTAAAGGCAACCAAAAACACAAAAACAAGCAATATCAGATTCAACCAATCACAAAAAAAATACAATATCGCCAAAAACTCAGTTTTCGATTACAGTAAAAAAAATTAAAATTGAGGCAACCAAGACATATTAGAACTATTGATTATTATAAAACGAGAAATAATTGATTAAATTTCAAAAAAACTGGAAATAAAATTGCTGATACCTATGAAGAAATTCAATAATAACAAACAAATTCCCTTAATATGGTAACGCGAAGCCAATCAGGGGTCAGGCCTTTTAAAAGAGAATGGAAGAGAATATGAACTTCTAGCGAATAGATGTCTGCGCAATCGGGCTTTGGGAACTAATTACTCAGACGACAAATTCTTAATGCATGCCTGAATGTTGGGTAAGGTACGGTCCTCGGGACCCCTTGCTATGCATGATCCTGTACGCAATCTTATGCAGACCGTGCATGTCAAGGCAAATCAGGATAGACTAGGGTGAAGATATAATCCGAAACCCACAAAGCATTCAACACTAACAGTGTATAAGGAAACCATATCACATAATGTTGAGGGGAGCGAACCTATCGATAAAGAGGTTAATTATTCGTCACAAAGAATCGCTGCCGCACTTAATTGATATGAATCTTTAAAAGACTAAAACGGGACATGAAATAAATGAAGTAAACCATGGATAAACTCATAAGACAAGTAAAAGACAGACGAAATTGTTGCAAATAAAATTAGCGTAAAAATGTGAAAATTACAGACTTGAAAAGCTACAATAATGAGAAAAGCGAAAAAGCTATTAGGTAATTCATGACATTTTTAGTTTTAATTCGAAGTTGCAAATACAACGAAAGTACAAATGTGAAAAATACACAACTGAAAAAGCAAAAAGCTTTGTATTTGGGATCTTCTTAATTTCAACCTCGATAATAGAGAATTTTTCTCCGCTTCACAGACAAGTTGACATGAACAAGGAGAAACGTGTATCCAGAGGTTCATCGTTAGAAACTGTCCGCCAAACTGAAAACCGATTCAATGAAAACAATTCTTCCGCTCGCGAATTCTCCCATCAAAAAGCAATCGCGTGGTAAATCACGCGAATCAAACGTGTAAATTTACAAACCCTTGAAACAGAATTTGAAAGGCGATCGAATGGTCGCACGTTCTATCCCCGATCTGACGCTCCCAAACCCCAAATAAAGAAGTGTTGGAATCAGATTTGGTGGGGAGAAGTTCGAACCCACAACTAAATACCGTACAGACCCCTGTATGGTGGGATGATATCGTACGCCACCACGACCTGTCATTTTCCGTCCTCGCCTCTTCTCGCCTCGCGACATTATTTTGATCCCCGTATTTTCGCATTTTCCTTCTTACCAAATTTAAGTATTTTATTGAAAAAAAACACTGCCAAGATTGTCTCAGACTAATCAGAGATTCTGAAAAATATCTCCAAATTAATTAGAGAATATTTAAATCTGTGCCTATTTAATTTATATCATTCTTCTAATTTTCTAATATTTAAGCTGTCATTTGGAGTCACGAGAATTGTTAGGTAAAGAGAGTCATTATTAAACTTGATTTCTCAGATTGTCTTTTCTTTTCTTTTTTTGCATTTGATTTAAATATATAATTGTATCCAAAAAAAAAATTCTATTGGTTTTGGAAAATTGTTGTTAGTTTTGGAAAATTGTTGTTGAATTTGGTGTCTAAATAATCACATTTAAAATATTTTTTTCAAAGATCATATCAATTAAATATAAATTTTGGATAAACATAAATAATAATAATAGTTGTTCAAGTTTATCAAAAATAAGGTAGTTGGCTTTTTATTACCAAGAAATCAATGAGAGAGTGGTCCCATGAATTTATTTTTACAATGTCCCATTAATTATCTTAATAATGAGTTGTCTTAGTCTCTTGCCTTTTTTAACAAACATTGTAAAAGCCAATTAAACATTACTACAAACTATGCATTATGGAAAATAAAATATTTCTCACAATCATTACCCATCATCAATTGTAATTATAAATGAAGGGAGAAAATTGTTAGATAAGAAAGGGAGGGTTAGTATTAAACTTAATTATTTCGTGTGTCTCTTCTTTTATTTTTATCATTAGAATTTAAAATTTGATGTAAAAATGTAAATTTGATATCACATAATCATATTTAAGAATTTTTCATTATAAAATATAATTTTAACTTAGAAAATGTCACATCATTGAAGACATGTAGAATTTTAACTAGTGATCATCTTTACAGGTTGAACATTTCTGATCCCTCTATAGAAGTATGATGGGCTGCGATTTAGACTTAATAAATGCCAAGAAATGTTGATGATGAGATGCAACAGAAAGGTGAGTTCCGATTGGTCCAAGGTGCCACGTAACGTAAGCTTGTCAGTGTTTTCCTCCGCCCAATGTGAAGGGAGGCAGTGACGTGTTGGAATGAATGATAAAAGAAAGAGTAAAACATTCTTGGGAAGCAACGTGACATGTTTGTCGTGGGGCACGCAAGGGTTGAAATTCTCCCTTTGTTTTACTCTTTTTCAAAACACCGCGTATTTACCGCCCAACTGTTCTCGAGTATTTGCCAAATTTTCAGTATTTTCACCCGGCACACTTGTGGAAATATTAATTAATTGATAAATGAATATGGCATTTTCTAATTTGATTTTCCTTACAGATGGAAAGAGATCTTTTCATTCAAAAGGATTTTGCACGACAATATTTGAGAGAGACGAAAAGGTCAATGAGAAATTGATTTTAAGTATATAATATAAATGTTAAATGTTATTTTTATATTTTAAAAAATATTTTAAAATAGTTTTAGAATTCTTTCTTAGAGGATAAATGTGAAACTAGATATTTTTAATAGTAGATAAGAGATACCTTTTTGTGTAGGTCAAATTATGATATTTCTATAAGATTCGATTGTATAGATATGAGTCAAATCTATTGACCCATATTTCATAAGTCTTCTAGAGAAAGAATTTTTCATTAGAATAAATGAAATGCATAACAAATAGATATTTTTAATATTTTCGGTACCTTCCAAGGTACGAATACTTATGCATTCATGTCAATCCAAATATGACATTAACACTAACCAATCAAATCTAAGAATTTAAAAGATTATATAAGATTTCAAATGTTTATGTCTTTTCCTAATTTTTCAGTATTTTATAAATCATATTTTTCATCCATTCTATTGGTCCATACTATTTTTGTTGGAGGAGAAAATTAATTCTCTTCAACAAAAAATACAATTATTTTCTAACAACTTCATCTTGGATTAATGAATGTATTAATTATAACTTTATCTTTTTCACATTTGTGACAAGTTGATAAGATTTTATTTTTTGAAATCATTTTATCTTCCACCTCACAAACATGCATAATCAATATTAATTATCACAATCTATTAAATACTTTTAATTTCTTATTTTAAATATATTTATTACTAATTTTACATTGATGTTTATTTTTGACTATTTGATATAACTTGTTCCTAAAATTTCATGTAATGCATAAGTTCAAATTATGCTTATATGTGTGTGTGTCTTTTTAACATAATTACAATATGTTATATCTTTGTATTTGAATTTCTAATTTTTTTAAAACTTTGCTTTTTTAATAAAAGTGGTTAAATTATTACTATTATTTTACTTTTTAAAAAAAATTAAATAATATTATTTTTTAATTACATTTTATAATAGTGTTTGTAATATGTATAATTGATAAGTGTTACAATTTTTAAATTATAGTATTTTTTATTATTAATATTTTTCATTTAAACAATTTATCATTTAGTTTAAATACATTTAAAACTTAAATATATATTAGAATAAATGAAATGCATAACAAATAGATATTTTTAATATTTTCAGTACCTTCCAAGGCACTATGCATTCATGTCAATCCAAATATGACATTAACACTAACCAATCAAATCTAAGAATTTAAAAGATTATATAAGATTTCAAATGTTTATGTCTTTTCCTAATTTTTCAATATTTTATAAATCATATTTTTCATCCATTCTATTGGTCCATACTATTTTTGGTGGGGGAGAAAATTAATTTCTTCAACAAAAAATACAATTATTTTCTAACAACTTCATCTTGCATTAATGAATGTATTAATTATAACTTTATCTTTTTCACATTTGTGACAAGTTGATAAGATTTTATTTTTTGAAATCATTTTATCTTCCACCTCACAAACATGCATAATCAATATTAATTATCACAATCTATTAAATACTTTTAATTTCTTATTTTAAATATATTTATTACTAATTTTACATTGATGTTTATTTTTGACTATTTGATATAACTTGTTCCTAAAATTTCATGTAATGCATAAGTTCAAATTATGCTTATGTGTGTGTGTGTGTGTGTGTCTTTTTAACATAATTACAATATGTTATATCTTTGTATTTAAATTTCTAATTTTTTTAAAACTTTGCTTTTTTAATAAAAGTGGTTAAATTATTACTATTATTTTACTTTTTAAAAAAAAATTAAATAATATTATTTTTTAATTACATTTTATAATAGTGTTTGTAATATGTATAATTGATAAGTGTTACAATTTTTAAATTATAGTATTTTTTATTATTAATATTTTTTATTTAAACAATTTATCATTTAGTTTAAATACATTTAAAACTTAAATATATATTTTAATATTAAATTAATAATTATATTTTATATCAAAAAACATACTAAAGAAATCACCACAAAAGAGAAATAATTCAATTCTAAAAGATATTTAAATTATTATTAGGTTTTTATAAACTATGTATTAAAATTAAATAGTTATATTTTATTCCTTATTTATCACATCATATTTATTCATCAACATCAAATTTATATGTATTACATCTCTTTATTATTTATAAATGTACATAGTAAATTATATAGATATTATTTCATAATTAAAAATTACTTAATTTTATTAAAAATTTAGAAATACAAAACATTAAATAGTAAACCTTCTCTAATTGTGTAAAATTAAACAATCAGTTTTACTTATAAAATATTTTTATATTTCAATACATTTCATTTTTTCTGATAGAAATGTGAGTTTCAATATAAAAATTAAATTCTTAGTTTTATTAATTAAAATATAATATATTTTAATTCTTTATTATAACCATGATTTTATTTTGACTATTTACTTTATTAAGAAAAATAATTATATTTAATTCTCTCTCTCACACACACACAACTTATGTTGGTACCTCTCTATCTTACTATTTTCTCTCTTACTCTTCCTCCTCTACATTATCTATCTTTTTTCCCTCTGCATATATGTTTATGTTGTTATTGTTGTATACTATTATTTATCTCTATCTATATCTCTATCCTTAGTTTTTGTCCAGTGCTAATGATTAAAAATAGTGTGAGTACCATTTGATAATCAAGATGAGAATAATACATAATTGGGGGAGTTATTCCAACTACTTATGATTGTCTAGTAGCATGTATAGTATGCTTAAACATATAATGTGATACTCCAAATGCTTCATCACTTCTTCAAGTTCTATAATTCAAATATTGGTATGGATATCTTTCCTCATTGCACATAATTTAAGTTGTCAACTTAGAAGGTGCAAATTTGTCTAAAGCATGTGTATTGATCATAGTATGATATTAAGTACTTAGTGCCAGATTGGGAACTTTGGCCTCTTATTCTTGGGCTTAAATGCCCAGAGATATAATAGTATAGCACGAGAACTTAACAACAAAATATGAGCCATCCTATCAAATCACAAGTGCATTTCTAGGACGAGAATTTAACAACAAAATATGAGCAATCCTAGTAGATCACAAGTGCATTTATAGGCAAAAATTAATGCATTCATAATGTTAATTTAGATACTCACTCATCTACACCTCTACAACCATTATGTATTAGGCAGGAACTATGACGCATTGCGTCTCTTGTTATTTTTGAAATTTAATTAATTATGTATGAAATAAATTGCTATACCATATATCAAATGATGATTTGTGTCTAGTTTAATTAATTTTTGATATTTTAATTAATTATTTTTAAAATTTAATTAATTTAATTAGGGGAATTTTTTGTCAAATTTTCATGTACTTTTTAAGTTTGTGAAATAATTGGTAGACCATATATCAAATGATGATTTGTGTCCAATTAAACATCACAATGGAGAAGTGGATATCTTCAAATTAACTATGAATGCAAGGGTTGTGTGTGTAGGGAAGGGTGTAGATAGAGATAGAATGTATAAATACATAGAGAGAGAGAGACAGAGAGAGAGAGAGAGAGAGAGAGAGAGAGAGAGAGATAAGGAAAAAAATCAAAGAAGAAGAGATAGAAAGATAAATATGGAGATAGGAAGTGATGCATTGAAGTACAAGGACTTGTGTGTGTGTGGGCGCGCGCGAGCGTGTGTGTGTGAGAGAGAGAGAGAAAGAGAGAGAGAGAGAGAGAGAGAGAGAGAGAGAGAGGGAGGGAGGCGAGAGAGAGAGAGAGAGAGAGAGAGAGAGAGAGAGAGAGAGAGAGAGAGTTTGAGATGAAGATATAGCAGGGGTGGGTGGGGGAGGGGGTGGTGGGGGGAATGTAGAGAGAACAATAGAGGTGTGTGTGTGTGTGTGTGTGTGTGTGTGCACGCATGCATATGCACACACCTCTCTTTATTATTCTAGGTGGGAAGGATAAGGAGATAGAGAGGTATAGATGATGAGAGGGGATAGACATAGATAAGTAGGGGGAAGTAGATATAGAGATGGATATCTAGAGAGAGGAGGGAATATGTAGAGAGTTGGAGAGGGAAGGGAAGCAATAACAACAACAAATAATACAACAAAAGCAATAACAACAACAGATAAAATAGTTGATGCAATAACTCACATACATACAACCATCATAAACAAATTACATCTCCTAAAGGTCTCATGATGTCGAATCACATTTAATTTTAATTAATACTAAATCCAATATATAACAACTCCACATCAAAGAATAAGTACAAGTACAAATCCATTTAAACAATATACAATTATATAAGATGTCACATGGCAATGATCATAAATGTTTAATCATCTGTTGTACAAGTCACAGGGTATGATAAACTCAAAGAATATACAACATATATAAAATGCATCATCTCATATGATCTATGACAAATCAAGTATAGTATAACTGGTTATAACCATCCACTAGAAATATAAGATCAGAAAGAAAGGTACAACTACATAGGTACATCCAACTGTCTGGTCGCATTGGTATAAGAAAAATGCACTACCACCTGACCTCGTGGAACCTAAATGGCCCACTCCCATGGCATTGAGGAGATAAACTCAAGTCCCATATAGATATCAAAACACAAGTCATAACCAACATCTAGGTCAAGGAAACACTTGAAAGCAAACTATCTCAAAGGGTACCAAGACACAAGTATCATCTCAACCTAGAGGCAACAAAGACACATAAAAAATCTACTATATAAGTGGGCAAGTGTCATCACATGAGCCAACTCTAAGGTTATTCTGGCAGCCTCATTGGACTCCAACCCACTAGTGTCTCTATGCGACATCAATATCCTTTTGTACAGACAAGGCATACTAACAAGTCAATTCTGAGGTTACCCTAGTAGTCCCTTAGGACTCTAGCCCCCTAGTGACTTTATGTGGCACCAATCTCTTATTAATTCATTTAAACCCCATTTAATGAAACACTATCACTTATTAAAAGAACTTACAATGGGTTACCCAGGCAACCTCTTTAAGGCTTTGGCCTCCATTGCAAGCCACTTCCCAACATGACATACAGATAACCTACCGTAAGCTTAGTAAAAATAAAAGGTCTCATAAGATCATAAACCACACATCAGTTCTTAAATAAGCAACTGGAAAGCACTAAAATATCACTGATCAAAATCATAGATTTCATCAATACAATCATCTTAACAAGACTGGTCCAAAATCAAATACACATATACCAACTTATGACATCACCAAAACCAAATCATAATAATCACCTCAGTCCTAAATAAGCAACTCGGAAGCAATCCAAAGAGAATTTATTGAAGACTCAAAGGTTATACTAGAAAAGTCACACCACTCACTTCAATTCTACACAAGAAAATGGAAAGTAATAACAACCAATATATCAAACTCATCAAAGAAGACATGTGACTACATCACAATGGTTAGGTGTAAAAGATTGGATACATACATCATCATAGAACAAACTCCTCAAGCCTCTAGTAAACATCCTAACTAATCAAAGCACTAAGTCAACCCGAACCCAACATCAGTAAAGCACTCATCATATACAGTACTTAGAAAAGTAATTTTCATAATTCATTATGTTTTGAGAACACAAAAGTTCAATTTTCACTAAAGGTTTCCAGGTTTTCATTTCGTTTTCAAAACACAAAGATTCAATAATAACCAAGGTTTCAGTTTTCTTTTCCAAGTACTAGTGTTTATAGAGCTTTTGATTCAAAATAGGGTTCATGTTTTCATCTTCTCAAAGTATTAGAATTACAAAGGTCTCTGAATCATAAAATTTCCCTAGTGTTGATTTGCTAATGTTTCTAAGTTCACAAGAATAATAGATTCATAAATCTTATTAAAAGTCAATTAACTATGACATTGAACTGTCAACCAAAACCTAAGTTAACCAATTTTCCCCAATTCACAATTCACAATATACTATACAAATGCATTTTAATAATCAACTAATTAAAGACTTCAATTAAATATTATTAAAATTATATCAATAATCATTAAATTATTAAAGATAATAACTATTTATTTATTAATAAAATAACTTATATTAAATTATTAATAAAATAACAATTAATAATAATGATAATAATATTTAAATAACATTTAAAATAATATAAAATACCATATAATAAAATATATAATAAAAATTAAGAACATTTATTAAATTAAAAATTTAATTTTATAAAAACTATATTAAAAATATTTATTAAATAGTGTTTATGGCCTACCGGCCTTAATGGCAAAAGTTGCCTCAGCAGTGCTGCTGCTACAGTAGTAGCAATGTATTGTTGTAAAGGCAGTCCCTGCTACTAGGGTAGTAGTCATAGCTGTCGTGCAAACCCTTTACAAGATTCAAGGGTGGGTGGGGGTTTGGTGACCCCGCCCACCATTTACTATTTAAAAAAAAAAGATCAAACAAACAAAATTCGCAGCTCACCCCCATTAAATTTCATTTTTCATGTTTATCGATAATATGATATGTGATAAAAATTATCATAGTAAAAAATTTACTTTGGTAATTTTTATTAACATATTTTTTAAAATAAAATTTTCATAATAGATTTGGTAGAGAAAACATGATTAACCAATCAAATATTGCATTTTATATTTTGATTTCTTTTCCAAACCCTCATCCCAATACTAATAATCCAAATATGAATCCCTAATTCATCAAACAAAGGTTTCAAAACTAAATCTCATTTACAAATGTTTCTAATTTTAATTTATTTATAGAGGTCTTTCGAAAACGAAGAACAATCAAATTCATAAACAAATCAAATTTTCCCTTGTAAACCCACTATTGAAGAAGGAGATTGTTAAGAACATATTGATACAAGCACGATAAATATGTTTCAATCATTGTTTTGTCACTGATGTCAAACCTGCTATTTGTTGGTAAGACAACTACTTATATGATTTAAGTACTATCACTTATTTGATTAATGAAGAAGATTTGATTAAAAGATGTAATAATAGCACCTAGAGGAAAGGTTGAGTTATGTTATGTAAAGGAGTACAAGAATTAGTTAAGACAGTGATATCATAGTACATTGGTAATCTACTTAAGGTTACAAAGGTTGGTTACACTAAGCAAGTTCAGAAGAACAAGTTAAACAAAGTTTGTCTCCAAAGCTTGATCGAGTGGATAGTAGGTGCTGAGAAAAGTTACTGTAAGCTGAGCGAAAAAATAGTTTGAGCCAAGTAAAAGTCTATTATAGTGTATGCCGAACAAAATAGTGGATGTCAAGTAAAGTTTAGTTGATACCGAGCACCAATAAACTTTAGTTCGTGCCGAGTGATTTTACAAAGGATGCCAAGCAACACAGTATGTGTCGAGCATCAAAAGCAAGTTTGTGTTGAGTGGCTGCATTATTTGAAAGATCATGAATTTGATGGATCTAAGCTGACAAATTTGTTTTGTCAGATTATGTGAACCACGTGGAAGATAAGATTGATGAGTTGGTGGCACAAAATTCATGGTAAACCATTTTGAGGCAAATTCAAAGAGGATTGAAGGAGAAGTTTCTAGAAGTGATATGGAATGACGGGTAGATTCATTGAACCCTACCTAATCTATCCTAACCTTAAATTGGTTAATGGAGAATGAATGACAAAAGATTTTAATTTCCTATTTAAAGGAATGGCTAGTCAGAAGCAAAAGTTGTCATGTGCAAGAACCTAAGGAAGACAAGGAGTCAAGGGATTTACTTCATCAAGCGACCTAAGAGAAGAGTCTACATTGACATGTTAAGCAAGAAGGCTTAAGGATATGAATGCTTGAAGGGTGAACAAGTTATCAGAGCTGAAATGTGTGAAAGCCAAGTAGTATGGAGGATTGAAACAAAGATATGTAATCTACAAATGGAGTTGTAAGTTTGTATCAGATCAAGCCTTACTATTACTCTCTAATAATTTTATTAGTCTAGGGTAAATCCTTTGGATTAAGGTTGACCTAATGGTCATTTGTAAATCTTTTAACTGGGTGGCATTCCAAGTGAATAGTCTAAAGTCCTCTAACAAGGCTCACTCCTAATAGGGTGATTAAAATCCTTTAATAGGGTCACATTTAACAATGTGTAGTGTAACCATTAATAGGGTTGGCCTTTCATAGGGCATCACTTCAGAAGAGTGAAAAAGAGTAGCATGTTATTGATGGTTTTTCCCAAATTGGGTTTCCACGTAAATCATTGTGTCAAATGTGTTGCTGAATCTATTATATTTCATGTTTACATTTCTACAAATTGATTTGATAGTACGACAAGTTTTTAAGTGATTGCATAATCTTATGGATGCATGCATGATGAAAAATATTTTATGGGTTCATTGAGTTGTGAAAAGATTTATTTATATATCTGGACCTTGGATACCTGATTGAACCCCCTCTCAGTTATTCCTAAAAAATTCTATCAATTAGTATCAGAGCCATCTGCTTAAGAGGACTGGTTTTGAAGGTACTAGAAGCACAAAGATCAAGATGTCAAAAAGAGATGTACCTAAGCTTAATAGAGATAACTTTCCTACATGAAAAAGTTTGATGAAGCTACACCTTGGAGGACTTGGAGATCATGCACAATCTACCATTACTATTGAGCGTGTTGATCCTATTGGAGCCCCAATTATCGAGGATATGAAAAAGAAGAAAGAACATAACCAAGCAATGTTGGAGATTGCCTTTGCCCTAAGCTATGCCAAATTTGATGATATCAAAAGTCTTGACAGTGCAAAGAAAATGTGGGATGCCTTAACCACCATCTATGGAGGAGACAAAATGTTCTAAGAGCCAAAGCTAAAAGTCTCAGAGCTAAGTTTGATGATAGGAGAATGCAAGAAGGTGAAAATATTGCTCAATATGCCTCGAGGATAAAAGATGTTGTTAATGCAATAAGAGGAGCTACTGGCACAATAGATGATGATACCATACTAAGAAAAGTTCTAAGAATACTGCTACCTAAATATGCTATTAGAGTTTCTGCAATTCAAGAATTAAGATGTATACCAAGGAATAATCTATCACTTGAAGGTCTAGTAGGTAGGCTCACTGCTTTTGAGCTATCTAACTTTGATAATTACAAACTTGAAAATATTGAATCTACTTTCAAAGCTAAGTTGTCATTGAAGGAACCTGATGAGAAGAAGAAGAAGAAGAAAAGGATAAAGTATGTGTCTAGTGGCAGTGATATAGATGAGGAGGATGTAGATCAACTTGAAGCACTACTAGCAAGAAGATTCCACAGAGGTAAAGGCAAGTTGAAAAGTAAATTACCTATCATTTGTTTCAATTGCAATGAGGTTGGTCATATTGCTATTAGATGTCTAGAGAAGAAGAACTACAGAGGTGGTGACAAGTACAAAAGTAGAAGAGATGAAGACAACAAGGATTACAAAGACAAAGGCAAGAAGTCTTGCTATATTGTTGAAGAGGAAACAAAAGATAAATATGATGAATATGATGATGAAGTGGTGTATGTTGCAATGAAGGACAAATTCGATGAAGATGAGGCAACTGTACTTGTTTCTTGTGTGAACAAGAATGACAGATGGATCATTGATAGTGGGTGTTCACATTACATGATTGGAGATAAAAATAAGTTCATTACCATGAATTGTTATGATGGAAATAGTGTAAGATTTGGTAATGATGCACCATGTTTAATAAAAGGAAAAAGTTCTATCAAACTCACAGAAAAGATTTTGTGTGACAATGCATACTATGTTGAAGGACTTAACTATAATCTGTTGAGTATGTCACAAATGAATAACTCAGGATGTAAGGTTGAGTTTGAAAACAAAATTGCTAAGATATATGACACTGATGGAAAATTGATTGGAAAGTGTGATCAAACTAGGAGTAATCTATTATATCTTGATCTAGAGGATGTTATTTGTCTAATTGTAAAGTTTGATGATGTGTGGCTATGACACAAAAGGTTAAGTCATGTTAATTTTGATAACTTGGTTAGTATCAGTAATATGAGAAAAGTTAGAGGTTTGCCTAAGTTGAAGAAGCCTAATAATATAATGTGTAAACAATGTTAGTTAGGAAAAATGACAAAGTCGAGTTTTAAAAGTAAAACTCATACATCTAAAGAAATACTAGAGATTATTCGTACTAACTTGTGTTGACCAATTGAAGTGCAAAGCTACAAAGGAGATAAGTACATTATGCTTATTATTGATGATTATTCCATAATGATGACAATTATGTTTCTGAAATAGAAATCTGATGCTTTCCAAATGTTTAAGTAGTACTTAGCAAGAGTTGAGAAGGAAACAAGTAAAAGTCTGAAATGCTTGAGATCTAACTGAGGAGGAGAATTTACATCAAATAAGTTTGAGATGTTCTGTAATGACAGAGGAATCAAAAGATAGACATCTACTCCCATAACCCTTCCACAAAATGGAATTGTTGAAAGGAGGAATAGGTTTTTAATAGGCTGTGCTAGGACACTCATGATGGAGAAAAATGTTGCTTTAAAATACTGGAGAGAAGTTGTAAGTATAGTTGTCTATACCTTGAATCATGTACAAGTCAAGAAAGGTATTCATTCAACACCTTTTGAACTATGGTATGGATACTCACCCAATGTAAAATATTATAAGGTATTTGAAGCAAATGCTATATTCTCAAAGACTTTAGGAATGATAAACTAGATGCAAAAATTGAAGAAGGTATATTCTTAGGATATTCCACAAGAAGTAAAGCTTATAAGTGTTTGAATACTAACACTAACAAAGTTGTGGAAAGTACAAATGTGAAATTTGATGAATATACAAAAGTATATGAAGTTGAATCTATGAAAGAACTAGAAGAATACAAATAATTTGTATACTTTTATGAAGATATGCTTGTTGAAGAAGATGTTGCAAATCAAGCTACTAATCAACAACAAGTTTCAGTGACTGCCAAGTCACATATTATGAATGTTGAGTTGCATTTAAGAACTAAGCTACATTTTGATATTGAGTTACAAAATGAAGTTGAAGCACATTTTGATTCTGAAATTAGTGTACATGAGAGAGATGTTGAACTACCTGACAGAGATGAACATAGTGACTCTGAAGTAAATAGACCAAATGAAAAAATTAGAGCTAAACCAAGATTGTCTAAATATGTCAAGAGACATCATCCTGTTGCACAAATTATTGGAGATAAAGATGCTAGACCAATGACAAGAAACAAATTGAAAAATGATAGATGCTTGTTGAGCATGAAAGAGCCTAAATCGGTGAAAGATGCCTTAGAAGATGTAGACTAGAGTAAAGCCATGGAAGAAGAGATTGAACAAATTGAGAAAAACAAAACATAGACTCTAGTTTCTAGAGGAGAAGACAAAAAATGAGATTGGCACCAAGTGGGTATTCAGAAATAAGCTAGCTGAAAATGGTGAAGTCACAAGGAACAAGGCAAGATTAGTCTACAAAAGATATACACAAGAAGAAAGAATTGACTATGGGGAAACATTTTCTCTTGTTGCTAGATTGGAAGGAGTAAGAACTCTACTTTCTTATTCTGCATACAAAGGTTTCAAAGTTCATCAAATGGATGTTAAATCTACATTTCTAAATGGTATACTAGAGGAAGAAGTTTACATAGAACAACCATAAGGATCTGTTGATGTTAACAATTAGAACATGGTATGTAGATTACACAAAGCTCTATATGGTTTGAAATAAGAACCAAGAGCATGGTATGAGAGACTTCATAATTATCTTGTGAAGATTGGATTTGAAAGGACTAACGATAACAAAAATCTATACATGAAGACAGAGAAAGGAAAAGGTATTTTTTTATCTAAAATTTTTGTTGATGATATCATATTTGGAGGTCAAGATGCTTTATGTAAGGTTTGCACAACTAAAATGAAGCAAGAATTTGAGATGTCTATGTTTGGAGAGATCGAATTCTTTTTAGGTTTGCAAGTACATCAGATGAAATATGGTATATATCACTCAGCCAAAGTATGTCAAGGAAGTATTGAAAACTTTTGGATTGGATGATTCCAAACTAGTAAGTACACCTATGGTGACATGACATAAATTGTCAAAGAATGATGATTCAACTGAGGTGAATCAAAGATTATACAGGTCTATGATTGGTAAATTACAATATGTAGTACATAGTAGACCTAATATTACATTATCTATAGGGATAGTTGCAAGATTCTCTGCTAATCCCAAGGAGAATCATTTGATGGTTGTAAAGAGGATAATGAGACATCTAAAAGGAATAGAGGAATATGGTCTATACTATAAGAAAAATGAGAAACTTGAATTAAGAGCCTATACTGATGTTGATTGGGCTAGAAACATTGATGACAGAAAGAGCATAGTGGAGGAGCATTTTTCTTAGGCAAGAGGTTGGTTACATGGACTAGCAAGAAACAAAAGTGCACTTCATAATCTACTGCTGATGTTGAATCTGTTGTTGTTTTTGTAAATTGTACAAACATTGTATGGATCAAACAACTACTCAAAGGTATGCAAGAATATATCATAGAACCAGTTAAAGATTAGTTTGGTTTGCCATCAATCCCAAAGAGGGAGATTGTTGAGAATAGATTGACACAAGCATGATAAATATGTTTCAATCATTGTTTTGTCACTGATGTCAAACCTACTATTTGCTGGTAAGACAACTTTTTATATGATTTAAGTACTATCACTTATTTGATTAATGAAGAAGATTTGATCAAAAGATGTGACAATAGCACCTAGAGGAAAGGTTGAGTTATGTTATGTAAAGGAGTACAAGAATCAATTAAGATAGTGATATCATAGTGCATTGATAATCTACTTAAGGTTGCAAAGGTTGCTTACACTAAGCAAGTTCAGAAGAACAAGTTAAACAAAGTTTATCTCCAAAGTTTGACCGAGTGGATAGTAGGTGTCGAGTAAAGTTAGTGCAAGCCGAGAAGAAAATCATTTCAAGCCAAGTAAAAGTCTATTCTAGTGTATGCCAAGCAAAACAGTAGATGTCGAGTAAAGTTTAGTTGATGTCGAGCACTAGTAAACTTTAGTTCACGCCGAGTGATTTTATAGAGGATGTCGAGCAATGTGGTATGTGTCAAACATCAGAAGCAAGTTGATGCCCAGTGGCTGCATTATTTGAAAGATCACGAATTTGATGGATCTGAGCTAACAAGTTTGTTTTCTTGGATTATGTGAACTAGGTGGAAGATAAGATTGATGAGCTAGTGGCACAAAATTCATGGTAAACCATTTTGAGGAAAATTCAAAGAGGATTGAAGGAGAAGTTTCTAGAAGTGATATGGAATGAGGAGTAGATTCATTGAATCCTACCTAATCTATCCTAACCCTAAATTAGACGATGGAGAATGAACGTCAACATATTTTAATTTCCTATTTAAAGGAATGGTTGGTTAGAAGCAAAAGTTTTCATGTGTGAGAACCTAAGGAAGACAAGGAGTTAAGGATTTTGCTTCATCAAGTGACCTAAGAGAAGAGTTTGCATTAGCATGTTAAGTGAGAAGGCTTAAGAGTATGAATGCTTGAAGGGTGAATAAGCTATCAGAGCTAAAATGTGTGAAAGCCAAGCATAATGGAGGACTAAAATAGAAATCTATAATCTACAAATGGAGTTGTAACTTTTTATCAAATCTAGCCTTACTATTACTCTCTAATAATTGTATCAGTCTAGGGTAAATCCTTTGGATTAAGGTTGACCTAACAGTCATTTGTAAATCCTTTAACCGGGTGACATTCCAAGTGAATGATCTAAAGCCCTTTAACAAGGTTTACTCCTAACATGGTGATTGAAATCCTTTAACAGGGTCACATTTAACAATGTGTATTATAATCTTTAACAGGGTTGGCCTTTCACAGGGCATCACTTCAAAAGAGTGAAAAAGAGTAGCATGTTACTGATGGTTTTTCCCAAATTGGGTTTCCACGTAAATCATTGTGTCAAGTGTGTTGTTGAATCTGTTATGTTTCATGTTTACATTTTTGTAAATTGATTTGATAGTAATCTACAAGTTTTTAAGCAATTACATAATCTTATGGATGCATGCATGATGACAAATGTTTTATGGGTTCACTAAGCTGTGAAAAGTTTTATTTCTACATCTGGACCTTGGATAACTGATTCACCCACCCCTCTTAGTTATTCTAAAGAATTCCAACAATCCATATCCTGATTTTTAACAAATCCAAATACAAAATCCCCAAATTCATCATACAAGGTTTCCAATCTCAATTTTGTCTATAGTCATTTTTGAAACAAAAAATGATTAACTTCACAAACAAGGGTTTCAACCCAAACTAAATTCTAAAAACAGAAACACAACAAACATGGAGAAGACAAATATTTTCAATGTAAGAACTACTATACAAAACTCACAAGATCCTACCTGGATCTAATGCTAAATAGCGAATGCACCAAACATGCAAAATTTTCCTTCTCTTTTGAAAACCCTCTTCTTAGAAATTGGCTCCTCCAAACCCGTGTGTGGAGAAATGAGCTCTGAGTTCTTAATAAAAAGCTATTCCCCAAATTAGGGCTTCATTTGTGCAATCACGCAAAAACCCTTTTTTTAAAAAATTTTAATCTCATGCACAAGCTTTATGCAATTTAATAAACTTTATTAAATCAATGATTTCTCTCTCTTATTAAATCATGAGAAACTTTTTAAATAATATATTTATTAAATCAATTAATAATATTATTTAGAGTTTATTATTAAAATAAAACTCCTAAATAATAATTATTAAATTAAATAAATATAAATATGCCAAAATTAGAACATTAATAAAATATTTTAAATTTAATTCTTTTATTTAATTAATTTCTCAATTAATTAAATATAATTAAATATTGAATTTTCTTTATGAATTTCCATTAAATTAAATCATTAAATTATCTTTTAATTTGATTTAATTATAATAGAAAAACATCACAGACCTACAAGACTAAATACGACAACTCAACTAAAGATAAAGAACATAATCAAACTCTTGGGTCAAAATCATGAATTCACATTACTTGACGAATTCAAATGAGTAAACAACTAAAATACTTGTCCTACTTTCTATGACAATTGGCTTAGGTTAGGATTTGGACTCAAGAGTTATCTCCCCACTTATACCATTGGTATACTGCGATAGGGTACACTCATCCTAGAAATTCAAGGAAGCTGATATCTGATACCTGCAATCTGCATAAAATGCACACCATGTACATACTCATATATTCTAAACTAAATAGACAATGGCGGGGAGTGATATATCATGTAGATCCCAACTAGAAGGGATTATGATTCCCTCCCTCAACCACATCATGAACATCAATCATAAAGTAAAACATACACATACACCATACACATGCAAGTATGGGCTAAGTATCCATAAAACTGCATATAAATCATTCAACTAACTAACATCATGCAATAATTGAAATTCACTAAATGAACAGACATGTACCATCATTGAAATAATCATAAACACTTGAAATAACTCATCACATATATCAACTAAATATAAAATACATTTAATCTAATCTAGTAACCAAGTACTGATAATCATAATCATAAACATAAACATAAACATAAAACAGGCCTAAAAGAATCTGACAATACAATTAGAAAAGTTAACTAGGGGCATGCATTACAATATATGTATATGTATATGCATATGAATATGCATATGCATATGTATATGTGTGTGTATAGTCCTAAAAGTTAACACCCATTAATTTGGAAGCTCTAGGACAATGAGGGCCCCATTTTATTTATCTTCTCATGGATGTATTTCTGCTTGATTTTCCCATTTATTTGTTCATTTTTCCTCTAAATTTCAAATACTCATTGGACCTTGCACTTCTCACTTGAATCAACATTTCTAGGCATAGGTCCACCTGAGGTGGCCTATAATAGTATATGTTGTGACCTATACCTCGAGGCTCTTATTTTGAAGGATTTTGAGGCCCAATGTAAAATATTTTTATTTTCCCACCCAGTGCAATTGACTTTCACAAAAATTAACCATGTCATTATAAAAGGAGGTCTTCTCCCTTCATTTTCACATCAATAATTTTATGAGTCACAAGTAAGTTATCCACTCTCAAGATATTGCACATTCAATGAGTTCAAGCAAGTAAAGATTCATTGAAGGTAACTATTACATTCATTTCATTCATCAATCAAGCATTGAAATATTTTCTTCGATAAATCTAGCTTCTTTCTCCATAGGTAATAAAGGAGCTATCTATCAAGGGAGGAGATTTACACCATCATCCTTTTTCCTTCCTCATATCAAGACTTAATGCTTCCATGATCTATGGATTGGACAAGTTTTAATCTATTGCATAAGTGAAGACATCCTACATTTCACATTCCTCCATTCAACACACATACAAGCAAGTGGACATCTCTACTATGTAAGAGATCTAGATCCATCCATAAGGGTTTGACAAGTAAGGTATACTTACTTTTGTCTTGCTTTACATGCTTTACTTAATTCATTTCAAGGTTAAATTTCTATGCAAGGCAAGCTCCTTACCCCCAAACTATTATCCCCTTCTCTTGTGTGCAAGTACAAATTTTCAAATTTTTAGATCCAAAGTGCAAATCCATAGTTTTAGACACAATCATCAAACTTCTATTTTTAGCTCTCTTGGGTATACGTCACCCCAAATTGACCTATACTGACATACATGGATAACTTTAAGAAACCCCCTTGTGGGAAAATGTGTTAAATCTTGGCAAATCCTACATTTTTTTAAGTAGGAGAAATTTTATTTGAATTGGCAAGTTTTTATCCTACCATAGAAAAATGTCATAAAATCAAAGTAATTTTATTAATTTGGGGGAAAATATATGATGTATGCAGCAATTTTTTTTCTTTTGATGGAAAGTATTGTAAAGGGAGAAATAAATCCACTACCCTATGCAAAGATGAAAGGGAAAATCCAAGATTAACCTCCTAATGTAGAACCAATTAACACAATGTGAAGTGTCAATTCATAACCTATGCAAAAGGGGTAAAAAGCTTAACGTTACTTCTCCCTCAACTCCATAAAGAAAGTGTTTTATGCATGTATACATACAATGTAAAGCTAATTCTATAGGAATGAAAATATATATTGAAACAAAAAAGGGAAGAAAACTCACCTTGTGGAATACAAACATGTAAATATGTTGTTCAGATGATATCAAAAATTTCTAAAGCTCGAGCTCTAGACATGAAACTGTAAGATCTGCAAAACCCAAAAATCATTTAGCTTTAGCACAAAGTCAATATTTCAGGACAAAGTTGACTTCTTGAGACGAGGAAGAAATGCGTCCCTATCCTTCCGTGCCCGGTCGTGAAACCAATTTTGGATCTCTAAAGTTTGATAAAATGGGTATTTGAATTTGTTCTTTGTGTCTACTTCTTGAGATCTCTAACCTACAAGAAAAAAAGGGTTTTTATTTTGTTGATGGGGGGCTTGCCTTGTTCAAACCCCAGTTTAGGAATTAACCTTAACATTTAAAATGAAATATAATTTTTTGCAACTAATAGAAATAGATCTACCATGAAGCAATGCAAATATATGAATATGTTCTTTAATCTAGAATGCAATCAAATATGTTTAGGCAATATCCTTGACTCAACTTCAAATTCCTAGAAAAGAAAACCAAAGAAAACCAAAACCTTCATGAATGAATGTGTTTTTATAATTCACCTTAGTAATGAATGTAGATCTTTGAGAGATGAATGTAGAAGATGCAATAAGGATCCTAAATTTGCGAAGGGAGATCTTGAATGTTAAAAATGCTATCAAAGACCTTGCATAAAATCCTCCAATTGCTTGAATTCTTTAATCCTTGATCTTTAATGGAGAAATTGCTTGAACACCTAAGCTACTTGAATGCTTGAATCCTTGGGTGCAATAATGCTATCAATTATCAATTTTGGATGTTTCATGCATGTGGATGGATTGTTGGTATGTGTTAAATGAAGCAAATGAAGCAATTGAATATTCTTATAAAGGATTCAAAATAAAATTTTCTTGATGATAGACTAGAGATATAAATGATGTCTTATATCAACCTTGAGACAAAGGCCAAGAAGGGGACCCAAAATAGATCTTGGGACTAAGACGCACTATGTCCCATTCCTAGGATAGGGATGCACTACATCCTAGTCCTAGGATAGGGAAGCACTACATCCCAGTCCTAGGGTAAGGACATAATACATATTAGTCCCAAGGCCCAAAGAACTTTGAGATTCTCTTGGGGTTTCAGAATAGGATCTAATTTTGAGAGATCTAGTGCAGACTTTGAGAAAATCCTTGTTTCAATGCAAAAAAGTTTTTTGTGATTGGGAGATAAAAAAGGACACCATATGAAAAGGTCCTACCTTGAGTTTTGAATCATAAAATAGGAATACCAAGGAGGATCCATTAGATCCTACTACAATTCCTTCTAGGGGAGATAAGAAGAGACATGCAAATGCAAATATATCATGAAATTACGTTAAATAGGTGCTCAACTATCACTAAATCTATGTGCTTCCAATTTAGGATGATACAAGTATATATAATATATGAGGCAAAAAAATCCTTTTGAAGGAAAATATATATAATATATTAGTGAATGTGTTTCCTATAAATGGAAATAAAAAATTGTATTGGCAAACAACCACTTTTCAATACTTTTTATTTATCATGTGGGTGAATACCAAATGGAAATTGATTAGAGATATCACACTGCATAATATTGTTGATTAACACAACGTGAACCTAACATTTTTCTATTGTTCAATGATTATATATCAATATTTGAAGTTTTATTTTGGGTCAAATGTCTTGGATGAAACCTCAATCTTTTGCAAGTCTAAAAAATTGTGACATGTCTTCCTTCACCCAGTCCCACTTGTAGTGGACATTAAATAAATGTCTTGTTATTGTCAATGGTATTCTCTCTTCCATCCACTTTGCACACACCACTTCCAATTTGGTATTGACAATAGTACAAACTTGTATTTATGGGAAATATTTGCAAAGATTTAATCATTCAAAATAATTAGAATTGGAAGGACACATGAATGAATAGGATTGGGGAAGAAATTGCAAGATACTCAAAGTTATTTATAAACAATCGAGCTCATTTCTTCCTCATTTCTCAATTCATATTTAGTAGTCACTAGTTTAGTAGATAAATTATAGTAGTTGGCTTTGTTTTAGGTCATTAGTTTTTGAACAATTAGTCTTGTTTAGGTCATTAGTTTATATGTAATTTAATTTTTCTGTCAGTGTAGATTTATATGGACACTCCAATTTGACTTAGATGCACATCCAAATAGGCTTAGAAGGCCTTTTGAGGCTCCTTCTTAAATGAAGCCCTTGAGTCAATTTGTGAGGAGGGTGGGTTACACATAATTGAGGTTGTGAAAATGGTATTGGGTTGATAGTTTTTTTGGAATGTAGATAAGCACCGAGTCAACATGAACATTGCATCCCAATTTTTGGCCTCTCTCCTTGACCTTAGAGGAGAGAAGGTGAACATTTTTTTGTTGTTGAGGAAGATTTTCAAAGAAGAGTACGTGTATGATGGCATTGACATCATTGTGTTTGTAGAAATAAGGGTAGAGATCCCTTGGGCAAGGGAAATCCCAAGATTCCCCTCCCAAGCCACAATGTGGGCATGCAACTTTTTCTTTTGGACTTGAATGCTAGGTAGTTGAAGTGTCATAGGAAATGGCCATTGATTTCCATAGATTTTCTCTGAAAATAGTTTTAGCTAGATAAAGTGGATGCAAGCTAGTATGTCTAGCCACATGAATTCTCACAGTTAATCATGTCTAAATAATTATACTTAGATGGAGGGGAGAATCACTAGAGTTTCTCAAGGCTCATCACCCCACATTAACATTAGTTTCTTTCTTTTTTGTATTATTGCAATAATACCTCTAGTTGTAGCACTGGTCTACAATTTAAATTGCAATTTTCCAAAAAAAAGTAATGAAAATTTTGCAAGTTCATTTCAATTTGTGTTTTATGGATTAAAAACCATTCTTAGACTTATTAAATCTCCTGGCTTCAATATTTTTAAGGTTTCCAAAATTTCCTATAAATTTATAATATATCTTTGATCTATTTATGTATTTTCAAATTTAAGAATGAAAAGTTTACTATTTTGGACTAAGCAATATGTTTCATTTTCCTTTTAATGGATTTCAAATAATGGATTTCATTTCTTTGTTTTCCATTTTCCATAATGTATTGAGTATAGAAAATTATGTAAGTTCATTTAAAATTGCATTTTATGGATCAATTTTTTGATGGGAAAATGAATCAAATAAAAAAAATCATTATAACTCTAATCTAAAAAATAAACATGAGACACATTTAGATTTATCATTTAATTAAAATTAGTGTAACTGAAATTATGTACAATGTAATGATTCATAATATCATTGTAATTAAGTTTAGGTAATATTAAAATAAATTGACTTTTATATATAAATATCAAGAAGATTGTTGATCTCTAAGCCTTAGTTTCCTATTAGTGTCTAATGCTTAGTCATTTCCAAGGCAGCGTTGGATGGTCATCACTGCGACTGAGCCATCCAAAGAAGACTAAGCTACAAAAGATGTGTTTATTTGTCAACATATGTCGAGAAAGTCAAAGGTTGCAGAGCACCTAAGTTGAGACCAAGCACGCATATAAGTTGAGTAATTCAGTGGAGATTGAACAAGAAGAAAGTCAGTTATTGCCAAGTGACATAATATATTGAGTTTGTAGAAGCCGAGTGACAACATGAATGTTAGTTATGACCGAGCGTCAAAACACTCAAGTGTCGAGTAAACCAGTATTGACATATTAGTTTTTAATTGCGCAAACACTTGTGTAAATCATTATATTTGACTTCTACATGGCTTTTAATGATTGAAGAGACAATTAAGGAGGATTTCACGTATTGTGTTAGATGGTATTAATCCCTAGGCAAGAAGAGTAACCAATCTGAAAATTAGAATGGAAAATGATAAAAAGATGAAATATTGATCATGGATCTTAATCTAGAACCTTCAAGGATTATCTATTTAAGAAGGTTTCTTACCCTAGGATCAATGAGAGAGAAAATGAGAAGTGTGTATGTGAACAAAAGAAAAGTGAAGGAGCAATTAATATAAGAATAGAATGATGGAGTTTAGATAGTGCAACCAGAGTAGTGAAGGACATAACAAAGATATTAGATGAGGAGATCATATTTAGATTTTGAAGAGAGGAGATTTGTAATCACCTTTCAAAGAAAACCAAAGGTTTAGGTACTGAATTAGTTTTAACTGATTGAGTCAAGGCAAATCTCTTAACAGAGTGGTTTTAACAAACCTATTTCAAATCTCCTAATAGAATCCTTACTTTATTATAACTATAAAATCCTTTAACAAGGTAAGATGTAATAGTCTTAAATGCTTTTAATAGAGCATACCCCTCACAAGGTAGATCATCTAATATGATAAAATTGTAACCCTAATAGGTTAACTTTGTTGTTTTAATAGTGAATATTTGTGGGTTTCATCCTCACCCCATTTTTACCTTCATCTTGAAGTGTTTCTGGGAAACCAAAATCATTGTGTTATGTGTTGATGATTTTCATGGATGTTATGGTTAGATAGATTTCATTTTAGTGTTACATGTTCATGTTTTATGATATAAGATATGAGATTTGAGATGGATTAGGTATGGATTATTTTATCAGTGAAAAAGTATTATATATCTTGATTCACCACCCCCTTCCCCTCCACCCCCTCTCAGTATTTTGTTTTCCATTAATATTTCTAATAAATGGTATTAGAGCTCAGTTCTCTTGAAAAAGTCTAATAACTTGAGAGGACTAGATCTTGAAGATGGAGGAATACAAGATGGGAAAAATCATTGAGAAATAGATGATTGAAATCCATATCATATTGCAACAACTTGAAGGAGCAAAAGAAGAGTTAACAAAATCCTTGAATAAAAGGAAAGAAATGACCATTCATCAAAATGATACACTATACAAGGAAGTTCATACACAAGGATTGCTTAATAGTGGGAATAATGATGACAGTGATGCAACAATAATAGATCTATTGGAGAAGAACAATATTATGAACAAAGAAGTCAAAGAACTCAAGAGAGAACAAGAAATTCAATTTGTAAGATTATGTGAAGTGACTGAATAAAAGAAAAAAGTAGAAGAAGACAAAGCCATAACTGAGGAAGACAAAAGACAAATGGCTACTAGACTTGAAGAAATGTCATTTGATGTGTAGAAGCTCAAAAAAAATCAGTTGGACATAATGAATTAGTTGCTAATTACAAATTAGGAGTTGAACATAAAAGACATGGAGATCACAAAGTGACCAACTAATAAATGAGTTAAGATCTAAGAAAGAAATATTGGAAAGAATGAACAAACCAAGTGAAGCTATCAGGTAACTTTGAATAATTGATGAGATCACCAAGGTCATCTAGTGATACTTCTAGTCTAGGACATGAAAAGCACTCTTCATCTACTTAAGAAGGAGAATCATCAAAGAATGGAGAGCAAAGAAATACAAAATCCAAAGGCAAACCTACTTTTCATCATTGTGGTAAACTTGGACACACTGCCAACATATGCAAGAGAAAAAATGGTATGCAAAACCCTAAACTTAAGTTTGTTGATAAGTATTTTACTTTCAAGAAGCAAGGACACCAAGCACATGAATGCAAATCAAAGAAAAGTGATGCATCCACTACATCTAGATTGTTGGAAATATAAGAGGAGTAATTGAGAGGGGAGAGGTGAATCAATTACCACAAAAATAAATCCTAGATTACTTAGATGTCAATACAAATCAAAACTTTGTGTAAATTGAACTTTGTTGTAACTCGGCAAAAACAAAGGCACCTGGTTTACACTAACAAATGTTGTAACTTGGTAAACATTGTAATAACTTGGAAAATGCTTATCATGAAAATCTTAATATATTATCTATGATTAATCTTACTTTAAGTTAGTTTGCATATACATAAAAGAAATCACATGAACACAATTGACACCAAGATTTTACATGGAAACCCAATTTTGAAAAAACCACCAATTGCAACTAGTTACTGATTTTCACTCTTCTGAAGTGAGCTCTGATAAGAGCCAACCCTATTAAAGGTTACAAAACACATTTTTAGGTGTGACCTTGTTAGAAGATTTAATCACCCTATTAGGAGTGGCCTTGTTAGAGGTCTTTAGACAATTCAAAAGAAATGCCACCTTGTTAGAGGATTCACAAATAGTTGTTAAGCCAACTCTATTAAGATATTTAGATCACTACTATAATGGTTAGAGAGTAACAATGAGATGGCCTAATTTCTGATGCAACTAAATTACTGATTACAAATATCAATTCTGGCTTGTATACTTGATCCTTTGTGATCAAATGTATCTTTGCATCTCAACAAGGATATTCTGCTTATCCTTCTAACTTGCTTCCTCTAAGCATCATCAAATATTTAGTATGTTCCACACTCTTTCAATCCTCAACTTGACCTTTTATTTATATCCTACACATTATCAAGTCAGCTTGAATTCAACTTAGAATAATTAATATTCATCTCTTCAATTGGCTAGAACCAACAAACAATTTAATTGAACTCAATATGTCAAAACAAGAAAATCCTTCGTTAACTGACCCTACTCGGTAGATGCAAACTCAAAGTAATTTTCTTGTGTTAAGCAAGTGAACTCGGTTAACACTACATATTCACAAAGTTTCTCTTGTAATCGAGTTGGTTAACACTAGTTCCATCCAACATTTCCTTCATTAACCAAGTGAGCTTTGTTAACACTCAACTTTTGCAAACTTTCCTTTATCGCCCGAGTGAACTCGGTAGACACTATCTTATGAACTAGGCAAACTCTAGAATGCTCGACAGACACAAGAAACTATCTTCAATGTTCGAGTGAGCTCGACATACACTGACTAGTAATGATATGAGATTTTGTGTAACATCAAAGACAATACACAATTAATCAAGTGTTACCAATACTAGATTTGAGGGAAATTTTTATAACTACTAGAAATACGTACATAGAGCTCATGAATACAAATCCACGACAAAATCTAACTGGACATCTGAAAAGAAAGAACATGCACCTAAGAAAGGTAACTCTCACAATTTAGATTACAAAACATGTTATAATTGTCATTATTGTGAAGAGTATGGGCACATTCTAGAGAATTTCATAAAGACATGTTTTATAGGTAACTATAAGAAATGGTTGAACGGAAACCTAATTTATTTCGGTTGTCTCAAAGTTGGACATGTTAGTGAGAACTATAGGACCTGAGCACCATCACCAAATAATGGAATCAAAAAAGGGAAAGGGAAAGGGAAAGAGAAAGTTGAGATTAAGAAAACATAAAAAGAGATAGTGGAAGCCAGAAGTAGTGGAAAAAGAAAAACTAAGATCACCCAATCCAATGGATCGAGTGATCACACCTCATCTAATTGAGAAAAAAAGGTATGTAAGGGACTGTATACTTAAAGAAATATCATACATAAATTCCTAACAAGTAAATGGTTAAAAGTCCATATCAACATGAATCAAGATGCATTAGGACAAATCTGAGAAAAGTATTTGGAAATAAAATATGATTTATTATCAAGTGTTGAGCATCATTAATTCAGTTTGTGTTGATTGAGCATTAGAATATAGACCAAGAACTTATGATGATCGAGCTGATGTATTAGCCAAACAAATTGGTGTTAAACAAGCAAGGTGATAGTGACCGAATATTTGAAAATAGGCATGAAAGGCTAAGAGAGTTGTTGTGCACCTACTGGAATACAAATGCATCTATTGCAAACCTAATAATAAAGGTATATATCAAATTTGAGCATTCATTTCTATCTTACCAAGTGAATTTGAGTGCACAAGAAATTCAGAGGTGGTTAAAGTTAATTTAGTGACAAAACGAGAAAATTACTATATGTCATTAATAATTTGTCAGAATTCGATAAGTAAAACTTTTAGTACCAAGCTAGTTATTTTCTAAGGTGTTAAAAGAAAAGTTTGTTTTGGAACCCTAGTTTGAAATGGAATCATCTACAACTGAGAGTGAAATGCTAAAGGAGAGCGACACAAATTGTGAGGAACAATTAGTACCCCTCACCTAATTTCAAGAATCATTTTGATTTTGAAGCATCTGAAGACAAAATTGGTGCTTTATTGTCAATTCCACCAAAGGTTCTAACAATTCAAGATGTACGAAGTTGTTATATGTGCAAAATAGGAGAAGTCAGAGATTTTTAGCTAAGGGTAGCTTATAAGAAGTTGTGTGATAATATATTACTAAAGTATAAGCATAAGATTGTTGTCGAGAAAGCACTTACCCATGCCCTAGGTTTCCTTAAAGTTTTCAAAATAGAATGGATAAGGACTATGTTGTGTCATATTCATAACATGAAGGTATGGTTGGAAGGCAGGTCAATTAAGATCAACAAGGCCATCATACACAGAGTAACAAGATGCACAACAAGAAATGAAGTTGAGAATTTGACAAAAGCTAGATGAAATGGTCAAGGTATGTCAATCGATGGGATTGAAGACCCTGTTGTCAAATTTGCAGTACGAGTGATTGCACATAAATTTTATCGCTTGAGCTAAATGAATAGTGTGCCATGCATTGCAATGGACCTAGGATAAAAAATTATCAAAAAAGATCATAATAATGATCTTGCTGAGCTACAACTACAACAACTGACAGAGAATCTTAGAGCTATAAGGAAAGTAAAGAATGCATCATGTTGTTTGGCTCTCTGTTAGTTTGTATATTTTTCTATGCAAAAAAATTATTTCCTACCATTGGCACAATATCATGGGATAGGAGCAAGCCAACTATGGAGAAAATAAATGACTTGATAAGTCAACTAAGAGAAAATTTTGAGGTAATTATGGATAACTATTTTGAGGAATTCAAGAATAAAATGAAAAATCATATGAGGATTCCTAAATCCATTGTAGATAAGTATTTTGATGATATATGCTTCATGTAAACACAAAATTTTTTTATGCCCAGGTTTTACTACCTAGAGTTGTGTGGTTAAGTCCGATCATTATGAGGTAAATTTTGATGAAGTCACAATATTAGTGATTGCACTTTTGCTAGAGGATGTTGATGTGAACGTCGAGCCATTCAACTCATATGACACAATAAAGAATTAAATGATTACAAAGACAAGTGAGCCCAAGAAAGATAAGAATAGAATGAAGACAATGAAAGGTCTTGATGGAAAAGATGATGAAGGGGAAGGATCAAAACATACAACTAAAGCCAAGGAATCTAAAGGCAAAGATCTAGTTGTTACCAAGCCCAAGGCAATAAAGCACAAGAAAATAATAATTATTGATCCAAAATCGAAAGAAGATCTCAAGAAAGGTGTGCAAAAGGTTGTTACACACCAAGAGCCAAAAAGTAGAATACTAACGAGATCTAAGATATCTTAGCCCCCAACTGCCAAACCAAAAAAAAGTCTAGCAAAGAGGAAACCAACCAGCTCACCAAAGCAAAACTTACCTAAGAGGCTGAAGAGGAGACTAGTTGTACCATAAGAGGAAGAAGATGATGAAGAAACAAAGTATGGTGATCTAAGAAAACTTTAGATTATGTCAAGAGCACCTCCAACAATTGTAGATAAGGTATGTCAAGAGATTACTGAATTAGCAAGTTTGACAGGATTCAAAGACATCAATTTTGATTCTTTAAATAAATAATATCAAGAGAAGCTTGAAAAATATTTAATAGATATGATGATACAATTAAAATATACACCTATAGAGTTAGGACAAGGCATCCATAATTTTTTTATAATAAAGTTGATGCTAAGTGGAAGTGGGATCTATCCACTGAAAGACAAATCAGGGAGACCATGTTAGCACAAACAATGCTAGATTTAGGGAAGACACATATGTCTATAGCCCTAAAAGATTTTATAAATAATTTTATGCTTAAGGAGCACAATTATAAAATTTTGATGAATAAAGCTCATGAAGTTGAGCAAGAGAGCATAAATATATGGAAGGAAGCATTTGAGTTGCTTATTCCATCAGATGATTATGGAGATGAGGAAGGAGAGGAGAGAGATGAAGAAGTTAAGGAAGAAGAGAATGATGCAATAGAAGTTGCAAAACTTGCAAAGGAAATCAAGCAATTGGTAGAAGGGTGTGACCAACAAGATGTTGTCACAATTGAGGACATTCATGATTCATCACTTCAAGATCATAATGTATTGATTGAAGAAGACCTAAAAGATTTTGAATCATATACATCTCTACCATGCTCTAGTATAGTATTTCTACAAATAAAGGATTATCCAAGGATTGAAAGTGCCAAAACTGATCATTTTGATGCTACATCACTTATTGTTGATACAAGTGTCAAGTAACAAGGCAAGGCTATAATTGTGTTTTCACAATTCACTTGCATCCCAATGGACCATATAGTTGAGAAGGTTGAATAAGAGAAAGAAAAAGAAATGATAGAGGAAGTTGAGACACCCAAAGAACAAGAGGATACACAAGCTCTTATACAACTATTGAGTGCCAAGTTAGCTAAGATACTAACTATTACACTTGAACAATAGGTTATGTCTACTCAATAGGAGCATAAACAAGTATCTAGATCTATTGAAAAGGGTAAGCAATAACATTTATCACTACCTAGTGATACAACCCCTCAATCTCAGATAGCGACACAATTAGATGATATGGAAGAAGAGTCAATAAGTCTAGATGAGGTAATCACTTTACCCATGTATGACTTAAATAATTTGACATTGGAACAAATGAAAGAGTTGCAAACTTTGTTGAGCCGTAAGGAAAAGAACAAACAACTAAGAAGAGAGCACAAAAAGAAGCAGGTATTACATAACATTAAAGACATTTTTGTTGATGGAATCATTGATGTTAATAGTCAACATCCAATTTTGGATCAGCTAGTGTACATAATTAACAAAGTTGAAATAGATGATATTGAGACCAAGGATAAATTGATGCAATTGTTTGAGCAAAAAATTGAGCACAAAGTTTTGGATAAAGTCTCTAAGGAACTTGTACATAGACAAGTAGAGCTTTCTAATCTAGTCAAACAGATGGAAAAAAATTTGAAAATTATTCATTCTTTATATATGAAGCTTTGTGATGTTAAGTTCTTCACATTGGAGAATCAATGATCAATTGATATAATTCAGGCAGATATGAAGGCATGTTCATATTCAATGGGAAAGAACACTGTACACTCGAAAGTGTCTCACTCTAAACCCTTCTATCCAAATGATTCCATGAGTTTGAAATGTTCAAATGCCAGCTTAGAGCTCCCTATCCACAGAGTGCAAGAGAGTATATTTCAAGAATAAGAAGGCTCTCAGATGAGCCTTAGAGATACTCTTCTTGCTAGTAAACCATGCAATGGGAGGTTCCAAAGATAAGATGCAAGAATGCAAATTTCCCAAGGAGTTCCTCAAGAATGCAATGCAACTAAAGATTAAACTAGAATGAATATGAAAAGTGCACCTATTCTAAGCATGGATGAGAATGTTACAATCCAAATATTAAGCTATGTGAGATAGATTATTGCAAAATACAAGCTAAACTAACATGCAACATGAATCTAAGCTAAAATGCTATGGTATGAGAGAATGTAGACAAGAAATAGAAGTTCTCCACAAAGCTCCAAAAAAATATGTTAGAAAACTTGCAGCATAACAATATTTAAAATGATGATGGATCCTTTGAGGGGGAAAGCTCTCTCCCTTTTAAAGTCGTACGGATGATAGAGATCAAGATGAAAATGGTAGATGATCAACGGTGGAATTCGAAAATAGGTGTAATCCATGTGCACACACAAGTCAACCAATAGAATATAAGTTGACTTGTCATATAAGACAAAAGTCTCACAAGCCTTTCATTTTAATTGTAAAATAGAAAAAGGACTTTATGTGTGCACTTTAAGTGGGTTAGAAGAATGGGGTGCTTTATTTAATTAAAAGGGGACATGTTATTTTAATCAAATAATGAACTTAGGATAGCATAGTCAAACTATAGGTTATAATCAAATAAATTGATTATTAGCAATTTGGTTTAGGTAAGTGATTAAATTGATTTAGCCAAAATGTTGAAAAGGAGGCTAATAGTCTAGATGACCATTTTTAGGTGATTACATTTGCCCCTCTTTGACTAATGCGTGATCGATCTGAGAACACATTATGTCAAATAAAATAGAAAGCCAAGTAGGCGATGATAGATATAGATATTTGATTCCAAAGAATGAAATGCAGAAAAAGAAAGCAAGTCCTGAATGCACAGCCTGATAGCGGTAGTACTGAACATTAGGAAGATGATGTTAGGATATGAAAAGAATTCTAACATCTAGCAAAGCGAATAGATCGAGAGCAAGTGATAAGGTCAAACAAATGCTCCTAAGAAATAGATAGTTGTAGCAATCAGCAATATAGTATTTTTACCCCCTTGGGATCGAAATCAAAATGAGGTAAGAGGAAGCAGAAACTAGCTAGACATGAGAAAATCGAGATATAGCAATGTCTGATATGATAGATAAATGATTAGAACCCAAGAATGACTATAAGAAAGTGATTAAATGCGCTAGTTGACTTAGAGTTGACCATGAAGGACACAGTGTAAAATTAGGTCAAATCTAGTAGAAAGATGATTTAGATGTGAAAAGGTGAGTAGAAGTAGATATGAAGCATAGAAATGATGAAGACATGAAGAAATGAAGATGCCCCAGCGATAATTCAAAGATTAGACCTCAAACGGTCAGCTAACTGCTTAGAAGAAGGTAAAATTTTAAAATGCGATTTTGACCATCAAGATGAACTCAAATTTCAATTTTGATCCCGAAAATGAATCTAGGACGTTGAAATTATTTAAGAGGTCAAAACTTTATATAATGTGATGATAAGATAGAAAAGAGATGAAGTGAAAGATTAAGAAGGTGAAAAGACATGAACAAGAAGAAAGTAAAGAAATATATGAAAGGAGTTAGCTGATATGTCCATGAAAAGATGAAGAGAGAGCTCTCCCCATATGCAAGAATGCAAGACTAAGATAGAAAATGAATCTAAAATGCAAGCTAATATGAAAAGTGGTTTACCAGCAAGAAGTGCATAACATTTAGACTCTTAATTTCATCATTGAGCATTTATTAGGGACATCATGAGATCATACAACCATCACTAGTATAACTATGAGGATATGAATATGATCGATATCAGATAGGTATGGGGAAATCCAATCTAAGCATCAGAGACATGTAAGTCAAGATAACTACATGATTAGATTCCCTAAGTTTAATTTAGCAAGATTACACCTATATCAAAGCATAAGCGCTAGGATAAACCCCCAGTGTGGTCTTGTGAAATAGTCAAGGATGATACATTTGTAAGTCAACATGTTGAATAGGACCAGCATAAATGCTTACAACACTATAGAAAAACAAAAGTATACCCACAAGCAAAAATCAAGAAAATATGTCCCATGCCCCCAGTCTTCTAGTCAATGACATCCTCGAAAGACTATTAGGGAGGGAACACATGGCAAAGAAATCATCATAGACAGCACACAAAGTAGATAAAGATCAACATAGCTTAGTCGTTTAAGTGTTAAAGTGCGTGTGTGCAAGTCACTTGGCCATTTCTTGAAGACTTGATTCTGATAGTGAGAAAAATATCGCGACATCGAAGATTGTAGGTAAACTATCTGAAAAGTGTTGAAAAACACTTGATGTCAAAGTGGGGGAAGTGTTGAGAAACACTATTTTGTGAGTTGTCCAAGAAACCCTAATGCACAAGAATACCTCAATAGGCTAAAAGCAGTTGTGCCCCCAAGACGAGGACAAGAAACAATTCCAAGCTAGGAAATGTGTAGCAAAATAGGTGATTGAGACTGATAGACATAGGTGCAAGGGTTTCAAGTAGCGCCTGTGACAGATTTTCACCACTTGACAAATTTTTTTAGGACTTTTTTCAATTTTTTGTATTTTTGTATTTTTGATTTTTTTGGTGATACATCAAAGTGCCTATTGCTAGGTTTTCACTAAGAAGATCTTTTTTCAGGGCATTTTCTGATTTTTAAGATTTTTTGAAGATCATATACAATTTTTTTTGGAATGTTTTAGAAGGTTTTAGATATCACTAGTTCTCAAGCAAGATCACATCATTTTCTCCCAATGTCTAGCAAGGTATAGGATATGATGGAGCAACGAGCTAATGGATAAGCAAAGATGGATGAAAAAAGAGTATGAAGCAAGTGAAAGTGATCCTCAAGGACTGACTCCTCAAGAGTACCCAAGCTAGGGAAAGAGATGAAATAGTCATATGAAGCATATTTTGGATAAGCAATGGAAGTAATGAGAAAGATAGCATGTAGCATAAGAAATGAAGCCAACAAGTGAGATAGCATGAAGTGTGTAGTCCAAAAGAGTAGCCATGTCAAGAGACCTATGAGAACCATGTTTCATTTATTATGATCAAGACCAAGGGGTCAACTAGATAGGATAGTGATGGGATAGAGCAATAAAAATAAAGTTCAAGATGGAGGCTATGAGGGAATGCGAAAGCACAAATAGAGAATCTCATGGATAAGATAGCCAATATGCAAAGATAGCCCAACATTTTCAAGATCAAAGAGAGAAGAGGGGATAGATGGATGATGGAAGAATTACACATGATGCCTGTTTGCCAGGTTTTCATCATGGTACTTATCTAAGGTGCCACAAGAAGTAGTTTTCACCATAGGATAAATTTATTTCTCTTTACTTTTTCTACCAAGGTGCCACAAGATGTGATTTTCACTAAGGCACATTTTCATTTTTTTTATTTTTTCAATTTTTTCAATTTTTTTTAAATTTTTTTTTAGAAAGAGCTAAAGCTGTTTGAATGTAGATAATGCTCCTATAGAAAAGATAAGTCATGATAAGCCAAGACCATAGAAAGGTATGCTCAAAGATGTTGATAGGATGATGAAAGAGAAATGGTAGTAGGAAGAGTATATGGAGGATAATAGTTCATGTATAGAAAGTTAGTGTAAGCTTTAGAGGATTTCATGAGGGTAGTTGAAATATTGTACAAGATCAACATTGACACACACCTTGAAGGGTATTGGAATGATGGAGGAATCATGGATGAAGTAGCATGAGGTTTAGATGTATGAGGTGGTAGAAGAGATTTGGAAAAAAATGGAGTGGAAGGCTTTGGAATAATTTTAGGAAGATTTTTGGAAGAAGATGGAATGGAAGCCTTTGGAAGCTTGAATGTCAACTTTGAAGTATTTTCAATATTCAAGTCTTTTAAAAGAGACTTGGGAATCCATATAGCTTTAGATTTTCCTTTGGATATTTCAAAACACATTTCTTCAATAATGGGTTTAGGAACCCATATTTTCTTTGATTTAGCTTTTTTAATAGTGGACCTTTGCAGTCTCTTTTGTGCTTTCTCCTTCTTAGCATTCACATGTCGATTAGATGGGACATAGTGATCTTTCTTTTTCAATGGATTCTTATGTTTATTCTCACTTCCAAAGGACTTGGGATTTGTGGATGAATAAGGATGATATGACTAGTTTAGATGTATACATGGGTAAAAATTCACCAAGGATGAGTGTCTTTGTTGATCTTGAGGTATGATGGAAGAGCTAGGGAATGAGCTATGAGTGAATGTAGGAGATGGAGGAACATAAGGCCCCAATATGGATGGAAGGTTTGAATGCTTTAGCTTAGATGGATATGGACCAAGGATAGATTTAGAAGATGCAAAGGGATATTGGAAAGGGATATCAACATCTTTAGAATGAGCAACATGGTCAAAGCCATCAATAGACTCATGAGTACCTTTCATAGGAACAACATTTTTAATAGAAGCACTTGAAGCTTGAGCACAATTTTGAAGTGGATGTGGAGAAGTAGAACATGAGGGGATGCTTTGATCTTGACAAGTAGCTTTGGATAGCATATGAAGAGAACTTTTCTCATAATTTTCAGTAAGCTCAAGGGAGATAATGGAAGTGGTATCTTCATTATACTTAGGAGGTGGACAAGTTATAGGATATGGAGGGGAAAAATCTTGAAAGAGATGAAAGGGTGCTTGATCTTGATCTTTCTTGACATTTATAGCTTTTTCTTTTTGAGAGTCCTCTTGACATGGAGCCACTTCTAAGGACAAGGGAGAATGAAGAGTGAATGGAGTAGTGCTTGGATTAGGTATAGTAGTGCATGAAGGTTGAGGATGTTTAGAATTAGTAGCATGGAAAAGGTTTGCAGCCAAGTGAAGATTAGCTAGAGTTTCTTTTAGAGGTAGCCCTTGAGGATACACGTAGTCTATGTGGAAAGCATTAGGTTCTTTATTTGATGGAGGCATGTTGGAAATATTTGAAGTGTTGGGAGATGCATGAGTGTTGGAAGAAGTGGAAGATGTAATGGAGCCACTACTAGAAATAGGTTCATCAATGTAATCTTGCTCAAGAGAAGTATCCTCAGCACATGAGTCACTAGAGGTTCCAAGATCAACAATCTCATCATCAATGAGATCTTGGATTTTATGTTTCAGCTCTATAAAATTAGAAGTAGCATGGTCATTAGATTGATGATAGGCACAATAGTTATCCAAGAATGGATTTCCATAGGAGCTAGACTTAGGCAACATGATGAGCTTGGTGCCAAGAAGTGTTCTCAAAATGTCATCATAAGAATTCCCCAAGGGAGTAAAATTTCTCTCAAAAGTATGTCTACAGTCCTTTGGTTGTTTATCAAGTGAATAGAATGCATCCATGTCTTCATTATTATCTTGGTCAAAGATAGGTCCATCATGAAATTTTGGCATTGGCTCAAAGGAGGTATCACTTGCTTGTTCTCTAAAGAGGTCTTTAGATCTAGAAGATGAAGACATTTGATGTCTTGAAGTAGAGCATGTAGACCTAGAAGAAGAGGATGGCCTCAAAGAAGGTGACTCACATGCATGTAAAGACCTTAAGGAAGATTCATGTAATGATGCAATCTTCTCCTCTAACCTTTTCTCAAGTTTAGACTTCATTTCTGTCATGCGCTTAGAGAGATGAAGGTAAGAAAGATCATTTGTCTCTTCTAGTTCTTTGTATTGTGCATATAGATCTTAAAACTCTTTAGTGACATGGAGGATATCATGATCATCTAGATTTGGTTGAAGTTTGGTAGCACAAGGTTTAGATCCCATAGTTTTAGATGCAAAGCCAAGCATAAAAGAGCCTAGAAGATAACTTGATGTTGAAACTATAGGAGGTAGAGTGTTTACTTGCCAAGATAGTAGAGAGAGATTAAAGTGACTTGTGAAAAAATATGTCCAAGAAACTTATGACATGAATGACTCAAGTCAATAGTTAAGCAAGATGCCCAAATAGCCAAATAGATAGAGCAAGCAAGGTGACAAGTGAACAACTCTCCAACCCAAGAGTGTAGTCAAGAAATCAAGGCAACCATTTCAGCAAAAATATAACTAGCAAGTGGACATAGACCATGAAGATAGAAAGACCAAGAGTGCCAAGACCAAAGAGTTACTTTAAGTATGTCCAAGAACTAGAGACATAAAAAATAAAAATCAAATTATGAGAATTCCCTTAGCAAGAAACACAAGAAAATGTTTGCATTTGATGTTTTGACTTGGTTGACAAAGTTTGACAATAGTTGATAGCATAGCAAGTTTGATGTTCAAAAGCAATTTATTTCCAAGCAAGATAGTGACACATGGAGTAGTCTTCAAACAATCAAGCAAGGGACAAAGCAACCTTAGATGATACAAACATATGTGAGGTCTTAAAAGAAAGTCGTATAACTATCATCATGTGTATGTTCCTGTAATGCCCCGCCAAGGGATCCAAAGAATTAACCTAGAATTTCACTAAGTTTGGTAACATTTTTTTTTTTCTTCATGAAAGTAAATACCATACATAACTTATTCACAATAACGGAAGCAATATCAATGTCCATCTGAAAAGTAAACATAACATACATAACATATTACATTCTTTAAGATCCCTTAACGTTGAATTACATACATGAATCCATCTAGTACAACAACCACATGAAATAATAATGATAAGTCCAATGTTCATACATTACATTTCTAAATGCTCAATCATCCACTATACATGTCACAGGGTATGAAGGCTTAAAAGAATATACATATGTGAAATAAGGTACATCATCCTATTCTAATCCATGATACATTAAAGACAATCACATGATACTCATGATACATCATCATAGAATACATATACATCCATCATAAGATCAAACATAATTAACTAAGTGCACGGTTTCTCCCAACCGTTAATAGCATCATTAGACCATCGTGGGCCCTAGCCATCCCTCCGTGCGTAACATCCCAAATCATCGAAGGGATCATCGGTATTAACATAGTAGGAATGTCACTCCTAACATATATAACATCATATGTAGAAAGAAATCTAACATGCAAATATAAGCATAAGATAACATCATCTAACATATACTAATCATCAATGAAAGGATACATATCCACCATCACGAAGGACACATCAGCCACGATGTCTCAATGAATCTCAAATGATAAGAGTGGAAAATACACTACCACCCGACCGCGTGGTACCTAAGTGGTCCACTCCCACCGTGCTGAGGAGATAATCTCAAGTCCCAAACAGGCTATCCATAACACATAACACAAACCTAAAAGTATACTAACTCAAAGGTTCCAATCACGAAACTGACATCTACTTCTCAGAGGCACACAATGACATGTAGGAACCTACTATGCAAGCGGGAAAGTGTCATCGCAATTATCACGTACAAGTTACCCTGGTAGTTAGCTAAACTCCACGGGTCCATACTGATTTCATGTGGCCACTAGTATCCTCTCATACTGACGAGGCATACTACGGAATGCAAGGTTGCAACCATGCGTCTCACTACTCCCATCCTAGCTTGTACAAGCACTCAAGGCATGGGCGAGAACAAAAAACTTATCTTTTTAGGTTCATTTTGTTAGTATTAGTTGTGAATGTTATCACTTATTAATCCAACTTACAATGAGTTACCCTGGCAGCCTCTTAGGGCCCCGACCCCCATTGCAAGCCACTTCCCATCACTACATGCAGATATCCCACCCTAATGCTCATGGACTCATAAATCTCAAAATCACAAAAGATAATCCATAAAATCATCAAATATGCATAAAAGCATCAAATCTCCATGAGAAAACATTCATAGAAAAACATGAACACAACAGCTCTCTATTGGCAACTGAAGTATCACTGATAATCAAAGTATCCAATGGTTCTCAATAACCAAAATATATATCTCAATCACACTGATCGAAGACTCCAAAAATGGTTGAGTGAAACATGTCACAACATGACATCATCAAGAATAAATCCACATCTCAGTCCCATCATGGCGACTAGAAAATAATCAAAGATAACTGATCGATAACTCAAAAATGATTAGCTCAAGTGTCTCATACACATACATCTCAGCTTCACACATGAAGACTGATGAACAAATACAAACAGTAAATACAAATATTTCATAGAGCATACAATCACATTACCATGGTTGGGCTTATAAAGATCAAGACCAAATAAGATCAACATGCCAACACATCTCATAACCCCCGAGCCTCTGGTAACAACCTAGGACTGGTCAACACTAGTTAACCCAAAATCCAAAACAAGAAACATATAGAATACATGATGCAAACACATGTTTTGGTTTTGCTAAGTTTTCAAATTTGAATTTAAAAGTCTCAGTTTACGTATTCTCAAATTATATTAAGTGGAGAAATTTCATGTTTTTCCTAACCCATGTATTTGTTTGATAGATAAAAGTTTCTCCTCAAAACTATTAGACTCCATTTGCTAATTGTACTAATAATATTTTGTCTATATAAACATTGTTTGAAAAAGATCCCTATCACAAACCAATAAGACTCATTGTAGATTTTAACATGAATAATTTCCAAATTCTTAACATTATCATCTCCATTAAACAACTCTAAAATTGTTTAATATATTAAATAGTATTCAATATACATTATAAAAATTTCACTATAAAAATCTCTTTTCTTTTAATTTTCTCTTATTTAAAAATCCATTTACTTAGATTGACTAATAATTAATTATACTTCTTCTACTATTAACTAATCTTTATTAAATTTGATTTAATTAGATTAGATAACAAACCATATAAAACTAATGCATATTAATAAGATTCTAATAAGGGAAGATTGCAATAATATCTTTAATCCATTCCATGCTTTGGGTATATTTTTTTTTGTGAAGTTTTAGCATAAAGAACTCTTGGTTATGGGAAATGGAGAAATATCTGTACTTGAATGAAACAGTCTCAGTACGACGACCATATCTCCCTAATGAACCGTTGGATCGGGCTGAAATTAAAATATGTTGGAGAGGGCCAAGTTGCGCCAATTCTGATCGGAGCGATCGAATAAATTTGATCACGATAAAAAATTATGAATGACTGAGTTCGGATCTATCCAAGGGGCAGTGATAGGACAATTTTATGATTACAATTTCAATATTTCAAAATTCCTCCATAGATCTTTGATCTCCAAAGTTTCCAATAATTAATCTAATGGGTTTGGCTATGAATCTCAACCCTAGCCCCGTTTTCCCCTTTTTTTAAAATCTATGCATATAAAATTCTTAAATAAATTTAATTGCCCAAATTGAAAATGCATACAATAAAAATATGAAATTCCTCAGAAGACATATGGAAGACACGAAGAAGACATGAATGCATGATGCGAAAATAGCATAAGTGAAATTACAAGAATCTATCCGGATTCTGATGCTGATTCGCTCTTCCTCAAAAAACCCGCAGAGCAAGCTCCCTTCTTCAGAGTTCTTGAGTCCTCCAATGCTCCAATTGCTCTCCACGCTATCTCTAAGCTTCTATGAATGCTTGGATATAAAGAGCTCTCAAGAAACTTTTGGAATGCTTCTTGAAATAGCTGGAAGGTGTCACCAACTAAGCATGTGTCTTTTCCAACCTTTTTGATGAATCATAGAATTGTAGACACCTTGTACTTAATTGATGCACTAACCCTCGTGTTGATGACACATGTTAACTCCCATGCAAGCTTATAACTCTAATAATTTCTATTTAAATTTTATAACTTTCATTTTAATTTTTATAACTTTTATTATTATTATTTTATTTATTACTTTATTATTATTTTATAATTATTATTAATTTTAATTTCTAGTTTTCTTTTATTTAATTCCTTTTCTCCAATAATTCACATCTAATTAATTACAATCAAAATATTAAAGATCATGATATTTTATTAATTTTCTCAAATAAATAATTTATTAAATAAATTTATTTGTTAAGACTTAATTAATGGAAAATTCACCATAGACCTCCAAGATAAAATATGAAAACTCATCATAGAACAAATCATACAAAATAAATCTAAAGGGTTAAAAGTCACAAAATATGTCATCCGACACATTCGGTAGGTATTCAACTTTGATACTTGTCCTAACTCACTAGGACAAATGGTTTTTAGGTTTGGGATTTGGACTTGAGAATTTATCTCCCTTCTCTTATCATTGAGATAGTATAATAGGGTACGCTCATCCTGGCAATTCAGGAAAGTCGATACCCGGTACCTGCAACCTGCAGAAAAACTATGCATGTACATATAATATATAATGCTAAGCTAAACAGACAATGGTAGGAAGTGGTGCATCGTGTAGATCCTGACTAAGCAAGTGACTATGACTCCCTTCCTTAACCACATCAAAAATGCCATACAATAAGAAAACACGCACACCATACACATGCAAGTATGGGTAAGTAACCATAATAAAACATATGAGATAATAAACCATCTAACTAATCATCATTAATAACTAAAAACAATGTAATGATCATCATATATACATGAAATGTAAAGTCTAAATGATCACATCATATATCAACTGAATCCCTATCATAATATCTGATAGTGTCAAAACAACACCACTAAACCATCAACATAAAACTAGTCTACATAGTTTGATAATAATAGCAACAATAAGTCTAGAAAAGATGTGAACGAGGGTAGGCACTACAGTTCTAAAGATTTCCATAGGTCTAGCACATTCAAGAACACATCAAGCAATATCTACCTAAAGGACATATTTTATTACTCAACAACTTGGCCCACGCTTGATGCTCCTTCACCTCACACCAAGCGGTTGCCCACAAGAGATATTGGCTTTATCATAAAAATGCCATAAGAATAATCAAGGGAACACATATGGTGAGTGTAAATCTTGGGGTGATCCGAGTAGTCTACTAGGATCAATCCTTGCACCAAGAAGTAGAGCGGCTAAAAAGGGTAGTTACTAAATTAGGGTGTTTAGATAGGGCTTCCGTTCATAGTGTTCCTCTTGCTCCCAATTATGGGACACCTCACCTTGCGATGAGTAACCAATCTCGCGACCACAAGAGTACCTTAAGTATTCTTGCCTAGTGATCTACCTATGGTCAAAATCCCATAAGCGATCACACTAGGCGAAGACAAACACTATGTATACCAAGGTTTTGTGTCCTTGATAGCCTTGAGTTTATAGTGGGTTGGAAGAGCCGGATAATCTGCTTGTCCCCACTTGGGTCGTTCCTCTCAAGTTGTCCGAGAGCAAGCCCTCTAAAGGATTCTAAACTACACAAAGAGTGGATCAACTTTTGGAAGTCAAGATTTCTGATTCACCACAAAGGTGAAGAGCATACTCTCCTATTCCAATCATTTTCTCCCAAACACGCCAAGAAGATTTAGTTGCCTCTTACTTTTGAAATCAAATAGTAAGTCAAGATTTCTGATTCACCACAAGGGTGAAGAGCATACTCTCTTATCACCAAAAAATTCTAATTGTAAGTTTTAATGTGTCTAAAAATAAACAACTAGTATATGCCACACATGTAAAAGTAAAGAGCAAGCAAAATTGAGTTTTTATGCATTGGGCAGCTCTACAAACAATCGTTAGTAGCCCTTGTGCATTTGAAGCTTTGACATGCGTTCTTTTTATGCAATATTTCAATTTTTTTCATAAGGATGGCAACTTGCAACCACAACTTGTTAGCACCACAAGTTAGTGTAAAATAACATAAAATACTGCAATAAAAAGTGGTTAATTGACTCAAAAATTCAATTTATCTTCCAACCAAGTGCATGCAAAGAAAGTGCAAGTTAATCACAAATGCTCTCATTTTTACTCTTTGATTTTGACCTAGTCAACAAGATTGGACTTGTTTGCTATTATTTCAGATCCAAAAAGATAAATTCAAAGAATATACCTCTGCTAAAAATTAGAGAGCTTTCCAAAAATGCAAGAAATTCAAAAAAATCTCCTCATTTGTGCCCTAGAGACCCATTTTGTCAAAACAGGCCAAATTTATCAAATCGAGTTTTTGATTCTTAATATGACCTTAAAAATCAAAAAACAAAGAAATTACCCCCCTTAGAATTTAAAAAAATTTCTGAAAATGTAAGTTTTTCCAAAAAATACGCTGATTTGCGATTAGAAATTACTTTTTATGAAAAACAAAAAAAAAAATCATAACTCACACAAATCACATCAAAATTCTCTGAAAATCGGACTGAGATATGCTGGACACATATTCAAACTACAAAAAAAAATTCAGAACTAAAATCTAAGCGGTTTAAAAGATATGATCAAATCTTGAAACCAACTAGATTTTTGGCCTTCAAACCAATCTACTTATGGGTTGGCCTTAAAACCCAAGTGATAATTCTACAAAAGAATTTGATTAGATCCAATATGCTGCTATAAAAAATCAGAGATGAAAAATAAAAGCAAATGGAGCTAGAAACTTGATTCAAGCCCCACGGTGGGCACCAAAAATGTACCCTCAAAAGTGTCTCACTCTAAACCCTTCTATCCACATGATTCCATGAGTTTGAAATGTTTGAATGCCGGCTTAGAGCTCCCTATCTACGAAGTGCAAGAGAGTATATTTCAAGAATAAGAAGGCTCTCAGATGAGCCTTAGAGATACTCTTCTTGCTAGTAAACCATGCAATGGGAGGTTCCAAAGATAAGATGAAAGAATGCAAATGTCCCAAGGAGTTCCTCATGAATGCAATGCAACTAAAGATTAAACTAGAATGAATATGAAAAGTGCAGCTATTCTAAGCATGGATAAGAATTTTACAATTCAAATATTAAGCTATGTGAGATAGATTATTGCAAAATAGAAGCTAAACTAACATGCAACATGAATCTAAGCTAAAATGCTATGGTATGAGAGAATGTAGATAAGAAATAGAAGTTCTCCACAAAGCTCCAAAGAAACCTGTTAGAAAACCTACAGCATAACAATATTTAAAATGAGGATGGATTCTTTGATGGGGAAAACTCTCTCCCTTTCAAAGTCGTACGGACGGTAGAGATCGAGATGAAGATGGTAGATGATCAATGATGGAATTCGAAAATAGGTGTGATCCATGTGCACACACAAGTCAACCAATAGAATATAAGTTGACTTGTCATATAAGACAAAAGTCTCACAAGCCTTTCCTTTTAATTGTAAAATAGAAAAAGGACTTTATGTGTGCACTTTAAGTGGGTTAGAAGAATGGGGTGCTTTATTTAATTAAAAGGGGACATGTTCTTTTAATCAAATAATAAACTTAGGATAGCATAGTAAAACTATAAGTTATAATCAAATTAATTGATTATTAGCAATTTGGCTTAGGTAAGTGATTAAATTGATTTAGCCAAAATGTTGAAAAGGGGGCTAATAGTCTAGATGACCATTTTTAGGTGATTACAAACACAAGTTCAAGGTCACCTTTAGATAATAAGTTGATTAGTTGAGTTACTAGCTAGAGACAGTGACATAAGGAAAAAATTAATTTATATTCAATTCATGTTATTACCACACTTGGAGATCATTCAAAAGGAATTATCTATAGATCGGAGTTGATTGAAGAAAGACACACATTTTTCAAGTGTTGAGAGCTTAGTTGATCTAGCTGCTGAGCTAGAAATTCATATTGAAATCATGCAATCTACAAGAGACAAATGGAATAGAGGACTTGAAGAAATTTTGGCTAGCCATCAAACATTTTTTGATAAGTACAAGATGGCCCCAACAAACCGCAAGCTATAAGTGACAAAAAGAAGGGGGAAGATATATTAAAGAGAAATATATTATGGGGGAAGTATATTAAAGGGATATCTAGAGACAACAAAAAATAATCCTAGAGATAACAAGGGGAAATATAGAATATGACAATAACCACAGACAACATTATCAGATGGAACAACATTAGAGATTTTAGACATGTACAGACTGAGTTACAGTCTTAGGGGGAGTATTATTTTTGCATGGAAAGCTAAGTCATGACAAAGTATTTTTGCCACTAATGTCAAAGGGGGAGATTGTTGATCTCTAAGCCTAAGTTGCCTATTAGTATCTAACAATTAGTCATTTGCAAGGCAACGTTGAATGACCATGATTGCGATCGAGCCATCTAGAGAAGGTCGAGCTACTAAAGATGTGTTTATTTTTCAACACTTGTTGAGCAAGCCAAAGGTTGTTGAGCACCCCAGTTGAGACCGAGCAGACATATAAGCTGAGTAATTCATTCGAGACAGAACAAGCAGAAAGTTAGTTATTTTCGAGTGATAGGATATATTGAGTTTATAAAAGTTGAATGACAACATGAATGTTAGTTATGACCGAGCATCATAACATTCAAGTACTGAGTAAACCAGTATTGACATATGAGTTTGTAATTGTACTAACACTTATGTAAATCATTCTAGCCGATTTCTACACAACTTTTGAAGATTCAAGAGACAATTAAGGAGTTTACACATTTTATCAGATCGTATTAATCCCTAGTCAAGAAGAGTAACCAATCAGGAAATCAGAATAGAAAATGGAAAAAAATGATGAAATATGGATCGTGGATCTTAATCTAGATCCTTCAAGGATTATCTCTTTAAGAAAGTTTCTTACCCTAGGATTAGTGAGAAAGAAAATGAGAAGTGTGTATGTGAATGAAAGTGAAATGAAGGACCAAATAAGCTCTAAGAATAGAGCAAAGAAGTTCAAACAGTGCAACCAGAGTGGTGAAGGACATAACAAAGATATCAGATAAGAAGATCATATTGAGATTTTGAAGAGAGGATATCCATAATCAATTTTCAGATAAAATCGAAGGGTTAGGTATTGAATCAATTTTAACAAATTAAGTGAGGGAAAATCTCTTAATAGAGTGGTTCTAATAGACCTATTTCAAATATCCTAACAAAGTCCTTACTTTATTGTAAGTGTAAAATCCTTTAAAAGGGTAAGACCTTATAGTCTTAAACATTTTTAAAAAAGTAGACCCCTCATAGGGTAGATCATCTGATATGATCAAATTGTAACCCTAACAAGTTAACTTTGTTGTTGCAATGGTGAAGGTTTGTGGGTTTCATCCCCACCCTGGTTTTACCTTCATATTGAAGTGTTTTTAGGTAACCAAAATCATTGTGTTACGTGTTGATTATTTTCATGCATGTTATTCTTAGATAGATTTCGTTTTAGCATTACATGTTTACATTTTATGGTATAAGATTTGAGATATGGGATGGATTAGGTGTGAATTATTTTATTAGGGAAAAAGTATTATAGATCTTGATTCACCCCTCCCCCTCTTAGTATCTTGCTTCCCATTAACATTTCCAAAAAATGATACATTCATTTGTTGGATCAAGAAAGATCAATGACTCAAGGTGTATTTTGAGCCAAAATTGGGAACAAGAATTCTAATTTTATACTTCTCTCAAAATGTGACACGTGACACATATCATGTTTAATTTTGTCTTTTAAGTTCGATTTAGTTTAGTTGTAATTGTGGGGCTCATTGTAAATTTAAGAACTTAATACCATGTCTCGACAACCATTAAATGACCATAGATAAACAACATATGATATATTTTGGGCCATAAGGGAAATAAAAACCAAATTTCACAAACCACTCCTAGAATCTTGACATGCATCTAGTATCCACTCATCTCAGCATCATTTGATGATGATGTGTAAATAATGACAAGGAAAAAGTGAATGGGACCCATGACACTTATATGGACTACCAACAATTATTTGATCAACATAGATCAAAGACCCAAGCTGTATTTTAGGCCAATTTGGGGAACACTCAACTCTTTTTACAAATGTCCCCCTGAAACAAGCCATGTGTCATAGGGAACATGGTTTTAACTTTAGTATTTTGTTTGATGATAATAAAAGAGTATTTTTATATTGGAATAGTATAAAAACTGATTACAATAAGTTCATTTGAAATTGTTCAACATAGAATGACTTTCTGAATCAAGTACTTTAAAGTCTAGGAGCAACACTAAACATTACTTACAAGGCAACAAAAGAGATATCACATTTAACCAAAATGGGAAAGGTAGCTAGAGAGACATAATATTTACAAAGCTATCAAAAAAGTATGATTGATTATCAGTTTCAAAACATTTTATTCATTTCTAGTTGGGCCCCATCCATCATTGGAGTCCAGTGCTTGTAGAAGTTGTATCAAATAGTTCATCATTCTATCCTGCTAAAACATACTCATTATAATTATAATGATTATTCAACTTATTCCCTTCACTAGCACTGATAACGAGAGTAGATTGCTAAGTATTAGTAGAAATGTGTAGATCCTCCATCATTCTTTCAAGTTTCCTTATATCATTCAAGGTCATCATATCTTTGAATTGATCGAGATACGCAAAGGCCTTGACCTCACCTTTATGAATAAGAAATATACCATCTTAGAACAACATCATAAACTGAACCATATAGATTTCCAAAGAGAGTGATACATGAGACATAATGAAAAAATGTGTGAGTTTACAAGTAAACCCAATATGCCTTCTATCTTTCTGCTAAAAGACCTCTTCATTTGTTGCCTTCCAAAGGAACCATAGTATCTCACAGGTAAGAACATACCAAAAATAATTAAGTTTAGAGTCAAAAGCTTCAACATATCTAGCTAAAATTTCACTCCAGGAAAGACCTAGCTTCAAATTCCACACAATGGGGTTACCTAAAAAATGGACCAAATCATGATAGAAAAATTACAGTGAAAAAAAACATGCTCAAAAGATTCAATTGAATCACAAATCTTGTAATTCCCAAGAGTAAGACCCAAGGACTCCACATTAGATCCTAGAGCAAGTTTTTTAAGTAACAGTAACCATCTAAAACATAATTTTTTTGGTTCCACTTTTGACTTCCAAACTTAATAAAAAAAGAAGCACCAATATGAAAAGGGAGAACACAAGCCCCACCCTTCAATCACTCTTTGGTAGATATCTAGATCTGAGATAAGCATATTGTATATTTTCTTTGAAGATACATCATTAGTCATTGTTCCATCACGCCACATCAATTGTTTGAGGAAGCTATTAGAGTTAATAACCTTTGAGAGATTGCTATTGCCAAATTCCTTGCTAATTAGTGTATATGTTTTTTTTGAGCTTGAGGAATGCCATACCTAGTTCTAATATCATCCCATGTGCCCAACCAATTATCTATCATTAAATCACTAATTAATGAAACACCCAATACATTCCAATGTTTTGCTGGACAACTTTATGTAAGTGCTAAAGGTTTTCCATTTAAATATAATCCTCACCAAATTGACCTATTTGAAACAATATAATATGGAGAAGAACCAATAATAGTTCTGGTTCATAGGAATATCCTTGACTGGGTGCAAACCTTCCACAAGGTAGAAAATACATTAGATCCATAAATCTTGATTTTAAAATCACCTAATAGCAAGTCATTGAATATAATATTTCTCTAATTTTTACCTTAGGAAATGATAGATCATTGAATTTTATGTCTAATTAGAACCTTCCAATGTTCATTTCCATATATAGCCTTTAGAATCCACTTAGAAGCAAGAGAAATACCATATTTTTAAAGATCTTTCAATCCCAACCCACCATATTGTTTGGGTTTACGACACCACTGCCAATTCACACAATGTAATTTTTTGTTACCCATCCCATCAGACCACAAAAAATCTCTCAATATCTTTTCAATCTTATCCATTTGATGATTTTTCATCAACCAAGTAGAAGCAAATTAGAGATGATGGGAAAATATAACTTTTTGCACAACTTGAACCTTCCCAGCTAAAGAGAGATAGTGAGTTTTCCATTTAATATGTTTCTTTTTTATTTTATCAAATACCTACTACCAAATAAATTTCATTGAAGGATTGACAACAAAAGGGATACCAAGGTACTTGACAATCTCATTAGGGCCTTTCCATTGCCAACACATTGACTATGTCCATTTAGGGGAGAGTTAGACCAACCTAGAACTAAAGATTTATGTTGAGAAACTTTGACACTTAAGACTAAAAAAGATATTTCAAGTCTATCTAAGGTATTAAGGAAATTCCTTTCCTCAAGTTGTAGGAACAATGTAGTATCATCAACAAACATTGAGTTCAACAAGGTGCCTTCATTAGGAAGGAGGATACCTTTAATAGGAGGACCAAGGGAAGGGGCTCTAAGTATATAAAATAAAGCATCAACACCTATCACAAAGACAAAAGGCGCAATGGGACAACCTTTCTTGATTGATCTCACAAGGGGAATAGGGTAGGTAAGATTTCCATTCACATCTATCATAGGCTTTTTCAAAATCAAGTAGGATCATAGTCACATTTTGATTGCTCGTCTTAGTCCAGTGCATTGCTTCCCAACTTTTTATTAAATTCTCTAATATATATCCATCCTTAATGAAACCTTTTTGTGTGACAAAGATAAACCTATGAAGCATTCCCTCAATTATTTTAGCTAACAAGTTTGCAATGACCTTATTACAAATATTTAATAATGTTATTGGTCTCCAATTCTTGATTTCATATTTATCACCATTCTTTGGGATCAATTTGATCATGCTTTTAATGATGTCCCCCCTAGAGATCCTCCACTAAATGAGTCCTAATAGAGTGCCAACAAATCGCTAGAAATCCATTCTATATTATTTTATAAAACTCGATAGGAAGACCATCAATTGCTGGAGATTTTTATTGGCTAAAGAGTTAATATCCCACTTAGTTTCATCTAGAATGATAGGATTCCTGAGTGTAATTTCATCTTCATCTAGAACATTTTTAGGAATCAAGTGAAGACACTTATTAAGAGCCTCATAGTTAACATCAGTCATCTTAGATGAAATAAGATGAGATTAGTATTCAAAGAAAGTTGATTTCATTATATCTAGATCTGAAGAATGTTCATCATTGATATGAATATTATTAATGAGCTCCCTTTTATTTTTAGCCTTGAAAATAAGACCCTTTGTCTCCTTCAAGAAACTAATTCACTTTGGATCTAGTTCTCTGTCCTGAAATCTTATAGTTTTGAATCTTCCTTAAAGAGTTTTTAGTCTTAATCAGAGTAGTTTCTAGTTCTAAATCTTGGATTCTGACCCAAAGTTCCTTCTCTAGAAAATTAAGATTAGCATGTGCCCTAGCCTCTTCTACATTCAAATCCATACATTTTTTTCCTATAATCTGAAAGAGTTTTCTCTAGGATTCAGCCAATCCTTCCCATACTTCTCTTGGTTGAATATTACCACTAATCATCTTAGACAGAAAAGTCACTTGCTAAAGTGCACCAATTGTGTCTAGACCTTTGAGGAGGTAAAGATTTAACTAAAAGGGATTATTAGTAATCTTCCTAGGAGCTTGTTCCTCATCTTGAAAACCTATCTTTGCAGAGATTGGGGAATGATTTGAAAGAGACACAAGGTTAACTAAATTAGGTGAGTGATTGGGTTTGATTTGAAAATAAAAGAAGGTAGGGTTTGCATAAACTTTGTCAAACCTACAATATACTCTTTGAGGGTCTTTTTTATTATTACATTAAGTGTACCAAGTATCTTGAAATTCAAATTTTCTTCTTTCTATAGGGTCTAGCACATTAAATTTCCTCTTGAGTTTATGCTAGAAGAGAATTCCATTTCCTTTCTAGGTAAAGGAGTTGCCTCCTACTTTGTCCTCTCTAAATTCAACCATATTAAAGTCTCCAACAAATATCCAATGGGTACTGAGTATATTAGATGTGGTCCATTCCCATAATGTTGCTTTGTCTCTATAATCATTGGGTGCATACAAGTCGCAAATCCAAAAGTTCTGACCATCCTTACTAAATATAATCCACAAAGCCATATGACAAGGAGACACCCCCTGTTTAGAATATAATCAGCCCAATTAGGTCCCACAAGGATAGCAAATCCCCCTCTCCCTCTTACATGATTGGAGTAGAATGTAGTGGCTTGATCCCAAAGCATTTTCAAAATAGTGTGGGCCTAATATCCAACTATTTTAATCTCTTGCAGACATATGAAATCCTTTTGCATAATCTTATTACACCATATTTTTACAATTTATTTTATATCATTCATCTCTAGAGCTCTAACATTTCAACTATGGATGTTGATCATGTTCATGGTTTTTGGAGGTGTTTTTCTCATTATTGTACTATCTGTTAAAGCAATCAAAGATATCCCCTTGCTTACTTTTATATCCATTAGACTTAGTTAGACTTTGATTATCATTTCATTTTCCTTTCTTGTTTATTTTATTGGTGACTATAAAAAAAAAGTGAACTCTATGTTTTTCTCAAGAGATATCTCCATCCATATAGCCTTCGAACCATTCAACTGCATATTCTTACCAATCAGTGACTAATTGACAATCTTAACCATCCTTGCCCTCTCCACTAGAGTATTAAGGGCTAGTTGTTGGGCATTAAGTTTGGTGGGGGTTTTAACCAAAGACACTGGATCTACATTTTCCTTTTCACAAAAAAATGGATTTTAACTAGTTAGGAACAACTGGGATAACCTTAGAGCTAGGGATGTGACCATTAATAGGATCATCCTCATGTTCAAATAAAGGGTTTGCAACTATGTCAAATTCTTCCTCTAGGAGGGATTGAACACTCTTATTTTTATCAACCTCCTTAGGTTTAACAGACCTTGAGTTAATTTTAAAGTTACCAAAGGATGGCTTCATAGATTTTCCTTTTCCAAAACTAGGTACTTTACTACCATTATCTATAGAAATCTCAAAATTGGTTTTCTGTACTCTAGACAAATCCAAATATATTTTTCTTGCATGCACATTTCTTTTACAATGAAAATACACATCTAAGTTACCAAGTAGGGAGACTTTCCATGAAAAAGCTTCAGAATCAATAGTAAGAGAAATATTATCAAGGAATATAACTCCTAGTTCAAGAGCAACCAAAACCCTAGCATTCAAATGTGGAAGGGTAGTTTTAGATTGTTCAATCTGCAGAACCGAGCCAAAAGGCTTCAATAACTAATGAATAAATGACCAATAAAAGAGTATTTTTACTTAATATGAATATGCTATATAATAAAATTTTATATTAATATCATGTAACATAATACTAATATTTTGGAAAGCTATTATATAAAGGTTATATTATATTATTAAAATGTATCTTGCAAGTTTGCAATCATAATATTGTTGAATACATATTGTTATCATTATTTCAATTAAAATCCATTATATTTTTATTTAAACAATGATACAATTTTATTGATTATTATTATAATTTTTGATCAGTAAACGACCAAAGCCTTTATATTATATTTAGATGTTAAACAGATAATTACAATGATCTCCATTCAAATGGGCACTGCTAGGAAAGAATACAGTAAGAAAACCTCCAATCTTGCCTGGGACCGATGTCTTATATTATGCAGAGTTTAAAAGGAGCATTCTCTAGTATATTCCTAATTAATGAGATCTTACAATGTCCAATTATTAGATCTAATATTGATAGGAATAAATTTTCTTGCAGTATTCAACTTGTCTTCCAAATCCAGACTTATGACGCTAGTCACAACTGTGTATACCTCCTAAGATAGTCCTTCTACTAACCTGCATATCAAAGATGACCTTTCTTTCCACAAGTATTAGTAGTATTAGACCAATCAAGAGTAAATGAAGAGATCCAACAAGATTTGATAGAACCTTTTCTATAACAAATTTAATAGTTTTCTCCTTAGCTATATGTAGTTTATTATGAGTTGGTAGAATACCATATAATTTATCAATTTTTAATGTTCATGTCCTTTTAATGTTTATACATGCTTTTAGTGTCTAGATTAGTGAATAATCCATGCATGCTATACTGTACTATATTGGGAAGGATTAGGAGTTATCAAAATTTTCTGTTAAAAGATTTCATTGCCTCTTTGTTGTTGCTTACTATAGTTGATTGATTTATTTTTTTATATGTTTCTTTCACATTTTGAATTTAATTTAAATTTGATTGTTGCTACATGAGTTGCAATGTGTGGAATGTAATCTTGAAAATTGATATTATCAAATTTTGAAGTTAATACCAAGATTTTGACATTATTCATACATTTATAAGAAGACCAAAATGCAGAGCCTACAATCATCATACAGATTTTGTAAAAGCTAAAAAATAAATTCATCACGAACTATAATTCTATTATGAAATTAGATGAATAGGGGTTACATTAATATTGATTGCCCAGGGCAAGCAAAAGCTATCAGAATTAGAGAAAAACAAAAGCAAGGAGAAAGGAAGGGCCCAAAACATAACTAGTACCCAAACAACGAAGATGGAGGAAACTAAGATATATAGATTGATATCGTCTGTGATATAGATATGCCAAAAGGAAAGAAAGGAGTAACAAGAAGAGAAAACCTCCAACTAGCATCTAATATGATCAAAATTTGACATCAAAAAAAACTATCAAGAAGGGGACACCAATAAACTATAACCTTCCTATTTCTAGTACACCATGGTGATTTCTGCTATGTCCTTAGGGTTCTCAGTTTGGAAGTTTGGTAGAAATTCGAAGGCACTTTTCTTCCTGCTGGACTTTGCCATATTCAGGATACAAAAATCCAAAGCTTCCAAGTTATCAAGCTCCAATCCCAATTGATTATAGGAATTGAAGATGATGAGATAGTTCTTGAGCCAGGCCTTGCTATGGTCTTCTCAGATCCCTCTCCACTTGAGAAGAAAATGGATACTGGCTTCCATTTTTGGCCATTCTTGAAAAAAAGGCATTCTCTCAAATTACCAGAGAGGGACGTTTAGGGACAATGGCTAGCTTGAAGCTCCCAGGTGGATGCACCATGTAAAGCTCTGGGAGAGGGATCCTAATTTTCTCATCTATACTCTGAATAGCTTCTTCGGGACCTACACACCAAGTTGGATTGAATACATTATAGTAAAGCTTGATAATTTCCCACTTCTCCACTTTGGCTCTAGCCAGACAACCTATAAAGGAACCTACAATGTCATTGTTGGTTCTCCAAGAGAATTCATAATTGAAAACACCTTCCCCTAAGACATGGTTAACAACAATCCTAGTCATGTAATCCACAAGATTTAAAAGACAATTCCATCTTTCTGGTTTTACATACCCCTAAATGCCATGGTATGAACCTCTGAGGAATGAAATAAGCTAACATTGGTTTCCATACTAAGACTGTAGCTAAATTAGGCTCAATAGTGTAGGGCAAAATAAGCATCAAGTACTGAGATGAATATAAATATAATACTAACAATCTCAGAAGAAGGATCCAAAAGAGCCGAGAATACTTGACATCATTTACGGATGCCAGCTGTAGGAAACTAAATAATGCTGATATATGATGATGCCTAGTGTCAAGCAATAATGGAAAATACAGGGGTATAATAAAGAGGTTACAGATGTTGGGAATAATAAAAAAATTACAAAAAAATAGTCGAGAAAAAGATTAGAGCTAGGGATCAAGAAACTTGTAGGATTCAAAAATATGTTCCAATATAGACTTACTAATATCCTCATTCTTAAACTGATTTCCTTTCATATTTGGAAGTACTATTGTCTTAATTATTTTCATTTTAAATTAAAAAACCTTTATTATTATTATTTTTTAAAATTATATTTTTAAATCTATCAAAGTCTTGATTAATCCCTAAGAATTCTTCTCCATTTGCCCCTTTGTTTGCTATGAGGGGAAAATGCTCGAAAGTTTATACATTTTGATACACACACACACACACACAACTTTTTATGTATATAAATGCATATATATATATATATGTATGTATGTATGTATGTATGTATGTATGTATGTATGTATGTATGAAAGTTACAAAGATATTATATTTGTTTGTATCCTTATTATCTAAATTATCCATAAGGGCTAATTTAGTTAATAAGAATGAGAGTTATATTATCTAGTTTTGATTAAGATGACTATTCAATTTCTTATTAAGTTACTTATAATTATAGATTAAGATATTTTTACCATCAACACCCTTATTTGCTAATTGACCTGCCTCTTTATTACCTTCCCAGAAAATATGCATAATCTAAATATCTTCAAAGAGGTCTAGGAGATTTAGAACTTCTTCCAATTTAGAATATAAAATCCAATTTGGTGTCTTCCTTTTTCTAATTGTATTTAGGACAATTTGTGAATCTCCTTCAATAATAAGTCTTGATATACTTAGATCCAGGCAAATTTGGATACCTTCTTGAAGGGCTTCTAATTCAACGAGGTTTTTAGTGGTTGATCTTATAGATTTAACCCTTTTAGTGATCCAATTGCTAGAATCATTATTAATGATGCATCTTATTCCCACAATACTAGAATTTCCTCTCGAGGCTGCATCAAAATTTAATTTGGTCCAACCATAAGGGGGTGGAATCCATCTACACTTGTCCCTCACATCTTTATTCTTTTTTTTATACATAAGCAGGGGATTAATTATATATTTCCAACTTTTTTTTCATTAGACCATCCCATTCTAAAAATGATCCTTCCTCTTTCAAAGTTTTCCTAAGGTTAGAGTTTAAAGTTTCCACAATACATGCCTCGATTTTATTAGTAAGCTCAAGTACACTCATGTCTTGATCGTGAAAACTTCTTCTACTTCTTTCTTTCCATATTACCCAAACAAGGATATATGGACAGATATTCCAAAGTTTACCATAAATACAACCATTATTATCAGTTGACCATCCCCTAAGAAGATCATCCAAAGATTTTGGCAAAGGAGTGGTTCAACCAAGCATATGCTGAAGCCATTCCTAAAAATATTGAGTATATGGGTAGTTATATAAGAGATGATCAATATCTTCATTGTCATGCTTACATAGTGCACATCTTGAAGGACCCTCAATGCCCATCTTTATGAGTTTGTCAATAGTTAAAATCCTGTTTTGGGAGGAAATCCACATAAAGAAGCCTGCCTTTGGCAAATAGGAAGAGTCCCAAAAAAATTTAAGGGGGGTATTCACTTATTCCCACCTTTGGGATGACTAATTACTCTATATCCATTTTTAACGTTATAACTGCCATCTTTTGATGCTGCCCATATGAGTTTGTCATTTCTCTCTAATTTCTTGATTTTCCTCTTATGAATGATTTTTTCATAAATCTGCTAGTTCCACTTCAATATTATCCAGGGTTTTCCATTCCCAACTTAAATTTCCATTAATGTCTTTTTTAGTTTTATAATTACTTATCTTACACCCCCATAGTTTTACTAATTGTTCTTTAAGGATAGCTAGAATACCTATGCTATCTACTAGGGGATGACCATCCCACAAATCCTCCCAGAAGAAAGCTTCATCAAAATTACCAACATCCCACGTGAGATATTTATTAATCAGGGCTATGCTTTTTACTATAAAATTCTAGCTTTTGGATCCTTTAGGAAGGGTCCTCATTCTAAACAAGGAGTAATGATCAACTGCATTTAGGTATTTGTTGTACAATTTTTTTGACCATTTTTGTTCTCTTTCTAAAAATAGTCACCATGTCAATTTGGCCCCTAATGCTTCATTTTGCTAGCTTAAGTTTTTGATACCTATGCCTCTTAATTCCTTTGGTTGACATAAGTTTTCCCATTTTATAAGAGCCATTCTTTTTTGTTCGTCAGTGTCATTTCAAAGGAAGCTTGTGAGTTTTGCTCCAAGCTTCTTATTGATACTTTTATATAGAGGTAAGTAGGAAAGGGGGTATGTTGGGAGGGCAGATAAAATTGCTTTGATCTTAGTAACTTTACTAGCTTTTGTTAGCCATTTATATTTCTAGCCTCCTATCTTTTTATCCATTCTATCAAGGATACTATGCCATCCCTTGTTAGTTTTAGTGCCTTTTTCTAACTCTATTCCTAAGTATTTACATAGGAATGTACCTCTTTTATATCCCATAATATTGCAGATCTATTTTTCTATTTTAGGTTTGGTGTTAATGAATTTTTTTTCTAATTTTTTAGCATTCACTTTTTGACCTAAAGCTTCCATATATTGTTGAATGATCATCTTGAGGTTTAGAGCCTTATTATTGTACTTTCTCCTAGTAGAATGGTATCATTTGCATATTGTTGGTGGGTTATATTAGGGACATTTTTTATTACAGTAATTCTACTTATTTTGCCATCAGTGTGTGCTTTGGTAATTTCTCTACTGAAGGCTTCTACCATGATAATGTATAAGAAAGGAGATAGGGGATCTCCTTGTCTTATACCTCTTGATATGTCAAAGATGCCTTCAAAGGTCCCATTAATAAGAACTAAAATTTTAGTTGTTAAAATGCATTGATAGATAAGATTAATCCATTGGTGAGAGAATCTGAATGCTTCTAAGGTTTTGCATAAAAACCTCTAGTCAACCATATCATATGCTTTTTGAATGTCTAGTTTCATGAACATGCTTGCCATTTTATTCTTATTGGTTGAGTGTAAAGTTTCTTGTATAATGAGTATCCAAGCTAGAATCAATCTTCCTAGTACAAAACCCATTTGTTCTCTGATATAAGCTTAGGAAGAAATGATTTCATTCGATTAGCTAAAATTTTGGATATGATTTTATAGATGGTGTTGCAAAGAGTTATAGGTCTAAAATCCCTTGGGTTTTCAAGATCATATTTTTTGGGAATTAAAGTAAGAAAGGTATAATTAATTTCTAATAGTAATGACCCACCATTTCTTGATGCTTCAATGGCTTTCCAAAGATCAATTCCAATAATATCCCAACATTTTTGGTAGAAGAAAGCCTGGAATCCATCTGGACCTAGAGAATTATCAGGGTTCATGTTGAATAACACATATTTGACTTCTTCTAGAGATATGGGCGAATTTAATGCTTTATTATCTTCTATAGAAACCAATTTTGGTATAGCATCAAGCAATTTTGGTTGAGATATCATATTTGAACTATCGAAATTATTTAATAACGACTTACAAAAATCTTTGCTATACTGTCAGGGTTTTCAGTGATAGAGCTTGATGAGCCTTTAATTTTAATAATTTTGCTTTTAGCTCTGTTGCATAGAGTGCTATTATGAAAAAAAATAGTATTACTGTCTCCCTCTTCTAGCTAATTTTCTCTCAACTTTTGCCTCCAAAATACTTCTTCCTTTGCTAGAATGCTTTCCTGCCTGGTGAGTAGTTATTTTTCTAGAAAGAAGTTCTCATTATTCATGCCTTCTTTAATTACTTCCGTGTTTAATTTTTTTAAGCTTTCTTCAATGTCTATTTTTTCTTTAAATATATTGTTGAAACGGTCTTTATTCCACTTAAGTATATTTTATTTAATCTTTTTCATCTTAGAGACAAATATATACATTTTGGAACCTTTAAAATAGCCTTGATTCCACCATTCTCTAATGAGCTCCATAAATTTTTAATGTAAAAACCAGATTTTTTCACATTTAAAAGGATTTTTTAAAGGTTTAGTAGGTTCAAAAAATTAAATTCTAACAAGATAGTGGTCCGATCCTGCTATAGGTAGGATTGAGGCTTGAATATCTAAATCTAGTCCACTTAGTTCTCCTTTGAGAAAGAACTTGTCCAGTTTCTCAATGATAAAGGAAAAGTCTTTCCTTCTATTATTCCATGTGAACTTACCATTATTAATAGGAATATCAAATAGGTTGTTAAGTTCTATCCATTTTTTAAATTCCAAAGATGCTTGGGAATTTTGCTAGATGCCTCCAAATTTTTCATCTATATTAGTGATAGTACTAAAATATCCATCTATAAGAATGAGTTCATTGCCATGATTTTTAATAAATGGACTTATTTCTTCCTATAGCATTTTTTTATCTATGTTATGGATAGGGCCATATATGTTTATTAGAATTACCTGTAAGTTAGTCTTTATACTTTTAATTCTACTGCTCATCCATGAATTATTTGATTTTAGTATATTTAGAGTTACTTTCCTAGGATTCCAAATCATTCCTAATCCCCCTGAGGCTCCTCTAGATTCATATAAGTTAATGTTCCAACTACCTAGTTTTTTTTTCTTTTCTTTTTTTCTTTTATAACGAGCTCTACAATTTTTTGAATTTTTTCTCGCCTGGCTCCTAGCACCTGGTTTTGCTTCGGCTTCGGCCTTGGGCAACCTGGCCTCTGTGTCTGGTCCTACATGAACTCTCTGCAATGGAGTCATTGTTAGGCTCTACATCTTTTTGATTTTTCCCACCTGGCTCCCTGCGCTAAGCTTTAGCTTCAGTTTCGGCCCCTGGCTTTGATATTGCCTTTGTGCCTGGTTTTGACTTTGGCTCGACCTCTATTCTTGGTTTTGGCCTTGGCTCCAACGTGGGTCCTTCTCTTTCTCCAATGATTGGTTTTAGTTCGTGTCTTTGTTAGGATCTTCATCTTTTTGATTTTTCTTGCTTGGCTCCCTGGGCCTAGCTTGGGCTTTGATTTTGGCCCCTAGCTTTGATCCTGCCTCTATGCCTGGAACTGACTCTGGCTTGGCCTCTATTCCTAGTTTTGGCCTCGGCTCTAACATGGGTCTTGCTCTCATTCCAACGACTAGTTTTGGTTCGATTTTTTTCCTATTTTTGGCTCTATGGAGGTCCCTTCGGCTTCAAGGTTTTTTTTGCCTGGTGCAGGTGGTTCAACCATTTCTTATGCTGACATGGTTGCCTTTGAGGTTGGTCTTGGTGGACTTGCTATTAAGCGAGGGCTTCATGCTTCCATTCGCTCAAGGTCTTCGATTGTAGTTAGTAACCCTTTAAAGATTAATTTACAACCTTCTGCTGTTGATGAGATCTCTAGCTATTTGGTTGACTTCTCAGCCAATGCTACTATCTTTTTCTTTAAGGGTTTTTGGCCTTCTTTGTCAAATTTGCATGCCTGGATTTCTCATAAATGGGATCCCTTAATTTTAGTGACAACCCATATCTACCCTTTGCCTAGGGGGTTGTTCATTGTCAAATTTGCATCTACTGTTGATAGGGTTGCCATCCTTCACCTTGTCTTCTACTGGAAATTGAAGTATCCCTTGATGGCTAAACCTTGACATAAAGAATTCAACCCATTGACAGAATCTCTTACTACGTTCCCTATCTAGGTTAGGTTGTTGAATCTCCCCCTTCACCTTTGGGTAGATTCTATTTTGGAGGAGGTGGGGAGTTCCCTTGGTGCTTTCTGCTACATTGATAAGGCTTCTTCCAATGTTTTTCACACTACATATGCTCGCATACTGGTTGAGATCGATGTTTCCAAGGGACTTCCAGACATGATTTCTTTGGCTTCTTCTTTAGGGTCATGGGATATCCTTCTTGACTATGAGAGTATCCCCTTCCACTGTAGGAAGTGCCACAAGACTGGTCACATGGCTTTTGGCTGCTCCACAAGTAAATCTGGGCTGAAGCTACCCCCTTCTTGGTGGAAAGGGGCCTCTGAAGATCACTACATGGTCCACAAGGTCCTCTCTTTAGGGGAAGATGACTCTCTTCAAGATATTATGGTGGAGGTCTCTTCTACTATTCCTGGTTCTTCAACAAAGGTTCCTCCTTTGGCACCTTTGGTGGTAGCAATCAGTCTTTGGTTACTGCTGTCCCATCTTCTAGTGCTTTGATGGAGGATCCTCCTTTGGATCCTTCTGTGGTTGCATATAATCTATCTTTTGGTGCCCTGGGGGTAGCCACCTCTTTGGCTCCTTCTTAGGTGGTTGTTCCTTCTCCTATTCCTACTATTAATTCCTCTACGACAGTTCTTCCCTTGGCTTTAGGGTTTCCAAGGTCTAGTTGTGGCCTTGCTGTTTCGCAGTGCCAGTTGGCTACTGGTTTGGTGGGGGTTGGAAGGACCTCTGTTAATGGTAATTTGGTCATGCCCTCCTCTTTTGTTTCATCTGGGGTGGCCCTTCCCCTGTCTTCTTCTCTAGATGCAGTTATTCCTGTTGAGGCCTCTTCCCTGGTCTTGAGGATTTCTGGTAGTTCTGGTGTTGTTGATTTATGATGGCAGAAGGCGGCGGGTTTGGTGGAGGATGGATGGACCATAGTAAAAGGAAAAAAGATGAAGCCATCCTTTGCCTCTTTTGATATGTCATTACGGTCTCATAAGAAGGGATCTAAAGGCAGTGCATGACTGTTTCTGGTCTGTTGTTCTTTTTTTTTGCCCCCTAGCTTTTGGCCTGTTGATCTTTGTTGTGCATCATGGTTGGGGATTTCTTTCCCTATATTCTTTGGGTTTCAGGAGCCCAGGAAAAACTTGTGTTGGTGGCTGTCATGATGCCACTTTGGTCACCTTTTGTTTGGTGATCTGATGTACTAGCCTTTTGTTTGGCCTTTGTCCTTTGGTTGGGCTTTAATTGCTTATTTTCAGCCTTTTGTCTTGTTTCAACTTGGGTTTCAGGATCCCTGTAAAACCTATTTATTTAATCAAAAACTACCTAGTTTCTTTTCTAGCTTAATACCTTCTTCCTTATTCAGTTTTGTTTCTTGAAACATAATAAATTTCGAATCAAATTATTTTAAATTATGTTTTAGTAAACATTTCTTGCTAGGGGAATTTAAGCCCCTAGCATTCCAAGTAGTGATCTTCATGCTACTTTGGGAAGGTTTTTCCCCTTTCCAGGATTAAGTAATTGATTTATCTTTTGCTATTCTTTTGCTTGCCCATTTGCTTCTCTGATTTCTTTAAGAGATTTCCTTCCTCTCTTAGCTTTCCATTTGCCATATTTGGGAGTAATTATCCCTTCTTGATTCATCAGACTACCCAATTTCTCTATGTTCTCTTGAGCATTTACAGCAGTTTCAGATTGCTTGCCTTCTTTCACATATTTTTCTTCATTTTCCAATTCTTTCATTATCTAATCTACAAGGGTTATCTGAACACATGTATGTATATTATCTGCTAAATCTAGTGTACTCTATGTTCTTCCTAAATTAGTAACATCTCCTTGTCTTGTAATTTTTCTATCTTCGGTTGTCTCTACAACTTTACTTCTCTTATCTTCATCCTCAATGATTAACAAATCTCTTCTTAAATCTTCAAAGGTGTAATTATCTCCACCTAGTTTTAGAACTCCTTTTATTAATTCCTCTTTTTGTAAGTCATTGTTCTTATAAATATTGTTAAAGTTAAAAACTTGGATTAGTTCATCTATTAGAAGTTCAAAATTTTCTTTTTTAGCGTCATCTGAAATTAACATTTCTAGATCATCAATCTTTGATGTATCATTATTCAAGAAGTCATGAAAATCTTGTGTTAATATTCCCTTTATCTTACTTTGGTCCTTCTCCCTTAGAATGTGCCCACTAAGGTTATAAATAGGAGATTCTTGTGTTGTATTTGGTGTTTTCCAAAATTTGGTGAACATCTTGATTGCCTCTTTATTGGAGTCTATGATCTCCTTCATAGAATCTTCTTTCTATTGTAGTAGAGTGTCAATTAATTATTTTGTGTATTTATCCTTACTTCGCTCAGGAGATGCATCAGAGAAAGGACTTTTGTTTTCAGTTTCTTCAAGAATACTATTAGTATTAACCAAGCTATTTTTGTCCTAAGACCTAGATTCCATTCCTGATGCTTTTTCTTTCGTCACTAATTTCTTTTTTAGCCTTAGCTTTTTGTGCTTTTTAAAGTTTCTTGTTTAGCCTTCTGCAACTATTTACCATCTTTTGCATCCTAATGTTAGTTGTATTAAGTTCTATTTTTTTTACTTCTCTTCTGTCGATATCTTTAGGACTTTGATCTTCACAGGTGGGATCAATTTTCAACTATGAGCTAGTGCCTTTACTTTCTTTCATATCTAATAAATCAATCATTTCTTTACTTTTATTTGATATTAAAGACTTTCCCTTTTCTTTTCTTTGAGATTCTTTTTCTTTTACTACTTGTAGTATCTCTGTAACTTTCTTCTGATCTTTGTATCCAAATTCTATAATTGGAGTTATGACTATTGTTTTTCCTTTTCTTATTTCACCATCTTCCAAATCTGAAACTTCTTTCCCTACTGTGAGATGACTGCACTTCCCCTGGAATTCTTTTTCATTCCTTATATTCATTATAGGGAAGGCATCTTTAAGATTCGAAGTTGGTTGAAATTTTTTAAATGTAATCTTTCTTTCATTATTTAATTTGATTATTTCAAAAATTTTGCCTTCAAATCTATAACAATTTAAGTTATAGATAGATCTATTTGTTATTTCCTTAATGGGTTGGAGTTCTAGAGTTTTAGTCTCAAAGTTGATAAAAAAATATAATATTATTACTATATTTATAAGAAGCATCTAGTCCTATCAGATTACCAATTGATGAACCTATATTCTTGAGAATCTTTGCATGCATAAGTTCCAGAGGGAGAGATTGAATTGAGACTCAGGTTGGGATGGAGAAGTTTAACAAATCTTCCTTACAATCTGGGGTCCATTCCAAGAATTTAACAACATAACCTTTAAAATAACAAATAGAGACAAAGAGGAAATGTTTTCTAACATATTCATCACTACAATGAATGTAAGCTAATCTATTCAAATGGTGAGATATACTTACCTAATTTTAACAAAAATCCTTTAGCCAATTAATGAGATTGATCATTTCTTGTTTTGGCCCATTCCAAAATTCAAATACACCAACATTCTGGCAATCCTGCCAATAATCTTTGTTGTCCTGATTGTTGATAATCAGGATTCATTCCTCAGTTTTTTAAACATTGTGGTGAGGAGCTAATTGGGATTGAAAGGGGGACTAAGAAGGAGACTTGGGAATAATATTCCTGCAGTGAGGGGGGATATATGTTTGATGGTTTGATATTTGAAGTATCAGGTTTACATAAATGTGCTTCACGGATATTGAGAGAAATCACATTGGGTTTAGCTAGAAAACCAATCTATTAGGAATATAGGGAAATCTATTTTAGGTTACATATTTAGTATGATTAAAAAGTGAAATTGTTTGTCAAGACTTTCAGTAGAAAATATGATATTAGGTCGAAAGCCTTTCTGGGAAGAAGAGTTGACTAATTGAGGGAAATCGTCACTTTTAAAGGTTTGAAGATTCAATAGAAGCTTACTTGCCTTATTCAGAACTGGGGAAATTTGAGATGAAATGATCTAGTTCATATCTAGTTTAGCCTTGGCATTGATATTCTGATTTGGTTTTACCATTGACTGAAACCCTAGCCTCTCTGAGGATTTCTCCAGAATATCTTGAGTAGTGGTCCCTGATTTTTTATTGATGATCTTATGTATGAGATTCATCTGTTGGACCCTAGAGTGTTCTAGAACATTGGTCTCAAACTAAAAAAAAATTGTTGTCTTCACTACATACCTCAAATTTGCAGAAAGTGAGGGAATGATGGGAGGGTGGCTAATGCAAAGTCTCCTAGACTTATTTGTTTCCTTGCTAGATCTTCAAGGCGATGACAAAGGATGATGCACCAACTGCTTGCATAGCAATTTAGATCTAGGGTTTTGAGAATTCACTAGATACCCCAATTTCTTGGGTTGCCAACCTTTATAACCTTATCGTTTGTCTTTATTCACAAAATTTGTATGTTTCGCCTAGCTAAAATCTGCTCTGTTCACCATATTCACCATTTACACAATCATTTTTCCAAGTTTTTTGGCTAATGATTTTATTTTAACCAGTTTTATTAATTATTGATTATGATTAAATGTTAAGATTATCAGAGTCTAGGTTAACTGTTAAGATTATTCATTGTGGTTTTCTTTAGGGCTATTTTTTAAAATTAAAATTTGGAATCATGGATAAGATTAGGAATTTGGGACCATTCTAGGGTTAGAATTAGGTCTTAGAACATAGAGTTTGATATTATTATTTGCTAATTGAATTTGTGTTTCAAATATTTGATTTTAGATATTTCTATTATAGTTCTTTAAAGAAGCTTTATTTTTTATTAAATTACTTTTGAGAAATTGTATTTCTAATTTAAAGCGATTTTTTAATAAACTTTATTGTTATTTTATTTTTCTATACTCAATTCTAGAGAGTAAAATAATATACATTGTATATTAGAGAAATTTTTAAAAAAATAGTTCTATATAAGTAAAATATTTTTAGTGACCATCATTTGATGAGCATAGATTAATAGTGTACACAATATTTTGGGCCAAAGGGGAAATAAAACCAAATTTTAGCAAAAAATTTTTGGAATCATAATACATATGCAGTGTCTACTGAGCAAGTCAACTCAATGTCATTAAAAAATCAATGATGACATGTCACATGTGACCAATGACAAGGCAAAATTAAATGAGAGTCTATGGGATCCATAACACCTGATAATGAATACCAACAACCATTTGATGAACACAAATCAATGGCCTGAGGTTTATTTTAGGCCAATTTGGGGAACAATCACCTTTTTTGCAAATGTCCCCCCAAAATAAGTTGTGTGTCATAGACATGCCTTTAGAAAAGAGTCTTCACAATAAAAGTTAATATTGAATATATTTATACAAGCCATGACCCACCTTGCAATATTGTATGAATATTTTCCTTTATATTTTCATTCTAAGTATTTTAGTTCTAACTAGTAATAAGTATTAGAAGTCTAGAAAGGGGTTACAACTTCTAGGTTAACAGACACAACACATTCTCTCATCTCTTTGCCCACTCACAATCTTCTATTTCTCAGGTTGAAATTCTAGGTAAAATCTTGAACAACTACTTTGTGCTTTTAAGTTTTTCAACTCTCACTGTGTGGTTTACTGTACTATAGATTGTAAAACTAGAATTAGGGTTTAATCTTGAATTTAAGTGTAAATTGTATCTTTGTAGAATTAATTTCAATTTTTGAATGAGTATATAGCATGACAGTGAAAACTATTTCTTCAAATCTCATAGTTTACTATTAAATTATAGAACTAGAATTAGGGTTTAATATTGAATCATGCCTATAAAGTGCAACTGTATAGAACTATTTGAATTTTTTATTGAGTACGTAGCATGATGACCAAAATAAACACCATGAGTATAAAACAAAGACAAGATCTAAAGAGATAATAGACTTCCACAAAAGGTTTAAAACACCAAGTTTTACTAATGAATTCCATAATATTTATTACCATGTTATCCATTAAAAAAAGTGAACTGTGAAAATTATATTTGCACTTGAAAATAAGTAGAAATTGTAGGGATTACAATGCGAAAGGTAAACTTTTGAGGGAGGGTAGGGCGGGGTGGGGGGTGGGGTTGGTGAATCAGTTCTTTAAACTTTGACCCATAAAACATTCACCACACATCCATCTCATACATTTAATAAGCGAACTAAAATATCATGTAAAGCATGTAAATCTAAATCATATAAACAAATAAGCATTCACACATATATGACACTAGATATGATTACCCACAAAACCTCCAATGAGAAGGTAAAACTGGGGTGCGGATGATATCCACAACTCTTCACTACTATAGTAATAAAGTGTATCCAATGAAGGTTACAATGTTTGATCATGAGACATGATCTACCTTGTGAAAGGTTTTCCCTGTTAAAGGCTTACAGAGACTATTAGGTCTTACCTTGTTAAAGGATTTCAACATCTTGTTAAAAGTGTACCTTGTTAAAGGAATTTAACTCATAATAAAGTAAGCACCTTGTTAGAGGATTTCAATACAACTTGTTAGGACTACTATGTTAAGAGATTTAACTGATTCACCTGTTAGAATGTCTCAACATTGATCTTGCGGTTAGCACTTTGTTTCTTGATAACAAATTACCTCTAAACTGATGTATTCTTGATCCTTCTTGATCAGTGGTCTCTCTGTTGTTCTTTATTTCCTTCCTCTATTCTCCTTTAACTAATTCTGCAATGCAATTTTGGATCATTATACCTTGGTCACCATGAATGTCCTAGTTTGCACATGCAAAACTCTCCTTGATCATTCACACATTTCCTTTTTCTCTAATATGAAGTTTACGGTTTTCCCTCCTTAAGAAGACATAGGTGATTTAGGGTTACGTATGAATCAATTATTGTGATTCATCCATTTTTCTGCTTAAACCTTCCCCTTACCTAATTGGATGCATGCACTTCATAGGGGTTCCAACTTAAGATTCATCCTTATCACCAAAATATCATAATTCAATCTATAAGTGAGCTCAAAAATGGTTTACATAGTAGTTTGTGTCAATAAAAACAACTATGAAAAAAACTATGTTACTTAGCATTTAAAGTCTCTGATGCTTAGCATAAAATGATTTCTATATTGTGACTTGACATCTGAATGAATCGACATGCACTACTTGCTTATCTCCTGAATCACTTGGCATATACTATCTACTCAACACTCGAGTGACTCGGCACATGAGTGACTCGACACTCACTATTGACTCGACATGCTCTATGTTGTGCTTGACATATACCACTTGTTTGACATGAACTAAGTAAATGAGCTAAGTGTATAGACACTCACTAGTCAAAACCAATCTGAGATCAATAAAAATATCCAATGGAGGAGACAAACCATTATCCATTTAACAACATGCTAAATTTGAAGATAAATTGCATTGTGGGTTACTAGATCAACACACACGAAATTACCTCAAGTATTCTCTTATCCAAAAATTATCATGGTATACACCAAAAATTATGAAGAAAATAAAAAAACACTTATCAATAAAAATACCTAGGAGGTAATGTCATCGATAAATGAGATTGAACTAGCTAGTCTATTAGACCTAAGGTTTGAAGCACAAAATGCAAGCGTGCACATTAACATGGGAGAGTTGGTAGAGAAACATAAGAAATGAAAAGAAAGTAAAAAATATTTTTATATCATAGGAATAACATGTATTTGTAGACTAGATGTGATTATAAGTCTGCCTATAATTATGACACTTTTGTGCAATGGGTTCAGGATAATGTGCTTGCTAATATTTCATTTTGAACGAAAAAGTAGCAAAGAAGTGGGTGCTACAATTCTTGAAATGATGTTTAATATTCATTATGAATAAAAAATAGTAAGATATAATTTTATTTAGCACACTTTGCATTACATGAAAGAATAATTACTAATGATTAAAATATGTTCACAGAGAATATTTAGATTCACAACCTACTTGTGTTATCTTTTTTTAGCAAAGCATCATGAAATTTTTTAGATAAACAAGATTGAAATTTAGGTTCATAATCCAATATATGAATGGACACATCTAGCAAGGATGAGTGATAATAGAAGGAACTACAACCATTTTGTAGACAAATTTTTGGCATTGATGTATCATAAAATTATAGACAATTTAGTGCATATATTGTTTGTGTCTTGTAGAGATTGCATTCACGTTAAAAGTCTAATAGAATTGGTTGACTGCCACTCCATGGAAGACTAGATTATATCAAGGTTTTATGACACAGTGATAAATTTGTACAAATTTCTAATACATGTGGTAGGGAAGGTTTTTGCATTGGATTATGTATGATAGATGGAGAGCACAAATGTACTCTTTCATGGTCAATGAAAGAAAATGATCTTTCCTTTCTCATGTGGAGGGTTCACATTTGAGAGAAGAGGATTCAAAGTGGCACACAATTTGCTTACAATTTTTACCTTTGATGTTGATGGTCACTAGTAGTATGATCCACTAAACATAATTGGAACAAAGCTTGTATGGAATGGGAAATCCATAAGGAAATGTCAACATTAGAGTTCCATTGATAGAAATATTTGAAAACATGGGCTCCTGAGATGTGGTCAAAAAAGAGATGGATGAAAACATCGTTGAAAACAATATTTCAATACAAGAATTGTCATCACAAATTATAGCATTGCACAAATAGGAAGGAAAAGTGCACTCCAAAGTTTCCTAAAATTTCTCCTAGAAATTTGATCATTCATCTAGAAAATCTATTTTAGATGACCTATTTGATCAATATAAAGGTGGTAATTGGACTCGAAAAAATAATTCTAATTTTTGGAAAACGAGGAAGAATCTCAGTGAACCAAAGACCTCTATGGATCTTTATGATTTGGATGAGAATGGAATATTTAGAAAATTATGAAATAATGAGGATGCACATAAAGCATATCATAACAATGATAAATGTGAATATAATGATTTTGAGGCTTTTGCAGACCCCACATCCACTGATTCCACTCCCAAAAATACTACAACCTATTCATCTATTAGTATATTCGACATGGAGATGAGGAAAAATTATGGAAAAGAGGCAGAGATGATAGAAAAATAGGTTATTTAGGTGATGGTTGTCTAGGCCCAACAGATGATGGATGTTTCTTTCCACTTGCCATAATAGATCAACTAAAACATGGCAGTAGGCCAATCATTGGTGGTGAATCATCAGGTTCATCAAAAAATGTACTACTCTATCTCATACCCTTATGCCTTTATTTATTCCATCTTCAATTACAATTCTACATATTCTAAACACTTAGATTCAATTTTAATCAAGTGTCATTGTCACTGGTGGGGATAACATAGGTAGTTATGGTGGTCCAAAAAGGACATTACTACTAGATGTGAAAACAAGAGATCTTAGTGATCAAGGAAATTCAAAGAAGAAAAGGTTATGACAAAAATGGTAATAATGAGTCTAGAAATTCTCACTATTAATCCAATGGTGAGTGCAACGATTGTTAGTACTAATCCAATGGCGAGTCCAACTATTTCCACTATTACAATTCCTTCAGTATAGAACCCTCAGAATAGTCCAAAAATTTCACTTGCTTCTGATAATGGGGTATGATTAGGAATGGGTTAACTTTTTTATAATCTTAATAGTGTAATTATTAGAACCTTAGTCATATGTGGATGCAAGTACATCACTAAAAGTTCTATTTCTCCTTTCATGAATTCAATTGTGTCAACAAACCCATATTTTCAGTACAATGATTTTGGAACTAATTTTGAACAAATGAAAAGAAAAATAATACACAAAACAATAAAACATTGAGGAGGGATGCAATTGTCTTAACTCATGATGTAGAACCTACATCAAGTATGACATTTCCCATATATGACCAAAACAAAGAAATGACAGAGTTCATGGTTGTTGTACTCTACTTAGAGATAATAATCCACCAATGAGTTTGATAGATCCATCAAAATTTTATGTTAGCACCCTACAAATGGATTTTCCCAAAATAAAAAATGTGGAAAAAGTTAGTGTGGCAAAAAAGACCAACGACGTGGTCCACACTTCACTATTCAAGATAAAAAGAGAAAATAAAGTTGGAGAAAGTAATTGAAAAGTTAAAAGAAGACCTAAGAAATGAAAAGGAACGGGATAAAGATATAGATAATAGGTTCAAATAATTATAGAAAAGGAGAAAATATACTTTCTCTCAAGAAGAAATTGCACAACAAGAATATATGGAGGCAAAACTAAACATTATGAGGGAAAAATTGGAAGAAAGCAATTAAAAAATTGAGGATGAAAAGGTCTCATCACTAAGTTTATTAAAAAAGGTGGAGACTACAACATAGGAAAACAATAGTTAAATAAGGAATTGGAGAATTAGAGGGTAAAATAAAAACTATGGGAAGAGAAAGCAAAGGAAATAAAAAAACTTGGTGAACATCAGTTGTCAAAATTGGGGAAGAGTTACAAAAGGAAAATAAAACAATTAAAATCTATGAGAAAAACTTGAATATGTAAAATGAAAAACTTAAAAATACATTCAAGAAAAATAAAGAAAACATTTAGGGGAAAATAAAGGCAAATGATGATAAGTTGTGTGATTGGTTTGAATTGAATGACAGTGCTAGAGATGTTTTTGGGAAGCTCAAAGAGCACGTTGAGAAGAACATAAATCTTTATCACATAGATAATATTGCAAAATAGACTTTGAAGAAAATAAATATGAATAGTGAGAGGCATTTGGAAAGCAAGGGAGTTCATGATTGTATTCATGCAACAATAAAGGCAACATCTATAATTCAAAAATGTCAGTAAATAAGGAAAGGAGATGAATATTTAAACTCATATGGGAGAAATCTTTCCAAGACAAGTAAATAACAACCAAAATGACAAGTCTTGGTTTTTTAAATCCATATCCTACTAACTCATCAACGAAATTCAGTGGAAGAGAACCTTACCAAAAAAGTTGGAGAACATAATGAAGTATGAAGTAGGCTAGTTTTCTTAGGACATGACTCCTGAAGGCATTTAAAATTGCACCAAACCATTATTAAATTTGAATGTAGTATTGGATGGATAATTTCTTAAAAGCCAATCTTCCAATTATGGAGCTTTGAGGAGGTCGCAGGTCATGTAGTATAACATGAAAAATATTGACCTTCTAAGAGAAGCAGAATGGAAAACCCTAAAAAATTGGGTAGAATCATCTCATAATTGATCATTTATAGTATGTGAAAGTACTTTCAATCATCTCTATATTTAATTTCTAAAGGCTTGAATTGAGTTTAAGTTTAAATTTTTTTTCTTGAACAATATAATTATAGTAGTTGCCAAAATCCATATGCTAATTTACTAAACCAACCTTTCAAATGTAGAAATGAACAGTTGTAGAGAGGTTATGATACTAATTTTGATCTTGAGTCTTCACATGAAGAAAATTGACCTGAAGGTCTTATTTCTCCTTTCTTTCTATAAAAGGAGTTTCAAGGTCATTTGTAAAGGGTTATGATTATGAATTTGGAACCTGGGTACTAAATTTTGCAAATAGAATCACTCAAAGTTTAATTATACTGTTACTCAATGAAGTGTATCATATGTGTACTACTACCTAATGAGAAACTAGAATCCCTATGATTTGTATCATAAAAATATGAATTTCTATATTTATAAAGAATCAATGAAATATCAAAGAATTATATAAGATCTCAATGTCACATATGAGTTGAACAATACAATTGAAAATCAAAATTAATTGTAAAAGTAGATTTGCACATAAAATATCATCAAGTTTTTGAGTTTCAACCACAATGATTAATAATTTTGTATATTTGACATTCATGATGTAATATGCATGATTAGTGATGAGAATTTGACTAAGTAAGAAGTTTAATTATCAATAAATACCTATGTCCTAGGACCTTCTACTACTAAAATGGATCAAGTTATTAGTTCCCCTTATCATCTACATCCTTGCCCTCAAATTTCTTTTGTTCAAGTTCATAGCTTCCTTGATTATTCATTGTATTATCTATTAACATTAATGCTAATGATATTCTTTTGGGGGAGTATCCTAAGCATTGGAGATATTGTGTATATGATTGAAATGTTGCATTAATGACTATGTTTTTCATTGATGTCAACATAGCATTGTTTCTATGAAGACTAACAGAGTAATAAATAGAGAATGAGGTCATACAAACCATTTGTTTTCAATTAGGTTAAGCAAAATTGAGGATGCATTCTACACTATGTCTTGATGAAGTGGACAAGTACATGTATAGAGAGTCAAAGACATGTAGAAGTTATTCATGAATTACAAAAGATAGTATGAAAACAATGTACCTAATAAGTGGTTTTTGATATTTGGATTTTATCTCTTAATAGGGATAAAATTGTGATAAGTGCAATTAGACAATAATAATAGACAACCTGATGATGATCTCAGTAAGTGCACAAGGTCATCGATCGTACGTGTGAGAAGTTGTGAAGACTGTGGGCTAACAATGTTGTCTAATTGTAAAATAATTGTATATCTTAATGAGGTCCTATTATAATTAATTGGAAAAGCCTCAAGGTTGACTCAAGGAGTTATTTTGAGGATATGGTATAAAGGTAAGTTATTTTCTTTGTTGTGAAGTATGTGATTTTTGTGTGAAGTTTGAATTGTACAAGTGATATGTGAAGTTGGTAAATGCGTGTAAGCAATCCAAGGGATTAATTGGATGAAAAGTTCAAAGATTTGGTATTGAGATTAGAAGATGATTGGTCTAGTTAAGATGAAAGAGGAGTTCAAGATTATTCATTTCTATTATTCTACAAGGAATAATACAGAGACCAATTGGACAGTGAGTTCGATGGTCTTTCCCATGAAGCTATTTAGATAGTGGGTCCTCTTGCCTTCTACAACTCCTAATAGGGTTGGAATATCCTAACAAGGATTCAAAGTCTCCTAACATGGAATGATATGTACTAAATGTATTTCATTGGCTCCTAACAAAATCCATCCTCTTATAAGGAACTTTTATATTAGTACATCATTTTGTGGGTACCATCCCCATCGGGGTTTTCCCTTTGGTCAAGGGTTTCCCTAGTTAACATATCTGGTGTTATTGTGTATGAGTATCTTCATATGGTTGATAATTATATTGCTCACATGGTTAAGGATTAATAAGGTTGATAAATGTTTTAATAGTTGGATAATTGATTCAGCCCCTGCTCCCCCCCTCTCACTTATCTTGGTGGGATTTATTTTCTAACAATTGGTATCAAAACATCAAGTCCTTGAAGAAAAAATATTAACATCTTAAGGTGATCAATGGTGGGTCACTTCAGAAAAGAAAGTCCTAAATTTGGTGGAGTTAACTAAGACTGTTGGAAAGAGAAGATGAAGACTCATTTGCTATGTATGTGTCTAGGGTATTGGTTGATGACAAAGAATAGAAATAAGATTGTGGAAGAAAGAAAACTTGAGGAATACAGTGAAGCTAAAAGAGATATATTTATGTGCAATATGCTTGTCAAAGAAGCATTATTGTCAAATCTTCCTAAGAATGAATACAATCAGGTAAGATCCTTAGATACATCTCATAAAATTTGGAAAGCTTTAGAAATTAGATTTGAAGGTGATGCAAATGCTGAAAGAATCAGATTATAGAATTGGACATGTTTGTTTCAAGATACTAGAATGATGGAAGATAAATTTGTAAGAAGCTATAATGGTAGAATATCACAAATTGTTGTAGTTTTTAAGTCTTGCAATGGAACTAAAACTAAAGATGAGGCTATTTGGAAGATCTTGAAAAATTTGATACCACCATTCAAGAAAATATCACAAATGATTGAGTTAGTGATACCCTGCATTGAGAAGTCTACCAAAGAGACACTACTTGGAATATTGGAAGTAGCAGAAGCAAGATTGAAGCAATTTGGCGATTTTACCAGAGTGGATACAACCTTTAGTGCAATAAGTGTTAACCCTTCTTTATCAAGAAGTGCAAGAATGAGTGGACACTATGTTAGTAGTAGCAGATCTAGATCTAAGGAGGATAGAAGAATTGAAGAAAGAATTGCCCTGCTTGTAAGAAGAGAACTAGATGGTAAGATAATTCTTAAATGTTGGATGTGTAATGAATTTGGTCATTATTCTTCTAAGTGTCCTAAAAGAGAGAAAAAGTATAAGAAGAATTTGAAATCTAAAAGGCCTAGAGATTGTCTGCATGCAAATGAAGATGATGAGTCTAAAGAAGGAGTTCAAAGTGAAAGTGATGATGAATTAGGATTTGTAGCTATAAAAGAAGAAAATATTGAAAAAGAAGTTAGAGAAGAAAAAACACGTGTTTCACAAGTTGAAAAGAGATCTAATTAGATTATAGATAGTGGTTTTTTGCACCATATGACTGGAGACATGAATAAGTTTGTTAAGTTTACCAATCATGATGGGGGAATTGTCTGAGTTGGTAACAATGCAACTTATCATATCAAGGAAATAGGATCTATTACTCTTGATGGAAAGGATAACATTGATGATGTCTATTTTGTTGATGGATTAAAGCATGACCCATTGAGTGTTGGACAGTTGGTTGATAATGGTTATCAATTACAATTCACAGAAAAGACATGCATTATCAAGGATAAAGATGGGAAGTTGATTGGCACTAGTACAAGAACTAGAGGTAATTTTTTTCAATTGAACCCTATAGAGAGGATATGTTTGGTTGAAAAGGTGGATGTATAATATTTTTTCATATAAACTTTGATAATATTGTGAAGGCTCATAGTACATTTTCTATTAGAGATCTACCTAAGATTGTGAAGCCTATTAATATTGTGTACAAAGAATGTGTTATGGCTAAGTAGAAGAAATTTTTCTTTCCTAGAAAGAATTTCACTACTACAACAAAATTGGAGATTGTTCATACATCTTTGAGTGGTCCTACAAGAATAAGAGGATTCTATGTTTAAAGGTGCTTTATGATTTTTGTTGATGATTTCATTAGAATGATGTGGGTAACATTTTTTAAAGAAAAGTCTGAGGAATTTGAAAATTTTAAGTTGTTTAAGAATAGAGTTGAGAATGAATATGGAGTGAAGGTAAAATGTTTGAGATAAGATAGAGGTGGAGAGTTTACCTCAATAGAGTTTAACACATTTTGTGAAGTAAATGTCACCAAGAGGCAACTATCATCACCTAAGACTCCTGAGAAAAATGGGATTGCTAAAAGAAGAAATAGGTTTGTAACAGAAGCAACAAGATCCATGATGTTTGAGAATGATGTATCCAAAACATTTTTGAGAGAAGCAATCAATACAATAGTATACACATTGAACAAAGTGTAGATTAGAAAAAGTAAAAACAAAAATCCCTATGAATCATGGTTTGAACATGCAACCTCAGTAAAGTATTTCATAATTTTTGGAAGTAAGTGTTACATAAAGAGAGATGGTGATATTGATAAGTTCAATGAAAAAGTGATGAAGGTATGTTCCTTGGTTATTCATTGAAAAGAAAAGCTTATAGATGATTTAATTAAAGAAATAAGACTATTGTTGCATGCACAAATGTTAAAGTACATGAAAAGTTTGGAGTTAAAGAGAGAATGTTGGACTATAATTCTGATGAAGAAGAAGATAATCCTAAACCTATTAGAGAGAATATTGAAGTTTTCTTTGAAACTAACAATGATTTGAAGAATGATGTTTAAATTGTTCAACAAAGAGAAGAAGTAAGATTTGAACCAAGAGAAGAAGTAAGAGTTGAAACATCAACACCTACACTGAGCATGAAATTGACAAAGAATCACCCTGCCGATCAAATTATTGGAAGTAAAGAAATGGGAGCTATGACAAGAAATAGAGTACATGAAATTTTTTGTTTAATCTCTCAAGTTGAACCAAAGAGTTTAGATGAGGCATGCAAGGATGGTCACTGGATTCAAGCAATGAAGGGAGAAATAAATCAGATTATGAAGAGTGAGGCATGGGAATTGGTTCCTAGACCTCAAGACAAGAATGTTATAGGAACTAAATGGGTTTTCAAAAATAAGATGAATGAAAAAGGTGAGGTTGTGAGGAATAAAGCAAGATTGGCATGCAAAGGATATTCACAACAAGAAGGAATAGATTATGAAGAGACATTTGCCCGTATTGTTAGACTTGAAGCAGTAAGGATTTTCTTGGCTTACACAACAAATAAGAAGTTGAAAGTATATTAGATGGATATAAAGTCAACATTTCTGAATGGAGAACTTAAAGAAGAAGTCTATATTGAGTAGCCTCAAGGATTTCCTTTGACAAAAGAAAAGGACATGGTATGTAGATTAAAGAAATAATATCATGGTCTAAAGCAAGAACTTAGAACCTGGTATGCAAGTTTGGATAAATATTTGACAAAATTGGGATTTTCTAAAGATACAACTTATAGTAATTTGTATTTGAAAGAAACTAAGAATGGATTGTTGATTATTGTGATATTTTTTGATGAAATAATATTTGGAGGAAATGATGAAGAAAGTGATAAATTTGGTGATGAAATGAAGAATGAATTTGAGATGAGTATGGTGAGATGAAATACTTATTGGGTCTATATATTGTACAAAATAGTGATGGTATTTTTCTATCATAATCTAAGTATTTGAAATATTTGTTAAAAATATTTGACTTGGAAAATTGTAATCCTATTGGTACACCCATGATAACTGACACAAGTTATCTTACAAAGATGAGACATCTACAGTTGAACAAAAGAAGTATAGATCTATGATGAATGTTTGAAATATCTCACTCACACCAGACCAGATATAGAAAATGCAGTTGGTATAGTAGAATGATTTCAAGAAGATCCTAAAGAAGCACATTATGTAGCACTAAAGAGAATATTTATGTAGTGTCAAAAAATGGAAGCACTTCCATTTAGGACTAGTTTAGCCCTCTGAGTAAGTGGTCTAGGGTCATGTCAAAAACCTTAAATTGGTCTTTAACTTGGATTTGAATTTTCCCCCTGTTTTGCCTCATTTTCCACTTTCTTTTTGACTTTTCTGGCATTCTGGACTGAAATCCTAAGATTCTTAACTTTTGGGTCAAGGATGAACTCAGTGTCAAAGACATTCTTTTTAGATTAGGGTCAACCTCGACCTTGACATAGGTCAAGCTTGACCTCATCCCTAACCTAAGGTTCACATTTCAAGGTTCCATAATTCATGGATGTTAGGTTTCAGAAAGAATTGTTTTCTTGCTTTTGGGTTGGCAATTTTGGTCTCTAAAATGATAAACTCTTAAATTGTATTTAATTTATGTCCTTTTCTGGGGGTTAAGGTTAATTGGGATTTAATGCTCCTATGTCAGCCTTCTCTAGAAGTTTGTGCCCTAGATCTCTATATAAGGAAGCCTCCTCCTCTCATTTTCTCTAACTAAGGCAATAACATATCTCGCAAACCATTATCAAGCATTTACTTTCATGATCAAGCCTTCAAGAGTTCAAACATTCAATTCATTAAGGAGATCCATTAGTAGCCATAGAAGGATTCAAGGTCTATGAAGCCCTCTTGTTGAAGATTTATCCATCCATTTCCATTCAAGCTTCTTCCTATGCTAAGATCCATTCAAGATTAGCGTTGAAGATCTAATGCCATTGATTTGAGACATCCTGCATTCAATTCTACATTTATTTGGAGCATACCTATTTGTGGATTCAAGGATTCAAATCCTCCATGAGGATTTCAACATAAGCAAGGTGAATAGTTCCATTTACTTTGTTTATGCATTTTGCAATTTCAATTACATTTCAAGGTTGATTCTAAACTAGGGTTTGACTAAGGAAAACCCCCCATCAAACAAAAATAATAATTTTTCTTCTAGGTACAAGTGTCAAACAACAAATATCAATGCAGATTTGGATACCCTTTTTGTCGAACTTATGGGATCCACAAACAAAAAATTTGTCAGAGTAGTGCAACTCAAGGTTAACTTTTTGGAGCACAATTGTGCCCCACTATTTAGGTCAAGGTCTAACTACCCTTATAAAAGAAAAATATTTATGGGCTTTGTAGAACTCGCAGTCTCGGTTTAAGGGCGTGAAAACCAATAGTTTTTGAGATTGTTTGACATGGTTTTCAACCGATTCTTTTCTCAAGGTAAGTATCTTTTATTTCTTCATTTCAATATTAGTAATGTAGCTTTACTTTCAATATGATAAGAATCTATATGAATGTGTAAAATGTGGGTTTAGGGTCTCTTTTATGTGCACTATTCTCAAACCATATTCATCATCCATATTTACCCTATACAGATCATAGATTTGAAGGGTACACCTAATTTTGGTTTATGGCATGACAGATCAAATAACTTCACTTTGTGTGCTTATACTAATGTGGATTGGGCATGCAGTATGGATGAGTAAAAGAGTACCAGTTGTGGAGCATTTTTTCTTGGAAGAAGATTGGTTTCTTGGCTAAGCAAGAAACATGATTGTATTTCATAGAGTATAATAGAAGTAGAGTATGTCGCAACAACAAAAAATTGTAATCAGATCATGTGGATGAAGCAAATGCTGAAGAACATTGGGATAGATTTTTTAGAACCTATTATCATACACTATGATAACACAAGTACAGTAAGTATGTCTAAGAATCCCATGTTACATTCTAAGACTAAGCATATATCTATCAAGTATGATGTTTTGAGAGAAAAAGTTGCAAATAAAGAAATTATATTAGAATATGTGAATACAAAAGAATATATTGTAGATATCTTTATGAAGCCTTTACCTAAAGCTACATTTGAGTATTTACGCGATATGCTTGGGGTTATGCTTCTACCTACTTCTGAGTAGATGATGCTGGAAGTACATCTGTCAAGTGGTGTAGTGAACTATTATTTATCAGGAATAAATATTGATGCCTCCTATATGGGGGAGAATCTTTGATGAGTAGAGTCATCAAGGACTCTTGGTAGTTGGAATAGAATAGTGTCTTTGGATACTTGAGCTAGTTGAATACTTGGAGTAGATGATTGACATAATGAAGTCTTTATCATTGATGTTAATGGGGGAGAGATTGCATTAAAAACATCTCCTATGTATTGGGGAGAAGTGTTATAGATGGAGAATGATTGAAAATATCCTCTAACATTATGAGGGAGAGATTAGAATGAGGTAGATGTGTATATGGGGAGATATGTAATAATGGGGGAGATACACTATTGAGAGTGATTAATGTCAATGGGAAGAAACATTGAATTATATCAATAAGGGAGAAATTGTGAACAATTGAATTCCATCCATGTAAGAATGAGAAAGCATAAATGAAGAATTTTTCTTGTGAGTTAGAGTATGAACAACTGATGTTGATCCTAAGAGTAGTAAAGTAGACATAAAAATCTTCTCTTGAATTTCAAATTTGATTGATGAAGAGGATTTGAAAAGAAGAGAACAACAAAGTTTGATTTGATATTCTTGGAACTTAGATATTTTTCATCTATGTTGCCATCAATTCCAAAGGGGGAGATTGTTAGCATGAATCTTGATGGCCTTCCTTTGGAGGAGTATTTAAGCATTGGAGAGATTGTGTACATGATTTACATGTTGCATTCATGACTATGTTTGTCATTGATGTCAACATAAAATTGTTTCCATGAAGATTGATAGAGTAGAATATACAAAACTAGGTCACATAGATTGTGTGTATTACTAATTAGGTCAAGAAAAATTGAGAATGTATTCTACATTATGTCTTGATGAAGTGGACAAGTGCACGTATGGAGAGTTGAAGACATGCAAAAGTTATTCATTAATTATAGAAGATAGTAATCAGACATAGTACTTGATAAAGTGGTTTATGTTGTTTGGATTTTATCTCTCAATAGGGATAGAATCATAATAAGGGTAGTTAGACAATGATAGTAGACAAGATGATGATGATGTCAGTAAGTGTGCAAGGCTAGTGGTTGCATGTTAGAGAAGTTGTGAAGGCTATGAGCCGACAATGTTGTGTAATTGTAAAATAATTCAAATATCTTAATGAGGTCCTATTATAATTAATTGGGAAAGCCTGAAGGCTGACTCAAGGAATTATTTTGAGGATATATTGTAAAGGAAGGTTATTTTCCTTGTTGTGAAGTGTGAATTGTACAAGTGGTATGCAGAGTTGGTAAATGTGTGTAAGAAATCCAAGGGATTAATTGGATGTGAAGTTTGAAGGTCTAGTATTGAGATCATAAGTGGATTGGTCTGATCAAGAGGATGAAGGATTCCAAGATTATTCATTTCTATTATTTTGCAAGGAATAATAGAGAGACTAGTTGGACAGTGCATTTGGAGATCTTTCCCATGAAGTTGTTTGGATGGTGGGTCCTTTTGCCTTCTACAACTCCTAATAAGGTTGGAATCTCCTAATAGGGACTGATATGTACTGAATGTATCTCATTGGCTCCTAATAGAGTCCATACTCTTATAAGGAACTTTTATATTAGTATATCATTTTGTGGGTACCATCCCCATCATGGATTTCTCTCTAATCAAGGGTTTCCTTAGTTAGCATATCTGGTGTTATTGTGTATAGGTTGTTGGAAATCTAATTGAAAAGCTCATTGTTGATGTCATTGATGTCAAACCTACTATTTTTAGGAATGACATTTTCTTATAAGAGCCAAGCACTATCACTTAGTTGATTGATGAAGAGGATTTGATCAACAAGATGTAACAAGAGCACCTAAGGGAAAGGTGAGTTATGATGTTGTAATGAAGTGCAAGGATCAATTAAGACAATGGTTAAATGATGTATTGATAACATACTCAAAGATACAGAGGTTGGTCACACTTAGAAACATTAGAGGAATAATTTGTAACAAGGTTGACTACAAAGCTTAAACTAAGTTCATTAGTGGGTGCCAAGCAAGCTAGTTGAAGCCGAGTAAATTTTTAGTTGGAGTCGAGCAAAAGTCTAGTGTCTACCAAGTGATCTTCAAGTGCCAAGTGAAGTTCAAGTGCTAAGAAAAGTATTAGGTACTGAGCATTAGAAAATCTTAGTTGGTGGTGAGTGAACTTTAGGTGTTGAGCATTAGTAAAAATGTAGTTGATGCTGAGTAACATAGTATGTGTTGAGCACCAGTATTTCAATAGTTCTGAGTTGCTGCATTATTTTAAATGATGAAGATTTTCCAAATCTGAGCTGACATAGTTGTTGCTTTGAATTTTTTGAACCAGTTGGAGGATAAGGATGATGAGCTAGTGGTACAAAATTTTGTGTAAACCATCTTTGAAAGAATTCAAAAGGATTATTCAAGAAGTTTCTAGAGGAAACAAAATATGGGTTAGATACAATGAATCCTACCTAATCCATACGAATTAAAATCAAAGGAAGGAATAATTGAGCGAGAAAGGAACTCCAAGACTTCTATTTAAGAAGTCATAGACCAAGAAGCAAATGTTGCTATTGGAGTACCAAATTGTGAAGTGGTTAGAAGGGTGTCAAGGAGAAGACATCTGAGAGAAGGAAGAACAGAGCACAGAGACTCTACTTCTACAAGTGGTCAATACAAGATGATTGCACTGGTACATTAAGCATGAAGACTCAAGGAGACAAAGCTTGAAAGAAGGGCAAGTTGACAGAGTTGCAGAGATTGAAGGCCAATCAATGAGAAGAGCTGAAGAGTGATCAGAGATCTGTAAGTTAATTTGTATGTTGTAATCAAGTCAAAGACTTTCTAATACTCTCTAACAATTGTATTAGATATGAAAATCCTATGGACTTATGTTGGTTTAATAACCATTTGTAAATCCTTTAACAAGGTGGCATTCCAAGTGAATGTTCTAAAGTCTTCTAACCAGGCCCACTTCTAACAGGGTGGATAAATCCTTTTACTAGGTCACATTTAATAGTGTGTTGTAAGCCTTTAAAAGGGTAGGCCTTTCACAAGGCATCACTTAAGAAGAGTGAGAATTGACTAACATGTTACAGGTGGTTTTTCCCAAATTGGATTTCCACATAAATCATTGTGTTATGTGTTGATCTTTTTATGTGTTATGCTTGCATGTTGATTTACAGTAACTTACTAAATAGAAATATTAAAGCTTGGATGAATGTATGGTTGAATGGGCTCACTACACTTAGTGAAAAAGTTTGAATTGGACATGTTGGACCTTGAATAATTGATTCACTCCCCCTCTCAATTATTCTAAAGCATTTATAGCAATTGGTATCAGAGCTATTGTAATATCTTATTGGAAAGAATGCTTCTAAGAGGGAGGGGGGGGGGGGGGGGGGGGGGGTGGGGGTGAATCAGAAGTACTAGCTTTTGACCTATTTTAAATCCTTAATAACATATATTTGAAATGAATGTGCATGCATATAAACAGTAAGGAATTATGAGAAACAAATATGTATCACCACATAGCACTTGAGATTTTGGTAACCCAAAAACCCTCCAGGAATAAGAAGGTAAAACTGGGGTGGGGATGATACCCACAAAAATTACTGCAGTAATAATGTTTAACCACTTCTGATGGTCTGCCTTGTTAAAAGCCTGCCCTGTTAAAGGCTTTACACTGTATCAATAGTGACCTGGTTAAAGGATTTACAAACACTTTACATGAAGTGTTACCCTGTCAAAGGATTTAATCACCTATTTAAAGGATCTACAAAATAGCTTTTAAGCTAACCTATCATCATATGATTTCCTTTCTAATACAATGGCTAAAGAGTATTAGGTATAATAAGCCTGATAGCTTACAATCCTTGATTTTTGAATACAGGCACTTGATCTTCTTTCTTCTGACCTTGATCCTCTAAGATCTGATATTCATTTGTATCCCCTATTTTTTGTTTTGATTAACTGGATATTTAACTGCTGATCTCTTCCTCTAACTCTTTTTATACTTCACTCTAAAAATAGTTTGCTTTCCACACCTTCATCCCCTCATCATACAATGAGACTTCATCTTCCTTATAAAGACATTTGAAGACTTAGGGTTAGATGTGGATCTACGATCCATATTGAATCTCTATTTCTCGCACATTCCCTATACTTCTATCATTGGTTGCATGCCTTCTCCATTTTTCTTATTGGCTACATGTAGATTGCATAGGAAATATAAATGATTTGATCTTATCACTTAAATTCTTTGAGATTCATCATATGTTAGCCATGAAAATGGTTTACATCTGAGTTTGTGAAGTTACAAACTCATATACTGATTTTGAGTTACTCGACACTTATAGATTCCTGATGCTCTACACCTTATGTAACTTGGCTCCTGTATCATTCCTATCTTGCTTGGCATTGTTTATGACTCGGTACCTAAATATTGCTCAGTACTTGTATCATACTCGGCACCTGTAGTCATTCGGCATTTGATCTTCACTCAGCACTTGAAGATCACTCGACATCTAATGTCTTTCCTGACTTAGCACAAGTTGTGGCTCGGCATACATAGTGTACTCAACTTTAATGTAGAAAGTGGTTAAGTGTGTTGGCACTCAAGTGTCAAAGCCATTCTTAGACTAACAATCTCCCCCTTTGACATGAGTGTCAAAAACACTTAACTAAGAATTATTTATCTAATCTTATGAGTACATTCACTGATCTCAAAAATTATTATAACTCCCCCTAAGTTGATCATGCCTTGTCATGTCATGAATTTTGATGTCTTGTGCCATTATGCCTAATATTCTCTTTAATATATCTTCACAAGATTCACAATATTATCTATATATCTTCACAATATTCACAATTATCTATATATCTTCACAATATTCACAATATTATCTCCCCCTTAGAATATTAGTCCTAAATAGTAATGCCATGCTTGGCCAAAAATGTCTTATTTACCTCAAGGAATATTTGGAGAGTTGCATCCCAGTTATTTAAGGCAATATCCAATGACTTTTTTTAGATGGCAAGCTCTGCTGCTAGATCAACTAGTCCTTCATGTGTAGAAATGTTTGGATCCTTCTTCAGAAATATTTCTGCACACATTTTCTCCTTGTGTAATACTTCCAAGTGAGGAGTAATGGAGGCTTGGATTTGCATCAACTTTTCTTTGATAGTGGCCTCTTCTGCTGATAATGCAGCTAAGTCCCTATGAGTGTGAAGTGTTTGAGCAAATTGCTTTTCACTCTATGCAGGATTTGAGGGTAGTTGCATGCTAGAGAGCTTTAATTTACTCTCAAGGTTCAAAATTTTTGGATTTATTTCTTGTGTGAATCTGGAAAAATCACACAATTTGCTATAAAGGGAAAATATGTTCCCTAATACACTCTTTACATTTTCCAATTTCTTAGCTAGGTCAACCTATCCCAAAATTATGTTATTAGCTATTTTTTGATTGAATTTACCTATAAACTTCTTTTCTGACCATTCCATTAGTTTAACATTAGTATCATGATCTTCATTATTCACTTGGTCAACTATATCAGATAGTTGCTCAAGTATTGGCCTGTTTGGATATAGAGGTTGAAGACTAAAAGCATCCATGAATATATCTTTTATCTCATTCATTGCCTGCTTGTATTTTTAGTCTTTACTCATTGCCTCTTGCCTCCTTCTCTTATCCAATGCACTCTGTATTTCATTCATCTTTTCCTCATTTAGAGTGCTTGAATCATAATAGGGTATTTTAATTTCTTCATCAAGCTTAGGAATACCATAATGAATGGTCCTGGCTACCCTAGTAGAACTTGAACTTGGTGTACTGACATGTAAGGTCATCATTTCAGTACTCAACTTATGACTGGGTTTGGTGGGAGTTCTTGTTTTTGGTAATTCAACCAAAGTTTGTATTGCAGACTCCTCTTTATCTTGTGTTTCTTCTTTGTCCTCTTCTTCTTGCTTGGCTTCTTCTTGTGTCACTGCTGTTGGAGGTATACTCACTGTCTGAACTGTTATCCTTGTGACTACCTCTGTTGTTGTACTCGGCTCCTGATGAGCTTGAGTGGCTATTCTTGGTGGTGATGGAGGTGGTAGAAATGTAAGCCCAATAGTTTAAATGATTTGAGGTAGTTCTTGTGGTGACACCTTGGCTTCTTTGAATTTGTCTACTAACTTTTGGAGATTATCCATACTGACCAATATAGGACTTGTACACAATTATGCTTGTAGAGTCGTTTGGTCAAGGGTCTTAGTAAGATCCTTTGCAGTTAATGGATTGATGTTTTGACATGTGGTGTCAACAACATCCTTAATCTTTATAATCTCTGTAGGTGTGGTAGTAGAGTGAGGCGGGCTAGGAGGTGAAAGTTGTGTGTCTTGCACACTTTTCTATTCATTAGTACCTTTGTCTTCATATTTATATTCCTCCTCTCTTTCTTTCTTGTTTTCCTCTTCGTCAACCTTTTTCTCTTCTTCTGTCTTATCGTCTTTCCTCTTCCTTCTTTCCTCAGGTTTAGCAGCAACTTCCTCTTTGTATTCCTCTTCAAGGACATCTTCAGTTGTCTTGTACAAGTTTTTCCAAACTCTTGTAGTTCTTTGTACAACTTCTTCAATTTTGTTTTGTAGGATGGAGAATGCCCTATATTTAGGTGTAAACCTTTTACTATGCTGCTTGACTGCTTAAGTTACCTATTCTTTTATTAAATCAGAAAGTAGGTTTGCTAGGGTTGATTCCGTCATCTCTTTCTCCATCATTAGACATAAATGCGATCTGTCTTCTATAGTTTTAGATAATTCCTTTGGTAATTGTCCATCTAGTTCAAGAGGTGTATACTTGAACTGTGCCATTAATGCATAAACTGATTCTTCTATGCTATTTTGTTCCTCTCTACTGAACTTATTGAAATCAATCTTTTACATTTCACTTAAATCTCCATTCCTAATCTTCTCACATTATATATCAACTGAAGATTTAGGAGGATGACTTACCCTTTCAGTCTAATCTTGTTCATTAGTATCAGGTCAGGCCACATATCTTTTCCTTTTCTTTGGCTCTTCCTGTGCCTTTTTAACTGTGTTCTTCTTCTTTGTGACTTCCTCTTTGGCCTTTTGGGTAGAGGCCCTTGTTGTGGCTCTGGTTGTTGGCTTCTTGGGCATTTGCACAACAGCTTTCTTTGGTGAAGTTTGAGAAGTAGGAGGTGTCTTTTTCTTCCTTTCGATATCTCTGCCTTTGATGGGTGCTTCCTTGGTTCCTGCTTCCTCAACACTCTCATCTTTCTTTTCAAGTGGCTCTTGTTCTGGCTCACCTTCTTCTTCTCCTTCACTAATCTCTTCTACTTCGCCTACTGCACTTGATTCTTCAACACTAAATTTTTTCTTTATCTGCTTTACCAGCTTGTCCTTCTTTGTGACTGCTGTGGTTGTCTTGAGTTCTGTAACAACTCTTGATTTGACAGTGTCAAATGTTCCAAATGCCTTGGCAAATTTTTCCATTTCCTCTGCAAGTAATGTTATGATGGTTGCAGAAGCTTGGTCAACATCAAGCTCATATCCCAATGGTCTAAGCCATCTTGTTCTTGGAAGGACTGCTTGAATGTAAGTATAATCAATATCAACAAGAAAACATATGTCATTTACATGCTTTTCTACTAGTGAAACTAGTATTCTCATTCTTTTCTTTATTGCATTTTTGAAATCCTCAAAATAGATAGACATTTGATCATCAAAGCTATCTCCCATTTGTGCAATGAAATCATTGATTTGATCAAAAATGGTTCTATTTTGACTCCAGTTAATTTTGCCAAATGAAGGGAATTCCTTCATTGCATAGAAGAACATACAAACCAACACTGAACCAAATTTACACTGTGCTCCCTTGGACTTTCTAATAGCTCCAATATTTTCATTGATCTATTGCAACAAGAGCTCTGCAAGGTCATAGGTGTGGCCTTTCTTTACAAGCTTATGTGCCACATCCACTGCTATGCAGGGTACACTATTTAACCTGCTGGATTGATGAAACTTATATGATATGATCCTTATAGAAAATTCTAGAAGGGGATTAGTTATGGTATCTATGGTCATACCTATATTGTTCCATTTTGTGCCTATGTTCTTCTCAATTGTTTCCTTCTTTTCACTTCTTAATGTCTTTGGCCAATCTAGGGTTGGAAAACTTGTAACCCTATGAACCATTTTCTTAGTAATTTTGACTAGTCCTTGTCTAACCAGAATGATCCATCATGGATTTTGCTGAGTATTATGCGTATCCACTCATTTTTAAATACGATTGGGAAAACTAGGGCTTTGGTTAAACCCTTCTTTTCCATAACAAAAAACTCATCTTTCAAGATACCATTTTCACAAAGTTTGTCATAGGCATTAAAGATTTTCAAATCTCCTATGGCTCCTATTTTACAATTCTAGCACTTTCGCACATCTTCAACCATAACAACTTTTTCAGGGATGGCAGATAGGGCACCAATGGGATCACTTTTGTATGCAACTTTTGGTATAGGTCTAAACTCAGGTTGCTTAACCTTGCTGCTGACAAGTTGTATCTCATGGCTTACTATCCCTTGGGTCATCTTAGAACTAGATGTCATTTATAACTGAACTAGGGTTTATCAATTAAAGTGAACTTCTCAAACTCTAAAACTCAGCACCAGAAAGAAATACCTAGATAAATGCTTAGATCACTTGAGTAGATGTTGAATCACTAGTTGAAAGCTTGAAAATCACTCAGTTGTGCTCAAGGTAATCGCTCTTCATTTGAATGTCTCAAGAATGAATCAATTTTTACTTTTAAGTGACAAAAGAAACTTTTCATTTAATGCATTTTAGTACTTGCACCTATCACTTTACTTCCAAAGGTTTTTTCAACTGGGCATCCACTCAGCAGCTATACTTACTTGGCATCTACATATTTTGTTAGTAACTTGGCATCCAAAGCAGTTTCACTCGTCATCCAAAGATAGCTCAGTATCATCTTTCAAGTTTAGTCTTAGCATCTTTTCTCATGCAAATTTATACTTTGCAGTGCTTCTTCATGGTTTAGGGTTGATGTGTGATACTTCCTATGTATTAGCCCTATAGGCTTATCTTGTGATTAGTTAGATGAGAAATGATCACTTGACCTCATGGGTGAAGTGACCCTTTCATAGGATTTCCTTGATCCATCCTTTTTCTGCCATGTCTTCTTCATGTTTGTTCTTATGTATTCTACATCAATCTTTTCTTTTCCCTTATTTACTTCAGTCTTGGGTGCCTTGGCCTTTGTTGGACAATTTCTACCTACATGTCCAGTTTTCAAGCAACTGAAGCAAGTAGTTTGGTTCAACCATCTTTTATAGTTACCCTTGAAATGTGTTCTTATGCAATTCTGCAGTATATGTCCATACTCTTGACAATAGTGACAACTGTACTTGGTGTTATAATCCCAATGGTAGTGACCTTCATTCTCTTTTGCTGGTTGATTTGATGTCCACATAGGCTTTGATCTGCATTCAAATGCCTTATGTCCATATTTCTTGCAATTATGACAATGTCCATTAAATCTTTGTGTCCTTGGGACTTTGGATCTGTAATCTTGTGTCATATGACCTTGCATGTTGCATTTGTGATAGTAACTCTTGCTTTTGGATGTGTTTGGCTGATTGATCCTTCTACTCCTGCAAACATTAGCAGTATGTCCCTTTTTATTACATTAATGACAAATGGGTTTAGAATCCTTACCTTTGTCACTTCTTTGCTCAACACTCTTTGATGATTCACCAACTTCAGTGCTCTTGTATCCAAGTCTTGATGTATCATGGGCGGATCTTGGGGATTTCAGCAACTGTTCAAAGTACTTTATGGCTTCGCTTGACTTGTTTAGATTCTTTGCTACCTCTTTTTCTCTGTTCAATTCATTCACCATTTGTTCATTCTACATCTTCAAAGTAGAGATCTCAATATCTTTCATATTGAGTTCATGATGAAGGTTCATCATTTGGGAAAATGTATCTATCTGCATGTTTGAGATCCTTGTTAATTCAGTACATTTTTCTTCAAGTCTGTTTGCAAGATTTATTTTTTCATCTTCCATCATGAATTTATCCTCGACTGCTCTTTTCTTTTGTTCAGTGATTTCACATAACATTATGGCCTGTGATTCATGTTTCATCTTGAGAGATCTTATCTCTTTTTCTTGAACTTTGTTTTTCTCCATCAATTCTGCTATTGTTGCATCAAACTCTTTAGTGTCTCCATTGGCAAATAGTTTTGTGGTATCTATCTCCTTGTAGTTTGTATCATTTTGATGGGGACACAACCCACATAGAATGGACACAACATAAAGGGGGAAATTATATTAAATGAGAAAATAAGCTAGTACAAACAGTACAGAGAAAATAAACTTCAAAACATGCCCTAAGGGCTTACAATAGCATAAATGTGGAGATAATTTCTCCTTTCAGTACCTCCTCTCAAACTCCACTCTGAACAGCCTTTTACAATGCTAGGAATCTCCTTAAATAGACCTTGAAGGGTTAAGGACTAGGAATACATTCTAGAAGGTGCTAGTAGGCATCCACTGACCAAATAGAAGGCTCCAAAAATTGCGTTAGAAGTCGGCGCAAATCTAGAAGAATCCAGAAATGGTAACCGAACTTTCAGGAGGCATAACTTTTGAACCATAGCTCCGATTGACAAACCGTTTACATTTTTGGAAAGCTCTCGAAGCACTCTATAGCCTTATGGACAGATTTGCTCATCCCCCATTTTTGGGCCCTTTTTGAGGTCATTTAATGCCCCTAACTTGACTTTGAAGCATTCTTAGGAGGTCTCCAAAACCTGAAAAACTGCAATAAGTTTCAAACCGTGGGGCCTTTTTACTTGATTCTTTTTCTGGAATGCTCTAAATCATAATTACATTCATTTGGCCAATTCAAACCTTCTAGTTTACCAAAATGATGGCCCAATTACATGCTCCTATTTTTTTAGGATTTACACAAACACTAATAGTGGAACTGTGAGAGTTGGAACCTTTATTTGACCCAAATGGGTATCCAAAAATGAAAACACATGAAATAGAAACTAAGTCTAAGTACATTTTTATGGGTGACACAGGATTGCCCTTATACCTCTGGATGCTCCTGCATCACATTTTCAGCTATGGCTATATCATTTCTTCTTTTCAAGGATTTTCTTAGTTCCTCCCTTGCTTCCTCTACTTTGTGTAGAGCCAGTTGCACATCAATCACTTGATTGTCAATAATCTTTCCAAGGTTGAAGACTTCCATATTCAGACCTTTTTCTCTAAGCTGTTAGACTTCTTCTTGTGAGAACCTTGTGGCTCTGATACCAATTGTTGTAATATCTTATTGGAAAGAATGCTTCTGAGAGGGGGGGGGGGGGGGGGGGGTGAATCAGAAGTACTAGCTTTTGACCTATTTTAAATCCTTAATAACATATCTTTGAAATGAACATGCAAGCATATAAACATTAAGCAATTATGAGAAACAAATATGCATCACCACATAACACTTGAGATTTTGGTAATCCAGAAACCCTCCAGGAATAAGAAAGTAAAATTGGGGTGGGCATGATACCCACAAAAATTATTGTAGCAATAATGTTTAACCACTTCTGATGGTCTGCCCTATTAAAGGCCTGCCCTGTTAAAGGCTTTACACTGTATCAATAGTGACCTGGTTAAAGGATTTACAAACACTTTACATGAAGTGTTACCCTATTAAAGGATTTAATCACCTATTCAAAGGATCTACAAAATAGCTGTTAAGCTAACCTATCATCATAGGATTTCCTTTCTAATACAATGGCTAAAGAGTATTAGGTATAATAAACCTAATAGCTTACAATCCTTGATGGCTGAATACAGGCACTTGATCTTCTTTGTTCTAACCTTGATCCTCTGAGATCTGATATTCATTTGTATCCCCTATTTTTTGTTCTAATTAACTGGATATTTAACTGCTGATCTCTTTCTCTAACTCTTTTTATACCTCACTTTGAAAATAGTTTGCCTTCCACACCTTTGTCCCCTCATCATATAATGAGACTCCATCGTCCTTATAAAGAAATTCAAAGACTTAGGGTTATATTTGGATCTATGATCCATATTGAATCTCTATTTCTCGCACATTCCTTATACTTCTATCATTGGTTGCATGCCTTCTCCATTTTTCTTATTGGCTGCATGTAGATTGCATAGGAAATATAAATGATTTGATCTTATGACTTTAATCCTTCAAGGTTCATCATATGTCGGCCATGAAAATGGTTTACATCTAAGTTTGTAAAGTTACAAACTCATATGTTGATTCTGAGTTACTCGACACTTACAGATTCCTGATGCTCGACACCTTCTGTAACTTGGCTCCTGTATCATTCCTATCTTGCTCGGCATTGTTTATGACTTAGTACCTAAATATTGCTCAGCACTTGTATCATACTCAACACTTGTAGTCACTCGACGTTTGATCTTCACTCGGCACCTGAAGGTTGCTCGGCACCTGAAGATCACTCAGCATCTGATGTCTTTCCTAACTCGGCACAAGCTGTGGCTCAGCATACATAGTGTACTCAGCTTTAATGTAGAAAGTGGTTAAGTGTGTTGGCACTCAAGTGTCAAAATCATTCTTAGACTAACAAGAGCCATCTGCTGATTTAGTTTCAAGGTATTAGAAGCAGGAAGATCAAGATGTCCAAGAGAAGTTCCCAAGCTCAACAAAGACAACTTTGCTACATGGAAGAGTCTGATAAAATTGCACCTTGGATCAATAGGTGACTACGCAAAAACCTCAATTGGAATAGAACATGTAAATTTAGTTGGACCTCTTACTACAGATGATTTGAGGAAAAGGAAGGAGCACAATCAAGCAATGCTGGAGATTACCTCTGCACTTAGCTATGTAGAATATGATGACATCAAAGATTGTAACACTACATTCAAGATGTGGAAAGCCCTAATAGATATCTATGGAGGAGATTGGAATGTCCAGAGAGCAAAGAGAGAAAGCCTCAGAGAAAAGTTTGATGACATGAAAATGGAGGAAGGTGAAAATGCTACTCAATATGCTGCTAGAATGAAAGAAGTGGTAAGTGCAATAAGAAGTCTAGGTGGTCAATTAGAAGAAGAGACTGTCAACAACAAATACTTAAGAACTCTGCTTCCTATCTATTCTATTAGAGTTTCAACTATCCAAGAGCTAAGGTGTGTACAAAGAAACACATTAACCTTTGAAGGAATAGTGGGAAGATTTACTGCATTTGAATTGTCAAACTTTGACAACTATATACCTGAAAACCTTGAATCTACTTTCAAGGCCAAGATGACAATAAAAGACACTAAGGAGGAGACATCAATCAAGAAAAGAAGAAAAGGAAAACATGCATCCAATGACAGTAGTATAGATGAAGAACATGTGGAACTGTTAGAAGCACTAATAGCTAGAAAATTCCATAGAGGCAAAGGAGAATTCAAAGGTAAGCTCCCTATCATATGTTTTAATTGCAATGAAGTAGGTCATATTGCTGCAAGGTGTACATAGAAGAAGAACTACAAAGAAGGAAACAAGTACAAGAATAAGAGAGAAGATGATAGAAAAGACTACAAGTAAAAAGACAAAAGATGCTACATTGTTGAAGAAGATTCTAATGAGAATAATGATGAAGTAGTCTATGTGGCCATGAAGGATGAATCATATATAGATGAAGATGAAGCAACAACATTTCTTATCTGTGTGAATAAGAATAATAAGTGGATCATAGACAGTGGATGCTCACATCACATGATAGGAGATAAAAGTAAGTTCATTACCTTTACTCAATATGATGGAAATAGTGTTAGATTGGTAATGATGCTCCATGTCAAATCAGAGGAAAAGGTTCCATTAAACTCATAGAGAAAATTTCATTTGATAATGCATACTATGTTGAAGGATTGAACTACAACTTGTTGAGTGTATCACAGTTAGGCAACATAGGTTGCAAAGTAGAGTTTGGAAATAAAAATGCCAAGATCTATGACATTGATGGAAATCTGATAGGAAAAGGTGAACTAACTAGGAGTAACTTGTTTTACCTAGATAAGAAGATGCAACTTGTCTTGTTGTTAGACTTGATTATGTGTGGTTGTGGCATAAAAGATTGTGTCACGTTAACTTTGACAATCTGATTGGCATAAAAAAAAAGAATAAAGTTAGAGGGTTGCCTAAATTGAAGAAACCTGAAAACACAATGTGCAAACAATGTCAACTAGGGAAGATGACTAAGTCTAGTTTCAAAAGAAAAACATACACTTCCAAAGAAGTACTAGAGTTAGTCCATACAAACTTATGTGGCCCAATAGAAGTTCAAAGCTACCTAGGAGATAGATACATAATGCTATTTGTAGATGATTATTCCAAGATGATGACTGCCATGTTTTTGAAACAAAAGTCTAATGCATTTCAAATTTTCAAGTGGTATTTGGAAAGAGTTAAGAAAGAAATAGGAAAGAGTCTGAAATGCCTAAGATCAGACAGAGGAGGTGAGTTTACATCAAAAGAATTTGAAGCATTCTGCAATGACAAAGGTATCAAGAGGCAAACATTAACACCAAGAACTCCCCCACAAAATGGAATTGCTGAAAGAAGGAATGGATCAGTGATAGATTGTGCAAGAACCTTGATGATTGAGAAAAATGTTGCTCTAAATACTCAAGAGAAGCTGTAAGCACTGTAGTCTACACATTGAATAGAGTCCAAGTCAAGAAAGGTACAAATGCAACACCTTTTGAATTGTGGTATGGTCACTAACCTAATGTTAAACATTTCAAAATCTTTAGTTGTAAATGCTATATTCTTAAAGATGCTAGAAATGGCAAGTTTGCTACAAAGAGTGATGAAGGCATATTCCTTGGCTACTCCACTAGAAGTAAGGCATATAAGTGTTTTGATACTAACACTAATAAGATTGTGGAGAGTGCAAATGTAAATTTTGATGAGCATGCATAAGTCCAAGTTGATGAGTCCAAACAACTAGAAGATTATAGATATTTTGTATACTTCTATGAAGGAATGTCTATTGAAGACAATGCTACCAATCAAGTTGGGAATCAACAACAAATCTTAGTATTAGCCAAGTCACACCTAGTGAATGCCGAGCTCTATTCATAAGCTGAGTTGCAGCATGTAGAAAATGCACATTCTGACTCTGAGAATAGTACACATGAAAGCAATGATGAAATACCAGATGAAGGAGAGCAAAATGACTCTGAAGCTAAAGAATCAAACATGGAAAGAAGGATAGAACCAAGGTTAGCCAAGTATGTAAGAAGACATCATCCTATAGATCAAATAATTGGTGATAGGGATGCCAGACCAATGACAAGGAATAGACTAAGGAATGAATCATGTTTGTTGAGCAAGGTTGAGCCCAAAATAGTGAAAGATGCACTACAACCTAATGATTGGTATAAAGCTATGGAAGAAGAGATAGATTAGATTGAGAAGAACAATACCTAGACCCTAGTGCCTAGACTAGTTGATAAGAATGTAATTGGTACCAAATGGGTGTTTAGGAACAAACTTTATGAGAATGGTGAGATAATAAGAAACAAATCCAAATTAGCTTGCAAAGGTGATGCACAAGAAGAAGGACTAGATTATGGGGAAACATTTGCCCCTGTTGCAAGAATGGAAGGAGTAAGAAGACTGCTTGCATATGCTGCATGCAAAGATTTCAAAGTCTACCAGATGGATGTCAAGTTTTCTTTTCTAAATGGTATACTAGAAGAGGAAGTCTACATAGAATAACCAAAGGGATTTTTTGATGAAAAGAACAAAGATATGGTTTGAAAACTACATAAGGCACTTTGTGGTTTGAAGCAAGCACCAAGAGCATGGTATGAGAGACTACACAAATATCTTCTGAAGATAGGATTGGAGAGAACAAATGACAACAACAACTTGTATATCAAAGCTGAAAAAGGTAAAGACATTTTGATATAAGAAATCTTTGTTGATGATATAATATTTGGTGGAAAAGATGCTCTATGTAAAGATTTTGCTGATCAAATGAAGCATGAGTTTGAGATGTCAATGTTTGGAAAAATTAAATTCTTTGTTGGATTGCAAGTACATCAATTGAGGCATGACATATTTGTGACCCAATCAAAATACATCAAGGAGATACTCAAGACATTTGGGTTAGAAGATTCAAAACTAGTTGGCACACCAATGGCAAAAAGACATAAGTTATCAAAGAATGATAAGTTAGCTGAAGTGAATCAGACATTGTATAGATCAATGATTGGAAAACTGTAGTATGTTATACATAGTAGACCAGACATTGCATTAGCTATTGGAATAGTGGCAAGATTTTCTACAAATCCAAGAGAAAATCACCTGATGGAAGTGAAGAGAATACTGAGGTATCTAAAAGGAACTAATGACTTTGGTTTGTACTACAAGAGAATTGAAAAGTTTGAACTAAGGGCCTACAATGATGCAGATTGGGGAGGTAATATTGATGATAGAAAAAGCACCAGTGGAGGAGCACTTTTCTTGGGAAAAAGATTGATTACATGGACCTGTTGGTCTGAATTTTCTCATCATAAAATTCCTTTGTCCAAGTATAGAAAATTCAGATTGTATCCATTAATGGTGAGTAGGGTTTCTAGCTAAGTCATCCTTTTGTTAGCCTTTAAATTTTTTTGTGAAAACCCTACGTTTCATTCCATTTATAAATTTTTGGGTGTGAAATACTTGAAAAATCAATGTGAGTGAATATTCTATTTTCTTTTTATTATTCTCACCCTTGAGTTACTTTTTCTCTTAGATTCCTCACCATCTAATCTAAGTAGATTTACTGTTGTCATTTCCTTGCTATAAGAAATTGAGCACTTTTTATGTATAGAGAGGTAGCAAGTGCCAAAAAGTTATAAAACGGGATCGCAAAATGAATATATGGTGGTCAAATATTTGTCTTCGGGCCTACTTTTCAGTCACATGCACCTTGCAAGTACTGTCAGAATAGAAAAAGGGACCTAGTGGAAGCAGTCAGAAGTCAGCACTAGAATCAGGGTCTTTTCGATATCTCACTACCTCACTATCAAAAAAACTAAGCATCTTGCCACTAGCAAAATAGCAAGGTGCCATGAAATCAAAGACATGGTGGCCTCAAAAATTCTTGGTAACCATGGTCTGTCTAGGTGGGATGACTAGCAGTAACTACTATTGTTAGAAGTAGTTAGTGAGAGTGATGGTGATTTGATGGGTCATTATATTTCACGACGTCAAGTTTTATTAAAGTTGCCGAAGCTCACTACCTCACTATCAAAAAAATTTGACATCTCACCCTTAGCGAAGTAGCAAGGTGCCATGAAAAGAACATCTAGTGGGACCTCAAGTGATGTGTAAGGGTGACTAAGATTAAAAGAAAGGTTTGGTTTGTGCTAGTTGTGTAAATTTTCCTATGTCACCAGTGCCCCAGACCCACAACTCATTCAAAAATCACATAAGGGATCCTGATTGTCAGATCAAACTAGAATCAACAGTCCTCGCTACCTCACTATGGAAAGTTGCAAGTTGTTTAATCCATGTGACATAGCGAGTATGGGACCCACCACTCTTTAGGGTACTTGGTGCAGTTTCTCCATCTTTGATTTAATCTCAGATCAATGGCCATTACTATCTTGCCATGAAGAGTTGCTCGGATGATACGTACAGTGAGGTAGAAAATGAGGGCCCACCACTGTCCATCTAAGAAGTAAAGTAATATATCATCCACAAGATCAAGATCAAATTGATGGCTGTCACTGCTTCGCTATGGAAAGGTGCTCGTTCTTTATGTATAGTGAAGTAGCAACCTATTGAAACATGTCCTTAGTTACCAGTGGGTCTAGATAGAAGTTCCATCAAGGAAAGAGCTATGTATGTGGGCAGTTTTCATTGGATCAACTAGCCAACTTGTCAAGTGCGACACCAAGTTGTTTTTCTCCATATCCCATGATCATAGGATTTTGAAAGATCGACAGCATAGCTTTAAACACAAAAGGTGGTGCCACTCTGTGTATTAATTAGACATGAAATCTTTGCATGTGAGGAAAAACAGAGTATAATACAAAAGATTTTATCAATTTCACCTTACACGAACAATGATTTCAAGCTATTCTTGAGCAGAAGAAATTACTAAAGAAAATTGTGCTGGAGTTTGGCAAGTTTGTGAAGCAGTTTGTTCATGAAAAAATTTGCAAGAATATAGAGAAAAATGAGGACATAATTCAAGTAAGTAATCCTACTATAATTTTTGTAGGTGTTTCAGTTCTATAAAGCATAAACAAAGATGCCTTCGAAGAAGGGATTTTCAGGTCAAGTAAATTACTTGGATAGAAATGTACATGATGACTTGCTTGAGTTGCTGCCTGAGTCTACTGTAGAGATAGTGCAAGTTAAAAAGTTGACCTCATTGAAACCTAGGTTGAGGATAGCTAATGGATTATATGATAAGGGTAATTGGGTTTAGGATGCTCAAACCTCACAAATCGGTTTAAATTTGTTCAAGAAATGGTTTGCCAAAAGGAAATTGTATGCCTCACATGCCAATATATGGAATTTTGACCTGGGAAAGCTAGTTGTTCCCAATGGGTTTATGGATTATGACCTCCTTGAGGCCATGGCAAAAAGTTATGATCAAGCCACTAGGGTAGTGAGAAGAGTAGATGGTGAAATTCTAATCACCATCAGTCCAGAAGAGATTAGGGAAGTTTTCCATTTGGGACCTCTCACTAGGTATCATGTGCCCATTGATTTGACAGATTTAGAAAAATAATATATGTGAAAGAAGGATGTAGTTAGACAAGGTGCACTGAAGGCCCACATTGGCAGAAGTGGAAACCTACCAAAAATAACATCATCCTCTAAAGAACCTTTCAAGAAAGCATGTTTCAATGCCAGGGCAATAGAGATATACAAGACCCTGTGCAGAGTTTTTGGAGAGGGTGAAGAAGATTTTATCCCTGTGAGCTTCATGTATATGATCACTCAAATCTCCTCATTTAGTGTGGAAATAATTTTTGATTTTTCTTCTTACCTGCCTGATGAGATTCATAGTGGATTGGTGGGGATTGCTAAGGGCAAGGTGGAGAAGGTTTGGGGCCAATACTCCCTATTGATACAAATGTTTGTATTTAAGGGGGCTACATACTTTGGTAAAGAAATGGTTTTGAATAGAGAACAAGAGGGGGAAGCACTACCAGTTCAATCATGGAGTGCATATATGACTCGAGAAGTAGAAAATGCTAGTTTTGTTAGATTTGACAGGCACTTTGCCTCCAAACTGAGATGCCTCATATTGAGTAACAATCCCAAAATTCCTAAGGCACTAATGCACCTCATTAGGCCTATGAACAAACCCCATAATCTGAAAGTTTCACATAATTGGGGAGATATTATCCCATATTTAGTTTCAACTATTATCAAAATTTATGGATTCAAGGGGACACCCCATGTACTACCTTACCAAGTGCCCTTAAAGGTAGGAGTAGCTGAATTCTTGTGGCAGTTGGGAGGAGTAGAAGAAGCCTTTTTGCACAAAAGGGGAACATGATCAATTTTTCTCACTTGCACAGTAGCCCACCAATTTGTAATAACCAAGGAAGGGTGGGTCTTCCTCTACAAATTTTTGGAGCAATATAAAATGGCAGTATCTCACTCTTATTTTTGTGATGCAGAAGGTTTCTTTAATTTAGCCCTTAGGCATAGGATCAAGCTTCATTCAGTTGAACATGAATTCTATTTCCCTGGAGATGTAATAAGGAATGAGTACTCTCTGTAGGAGCAAGAAAAAAATAAAAAAAATGGAGAGTTTATTTAAAATTTTTGGATTTTATTAATTGTTTTAACAAAGATTACAACCCTCTTAGTAATGCTATAACTATTGCAGATAGAATAAATAAGCTTATGAGTACATTCCCCGAAATAATGGAGGTAATGAATGAGAAGAAGCAACATTTCATTGATTCTTTTCCAGATAAAGGTAGGGAAATAATGAGAAGATTGGGCTTCACTCCCAATATAGGGGCAGGCCCACTAGTTGTGCAAAGGAGGTCAGGATATACTGTCATTCAGGATCAAAGGTCCATTGTGAATAAAGGAAAATAGATAGTTGAATCTACTAGTGCTACTTTTGAAGAAAGGCCACCTGAACCTTCTCCTAAGAGAAGAAAGATAATAAAGAAAGAGGAATCACATGATGAAAGTTACTCACCTTCCCAAACCCCTCTGAGAATTGAGAAGAAGCAGCTCACTAATGAGAAAATTGAACAAATTGGATCACAAGGGGGAGTTTTTGTTACCCAGGCAAAGATTGATGAAGGGAACCCCCAGGAACCTCCTATGCCAAGTTTTGAGTTAACTATAGCAAATTTTATGGGAAGGGAATTAGACCTTGTTTTGGACAATTTTTGTTTGATGACAGTTTTGTAAAATCTAGGGCTTTCCATCAGTTTGCTTGGAGGGAAAACATGCACATTTTTGAGGAAAGATGTAAAAATATGAAAGCAGAGCATCCGGAAATGGATGAAGCCCCATTTAGAATCAAATAAAGGAATAAATGATATAAGAGTTCTAGAATATATCCCCTGAAGAGGGGAAACAACTGGTAAAGGTTGCAAATATTTTATTATTGCCCAATTGGGACATTGCTGATGCGTTCATTTTTAATTCAGTGTTAAATAATTTGGGATTGCAAGATCCAGATAAAAAGGAGTTCTTAGGAACTGCATTCAGTAATGACCAAGCTACTCTTGTTATGTGGTCATTAAGAAGAGGATCCACGGTTGCTCCATCATAGCCTAATGATTTAGGACTAACAGGGAGTATCATTGTGAGGAGAGTTGCTGATACCTCACATGTATAGGTAGCCCACATGAATGTGGATTATTCTCAATTTGCCTTGGCTACTGCAGAAAGGGAAGAAAACGAGATGACTAAGATGCAAAGCAAGTATGAAACAGTGGTGGATGCCTACAATAAAGAGGTAAAAAAGAGAATTGAGCTTGAGAACAAGCTATTGGGAAAATCCACTAGGCCAAGAATAACATACCCCCACCCCCCAATTGAACCCTTCAAATCCAACCCTCTCATAGAAATACCAGATACAACCCAAAGGCCACAATACTACACTGCTGAGGATTTTTAAGAAGAAAAAGGTAAACTATGGGCCTTACATGTAGAATTGGAGTCCAAATATGAAGATAAACTAAGAAAAGCTCCCACATATTTGGGGGACAAAGTTGAATGGCCACTAATTCATGATCAGTTGGCTAGGGTGATCAATATATGGGAGGATTTGAAAGCCAATGATGAGGCTCTAAAGCCTATTGTGAATAAATGGGTAAGGAGGGAGAAAGAAATGACATTTTTGTGTTTTTTTGTCATAAGGGGTTCTTATGATCAAATTGAAAAAACCTTTGACATTGTTTCTGATCTTGCTGATTTTGACAATAAAAGGATTCATTTACAGAGATGATAATAGGTTACTTGAACAAGTACAAGAGCCAAAAATTCAGTTTGTTTCCTAGTGCCCTAGATAAGAAAAATAATTTAAAAAATAAAGATGAATGGGCAAAGGAACTTGATGATATATTCTATTTAAGAATGAATCAAATCATAAATGAAATAGGGCATGCATGGTGGGCAACCACAATAGAAGAAATGGTGAAGGCCCAGATATTCTTTGATTCTTTAAAACAAGAATTTGTTGCTATTAATAATGAAGCTGAGTATGTGCTAAAAAGGAAAAGGGATATTTTGCTATTCAATTGGACATATAACACACATTTTGACAAGTGGATGGCAGAAATAGTTTCTGGTGAATAGTTTGATGAAGATGAAACTGATAGTGATGAGGTGCAGGATGAAGAGATCCAAATCATTAACACCGTCACTACACAAGCTCGGATGAAAGAAGAAGACAAGAATAATCAGTCACCTTCAGTTGCAGGCCTAGGCCCACATGATGCTGATACGACCAAAGAAAAGATAAAGGTAGAAGTTACTCCCACCACACAAGGTAAAGACAGTGAAAGCCCACAAGTGGAGATTAGTGTGCCATCATCAGAACAAGCTTCATCATTGGCTAATTTGGTTGTTGCATACAAAGAGAGATCAGAATAGCAGCCAACTCAATAGTGTTAAAAGATGTGACAAACACTGACCCACCAAAAAGAATGTTTTGATTTGGACATCTTTTGTTAACCACATTTTTGTCATTTTGTGATAGGTGTATGTAAATATTTCTTGTAAAGGACACCTATCACTTTCTCTTAACCTAAAGCTTGTTGCATCTCACACTATATAAGTGAGATTCTAGGGCTAGAGAAAGGGTCTAAATTTTATTTTTTTAAAGTAATATACTTAGTCTATTTTTGGTCCAATGTTTGGAGAAAGTTTATGATGTATTTTCTTTATTAGTTCCTAAGAATATATGAATAATAGAATAATTTATGTGTTTCTTCCTAAGGTCATTATGAGTTTACTATAAATGTATACAATTTTCAAAAAAAAAGAATACAAATTATGAGCTTTCCCCATATCAGTTCTTTTTGAATTTTGTCTCCTTTTGATTACTTGGTTATCTTGATATTGTATGAGTAAAGGCTTGTGCAATTGAATGCAATCTAGTTAGGTTGTATATCTGTTCATCACTACTATTAGTTCAATGGATTAAGTAAAAGTTTTGATGAATTTGATAAGGTTGCTATAGTAGTGGAAAGGATTTTTGAATGATGAATTTTGATAAGAATTGCTGATAAATTTTTTTGTAAGGCAACAAATTAGATCTAATGATTTGTAGTAGACTCTGAGCCCTAATGGATTAGGCACTAGTCAAATTGATTCAGTTGGAAGAGAAATGTGTCATAAATGGTTTTCAAATGTAGAATTATAATCAATTTTACTTTTATTTCTTCAAGATTTTCAAAGTTGGTCTGTACTTGTTTGCATGGAATGTTTTAGCTTCAATTAGCCACTATTATTGAGAACACGTGCAGACCTATAGAAGAATTTTGGCCAGATCTATTATATGGGATGTGTTTATCAAATTGTCATGAATTATGCATGTATTTGAGGATTTGAGATGAGAATCATAATGAAAATAAAATAATCCTCATATAGTGTTTCCTAGTCTTGAATCATCCTTGGGTATACCCACCCTGGTTTTGCAGAGCCTAGAGAGTAGAAAACCACCCTTGGTTTTGTTGAAGTTGGGTCCAAATGGTTTGCACTTATAATTGTTGATAGGAATTGGCTAGTCCATAGATTGTATGAGTGATATCATTTTGGTATTGAGCATTTTGTTGCTTGGTAGTTTTTGTAAACACCAATAGGACCAACAAAAAGCAAAGTTATACCTTACAGTCTACTGTAGAAGATGAATATGTTGCAATTGCTATAAATTGCACCAATATTGTATGGATTAAACATTTGTTGCAAGGAATTAAGGAAGAAGTGAATGAGCCATTGATACTTTATTGTGATAATACAAGTGCTATCAACATATCAAAGAACCCTATAATGCATGCCAAAACCAAGCACATTGCAATCAAGTATCACTATGTAAGAGAGTTGGTGGAAGACAAACAAGTGAAGATGGAATATGTTAGCTCAAAGGAATAGATTGCTGACATTTTCACAAAAGCACTACCCAAAGATGTTTTTGAGTATCTTAGAGGTAATTTAGGGGTGATACCCCTAGCCAAGGCTACTTAAGAATAAGCAAGACTGCCCTACATCAAATGAGTTGATTGTTGAAGATTTTACAGATTGATGCAGAGGATGTTTACTTTAGGATTCATGCCAAAAGTAATTAAAGTGCTAAAGTTCCAAATTAGTCACAAGCAAGGTGACAGAGGGAGAAATTGAAAGAGCCTGCAAATGCTACACTTGCATATTAAGATGCTAAAATAGTATGTCTTTGGCATTGTTGTCAAAGAGGGAGAAATGTTAAGAAACTGATCAACAACTATTGAGTAGATCAAAAATGAAGATAGAGGGAGAAGTAGATAGAACTGGTCAACAATTGATAGGAGAAGATGAAGAAGCTGAAAAAATTTAGTAGAAGATGAGCAATGCATATAAAGGGAGAAAAAAAAGGAAGAGGATACAATAGCTAAGAGGGAGATGTGAAAACTGATGGTAACACAATCTTCTTTTTGGCATTTGACTTATTGTTCTAACCTAGTTAGCATGTGGTTGAATAGTTTAGTCTGATGGTTGATCAATTTGGTTTGCCATCAATGCCAAAGAGGGAGATTGTTGGAAATTTGATTGAAAAGCTCATTGTTGAAGATCAAAGAGGGAGATTATTGTTAACAAAATGTTTTCAATTATTATTTTGTCATTGATGTCAAACTTGCTATTTGTAGGAACGACATTTGCTTATAAGAGCCAAGTACTATCACTTAGTTTATTGATGAAGAGGATTTGATCAACAAGATGTAACAAGAGCACCTAAGAGAAAGGTTGAATTATGATGTTGTAATGAAGTACAAGGATCAGTTAAGACAATGGTTAAATGATGTATTGATAACATACTGAAAGATAAAGAGGTTGGTCACACTTAGAAACATTAGAGGAATAAGTTGTAACAAGGTTAACTACAAAGCTTAAAATAAGTTCATTAGTGGGTGCCGAGCAAGCTAGTTGAAGTCGAGAAAATTTTCAGTTGGAGCTGAGCAAAAGAAAAGTCTAGTGTGTGCAGAGTGATCTTCAAGTGTCGAGTGAAGTTCAAGTGCCAAGCGAAGTATCAAGTGCCAAGCATCTGAAAATCTTGGTGTCGAGTGAACTTCAGGTGCTGAGCATTAGTAAAAATGTAGTTGATGCCGAGTAACATAGTATGTGTAAAGCATTAGTATTTCAATAGTGTCGAGCTACTACATTATTTTAAATGACGAAGATTCACCAAATCTGAGCTGACATAGTTGTTGCCTTGAATTTTGTGAATCAATTGGAGGATAAGGATGATGAGCTAGTGGCACAGAATTCTATGTAAACTACCTTTGAGAGAATTCAAAAGGATTATTCTAGAAGTTTCTAGAGGAAACAAAATATGGGTTGGATACAATGAATCCTACCTAATCCATACAAATTCAAATCAAAGGAAGGAAGAACTAAGTGAGAAAGGAACTCCAAGATTTCTATTTAAGAAGTCATAACCCAAGAAGCAAATGTTGCTGTTGGAGTTCCAAATAGTGAAGTGGTTAGAAGGGTGTCAAGGAGAAGACATATGAGAGAAGGAAGCATAGAGCACAGAGACTCTACTTCTATAAGTGGTCAATAAGTGATGATTGCACTAGTACATTGAGCATGGGGACTCAAGGAGACAAAGCTTGAAAGGAGGGCAAGCTAATAGAGTTGCAAAGATTCAAGGCCAGGCAATGAGAAGAGTTGAAGAGTGATATGAAATTTGCAAGTTAAGTTGTATGTTGTAATCAGGTCAAAGACTTTCTAATACTCTCTAGAAATTGTATTAGATATGAAAATCCTAAGGACTTAGGTTGGTTTAATAGCCTTTTGTAAATCCTTTAACAAGGTGGCATTCCAAGTGAATTTTTTGAAGTCCTCTAACCAGGCCCACTTCTAACAGGGTGGATAAATCCTTTAACCGAGTCACATTTAATAGTGTGTTGTAAGCCTTTAATAGGGTAGGCCTTTCACAGGGCATCACTTCAGAAGAGTGAGAATTGAGTTGCACGTTACTATTGGTTTTTCCCAAATTAGGTTTCCACATAAATCACTATGTTATGTGTTGATATTTTATGTGTTATGCTTGCATGTTGATTTAGAGTAACTTGCTAAATAGGAATATTAAAGCTTGGATGAATGTATGGTTGAATGGGCTCACTACACTTAGTGAAAAAGTTTGAATTGGACATGTTGGACCTTGAATAACTAATTCACCCCCCCTCTCAGTTATTCTAAATCATTTCTAACATAGGTATCTTCTTATGGTTGCTAATTATATTGCTCACATGGTTAAGGATTAATAAGGTTGATAAATTTTTTAATACTTGGATAACTGATTCACCTCCAAGTTGTCTTGGTGGACTTTACTTTCTAACATTTTCTTCACTCTCATTCTGCATCTCAAATTCGAAGCTACTAGTAGGTCCACTTCTAGTACCAATACATGAGTCACTGTCATTCTTTTTGGCACTCCCACTCCCACTTTGGTTTGAAATATTGCCCAACCCACTTCTTTGGCATTTCTTGCCCAACCCACTTCTTTGGAATTTCTTCCTCCAAATTTTCATTGACCTATCATAAGGAAAAGTATGGACATCATATGTAGATTTATAAAACCTCAAGCAATTTTTCAAAATATGGTCTAATTAGTCTCTTAGATTTGACTTTGGGAACCCCAAAGTAATACAACCTCTCTCATCCTCCACTAAACCCAATATCATGGTGAGACATCAATTAGTAAGCTTAAAAAATTATGATATTTAATTTCTCTACATTTCTCTCTGATCTAGATATTTGAAAAACCTTGTTACTAATCCCTCCTTATGGGGATTTTGCACAATTTTATATCATGCCCTCATTATGCGTGAAAAATATCTTGGTTTCTTTGTCAAGTGATTTTCATCTAGAATTCCATTTATGATTATTCCATTAATTTTTTAAGTTTTTCAAAAATTCTTTATAAAAGTTAGAAGCTTATCTCAAAAATTAGTCAAATTGTTGAGATTCCAATATTGAGGAAACATAATAGCCATGGATTTATTTAGTTTGTATTGAGGGAATATAAGTTTAATCTATGAGGAAAAATGACATGAAATTACTTTAGTAGAAGTAGTTATAGACTAATGGTCTTTGGAATGTATTCCTTTGTAACATGTGACATTTTCTTCCTAAGATTTCCTCCTAGTTCATTGCCCCTGGTGTCAACCTTGGCATAGTAGTGCATTGGTATGTCAACTTTGTGTACATTGGCATAAATCTGCATGTCTACATTGATAGGTAGATAGTTATCAGAACTATTCAATTATATGATTGTCCACCACTTATCAAATTTTATAGTACAGACTGTTTTAGAGTGATAGAGATCATCAAGAGTCATGCATGTCATTTAATGTAATCTAGAATATTTTGCAATGTGCTTTTCTCTTTGTTGGGCCTTTTTAATATATCTCTCATTTCCTCTAGCATAGGTAGAAGAGCTTATAAAATTAAGAAAATCTCTACATTAGTTAATATCTTAAGTAGGACATGATATTTCAGTTGCCCTACATCATTGCACTTTGAGTTTATGAGTCTAAGAAATGATGGATATTTTGAAAACACATGATGGGTTAGTTTGTTTGAAGATATCCATCTAGTATCATTATCCTTAAAAGTCTTATTCCCACTAGCTATTCCATTACTAAAGTGTTAAAATTCTCCAAATTGTTTTGGAGTTTGACATAAGTATTGGTAGATCTCTTCTTGATAATAGATTGAAGAAGATAATCAAAGAGGGAGTTTGTTGAGAACATACAAGTATGACCAATATGCTTCAATCATTGTTTTGTCACTAATGTCAAACCTACTATGTATGGGTAAGACAACTACTTATATGATTTAAGTACTATCACTTAGTTGATTGATGAAGAGAATTTGATCAAAAGATGTAACAAATACATCACCTAGAGGAAAGGTTGAGTTATGATTATGTAAAGGAGTACAAGAATTAGTTAAGATAGTGAAAACATGATGAATTGATAATCTACTTAAGGTTACAAAGGCTGGTTACACTAAGAAAGTTTAGAAGAATAAGTTACACAAAGTTTGTCTGCCAAGCTTGACCAAGTAGATGTAGGTGTCGAGCAAAAAAATAGTTGGAGCTGAGTAAATGTTTATTCTAGTGTATGTCGAGTAGAACAGTGGATGTCAAGTAAAGTTTAGTTGGTAAAAAACACCAATAAACTTTAGTTCATGCTGAGTGATTTCACAAAGGATGCCAAGAAATGCACTATGTGCTAAGCATCAAAAGCAAGATAATGCCAAGCTGCTGCATTATTTTAAAGATTGTGAATTTGATAGACTTGAGCTGACAAATTTATTTTCTTGGATTATGTGAACTAGGTGGAAAATAAGATTGATGAGCTAGAGGTATAGAATTCAAGGTAAGTGATTTTTAGGAAAATTCAAAGAGAATTCAAGAAGAAGTTACTAGAAGAGATATGGAATGTGGGGTAGATTCATTGTATCCTACCTAATCCATCTAAACCCTAAATTAGACAATGGAGAATGAGTGGAAAAAGATCTTAATTTCCTATTTATAGGAATGGCTAGTCATGAAGCAAGGTTGTCATATTCGAGAACCTAAGGAAGTCAAGGAGACAAGGGTTTTGCTTCATCTAGTGACCTAAGAGAAGAGTCTACAGTGACATGTTAATCAAGAAGGCTTAAGGATATGAATGCTTGAAGGGTGAACAAGCTATTAAAGCTGTAATGTATGAAGGCCAAGTAGAATGGAGGACTGAAACAATGATCTATAATTTTCAAATGAAGTTGTAAGTTGTTATTAGATCAAAGCCTTACTGTTACTTTCTAACAATTTTATCAGTCTAGGGTAAATCCTTTGGATTAAGGTTGACCTAATAGTCATTTATAAATCTTTTAACTGGGTGACATACCAAGTGAATGGTCTAAGGTCCTCTAACAAGGCTCACTCCTAACAGGGTGATTGAAATCCTTTAACAAGATCACATTTAACAGTATATATTGTAACCTTTAACAGGGTTGGCCTTTTATAGGGCATAACTTCAAAAGATTGAAAAAGAGTAGCATGTTACTGGTGGTTTTTCCCAAATTGGGTTTCCACGTAAATCATTATGTCAAGTGTGTTGATGAATCTGTTATGTTTCATGTTTACATTTTTGCAAGTTGATTTAACAACAACCTACAATTTTTAAGTGAGTGCATAATATTATGAATGCATGCATGATGAATAATGTTTTATGGGTTCACTAAGCTGTGAAAAAGTTTTATTTATACATCTAGACCTTGGATAATTGATTCACCCCACTCTCTTAGTTATTCTAAAAGTATACCAACAATTGGTATCAGAGCCATCTGCTTAGGAGGACTAGTTTGAAGGTAGTAGAAGCACAAAGATCAAGATGTAAAAAAGAGAATTACCCAAGCTTAATAGAGATAACATTCCTACATGGAAAATTCTCATGAAGCTACACCTTGGAGGACTTGGAGATCATGCACAATCTATCATTACCACTCAACATGTTAATCCTACTTGTGCCCCAACTACTGAGGATATGAGAAAGAAGAAAGAACATAACCAAGAAATGCTGGAGATTGCCTTTGTCCTAAGTTATACTAAATTTGATGATATCAAAGGTTTTGACAGTGCAAAGAAAATGTGGGATGCCCTAACCACTATCTATGGAGGAGATGCAAATGTTCTAAGAACCAAAGTTTAAAGTCTCAGAGGTAAGTTTGATTATATGAGAATGGAAGAAGGTGAAAATATTACTCAATATATTGCAAGGATAAAAGAAGTTGTTACTGAAATAAGAGGAGCTACTGGTAAAATAGATGATGATACTGTGCTAAGAAATTTTTTAAGAACACTAGTACCTATATATGCTATTAGAGTTTCTGCAATTCAAAAACTAAGATGTATACCAGGGAATAATGACCTATCACTTGAAGGTCTGGTAGGTAGACTCACTACTTTTGAGCTATCTAACTTTGATAATTACAAACCTAAAATTATTGAGTCTGCTTTCAAAGCTAAGGTATGATTGAAGGAACCTGATGAGAAGAAAAAGAAGAAAAATAAGAAGTATGTGTCTAGTGATAGTGATACAGATGAGGAGGATGTAGACCAACTTAAACACTACTCGCATGAAGATTTCACAAAGGTAAAGGTAAGTTCAAAGGTAAATTACCTATCATTTGTTTCAATTACAATGAGGTTGGTCATATCACTACTAGATTTCCACAAAAGAAGAATTATAGAGGTGGTGAAAAATAAAAGAGCAAAAGAGATGAAGACATTAAGGACTACAAAGACAAAGACAAAAAATCATGCTACATTGCTGAAGAGGAAAGAGGAGATGAATCTGATGAACATGATGATGAAGTGGTGTATGTTGCAATGAAGGAAAAATTTGATGAAGATAAGGCAATCACACTTGTGACTTGTGTGAACAAGAATGATAGATGGATCATTGATAGTGGGTGTTCACATCACACAACTAGAGACCAAAGTAAGTTCATTTTCCTGAATTGTTATGATGGAAATAGTGTAAGATTTGATAATGATGCACCATGTCTGATAAAAGGAAAAGGTTCTATCAAAGTCATAGATAAGATTTTATGTGACAATGCTTACTATGTTAAAGGACTTAACTCTAATTTTTTGAGTGTGTCACAACTGAATAATTCAGGATGTAAGGTTGATTTTGAAAACAAGATTGCTAAGATATATGACACTGATGGAAAATTGATTGGAAAGGGTGATCAAACTAGGAGTAATCTATTCTATCTTGATATAGAGGATGCTGTTTGTCTTGCTATAAAATTTGATGATGTGTGGCTATGGCACAAAAGGTTATGTTATGTTAATTTTGATAACCTGGTTAGTATTAGTAACATGAGAAAAGTTAGAGGTTTTCCTAAGTTGAAGAATCCTGATAATGTAATGTGCAAATAATGTCAGTTAGGCAAAATGACAAAGTCAAGTTTTAAGAGTAAAGCTTATACCTCTAAAGCAATACTAGAGATTGTTCATACTAAATTGTGTGGTCCAATTGATGTGCAAAGCTATAAAGGAGATAAGTACATTATGCCGTTTGTTGATGATTTTTCTAGGATGATTACAATTATCTTTTTGAAACATAAATCTGATGCTTTTGAAATGTTTAAGTGGTACTTAGCAAGAGTTGAGAAGGAAATAGGTAAAAGTCTGAAGTGTTTGAGATCTGATAGAGGAGGAGAATTCACATCAAATGAGTTTGAGATGTTCTGTAATGAAAAAGGAATCAAAAGAAAAACATTTGCACCTAGAACCCCTCCACAAAATGGAATTGCTGAAAGTAGGAAAAAATCTATAATGGACCGTGCTATAACACTCATGATGGAGAAGAATGTTGCTTTGAAATATTGAAGAGAAGATATAAGTACAACTATTTATACCTTGAACCATGTACAAGTCAAGAAAGGTTCTCATTCAACACCTTTTGGACTATGGTATGGATACTCACCCAATGTGAAATATTTCAAGGTATTTGGAAGTAAGTGTTACATTCTTAAAGACTTTAGGAATGGTAAATTAGATGCAAAAAGGTGATGAAGGTATATTTCTATGATATTCCACAAGAAGTAAAGATTATAAGTGTTTAAATACTAACACTAACAATATTATGGAAAGTGCAAATGTGAACTTTTATGAATATAAAGAAGTACATGAGGCTAAACCTATCAAAGAACCAGAAGAATAAAAATCATTTGTATAATTTTATGAAGGTATGCTTGCTAAGGAAGATGTTGCAAATCAAGCTACAAACCAATAGGTTTTAGTGACTGTCGAGTCATAGACTTTGAATACCGAGTTTCATTTAGGAACTAAGCTACATTTAGATGCTGAGTTACAGAATGAAGTTGAAGTAAATTCTAATTCTAAGATTAGTGTACATGAAAGAGATGTTGAACTACCTGATAGAGATGTACATAGTGATTCTAAAGCTAGAAGACAAAATGAAGAAACAAGAGTTGAACCAAGATTGTCCAAATATGTGAAGAGACATGATCCTACTATAAAAATAATTGGAAATAAAGATACAAGACCAATGAAAGGAAATAGATTGAGAGATGATACATGTTTACTAAGCATGAAGAAACTCAAATTAGTGATAGATGCATTAGAAGATATAGACTGGAGTAAAGTAATGGAATATAAGAGATTTAACAAATAGAGAAAAACAAAACATGGACTGTCATTCCTAGACTAGAAGAAAAAAATGTGATTGACACCAAGTGGGTATTTAGAAACAAGCTAGATGAAATGGTGAATTCACAAGGAACAAAGCAAGATTAGTTTGCAAGGGATATGCACAAGAAGAAGGAATTGACTATGGAGAGATATTTTCTCTTTTTGCTAGGTTACAAGGAGTAAGAACGTTACTTTTTTATTCTACATACAAAGGTTTCAAAGTTTATTAGATGGATGTTAAATCTGCATTTTTGAATGGCATATTAGAGGAAGAAGTTTACATAGAACAACTAGAAGGTTTTGTTGATGTTAGCATTAAGAACATGGTATGTAGACTACATAAAGCTCTATATGGTTTGAAACAAGCACTAAGAGCATGGTATGAGAGACTTCATAATTATCTTATGAAGATTGGATTTGAAAGGACTGATGATAACAACAATCTATACATGAAAAGAGAGTAAGGCAAAGGTATTTTGTTATCTAAAATTTTTGTTGATAATATAATATTTGGAGGTCAAGATGCTTTATGTAAGGATTTTTCAAATTAGATGAAGTAAGAATTTGAGATGTCTACATTTGGAGAGATCAAATTTTTTGTGGGTTTACAAGTATATCAGATGAAATATGGTATATACATCACTTAGTCAAAGTATGTCAAAGAAATGTTAAAGACTTTTGGATTGGAGGATTTCAAACCAGTAAGTACACCTATGGTGATAGGACACAAGTTGTCAAAGAATGATGATTCAACTGAGGTGAATCAAACATTGTATAGGTCTATGATTGGAAAATTGAAATATGTAGTACATAGAAGACCTGATATTGCACTATTTGTAGGGATAGTTACAAGATTCTCTACTAATCTCAGGGAGAATCACTTGATAGCTGTAAAGAGAATTATGAGATACTTGAAAGGAACATAAGAGTTTGGTCTACACTATAAGAAGAATTAGAAATTTGAATTAAGAACCTAAACTGATGTTGATTGGGCTAGAAACATTGATGATAGAAAGAGCACTAGTGGAGGAGAATTTTTATTAGGAAAAAGGCTAGTTACATTGACTATCAAGAAACAAAATTGCACTTCACAATCTATTGTTGAAGCTGGATATGTTGCTACTATTGTAAGTTGTACAAACATTATATGGATCAAATAGCTACTCAAAGGTATGAAGGAAGAGATCATAGAACTAGTGATACTTTATTGTGATAATACAAGTGCTATCAATATACTAAAGAATCCTATGTTGCACACAAAGACTAAGCACATTGCAATCAAGTATCATTAGTTGAGAGAGTTACTTCAATATAAAGAAGTGAAGATCGAATATGTTACACAAAAGAGTAGATTTCTAATAGCTTCACAAAAGAATTACCCAAGGATGCTCATGAGTATCTAAGAGGTAAACTAGGAGTGATAGCCCTATCAAAGGCTATCTAAGTAATAAGAGGAGTTCCCTACATCACACAAGCTAATGTTCATATGATACACATTGATGCAGAGGATCTTACTTTAGGAGTTTTCTAAAGTAATCAAAGAGCTGAAACTTCAAATTAGTCATAAGCAAGGTGATAGAGGGAGAAAATGGAAGAAACTAAAGAAGCTTATATCTGCATGTTAAGATGAAAATCTTTTAGCCTAAGTATTTGGCATTGTTGTCAAAGAGGGAGAGATTACTGATCAAGAGAAATTCACTGGAGATATCAAGAGATAATTGTCAAATAGATGGAGAGATTGTTAATCAAGAGTGATTCACTTATCAGAATTTATTGATCTTAGAGGGAGAGAATTTCTAAAGGAGACAATTGTTGATTAGGAAAACAAAGAGAGAACAATCCTAAAGAGTTAGAAATCCTAACATTTGCTTAGTAAGATGGAGATATAAGAAGAAAATCAGAGGGAGTTATAAGAAAGAGTTTTGTAACCTAATTAGGAGATAGAAGTTGCTAATAGAGGGAGAGATTTCAATAAAAGGAATTATTTTCTTTTTGGTATTTTTATTGGTATTACTATTTTAAATTAGTTAGTTTGATTGAACAAAGTGTTTTCCATTTGGTTGATCAGTTTGGTTTGTCATCAATGCCAAAGAGGGAGATTGTTGATAATAGATTGAAGAAGCTAATCAAAGAGGGAGATTGTTGAGAACATACAAGTATGACCAATATGCTTCAATCATTATTTTGTCATTGATGTCAAACCTACTACTTATGGGTAAGACAACTGCTTATATGATTTAAGTACTATCACTTAGTTGATTGATGAAGAGGATTTGATCAAAAGATGTAACAATAGCACCTAGAGGAAATGTTGAGTTATGATTATGTAAAGGAGTACAACAATAAATTAAGACAATGATAACATGATGAATTGATAATCTACTTAAGGTTACAAAGGCTAGTTACAGTAAGAAAGTTTAGAAGAACAAGTTACACAAAGTTTTCTACCAGGCTTGATCGAGTGGATAGTAGGTACCGAGAAAATTCAGTGCAAGCCAAGTAGAAAATTAGTTGGAGCCAAGTAAATCCTTATTCTAGTGTATGTCAAGTAGAGTAGTGGATGTTAAGTAAAGTTTAGTTGATGCCAAGCACCAGTAAACTTTAGTTTGTGTCAACTAATTTCACAGAGGATGTTGAGCAATGTAGTATGTGCCGAGCATCAAAAGCAAGATAATGCCGAGCTATTGATTTATATTAAAGATTGTAAATTCAATGGATCTAAGTTGACAAGTTTGTTTTCTTAGATTATGTGAACCAGGTGGAAGATAAGATTAATGAGCTAGAGGCACAAAATTCAAGGTAAATCTTTTCTAGGCGAATTCAAAGAGGATTCAAGGAGAAGCTACTAGAAGAGATATGGAATGTGGGGTAGATTCATTGTATCCTACCTAATCCATCCAAACCCTAAACTGGACGATGGAGAATGAGTGATAAAAGATCTTAATTTCCTATTTATAGGAATGACTGGTCATGAAGCAAGGTTTTCATGTGCGAGAGCCTAAGGAAGTCAAGGAGAAAAGGGTTTTGCTTCATCTAGTGACCTGAGAGAAGAGCCTACAATGACATGTTAAGCAAGAAGGCTTCAAGATATAAATGCTTGAAGGGTGAACAAGCTATCAACGTTGCATTGTATGAAGGCCAAGAAGAATGGAGGACTAAAAAAGTGATATGTAATCTACAAATGAAGTTTTAAGTTATTTTTAGATCAAAGCCTTACTATTACTCTCTAACAATTGTATCAGTCTAGGGTAAATCCTTTGGATTAAGGTTGACCTAACAGTCATTTGTAAATCCTTTAACTAGGTGACATTTTGAGTGAATGGTATAAAGTCCTATAACAAGGCTCATTCCTAATAGGGTGATTGGTATCCTTTAACAGGGTCACATTTGACAGTGTCTATTGTAATCTTTAAGGTTGGCCTTTCACAAGGCATCACTTCAGAAGAGTGAAAAAGAGTAGCATGTTACTGCTAGTTTTTCCCAAATTGGGTTCCCACATAAATCATTGTGTCAAATGTGTTGATGAATATGTTACATTTCATGTTTACATTTCTACAAGTTGATTTTATAGTAACCTATAAGTTTTAAGTGATTGCATAACCTTATGAATGCATGCATGATGAATAATGTTCTATGGGTTCACTAAGTTGTGAAATTTTTTTATTTATACATCTAGACCTTGGATAACTAATTCACCCCCCCTTCCAGTTATTCTAAAAGTATTCCAACATCTCTTTGATTAAAATTTAAATATTTTTTACTAGAGCATGCTTACTTACAATTCTAAAAGTTAGATTCATTATTTGGGCCATGGGTTGAATGCCAACAATGTAGGGCGTTGGAATATGATGATAATGATGATTTTGGAGTTATTTTTGTCATTTATGTCAAATAACTATACAAGAAGAACCAAGAAGTGAAGAGGGAAAGATAATAGGTAAATAAATAATACATTATTGAAAAGATGAAACTTATCAGAAGAAAGGAAATGGGCCTATAGGTAGAAGCAATATATTAGATAACTAGATAGTTATTGATACAAAAGCTATGGAAGAACCTAATCAGTACACAAGATATGCAAGAATGTATTTGGTACAAACGAAAAGATAGTTTGCTATTGGAAAATACAAGTAGTTATTAGAAAACAAAGAAGTGTTGAATAGGTAAAGAATTTGAGCCAATGACATAATAGATCAAATTTATTATGTTATAGTTAAAATTCATTGTATATGGTCAAAGGAAAAATGACTTACATAGAAATATGGGAAGAATTGAACGAATTTTGAAGATTGGGGATGAAGATTTAGGTGAGGATCATGAGAAGAGTTCGATGAAAAATATTATACCTCATAAATAATAAAATTTATAATGAAACCAAAAAGTTAAGGAAAATAGTTTGTGGAAGAATCAAGATAGATTCAAGATCAAGTTATGGGAACCCTAGTTAGGTCATGGAGACTCAACAAGCATAAGAAGTAGATCAAGGTGTAGACACCTATATCTGATCACACAATATGTGGATCACACTTAGTCATCTTCTAAGAAATTATTGATAAAATATTTAAATATTTAATTTATTTATGTTTTTGATTAGGTAAAACTGGTTTTACAGGGATCCTGAAATCCAAAGTTTTACAGTGAAAAGAGTGAGATGAAACAAACTAAATAAACAAAAAATTGCCACAAAAGGTCGGAGACAAAAGAAGGCCCGAAGCCAAAGTATAAAAGCTAGAGACAAAAAAGATAAGCCAGGTGAACAAGATAGTGGCCATCCGTGCCCATGGCCTATAGTATTTCTGTAGCATCATTTTCCTTCTAACTAGCCACGCCCTCCTAAATCCTGGTAGGAGTGTTCATCTGGTTCCCCTGATTCACCTGGTCACTGTCCTCTTTCTAAAATTCATCCCGATTGAATCCGTTCTCTGTGTTCTGCTCCGCATCCCTTTCAAGGCCAGTTGTAGTCAGATAGTCCCCCAGATTGACAATATTCTCATTCAAGGTGTGAAGGGTGTCCATTATCTGTTTGGTGATTATCTGGTGGACAGAATCCAGCCTTTGGACCTTCTGCTCAAGCTAGGTGAGTCTGTTATCCTGATGGTCTCTAGAGACCTGGCCTCTGTCTTTCTCCTAGCTACCCACCTGATCCTTGCTTCCTCTGGCTTCCTGGTCCTTGTCAGAATCCTAGTTGTTGGGTTGGTTACTCCTATCCTTCAAAGCCTTAATTTCCTAAAAAAGCCACTTGATGGAACGAAAGTTGTCAATCAGGCTATTCTTTGCATTGTTCAGGAAGTTGAAGCCAGTTTCTTGCACATTGTCAGAGATAACTAAAAGAGCCGGGTCAATGAGTTCATCGTAGTGGGTACTTTTGTCAAGGTCCTCCAACACCTGGAGCAGGTTCTCTAACAATACCCAAACTGACCTTGTCCCCATAGAAGTTCCTCCATGCCCTCCTCTTGTTCTTTCTGATTACCTCCCCCCCTTTTTCAACCATGATTTCAATCATTTCCTTTGGGGGTGAAATGGAAACCTCCTGAGGCGAATTGGGTAGGGTGGGGCTAGGGGGCACACCAATAGGGTCGCTAGGATGATCTTGGGGTAGGGCTTGGTTCACTTTTCTTTTCTTGGGGTTAACCTTGGGGTCCATAGGGGTCACCACCTCCTTGTCATTTTCTCTCCCCTTATCTTCTTCCATCTCACTTTCCTTCCTCGTCTTTGAGTCCTCCTCCTCAAACTTTGTATCAGACTCCACATCATTATCACTAGCCTCTTTCACCTCCTTAGGATGAGGAGAGGGGGGGATAGGGGGAAGACATCTAGGGCTCTTCTGCTAGGGATGAGGGGATTACGGGTAACAGGGATAGCTATGCTCGGGGTGTTAATTTTCTCTGATTTCACTCCAAGCTCATCCCCAAAATCAGAACTAGCAGTGTCCTCTGAGGCACTACCCAAAACCCCAATGGTTTTACCTCTAGTTTGGGTTTTCAAGAACACATAAATCAGAAGTAGGAGACCCTCATTGAGGGCAGGATTTTTGACAGGGCATTTCTTGAACCCCTCTATATTCTTGGCCATGGAGGTGAAAATGTAAAAAGGAAAAGAAATTTTCACTTTGTGTCTAAAATGTTTTAACAGAACAAAATGACGAGTCCCGATTCTATCAAACTTGGGGTCAAGAGTGACATATTCAATGATAATCCTAAGAACATACCTCCAAAATGTTTTGATGGAATCAATGTTGTAGTAGGTGTCAATATTGACCAATTTGATTTTCTCCTTATCATCCTTGACAAAGTCATTGATATTATTGGTGGACATCTTCTTGTCCCTATAGAAGTTCAAACCATCCTGAGAAAAGCCAGTCACCTCCGCAATAAGACCCTCAGTGATTTGGTGGGAAACACCATCAATTTTGACCCTGCCATTTTGCCAGGAATCAACCATAGCTTTAGCAACCTCTGCATCAAATCCATGAAGCTTCTCTATGAATTTGGTTATACCTCCCTTTTGGAGCTTTCTCCAAACCTTCCTCTTCTCTTTTCATCTCTCCACTTTGCCCCATGGCTCTCTTATGATCCTTTCACCCACCATTGCAGTTTTTGGCTCAACTAACCCTAAACCACTAGAAATATTGCCGAGTTTAGAGTAGCAAAAGGCGCTGAGAGCAAAAATAATTTTGTGCATGTTTATGGGTTTATTTCTAGCTTCCTTCAGCTCGTGTCTTCCATACATGTGATTATGGAGTGGAGGGGGTTCCACATAATTCCAAATAATTTCCTTTTTGAAGTATGATTTTGCAAATCCTACCATCATTAAAAGGACATTATGTTGGTGCCGTGAATTTTCTCTTTTTAGATTAGCTTAGTCGCCACTGCTGGAAAGTCATTGTTACTTCCCCACGTCATCACCGAGTTGCTAGCAACCACTTTATTGGTGAACCAGTTAGAAACCGTGTTTGCTTCACGATAAACGTGGCTGACGTGGTATTTTTAAAATTTCCTTAAGTTTGATTTTAGGTCCTCAATAATGCTTTCAATGGTCCAAGAGGGTTTTGTGACTCCTAAAATGCAATTTATTATATTTAAGGAGTCACCTTCAAGCCACAGTTGCTCAATCCCTGAGGCCAGGGCTTACTTAACAGTGAACCTAGCAGTACTGGCTTCAGCTAGATGATTGGTTTGGTGGCCAATAGGGGAAGAGATAGCAGTAATGCCACCTCCTGAACTATTTCTTATGATACCTCCACATCCAACTGGACCTGGATTCCCCTTAGCCGCCCCTTCAAAATTGGCTTTATGCCAGTTCTTAGGGGGAAAAGACCAAGTAGCCTCCTGTCTTCTTTTGATCTTGTCTTCTTTCCTGGCTTTACTGTTCCCTCCAACCTTTATATCTCCTTCTTTGGTTATGGAAAAGTTCTCTGTCATAAGGTTTTTGATTTTCTCAGCTATTATAATCTCAAGGGCTTCTCTGTCTCTAAATATCCTGTTGTTGCGCTCCTTCTAGATTCCCTAGCAGAAGTGTGGGAGGATCCAGGAGCTCAATAACTAAGAATTCAAACCTTAGTGGGGGCTTCTCCACTAACTAAAGAAATCCTAGATGCAAGCTGGAGGGGACCGGTTGAAGTCTAGATTAGTAGTCAAATGGCTCCACACCCTAGAGGAGAAGGGGCAGTGGATGAACAGATGATTAACCATATCTAGATCTTGCTTACAGAGGCAACATCTATTAGGTAAGATTTGGCCTCTCTTGGCTCAATTATCCTGGGTGAGGATTTTATCTTGAAGGAGGAGCTAGAAGAAAATGTTTATCTTAGGTGTAAGCCCAAGGATCCAGGCTTTGGCCCATATAGTTTTCTCCTCTTTACTCACAAGGGATAGATAGCCGGTGGCCATAGAGTAAAGGTCCCCTAAAGAATCTCCCCAAACTAAAGAGTCTCCATTCTGGTTGATGAAGATGGCATTCAGAGAGGACATTAAAAGCTTGAGGTCCTGCGAAAGTTCAGCCAGATTGTGCCATTCATTACCATTTTTGTAGTTCCTTACCATCAAACCGTATCTGCGAATACACTGATCAGCCCACCTACCAAATATGGGGTGATTAATGAGGGGTCCTTGACATAGCCAGCTATCCTACCAAAAAAGGATTTTGTCTCCCATTATTTATCTTATGTTATCCTTAATTAATTAAATTAATTAATTATAGTTCAGTTAATAATCAAATAACAACCAATAGTCTCACTTATTAATTAAATCCCCTTTCCTATATTAAATAAAATAAATTGCACAAACTATTTGATTTAATTTTGAATTCCCCCTCTATTTAATTAATTCAATTAATCAAATCACTCAACAAAAAACTAATCCTCAACACAAAAATTAGCCTAACCCAACTCATGCACCAATAATTACAATTTTTAATTAAGTAATTCAATTTATTTAATTAAATCCCCCCCACATTTTTCTAACAAATCCACTTACTAGCCACATCACCTCCTCAACTAAACCACATCACCCTCTTGTCTCAACCACATCACCCCCTTATCCATGTCTAATTACCTCCTCTATATCACTGCACAAATGAAGGCATGACTTAAGTCTTCTTGAATTAAAGCTTAAATTCACTCTCTTTCCACATCTCTCTCTCCCACCTCAGAATACTAAAGTCCATTTCACACCTAATTCACTTAAAGAATCCTCCACAAAGTCTATCTTGTCACACTCCCTCTCCTTGCAATACTTGTAGTGATGCTATAGATTTGAGAAAGCACAATCCATGTGATCATTTATCCTTGCATCCTATCCTTTCCTCACAATCTTCTTATTTTGCATATTGCCTATCCATTTCCTCTACCCTTGGCCATAAATTGAACCCTCCACCCTTCACTATTTGAGTAAACTTATTATGTTTTTTTGAGAGCTAAATATTATTAAATCACCATTTCTATACTTATATTTTGATACATCCATCCATCATTTGCATTAGATATTGAAGCTTGAGAAACCATTGAGCACACATACACGATCATGAGAGCACATCAAAAGAATCAAGGAGGCAACAAGGATTCAAAAGGTTTGAATTTCTATTATGTTTAGCTTTCTTTTGGTCTTAATATAATTTTTGTTATTGTTTTTGGATTGTTAGATGTTTAGCTTCAGTTTAATATCTTTTGCATTCCAATTTAACTGCTTACATTTTGGCATGCGCGGTGAGACCCCACAATAAGATCATTCATGTATATTAAGTTATTTTTGCTTTGATAAAGGACTAACTAGATAATTCATGTTTTGAGTTCTTTTTCAAGGTTGATTTTGAGTTTTTTAGGTTAAATGTGTAGGAGAAATCTCAAATGCCATCAGAACTCAAATTAGAATCTACATAATAAGCTAAAATTCATCTTCATATTTGTGATCCTGGGACTGCGAGAATGCCCTTATACACCAACAAGAACATGATCTCAAGCTTTTTGGAATGAAGCCTCAAAATTTAAATAGTAAAAAAACATGCTTTTTAATATTCTACTAACATTTGACATTCCATCTCATTCCTGCCTTTGTGAGAACACAAGTTGAATACATAGGAACATGAGTTGACTGAGCGGGAATGTGTTATTTCACCTATGGGAACAAGTCTTTGTCAGAAAGCTCTATGATATTTTGCATGCAAGAATCTATTTTTTGTTCTACTATTTTATTTTCCAATTTTTGTCAAGCTTTCCTAGCCTTCATGAATACAATCCCACGAGTGTAGGAATGCTTAATTAATTGCAAGAATGTAGCTGGTTTTTTTTTAACTTGTTTTTTAATTGTGCAAGGTATATTTCCAAAGTTAACCAATTTTAATCTTAAAATTGAACTCACATTTGATTTTGGAAGTTTAAAATGAAAAAATGCATGCTGTCACATCATACAATATTTAATAATAAAAGGGAATGAACAACACTATGAACCTTTCAATTTGGGTATAAAAAGATATCATCAAATCTTGAATGCATAATAGTTAATGAATATTGTAAATTGAGCACTTCATTTTTGTAAAAACAACTCTTGAATGCTAAAGTTTGAATACACTCTTATTCCCTCTTGTTTTTGTATATGAGAAATATGTTATCAAGTAATACTAATCTATTCAAAAATAAAAGCATTAACTAGCATATAAACCATAACATAAATGAGAGACTAAAGAGGAAACCCCAATTGGAAATGTGAGCCAAATGAATGGCCTCTCCCAATGGGATTTAGCTCCTTTCTTGGTAGATGGGTCTAAAGATTGGGATGTATGCTCAAGGTTCCCAAAAACTAGCTTCAATGGAGATGAAAAATGGCAAATTGGTAGCTTTGTGAGCTCTCAATTTGGCATCATAAGGGTATGGTTGATGGCGTTTGGCTCTCAAAAGGGCATTATAACTTTAGCTCCAAGATTGTGATGAAATGGCTTGGGAGGGGATTCAATTTATAGGCTAAGGGCTTGAGAGATGGAGGGCTAAGATGGAAGGAAAGATGAAAGCTTAAAGAGGGCTAGGATGCACTCAAAAGGGAGCACATGGATTGTGCTTGTTTAGCACCAATCAGGGAGTGACACATGTCACAAGGTGAGTGGATGGAGGAAAGGGGAAGGATGAGTCAACAAAGGAGGCTCAAAGGATACTATCTTCATAAAGACCCTTCATTATGGCTTGTAAGAGCTTGTAAGAGTCTTTATGGCTTTTGTAAGAGCATTCATTGTTGGGTGGTTGGGATATTTTGGAGGGAGTTGAGATTGTTGACTTTCCTTGGCTTAAGAAAGTCTTAAGCCTGCTTAGGGAATGTGACAACATTAGGGGGTGGATTAGGCTTTGGTTTAGGATTAGATTAGGCTTGTTAGAGATTTGCAAGTGGATGGCATTCATGAGGGTGGGTGAGTTAGTGATTAAGCTTAGTTAGTATGGGTGGATGGGGTGGATTAGGCTAAAAAGAGGGTTTAGGAATAAGTTTGGGGTTTTAGATTTGAGGGTTTTATTTATCAAATAGGTTTATTTAATAAATGGGGATTTTGGAATTAAATAGAAGAATAGGATTTAATTGATAAATAATAGGTTATTTGATTTATCAATTAGGACTATAGATGATTAATTAAATTAATCAACTAGGGGATGGTAAAGAATTAATTAAATAGGAATTTAATTAATGATGCCTTTAGAGATAACTAAATAGGATTACCAAAGCAATGTAATCAAATTTAGGTGTCTACATTTTGCCCCTCTTTGACATAGTGTTGAGACAACACTATTTCAAAGAAGTTCGAATGAAGATGACACAAGAAAGATGTTTTGGCAATGAGGTTGCCCCAGTCTCAGATAAGAAGAGGAGAGACTAGAATTAGATGATGCCCCCTCAAGAAGGGGGCGGGGAGAGAAATGAGGCTCGACGACTTCTTGAAAAGTATAAGAAATTGAGATGAGCTAAGACACAGGTTGTCAAAGAGAAGGGGCTGAATTAGCTCAAACTCTCACTACGAGAGTATGATAAAGGGAAATTAGGGGCACAAGAGGAAACAAGCTTAAGACTTTTGGGATTGGGGGGAGGATGAAGGAGCAGAGCACTATACAAGGAATTCAGGATGGAGAGATGGATGAGGGGATTAAAAAGCTAATGCAACATGATTTCAAAGAGTCAGATTGGCAGAATATGGGTTTTTGGAGATCCCTAGGACTAGGATTGTGGATCTCAAAAGATGAGGCTTGGTGGATTGATTTGATTGGTGGATCCCTAAGACTAGGATTGTGGATCTCTAAAGCTAAGCGTGAGGAGCAATTCAAAGAGATATTGATGCATAAGTTGGGGTAGGAGAGACAGATGCTAGATATGGATGGGGGATAATGGAGATGAAGGAAAACCATTGAAGCTTTTTGAGCGGGGGGATACTTCAAAAAGAAGTACCACCATGCAGTTGAGCACTAGATTTGCTATAGGACTATTGGTTAATTGCCAAGGTTACCAAGAACATCAAGGCCTGTTCACCAACTGTCTAGAGGACTGACAAACTGACTCGAAACAAACACACAAGGGTTGCCCCAGTATCACACATGAATCCCATAGTAAGCAGTGTGGAACCAACACTGGGTAACCCACAAGCAGAAAAGAAAAACAAACGAAAGACTTGATCAAGACCTTACACTCTATTTGCCCCATTTGCAGCATACCATGATATGGAAGATCGTGGCAACCTTGAGGAGGGAACAAGGAGATTGCTTGGAAAAGATACTTCAAGACCCAAAAGGGAAGATTCCAAATCAAAAGAAAGAAAAAAATCCAAAAGAGAACCGTTTGCCAATGAGATGGGTGGGACGAGGTACTAACGGACCAAGATCAGACATGACGAAAGCTATATCCTACAAGGATCTATCGAAGAGCACCTAAGCTGATGGATCTGGATGAGTGGTGCATCTGGCAAGCTGAACTAAGAAGGATAACACTTTGGTGACACAAGATCTAGCTAAAGGATGCATTGAAATAACTAACCAAGGGTTTGTGCGATGTGTGCAAGATGTTGATCAAGGAAAAATTGACACAAAAGCTGGATAGATACAATGGTACTAAGCTAAAGAGGATGTACAAGATGACGAACCAAGATATTTACAAGCTAAAGTTGACCAAGATAGTTACAAGCAGGCAAAAGCTCAGGATGATAGGATAGCGGGATGGTTCGATGTTGTGCAAGATGCAGAAGCTAAGGATGAGGTGATAACGGAAGATATGGATTTGGGGAGGATGTATCCCAATGATGATGAGAGATTTTGTGGCCAAGGATAGCTAGAGGAGCAGGATGAGATGGCTGGATAGGACAGTAGATAGCGAGGATTATGATGGATATAAAGAGATGACATTGGGTTTGCATGAGGATAGCCTAGAGCTAGATACCAATGACAAGGGAGGATGGACAAGACAAGATCTCCAAGGAATACAATGCCCCTAGTCAGAAGATGACATGTGGAAGAAGGTCTTACAATGGATGTGATAGGATTGAAGCTAGGATGGAAAAAGCTAAAGGGGCTAGGGAGATGGATGATAGCTAGGATGGTTGGCTGAAGCTGCAGGAGATAAGTGGATGGTGATAGATGGAAGATGGAGGATGGAGGATAGGTGGATAGATTGGAAGATGGAGTTGGATGTCAAGAGATGACCAAAATCATGAGGATGATAGGCTAACCTGGGGATGGCTGGATTACGCATGACACTTGTTTGCCAAGTTTTCATCATGGTACTTGTCCAAGGCGCTTGAATTGCCAAGTTTTCACCAGTGAATGCTTTATTATTATTTTTTCTTTATTTTTTTGACATTTTTACTTTAGACTTAGCTGGAATGATTTTGGCTTTCTTCAGCTATTTCTGGCTTTTTTCTTAGGATTTTTCACTAGCTATTGGAATGTTCAATTTTGTTGCTAGCTGTTGGTACACTGGATGTGTGATTTATGCAATAGGTTGGATTAGATGGGATTGATGGTAGGGGATGGAGGGATGAAAAGGTTGGAAAGGAGCATGAGATGGAGATGTTTGCAGGATCAACATTGGCACATGTTGGGACAGGTGTGAAAAGAGCATATGGGGGATAGATGGTAGATGTGGGCTTGATGGTGGATTTTTGGGAGCGCGCTTGGGGATATAGGCACCCTAGATGGAGTTAGGAGATGGGGGACACAAAGCACTAGATGGGGGATTAGCAATGGTGGATGCCATTATGCATTGGGTTTCAACTATTTTCTTTGGGATCCACATGGTTTTGGATTTTCTTTTCATAGGCTTTTGCATTGTTTTTCATTCTTTGATTGGATTTTTCCTTTTTGGAGTATGTCTTTTAGAATAGACATATGATTGCCTAGGATGTGGATTTTTAGCTTTATGCATTTTGAAGTTGGCATTTACATTGCTATGGTAAGCTTTGGGAAGATGTTTAGGAGAAGCTTTGTGAGATGGAGAGGATATGGGAGAGCGTGTAGGGGGATGGTGATGGATGATGTGCCCTGATATGTGCCTTTGTTGATCTTGCATATGAATGGATGGAATAGGATTTGAAGGATGGCTGATAGGAGGATGGAGGATGGTAGATTTTGGGACATAGGGCCCCAAAATGGATTTAGTGGATGAAGGGGGGATATGGTAGGATGTTTTAGGTTGTAAAGATGGTGGAGGGGGGATGACATAAGATTTCTTGAAGGAGTGATGGGAGGCTGGCATGGTGGGCTTAGAGATAGGCTTGGTTTGGGGGTGTGGTGTACCAACACCTTTAGATGGTGACCCTTTGGATACATATCCAAGACCATGAAATCCTAGATTCTTTTGTGCAATAATAGGCTTTTTGATTCCTTGCTCTTGTGGTCCTAAACCTTGACCTTGATAATGCCATCGATTGAGTATTTGAACTAGCTAAGGATACTTTTTGTTTGTAGAAAGTGGTGGAAGTGCTTTATCAGATGTACTGCAATGGGGAGATACTATTCTTAATTCTTCTGCTGAGAGGAGGCCACCATGGATGAATGTAAGTGAACCAAGAGGGTAGATTATAGATGGTGGAATAGCTTGAATAGGTGGTAAGATGGAAGCATGGAGTGGAGGAGATGGGAGGATAGGATCTTGATTTAGCTGATGGGATGAAAAGATATCCTTCAGTAGAGGAGGTATGGCTTAAGTTTTTGGAGATGGAGGGGATGGTGACTACGCTATGGATGGAAGACATGGTACGAGGATATCTTCATTTATGCTTTGGGGGATGTCAACATGCTTTTGGGCAGGATCTTGATAGGATTGTTTTGGAGTGGATGGTGTGATAGGAGGTGAAGGGATGGACTCTTCAAAGGCAGTGGATGGATAGATGGGAGATTCAGTAGTGGAGATGTGTGAGTAGAAGATGGATGCATAAGGGTTATTTCGGGAGATTTGGGAAATGCTTGGAGGTGATATGGATAGGATTTGAAGGGATTTGATAGGTGGTGGGATTTTGATGCTTGTGGAAAGTGGAAGGATTTTAAGCAATTTGATGGATGGTATGGGGATGGTAGCTATGGGAGATGGAGGCGACATTATGGATGGGGAAGCTTCGTCATTGACTACTTCACATGGTTGGATTAGCTGACATGGCTTACCAACTATTGGAGGCTACTTTTCTTGTATTTCTTCTAGGAGATTCCTTGGAGACTTGTGTGTCGGAGGTGGAGGTGAATTGACAGGAATAGCTAGTGTGATGGGGGTGGAGGATTGGAAGCTTGGTTGATTGGGTGATGGAGGAGAAGCTAGGACATCAAATGGCATGACTAGATAGTTTGGAATAACTCTTGGATTTTGGGGGATGGTTGGTGGAATGTTTTTAAGGCTCTCAAGATACCCTTCATAGTCAACAATATTTTCATCATCATTGGAATAGGAGGTGGCAGGAGCAAGGACAATACGACCAAATACATCATGATAGGATTGGTACTTCATGCTTTGACGATGAGTTTGATGGGGATGGGGTCTTGCATATGGATGAAAATGAAAGCTCATGGTCGGATTTGGATTAAGCTCAGATTTTGGATTGGCTGATGAAAGATTTCCTAGGGAGAGTCAAAGCTGTATGACAGACCTAAGGAGGATTGGATGGAGATTTTTGGCTTTCCTGTGGATGGAAGATTTCAAGGGCATGCTATCAAAAAGTGAGAGTTTTGCTTTCCTATGTGCAAGATTGGTGGAGATTGTGTCAGCTTAAGGATAGACTAATGATCCTATGGGCATGACACGAGATTGACCACTTGTGGATCCCAACCTTTAGCTCAAGGTGATGAGGGATACAAGTGACAAAGCCGAGTTACCCTAGACAAAGCTCTGTCAAAGGGATAACCTTGGTGAGGCTAGTGGATTGGTCAGATTGATTGGATAGAAAATTCTAGCAGAGTGACAACAACTCTTTAAAGGCTTGGGTGAGATTTTGGATTGGGTTTCTAGCTGGCTAGGGGGGATGATTTGGAGAGACCTTGGATTTGGGATTGTTCTAGATGGATTTGGTTGCAGCGGGGGAGCTTGGATGATCTTCTGATGAGGTAGTGACTACGCTAAGTATGCCTTGAGCTGGGAGATTTCTACTTTTTTGAAATTTTGACCAAAGTTGGCAAACATTCATTCAAAAGCTATGAACAAACAAGCAGACAAAATTTTGGAGCAAGAACGTCAAACACACCAACATCCTAGGAAGCTTTGTACAAGGATGAAATTTGGTTTAGCTAGGGAGTCCTCGATATACGCAAGGTACATGAGGCCCATATCCATAGATGAAACCAAAAAGATGTCACACAGCCGAGAGGAGCGGTAACACACTTCTCCTCTTTCACTTCTCAAGGGTATAAAGTTTCTTGAGGCTTAGCCCGAGTGACAAAATTTTGATTCCAAGAGAGGTGTCTTTCGATTCACCTCCTGATTCTTATACTCCACTGGAACGCTGGAGTTGAGGTCATCCAAGGGGTGATGAGATCCCCAAGCAAGCCTCCTAAAAAGAGAAACAAGGTTTTGGATCCTAATCTTATGCACCCAAGATGGCCTCGAAAGATGATAAGGGGAGAGAAGACTTGTATGACCTTAGACTAAAAAGCAGAGTTCTTTTCCAATTGATGATTTAGATTTTGTAAGCTATGATTAAAGACACTCATGATTATGGCATACAATGTTCATTCCAACTTGATAGCATCGTCAACATAATGAAAATTGAGAATTCGTCAACGTAAGAAAAGCGAGTGTCATTGAGATGCATCAAAACCATGTAATGTTCATTGATTGTTAGGCATTCAAGATTGTGTTAGAGTGTTTTAAGCCCAAATTGGAAGTGTGAGAGATTGCAATGGTTAATTGATCCTTGGCATTCAAGATTGGATTTGTTGTTTTAAGCATGCATTCCAAGAAAGATTTATTTTAAACCATTGCATTCAAGATTGTGTTTGAGCAACATACATTCAAAGAAAAAATGTGTTTAAATATGCAAGTTCATTCCACAAAAAACCTAAAAAACATGATTAGTCACCCAAAAAGTTGCTCCAACCTACAATAAGACAAAAAAAGAAAATTGATTAGTCACCAAAATCTTCAAAAAAAAGGAAAGGTTAACTATGGAAAATTTTTTAAAAACTTTTTTTGTTGTTTTTCCTATGTGTAAAAATGCTTAAAATGGTCTAAATCCTACAAAGTGTAGAAATAAATATTTTAAAACAGAAATGCAACATAAATAGGCGAAGACGATAGTCTATCAAGTGGAGATGCCAAACTACGGAGACGCTGAAATGCGAAGACGCTAGTATTCAGAGACGACAGGTCAGATTTGTGGCACAGAAAATAGGTGACAAGCAGAGATGTCGATTTGCACAGACACGGATTTTTGCAGATGACGATTTGGGTTGGCGGCGGTGAAGATGACAAAATAGGTTGCAGAGACGACAGAGTTGCTGGCAGAGATGCAGATCTGCAAAGACGAAAGTTGAGGATGCGTAGACGACAGTCTAGTGGCGGCACTGACAACAGAAAATTAGGTGGAGACACCAAGCTGTGGAGACGTCGATTTGATTGTGCAGACGACAAAGTAGCCGACGAAGACGATAGTTTGCAGGTGCAGACGCTAAACTGCGGAGACGACAATGCACGAAAAAAGTTGAAAAATGCAATTTTTTAAAATTTTTTGCTATTTTTGGATTTTTAGATGGTATTTCTTCTTCCTAAGTGCATTCTTTAACCTGCAAAAACAAGAAAAACACCTTACAACACACTCAAACAACAACAAACATTAGATGGTTAGAAAAAAAAACATATAGATGAAAATGGATGATTAAATGACCCATAGTGGGGTCCCACCGGACGTGCCAAAATGTATATGAGAAATATGTTAGCAAGTAATACTAATCTATTCAAAAATAAAAGCATTAACTAGCATATAAACCATAACATAAATGAGAGACTAAAGAGGAAATCCCAATTGGAAATGTGAGCCAAATGAATGGCCTCTCCCAATGGGATTTAGCTCCTTGCTTGGTAGATGGGTCTAAAGATTGGGATGTATGCTCAAGGTTCCCAAAAACTAGCTTCAATGGAGATGAAAAATGGCAAATTGGTAGCTTTGTGAGCTCTCAATTTGGCATCATAAGGGTATGGTTGATGGATTTTGGCTCTCAAAAGGGCATTATAACTTTAGCTCCAAGATTGTGATGAAATGGCTTGGGAGGGGATTCAATTTATAGGCTAAGGGCTTGAGAGATGGAGGGCTAAGATGGAAGGAAAGATGAAAGCTTAAGGAGGGCTAGGATGCACTCAAAAGGGAGCACATGGATTGTGCTTGTTTAGCACCAATCAGAGAGTGATACATGTCACAAGGTGAGTGGATGGAGGAAAGGGGAAGCATGAGTCAACAAAGGAGGCTCAAAGGATAATATCTTCATAAAGACCCTTCATTATGGCTTGTAAGAGCTTGTAAGAGTCTTTATGGCTTTTGTAAGAGCATTCATTGTTGGGTGGTTGGGATATTTTAGAGGGAGTTGAGATTGTTGACTTTCCTTGGCTTAAGAAAGTCTTAAGCCTGCTTAGGGAATGTGACAACATTAGGGGGTGGATTAGGCTTGGGTTTAGGATTAGATTAAGCTTGTTAGAGATTTGCAAGTGGATGGAATTCATGAGGGTGGGTGAGTTAGTGACCAAGCTTAGTTAGTATGGGTGGATGGGGTGGAGTAGGCTAAAAAGAGGGTTTAGGAATAAGTTAGGGGATTTTAGATTTGAGGGTTTTATTTATCAAATAGGTTTATTTAATAAATGGGGATTTTGGAATTAGATAGAAGAATAGGATTTAATTGATAAATAATAGGTTATTTGATTTATCAATTAGGACTATAGATGATTAATTAAATTAATCAGCTAGGGGATGGTAAATGATTAATTAAATAGGAATTTAATTAATGATGCCTTTAGAGATAACTAAATAGGATTACCAAAGCAATGTAATCAAATTTAGGTGTCTACAGTTTTAAGATTTCATATTTACTTTTCAAGCACACATGCATTTGGTTTCAAAAAATGAACCACACATGATAATCAGAGTGTCTTTTGTCATTGGTAGATAAAATCTCAATTTGGAATCAACAAGTGTTTGATATGTTTGTAGGAGTGTTTCTCAAGAAACATTTTTACAAGATCATTTGTCTTTTTAAAAATAGATCCATTTAATTAAGTGACATTTGAATAAAAAATTTGTTAGCAAGATCATTCACAACAACTTTAGGAGAACTTATAAAGAGATCTATCCTTTGAGAAATGTCCATCCCCACTAGAGAATGATGTCAAACTGATAATTCCTTGGCTGATATATATATAAAAAATGAGGTAATCTCTTGTATATCCCTCAAGATTAGGTGAAGTGTCTCAATGGTAGCCTAAGGTAGGTAGATATTCCTACAATTTTTGCATGGTCACCCATGCTCTTTAGTGATTCACACATGTATAATTGATTGAGAAGGCACACAAAATATTATAAAGAACCAATTATTGAAAGACACTCTTTTTATCCTTGGTAATTTATTCATAGTATAAGAGAATATAAGGTTTCTTTGAAGTTACCTAACATTTGTATTTTCCCTAGTATAAGCATAAGGCTACTTAGGCTTCATCTTGAAGAGTCATTGACCCCACAGAAAGGGGGCTTTTGTTTTCAATACCTTTAAAGTTCCTTCACGTGTAAGTTTTTCAATTGAATCTTGTATAAACTCAATACTTCGACTTAGAGGGAAATACCACACTAAAAATAGAAAGTATCATGAGAGCTCTATGTGGTAGGCCTACAAATACTATATTGCTACCAAATTCAGCTATAGGGATTGCATACGCTTAAAGTGTTTGTATTGTGATTGACCTCGTAAGAAACATTTATTGAAAATGTACACTATTGGTTCTATTTCAAATCCTTTTGCCAAAAGAAATCACTTGTTTATCTCCCTCAATGTTGCTTTATCCTTTGAGGGATTGTTTTTTCACTTGACCTATTTTAATCATAAATTTTTATCATCTACTAATAGGTTATTAGCAAGTTCATTCACAATAATTCTAGGTATAGGTCTAAAAGAAACTTGTCATCTAATTTATGTTATTATCTACTAATAGGTTATTAGCAAGTTCATTCACAATAACTCCAAGTATAGGTCTAAAAGAAACTTGTTATCCAACCTAAGTTAGGGTATACTTATCATAGTCACTACCTAAATTTGAAAGTTTTTTCACCAAAAAGAAGTCAAGTTGAGTCGCCATGACGGATAAGACCAAACCTAAGTTCAAAAAAGTTAAGCTTAAACCATCATTGGCATATAGAGAACTAGAAGAAGAACACAAAAAATCAACACCTAAACCAAGAATTGCAAAGGAACTCCAAATTGAGAAAGACAACATCGTAGTAGCCTTACAAACAAAGTGGGATGATAAAGTCTAGAACACAACCCTTAGGAGAGAAGTCAATCACGAGTTTATCGACTACATGAGCTACAATCATTATGATTAGATTCCATATTCTTCCTCATACACTTTGTAGTATTTCACCTTAGAGTTCTTATTAGAAGTTACCAAATAGGTCATCATCCATTAAGAATTATTAGATCCATAATATTTATAACATATTAAAATCCATGCTCAATCACATCTTGAATAAAATTCTCCACCATATCCTAGCCTTGGTATCATTGTCCTAGAAATCATCTATCCTAAATCATACATCCATCACATCATTATGACTACCCCTTTTACTAACACATACATCTAGGGTAGTTTATCTTGTAACTTGTGTCCCTCATCACCTTGTTCTATATGCTAGGCTCCACATTTGATTATCCCACATCTCTAAAAAGTTCACTAGTCTACCCTAGGTTGAGATATCCACCATCCTCTTGAAGCTTCCACACAGATAGAATCTCATCAACCTTTGATACCATAGTAATCCTTATGGTCATATGGGCATCATGACCTTAGAACTAAATCCTCTACCATCATCCTTTGAATCATCCCTATGTCTTATGTAGTATTGCATTGGTCACCATTTTTTTTTTTAGAAACTCATTGCATCATAAAATTTACGTCATCCCATCACCAATAAAATACCTTATATTTAATCTTAAAATCTACATCCACCTTCATATCATTCTTGTTCCTAAACCTAAGTGTAGTATATCTCATGCCACCAACCATATGTCTCAATCAAAACAAAAGGGAGAAAAGAGATATAGATCCTAATCCTAGTAGTTCTAGTCCATAGCTTGACCCTAAAATCTCCATTGTCATGCATGAACCGATACCTCAAAATCCAAGAGCAAGTACTAAAAACATCATAAGTTCACAACCTACAACATCTTCTATAAAGAAATTCATGGATCAACTTGGGAATGCAACATTTTTCAATACCATCATTGATAGGAATATATATTATCATGGATAATTTGTAAAGAGATAATGTTAGGGAATTTGACATTGGGAGAACACCACCACCCATCACTATTACAGATCCCACTCATCCTCCTTTTGGAATGCCAACATCATTGGGACCCATAGATCCTAATTAACCTCTTTATACTCCTAGTGGAGAACTCCAATAAATGACACAAAAATTTGTAGACCTAACTGTAAGATCTACCCAACTTAGTGCCCCCATCCCCCAAAAAAACCCATCTTCTATCACACTGTCACTGATCCATATAACATCACACCAAACTACCATGCTACAAGCCATAGCCATAAATATTCTCATTACCATTGATGTTCTTACCCAAAATGTATCCATACTATTAAACATTGTAGGGCCCACTATCCCCCAAACACTTGGCCAAAGTATCTCCACCCAACAAACCACATTTGCAGCCAACATCCTGCCTGCTAGCAAGACCACAATCCCATTTCAACAAGGCTCATAAATGCCATAATACTCCATATGTATGCCACCTATGGGTTCTGCAACTCAACTCATTCTACCATCTAGAACTACTACCATCCATTTGCAATCACCTAGGGCATGCTGACATCATTCCCACCTACACCATGGGTGTTAATAAAAAATGTATGTTTCTGACATACCTATTTTCACTCCCATAGTACCAACTCAACTGCAAACAATCCTCCATACACAACATCAACCACCACCACCACCACCACTACCCAGTTCACTTCTTCATATCACCAACTACTTGGACATGTTGTTTCAATATCCTATCAACATACTTGAGTAATTGATCTACATAGAGACATAACATAGATTTGACCTATGTGATCCTAGTGAAATCAATTGTTGTTGGGTTATTTTCCTCCTTGATAGCTCTCATGGTTATTATGTAGACTTTTACTAGAGTTTGTTTGTCTTGATCACCTTCCTCACACTACAATATGCTTGTGGGATTGATGATATTCACCTCTTTTATCATATTATAATGCATTTCCTTTATCTCTCTTTCAATCACTTGGACTCCAGCAATTGTAACTTTGAATATGGAGTTTCCCTATCCTATGTTCTTTTTGAGGATGTATAACATACATTCATCAACTAGTTTTAATGAATTCCTAGCTAGGAATTTGGACATTCCATACCTTTCAACCTCTGAAATCAGGGTGACCACAATAGCCAATTTTCTTTTATATGTTTGTGTATCCCCAAGCAATGCCTCTACATCATTGAACATGATATTGGACTCCTAAATAAACTTGCTCCCATCCTTGATTATTTCACTAATATAGTCATCCATTGCTACAACTAGCATTTTACCCCTTTGAATCTATCTTACTATCAAGAGAATTAGGGTCAAAGGCCTCTAGTGCTTGAACCAAGGGAAAGAGTCCAAAATTATTGAATGAGTCAATATATTATTCCATAGCTACAATAATTTTCTTTAGCTCCTTATTATCTCAGTTGTCCTTCTAAGATTGTGTCAACATGTGTTATGTAGAGTGTTCAAACAAGTGGTTCTTAGCATCCTTGTCGAACTCCTAGATACACTGTAGTCATTTCAAAGTTATTAACATCTAATTCTAGGGTTCCTTATTTAGGTTTCTAGGTAGTAACCTCTATAGTCACCCTACTAGCCTTTGAATCTATCACCAATCTTTTAGATTTCTTTGTCTTCTTGGGTTTAGGGGTTTTTACCTTAGATTTAATCACCATGACTAAGATGGGTATAGAGACTAGTACCAAGCCATGTTTCTTTCTCATAAAGTTTTTTATCCATTGTGGTAAAGAACTAGATTTAGTCTTCTCCTTAACAAGCTTCACATGGGTAATCATAGTATCTAGCACTAGGGAAACATTGTTATCTTAACTCAATTGCTCAGTGTCCATAGAGAGAGAACTCAGTTCTTTCTCTTTGTCCAAATCTATGCAGTTTGTCTCTTGAGTAGTCATGTTGCTGCATTTTTGGGACCTAGTTTTGGACTTATATGGAATAATGAACTATGATAGGTTCAATATCTTATTCATCAAGACCATCCTTCTTTCTTTGGAAGTGGTCTCTACCTGCATCATCAATTGAGATAGATGTGATAGATATACTAACAAGGGAAGGTAGGGTACTTTTTTTAGATGGTTTAGGTTGAAACATATGTGCCCTTTCTAAAATTTTATGTTTTAACAAATTATCAGTCTATCTGATAATGCCTCTAGTCCTCTAATGAGTGTTATCTTCCTCTTCTTTGGTCTAGTGTACTATAGGTAATGTTGACACTTCTTATGAGTTTTGATACTCTGGTTCAATGATATTGAAACCATCATCCTCTATCCCTTATATATTAATTTTTAGTTGCAAAGTGGTAATTTGAGACAATTGTAATCTAGAGTAATCCCTTCTATTGACCGCTTTCTCATCTAGGAATCCTTCCCAAAAATATTCTAGATGGAGAATTGGTACTGTCTAATCCTCCAAATCTAGGGCTCATCTAGAGAAACCTTTATTGTCAAAACCATTTATGTCATATTAATACTTGAGATCAAAATTGCATAGATCGCAACCTATATTGGTCACATCCTTCATAGATTTGCACATAAGACAATCCAACTTAATGGGGAACATTATCTCCCATTTCTCTTTGGGAAGAAACCTCCTAACCACTAGGGAGAGTTGTCTATATATCTCTACCAACAAAAAATAATTTAGTCCATGCCTCAAAAAATTTACTGATTCATTTTTGAGACCACCAATTCAAATGTATGTGAACTAAGGAATTGGATGTAAAAGTTTTCATATACTTGAATTAAGTTCTAGGCTTCTGGAGACATACTTCTTTATGATTTTTTGGCCAATTAAAAATACAAAGTTCCCATAAATACATTTTATACTCTCCTATAGTTCTCAATAACCCCATTTCTTTGCAACATGGAGCAATACCTTATAGATAGACATATCATTATTCCAAGGTTCAATGGGAATTTTGGTCAAATTTGGGTACATGCTATGCGGTACATCAGATAGGAAGATATATTAAAATATTTATTCACCATTTGGGAAAATTTGAGTTTTTCTCTCAATGTACCTACTATAAGTTCCCCTTGTCCATGTATTGTTTACCCTCAATGATGATTTCAATGTAAAAATACATCTAATTTGCAAACAAAAAGGCTTTAGGGGAACACCAACAAATTATGAATGTAAAACTTCACATGATCTTTATTAAGGATTTTAGGAAGACCAAAACCTCCCTTATGGAATTTCTTAGTCCAATTTCTTGCAATGACATTGATTTTTTTCAACACATTTGTTGAACTTAGCCAGGAATTGAGTAGGAGTAAACTTTGAGAAAGGATGTTATGTGATTTTCAACATAGAAATTTTAGTTTCTCTATTGATAGGAATTAAAACTTCACCATCATTTTTATTGATACATATAGCCTTAATATCATAGTGGTTTATATATTCTTGAATTAGTTCTGGGTACATGATTGTAGGCAAAAAAGTTGTAGCTTGTAACAAACCACTTGACATGATTTCAAGGGTAAAAATCTTGGCTATTTGGTTGGACATCCTATCATTAATTCTTTCCATATCTCCCCTTTTAAATACATATATCTTATAACAAGACTTTCACAATTCAGACTTGTAACATTACCAAAGCAATGTAGTGTAAACCCCATGAATCTTCTTTTAAATAGACGGTAACCATTCAAGATTATCAAAAAGAAATATTAGAAACACACATGAAGAAAGGTTATTATTATTTACCTTTCATACCTAGTCACTCTAAACATCTCCTTGTACTCCTTTATTTTACTTCCATAATTCATTATTAAAGAAAAATATTACCAGTCCTCATCATTATATATCTCTCATAAATTGGCACATAAAATTAAACATATCTCAATGTTTAATTATATAAAGATTTCCATGTGATAAAGGATATTGCTTTGAAATTCATACAACAATGTTAATTAATACTTGTCATTTCCCACACTCGACCTTTTGTTTCATTATTACCACATTCGTGTCAACTCCCCTTTTCTTTTTTCATGCCACAAAAAAAAAAAGATCTTTCCCAAGCCTTAATAATTAATGATTTTTGTACAATAATTCAATCAACTTATCCCCTCTTAATCATGTTGATAAATCATGTTGTAATAATTGGAAAACTTGGTGAACCCTTCTAAATTAATTTGAACTGAGTGCAAAGAGGTTCCATGAGATACAAATTTTTTGATATCATTTAGACATGGGGCCTGCCTTTGAGCATCTTAAAAACTTCCTTGAACCTCATTGAACCTATCCAAACTTTTTTAAACTTTGTACAAAGTGGTTCAAACATCCCACAATGGTTCAAGATATTTAGCTTTTAGAATAATGATCACCTAAGTACATGACACATACAAGAAAAATGTAGCTAAGGAAACTGTAAGAATTTGTCTAAGGCAAATAATAAAAATGCCAAGATCAAGAAGCTTAATTGATAGAAAAATAGAGACAAATGAAATGATCAAATTAATGATTCAATATTGATCAAATGATAATAGGTAATTAGATCTAGATAAGCAAATAATGAGATACAATACATGTAGATGTGCTTGAATATATAGGCAATGCAAGATGATTGAGAGTTATGTAAGTGATAAGTATCACAACTAAGCACATGTACACCAAAGGTGGATTATCCTCCATTATGCATGAAAGTACATACACCAATGAGAGGATAAGAACACAAAGGTGTATCACACAAAGAGAGGTGCAAGACAACATGTGCTCAAATAAAGTGCAAACTCCTAAGTTTCTACATGACAACTAATATACAAATGTATTATCCTAAGTAAGCTTAAGTAAAGTGTAATTAGTAATATTTAATCACACCAACACCCCCTCTTGAATGAAACTTAAGTGAATGCACCTAAGCTTACAAAAGCTAGATGAAAATCCATAATGGGTCTTGAATACTAGGCCATGTTAGGTACCCATGTACCAACTACAAGTGCAAAATATATGCAATGCACTCTCTCATAAAGTGGAGAAAGAGGGAAAACCACATGGGAAAAAGCCTCCCCCAAAAAGAGAGATGAAAAGAAAAAGTAAGATGCATGAATAGATGGAGTAATCAAGACCCCCCTGCCCCCCCCTCCATTATGACATACATCATGCATATACAATATATAATCTCCATATAGGAGAGAAGTGGAAGACATACCAAATATATTCTCCTCAATGGAGAGTGTACATCGGTAGTAGATTTTCTAGGATCAATTTAGAGACTACTCCATGAGTGTAGAACAAAATTCCTCCCTTTAGGAAGAAATAAAATGAAAGGTGCATCAATGAAGCCTCCCCCATCTGTAGGAAGAAACTTCAAAATGTATGAATCTTTGAAACATGCTCAAGTGTCCCCATGTCAATATTGAAAAATGCCTCCTCCAAATCACGTGTAGCATGCCACACCATTGAAAAAGAAAAATTAGGATCAACTAAGGATGAATTTAGAACATGAATCAAAGACTCAAGTGTCTTCTCTGAAGAGAAAGTGACCTCCTCCAACTGCTATATCAAAGTATCTACCATCATCTTAACCTTGAAAGACAAATCAAGTAGAGAATGAAGATGAGGGTCAACATGCTCCCTTGTAACAACTAAATAAGGATCATCTTCAAAAAAGAGAAGATGAATATCATCAATAGTGTCTTCAGGACTCCACAAACAAACTTGAAATGTCTGTCAAGTAGTCATCCCATGGAACTAAGTCTGGAAGAAAATGAGTATCTTGTTGCACTGAATCACCTAAATCCATATATTTGTGAGTGCAAGCATCATCATGAACAAAAATAGATGAAATATCAATCGTAGGAGAAGAAATAGATGGCTCAAGAACCTGATCACATGTGAGAATACCCAAGTAACTAAAATTCTCATGAATGTCTGAATCATCAGTGGAAATGTGATCAAAATCTACTAAAGAATCAATTTCATCATCATGAGAAAATTATGAAAAGTAGTATAGCTGATATGCATGATCAAATACCCTTTTAGTAAGAATATCTCTAGTCTCCATGTCTCTGATAAACACTAAATTAGGTTTGAATTCCATAGTTCTCCTTATATCCTCATAAGTGATTTGATAGATGAAAAGATGATTATGACTTAGGTGAGGTACACACAATATAGCTTTGAAGTATCTCTCTCGAGAATAAATATTTCATTTCCCAATCATATTCATGTAAGTATGGTTGCCTATCAAGATAGGTGGAATATGACAAGGATGAAATGATGAAAACATAGACTATGAAGATGCCATATGATGATAAGACCTTGTATCTAGAAGCCATCTCCCTAAATTTTGACTTGAAGTAGCTACTAAGGCTTTAATTTTTCCCATGTGATCCTTTCCTTTATCAAAATTTGAATGTGATGAATAAGGTGAAGTAGTCATTCTTGAAGGTAGGCTTATTTGATTCTTCTTAAGGAGATTCTTGAGCTCATCTATGTCCTTCTCTCAACAATGATGTTCTTCATGTCCATTCTTCTTGAAATATGCACAAGTAAGTAACTCCTTCTTGGATGATTTTCCTTTACTATTGGACTTTTCTCATGGTGAGGAGGTTGAGTGTTATTTCTTTTGTTCTGACTTTTTTTGCCATGGTTTCTAATTCTTGTTAGACCCTTTTCCTTGGTCCCCTTTACTAGCCACCAATGCTTTCGACTTTGAAAACTAGTTGAAAATCCACATTCTCATCAAGTTTGACTATTCTACCATAAAAATCTCCATAAAGGCATGGTGTATGAGGAACCTAAGGTCACCTTATGAGTGTTGAGGCTAGAAACAAATGGTGCATACTTTAGAGGAATTTTTGTTACCAAATTATGGATTAACTTTCATCCTCTATGGTAATTACACAATCCTTAACCATTGACCTTAGCTCATGAGCCTTGGTGATGTAGTCTTGAATTGTTGCAAATCCTTAGGATATAATCTCATGAGTTTTTCATCAAGTTCAAAATCCCTAGCTTTGTCTACTTTTTCATACAAGCTAGAAAACTTATCCCATGATTCCTTGAATATTTTAATATGATCAATATGGAAGATAAGATCATCATGTACATACTTCCTCGAAGTATCAATAGAAACATTATTGTTATAAATCTACTATTTAGTTTATCAGGATCATCTGGGGCAACCATGACTCCATCAATATAACCAATTGGACATTTTTTCCATCATTTTACTCCATGCTCTAATTTTCCATGTAGCATAATTATGTGGAGTTAAAAATGGAAATCTAGGAGAACCCATGATGAAAAAAGAAAAAAAAAAGAGAAAGAGAAGAACAATCACTCAAGACAACCCCCCAAACAATCAAAGAACCTCCCCAAAATGGATGATTTTGACACTTTATACTTAGTGCATTTACAATAATCACTTGTCAAGATGGACCAAAGTGGACTTTTGATTTTGATGGTTACAACAAAAAATTTGAAGGTAGAGCAGACTCAAGAAGATAAAACACTAGATCTCTCAAGGATCTAATCAACGACAAGTGCCAAAATAGGCCAAAAGAGACCAAATTTTGAAAGGACAATGTCCACTCAAAACTACTCCAAAATGATACCAAATCTAAAAATTAGATGATAGATCATGCACTTTCATAAAATGACACCTAAAAATGTTTCCAACTGACTGAACGGAGCCTTGAAAGTTGCAAAAACTAGGATTATGAAGGTACAATCACCAAAGTCTATCAATTTTGCAAAATATGTCCACCAAATCCAAAAAAAAAATTTACCTCAAACATTTAGGAAATTTAGCTCAAAATTAAAAATAATAGAGCTGAATTTAGAGTCTAGATGAATGAGTTACAACCTCACAAAGTTGCACTACAAAATTAAAAAACTCGTATGAAGAGGGGTACATAAATTAAAATAGCAATGATATCAATAGAGATTTCATCTTAAAGTTGATGGTAAAATGACCATGACTGAAAAAAAAATGCTCATTTTGACACCTCAATGGCTATCAAATTAAATCCATAGAAATGTTGATGCAAGAATTACTCTAAAATTGATGTTATTGTGAACTTCAAAGCAAAAAATGTGAATAACCCAATAGAAATCTAGTGGGCATCAAATTTAATAGCCTGCAAACTATGCAAAATTCTTTTTTTTTTGAAAATATACCAATTTTGCCTAGGTGTATGTGAATTGTTTAGACTATGAAAAAGTCACAAAGGGCTTGGGCCCAAGACAATGTGAATGTGCAATTGTTGAACTCTAAATTCCCTACCTCATGTAGAATGTGATGTTATTGTGATGCCAATAATTGAAGCTTTGTCTAATGATAATACAATGCTATCCACTATCTAAAGGAATGTCCCAATTTGGTGATGTGAAAAATCTAGATGAGCTTGGGAAATGTACTAGCGCTAGATTGACTATGTGAACCAAAAAAAAAGAAGCTCATAGATTAGGCTTCAAGAAAAATTGTTCCAAGCTCTCATGTTGAGAATGCAAGTTGTGGGTGGGCGGGAATACCATATACTGGATCAGGGTATGATGGAAATGACTTTCTTCCCCAACGAACAAAATTTTGTCATAGATATATTAAATGATATGAACCTCATGATAGTCCTTCATTGATAATCACTCCAATTTTGCAAATCAAGCTTTCAAGTCTGATTCACAATTATTATTTTTGCTTCAACTTTGAATTTCAGCTAATATAGGCAAATTTATTAAAATGACCATCCATACGTAATTGTGAGGTAATATCTTGCTCTAAATGCTCCTAATAACTACTAATACTCTCAATCTAAATTATGGTCCTCCAAAATATGAGATAAATAATCCTCTCCAATAGCTAACCGATGAACACTGAGCGCTCCTTTGGTTCCGATACCATATAAGTGATAAGCACCATAACTAAGCACATGTATAGAAAAGGTGGATTATCCTCCATTATGAAAAATTACATGAACCAATGAGAGGATAAGAACACAAAGGTGTATCACACAAAGAGAGGTGTGAGATAACATGTTCTCAAATAAAGTGCAAACTCCTATTTGTCTTACATTACAACTAATATGAAAATGCATTATCCTAGGTAAGTGTAAGTAAAGTGTAATTAGTAATATTTAATTACACCAACAAAAATAATAAGAAAAGAAAGGGGGAGACATCTAATTTAACTAATTAGAAGGTATCTAAATTTAGAATGAAATTAAGAAATCACAAGCAGGGAGAAACCTCCAACAACAAAAAAATGACAACTCTAAAATTGAAACTAACACTGTGCTATTATATATATCATGAGAAAAGTGGAGTGGTAATAGTATCATGTAACTGCTGATTCATTGGGATCTTATACTTATGTATTTTTGACAAGTGCATATCCACCTTGGCTTTTTCATTTTCTTCCATAAGTGACATGTTGAGGATGACAAGGATTGTTTCCTAAGATCGTGGACATCTTGGCTGTTATTGTAGGTGTCTTTTTAGAACATGAGAACATGTTTTGGGATCTATATAGTTTCATGGATGGGAATGATGTTGTATTTTTCATCAAGTTACTCTTAGCATTACAAATTTTGACATTTCCAGTGACTCCTAGAAGGTCTTTGTCAAGTGTGAGACTGTTGGGAGTAAGGTCCCTCAATAGAATAATAGATATCCATGAATATGATAGTATAGTTGAGGATCCCATTCCTAAAATTCCTTCAATACTAGAATTAAAGTGTTTCTACTATGAACTAATATCACTCTCATAGTGATGATTATTTGGAAAGCTAGTACTATTGTAAATTAAATTATATCTACAATGATAGAAGACCCATTTCAATCAATTACTATATTATCACCCTATGATCCTATGCAATTAAGTCTACTTAATGTCATGTCCTTTATTTGAAACCCTAATGACAATATCCCAGGTTCTTAATATAGAATATAACAATAAATAATATCAATATCAAAATAAATAAATAAACATTAATTATAATATAATATATAGTTACAAGACAACAATACAAATCAATCAATAGTTAAGCTTATTAAATAAAATAGTTAATTGTATACACAACAATTATATCACCTATCAAATAATTACTCATAACCAATCAACCAAATGTTAAAGAATGTGTTCTTTAGGAAGAGACATGAATATTGAAAGAGTTTTTTTTTTGAGGTTCATGCATAATGGGATCGAAGTCATTCATTTTATCACCATGGGATAGAAAATAAACATAAGGATGAAAGATTATTAAGGAGAAAAACTACTAAATAGAATGCATTGATATACTATTTTCTTGTGGTTTACTATGAGTGTGGGATATGCACAAAATATATTTTTAAAATATTAATGGTATTTACAACCCGTGATCCACATATCCCACCATAAATATACAATATACACAAAAAAAAGGTTTGTTGAAAAGGTTTCATAAAACCCCAAACAAATGCAATTAGTTACGACCATCCATCAAAACTTTAAGGATATATGCACAAAAATGTACACTTCTCTAAGTCTTTTCATCCAAGGTATCTCATGGATTGAGAGCCTCAAATGACAACTTAGAGCTCCCTAGTCATGACATACAAAGGATGAAAATGAAGTGTTGTGGCTCTCAAATGATCTTAGATATGCAGCCCCTTGCAAGGTGCACCATGAAATGGGAGATTGAAAGACAAGAGAAATGGTGCTAGTGTCCAAGAACCTACAGGAAATTAAATGAAAAATTAACTAAGCTAAGAGAATGTAGGATGCAAAGCTAAACTCACAAGAATGAAGTGTTACAATCCCCTATTTAAGCTAGATTATCTATTCTAATGCATGAAAAGGAAAGCTACACTATGTGCCATTATGCTAAAATAAAAATGATGATGAAGTAGTGCAAGAATGCCACAATCTCTCATAAGCTAAAAAGGGTACCTAAGATTCCTACATCATAATGCTAGTATAAAACATAAGTATTTTTAGATGAGGAGAGATCTCTCCCTTTTAAAGAAAAATGGATGATGGAGATCATGAGGCAAGAGGGGTCTAATCAAGGATGGAGAATGAAATTTGATTGATCCATGTGCACATGCATTTCCACCAATCATAATCAAGAGTTGACTTTTGTGCTCCATGTGAGACAAAAAGGCCTTTTATTTTATTTTTAAAGTGGGAATAATATTTTATGTATGCTCAACTTAGGATAAGTAGGGAGTGGGGTCTTTTGTTTAATAAAAGGGGGACAAGTTCCTTTTAGTTAAATAATAACTTAGTATATAGTGCTCAAACTATAGGTTAAAATTAAATAAATTATAAAATGAGAATTTGATCAAAGATAAGTGATTAATAAATTATGCAAAAATTGCTCGAAAGGGGAATAATAGTCTAGAGGACTATTTTTGGGTGATTACATTTTCCCCTCTTTGACTAATGTGTGATAAATATAGTAACACATATCTAGGAGCACATTACATCAAAGAATGAAGAAGACAAGCAAGAAAATAGAGAGATCTAACTCCAAAGAATGAAGTGTAGAGAGATAGCAGATCTTGAATGCATAGTCTATTAGTGGAAATACTAAACACTAGGGGGGAGAGAGAGAGACAATATCAGAACCCAAGACGAGTACTAATATGCCAAGCAAAGAAAATAGATAGATCAAGATAAAATGGAAAGGTCAAGCACGTGCTCTTAAGAAGTGGATAGCCATAACAATGTGTAGCAATGATAGAGTATTCCCGCTCCCTCAAGATAAAAATTGAAGTGGGATAAGGGATATGTAGAAATGAGATAAATAATTTCAAATAGAGATAAAGTAAGGTCCATGATGACATATAAGTGATTAAGACCAAAGAGAGACCACCAAATAGTGAATATATGCCCCAATTTGACTAAGTTTGACCAAGAAAGATAAAGCATTAGAATTAGGTCAAAGCAAGAAGAAAGGAAAAATGAAGTGAAAGGAAATGAATAAGAAGAGTGGAAGAGAGAAGAAATGGTGAAGGAATGAAGAAATGATGATGCCCCAGCGAGATTCAAAGATTAGGCCTCAAAGGGTTAGCCAATTGTGCAGAAGAAGAAATAATTTTTAAAAATGATTTTAACCATCAAGATGAATTTAGATTTAGATTTTGATCCCAAAAACGGATCCAAGACATTCAAATTAGCCAAGGGTGCAATTTTTGCACAAATTCGAGGAGTTCAAAAATTAGATCAAAATTGAGTCAAAATGTATAAAAGGGGTCCAAGGTGTAATTTTCAAATCATTTCTCTTATTTAATTTTTGATATTTTAGAGCTTTAGAGAGAGAATACAGTGGCGCAACAAGGAGTTCAAACCCACTAAGACCATTTTGAGTGCAGTTGGTTACACAACTAATCTCCACCTTACTGAGCATAGATAAATTTTTGTCATTTTGAGAATTTTAAGTCATTTTATGAGAATTTTAGCACATTTTTCTAGGGCTAGATAGGGTTTTGAAAAAAAATTGTGCATTACTTTATAAAGTATCACACTATAGTTATGGAAACTATTGTGCAATACTTCTGCCATGCAAATAGTATCGCACACAGTTTAGAGAGTATTGTATGGACCCTGCCCATTTGTTGCATGATAGCGTACAAAGTATCGCACAACAAGATTGTATCACATGACTATAGAGAAAAGTATCACATGATACTTGGTTAGAAAATTCATAGTTTTTATGCAATTTTGATGTTGTCTATCATTTTTGTGTGCTATTTTCTTGCTTGACCAATTAAGTTATGATGTTTTTAGTATCAACTTCATTCTCATCTAACAATTACTAACATTTTATGCATGTTTTGGTTATATAGGTGGTGTTCCCAACCCTTAATATTAGGGCACTAGTGGTAGTTGATTTGAGACTTGTACCACATCTAGATGATGTTGATAGAGGGAGACTAGAGACCATAAGGTTTGGATTATTGCTATGGATGCCTCATATTGGAGCTAACCATGTCCTTCTTACAACATTAGTAGAATAGTGACACGGTTAGCATAACACCTTTCACTTGCTCACTAGAGAGGCCACAATCAAACTGGAGGATGTGTATCACATTCTTTGTGTGCCATGTTATGGAGACTCAGTCAGTGTGATGAGCATGTCCATTAGTTATAGTTTATGTAGTATCTCTTGATGTGAATGTTGATTCAAGCTTATGTGTTAAATATTTATTACGACCAGAACTTAGATGATAGTAGAGTTGCACTATACACATTATTATAGGATGCCACTATCTTGGATAGACACATTGGATGGAAGCGATTGATCATGGATTAGGATGATAAATATCCAGTGGAGTGCATAGTATGCTCTCTTATAGTGCAAGCCTTGATCATAGACATGAGCTAGAGGGGCTTCCCTTATAGATGGGGTAGATTGGTGATGGATATGGTGCAGAGGTTGAGATAGATGACATAGGGTCCCACCATCTTAGCCAACATGTACCATGAGTTGCACAATGTTTTCTACTGAGAGGGGAGGACATCAACATGCGAAGCGATTCTAACACAAGTGTGGGCTTGGGATCACATTGTAGTGATTTGACTGAGGTGCAACCAAGAGAGAGGAGGTACATATACATTTACAAATAATCTAGGTTTATATCTCAACCACATAGTGGAGATGTGACCTACTACCAACGAGTACTTGATGAACTAGTGATATTTGAGTAGAGGCCCTATGTGGGTTATGAGGGGTGGCAAGAGGCTTAAGATAAGTTGGATTACATAGTTTGGAGTCGATGGCTAGTGGGTTGACATGTAGGGATAGTAGAACACTTTGTTATCAGCTGTGTATGGAGGTAGTTTGGATGGAGATAACAAGTGCCTACTAAGACCACCATGTATGCATAGGTATAGGAGGATGAGGATAGGGGTTGGATGCCCATGCTGGACTATATAGCATGTTTGTAGGAGACACAAGGGTTATAGAGGTAGGCTTGAGATGACTTCCTCACACAGAAAAATGAAAAAGTTTTGCCAAATTATATGCATGGGAGATGAGATGACACCCATTTCCTTGGTTCAAAGTTCTAGATGCACTCCTAGGTGATGATAGTAGGGGAGGTGATGATGGAGATGGGGGAGAGGGAGGGGATGGAGGAGATAGAGGGGGAGGAGGGAGAGGGAGACACAAACCTATTGGCTCTAGGGGTCCATCCGGTAGTTGGACTAGGTCAAGGAGTAGAGTACAGAGAGAAAGGAGAAAGAGGCAGAGACAATAGAGGAGGAGAGTTTGGTCAAATGACCTTGGGTTGAGAGGAGGCAAGATATGAGAAATGAGTAGAGAGAGGAGCTATTTGCACTGGTTGGGAGAGAAAATCCTAAGGATTAGATGATTAGAGTGCTAGAGGCTGAGCTATAGAATACATAGGTTACTATTGTTATGCAAGACCAACACGTGATAAATGAGCGGGCTTGAAGTGAGGAGTTGAGGTGAGAGACAGATAAAACTAGGTGAGAATCATAGCACCATGGAGTGAGTGAAACCTATTACTATGTAGTGTATAGAGCGGTGGTGGCTCTAGGATAGGGATTAATTAACTACTCCAAGAGAGATGGGAGGTTAGAGGGAGTGATACAGTTGCTAGACAGGGCATAGGCACCTCCTCCACAACCACATATGACATAAGAGGGAGAGAGTCAATCCTAGGTCTAGGTCTAGGTTTTTGAAGTCCTTGTGACATTTTGATGTATCATTTTGAGAGACATTGTCTAGATTTTGATCTCACATTGTATTCATACTAAATCATATGATATATATGAGATATTGGAATCAGTTATTCACTATGTATTTGTCCCTTTCTTGCTCATCTGATGATGTTTCTATTTAAACACTCAAATTTATGTTTCATGTGATGTTGATATGTATGCTCATGTTTATGTTTATGCTCATAGATGTATGGATGTATCTCTCTTATAGATGTTTGTCTCTGATATTATGATACAGACTCATGATTTGAAAATTTAGCACCTAGATAAAGTAGATATGATGATGAGATTAACCCCTTGTAATGACAAGAATTAAAGAAGCATTAAGTTGATAAGACTGATGTAACACCCCACCAAGGGACCCAAAACAAACCAACCTAAATTTTCACTAAGTTTGCCAAGTTTTTTTCTTTTTGAATGATAATATATAACAATAATTATAAAATAGCAGAAGCAATAGCATACATTCATATATAAGCAACACATAAATAGGTTACACCTCTTAAGGATCCCATGATGTTGAATCACATTAAGTTTAATTAATACTAAAACCAATATATCACAAATGTAGATTAAAGCATATTTACAAGTACAAATCCATATAAATAATATACAATTATCTTAAATGCCACTTGGAAATAATTAGAATGCAGGATCATCCATTGTACAAGTTACAAGGTATGGAAGGCTGAAAGAATATACATCATAAAAATAGATTACATAATCTTGTAAGATCTATGAAATCAAATACAATACTATACAATACAACCATCCATCACAGTACATAAAAATAGAATGAAAGAGAGTACAGAATAGGGAACTCCAGCCACGACATCAAACTGTCAAATCTCAATAGTAAAAGTAAAAAGCACTACCACCTTAACTCATGAAATCCAAAAAGGTCCACTCCCACCATGCTAAGGAGACAGTCTCAAGTCCCAAACTAGATATCAAACTCCAAGGTCAGAACCAACATCTAGGTCAAGGAAAACCTGAAAGCAATCTAACTCAAAGGTGCCAAGATATAAAGGACATCTAAACCCAGAGGCAATAATGACAAGTAGGAAATCTACTATGTAAGTGGGAAAGTGTCATCACATGAGCCAACTATAAGGTTACCCAATCAATCTTTTAATACTCTGGCCCCCTAGTGTCTCTATGTGGCATCAGTATCCTTTTGTATAGATAAGGCATACTAACAAAGAAAGGTCACATCCAAGCATCCTCCATACTCCCATCCTAGCCTATACTAGCACTAGAGGCTTGGGAAAGGAAAAATAATGACTCTTATTAATTCATTTTACTCTCATTTAATGTAGTGTTATCACTTATTAAAACAACCTACAGTGGGTTACCCATCAGCATCTTTAAGACCTCAACCTCCATTGCAAACCACTTGCCAACATGACATACAAATAATCTACCCTAAGCTTAGTAAAATTAGTAGGTCTTATATGACCATAAATCACTCATCAGTTCTTAAATAAGAAACTCAAAAAATATTGAAAACATTACTGATCATAATCACAAATTTCACCAATTCGATCATCCTAACGAGACTGATCCAAAATCAAGTACACATATACAAAATCATTACATCACATGACATCGCCAAAATAATAACTCAATATCACCTCAGTCCTATACAAGAAATTGAGAAGCAATCCAAAGATAATTGATCAAAGACTCAAAGGTTATATCAGGAAAGATACACCATTCACCTTAGTTCTACACAAGAGAAATTGAAAGCAATAACAAAACATCTGATGAACTCTACATAGAGCACACATGACACATCACCATGGTTGGGTATAGAAGATCAAAACCAAAATAAGCCATAACATCATCACACAACAAAACTCCCAAGCCTCTGGTAAACATTCTGATTTGTTCAAAGAACTAAGTCAACCCCAAAACCCAACACACAAGAAAACATTAAACTGACAGTGTAGTTTCATAGTTTTGGTTTATAGTAAGGTTCATGTTTACATTTCATTGTAAGTTTTTGTTTTGATAAAGTTTATAATTACCCGTATAAAAGGATCCATATTCACTTTTAAATTTGAACGCACAACTACTGCTAGCTCATAAAATAATACTACCTCTATTAATCATTATAAAATAATTTAAATAATAATAATTAGATTATTAAAACAATAATTATTGATTTATTATTAATAAACATAATCACTAATTAATAATATAATAAAAATTAATCTAAATTCATTAAATAACATTTAATATTATTTTAATTAATTAATACTAATTAAAAAATTATATTAATTAGTAATAAAAACTATATTAAAAAAATTATTTAATTTAATTTAATAAAATAATTTTTAAAAAATTATAAATAAATAAAAACATTTAAAAACATTTCTAAAGGCTCGCCCGCTTGCCTAAACATAGGCCATTGTAGCAAGCCCTACTATAGTTGTAGCAAGTCTTACATCAACAGTACCTACTGCTATCGTAGCGGGACTGCTGTGGCAATCCTTATGTGCCACCAGGGATAAGACGGGGAGGGAAGGTGGGATGTGGTGGCCTACCTCCGTCCAAAATACATTTAATATTTTTTTATTAAATTTTTTTATGAAAACAAATTACCAAATTTTCCCCCTCCAATAAATTGTAATTTATAATTTATAATTATAATTTTATATTTAATAATATAATTATACAGTAATTACAAATTACTATGTAATTACATTATATATATATATATATATAAATTTTCCAATAGCAGATTTGAGAGAGAATTTACTAGCAATCAAACAAATTTGATTAATCAATAATCTTTGTTCGATTTCAAACCCTACCTACAATTTCATTTTCTAAAATTTACCATGTGAGGGTTTGTAATTCACAATTCCTCATATACAAACAATTTTGAAAACAAAGAACAATGATAAACTATAACAAGGGTTTCAATAAATTAATTCCTTCACATACAAAATCAAGAACAGAATCTAGTAAATTACAACACAATGATATCAACCAAATCTAAAATTTTGAGAATAGATTTATCTAGGCACGAAGAAGACATGAAATTTAAGAATGGAAATCTACTACACAAATTAACCACAAGATTCTACCTAAATCTGAAGCTAATTCAATAGCGCATGGAGCACACAAGTATTTCCTTTCTTTCTGAAAACATCCTCCCAAATTTCTCCTCCAAAACTTGGTTCTTGCAAAAATGAGTTGTAGATCTCTGATAAAGAGTTGTCCCCTAAATTTATGACGTCAATTGTGCAATCACGTGAGAAGACTCATTGATCTTTATCTTTTATTATTTTATTACATTTTAAATATTCATGCACAAATTTTTTGCCATTTAACTAAAATATCTTTATTAAATAATTTTCTTTCTCTCTTTAATTAGTTCTTGAGACATTTTTTATAAAAATATTTATTAAATTAAGTAATAATAATATTTAGCATTTATTTAAAAATGAAATCCTAAAAATAATATTATTAAATTAAATAAATATTATTAGGCCAAAAATTAGACTTTAACTAAATATTTAAATTTAATTCTTTAATTTAATTAGTTTCTCAATTAATCAAATATAATGAAATATCAAATTTCCTTTATATAATTTCCATTAAACTAAATCATTAATTATTTTTTTAATTTGATTTAATTATAACAGAAAGTAATCACAGACCCACAAGACTGAAATGAAAACCCATAATAAAGTACAAAAAAACTAGATCAAACTCAAGAATTATAATCATGAATTTACGTCACTTGAGGAATTCGGAAGGGTAAACAACTTAGGTACTTGTCCTACTTTCTAGGATAATTGGCTTAAGGATAGGATTTAGACTCAAGGGTTATCTCCCCTCTCTTACCATTGAGATATTACGATAGGGTATGATTATCCTGGCAATTCAGGAATGTCGATACCTGGTACCTACAATTTGCATAAAATCCACACATGTACATACACATATTCTAAACTAAATAGGCAATGACTATAAGTGGTGCATCATGTAGATCCCGACTAGTAGGTGACTACGACTCCCTCCCTCAACCATATCAGAAACATCATACATAAAGTACAACATGTAGGTACACCATACCCATGCAAGTATGGGGTAAGTAACCATAGAAAAAAATCATAAAAATAATCCATCTATCTATCATCACAAAATAATTGAAATAAATGTATACAAGTATAATCATCGAAGAACAATCATGCATACATGAAATAACTAGTACCAAATTAACTCATCATATAATCAACTGAGTATGAAATAATATCCAACAATTTGAAAAAAAATGTCATTAATCATCAAGCATAAACATAAAGTTGGCCTAAAAGAGTTTGGTAATATAATATGGAAAGTCAACTAGGGGTAGGCATTACATCTAATAAGAAGCAAACAACATGATCGAGGAGCAAAAAGAAGTAAACATAGTTAGCTTACATGTCTATAAAGATAAAGAGAGATCTCTCTCAACATGCAAAATGCAAAAGCTAAACTAGAATGAACCTTAGAATACAAGCTAGAATGAAAAGGTACAATGACAAGGGACACATAAGCGAGCCCTAGTTTTTCATCATCAAGACTATTTAGGGACATCAAAAGATCATACAATCATCACTAGTGTAACTATGAAGATATGATTATGATTTATATCAGATAGGTATATGGGAACCCAACCTATGCACCAAAGACATAAAGGTCAAGATGACTAGTGCAGTTAAATTCCCTTAAGTTTACTATAACAAGATTACACTTGTGTTGAGGCACAAATGCCAGGATAATCTATGAGTGTGGTCTTACAAAAAACATATAAGGATGATATATTGTAGATCTTAAATGTCAAGTAGGACAAACATGAATTCTCTTGATACTTAAGATCAAGAGAGTATACCCACAAGTAGGTAACAAGAGAAAACATGCCCCATGCCCCCAGTCCTCTAGTCCATGGTGTCCTCAAGAGACTATTAGGGAGGGAATTCTCAACAAAGAAAACATCATAGGCAACACACAAAGAAAATAAAGCCAACAAGTCTTATCAAGTTTGATATTCAAGTGTGTGTGTAAGTCACATGACTATCTCTTTAGGACTCAAGTTTTTCAACAAGAAACATCAAACATCCTAGACTATAGCTAAGGTATATAATAAGCATTGAGAAACACCAAAGTTAAAGGAAATGTTGAAAAATATTGTTGACCAAGCTGCCAGAGAAAGACCAATGAGCAAGGAGACCTTAACATGCCAAGCAAATTTGTGCCCCCTAGATGTAGATGAGATTTAGTTCCAAGCTAGGCAAGATGAAGTAAAATGAGATGAATAGGTTCATGAGCACAAAGTGAGACTAATAGACATGGGTGTAAGGGTCTCAATTAGTGTCTATTTTCAAGTTTTTGCCACTTGGTAGCATTTTTTTTTCAGGATCTTTTATGATTTTTATGTTTTTTTTGAGATATTTGTTTTTTTTGGAGATACATCAAAGTACCTATTGCTAGGTTTTCACTAAGATGCCCATTTTTTCATGATATTTTATGTTTTTTGTGGATATTTTTTAGGATCATAAAATATGTACAAATCTAAGCAACAAGCATTAAGCATGTAACTTTTTCATGTGAAGTATGTTGATGGGCTCGAGGAGTTGTTCTCCCTCTGGTGTAGATAGCTAATATACACCAAATCCAAATGAAAAAATAACAATATTATTGATCTCAAATTGGTTTTGACTAATGAGTGTCTACATACTTAAGTCATTTACTTAGTTCATGCCAACCAAGTAGTATATGCCAAGCACACCATGCATAAGATAGAGCATGATGAGTCCATAGTGAGTGCTAAGTCACTCAAGTGCTGAGTGTATGCTGATTGATATAGGAGCCCAATAAGTAGTGCATGTCGATTTATTCAGATATTGAGTCATAATATAAAAAATTAGTATGTGTTGAGCATCAGAGACTTCAGATGCCGAGTAACACAATTTTTTCATAGTTGTTTGTATTGGCAGAAACTACTATGTAAAACATTTTTTAGTTGACTTAAAGATTGAATTATGATATCTTGGTGATAAGGATGAACCTCAAGTTGGAATACCTATGTATTTCATGCATCCAATCAAGTAAAGGTAAGGTTTAAGCAAGAAAATGGATAATCACATCCGTTGATTCATACCTAACCCTAAGTCACCTAGGTTTTCTGAAGGAGTTCAAACCCTAAACTTTGTACATGTGTGGAAGGAGTGAAGAAAGAAGTTTGCATGTGAAAATAGAGCATTCATGGTGGCTAAGGAATTGTGAATTGAAATTTCATTTCAAAATTAGTTAAAGGAGAATAGAGGAAGGGAATATTGGTACAACAGAGAGACATCTAATCAAGAAGGACCAAGAATACATCAGTTTAGAGGTGATCTGTCATCAAGAAACAAAGTTTTAACCACAAGATCAATGTTGAGACATTTTAATAGGTGAATCAATTAAATCTCTTAATAAAGTAGTCCTAACAAGCTCTATTGTAATCCTGTAACAAGTTTCTTACTTAGTTGTGAGTTAAAGTCCTTTAACAAGGCACACTTTTAACAAGGTGTTGAAATCCTTTAACAAGGTAAGACCTAATAGGCTTTGTAAGGCTTTAACAGGACAAACCTTTCACAGGGTAGATCATGTCTCATGGTCAAACATCGTAACTTTCATTGGATACACTTTATTATTGTAGTAGTGAAGATTTGTGGGTGTCATCCCCACCCCAGTTTTACATTCTCATTGGAGGGTTTATGGGTAATCATATCTAGTGTTATATATGTGTGAATGTTTACTTGTTTACATGATTTATATGTATATTCTTTACATGATATTTTAGTTTACTTATTGAATGAATGAGATGGATGTGTAGTGAATGCTTTATGGGTCAAAGTTTAAACTCAGAAGTTTACCTTTCCTACTGTAATTTCAACAATTGGTATTAGAGCCTTGTTCTCTGAAAGTGAAGCTTTGTAGCTTTGAGGAAAGATCTTGAAAATGGAAGTCTATAAGTTGGGAAAGATCATTGAGAATCAGGAAATTGAAATACAACTCATTCTACATCAATTGAATGAAGCAAGAGAAGACTTAAAGAAATCTTTGAAGAGAAGGAAGGAAATTGCTATTGAAGAGAATGACACATAATATAGAGAGATGGACACTATTATGATATTTACTAATGGAGACTCCAATGAATTTGATGTAGTGATTGCAGATCTAATGGAAAAGAATAAAGCCCAAGCTAAAGAAATCAAAAATCTCAAGTTAGAGCACGAATCACAAGCCATACTACCATGTGAGGTGATTGAACATAAAAAGAAAGCTATGAAAGAAAAAGAAAATATTGAAGATGACAAAAGAGTTTTGACCAACAAACTACAAGAGAAATTATCAGAGCTAAATGAGATTTCTAACATGAAATTGGATACTTTGAGTCAAATGATCAATGCCAACTATGAATTGAATGTTAAGGACATTGAGATAACAACATTGAAGTTGTAGAATGAGCAATTAAATAATGATCTAAAAAGGGAAAAGGAATTTGCTGAAAGTTTCAATAAACCAAGTGAAGCCATGAAACACTTTGAGAAATTACTGAGATCCCCTAGATTCAACAATGGTACATCTGGAGTGGGATACACAAGTACCGAGGAAGGAGAGTCATCCAAAAGTGCTAAAGAAAGGAGCAAAAAAGTAAGAATTCCAAAGCTACTTGTCATAATTGTGTTAAGAAAGGACATAATCCTAATGTGTGTAGGAGCAAGACTATAAATTAGAATGTCAAGTATAAGAGCATGGTTCACTACCATAAGTGCAACAAACAAGGTCATCAAACACATGAATGCAGAACTAAGACCATGCACACTCAAAGATTTGAAGGATATTGTTATAACTATCAAAAGTATGGACATAGAGCTTTTGAGTGCAGATCTAGACCCATGTGGTCATCAAATATGCAAACAAAGGTGAATAAAAATGGAAACTCTTATAATTAGGATTATAATACAAGATATAGCTATCATTATTGTCAAGATTATGGACATGTTCTTGAGAATTGAATTAGAACATACTTCAAAAGTGATTTCAAAAGTTGGTCGAGTCAAACCACATGTTTTAGTTATTGAAGATTTATCACATCAGTCGATATTGTCCAACAAGGACAAGGGCACAAATTTGTGAGTTCAATAAAGATAAAGGTGAAGGCAAGGAAACTATTGAAGATGTTAGAAATGAAATGAACAAGACATGAAAGAAAAAGGAGGATTGCAGCACATCAAGTGGAGAAGGGATCACTTCAGCTAATGGGTCAGGTGATCTCACCTCATCAAACTAAGCAATCAAGAGATATGTGAGACTAATATTTAGAAGTTATATCATATATCAGTTCCAAAGGATTTAGTACTAAAAAGTCTACATAAACATGAACAAAGATGCAATATGTTATTGGGAATCAAAGAAAAATCTTTAAGTTTTTCATGTTACTACTGAGCATGAAAAGTTTCCTATGATTGCCAAGTAAAATGCTAGTGGATGCGAGTGAGCCTAAAACTAGTTGATGCTAAGCTTACAACTGTGTAAGCACTCAACATTAGTTATAGCATTTTGAAAGGGTATTTGATTAATTTTCTTCTTATTTTACATCATTCAAATTTGAGAGAAAGCAAGGAGAGCTAGAGGCGATCAAAAAATTCATCTGAAGCAATTGCAGAAGATCTAAATAGCAATTTGACATGAGTTTGTCAGATTTTGCAAGGTATTTATCATGTGTCAAGATACACTATTTCTATTTTCATAAACCCTAGTTTTGTATAATGCTATCTAGTTCTTCGAGGGCTAAAGAAATAGAGGGTAAAGTGGTTTTGAATGTATATTTGGTTAATAACAAAGTGAAACAACCCATTTTCAAAGTCATACCAAATGTTGCATACTAACAGGATCCCTTTGGTGCATTATCTATGATACTACCAAAAGTTTTAATGATTCAAGATGTTAAAAAGTGTTACAATTGTAAAATTGGAAGTATTGGTGACATGGAGATAAGGGAAGAATATGGAAAACTTTGTGAAAATAGTGTGTTAAGGGAAGAATTTAAGGTTGTAGAAAAGAAATGGTTAACTTGTGCTCTAGACTTCCCTAATGTTTTCAAACTCGAATGGATCAAGATTTTATTGAGTGGGATTCATGATAGTTCACAATGGTTAGACAATGGATCTATCAAAATCACCAAAAGAATAACACATAGGGTAACAAGGTATCCAACTCTAGATTGGCCTAAGACTATGAGGAGTGAATCCAAAAAGATTATTGAGAAGAACACATGAGCTGTGTGGAATAGGAGGGGAATGACAATTGACACCATCATAGATTCTCTAAGAGATTTTGCAGTAAGGATAATTGCACATAAGTTTTACCAATCAAGCAGATTGAATAGTGTGCCCTATATTGAAGTGGATGTGGGTTACAAGATTGTGAAGAAGGATCATACATATTATCTTGCCAAGCTACAACTACAACAATTGATTGAAAACCTAGGAGTGATAAGGAGAAAAAAGAGTGCTCAGTGCAAATATGGATCTATTTTGATATGTGTCTTCTTTTATGTTTAGAAAACATTTCCTACATTTTGCACTATTGCATGGAAGACAAATAGGTTTGTGGCAGTTCAAATGGGAGAGTTCATTGAACAACTAGGTGAAAATTTTGAGTCAATAATGACTAGTTACTTTGAGGACTTCAAGAAATCTATGAGGAAAAGATTGAAGATTCTAGTATCACTAGTGGAAAAACATTATGATGATGTTTATTTCTTGGTTGATGTTGATTTTACATTTGTTCAAGCAAAAAATCCAAGAGTAATATGGCTAAGGCCATTAGGTTATTAAATTAATGTAGATAAGGCCTTTGCAATAATAAAAACATTACTTGCAAAAGAGATAGACAAAAATGCCAAAGCATTTGGTAATTATGAGATGACCAAATCTAAGATTACCATGGAATCAAAGACTACCTCTGTCATCAAGAAGAAGGAAAAATTAGTAAAGAAATTAAAAGCTAAATTTGGTGAAGGTGCCAAGTAGGAAGAGGATGAAGAAGAAGAGGATGAAGAGGAAGAAGATGGTTAGATTCAAGCACCAATTGCATTGACACAAGGACAGGGTGAAGATCAATAAGAGGAAGAGAAAAAAATTGTAGAAGGTGCTGAGGAAGCACCTACTCCTATTGATAAGAATAAGAGAAAGGCTAAGGCTCAACCAGTGAGAAGATCCAAGAAGATTGTTAAACCAAGCCAGCCTAAACCTACTACACCTACCACAAGGGCTAGTGCACGTGTCACTACACAAAAGGAAAAAGAGTAAGCAAAACCTACAAAGCACAAAGGAGGAGCATTGAAAAGACCAAGGAGAAAGTACATTTCTTAGGCCAAATCTGATGAAGAAAGAATAGAATCTAATGACAATAGCCAAATCCAAGTGGTGAGTCATAATCCATCTTCAGATCTAGGCAACCTATGTGAGATTGTTAGGAATAATGCAGATTTGTTAGAATTTTCTCACATTGATTTTGATAATCTTGGAAAATTTGAAAAGAATCAAGTATTGGAGGCAATATATGCCATGATGGAAAATTTTAAGAAAGCCTCTCTAGAGATTGCAAACTCTATGCCTAAAAGTTTATATGAAAGAGTGGAGCAAAAATGGCATTATTGTTTGAACCTAGAAAGATAGATTAGGGAGACATCACTTGCTCAAGTTATACCTAAACTTAACAAGGCACAAATTGTAAAGAAGACAAAACAAATGTGGAAAATTATATATGGGATAGCTATAGTAAAAGAAGGAGAATAGGAGCCTATTGAGGTTTAAAATGATGAAGAAGATGACAATAATGAAGATATAGTTGACAAAGGTACTGAAATGAATATAGATGATGAGGTAATAGCTAGGGAAGAGCAACAACAAAAGAAATAGTAGCAAGAAGAACAGAGTGTATAAGATACACAATTGCCAAATGTTAGCCCTCAACAAATATCAAGTGTAAACATTGAAACAATAATAGTAAAGGATGTTTCTAATCTCATTGCTCACAACATCAATCCCTTAACAAAGGAAGACTTGAAAAAGATACGTGATCAATCCACACTATAAGCTAAACTATGTAATAACCCTATATTAGTGAGTGTAGATGAAATTCAGAAATCAATGACTGACACTACAAGGAAAGAGGTGAAAATAAAAGAACCACCTACCATCGCCCCTCAAGTCACTAGTGTACAACCTTTAGATAAAGTACCTAAAGTTACACCAAAAAAGGTTGATACAATTGTAGCACAAGTTAAAGGTGAAATTCAAGGCATTGTGGTAGATAAGGACAAGCCTAAAGAGACCGAGTCAACACCCAAGTTAAAGGAGCAAGTAACAATTCAAGCTCTAGTAACTTTACTAGAATCTAGCATTCCTTCTAGTCACACTCTTGAAAAGCTGAGCATAGATACAACACCTTTGCAATATTCCCAGTTTTAAGTCCAAGTTCATCAAAGGTTGAAGAGGTAATAACATATGGAGATGTTAACATTAATGAAGAAATTGTTTTACCAAAATTTGATTATGCCACAATGACAATTGAGCAAGTGGATATACTATGAGAAACCTTGGCTAGGAAGAAACATCAAGAACTACTCAGAAGGGAACATAGGAAAAAGAAATCTTTTCTTGATATTAAATGCATCTTCCTAGATGCATTCGGTCTACCTAGTCCAAATGAAACCAAGCCAGTTATTGAACAATTGAAAAATTTAGTGGAAAGGGTAAGTGATGCAAACCTTGATACCAATGCAAAATTATTAGAATGGTCTAGAAAGAAATTTCAAAGTAAAGTGAGAAAATATCTAGTGATATAACACTTACACAAGTTGCATTGGCAACTAAGGTAGAAAGTGTGAAGAAGGTACTTGAGAACATTTTCTCACTATACACCAAACTATGCAATCCCACACTCTTCACACAAAAGATAAGAAGTCACATTTTGAGCTTGGAAATTCAAATAAATTCATTAGGTGCAAAATTGCCTATGACTCCAGCTTAAAGTGAGAGGCACTTCAGGACTTTATTGCAAACCCAAAGTTAGTTAACAACATTATATTTAGAAGAAGCCAACATAAGGGCCAAACTGTTCAACATCTAAACCACATTGACTCCACACATGGAGATTTTGCACAAGGAGTTAGGCTATGCAGAAACCCTTATGAAGAAAGACCCTAATCTTTCTACGTTAGATGACCTAGTTCACCTTGCTATCCAAATTAAGTCTTTGGATGTAGCTTTTGAAAATTGGGATGTAGTTCTTAAGATTATTCTTGAGGTCCATAGATCTTTCTTAGAAAAATACACTTTCAGTGTATAGCCCATTGACATTAGTTTTAGAAAGGGGGAGAAATTAAATCTTAAGAAAAGGGGGAGAAATTAAGCTAAGGGGGAGAAATTAAGCAAAAGGAGAGAAATATTATCAGCTGAGGTAGAGTAAGAGCATGGGGGAGCAAGTAAGTAAAAGAGTATCATTTGAGGCATATCTACTCAGAAGGAGTAACATTTTGAGTACACAATTTTGAGTATAGAACTAGATCTAACACTAGTACAAAAACAACAATATATTACTAAATAAACTACTAAAAATTGTAGATATGTGACTAATTTTGATCACATGACCATTGGTAGTTTATTGCCAGACATTTATCTCCCAACAAAATTTATGACTAAACTATTTTAATCATTGATTAGGTCATTGATTTAGTCATTTATTTTTGTTACTTGGTAGTTTATATGGTAGTTTATTTGGTAATTTTGGTAGTTTACTTGGAAGTATATTTGGTAGTTTTTTGGGTAGTATATATGGTAGTATATTTTGTAGTATATTTGGTAGTTGATTTGGTAGTATATTTGGTAGTTTTTTGGGTAGTATATTTGGTAGTATATGGTAGTATATATGGCAGTATATTTGGTAATATATTTGGTAGCTTATTTGGTATCTTATTTAATAATTAATTTAGTCATATAAGGGCATGATGGAATTGAACCACCATCCTCCTACTTATAAATTAGGTGCTCTTCCATTGCGCTAGTACCCCTTAAAGAATAATGCAAAAATTTGACAAAATTGTTTTCCCAACATTAGATCTACCATGATCATGGTCAATATAACATGATATGCTCTTCTCAAAGAACAAAATTTTTAGTTATTATGAAAAACAATAATCTAAATATTTATCAGCAACAATTCAACAATTTTAAATTCTTCTGTTCGAGCATTTTATTAAATATAATTTGGAGCACTTTGGCCACACACAAGTATTTTTTCTTGTGCTAACTTCTCAAAAAAAGATACAAATTATTATGAAATTTATGACAAGAAAATAGACCTTTGCATTAAATAAAAATATTAAACCCCATTAAAAAATAGCATCTATTAAAAACTACGAAACACAATCAATTGAAATACTCACTTTTTAACATATGGAGGTGCCAAAGGATCAAATATTTCCTCTTCCTTATGCTCAGGTGGGTGCTAAAAGTGTTTATTACACTTGATTTTGACATTTATTGAATCTTAGTCTACAAACAACATAAAAATAGGAATTTGATAAAAATAAGGAATGCAAAAGGAAAGTTTGCATCGATGAACTATAATTAAGTTATTCATAGTAATAGAGAAAGTGGTGCCAATTCATAAATGCAATGACCTAAATAATATGTTTATGATAAATTGCTTAAAAAAACCTATAACAAAAGGAAATAATGAACTAGTAAAGTTTGGTAGGTAATGGCTATGCTTCACTTGTTGATAACTCCAACTATAGGATAAGCCCCAAAACCATACATTGATGGATCATGAGATGGTTGATCATAACCATAATGTAATGTCCCCTTTATAGATCTAGATTTGAATGATAATGTAATGTCCCATTGTAGGTCTCCATTAGTTGTTATTTATAAGAGTTATAAATGTAAGTAACTATTATAATTTCTCTAGATAGTAGATGTTATCTTATTGCTCAATTAGCATTTATCATAATCATCAAAGCTAAGATTGAAGAGCTTGATATACACACAATATGGTTGAAGAGACAATGATCTAGTTATTTCATACAATTCAAGATTCTTTAAGTGCACTCAGATTTTGCATTGTTGTTGATGGGTCTCATGTCATTGGGAGAAGCTTTTGTGATGGAAGTATTAGTATTCATGATACATATCTTGATGCAAAACCTTCAATACATAGCTCTGGTTCTTTTATAGAGGAAGATGTGCATAATTAACAATAACATGTCTAGATTAAGAACAAATAGTTAAAATCTGAGGATCCAAGGAAAATGAAAGTTTCTAGTTAAAACCCTACAAACCTCTCTAAACACAATCATTTACACAAGGAAACAATGAATGTAAACATTTGATCACATAGATTGGAAGGCTACTTTCACATTAAAAAAGAAAACTAGGGCATCTTGCATGATGTTGCTCAACAAAAAAGTGAAAGTAAATGATTTTTTGAAAACAATTCATGGATCTTGCAAGTTATTGATGTTAAAGATTGGAAAAACATGTAAACATCTATTTTCCATTTAAGAAGACTAGCTAAGCAAAATTGCCTATGATCCTTAAGAAATTAAATTTCTCTTATGCTGAGAAAATATATGGTGGGATTTGGAACATAGTACTTGGTTATGTCATAATTCAAACATGTGAAATAGATGAGATTCATAACATCACAACAAAAAGTGGAAGTTTGAGCAATTACAAATTTGAAATAACTAGCTTTTCCATTTGCAATCTTGTTCTATAATAGAACAACATCTTAATGGATTTCTGCATCTTATTCATTACCACAACATTTTATTCCTTAGCACTATGTATTCACTGTAGAAATAGTGTACTATTTTCTATTTTGAAGAATTAGGCAGTTCCTAGGAGCTTCTTGATATGATTTTTGCAAACATTAAGTACAACTATTATTGATTATCTTATTGACACATCAAAAATTTGTTATATAAAATAGGATCTTGATGTTATCTTGATACATATGCATCAAAAAGAGCAAATGGTAAAACATTAAATAAAGTATATAGAGAAGGCATGAAACTACAAAAGAGGGATTGCCAAGTACCTCAATATTCAAGGGAGAAGTAGTTGGATCATATCTATCAAAAATATTTCCATCTTGTCTACCAAAAATTTGGTGAAGTTTCAGGTAATTTTGTCACCCAAAAGGTCACCTTTCTTTGATTTCAGTAACTTATAAATAGGTTCTACATTATCATTTTTGATCTCAACCTACATTTCATAGCTGCAATATAAATGCTAAAAAATATAATAAGCATACTAGATAAGCTAATTATTACCTATTTACAAGATTGTTTCACTTATGACAGATGAATTCACATAAATACCCAAACAAAATAGTGAGGAAATAGAATAATAGGAGTGATGTACTTACCTTCTCAAATACTAGAAATTTTCCTTAAAACAAGTACATGCCACTTCTGTGATCTGCTCATTGTCACTTGGTTCCTCTCTAGCAAATTTGATTGCATGGAAAGGCCAATATTTCCAGTCCTGCAAAAAAATGGCCAACAAACTCTACAATATTACATAATATAAAGATGAGAAATAAAAGTTTTAAATCTAACTTAAAAGAAATTAATGTTTTCTAGCTGAGAGGATGCTAGAAAAGGTTGTGGAGTCTGGCCATACATCCACTGAAGGAATTTTCTTAACATTTTCCAGAGCCTTTTCAACAAGCTCATTTTCTACATATCTTGCAACCATAGCATTCCATGAGATGAAATTTCTTTGGGACATTTTGCAAAATAGTTCATGAGCCTTGTGAATGTATCCACATTTTGTATACATGTCTATTAGAGCATTCACAACTTCAACATCTTGTAAAATTCTTAGTCCAATAAGGCATTGATGTAACTCCATACCTTGTTACAAAGCTCCAACTTTGGCATACATGGGGAGGATGCTAACAAAGGTTGTATAGTTTGGATTTACATCTAGCATTAATTGAATTTGCATAAAAGCATCCAAATTATTATCAACAAACCTATTTTGTGCATATCTTGTGATCATCACATTCCATGAGATTATATTTCTTTGAGGCATGTTATCAAATAGTTCATGCACCTTATATATGCTCCCAAATTTTTCATACATGTCTACCTGGGAACTTGCAACTAAAACATAAGACATTAATCCCTTCTCTTCTATGCTATGCAATGACAACGAGAACTATGCATGACAATGGGGAACTAGGGATGCATCAAATTAAGAATCGAAGATCAGTTCTCCATAATTTAGGCAGTAACCCCACCTTTCATATACTTAGATAGATCTAATTGTTAAAATAATACTATTTTTCAACACTAACAATGTGGTTTAAAATACATACTAGAAGATACAGTCAAAGGTATTAATAGAAAATTATTAGATTAATATAGTTTATATTTCATATTTTTCTTCAACCACATGGTATTCATCATCAATCCTATCGTTGAAGATTTAAAATAGAAAAGTAAATGTGAATTATGAATGATTTTTTGCTATTGTAGGTGCATCTATTACAAGAATTAGAGGTCAAGAAGGTGGTAGAGTGGATTATGGGAGGGCTTGACAATTATTATGCTACTAATACTATTGATGTAGCTTTTGCATCAAGTGTAGCAGAAGCAATAGCTATAGAAGCTACTTAGGAATCAAATGTTTCACTTGGCACTCATTTTCTTGTTTCTACTCTGCATAATGCCTCTCATAGTAACTTGCTTCTAGGAAAGATAAATGAAGCTTCAAGTCCTTTAGTGATTTAAAAAATTTCAATTAAAATTCATTGCTTTTAACACCTAGTGACTATTGTAGCAATAAATAAAGATGAATAAATTTATGATGATAGGAGTGGTATTGTGATGGAATCTATGGAATAAACTCATTTCTTAGATTTTAGGAACCCTGTTCCAATATCCACTAAAATATGAGAGGGTGTGATTGAACTTTGAGTCTCTCTATCCTTCATTGGAGGATACTATGGCACACATCATAGGAATTAAATTATTCTCTTTAGTTGATAGTACCCTTTCTTTAGCTACCTCAACTGCATTTTTTTCACCATAAAAAAATTCATTTAAAATGAGGAAAATACAAATAAGAATGGGAATGACAAGTTGTTTTTACAAGTAATAATTGTGGGGCACCCAAATGTTGAATTATCAACACTACAAGTTCATGATTGATGGAAGAGTCTGTGCTAATTGGTCCTGACCAAGGTGTAATACGAGTTTCTATTCAGGCATAGTTTGATAAATAGGGATGAAAATTCTATCTGGTAGACACAATTGGTTTCTAACAAAGGTTAAAAGTACAAGAAAAACTAAGTGAAACTACAAAACTTTAATCAACATAATTATAGATAGCCCAACATCCTTTTATGGTAATTCAAATCTTCATTGTTCAAATGATTTTATTTGTTCATGTGGAATCTTGAATCTTGAATCTTATCTATGAAACTTTCCAAACATTCATACAAGAGACTCTGCAGAAACCATTAAATACCAATGGGCTATAAGAGCAATTTCATAAGTCATGAATCCCAAACATTTTGACAAAGTGACTATTGACTCATGTGCAAAAATATCTAAAAAGTTAAATTTTGTTAAATAATGTAGGGTATGGGAAACATTATTGATATTGCTGGTTATTTACTAGCATGGGTTTCACCATTTGTATTTTCTTTTATTGATTCACCAAGTCAACCACTATTCTATGTGGACCTTCCAGTCAACAGATTTTTCTCAATGGATATAATCATGACCCTTTTGTTAGCTTTCTTGACAAAATAACATACCTATTAGAGGATGATCACAAGAAAATTTTCAAAAGGTAGATTTGCACATGGCTTCTTTTTGAAATTTCTTCAACAATATTGTTTGAGGAAATTAGTTCCATCTCCAATCTCAAACAAACTTATCTTTTGGCATTCTTAATATGCTCTAGCTTTTTTTTTTAAGGAGGGTTGGTTCTATTTTTGCAAGGCTTGAGAAAGTTATCTGATTAACTATTTTTGGACACACTCTACAAAATTAGTGTGTCACTCTATCTGTAGTGTACTATGTTGGGTGCTCCAATTACCTTATGGAAGTTCGATATCCTAACAAGAGGAGGACCCAAATTGGTGCTATAATTCTAAGTTTCCAACAAAATGATCCCTAGACTTGCCATGTTCTTGCAATTTACTGGTCCATAAATACTCTTACATCTATTGGGTATGGAGACCTACATGCTCATTACACAAGGGAGATGGTGTTTGACATCTTCTACATGCTATTTAATCACAGATTGACTGCATATGTGATAGGGAACATGAAAAATTTGTGCATGGCATGAGATGAACAATAAGATTTATGGATTCAAAGACTATGTGCTCCTTCATTTAGAGTATGGAGCAGATGTAAACAACAAATCCTTGACCAAATTTTGCCAATCTAAAATAGATGAAGAAGGAAGTTGATACCAAATTTACTATGGGAGAAGAGAGAAAATCTTAAGTCTAGTGATGTTATTAGTTTTATATTGATTGCTATACAAATGGGTGACATGGAAATGCTCAAACATTTTCAAAGATACGAAGAAGGTGTAAATGAACCAAATGAGAAGGGATCTACATCTCTTCATCTTGCCACTAATTAGGGGTCCATCAATATGGTCAAACATCTATTAGAGAAAAAAGTCATGAAAAAAGTGGATTGTAATGGTTCCACAACCATGACCATTTTTGAAAAGCTAGGGCAAGAAGACCTAGTGGCATTATTCTAAGAAAAATCTCAAAAAATTAATTGAATCTTTATATACCCATTAAATATTATGTAAAACTTTTCATCCTACATAGATGAGAGAAATCATAGAGAGATCACTAAACCTTTAGATCTTTTTGTGGAAATTAGTTTTCATCATTTTGAAAACCCAATTTCCCTTGGGGGACTTTTGGAAGTCAAAGGAGAAAAAGGGTCAACAATTTCCCAAATTCATTGTTTAGTATAGTCACAATGAAATCTCACAATAACCTCAACTTTGGTGGAAATATTATTGATGGCACAAAATCCTTGTAAAAAAATTCTTCACTTCCTACAAGAATAACAATTTATAATGATCACCCAATCTATTGGAAAATAAGCAATTAGTGAGGGGAGTTGATACTCTTACTAGACTTAATTTGGGAACTTTTTAGAATCATGGCCTGATCTCATCGGTCTTAAACCAGATCTCAGGTTCAATGTTATAGAATACTGCTCAAAGTGTCTTGCACAACATCACATTCCCATAGGAATCAAGAAATAGTTTTACATAAAGGTTTTGAGAACAACTGCCCATGATAAAGGTTCCAATTTGAGGTCCAAGCCTAAATCAAAGTGAGTAAAAGAAAACAATCAAAGACAAGAGATGAATCAAATATTTTTACCTGACCTCAATCTACTTTGAAGATGATGAAAGATCATCCAAATAAGCAAAAAGAATCCAAATAACCATGTAGATAAAGCCACGTGTTAAGGGAAATTTGAATTTGAAGAATCCCATGGAAATTTATGGTGAGCTCCAAAGTAGAACCGATCAAGGGCCACAGATTTAGATCCAACTATGATTTGCACTTTGGATCTTTAGATCCAAATCCAAATGCCCAAAGCTATGGAAAAGATCAAAAAATAAACATTGTCTTCTAAAGAGGAAGAATCTCTTTAGGGGCTACCTTAGATGTACATAGGATATACTTTAGAATTTAATTTAGGTTTTGATAAACTTGATTATGACAATTATTTGATTGATTTATCATTATAATAAACTATTAAATTGTTTGAAGTAATAGTAGACTAGTTAAGCTTTCCCTTCTCTTGTGAAAACCTTGTATTTGATTTAATAGTTTAGATAAAATCAAATATACACTTTATATAATATACTTTTTATGATTTTTATCATGTTTAATTATCAATTTTTAAATCTTTTGTAATATAGGACAGTTTTAGAAGTTTATGTAGGTCTATTCTATTCTTATGCCATATAAAATGAGTGTAAATTTCTATTAATAATGTTTATGAGGTCAAGTAGTTTAAATGATTTATTTAAGTAAAATTTACATTTAGACTGCATGGATAAAGAAAATATAGTATTTATATTCAAAATATTCAATAGAATTAATAAAAATAAAATAAAGATATACAATTTTATGTTTGATATAATTTGATTAAGATAATTGTTATTGATTGACTTCTTATTATAGTAAAATATCATATTGTTTGAAGTAATAATTCTTCCCATTTTCAAAACCTTGGATTTGATTTAATGTTTTGTTAATAAAATCAAATATATGCGAAGCTTATCATGTAATATATTTTATATATTTATTTCTAAACTTTTGAATTGAAAAGATAGAAATGAAATTTTGACTCTTGGCATAGTGAGGACACAATCAAATCATGTTTAAATTATTTATTAACTTTAATACCAAAAAAAACTCATTCATAAAATTTAGAGGATAAACTCATGTTAAAATGATTTGCCAATTTTAATATAGAAAAACATCTCTTTGTAGCCAACTTTCAACTCTAAGGATGGTGAGGATGGGATCAAGTCATATCTAAATTCTTAACCAACTTGAATACAAGAAACATCTCATTTTAAATTAAGTGTACAAGAAAAGATTTTTCAAATAAGCTCTTTAAATCAATGAAGTTGATGTATTAGAGACACGTCCTAGCATTTGAAGTTTTGTGTGTGTGTTGATTAATGGATGAGGGTTGTATGTAATTCATTTGTACAAGTAATACATAGGTATATGCCAATTAGACATGTTGTGGTTATATGGACATTCTCAGTGTTTCTATATGAATATAGTTACAATTCTACACTCTTTAGGTGCATCAAAAATATGTTATGAATCTACAACTTATATGATATTCTCAAACGTCTATTCATGAGAGGTAAGGTGTGCCTATAAATAGTGTGATTAATGAAAGAAGAAAACAAAAAATTCTTAGATATAGTTAGATTGAAGGTTACAAATAAGACAAGTATTTTACAAAGTATATATTTTACTAAATAAATAGTGTAATCATTGCACCCTCCTTTCAGTGCAGGTGCTAGTTATATGGAAAATTTTCAGAATGTTGTTATATCATGAAAGTCAAAAGTTGAAATAAAATATATAAGTAAGGATTAGGTGGTCACATGAAATAGGTATGAGAAAAGATAAAGGGGATCTTTATCAAAAGATGGACCCTAATCATATGAGAGTTTGAGATCAAGAAAGAGTTGAAATCCTAACTCCAAAAGCGACCAAAACTCTAGTTATAGCATAGACTTTTCCAAACAAGTCAAGTCCAAAATTAAAGTAGTCTCTCTTGCTTTGGGATTTGGTGAACCTTATGTATTGTATGGTCATGGGCATTTTTTTATCTTAGAAATTATGATTTTTTTTTCAAACAAATCTCCATGGATCGTAAGTGTAATATTAATATTTTTGTAAAGTAATTTATATTTAAATTATTTATATTATTTTTTTTCTTATATTATGAATAAATATAATTGAAACCATAAATATTTATCATTTTTATTATTTATTAAATTGTGGTTTTTACTATTTACTAATTAGTAAATAGTGGGAACTACTATTTAATAAATAATAATCATTAAATAAAATGATTTAATAATAAAGATAACAAATATATGTGTTTTAAATTATATTTATTAATAATATAAGGAAAAAAATTTAATAAACATAATTTGAACATAATGATAATATAATTAAGTATAAATATAAAAATACATTAAATGAAATAAAAATAAAATATTATTAACTTTAATAATTCTTATTACCACAACTAGGAGAGTGACAAGGAGGCTACAACCTAGGCCCTAGGGTATATAGTCTGTCAAAGCCATATCAGGCATATATAACTTAATATTTTATTAATAAAAAAGGGACTATTCATAAAAATATGGTTATTACATGACATGAATGTGATTAATAGAAATTATATAATGTTGAGATCATAAAATACTTAACTAATAATTAATATTTTTGATATGAGAGATAGACTTGAAGTCTTATTTTGGGTGCATGGACATTTTTTTATTTTCTTCAACTATTCATAAATAGATTACGAGGAGTTTGAGTGTAAATTGGGGTGATTTTAAGTTTATTTCTAGTTCAATACAAGTTTAGAGCACATTAGAGGAGGTTTCTAATAATGATATATTATTAGGACAAAAACTCCATGACTAAGTAATAAAAGTTATAAAAAATTAAAGAATTTATTAATATGACAAAAAAATCTATCTATCAATAACTTAGTCATTTATTTGGGTGATTGATTATGAGTGATCAATTTCTTAATCATTTATTTAGTCATTTATCTTTGTCTAATTGTATGATTTTAGTTGATGACCAAATTAGTCATTTATTTCATCACTTATACTTAAAAATTATGAAACATTACTAAAATTTGATCACTTTTAATCACGTGACTAAAATTTTTAGTCTTGTGACTAAATGTTTTAGTCATGCAGTCATTTATTTGCCAAAAATCTACTAGTGTAACAACTTAAGGGGAGTATAAGATTTTGAGGTATAAGTTGTTGCAAAATTTTGATATTTTGAAGTTTTGTACAATAGTCGAATAAGAGATATGTTATGCTCATAAGAATAAGGATATTAATGCATGACCAAGTGCTTTTGACACTCATGTCAAATGGGGAGATTGTTGATCTCAGATTGGTTTTGACTAATGACTATCTACACACTTAAGTCATTTACTTAGTTCATGCCGAACAAGTAGTATATGCCAAGCACAAAATGTATAAGATAGAGCATGCCAAGTCCACAGTGAGTGCCGAATCAATCAAGTGCCAAGGAGATAGTGTATGCCAAGTGATATAGGAGCTGAGTAAGCAGTACATGTCGAATCATTCAAATGCCAAGTCATAGTATAGAAATCAGTAGATGTTGAGCATTAGAGACTTCAGATGCTAAGTGACATAGTTTTGTCATAGTTGTTTGTATTTGCAAAAACTACTATGTAAACCATTTTTGAGCTAACTTAAAGATTGAATTACAATAATTTTGTGATAAGGATGAATCTTAAGTTGGAATCCCTATGCATTCCATGCATCCAATTAGGTAAAGGGAAGTTTTAAGTAGAAAAATGGATGAATCACAACCATTGGTTCATACCTAACCATAAGTCACCTATGTCTTCTTAAGGAGGACAAACCCTAAACTTCATATGTGTGGAAGGAGTGAAGAGAGAAGTTTGCATGCACAAATAGAGCATTCATGGTGGCTAAGGAATTGTGAATTGAAATTGCATTGTAGAATCAGTTAAAGGAGAATAGAGGAAGGTAATATTGATACAACATAGAGACATCTAATAAAGAAGGATCAAGAATGCATCAGTTTAGAGGTGAACTATCATCAAGAAACAAAGTGGTAACCATAGGATCAATGCTAAGACATTCTAATAGGTGAATTAGTTAAATTTGTTACTAGAGTAGTCCTAACCGGTTGTATTGAAATCCTCTAACAAGGTGCTTACTTAGTTGTGAGTTAAAGTCCTTTAATAAGGCACACTTTTAACAGGGTGTTGAAATCCTTTAACAAGGTAAGAACTAATAGTATTTATAAGCCTTTAATAGCATAAATCATCTCTCATGATCAAACATTGTAACTTTTACTAGATACACTTTATTACTGTAGTAGTGAAGATTTGTGGGTGTCATCCCCATCCTAGTTTTACCTTCTCGTTGGAGGGTTTATGGGTAATCATATCTAGTGTCATATATGTGTGAATGCTTACTTGTTTACATGATTTAGATGTACATTCTTTACATGATATTTTAGTTTACTTATTGAATGAATGAGATGGATGTATAGTGAATGTTTTATGGGTCAAAGTTTAAACTATTGATTCACACCCCCCCCCCCCCCCTTCAGAAGTTTATTCCTATTCTAATTCCAATAAATATAGGGACCCAACTAGTTAAGTTCTTATTATAGCTTGTAGACATGCATTTTCCCCTGCCCTCAGCCTAAAATTTTATGGTATGGGCCCTACAATTTTATGGGGGTATGACATGAAGGTGGCATGTTATGTAGAGAATCTCAATAGAACTCTCTTCCCCTTGTAATATAAGGAATAATAAGATCTTCTGTGATTGAAAGAGGCCTTATGACATTCATCTAGCATTTCAAGTTCATGTATACTCATAGCCCTATAATATTCATCCATGATCAATCCTTTTAAGGTGACTCATAAAGAAGGAATCTCAACCTCTAGGGGTAAAACAACTTCGTAAGCATAGATAGGAGAAAATGGGGTAGCTCCACTAGGAGTGTGTATGCTAGTCTAGTAAGCCCATAATGTAGGATTGATTTTTAGATGCAAACCTCTCCCTAATTTTTATACAATCTATGCAAAAAATTCAGCAATGTTTTATTGGATGCTTCATCCTGCCCATTCCCTTAGGGATAATAAATAGAGGACCAATGTTGTTTGATTTTGAATTTCTTATAGAGTTTCCTTAGTTCCTTATTTTTCAATTGTCCCCCATTATCAGTAACTATGGAGTAGGGAATACCATACTTAAAAATGATGTGATTCAAGATCAATAGAGCAACATGCTTCCCCATAGCAGTAGAAAGAGGCACAAACTCAACCAATTTTGTAAAATATGATATAGCTATAATGATAAAATTGTGTTGACTCAAAGAACTAGGGTGGATCTTTCCAACTAGATTGAAGGGCCATTGCTAAAAAGGCTAATGTGTTATGGATGGAATCAACTCACATGTAGGAGCATGAATTAAGCTTCCATGAAGTTGACATTTATTACAAGATCTAGCGTAATGCATGACATTTGCTTGCATGGTAGGAAAATAATAACCAACCCTAAATAGATTTTGAACAAGCACAAAACTGTTAGAGTGCAAGCCACAAATTCTATTGTGAACTTTGGCTAGTTCTTTTTTGAACTCATCTATTTCTAGACACCTAAGAAGTGTTCTGTTTAGAGCTTTCCCATATAGGTCACTAGAGATAAGGGTATAGTGTGAGGTATTACAGATAAGCTGACATTTTTTTGTTGCAAGTAAGAGTGTTAGAATTAATTTGATCTTGGAGGTAGGAATAAATGGTAGCATAACAAGAGGAATCATGACCAACAACAGTGCAAATGGCTCTGTTGTCGGGGGAATCATAAGTGGGATAGGGTAGTTCTTCCACTAGACAGTGAGACTCATGTTCTTGTAACTATAAGATAGATGCTAGGGTAGCCATAGCACTTACAACTTTGTTCTCAACCTTAGGAATTTGTTAGAATGTGAAAAAAGTGAAATAGTTTCTTAGGTCGTTAATCAATTTCTTGTAAGGTACCAACTTTTCATCTTTGGTTCAATAATCATCATTGATATGATTTATAACAAGTTGAGAATCTCCATAAATTTGTAACTCAGTAATCCTCCATTCAATAGGTAGCCTGATACCATTAGAAAGGTGTTGGCATTATATTATATTTTTCATTAGTGACAACACTTACTTAATTTTGAATGCTTACAGAGCATCCAGTGGTTACCTTGTAAGCTTAGCAGTTATGTAGTTTACACTGAGCATTCCTAAAGCTACAGAGTAAATATAGACAATATGAAGACCAACAGTGTCTATTGAGTTTCTTAGCATCTACCGTGCTTCATAGTTTCTACCGAGTAGTAAGTTTGTGTCATGAAAATTTAGAGCAAACCAAGCATTGAAAGAAGTAGTGTTTATCGAGTGAAGCAAGGTAAAGTTAGTGTGTAGTATCTACCGAGTGACACTACATCTACAGAGTCACCAATGGTTATCGAGTTTAGAAATACATCAAGTGATTAGTATGGACTAAGCCTTCACTTCTACCAAGTGCATGATGATGTTGAGTAATGCAGTGGATGCCATGTATAAGAAGGTCACCAAGTCAGTTCATTGAACCTAAGTTATTTACTGTTGGGTTGACTTTGTAATGTATTTGTTCACTTTTATTTTCACTAACCTTGCAATTTTGTAAATTTGAAAGGTATATATGTAAAACATGTTGTAAGATATCAATCATCAAGGAACAACGAAGTAATGTGAAGTAATTTTGAAGAGTATCTGTGAAGGATTTTCAACAATAGTTCAAGGAATACAACAAGGTTAATACAGAGGCAGAAAAGTTATATTCATCACATAAGGTGATCAGTGCATAAAGGGTCTCATCAGAAATTAGTTGTAAGTCTATCCACTACTTCATCTTAATAGGTGAATTAGTCTTCTAAATCCTCTAACAAGGTAGACTTAACAATCTTTGTACAAATCTCCTAACCGAGTGCATACTTCATTGTATGTTTGTAAATCCTTTAACAAGGTGGACCTAGCAGTCCTTTGTGCTCTTAATAGGGTAGATCACCAGAAGTGGTCAATGTAAGCCTTAATAGGCCAACTTTATATTGCAGTATTGAAGTTTTGTGGGTATCATCCCCACCCCAATTTTACTTTCTATTTGGAAGGTTTCTGGGTCACCAAAATATTGTGTTCTTTTGTGCAATGAATGTTTTATGTTTCAGATTTAATGAATGCAATAGCACAAATGTATGTGTGGTAAATATAAAGGAAAGTTTTTAAAATTATTGATTCACCCCTCCCCTCTTAGTAACTTGTCATATCTTGAATATTTCCAACAATTGGTATCAAAGCTTTGTGGTTCTCAGGATAAAAGTTTGGCAACTTGAGCAAAGATCAAAAAGACAAATAGAGATATTCAAACTTGACAAGGCAATTGAAAATGAAAAGTTAGATCTAGAGATGGCCATAGCTCAACTCAAAGAAGCAAAGGAGCATCTTTCCCAATCCCTAAAAAGAAGGAAGGAACTTGCAAGACAAATGGATGACCATTAGTATGTTGAAGAAAAGATTGAAGAACTTTTACCATCAAGTAGCTCAAATGAAGCTAATGAGGCAATCAAGGAACTCCTAGCAAAGAATGGCTCTCTATAGGAAGAAGTAAGAAAACTCAAAAGAGAGGCAGCAATCCAATCAATCAGGCTATGTGATATTTTGGAACAAAGAAATAAGGAAAATGAAGACTTGGATGCAAGAAATAATCAATCCAATCAGCATGAAGACCTCATTGATCAAATCTCTAGAGAAAATGAAGAAATTAGGATTCTCAAAGCATAGAATGAAAGAATAAGAAGTGATCTAAATTGTGAAAGGGAAATTAATGAAAAAATATTGAGAGAACTAAGATGTGAAAAGAAAATTGTTGAAAAATTAAAGAGTGACCTAAATGCTGAAAAAAAAATCAATGAAAGAATGATGAAGTTACAAGAAGACATGAATCAACTGATTTAGTAAAATGAGTAGAATCTTCATAAGCAAAAAGATAAAGCAGGACTTGGATACAATGAAGAACAAGGTGAATCTTCCAAGCAATGTGCAAAAAGGAATCCAAAATGCTCATGCAATCATTGTAGGAAAATTGGTCATACATCATACAAATGTTGGAGCAATGGAAAAAGAAAATTCAATGGAAAGTGCTATAACTGTAATTAGCATGGTCACAAAGCTAATGAATGCAAGGAGAAACCAAAATTTGAAGGTAATTGTCACAAATGAAAGAAGCATGGTCACAAGGCATCTCAATGAAAATCCAAATCATTCAATCTAGCTGAACAACTTGTAAAGACAATATTTGGATGGGACTACAATACCTAGTGCAAATGTCATTATTGTGGAGAATATGGACACACTGGCATAAATTGTGCAAGGCACCACCTAAGAAAGAAAGATACTACTATAAGGTGTTATGCATGCACTGAACTTGGTCATATAGCTAAAAATTGCATGAATATAGGTAAAATTGAAGATGAAAAGAAAGCAAGGGCTAAAAACATCAGGAAACAAATGAAGCAACAATGGATTCCTAAATCCACTGAAGATATAAGCTCAAATCATGGAAGTGAAGTCACTCAAGAAGTAAGTGACTCCATCCCCTCAAACTAAATTCCTAAGAATGTGTTGGAGCTGTACTTAGCAAGGAAATCATAAGCAGTTCCAAGAAATGTGAGGAATGTAAATGATCAAATCAGTATTGCGGATCACAGAAAGGTTATCTTTCATCGATTGCATTAGGCTCCACCAAAGAAAGTGGTTAAAGATCTTACCGAGCAAGGTCAAGAGTAAAAGGAATTTGGTTTATCTACTAAGTTGATACTCTTTTCGAGTTAGGTCAGTGGATGACAGTCTGTCATGCACTACAAAAATATGGTACCTAGCATTAATGGAGAACTTTTCATCAAAATGGACGAAATTCAACTTCATTTTTCATCTTATCCTCAAAGAAAAGAGATTTTGAGGTGCATTCAAAGTAATTTCAAGCGATTTTGAGCAAATTTTTAGTTGGGGAATTTTTTCAAAGATTTCCATCACTTATTGAGCAGCAATGGCATTCAAAAGAACAAGCACCAACAAGGTGAAAAGAGGATAAAAAATGTTGGTCAAGGATGTAGAATGGAAAGCACCAAATTTCAAGTTAGTTCCTGCAGTGGCAAAGGCACTCAACCCTAATGGTGCACAATCACAAATTCCACCAAAGGTTACTTCTGATTAATGATATCTGAACTCATTTTAAATGTTCAATTCAAGAGACAAGAACCCTAGAAATGGATAGCACTTTAGAAGAAATGTGTGTTGATGGCTCATTGAAACCTGAGCATAAGCATTTGGAAACAAAAGGGCTGACTCACTTATCACATCTGCCAAGAAGCTTTCAGATAAAATGGATTAGGTACATTCTTAGCCATGTTCACAATGGTCAATTATGTTTGGAACAACTCGTATTGATTACCAAGAAAATGATTCACAAGATTACTGGCCTTCCCATTTTGAGCAAAGATAAATCCACCAAAACCCTAGGTTAGGATGAACTCCAAAAGAAAACCCTAGCTGAGTGGGATGATAAAGGCTTAAAAATTAGCACTGTTACCAACGTAAAGCTAAGATTTGGAATTCATGTAATTGCTCACAAGATTTACAGTTTCAATCATTTGAACAGTGTGCCATGTGAGGCAATAGACCTAGCATTTAAAGTTGTGAAGAAAAATTTGGAATATGACCTATCTAAGTTATAGCTAAGGAAACTAAACAAGAATATGGATAACATCAGGCCATCAAAGAATAATCCCTATAAATTTGGTTCTTTGTTAACATGTCTCTTCTTTTATGTACAAAAATTCTTTCCATCTAAAGGTTCTGTCGTATGGAGAAAAGATGTTCCCATTTTATATTAGATAAATGAGTTTATAGCAGAAATGGGTGTAAACTTTGATAGTATAATGGATAATTATTTTGAAGACTTCAAAGAAAGGATGAACAATAGGTTCAGGATCTCTCCTAAACTTGTTGAGGACTACAATGATGATGTATGTTTCATGGTAGACTGCGATAGAGTATACATTCAGGCAGTCAAGCCCTGAGTTGCATGGGTGAAACCTCTCCCTTATGAGGTAAATATTGATGAAACTAGGGACATCATTGAAGCACTGGTAAATGACCCTGTAGATCCCAAGAAACTAGTCTTTGGTACTTATGATGAGGCAAAAGCCAGAATTGAATTATAGATTAAACTTCCTCAAGAAATCAGCAAAGGTAAAAGAAAGATTGCTAAGATGAAAACTATTACTGATCCCTTAATGCTTACCAAGGGAAAAGGAGAGGACAAAGAAGAGGATCAAGAAGAAGAAAAAGAAGAGCAAGAATCAAAGAAAGAGGCAGAGCCAACAAAGAAGAAAGGAAGGATCATCATTACTAAACCCCCAAAGGCCTCCACAATTGTTTTCACTAGGAGAGGCAAAGGTAAAAATAAAGATGAAGTAGTATTCAACAAGCCCCAACTTACCTTCCAAGAAAAGTTGAAATAGATGGAAGAGGGAGCTGGCATTACTAACTTCAAAGCTTTAAAGTTTGAAACTAGAACTGATGTAGAAAAGATGCAGACTGAGGATCTATTACTTACCAAAATGGGAAAATAGAAGTATTCCGTAGACCAGATTGCTCCTCAGATCTCAAAAGAATTATTAGTAAGACTGCAACCGAGGTGGGAATCAGCCACACAAATGGCAAAAGACATCTATGAACAATCCTTGAAGAATCTTTTACCAAATCTCATTGAGGCAGAAGTAAAGGTAGCCATGAAGAACAATGAAGGTAAAATGATGATTAGATTTCACACATGTTTGATTCTAATTAGGGACATTGAGCATGTTGTAAGAGATGCAAAAACATGTGGAAGAATATCTATCATCTACATAAGCGTAGTGATAATCTAGTTGAGATCAAGGATGATGACAATGACAGTAATGATGAAGAAGAAAAGGGAAGAAGTTGAAGAGGAAGACAAGGAGGAAGAGGATGAAGAAGATGACCCAATGAAGATTGCAACACAAGTCATTGCTTCCCTTCCTCACTCTCCACCTAACATGGAAACATTATCAGGGTTGGAGACAACTTCAATGACATTGATTGCATCTACATCAGAAATATCATCTACTCCTGCTACCCCATAGCTCTAAGCATCTTCTATGGAAGTATCAATTACTTCATCTATCGAGCTATAGCTCTCTTCATCAGCACCCGAGCAATCAATCACAACATCATCAACTGTGTAAACTTCCTCTGCTCTATGTACAATAAGTTCAACAGCTCATTCTACAATTTTGTCTACCACTGTTAGAACTTCAATTGTAAATATTCCAGCCTATACATTACCTATTTGTACATCATTTTTGGAAAGCACACCAATTTTGGATATAGTTGGTATTGCTCTCAATTTTCCTCCAGTTGGACCAATTCAAGTTTTTTCTGCTAGTCCATCTATATCAACTATTGTTTCTATTTCTAAATCCAAGGAAGTAAGCACTGAAGTAAAACCTAAGATTCCTCTAAAAATTTTGCTTACTGGAAAGCAAATTGATGAAGATATAGACTTGGATAAAGAAATTATTATTCCCAAGATAGATTTGGACACTACCTTAGCCAATGAAATGAGAATGGTCAGTAAGCTTTTAGAGCAAAAGGCAAGGCAGAAGCAACTAAGAGCAGAAAGAGACAGAGAATACACTATAATAGAGAATGCTAAAAAGATAATCATTGAAGCTATTGGTGTTGATGTTGATCCATCTCAACACATTTTGTTACAATTAGAAGAGGTTATAAATAAGTCCAATGAGGACACCTTTGGGCAAGAGAAGTTCATTGAAAAGGTTGAGAAGAAATTTGACAATAAGGTGCTGGAGCACATTGCTCAACACATTGCAATAAAGTAGGTAGAATTATCCTCAATTTTGAGCAACCTTGAGCAAGCTTTTACAAATGTTAAATCACTTTTTGGAAAGCTCTGTGATGTTACCAAGTACACCAAGGAGGTCAAAGAAAAATTAAATAAGATAGATGTGGAAATGAAGGCTAGTGCTCAAAAGTTGTAGCTTGACCATAGTTCAAGCTCATCACATCACATGAAGGTGAAATTTTTGTCAGAAATGCAGGCAGAATTACTTAGAGAAGAAGCTAGGATCAAGTCTATACTAATTGACATCCAGAATATGATTCTTCCAGTCATGGACCAAATGCAAAAACATATTGCCTATTCAAAAACATTGATTCAAGACAACATTTTTTCTATAGCAGATCATATGATTGAACTTTCTATAGAAGTTCAAGTGGCTCTCTCCACCTAAAAAATTTTGCAATATAATTGGGATAAGACATTGTCTCTCACATTTTGGTGTCTCTATTTGAATTTCTTGTATATATTCTTTGGCATTATTGTCAAATAGGGGGAGTATGAGATGAGCAAGAGAGAAAAAGGAGTAAGAGAGACATTGTAGAGAAATAAATATAAATTGACATATGTACAGATAAAAGCTATGCATGCCATATGTATGGGGGAGATATGTAAGATATGTATAGATAACAGATCTACAAAGATCAATTTTGGTAAATCAAAATCAGAATGTTAGTCAACAGTTTTGGTTCATAAGTGTTTTTGTCACTAATGTCAAAGGGGGAGATTGTTGGCATTATATTATATTTGTCATTAGTGACAACACTTACTCAATTTTGAATCCTTATCGAGCATCTAGTGGTTACCTTGTAAGCTTAGCAGTTATGCAGTTTACACCGAGCATTCCTGAAGCTACCAAGTAAATATAGAAAATGTGAAGACCAGCAATGTCTATAGAGTTTCTCAGCATCTACCATGCTTCATAGTGTCTACCGAGTAGTAAGTTTATGTCATGAAAATTTAGAGCAAACTGAGCATTAAAAGGAGCATTGTTTACCGAGTGAAGCAAGGTAAACTTAGTGTGCAGTATCTACCGAGTGACACTACATCTACCAAGTCACCAATGGTTACCAAGTTTAGAACTACATCGAGTGATTAGTATGGACCAAGCCTTCACTTCTACTAAGTGCATGACAATGCTGAGTAATGCAGTGGAAACCGTGTATCAGAAGGTCACCAAGTCAGTTTAGTGAACTCGAGTTATTTACTATTGGGCCAACTTTGTGATGCATTTTTTCACTTGTATTTTAGCTGACCTTGCAATTTTGTAAATTTGAAAGTATATATGTAAAATGTATTGTAAGATATCAATCACCAAGGAATAGTGAATTACTATGAAGTAATTTTGAAGAGTATCTATGAAGGATTTTCAACAATAGTTCAAGGAATACAACAAGGTCAATACAGAGGCAAAAAAGTTATATTCATCACATAAGGTGATCAGTGCATAAAGGATCTTATCAAAAATCAATTGTAAGTAGATCCACTACTTCATCTTAATAGGTGAATCAATTTTCTAAATCCTCTAACAAGGTAGACTTAACAGTCTTTGTATAAATCTCCTAACCAAGTGCATACTTCATTGTATGTTTGTAAATCCTTTAACAAGGTGGACCTAGCAGTCCTTTGTGCTCCTAACAAGGCAGATCACCAGAAGTGGTCAATGTAAGCCTTAACAAGCCAACTTTATACTATAGTATTGAAGTTTTTTGGATATCATCCCCACCCCAATTTTATTTTCTATTTGGAAGGTTTCCAGGTCACCAAAATATTATGTTCTCTTGTGCAATGAATGTTTTATGTTTTAGAACTAATGAATGTAGTAGCATAGATGTATGTGTGGTAAATGTAAAGGAAAGTTTTTAAAGTTATTGATTCACCCCTCCCCTCTTAGTAACTTGTCATATCCCAACTTTTCATCTTTGGTTCAATAATCATCATTGATATGATTTATAACAAGTTGAGAATCTCCATAAATGTGTAACTTAGTAATCCTCCATTCAATAGGTAGCTTGATACCATTAGAATGGGCCTCATATTTAGCAATATTATTGGTGCAAGAAAAAAGTAACTTGTATGACTTAGGATTTGTATATCCATGAGGTGTAATGGACAAGATGCCAATGTCAATCCTATTTTGAGTGTGAAACCCATTGAAGAATATCTTCCAAGTTCTTTTTGTGACATACATGATGGACAAATCCAAAAAATCTATCTGCATGGGAACATTTTTCTAGAGTGGGAAATCAGCAAGCTGACCAGCAATGACTTTCCCTTTTATAGCTTTACACTTGACATACTAAATGTCAAATTTAGATAGCATCATCATCCATTTAGCTAGTCTTCCTATAAGTGTAAATTTACTCAAAATCTACTTTAGAGGATTAATCTTAGCCACTTGTTGTGTAGTATGCACAAGCATGTTATGACAAAGCTTTTGTGATGGAAAAACTATAGCAAGAGAAGCCTTCTCAATGTTATTATAGTTGATCTCATAACCAACCAATGTGCAGTTGACATAGTAGATAACCCACTCATTCCCATTGTCATCATGTTGTGCTAGCGAATCTCCTACAAAAGTGTTCATAGCTGAGATGTATAATATCAAGGGATTTCAAGGAATAGGAGGCATGAGGATTGGTGGTTTAGCTAGGTAGTCCTTTTTTTGAGTTAGGTTCTTCTCACATTCTTTGTTCCATACACATGTGGATCCCTTATGAAAATTTTGGTTAAATGGTTGGGATCTATCAACTAAATGAGAGACAAGCCTCCTAATAGATTGCAAACATTCTTGTAGACTCCTTAATTGACTGATATTCCTAAGAGGTGTCATGTCTATTATTGCTTGCACCTTTTCCAAATAAACTTCATTTCCTTTAGTTGATATAGTGTAACCTAAAAATTTTCTAGATGTGACATTGAAAGCACACTTCTTAGGATTAAGCCTAAGTTAAAATTGTTCCATGAGATATAATATCAAACTTAGGTTAGTTACATGAGTGCTTCTCTATTTGGATTTAGCAAGGGTATCAGCAACATAGTCTTCCAAGTTCTTGTGCATCATGTCATGGAAAATTGTGGTGATAGCCCTTTGATAAGTAGCACTCACATTTTTGAGACCAAAAAGCATGACATTCTAGCAAAAACTACCCCAAGCACATGTCAAATTTGTTTTCTTTTGATCCTCAAGAGCTATTTTTATTTTATTATAACCCAAGAAACCATCCATGAGAGAGTATGTTTCATAACCTTTCGTCATATCCAATTGTTAGAAAGTAAAGACCACCAAGCTAACTAAAGGGGGGGGGGGGGTGGTTAAATCAGTTATTCAACTATTAAAATATTTATCAACCTTATTAAACCTTAAACATGTGGACAATATAATCAACAATCATAACAAGATACTCATACACAATAACACCATATATGTTAACTAAGGAAACCCTTGATTAGAGGGAAAACCCTGGTGGGGGTAGTACCCACAAAATGATGTTCTAATATAAAAGTTCCTTGTTAGAGGATGGACTCTATTAGGATCCAATGAAATATATTTAATACATATCAATCCCTATCAAGAGACTTTGAATCCCTATTAGGAGTTTTGCCAACCCTATTAGGAGTTGTAGAAGGTAGATGGACCCACTATCCAAACAACTTCAAGGGAAAGACCACTGAACTCATTGTCCAACTAATTATTCCTTGTAGAATAATAGAAATGTATAACTCCTTCTCTATTCTTTAACCAAACTTCTCTTCCAATCTCGATACCAAATTACCAACTTTGCATCTAATAATCCCTTCAATCACTTACTCTCATTTACCAAATACATTGCATATCACTCTTGAATACCTCTTCTCATCAATTAAAATAACCTTCCTTTATACCATGTCCTTAAAATAATTCCTTGAGTCATCTTTGAGGCTTTTTCAATTAATTATAGTAGGACCTCATTAAAGTATTACAAAAAAATAAATCTTTTTGTAATTATAAATCATTGTCGGCTCACAATCTTTACAACTTTTCACACATGTGATCTGAGACCTTGCACACTCACTGACATCATTATTAGGCTATCTACTATCACTATCTAACTGTGCTCATCACGATTCTATCTTAGTATAGAGATACAAATTAATCATCTTTAAATACTTATCAGGTACTTTTTTTGCTTACTATCTTCTATAAATTAAGAATATCTTATGCATGTCTTTGACTCTTTGTATGTGTACTTATCCACATCATCAGGATATAGTATAGAACACATCCTTAACTGTACTTGACTTAATCATCAATATATAGTACACACAACCTTGTTATCTATCTACTACTCTTCTAGTCTTCATAGAAACAATGCTATGTTGACATCAATGAGAAACACAATCGTGACTATAACATGTCAATCATGCTAACAATCTCCCAAGTATTCTAGCAATGCTTAGGATACTTTCCCAAAGGAATACCATCAACATTCATGCTAACAATCTCCCCCTTTGGCATTAATGACAACATAGATGAGAAACATCTAAGTTTTAAGAATACCAAATCAAATTTTGTTGTTGTTTTTGTTGTTGCTCACTTATTTTCAAATCTTCTTTGTTAATCAAATATGAAACTCACAAGAACACTCCTTTGTTTGTGCTTTCTCTTTCTTAGGATTGACACTACTTATTCACACTCTAACTATTGGGAACAACTTACATGGATGGAAATCAATTGTTCACAACTTTTTCCCTTATCAATCAATCATTCTCCCCCATTATAACACTTTTCCCCCATACATACATCTCCCACATATTACCAAAAGATGTACTCATGTACTCTTTCTCCCCCAATGTTCTTAGATGATATTTTTCATGCAATCTCTCCCCATTGAAATTAATGAAAAAGGTTTCATTATGTCAATAAACTACTCAAAGTCTTAAATTAGATCAAGTGTCCAAAGACACTATTCGAGACCAACTATCAAGAGTCCTTGATGACTTTTCTCATCATAGATACTCCCCCATACATGAAGCATCAACATTCAGTTTAGTCAAACAATAACACTCTATACCATTAGAGTAATGCAATCTCTGCATCATTTATTTAGAAGTAGGCACGGGCATAACTCCAAGCATACCTCACAAATACTCAAATGTATCTTTAGACAAGGGCTTCATAAAGATATCTACAATATGCTCTTTTGTACTTCTATACTCTAATATGATCTCTTTCTCTAGAACTCTCTCTCTCAAAACATGATTCTTAATAGATATATGCTTAGTCTTAGAATGCAACACATGATTCTTGGACATACTCATTGTACTTATGTTATCACAATGTAATATAACAGGTTCTGAAAATCCCATTCCAATGTCTTTCAACATTTTATTCATCTACATGATTTAATTGCAATTATTTTCTTGTGCTACATACTCTTCTTCTACTGTACTTTGTGAAATGTAATCCTATTTCTTGCTTAGGCAAGAAACCAATCTTCCTCCAAGGAAAAATTCTCTACCACTAGTACTTTTTCTATCATCCATACTACCTTCCCAATCTACATTAGTATAAGAATACAAAGTGAAATCACTTGATCTATCATACGATAATAAAAAATTAGGCGTGCCCTTTAGATATCTAAATATTCTCTTCACTGTCACATAATGTGATTCCTTAAGATCAACTTGAAATCTTGCTACTATCCCAACTATATATTCTATATCTAGTCTGGTATGAGTCAAATATTGTAAACCTACAATCCTAGATCTATACTTCTTCTACTCAACTGTAGGTGTCTTATCTTTTCTAGATAACTTATGATCAATTATCATAAGTGTACCAACAGGGGTACAAATTTCTAAGCCAAATATTTTCAACAAGTCTTTCAAATAGTTAGCTTGTGATAGGAAAATACCATCACTATTTTCCACAATCTGTAAACCCAAGAAAAACTTCCTCTCACCAATCATACTCATCTCAAACTTGCTCTTCAATTTATCAACAAATTTATCACTTGCTTCATCATTACCTCCATAGATTATATCATCAACTAATATTACAATGATCAATAGTCCATTCTCAATTTCTCTTAGATATAATGTATTATGTGTCATACCTTTAGCAAATCCAACTTTTGCCAAATATTTGTCCAACCTTGTATACAAGGCTTTAGGTGCTTGCTTTAGACCATACAGTGCTTTCTTCAATTTTCATACCACGTCCTTTTCTTCTATCAAAGGAAATCCCTTAGGCTACTCAATGTAGACTTCTTCTTCAAGTTCTCCATTTAGAAATGTTGACTTTACATCTATTTGATACACTTTAAACTTCTTACTTTTTACATTAGCTGAGAACATTGTTACTACTTCTATTCTAGCAACATGGGAAAATGTCTCTTCATAATCTATACCTTCTTGCAATGAATAACCTTTTCATACCAACCTTGCTTTATTCCTCACAACTTCACCTTGTTCATTCATCTTATTTTTGAATACCCATTTAGTTCCTATAATATTCTTGTCTTTAGGTCTAGGAACCAATTCTCGTGTCTTATTCTTCACAATTTGATTTAATTCTTCTTTCATTACTTGAATTCAATGATCATCCTTGCATGCCTCATCTACACTCTTTGGTTCAAATTGAGAAATCAAACATAATTCCTCATGTACTCTATTTCTTGTCATCACACCTTTTTCTTTACTTCTAATTATCTAATTCTAAAGGTGGTTCTTTGTCAAATTCTTGTTTGGTGTAGGAGTTTCTATTTCAACTCTTACTTCTTCTCTTGGTTCACATCTTTGTTCTTCTCTTTGTTCAACAATCTGAAAATCATTCAGCAAGTCATTGTTAGTCTCAAAGAAAAATTTAATATTTTCTCTAATAGGTTTAGGATTATCTTCTTCTTCATCAAAAATATAATCCAACATTTTCTCTTAAGCTCCAAACTTTTCATCCATTTGCTCACTCAACAATTGTCTTAGTTCTATGATTAAAACATTTATAATCTTTTATTTCCAATGAATAACCAAGGAACATACCTTCATCACTTCTTGCATAAAACTTACCTATACAATCATCTCTCTTTATGTTACACTTACTTCCAACTATTCTAAAATACTTTGCTAATGGTGCATGTCCAAAACATAATTCACAAGGAGTTTTGTTTGTACCTTTTCTAATCTGTACTTTATTCATCATGTAAACTGCTATGTTGATTTCTTCCCTTCAAAATGTCTTGGATACCTCATTCTCAAACATCAATTCTCCTGCTACTTTAGTTACAAACCTATTCCTTCTTTCTATAGTCCCATTTTTCTTAGGAGTCTTGGGTGTTGATAGCTATCTTTTAATGCCATTTTCTTCACAAAAGATGTTAAACTCTCTAGAAGTAAACTCTACACCTCTATCTGATCATAAACATTTTTTTTACACTGAATTCATTCTCAACTCTATTCTTGAACAACTTGAACTTTTCAAATGCCTCAAACTTTTCTTTGAAATGCTAACCACATCATTCTAGTGAAATCGTCAACAAAGATCATAAAGTACCTTTCTCCATAGAATCCACTTATTCTAGTAGGACCACTCAAATATGTATGAACAATTTCCAATTTTTTTGTGGTAGTGAACTTCTTGTTGGAAAATGAAACCTTCTTTTGGTTAGCCATAATACATTCTTTGAAAATAACATTAGTAGGCATCATGATTATAGGTAAATCTCTAACTACAAATGTATTGCTAGCCTTCACAATATTATCAAAGTTTATGTGACAAACCTTCCATGCAATAGCTAATTTTTATCTACTTTTGTAACAAAAAAATCATCTCAGTATATCTACTTTTGTAACAAAAAAATCATCTTAGTATATCTACTTTTGTAACAAAAAAATCATCTCAGTAGGGTTTAATTGAAACACTTTACCTCTGGATCTTGTACCTGTTCTAATCAACTTACTATTTTTTCCTTGATAATGCAAGTCTTTTCTATAAATTTTAACTAACAACATTTATCAACCAACTATCCAACACTCAAAAAGTTATGCTTTAATCTATCAACAAATAAACATCATCAATGTTAATCTTTCCATCTAGAGTAATAGATCCTATTCTTGTGATATGACAAGCCGCATTATTACCAAGTCTAAGAATTCCTTCATCATGATTTCTAAACTTAACAAATTTATTCATATCTCTAGTCATATAATGTGAACATCCACTATCTATAATCCAATCAGATTTCTTTTCAACTTGTGAAACTAGGACTTTTTCTTCTTCGGGATTATCTTCTTTTATAGCCACAAATCTTAATTCATCATCACTTTTACTCTAAGGTCTTTCCTTAAACTGATCATCTTCATTTTCTTACATACAATCTCTACGTCTTCTAGGTTTGAAACTCTTCTTATACTTTTCTCTCTCTTTTAGGACACTTAGAAGCATAATGAAAAAATTCATTTCAAGTTCAACATTTAAAAATTATCTTGCAATCTAGTTCTCTTCTTACAAATAGAGAAATTCATTCTTCATTTCTTCTATCCTCCTTGGATCTGGATCTATTGTTGCTAGAATAGTCTCCACTAGTGCTTGCACTTCTTGATAAAGAAGGATGGACACTTAATACACTAAATGGTGTTTCCACTATGGACAATTCTCTATATTGCTTCAAGCTCACTTTTGTTGCTTCCAATCTTCCAAGTAAAGTCTCTCTAGTAAACTTTACAGTGTAAGGTATTACTTGCTCAATCATCTATGTTATCTATCTAAATGGTGGTGTAAATGTCTTCAAGATATTCCATATAATCTCATCTTCATCTTTAGATCCTTCACAAGACTTAATTTCTACAACAATCACATACATTTTACCAACATAGCTTCTGATAGATTCATCTTCCACCATTTTAGCATCTTGAAAAAAAAGAATCCAATTCCTTAGTTTGACTTTTTTAGCATGCTTATCACCTTCAAAAGTAGATTCTAAGGCTATCCAAATTTATTTAGATGTCTCCAAATATTTTACCTGACTGTATTTATTCTGAGGAAGAGCTGACAATAATGCTTCTTTGGAAAGCATATTACACATAAACATATCTCTTTCAACTTCACTACATTCCTCAAGTTTTCTTTCTTTCACAATCTTCTTTTCATTCTTTTTCATTAGCTAATATCCTAGACCCATACATAGAAAATGAGTCTTCATATTCTCCTTCTAGTTTTCATAGTTAATTCCATAAAATTTAGGACTTCCTTTTCTGAAGTGACTTGTCATTAATCTCACAAAGCTGTTAAGATTTTTCTTCAAGGACCTAATGCTTTGATACCAATTGTTGGAGGATGGACTATGTTAGGAGCCAATGAAATATATTCAATACATATCATTCATTGCTAGGAGACTTTGAATTCCTATTAGGAGATTCCAACCCTATTAGGAGTTGTAGAAGATAGATGGACCCACTATCCAAATAGCTTCAGGGAAAAGACCATTGAACTCAATGTCCAATTGATGTCTTTATTATTCCTTTTAGAATATTAGAAATGTATAGCTCCTTCTCTGTCCTCTGATCAAGCTTCTCCTCTTCTGATCTTGATACTAAATCACCAACTTCACATCCAATAATCCCTTGGATTATGTACTTTCATTTACCAAATGCTTCACATATCACTCTTGAATACCTCTTCTCATCAAGGAAAATAACCTTCTTTTATACCATATCCTTAGAATAATTCCTTGAGTGAGCCTTTAGGATTTCCCAATTAATTGGAATAGGACCTCATGTAGCTATTACAAAACTTTATATCTTTCTATAATTATAAATCACTATTGGCTCATAATCTTTACAACTTTTCACACGTACAACCTCAAACCTTGTGCACTCACTAATGTCATCATTGAGTTGTCTAGTGCCAATGTCTAACTGCACTTATCATGAGTATATCTTAGTAAGGAGATACAAATTAATCATCAAAAACTACTTATCAGGTACTTTGTCTACTTACTATCTTCTATAAATCAAGCAGTATTCTTTGGAAGATGAATGTCACTCTAACTATCTATAAACAAATAATTATCCCTCTGAGGGTGTCCCAATTCTTCCAAGAAGAAATAAAGCTATATCATCTCCTTGGCTACCTCTATAGTGGATAAAGCATTCACCTTCTATAACCTAGAAACCCAAATCACAGCTGCCCCACCAACAGTAAATACATAACGTGTAGTACTCCATGTGGTATCAATTTCCCCTCCCAAATCTAAGTCAACATAGCCCTATAAAGCAATAGTAGAGCCCCCAAAGTGTAAACACTTACTGGATGTTCCTCTCAAATATCTAAGAATCCATTTAATTGCATTCCAATGCTCAATCCTAAATGACTCATATACCTACTAACAACTCCCATTGCATGTGCAATACCTAGCCTAGTACATACCATAGCATACATCAAGCTTCCTAAAGTTGAAGCTTAAGCTACCTTCGACATCTTATTCTCCTCTTCTTGTGTCTTGGGACACATCTGCTTAGTCAACTTCAAATGACCAAGTAAAGGACAACTTTAGCATTCTCTATAGAGAAATGTTGCAACACCTTCTCAACATAATTAGCCTGAGATAGTGTCAATTTATTTTTCTTCCTATCTTTGCAAATATTCATACCAAGGATTTTTTTTGTTGCCCCCAAATCCTTCATAGCAAATGCACATGCTAATTGGCATTTCAACCCTTTAATATGATCCATGTTAAACAAGCTACAAGCATATCATCAACATATAAATAAAAAATAATGTACCTATCATCATCCAACCTCTTAAATTAAACACAATGATCTAAATGACACCTAATATATCCATGTTCATGCATAAAATTTTCAAATTTTAGATACCGTTGTCGAGGTGCTTGCTTCAAGCCATATAAACTTTTCTTCAATCTGCACACTAAGTTCGCCTTACCTTTGACCTAAAATCCCTATGGTTGTGCCATACATATCTCTTCATCCAAATTTCCATGAAGGAAGACTATTTTAATGTCAAGATGCTCCAAATGTGAATCTTTAGTAGCCACAATACTTAAAATAGTATAGATATAAGTCATTTTTACAACAGGAGAGAATATCTCATAAAAAATAGTGCCCTTTTTCTGTGCAAATCCTTTTACAAATAACCTGGCTTTAAATATTTTCTTACCTCCATCATCTTCTTTCAACCTATAAACCCATTTATTTTTTAAAGCCCGTTTACCTGCAGGCAACTTGCATAAATCCCAATTCTTATTTTTTAGCAAAGTGTCCATTTCATCTTTCATTGAAAACTCCCATTGAATCTTAGTATCCACCTGCATAGCTTCATCATAACATTTAGGTTCACCAACATCTATTAGTAAAATAGAATACAAAGAAGAAGAAAATCTTTCTAGAGGTCTACTTAGACTTGTTGATCATCTAACATTCACTGGTGTGTGTGGTATTTGTTGTTGTGGTTGTTGCACATCATGAGGAATTTCTGGAACATCATCTTTTGGAGTATCATCCAGCACTACATAATCATCTTCTTTCTTCTCATGTTGCTGCAACAGATCTTTATACAACACTTTCTCATTGAATATGATATACTTGCTTCTTACAATTTTACAAATTTCAAAATCCCATAGCCTATAACCAAATTCATCAATTCCATATCCAAAAAATACACATTTATTCAACTTAGCTTCTAGCCTTGTGTTATTTCCAGAATCTATATGAGAAAATACTTCACAATCAAAGGTTTTGAGAAAAGAATAACTCACCTTCTTACTAGTCCATGCTTCCTTTGGAATACCACAACCCAAAAGAGTAGAGGGACCTCTATTAATAATATACACAATAGTATTAATAGCATCTACCCACATGTTTAAGGGAAACCCATCATGCAACCTCATGCTCCTTACATGCTCCATTATAGTCCTATTCATGCATTTAGCCACTCCATTTTCTTGTGGAGTCCTTGGAATAGTTTTTTTGTCTATGAATACCATTAGTGGAGCAATAATCTTCAAATTCATGACTACAATACTCACCACCATTATCAGATTTGAGACATTTTAATTTCTTACCACTCTCATTTTCAACCAAGCATTTCCATTTCTTAAAAGTTTGAAATACATATGATTTTTGTCTAAGGAAATAAACCCATACTTTTCTAGTTGCATCATCAATAAATGTAACATAATAATGAGAGCCATGGAGGGAAGATACCTGAGCTAGTCCCCATGCATTTATATGCACAAGCTCTAACCTCTCACTTTTCTTTTCCTTCCCACTCTTCACAAAAATCACTCTTTATTGTTTTCCATATACACAAATTTCACTAAAATCCATATTAACACATTTTAGACCTAGTAAAACTTTCTTTGAATGAAGTACTTTCATACCTTTCTCACTCATGTGCCCAATTTTGTGATGCCATAGTGCTGTATCAAAATCTATAGCAATCGTTTGCTCTTCCTACTCAACTACAACAACTATTCCTGAACATTCATTTTTCTCCGAAAAATTAAAGTAGAAGGAACAATATGACTTGTACAAAGATATAAGGTGCCTACTTTTACACCTTTTGCTACTACAAGGGAAGCTTTTGAAATCTTCCAATTTTTATCATTAAAGGTATTACACAACCATCATCACCAAGTTACCCTGCTAAAACTAAATTCCTACTTAGCTTTGGAACATGTCTTACCTCACGTAGTAGCCAATTATTCCCATTCTGCAACTTAATCTTAACTTTTCTCTTTCCAACAATCTGACAGGGTTTTTTATTCCCCAAATAAACAAGCCCAAAATCCCCTTGAACATAATCAATAAAATAACCTCTATGAGGTGTAGCATGAAATGAAGCACCAAAATCTAAAATCGATGAATCATCAACACTTTATAAAGATAGAAGAAAAGAATCCCCTTTGAATTTGTTACTTACCACATTTGCCTCCTTGTCTCCATCTTGTTTTTCTCCTTCATTTTTCTTTCGAGTCCAACAATCTTTCTTTTTATGCCTTGGTTTCCCACAGTACCAGTAGTCATTTGGTCCTCTCGATTGAGACCTCTTTCCCTTTGACTTTCCTCTTGATTTTCCACAATTTCTAGAATTATTTCCTCTGTCAGTCATTCTACCTCTGCTTTGTGTGTTCAAAGTAATTGTTAATGTAGATCCACTTGAGGTTTTCCTATGAGTTTTCTCACTCAAAATAACACCAATCACATCATTATATTTTAGAGTATTAGATCCAAACATGGAATTACTCACAACCATTACCAAGCCATTCAAACTTTTAGGCAAAGAACACAAAATCAAATGAACCCTAATTTCTTCATCAAAATTAATACCCACAGAAGATAATTGACTAGTAATAGTATTAAATTTATTTAAATTATTTGCAACAAATTCACCTTCTACCATCTTCATATTAAATAAATGCTTCATGAGAAATACCTTATTTGAAGTAGAGGGATTTTCATACAATTTTACTATAGTTTCCATCAACTCTTTCGTCATCTTCAAATTTGTAATGTTAAATGCCACTAATGGTGCTAGGTATAATCAAATGCTTCCAAGTGTCTTTCTATCTAAAAGATCCCAGTCGTCATTTGTCATAGTTCCCTAGTTCTTAGTTTTTCCTTCTAACAACTTCCATAAATCCTTCTGATAAAGATAGTCTTCCATTTGCATCTTTTGTAACTAAAATTTTTGCCCATTAAACTTGTCAACCCTTAGCTTACCCTCATCTACCATCACTCCCACTCAACCCTGAGACTGCCACTCAACTATGAGACTTTCTTACAGAGAATATCTAACAAACAAAAACCTCACTTTGATACCACTTGTTAGGATTAAACCACGAACAAAAATAAAAATACATGCAAATATAAACAATATCAAAAAACAATAGATCACATAGAAGAGAACACAAGACACCAAGCTTTAATGTGGTTCACCCAAACCCTAGGCTATGTCCACCAAACAATAAGTCCAATATTATTACGATCTAGTGATTACAACCTGATTATAATTTGTAATCCCTTACAACTCAATACTACCACAAGAAGCAATTTTACATCACACATTATAGAAATCCCTAACCATAAGCCCTTTTTATACAAGTATTTTTTCCACATTAGGGTTAAAATTAGTTACATGTTAGCCATAAATTGGAAAATAAATAATAGCCAATTGGCGAATAATAGCCAATTTGTGAATAGTACCCCAAAGAATTTATAAATTATGTATAGTATTTCCCTGATCAATCACCACAAAGTAACAAGTACTTCATCCTTGGATGCCTTGAAGAAGTTTTCACTCTTGGATACGTCTTTATTTTTTACTATTTTTTGGCTCCAACATCGCCATGAAGTGGTTTTCTCTATTGGAGCTTTTTCTTTTCATTTTTCTCCTTAGTTTATGACTAAGGTACTTGATGTTGTACTCAATCATATTAATAATTGGTTCTCTAGTGGAAGAGACTACTAGTTCAACAGAGTTCAAATAGCAGGCCATCTCATAGTCATTTTTGAACGATGAGAGCTCAGGGCTTTGATGTTTTTATAGATGAATCAATGAGATTGAGGTGGACAAGTGAAAACGAGGATGAAGCTTCAAGATTATTAATATAAAATGAATTTTATTGGGTGACAAGAAAGTTAGGGTCATAGGAAAATCTCTGAAGGATTCCAAAGCAAGATTAATCCTAGGAACACCAACATGATCCACTAAAGTAAGGTGTGAGCCTAACTCATCAAACCCTATGAGAGACTCATCAACTATGTTAGTTTGGTTAATGTAAGCATGTAACACATCAACCCCCACTTCATAAGATGTTCCAGAAAGAGACTCTCATTCATACTCGTTCAAATCAATACTTTGATTACACACTAGAAGACAAGCAATGTTTCTTATAACTCTTTCTTTATTATGGTATTTGACATTTGACTCATCAAATTTAGGTTGTTTAGAGGTATATGATTCAATAGAGTTATCATTGAATAACATATCTATCCCAAAAAGAAGGGAGGTAGAAGGGATAACATTCTCTTCTCACAGTAAGACAATAGTGGTAGGTTGAACCTCATCTTCAGACTCAATAGCTGTAGTGACTTCTTGGTCAAAAAATAGCAAATCATAATCAACACCATACGCTAAGCCCATTGTATCTCTACTTTTTTTCCCCTTAGTATGACTCATGGGTTCTATAAGAGAATTCTTGTTATCATTTAAAAGGTCCTTAGTCATGATAACCCATTTTTCTAAGAAACTAGTACTCTTTCCCATATCTATTGGGGAAAATAGGAGTGGTAAGCATGACTTCATCAACATTTTTTTAATCTCTATATATACAATTTCAAACTACTTGATCCTCTTTTTCTTCCTCTAAAGGTATTGAGGATTAAATGAATGTACCATAGATAGTCATGGCCAAGGCTGAAGGTTTCATTTTCTTAGATGGTTTTCCATAGGAACATGGATAAATAGGTAATACTGCAATAGAGTCTATGGTGTATTCTCTTGAACCAATACTCATCATTTTCATCTACTTCTTGCATTCAACAAGAAAGGGTCTAATATCACTAGTGAGTCAGTTGTGGTATACTAAGAACTCAACAATAGTCAACATATTGATAGACATAGATTTATCCCTTGGAATTATAATCTCCACACCATTAAAGGGGAATTTTATGCATTGGTGATAGGTTGATGACAAAATTTTTATCTCATGAATCCATGGTCTCCCTGAAAAAAGGATATAACCAAGTAAAATATATAGTACTTGGAATACCACATCCTTCTCCATGGGACCAACTCAAATGGGTAGCACAATAAGACACTTAGAATATCTTTCAACCTTATCATAAGTCTTAATGACAATTTTGCACCTAGGATCAATGGTGAATTTAGATAATCCAAATTGTTGAACCACACTAAAGGAAACAATTTTTTACCCCACATCATTGTTTATCAATACATGTTTGACTTAAGTATGATAAATTTGGACCTCAATGTATAAGGAAAGGTTATGAGGATGACTCAATGCTTTGTCATCTTCTTTAGAAAATGTGAGGAAATGTGGTTTACCACAGCTTGGAACTTATCTACATCCATATCTATGGAGGCACTAGCTATGAGCAATGCTTTTCCTAGGATCCCCTTATGTAAAGGAGAGAAATCTAACAACTCAAAGATGGATAATTGGGAAGGGGTTCATTGCAACTTAATCACTGGATCATAGGTAGACACAACATAAGTAGCAAGTTTCTTGGAAGATGGAGCTTATTTATGATCATTAGCCACTTAAAGGACAACCTTAGACTTCCCCCTAGTAATAACATTTAACATCTCACTGTGATAAGTAGAGGAATTTTCCACCCTAAGTGAAACCCTAGGTCTAGTATCATCGAACTATGGAAAGAGATCACACGTTCTCAAGACCAATTTAGGTCTTTTGTCATCAGTGTCATAATTTGGTTCCTCATCAAATTTTGGAACCATCATGTAGACATTCTCAATAGCCTCCAACATGTTGATAACATTGTTTGTATTGGCATTTGTGTAATTAATTTTAGCATCATTGCCTTTATTGGTAGCATTAGATGTCTCTCTTTTTTTGTACTCAGGAAATGGTTTCTTAAAAGCCTTGTGATTATAATTCTTGACAAGGCCATCAATGAAAAATTTCTCCTCATCAATAAGATCTTGTATTAAACCATTAAGTTTGAAGAAATTATTAGTATTGTGACCCTTATTTCCATGATAATTACAGAACTGGTCAACTTTCCACCAATCAAGTTTAATAGGAGGGTCATAGGGTCATGATTTTTTAGGTAAGGCGATGATTTTTTTGGCAAGCAATTTCTTTAAAACCACATTTTATGATTCAACCATTGGACTATAGGCATGCCTAGGTATAGAAGGATTCTTAGAATTGTCAAAAGATTGTAATGTGTTGGAAGCTTTAGACCTTGTTGTATCTTGTTGTTTAGCAGCATTTATAACATTGGTCAAATGAAAGGTGGGTTTCATTATCTTAGGAACATCAACAAAACCATCATTGACAACATATTTATTCTTGTTCCATGATTTATTTTTATCTTTTCCATTATTATTACCTTTATTATCTTTATTTAGGATAATATATCTCTTCTTGACAACAACATCCTAAAAATGATAAGCGCTTCAACCATGTCATTAAATGTGGTCAATAATTGCTTTCTAATATCATAATATGATTCTAGTACAATATTATTAACAAAGATATCAATATTTTCACTTTCTAGGATTTGATGAGGGTGTCTAGAATGAAGTCCTCTCCATCTTTCTAGGTATGTAGTGAAATATTCTCCTTGTCTTTGTTTGATATTGCATAGATCCAACATGGTGACTAGGTGTTGTATGTTGTATGAGTAGTATTGGATGAATCTTCATGCAAGATTATCAAAGGTCTTAAGATATCTTGGTAAACCATTCCATAGTTTGTTCTTTCAAACTCCTAGGAAATAACCTCATAAGATATGTATTTTCATGCATGAAATCCATGCTAAGAGCATAGAAATGACTCACATGATCATGTGGATCACCATTTACATCAAATTTTTCATACTTGGGAACCTATATACCCCACAAAATGACATCATGTAAAGACTCTTATTGAAAGGAAGAGCACATATAGTTTCAAAAAATGAGGTCCTTAGAATTTTCCTTTTCCATTTCCATAAGTGCAAGTTGGTTTCGTAATTCTTGAACCTCTTTCTTTATAAGATCATTTTAAGTTGGCTCTTTATTCTATATAATTCATTGTCTATCAAAATCATGTGGTATTCTCCAACCTCTACTATTGGTCATATATGTGAGATACTAATCTCCATTTTGTTCTAAAGCCTTGTGCATAAATTTTTGGAGATATTCATCTTGTTGGAACTTTATGACATCCTCACTGTTAATTTTATTATCTACTTCACTTCCATGATGGTACTATTATGAGCATCTACGTGGTGACACATACCCCTCAATGTGTGATCTAGAAGTTATTGGAGGAGTATTGTTTCCATTTTACCCAAGAGTGGGTTATTTTCAAAAGGATTGCCATAAGTAACATTAGTGTGTCAATTCTCAAAGTTATGTGCATAGCATCTCCAAAACCTTGAGCATGGTTGTTGTGAGTATTAGTCTCTACGTGTAGGTGAGATTATTTCCTAGAGGCTATATGTCTAGCTTCCTCAAGCCTTTCCCTTTCTAACCTACCTTATTCTTAAACGCAAAGAAACATTCTAAAAGAAAATTTCTTTCTTCTTGGTTCATGGTGAGAGACTCATTATTTATAGCTCTAGGAGTGCCAAGGGGAGTATCAAAAGAACTACCTAAGTGGCTAAGAGGAGCATACAAGGTGATAGATTTTTCTCCATCTTATTTGTCAAAGATAGGTTCTTCCTCAAAAAAATTCTTATGTAGACACCTAGTAGGAGAAGACAATTGTTCAAAACTAAATGAGGGATAGTTTTCTTGACCAACTTGTAGCCTAGTCACAACCAACATGTAAGAGTAAGTCTTTTAGCATAAAAGGATTACATAAAGCCTTTTGAGAATTAAACTTGAATAGTTGAGATGCTCACTTGTCAAATAAGTGTAACAAAGAGAGAGAGTAGCTTGTCAAAAGTTCCCAAGCAATTTATGATACTACTGACTTAAACCAAGAGTGGGGCAAGGAGCCTAATAGAAAATACCCTAGAGAAGTAGGGTAATCGAGTTTGACAAGTGAACAGTCTATGAAATTAAGTTCATATTCAAGAAGCTAATCTCATGTTTTCAGCCTAAGACATAACCAAACATGCAAATTATAGAGCAGGGACACAATAAAATCAAGTAGGAACACCCCTAACTAGTTAGAACATAGTTAAAGACCAAATTTTGTAAGAAATGGGACCAAACAATTGTTCCCAATAAACCATGAAGTATAAGTTCAACAAGTAGGATAGTACAAAAATTTCTATAATACCCAGATGACAGTTTCTAATGATATAATGGTTCATGAAAGACAGTGAGATAGTTTGCAAAATAGTGGTGTGACAAAGTTTATAAGGTGATGTGATACTTCTAGAAATCCTAAAGTACCATACAAAATTTTTGATAGTAGCTCTGTGATACAAGTTCAACAAAAAAAATACTTTGTGACTTCGTGCTTAAACACCTAGGTTTCTTTTGACATTAAAGTCAATTTGTTTATTAGTAATTTAACACTTAATTAGTTGGTTTCATTGCTATCAAGCTCTACAATTGCTACCGAGCTAAATAGTCAGACTATAGTGTTTGTCGACTTCTACAATGTCTACTGAGCTTCAAAGGCAAAGCACAATGTTACTCAAGTGTAGCAGAGTCTATTGAGTTTTCCAATAGAACTGATGAAGATTTTAGTGTTAACCAAGCTCTATGGTGTTAACCAAGTATATCAGTGTCTACCTAGTTTTATCTATTAACAAAGAGAATCCAATTTTGATTGAGTCATGCAATTTCAACTGAGTGATTCAATATCTTGTGATATCACTATTAGGATTTAACTATGTAATTTTAAGTCAAACCCAATTATTTAGCATCTACCGAGTTTCTTAGTGTTCAACAAGTCATACAGTGCTAAACAAGTTAGTGCTACTCGAAGTGATCAGTATGGACCTAGCTTCAATGTCAATCAAGTGCCATAGTATGTTGAGTGTTGATAGTGTTTGTTGAGTGTTAGAACATCACCGAGTTTTTCTTTAGAACCCAAGTTACAACAATGGCCTGACTTTGTGAATTATGATGAATTTGGCATTGTAGCTGACTCCAGTAAGTAATCAAGAGGATTGGTATATATGTAATGTATTGTATCATATCCAAATGTAATAAATGAGTATGTGAAGAAGTAAGAAGAAAATGAGTGTGAATTGAAGAAGGCTACAAGCAATATATATTATAGCAGAGACTTATCTATCACCATAAGGTGATCATTGCAATTCAAGGAATCTCATTTAGCAAATCAAAGTTGAAAATTAGAGATCAACCACTGATTCATCCTGATAGATGCATCAGTCAAATCCTTTAACCAGGTGGACTTAACAGTCTTTTGCTAAATCTCCTAATAGAGTGCATACTTCACTATATGTTTGTAATCCTTTATCAAGGTGGACCTAACAGTCCTTATTGATCCTAATAGGGAAGATCACTAGAAGTGGTCAATTGTAAGCCTTAACAGGCCAACTTTATACTACAGTACTAAAGCTTGTGGGTATTATCCCCACCCCCATTTTTACTTTCTATTTGGAAGGTTTTTGGGTCACTATATCTTGTTTCAAGGTGTTATTAATGTTTATTTCTTTCATTCTTTCATGTATGAAATTAGATCAAAATAATATATGAAGGATTAATTGGTGAATTGAGTTTAAAATTTTATTGGTTCCTGATTCATCCCTCCCCTCTCAATAACCTAGCCTACCTTATATTTCCAACAATTTTGACTCAAATTTTTGTGTGTTTGGACAAGATAATATTTAAATATAGCATTTTCTAGTTTGTAATAGCAAGATGTTTTTGAAAGAATGTAGATGTCACAAACACACATGTTCAAAAATTAAGAAAGGTATAAAGCAACCTTTCCAATATAAGCATATTGTGAGGTTTTCAAAATAACAACCCTATGAATGTTACTATTATGTACATGTTCAATAATTCCCATGGGTCTACCATAAAATGAGAACACACCAAGCAATATCTACCTAAAGTTCATAGTTCATTACTCAACAACTTTGTGTGTGCTTGATGCCCCCTTACCACACACAAAGTAGTTTCCCACAATAGATGTTGGCTTTGTCATGTAGGTACTATTAACACAACCAAAGGGACAAAAATGGTGAATGCAAAATCTTGGGGTAATCTAGGTAGTCCACTAGGGTTGATTCTTGCACCAAGATATTAAACAGATAGTAAGGTAGCTTCTAAATCCTAAACCTTCTAGAAAGGATCTATTTACAACACCCTTCTTGCACCTAATAACAAGACACCTTATCGTGCGACAAGTAATGAACCTTGCAGCCACAATAGTACCTTAATCATTCTCACCTAGTGATTTTCTCATGGTCCCAATCCCACAAGTACTCACTTTAGGTGAAGAAAAGTGTTATGCCCCCAAGGCTTTGGGCATTATAAAAAAGTTTGTGTTTATAGTGGGTTGAGTTAGCTAGTTTTTTCTCTTTCCCACTTTAGGTCATTCCTTTTGGTATCTTTCCACCAATAGCAAGCTCTCTAAAGGAAATATCTCACTAAGAGATTGAAACAAAATGGATCCACACCAAAGAGGTCAAGATTTTTTATTTACCTTAAAAGGTGAAGAGCATAATCTCCTATCCTTAGTGCTTCCCCCAAACACACCAAGAAGATCAATTAAAACCACTAAGACTTTGAGTATCCCACTCACTTTTGAGATCCAATGAAGGGTCAAGATTTCTAATTCACCTTACAAGGTGAAGATCATACTCTCCTACCAACAATAAACCCTACTCACAAGTTTTATGTGCCTAATTAAATGAAACAACTAGTGTCATGCCATACTTGAAAATAAAATCAAACACATAAAAAACTTAATTTTTTGTTTTGCTTGGGAAGCCTTGCAACTACATTAGTAACCCTTTTATCTTTGACAAGCATTCTTTTTATGTTTTTATTTTAGTAAGAAAGTAATGAGAAATACCCTACAAACTCACAAGTTAGACTGTCAAGAAACTAGAAAACCTAAAATAAGAAGCCTTGAAATTGAAAAATACAAACTAGAACTTGAATTAGCTAACCAATACTATCTAGGCAATACTTTTGGTTGCAAAAGTATCATACAAAACTTCACTATATAGCCAAGCGATACTTTATGCCTGTTTGATACTCTATGTTAATACAGGTGACAAATTATAGAAAGATGTGCAACAAAATGTATAAAGGCATGTGATACTTTTACTAGTAAACTATCACACTCTAGTAGTAGACAATATCATACAATATTGGAAGAGTATCACATAGTAGTAGGAGAGATTATCATACAATACTCGGAAAAGTATCACACAATATTTCTATCTGCAAAAATTTAAAAAATGCAAAACAAAAAGCTAGAAAATGACAAAAATGTAGTAATAAGAGCTAGACAAGGCTATCCAGCCTCACGATGGTTGCCAAAAATGTATTAAAAAAAATGTACACTTCTATCCAAGGTATTTCATGGATCAAGAACCTCAAATGGTGGCTTAGAGCTTCCTAGTCATGACATGCAAAGAGTGCAAATGAAGTGTTGTGACTCTCAAATGAGATTAGAAATGTAGCCCCTTGCAAGGTGCACCATGAAATGGGAGATTCAAAGAAAAGAGAAATGATGCTTATAGTGTAAAAGAACCTACATGAAATGCAATGCAAAATGAACTAATCTAAGAGAATGTAGGATGTAAAGCTAAAGTAGCAAGAATGAAGTGTTATAATCCCCTATTTAAGCTAGATGAGCTATTTTATTGCATGAAAAGAGAAAGCTACACTATATGCCATTATGCTAAAATGAAAATGATGATGAAGTAGTGCAAGAATGCCACAATTTCTCAAAATCTCCAAAGAGTGCCTAAGATTCCTGTAACATAATGTTAGTACAAAGCATTAGTATTTTTAGATGAGGAGAGAGCTCTCCCTTTTAAAGAAAAATGAATGATTGAGATCATGAAGCAAGAGAAGTCTAATCAAGGATGGAGAATGAAAGTTGAGTGATCCATGTGCACAAGCATTTCCACCAATCATAATCAACAGTTGAATTCTATGCCCCATGTGAGATTAAAAGGCCTTTTCTTTTATTTTTAAAGTGGGAGTAATGTTTTATGTGTGCTGAACTTAGGATAAGTGGGGAGTTGGGTCTTCTATTTATTAAAAGGGGGATAAGTTTCTTTTAATTAAATAAGGACTTAGGATATAGTCTTCAAACAATAGGTTAATATTGAAGATTTGATCAAAGACAGGTGATTAATAAATTATGCAACAATTGATAGAAAGGGGGCTAATAGTATAGATGACCATTTTTAGGTTATTACAAAGGATAGATGTTTTCTCTTGGAAAGAGGATGTAATGAAGCTTTAATGAACACAAAGAATTCCAAAATCCTTCCACAAAGGAATGGTCTGTAGTATTGGCTCTTGATTTGATAGTACAATGTAAGGGTAGCAAAAATATATTCATAATTTAAGCCAATCAAGAAAACTTATATATAAAAATATTTGTGGCGTGATATCTATTTCACAAAGTCCTCAAAGAAATTTTATCCCTAAAAATAAATTGAAATAATAGAAGGCTCTTTGTAGGATGGATACAATGAAGAAACTTGAGAAGCTGTCAAATAAATCTATTTGTTAGTTGGGATAGCTAGGACAACAGTTTATTGGGTTTCTAGAAATTTTTTTGTGAATGGTAATAACTACTTATTAATTAATTGATCTATTTTAAAAACATCTAGAAACTAATTGGTTAGGATTTATTAGGTTGTTATTAATGTCAGCCATTGATCAAGAATAAATCTTGACCATTGGTTTTCCAATGAGAGTAGTATAATGAGGCAAGAGCATCCTTGGTTGGCAAGAAATCATGCATGTTGGAGGTATTTTGGCTTTGGAGTTGTGGACTTGGTCACCAAAGGAGTGGTGCTCAGTCGCTATTGGGTGTAGTGTTGGTCAAGGTGCTTGGTCATTAAAGGGATTGGTTGCTCAAGGAGATCAACATCTACTATTGCTTGGCACTCACTATTGTGCTTGACATGTATTGGTTGCTTGACACCTATGGAACTCAAAAATGCTTGTGGGAGCTCAACATCACTTATGGTCTTGCTGAAACTCGATAGTGTGGCTTGCAAGATGAAGTGCTTACATATTTTCTTGATTGTTTTGGTGCATTTAATGCATATAGCGTGTGATCATGATGTGGATTGATCTGGGAGTTTGTGTGTGGACCTATTTGGGTCTTTTTTGTCTCTCCTATGTGCATTTAACTTGTGTTGTAAGCCTTTTAAGGCAATTTAGCATTTAATTTTTGTGAGAGGTTGACTTGTGGCTCAACATGTATTTAATCTAAGGGTTTATTTAATTTATAGCTTACTAGATTGACATGTGGCTTAGTTGGGTATAAGTAGGGGGTCTTATAGAGTCTTTAAGAGCTTAATGATTCATCCATCTTGGAGAAGGGGATGAAGTGTAGTAGAAAACTTTGAGAAGGGCTAGTAGTTGAGGCTTGGTAAACCAAGAGATTGCTTGGTGGGCTTGCGAGCACAAGTTGAGTTTTCCTTGAGGTTTTCTACCAAAGTGTGGATCTAGACTAGTTGGGATTAATGTGGAGTTGGATCTTGAGGGATATTGTTGAACTATTTTGTAATTTCTTTTGTATTTTAGCTCTAACCCAGAAGGCCTTACAACCTAGCATATTGCATGAAAATAGTTGATTTATAAATAAAGAGTTGTGATTTGGTATCAGATCTTGCATTGTTGTTGTATTTCTATTTTGTGGTTATTTTTTGGGGGCTAGGACATATCATTTGGGGATTCTCCTACCTTGCATTACATCAAGTGGTATTAGAGTGAATGTTTTCCTGAGTGTTTAGACAGATCGCTAAAGTTGAGGTAGTTATCACCAGGACTTGGGTGAAGGCTGGAAGTGGAGGTTGAGCTTGTGGATATGATTGATCTTCTAGATTTGTGGATTTATTGCTTTGGGTTTGCAAAGGATCTTTAAAGATGCCTCCAATAATATTGGACCCTAGGGAAATTGATGATTGTAGTGATGTTGTTAGAATCTGATAAGATTAATAACCCAGAAAACTAGTGCAAAGAATAAATATCTAAACTATGAATTCAAATGATATAAAATCAAAATAGCATCATAGAGTTAGTCTCCAAGAGAGTAATGCAAATACTAGAAGCAAAATAGCATTAAGAGGATGCAAAAATAAGAGATGCAAATACAAGCCAGGTAGCATGCTTATATAGGCTAGGAAGAGGGAGGAGGTGGCAACACCAACCAATGAGGAGCAACCATCTATTGGACTAAAGATAGCAAAGTATCTTCCCAAGATAGCTAATGGATGCTCACATGTAGGAAAGTGACACCTCACAACCATTCACCTAATAAGACATGCTTTATTAACCTAAGCGAGATTATTAAAAGTGTAGAAAAAACCTAGCAAAATAGGAAAAATAAAAAACTACACTAACACCCCCCCATAAGCGAAGCTTAGGTGGATGCTAACCTAGCAAAGCTATGAAAGCAAGAAAATGGGTCCCAGCAACAAGGCCTGATTAGGTACCCAAATACAAGAAAAAGAACTAGATGAAGGAAACTAAGCCTCCAATCTAGGAAATGTCCCAAAGAAAGGAACAAGAAAGAGCATGAAGCATCTCTGAAGCATGAAGCTGCAAACACTGTCAGAAGAAACTGCTGGAACCCCCACTGAAATAGTGCATGACTAGGTAGAAAAGACAAAGTCTGAAGAGTTGATCAATCGAAGAGGTGACCTCCAAAAGTAGGAATGAATGAGTGTCTATATAGTAGATGAACCATCTCACCGAAATGCATAGGTGCCTAGCCACTGCATCTGCCTAGTACATAGGAACAAAAACTAAATATGTAGATCACTCAACCAAACCAAGGAAGCAAAAGAGCCAACAGGTGAACCCCCCCATAATGCTGAACAGGGAGAGGGGTGACAAGAACACTGAAATGCAATGCCAAAAAATTCTACAAAAATAAGAATCAGGAACACCAACAGTGCAATAGAAGTACAAGCACAGGATAAAGGGCGGTGTCATCAACACACTGCATGGGCTAATGTCATGGAAGAAAAATTCACTTGAAAAAGGTGGATGAGCACAAAATGGCAAAACATCATGACCCCCCATGGCACTTTATAACTGAGTGTGAGTACAAAAAAACACAAGGTGTACAAGATCCCAGATATGCAAAAGCAGGCACTTTATCTCAGTGCGTTTACAAAAAAAAGAATGCAATAGAAGAGAAGCATACAATGCTCAGAAGTCAGAAAGAAGAGTGAGCCAAAAGAACAGAAGAAGAGATCCACGACCTGTAGAATCGAAGTAATCTGCTAGAGTGTGAAAGTGTAAAACTCGAAGGAGAAAGAACCTGGAGTAGAATCTGGATAAAAGACCTCTACAACTGAATAATTCATAGAACTAGCTTTCCAACGATATCTGGCGAGCCTAGAAAAGAGTCTGAATGAGCGAGATATGGCTCCCGAAAGGCAAAATAGAACATCTATCTTTGACTGCCAAAATAGGCAACCAAACTATAGCAAAAGACAAAAACACCTATACCATCATCTCCATCTCGGAACCAGATTTTTGATGCATTTTTCAGATCGAAATTATATGTCCATATGCTCAAGTTATGGAAAAAAAACCAATAGGGCCTCCTCATGAAGAGCATATGCTAAAAGTGAAACTTGGGCACAATAATCAAGGAAACAAATAGCACCACTGCGATCTACTCGAAAAATCATGCATTTTCAAAAAAAGAATCGCCTCGATACAAGGTCGTATAAGAAAGTTATGATCCTTCGAAGTTTCCAAAATGAGAACTGTGCATAGTCACAACTGAGAATCTGCAATTTCTGAAGAATTCATGCATGAAAATTTAAAAAAAACTCCACTTATGGATAGAGCACAAAAAAATAGCCAAGTTCATAACAAGAATCATCAAAATCAGAGTCCGTATGAGCAAGAACGAGACATTTGAAAATTGCATTCAAATCTACGACTACCAATGGAGAGGGGTATGGCTATAGCTTTGCATGCTCAATTCTGCAAAATATACAGATTGCATGCAAAATCTAAAAGATATCCAGATGGTTTTTTGGGGCTGCGAACAAAATTTAGAAAGCGTTTTTCTTGCTGATGTACAAAAGATGTTGTTGTAGTGTAAATTAGACGCCTTTAATAGTAAAAAATGGCTCCAAAAATTTAAAAATGACCCCAACAACCAAAATATGACATGCAAATTTTGGATCAGCTTCCTAAGTCCATCAATGGCATGCTGGAACCTGCAATACTGATTGAAAACTCCAACTATGCAAGTTGGTTGTCAGATTTGAGATTGAAACCCCAGAGAAAAATCGTTTTTGTCAAAACTTTTCTGATTCTCAGGATCATCCAAAGATGCAAGAGAAGAGCATACTTCATTTTTCAAAAAACTACAATAAATTTTATTAGCCCCCCCCCCCCGAATCTCTCAAATAAGGAAACTAAAATCTACTCTTGCACATAGAAAAGCTTTGATACCATGTTAGAATCTGATAAGATTAATAATCTAGAAAACTAGTGCAAAGAATAAATATCTAAACTATGAATGCAAATGATATAAAATCAAAATAGCATCATAAAGTTAGTCTCCAAGAGAATAATGCAAATGCTGGAAGCAAAATAGCATTAAGAGGATGCAAAAATAAGAGATGCAAATACAAGCCAGGTAGCATGCTTATATAGGCTAGGAAGAGGGAGGAGGTGGCAACACCAACCAATAATAAGCAACCATCTATCGGACTAAAGATAGCAAAGTATCTTCTCAAGATAGCTAACAGATGCTCAAATGTAGGAAGGTGACACCTCACAACCATTCACCTAATAAGACATGCTTTATTAACCTAAGCGAGATTATTAAAAGTGTAGGAAAAACCTAGCAAAATAGGAAAAATAAAAAACTACACTAACAGATGTTGTAGAGGAAAGGATCTCAGAGAAGATTAAAGTTGAATTCAAATCTGAGATAACATTGATGAAGAGTGATATGATTGCTAAAATTGTGAGTACTTTATGTGGTGTACCTAGGCATACAAGTACTAAAGATGGTTATGAAGAGGTTGTTGAAGAATTTGAATTTTTTGGATTTAGTGGTGAGGACAGAACTAATCATGTGGAGAGACCTATGGGAAATAGGGTAGGTCTAGACCTTGATCTCAGTTAAGGTTGAAGCATAAGATAGAGCTTTCTAATTTCTTACGTACTTTGACTCTTGAAGACCTAATTTATTGGATTAGTGAATTGGAAGACTACTTTGAGCTTGAGGATATTGAGGATCTACTCAGAGTAAGGTTGGCACAAACTAAGTTGAAAGGACATGCTTCTCTTTGGTGGAAAGAACTGCAAAGAGATAGAGAGGAAGAAGATGAAATGAAGATCACTAGATGGAGGTTGATGGTAACTAAGTTGAAGGCTAAGTTCATTCCTACTTATTATGAACTTGAGTTGTTCAAAATATTGCAGAATCTGAAGTAGAAAGATATGACTGTGAAAGATTATACCGAGGAGTTCTAAAAAGTTGACTATATCAAGGAGTACATTAATGGTTTGAGATTCAATATCCAAGATGAGGTTGGTATATTGAAGAATGATTCAGTTGAGGATGCTTATCAGTATGCCCTAAAGGAAGAAGATAAGATGAAGAGGAAGATTCAATGTAATGCTAGAGGGAAGGAGAAGCATGATAGCTCAATGAAAGCTAAACAGAGTGATGAAGATGAACCAAAACCTGTTGACCAAAAAAGGAGGATAGGTAGAGGTGAATTTAAATGTACTTGCTATGGATGTGTGAAGTAGGGGATAGATCTTTGAATTTCCTCATGGTAGGAGAGTTGTTGTTGTGAATGAGGTTGAAGTCCAAGATAGTCAACCTAAGAAAGGAGAGATTTTTCTAGCTCAGTGAGTACTGATTGGTCAGAGGAAAATAGAATCTTGTCAGAGGACTTGTTGTAAGTCTGGTGGAAAATTTTGCAAGGTGATTGTGGGTGGTGGTAGTACTAATAACCTTGTTGCTAAGGATATTATTTAGAACTTTGTTTGAGAAGAATGATACATCCTTATCCTTATAGGATTGGTTGTTTGCAAGGTGAGCATGCTTTGGAAATAATGGAGCAATGCCTTGTTGATTTCCAGATTGGGTAGTATAAGGATCAAGTGTTGTGTGATATTGTGAAAATGAAAAATTATCACATGTTTCCTGGTAGACCTTAGCAGTATGATCATAGGGTTGTGCATGATTGTGTCAAGAATGTATTTACAATTTTGAAAGTTGGCAGTAAGCATTCTATGATTCCTTTACAGAATGAAGAACTCAATAGAAGGAACGTGAGTATTGGCAACCAAGTTGAGTTGGAAGATTCTAAGAGGGTCAGAGATCAACATGGAAAGAAGACCCGTAACGCATTGATTATGGATGTGAGGAAGCAAAAGAAGATCAAGGGAGAGAGTGTACAAGTTGAGGACTTGGAAGATATGTGTGTGAAAAACTAATTTGGGATTTATGTGTCGAATCCCAAAAGAATTTATTCTAGCTACTGAGAACATCTTTACAAACCTAAGGTGTCTAATGCACAAGCATTCTTGGTTGGCTAGCAATCCTGCATGTTGGAGGTATTTTGGATTTGGAGTTTTGGACTCAGTCACCAAAGGAGTTGTGCTCGATCACTATTGGATGTTGTGTTGGCCGAGGTGCTTAATTATTGAAGGGCTCGGTCACTCAAGGAGCTTGACATCTACATTTGCTCGACACTCACTATTGTGCTCAACATGTGTTGGTTTCTCGACACCTATGGAACTCGACAATTCTTGTGGGAGCTGGACAATGCTTGTGGTCTTTTTGATGCTCGATCATGTGGCTTGTGGGATGGAGTTCTTACAATTTTTTCTTGATTGATCAGGTACATTTAATGCATATAGCGTGTGATCATGATGTGGATCAATCTAGGAGTTTGTGTGGACCTATTTGGGTCTTGGTTATCTCTCCTATGTGCATTTAATTCATGTTATAAGCCTTTTAAGGCATTTTGGTATATATTATCTATTGAAGACTAATTTGTGGCTCAACGTGTATTTAATGTAAGGGTTTATTTAATTTTTAGCTTACTAGGATGACCTGTGTCTTAGTTGGGTATAAGTAAGGGGTCTTGTGGAGTCTTAAGAAGCTTAATGATTCATCCATCTTGGAGAAGGGGATGAAGTGTAAGAGAAAACTTTGAGAAGCATTAGTAGTTGAGGCTTGGTAAACCAAGAGATTGCTTGGTGGGCTTGCAAGCACAAGTTGAGATTTTTTTGAGGTTTTCTAGTAGAGTGTGGATTTGGACTAGCTGGTATTAGTGTGGAGTTGGATCTTGAGGTATCTTGTTGAATGATTTTGTAATTCCTTTTATATTTGTCCCTAACCTAGAAGGCCTTACAGTCGGGCATATTGTATGTAAACAATTGATTTATGAATAAAAAGTTGTAATTTGGTATCAGATCTTGCATTGTTGTTGTGTTTCCAATGTGTGGTTATTTGTTGGGGGCTAGGAAATCTCCTTTGGGGATTCTCCTATTTTGCACTACATCATATAAAAGGGGGTAAGTGGGTATTTGGAGAATACAAATTTGAGAAGCATTTGTAGTGATAGAAAATAAATTTGTAGTGTTAGAAAAATAGTCTTACGATGATAACACAGTGATAGAGTTGGGGATGGCATTGGTGGAATCTCAACAATAGAAATTAGAAGAAGTATTTCTTGAAGAGGTTATTACTGAAGCTCTTTTAGTAAGATGCAAGTATTTTATGTATCTCTTAATTTTTTGAAGCTTAATATAATTCCTCATCGGTACTAGTTGTTCTCCCTCTGGGTTTTCCCATGAATAATTAGTCCAAAAATATTGTGTTGCATGTGTTACATAATATTTTCATTATTTTATTTGTCAAGTTGTAATTATGTTATTATTCAATATTCACTTTTTAGTAGTTAAATAATCTATATAAGATAGGAGATTAATAACTAATGACTACAATAGAATTTTCACATAGTATCAAAGCTAAGTTGAGGGGGAAAAAAAATTAGCATAGGAAAAGGAAAGAAGATTGAGGGTTTATAAAACCTAGTTGGACCTCTTTAGCATTATTATTTCCCTTTATATTTTGAGATAGCCTCAATAGGTTTAAGAGATCAAGACATATTGGATAGAGCTTCTAGTTTTGGTGTCTAGAAAGGAAGAACACATTTATTGCTAGAGAAGATTGGTATCAAACAATATATAATCATTATTGTAGTTGTACCTATAGATCCAACATAACTCACAAAATAGAAGAGGGATAAATCCAAGACAAGGAGGATAATCCTTGATGGTGTCAAGAACCATATAATTTTGTATATCACTAAGATAGATACAACAAAGTAGATGTGTGAAACTATACTAAGTCTATACCAAAATGCTACCACTAACTAGAAGATGATTCTCAAAGAAAAGTTGAAGAATACCTAAATGAACAAGGGAGAAGACATTACAAGTCACCTCATTAGAATTAGACTTGTCAAGGATGTATTAGAGGCCATTGGAGATAAACTAGATGATAATGAATAGGTAAGAATAGCCCTAAATAGGTTTACTAAAAAGTGGGATTTCTTTGTTCAAGTTGTTAGTGGATGAGACACCATATTGAGTTGGGATCAGTCATGGAGTTATCTCACTCATGAAGAGCTTAGGCCAAGTCTTGTCAATGGATCCAAAAATAAGAGTTAGAAAACTAAGGTGCAATATGAAAACACTTCCCTACCCACAAAATGGAAAGCTAAGAAGGGTTTTGGAAAAGGATTAGATACACAAAGTAAGAAGAAGAAGAAGGACATCCAAGATCAAGTGCTATGGTTGTCATGAGTTCGGCTACTATGTAAATGATTTCCCACAAAGGAAGAAGAAGAAGGTGATAACTTCAACAAGTACTAATGAGCTCTCTACTATAATAGATGATGATTTTGTATTCATAATTTTCATGACTAGCTCAAGTTCACAGGGTGTATGGCATATAGATAGTGGGGCATCATTCAAATGATAGGAGTTAGAGAGTACTTCTCAAGTTATAACAAGGAGAAAAAAATTCCAAATTTTAAATGGGAACCTTTACAAACTTAACCAAATTAGGAAAGATACTATTCAATTCTAGAGGGAGAAAGGAAAGCTTACTCCCCTTCACAATGTGTTTGAAGTGTCAAGCTTAAGTAAGGATCTTATTTATTTATCTTTCCTTTAGGAGAGAGGTTATAATGTACTCTCTATAGGGACACGTGTTGATTAAGCATAAGGACTAGAAATCACCTATACCTATTGGAGTTAGGAGTGTTGGCTTTATAGGTTATAGTTTGATACTCTTAAGACACTCATGAGAAACAATAATCTTAGAGATCATGGAGAGATGTGGAATAGGAGAATGGGTGATATCATCATGAAGCACTAAAGTTTCTTTGTGAGATAGTGACATGTATGCCACTAGAGTTGAGAAAAATCATGATCTGTATGTAAGGGAAGTGCGTTAGCAAATTTTTTGAAAGGTTCTTTTCTAAGAAGTGACACCGAATCCAAGGGTGTTCTTGATCTAGTAGATTAATATATATGTTGACCAATATCAATGAAGTCTGTTAGATGATATGATTTCTTTGCTACTTTTGTTAATTATTTCTCTACGAAGACCTAGACATACTTCTTGAAAACCAAGGATGAGGTTTTTAGTTTCTTCCAAGATTTCAAATCTCTTGTGGAGAATTTGATAGGAAGGAAGATAAAGTTTCTTTGGCTAGACAATGGAGACGAGTACAAAAGGAAGTGGAAGGAGTTCCAAGAGTATTGTACCAATAAAAGAATCAATAGAGAGTGGATTGTTCCTTACCATATGCAATAAAATGAGGTTTCTGAGAGGAAGAACCATTCTATATAAAAAGTAGCAAGGGGTATGATACATGACAAGGATATGCCACATTACTTATGAGAAAAGGCATGTAGTATGAAATTATACCTTAAGGAAAAAGGTTTCAAATAAGGTATTGCAGAAGATAACACTAGAGGACACTTTCACAGGTAAGAAGCAAGATGTCAGTCACTTTAGGATATTTGGGAGTATAAATTATTTTTTATATCCCAAGAGATTCATGTAAAATAGACTATACAAAGGGGATACTTTTTAGGGTACATTGAAACCTCAAAGGCATATTGGATATTTATTCTAGGGACTAGAATAATTATAGTTAGACATGATGTCAAATTCACGAATGACAAGGATTTTAGGAGGTCTAGATCTTTCCCATTTGATGATCAAAGCGAGTAGCCAATGAAAACTCCAAGGTTAGTTCAATTGAATTAGGGACAATAAATTACTAGTATAATTACTAACACAAGGACAAGATTAGGTGGTTAGAGTTCACATATTATGTAGCAACAAGTGCATGAAGAGATGCATTGCGAAGATTAGGAGGTAGATATTTTATCCTCTACAGTTGGGAGTAGGAAGGTCATGAGGTTAATGAGACACATAGGGATATTTTGAAGTTTAAGGGAGCTCCTAGGAGGAGTACTAGACACTGCAGACAACCAAGCAAGTTTAATGACTATGTGGCATTAGTTAAGAAGTCAGTAGAAAGTGAGCCTTCTAAATATCAAGAAGTTACAATATTAATTTTTGTGAGATGCAATGGTTGAGAAATATATCTTAATAATGTAGTGTTATGGTTAGAAGGTAGTTCCTAGACCAATAGATAGGATAGTGGTTAGATCATGTTGGATTTATAAGATTAATCACAATGTAAATAGTAGAATCAAAAAATACAAGGCAAGGTTTATAGCCAAGGGGTTCTCTTAGAAGGAGGGAATAGACTATGATGATAATTGTTGTAGTGGTTAGCTATACTTCTATACAAGTTGTGATCTCATTAGCATCAGAGATGGAATAGAAAATCCACCAAATGGATCTTAAGACACCATTCCTTAATGGTGAGTTAAAAGAGGAGGTATACATAGAATAGTTTGAAGGCTTTGTAGCACACAAGAAGGAGACAAACATGTGCAAATTGAAGAGAGCCTTTTACAGACTCAAGCAAGCTCCCAGAGCATGGTACAAGTGCATTGGTACATACTTTTAGGGAATGGGATTTGTGAAGAGGGTGATGGATGTTAACCATTATTACTTAGAGGTTAGCATTGAGATTCTCATTCATGTTCTATATGTAGTGAATTATTTCTAATAGATTCACCAGGGCTCACAAAGGAGTGTGAGAGGGATCTTGCAATAGAGTTGGAGATGAAAGGTTTGGAACTCATGCATTGCTTTCTAGATATGGAGTTATTTTACACAAATGGATATATCTTCCTTGGAAAGGGAAAATACTGCATTAAAATCTTGAAAAGGTTTAGGATGGAGGATAGTAGAGCCATGTCTACATGATCATTAATTAGAAGAAGGTGGACACCTCAAGGGAGAAGGATGTATATCCCACCTTATACAAATAGTTGATTACTTCTCTCATGTATTTGGTTAACACCAGGCTATATATAGATTTTGTAGTAATCTCTCTTAGTAAGTTCATGGTTTATCCAAAAACAATACATTGGACACTAGAAAAGCATGTAGTACAGTATTTGCAAGGTACAATTGAGTATAGGATTAGTTATCCTTGAGGTGAAGGAATCAAGTTGATAGGCCATACTAATACAAATTAAGAATGCAATGCAATGGACAAGAACTTCAAGGTCTTGCTTTAGTTTGGGATCAAGATTTGTCTCTTGCTTCAAATAGAAGCATAAGTACGTGGCTCTAAATTTTGCAAAGTTAGAAACATAGTGAATCTTTATAGCTTTAGAAGTTGTTGGTATCTACTCAGAGAATTGATATAACTGTGATACACCGTGATAATTAGAGTTTCATTAAATTGTCTAAGAATCTTGTATTTCATGATAGGTGTAGGCATATATCCATCAGGTATCACTTCATAAGGGATTGTGTACAAAGAGGGATTTCCCATCTATAGCATATACCTATAGAGGAGAAGGTAGAAGACATCTTGAATAAGGCATTGGGGAAGGAAAAATTCATCTTCTTCAAAGACAATTTGGGTGTCATGCATAATAACCTCCTAGCTTAGTGGGAGCATTAGATAACTTTTCATCCATTTTGTAGGACTTGGTAAATAATTATTTTTCTAAAAGATTTGTTAAGAATGAGAATAATTATTAATTAATTAATTCATCTCTTTTAGAAACACCTAGAAACTAATCAGTTAGGGTTATTTAGGATGTCATTAATCTCGGTCATTGATTGAGAATACATCTTTTCCATTGATTTTCCAATGAGAATGGTATAAAAGGAAGTCAACAGGGATTTCAGCGATAGAAAATGAATTTGTATTTTTGAAAATTATCTTACAATGATAGTAAGGGTACAATGATAGCATTGGGGATAACAATGGTGGAATCTCAATAGGAGAAATTGAGAATAACATTTCTAAAAGAGGTTGTTACTAAAGCTCTTCTAATAAGAGGCAAACAATTTATGTATCTCCTAATTTTTTGAAGTTTAATATAATTCCTCATCTACAGTACCATTTTTCCCTTTGAGGTTTTACAGGGACAATTAGTCCAAAATATAGTGTTCATTGTGTTGTATATTTTTTTTGTGAGGTTGTAGTCGTGTTAATATTCAATATTTGTTTTTTAGTAGTCAAATAATCTATATAAGCTATGAGGATTTTCACACTAATTTCATTTCACAAGAATTGGGAGTAATTTTATATTATTTTAAATTTAAAAGTTAATGGATTTGAGTATTTGAAAGAAATAAATAGAAAATATTTGAAAATAAAAGAGAAACAGATCAATGTATAAAAAGGAAATGGTTATTGTCCATAGATTAATTACAAATATAGAATTAATTATCCTCTTTACAAAGTAAATTGTTTTTGTAAACAAAAACTAATAATATATTCATTCAAAAATAATAATAATTTAAGAGTAAAATATTCACATAGAGTTAGAAGAGAAAATTCATATCTTCTAAGGGTGATATATTACTCAAAATGAAAAAGAACAATTAAAATCATGATTATGATGAAGGAAGGATGTATGATAATCATTAGAATAATTTCAAGCAACAAAATTATGAGGAAATTTATGAAAGCAAGAGAAGTAAAAGTGAGGATTCATATTATTATCCTAAAAAATAAGTCCAAACAAATGATTTAAAATGATTCATATAAAAAGGAATTGAGGAGAGAAGGTGTGTGGGGAGGGGGCAGGGGTGGGGGGGTGTGGGGGGGCGGATTATATACACACACTTGGTACATTTTTATAAAAATTTGTGACATATGAACTATCATGCCTGACCACTACTTTGGGTTTTTCTACATATTAGGACCTTGTTGTTATAAATTCCTTTCGGTTGTTATGTTTTTATTTCTGTAAGAACTTGGTTATATTACTGTCCTTTGGAAACTAGACTTATGTTGAACGTATTTTCTGTTTAGAACTATTTTATTAGTAGTGAATGTGATTTAGGATTTTATGATTTGAAACTGGCATATAAATGATTGCATGTTGATTGGGTATCGATTATGTTTATTATGTTTCAAACTCATTGTAAACTGCATTCTATTATATATTGTATGTTAACTTGACATTGCCAATACATTTGAATGGTAATATGTTGTATGCATTTAGAACTTATCATTGTACTTTCATATACGTGATTGAGAAGGGATGGAATTATTGCATTAGATTTGTTTTTCCGTATAGCATATAGGCATATGTTGTAAAGGGATTAAATACTTTATATTGCATATAACCTTAAGATGGTTTTAATTACATAACTTATATTCATTTTGTTTTAAAGGGTTTAATAAACCACAGTTTGCATTTCATATATATATACTTATTTTAAAAGGGTCTAAACACCCTAAGTTGAGGTTGGCACAAACATTTTCTATTTTAAAAAGGGGTTTAATATTTCTTAAAGGACATACAACTCTAAATGGGTATCGAATGCCATGTAAGAGGGAACATATTCACTGTTTTTGAAAGCCAAACATGGTGGTGGTATTGTAAGTGTCATGTGCATGGCCCTGTGAAGTGTTGCAGTTGAATTGAATGCATGATAATGAGGAATTATAGCACTAAAGGTTTAGTCAGCCATTTCCTTTTGTGAGTTGGGTTTCTTGCAAAATTTGGGCCGAAAACTTGGTCGCATTGCTCTATTTTTATTTACATCTATGACCCTTGTTGCTGAGGTATCGGAATAATGAAGGATTTTGTTAGAAGGGGATACATGCATATGTGGTTAAGCATGATGGAGTTACTCATCAGAAGTTGTCTATTGTTTTTTTGGGTTCTTCCGCTTCACCCCATTGTGAAGTCATTTGCGAGTTACAGCTGTTGGCATTGTAAAGATTGCTTACTAGTTTTGACTTGGCTTTTGGGGCTTTGGCATCGAGCTAAATTGCAAAAGTATTTTCCATCTTCAGTATTCACGTAGGGGCAATTTCTTACCCTACTCTCTCTCTGTTTACAATTTCATTGTGATATCGATTAGCATGTTGCAAATGATTATTAGTTTTTTTTCATGATGTGAATTTACACTCAAGGATGGATATGTGCATAGCATGGCACTGTGTGCAATGCTTAGTCCTATATATATCCACCTTTGAATGTGGAGTATGGAGATATCATATTGGGTGTAGTTATATGTATATATTCAGATTTTTCCCTAAACATATTTTTTTCTTCTCCGTGTTGAACCCGATCGGGGCCTTATGCTTGTGATAGTTAGTTTGTATGTGATTGTGTTATACTTGGGTATTCGGCTTTGACAGGGCCGAGCTCTAAGAGAACCCATATCTTGAGTTTATCGATATGTGTGGTTTGGCCAGAGTCACGAGCTCGCATTAGGTTGCAGTCTCACGACTGATTAAGGGCACAATCACTCTATTTTAAGAATTAGTTAATTGGAACCGAGGGTTAAGTCATTATAATATATAGTGTGCTTGAATTCTATAGCTCGGTCATTATGTATTTAAATTAGTAATATAGTGAACAGTGTGTGATTACTGATGGTAACGACATTTTGTCAAATAGTTAAAAAGGAAACTCGATTCAAGTAGAAAATTCTCTGTGATAGCATAAATTAACCATTAATATATGATGGAAATTAAGTAGTAATAATTTTTTTTTGTGAAACTATTCATAACTGATTAAGACATTATTTTTATAAACAAAGACATGGATAGATGTTGTTAGTTCATTATTGATAGGGTCATTATGTGAACAGTTTGTGTGCTTCTTATAGCTTAGGGATTTGCATCCTAATTACTTTTGGTCATTGGCATGATGTAAGTTACTTTGCATATTTGTGAATTGCATTTTGAATTGATCTCAGATATTGTATTTTTAAATGTTGTTGTAGTTATAACTGGGTGGTGGCTTATTGTCAAACAGTGGTAAAACTTCAATGGACACTTGAATATTCAATGCCATTGTAAAGGATCATTTGTTAATGCATTGGCTGCACGTGGATTCAATTATGTTTAATTTTTGCTAAGAAGTATCTTAATAGCATTTATGGATTGTTTTGAGATAATATGTTTGAAACAGAATCCTTTTTACTTATACATATGTATTTCCATTCATAATTGAAATGGAAAGTTGTTTAATATATGAGGCAGATTTATGATATATGTTCGATGATATGTCAATTAAAGCAAGAATATCATATGTGCATTGTTTTATTATCTTGGTCATTTCAAAGGATAAGTTTAGTTTATTATAATAGTAGGAATAAGTAGTATAGTACTACGGTTGGTAAATACCATTAAACTGATGTATCAGTTTAGTTATATTTACGAGAATGTAATATTGTATTATTTATTTCTGTTGTTAAAATAGTCTAAGTTTACTTTTGAATTTGGCAGTAAAAGATGAGATTTTCAAAAGATGAAGAATGTAATATCATGAGAAAACTGACTTGTTATTCGTTGCATGTGCATTCTTAGAATATATGTTTGATGTGTATTTTAAGGATAGCTATAATGAACGTATATCAAGGTGGTTGAATATCAATTTATCCTATTCAATTAATTATTTCAGTGATAATTTTAAGATGAATTGGGTGGGTTAATTACATACAAAAGATAATTGGCCTTACCTATGACTTTAACCAATAAGGTTAAGTATGGAGAACAAGGCAAGTCTCTATTACTCATTTCACGAGTACCATAGGGAATTCCACAATGTGTTGTCTATGAGCTTACCATATACAGATGCAGTATCTTAGCACCATAGTGATGACACCTCAGTATATATATGATTCATTTACTAGTTATTCTTAGTGCAAGTTTAATTTTGCATTGTTAAGAAGATGTTTACTTCTTGCATATTAATTTTAGAATTGCACTATGTTATGTGGTTCAAATATATGCATTATGGTGTTGTATATGTTTATTTTAACATGTATGCAGGTGGACTACGCTTTTCAACTCAGTATGTACTGAGCCCCTTTTTGTGTTGTGTTGCATTTTTTTGTGTTTTTAGGTGTTTTAGGTTGGTTAACAAATAGATAAGGATGACTGTTGAAGTTACTTCTTGAAACAGAATTTGTTACTTGAAGAGTCCATATGTTGGACATAGGCGTTTAAGAACGATATTGTACTTCATTATTGTATTAAACCCTTTATGTATTAACATCATTATGGAAATTTATTTGGATGATATCTTCTTCTATTTTGAGGTTTACGAATTGAGAGTGACTCAATCATTGTTCTTATTCTTGTAAAAGATGTTTAAATAAATAAATAAATTCTTTTGTGCATTATGCTTGTTCTTGGTTTCCTATTTATTTATTTAGTTTTAGTATAGCATTAAATTTTGGTATCAGAGCACGGTTAGAATAACCAGGACTCTTGGGTTATAGGGTTTTTCTCTTCATCGATGCATTATTAACAATTATTTGTTTTCAGGTTGCTATCATGCCTCCCATCACTAGAGGAGCTCAAGGACATGGCATTCCTGAGGATAACTTTGCTAGCAGAGGCAGAGGTAGGGGTAGGGGCCGTGGTAGAGGTCCTAGGCACCAAAGAATTTTTGGGGATGATCAGTTTGATTAGAATGTTGGGGTTGGAAACAACCAAGATAACCAAGTAGATCAAGCTATGGTTCTTCAACAGATACTGGAACATCTTGATAATATTGAGACTAACAACCAGATTCCTAGTGGGGGAGTGAATGTTAGGATACCTCTTGTGCAGGGTATTAACCTTCTTGTAGAGGATGATCCAGTGGCAAGAGCTCAGCTCAAGGATCTGTCCAAGGTGAAAGGGCCATTATTTTATGGTACAAAATAGGGTACAGCAGTAGAAGCTTGGTTGTTGAATATTGAGCGGTGCTTTATCTTACACCATTACTTGAGTAACGTGAAAGTAAGATGGACGATTATGCATTTGAGGGGATTTGGTTCCTTGTGGTGGGAATAGGAGTTGGAGAAGCTTGGTGTTGATATCTCTTTAGTAAATTGGGAGCTCTTTGTAGAGTGTTTCAAGGAGAGGTTCATGTCTGAATATTGGCATCAGGCCCATGCAGAGGAGTTCTTTCAGATTATGCAATTTGGCTCTATAGTGGAAGCTTATGAACGTAGGTTCTACGAGATTTAAAAAAGATTTGGCTGGGCAAAAAATGATAAGGCCATGATATAGCATTTCATCAGGGGGCTTATGCCCAAGATCGGGAAGTGAGAACTTTTAGACCTGTGTCTATGCAGGAAGCTTCAGAGCGAGCAAAGCTGATTGAGATGAAGATTGGCTATCATGGGACATCATACAAAACTAGCATGGATCTACCTACCCTGAATGTTAGTTAGAATCAAAAGCCTCCTCTGAATAGTTCAAAATTAGGATTTTCAGTTGGGAAATTCAAGAAGAGGAAGTTTGATAAGAACTCCAAGGGTTCAGAACGGCCTAGACCATCTCAACCACCTCAGAGTGTGCAGAGTAATAATCCATCTCCTAGTCTTTTTGGTCAAAACATGGGATTCAAGAAACTGTTGAGTGCTATCATTGTGGTCAGATAGGTCATTACCAGTCTTTGTGCCCTAATTGGGACAAGCCGAAGGTTGGACCTAAGCTAGCTAGGTCTGAGGTAATAGTTGGTGATTCTACCAAGAACCACCATGTTTTTGCTACCCTGGATCAGAAGTAGGCTAAATACCAGAACATGATTATCGAAGCTTAGGGCAATACTCAAGGTATGAAAGTATCTATCTTATTTGACTCTGGAGCTACAAACTCATTTATTTCTTCTACTTTAGTTGCATATAGTGGAATTCTTGTGATTAAGGCAAGGAATAGATGGCAAGTGGAGTTAGCATCAGGTTCTAGGGTGAACGTTGATATTGTTGCTCTTGACTGTAAGATTCGAATGAAACCTTTTACTACTTCAGCGAACCTTAGGGTTATACCTTTAGGATCGTATGACATAGTTTTGGGGATGGATTGGTTAGAATAGCATCAAGCTGTTATGGATTGCAAGGATAAGATAATTAATTGTTTAGATGATGTTGGATCAACTAGGGTTATTGCTGGAATCAAGAAACCCATCTCTTTATGGACTATTTCTGCCAAGCAATTGGCAAGGTGTGCTTGAAAAGGCTATAGTTTGTTTGCCATATTGATAAACGACTTAGAAGATTCCATGGTTAAAGGTTCTTCTCTTGATCATCCAGTCTTGCAAAGTTTTTCAGATGTTTTTGTTGAGGAGATTCTCGAAATACCTCCGAGAAGAGGAATTGATTTTTGAATCGATTTAGTGCCAAGAACGGAACCAATTTCCAAGACTTCATATAGAATGACAGCTCAAGAGTTAGTTGAACTTAAATTTTAGTTGGAGGAGCTTTTGGAGAAAGGTTTAATTCATCCTAGTGTATCACCTTGGGGTGCTCCAGTAATCTTTATCAAGAAGAAAGACAGCTCCTTGAGACTTTGCATAGACTATAGACAGTTAAACAAGGTCGCTGTTAAGAACAGGTATCTTTTGCCTAGAATTGATGACTTGTTTGATCAAGTCAAGGGTGCCCGAGTCTTTTCGAAGATTGATCTAAAATTTGGGTATCATCAACTTAGAATCCAAGAAGTTGATATTCATAAGACAGCTTTTTGCACCAGGTATGGGCACTACGAATTCATAGTAGTACCTTTTGGGTTAACAAATGCACCTTCTGTCTTTATGAGCCTAATGAATGGTGTGCTTAGAAATTTTCTAGATAAGTCTATAATAGTTTTTCTGGATGATATTCTGGTGTATTCTAACTCTACTGAGGAGCACGACCAGCATTTAGAGCAAGTTTTGGAATGCCTTCGTGGGAAAAAACCAATCCTATGAAGTGCAAATTCTTCAAATAGAAGATTTGTTACTTAGGTCATATCATTTTAGGGGATGGAATTTTTGTAGATCCATCCAAAATTTGAGCTATTGTAGATTGGCCAGCACCTGTGAATGTGTCTGAGGTTCAAAGTTTCATGGGCTTAGCAAGCTATTACCGCAGATTTGTGTCAAACTTTTCCAAAATAGCGCATCCTATCACATATCTTTAGAGGAAAGGGAAGAAATTTGTGTGGATAGAGGAGTGTAAGGTAGCATTTTAGAAACTTAAGGAATGTTTGACCAGTGCACCAGTTCTGGCAGTCCCTGATTCAGCTAAGGAGTTTGTGGTTTGCACTGATGCATCTTTGGATGGCATAGGGGCACTGTTGATGCAAGAAGGATGTGTTATAGCTTATGAGTCTAGAAAGCTAAAGAGGCATGAGGTGAATTACCCTACTCATGATCTTGAACTTACGATGATTATGCATGCTTTGACCAAGTGGCGGCATTTTCTTCTGGGTCAATGGTTTGAGTTACATACTGATCACCGAAGCCTTCAGTATCTTTTCACACAACCAAACCTCAATGCTAGGTAGTGAAGATGGATGGAGTTTCTATGTGAATATGACTTCAAGATTAGTTATGTGCAAGGGAAGGAGAACGTTGTTGCTGATGCACTTAGCAGAAGGCGACATGAATTATCTTCTTTGATCCTAGTAGTGGATCTTAAGGATAATATTTTATAGAACCTTTTCGTAGATCTTTGGTTTCAGGATGTTAAGGTTTTTATTGATAGTGGCAGCATCTTGGAAGGGCATTTTGAGGGGTATTCAATAAATTTTGAAGGTTTACTACTTTTTAGAGGGAGTGTGTACGTTCCTGAGTTGGGTGATTTGAGAAATTTGGTTTTGTTTGAGGCCCACAAAGCACCGTATTCGGCTCACTCGGGTGTCAAGAAAATGCATGCTAATCTTAAGCAGCATTACTATTGGCTTGGAATGAAAAGAGACATAGAAAATTTTGTGGCCCGATGCCTGGAATGTCAATAGGTTAAGGCTAAACATCAGCACCCTACGGGATTATTGCAGCCACATAATATTCTAGAATGGAAATGGAACACCATTTCTATAGATTTTATTACTGGATTGGCTATTATAGCTCGTAGGCATGATGCTATTATGGTGTTAGTGGATAATTTTTCTAAGGTTTCCTACTTTATTCCAGTTAGATTGTCCTATAATACAGCAACGGTTGCCAAGATATATATGGAGCAAGTAGTTAACTTACATGGTATTCCTAAAAAGATTATTTTTGATAGGGATCCAGTGTTTACTTCTTCTCTTTGGAGATTCATGTAGCGAGAGTTAGGTACTTAGCTGAATTTTAGTTCAGTTTATCACCTAGAGATAGACGGACAAACTAAACATGTCAACCAGATTCTAGAAGACATGCTTAGGATTTACGTAATGGATAGACAGAATAAATGGGAGAAGTATCTACACTTGGTAGAATTCAATTATAATAATGGATATCATAGTTCCATAGGTATGGCACCCTTTCAAGCATTGTATGGTATACCTTGTAGGACACCTCTCAGTTGGGATAATTTGGAGGACAGGACTCTTTTAGGACCTGATATGTTGATTTGGAGCAGCAAGTTAAGAGGATCAAAGAGCACTTTATTACTACTCAGGATAGACAGAAGAAATATGTTAATAAGCATAGAATTGACTGTCAATTCTTGGTGGGTGATAAAGTGTTTCTTTAGGTAAGATCACGTAAGAGTCCAATTCATTATGGAAAGGGATCCAAGTTAGCACTTCGATTCATGGGTCCGTTTGAAATTCTGGAACCGATTAGACCTGTTGCCTATAAACTTGCTTTGCCACCGAGTCTTTCACGCATTCATAATGTATTTCATGTTTCAATTTTGCATAAGTATATACTTGATATTGCTCATGTGCTTGATTGGAAAAATTTGCAGATTATGGATGGTCAAATCATGCTGGAACCAGTGCAGATCACTCAAAGCATAACTATGAGTTTAAGAGGGAGAAAAATAAGGTAGGTAAAGGTCCTATGGGACCCCAATGATGAAACATCTGCTACCTGGGAGGACACTAAAATGATGAGAGCAGCTCATTCGTTCTTTTTTATTGACTTCCAAGAGAAATTCGAATCCTAGTGGGGGAGGGTGTCATGCCTGACCACTACTTCGAGTTTTTCTGCATATTAGGACCTTGTTGTTATAAGTTCCTTTTGATTGTTATGTTTTTATTTCTATAAGAACTTGGTTATATTACTGTCCTTTGGAAACGAGACTTATGTTGAACATATTTTCTGTTTAGAACTATTTTATTAGCAGTGAATGTGATTTAGGATTTTATGATTTGAAATTGGCATATAAATGATTGCATGTTGATTGGGTATCGATTATGTTTATTATGTTTCAAACTCATTGTAAACTGCATTCTATTATATATTGTATGTTAACTTGACATTGCAAATACATTTGAATGGTAATATGTTGTATGCATTTAGAACTTGTCATTGTACTTTCATATACGTGATTGAGAAGGGATGGAATTATTGCATTGGATTTGTTTTTCTATATAGCATATAGGCATATGCTGTAAAGGGATTAAATACTTTATATTGCATATAACCTTAAGATGGTCTTAATTACATAACTTATATTCATTTTTTTTTAAAGGGTTTAATAAACCACAGTTTGCATTTCATATATATATACTTATTTTAAAAGGGTCTAAACACCCTAAGTTGAGGTTGGCATAAACATTTTCTATTTTAAAAAGGGGTTTAATATTTCTTAAAGGGCATACAACCCTAAATGGGTATCGAATGCCATGTAAGAGGGAACATATTTACTATTTTTGAAAGCCAAACATGGCAGTGGCATTGTAACTATCATGTGCACGGCCCTGTGAAGTGTTGCAGTTGAACTGAATGCATGATTATGAGGAATTATGGCACTAAAGGTTTAGTCGGCCATTTCCTTTTTTGAGTTGGGTTTCTTGTAGAATTTGGGGTAGAAACTTGGCGGCATTGCTCTATTCTGATTTCCATTTGTGACCCTTATTACTAAGGTATCGGCATAATGAAGGATTTTGTTAGAAGGGGATACATGCATATGTGGTTAAGCATGATGGAGTTACTCATCAGAAGTTGTCTGTTGTTTTGTTAGGTTCTTATGGTTCACCCATTTTGAAGTCATTTGCAAGTTACGTGTGTTGGCATTGTAGACATTGCTTACCAGTTTTGACTTGGCTTTTGGGGCTTTGGCATTGACCTAGTATTCACGTAGGGGCAATTTCTTACCCTACTCTCTCTCTATTTACAATTTCATTGTGATATCGATTAGCATGTTGCAAATGATTATCAATTTTTTTTCATGATGTGAATTTACACTCAAGGATGGATATGTGCAGAGCATGGCACTGTGTGCAATGCTTAGCCCTGTATATATCCACCTTTGAATGTGGAGTATGGAGATATCATATTCAGTGTAGTTATATGTATATATTTGAGTTTTTCCCTAAACATATTTTTTTCTTCTCCATGTTGAACCCGGTCAGGGCCTCATGCTTGTGATAGTTAGTTCGTATGTGATTGTGTTATACTTGAGTATTCGGCTTTGATAGGGCCAAGCTCTGAGAGAACCCATATCTTGAGTTTATCAATATGTGTGGTTCGGCTAGAGTCATGAGCTCGCATTAGGTTGTAGTCTCACAACTGATTAAGAGCACAGTCACTCTATTTTAAGAATTAGTTAATTGGAATTGAGGGTTAAGTCATTATAATATACAGTGTGCTTGAATCTATAGCTCGATCATTATGTATTTAAATCAGTAATATAGTGAACAGTGTGTGATTACTGATGGTAATGACATTCTGTCAAATAGTTAAAAAGGAAACTCGATTCAAGTAGAAAATTCTCTGCGACAGCATAAATTAACCATTAATATATGATGGAAATTGAGTAGGAATAAATTGTTTTTGTGAAACTGTTTGTAACTGATTAAGACATTCTTTTTATAAACAAAGACATGGATAGATGTTGTTAGTTCATTATCGATAGGGTCATTATGTGAACAGTTTGTGTGCTTCTTATAGCTTAGGGATTTGCATCCTAATTACTTTTGGTCATTGGCATGATGTAAGTTACTTTGCATATTTGTGAATTGCATTTGTAATTGATCTCAAATATTGTATTTTTAAATGCTGTTGTAGTTATAATAGGGTGGTGGTTTATTGTCAAATAGTGGTAAAACTTCAATGGACACTTGAATATTCAATGACATTGTAAAGGATCATTTGTTAATGCATTGGCTGCACTTGGATTCAATTATGTTTAATTTTTGCTAAGAAGTATCTTAATAGCATTTATGGATTGTTTTGAGATAATATGTTTGAAACAGAATCCTTTTTACTTATACAGATGTATTTCCGTTCATAATTGAAATGGAAAGTTGTTTCATATATGAGGCAGATTTATGATATATGTTCGATGATATGTCAATTAAAGCAAGAATATCATATGTGCATTGTTTTATTATCTTGGTCATTTCGAAGGATAAGTGTAGTTTATTATAACAGTAGGAACAAGTATTATAGTACTACGACTAGTAAATATCATTAAACTGATGTATCAGTTTAGTTATATTTACGAGAACTTAATATTGTATAATTTATTTCTGTTGTTAAAATAGTCTAAGTTTACTTTTGAATTTGGCAGTAAAAGATGAGATTTTCAAAAGATGAAGAATGCAATATCATGAGAAAACTGACTTGTTATTCGTTGCATGTGCATTCTTAGAATATCTGTTTGATGTGTATTTTAAGGATAGTTGTAATGAACATATATCGAGGTGGCTGAATATCGATTTATCCTATTCAGTTAATTAATTTAGTGATAATTTTAAGATGAATTGGGTGGGTTAATTACATACAAAAGATAATTGGCCTTACCTATGACTCTAACCAGTAAGGTAAAGTACGAAGAACAAGGCAAGTCTCTATTACTCATTTCATGAGTACCATAGGGAATTCCACTATGTGTTGTCTATTAGCTTACCATATACAAATTTAGTATCTTAGCACCATAGTGATGACACCTCAGTATATATATGATTCATTTACTAGTTATTCTTAGTGCGAGTTTAATTTTGCATTGTTAAGAAGATGTTTACTTCTTGCATATTAATTTTAGAATTGCACTATGTTATGTGGTTTAGATATCTGCATTATGGTTTTGTATATGTTTATTTTAACATGTATGCAAGTGGACTACGCTTTTCAACTCAGTATGTATTGAGCCCCTTTTTGTGTTGTGTTGCATTTTTGTGTGTTTTCAGGTGTTTCAGGTTGGTTAACAAATAGCTAAGGATGATTGTTGAAGTTACTTCTTGAAACAAAATTTGTTACTTGTAGAGTCCATATGTTGGACATAGGTGTTTAAGAATGATATTGTACTTCATTATTGTACTGAATCCTTTATGTATTAACATCATTATGGAAATTTATTGGGATGATATCTTCTTCTATTTTGAGGTTTACGAATTGAGATTGACTCAATCATTGTTCTTATTCTTGTAAAAGATGTTTAAATTTTTTTTTTTTAAATTCTTTCGTGCATTATGCTTGTTCTTGGTTTCCTATTTATTTATTTTCTTTTAGTATAGCATTACATGAACTTTCATTCTTTATAAAGTTCAATTCATGAAATTGCATGTTGTTTTAAACTCTCGTTATTTTAAAATCTTATATGAGAAGTTGTTTGTGTTATAGTGATTTAGATATCTAGTATTTTTTAAAATTATTTGGGATATTAACATATTTATAAAGGTTTTTTTGATTGGTCTTCTTAAATAGAAATTAAATTGAAGTAGTTAATTTTTTGATGACATAAGTAATCTTATCTTGTTTAAGATTTAGACAGTTGACATATCTTTACAAGGTATAGGTTTTAAAAATGTCCTATAAAGTTATACATTAATATCCTCAAAGGAAGTGACTATGTATCCAAGTGGGAGAAAGAACTAGTCTTCAAAGAAGAAAATACATTTACTGTAACAAAGAAATATAGGAATCACAAAAGTAAAAGAATTAGGAGTAAAGAATTTGGTAGAAGAAAAAAGAGTGAGAGAGTAGGATACCTAGAAGTGAAGAAGAAGAAATTAGTTAGCATCCAAATTGATCTATTTTGGAAGTTTTTGTCATCTTGAGGTAGATATTAAAGATAAAACATTAGATCATATATACTTAAACTAGTAAATAGACACACTCACCTTAGTCTAGCAGAGTCATAAGTGCAACAAAATTTGATTGGTTTGATCGATCTCATCCTTTGGACAAATAAATTGTAAAGCTTGATAATCGAAATTGGCATTATCTTAAAGGTTTAAAAAAAATTGATTTGGGAACCAACACGTGACAAGAAATGTCAATTTTATTTCTTTTGTTTATGAATGTTTGATTATCAACCAATTTTACAATCACAAAGATCACACACATAAGACAGTATGTTTATTGGAAAATGATGGACGATTTTCTTATGTGTATGTTGAAGGAATTTCTTAGGCCCAAAGATTTCCATTGGTATTATCACAAACAAAAACACTTGAAATATGTTAGCCTAAGGATGAAGAGTCATTTTAATATTTTAGCCTACAACTTGGATTTTTGAAAACTCAAACAACTTTGTTACTCATTGCAATGGAGACATTTTTTTTTCCCTTTTGCCAAAGTTTGGTCAAGCAAGATTTCTCTTCTATTGAGTCGCCCTCTTGGGAAACATATGTTACAAAGTAAAGTCCACTAAGATAATTGGAGGGTGGGGGCAAATTAGTTATGCAATTAAAATAACTCTCAATATCCTTATTAATTCTAAAACATGTAAAGAGTAGATGCAACAACTATAGAAAGATAACCATACCCAATAACACCATATCTGTTAACTAGGGAAACCCTTGATCAAAGGGAAAACCCAGGTGGAGATGGTACCCACAAGATGATGTTCTAATATAAAAATTTATTTTGAAAGGATGGACCCTGTTAGGAGTTAATGAAATACATTTAGTACATATGAGTCCATGTTAGGAGACTTTGAATCCCTGTTATGAGATTCCAACCCTACTAGGAGTTGAAAGGAAAATAGAAGGACCCACTGTTCAAATAACTTTAGTACTATCCCCACTGAATAATACAATTGTACATCAACAACTATCCAAAAGCAAATTATTTTCTAAATACAGTTCCTTGTAAACTCACCATGCCTCAACTACACTAATTTTCACTTCTCTGATCCAAAATATGTTTGCATATAACCTTGCACAATACAATATGATCTCACTGATTACAAAAGCTACACTATATACCTATCCATAAGGAAATGATCTTTCCTTTATACCAAGTCTTAAAAAAATTTATTGAATTAGCCTTGAGCCTTTGCTAATTTACAATAATAATATAGGTCCAACTTAAGATATTACATTACACGTTACAATATTTTATTTTTCTTCATAATTGCAAGCAATTTTTCAACCCACGGTCTTCATAACTTTCCTACAACTGATAATATGAATGTGTGTTATTAACCAAAGCATATTCAACATGTCTTCAACCTCTATCTAAGCTCTCTCAACCAAATTCCATCTTTGTTAGGAGATACAATCCAAATAATAGTATTCACTTTCTAGAAATGTTGTCTAAAAGCTACATTCACTAAATCCTTTATAACTCCATATAGTCTTCATATTTCCATACATGCTCTTAACTATAGCATCTAGACATACTTTAGAACATAATCCCACATGTGCATAAGCTAATCTTCAATCCTCCAGCCATGTGAAGCCAAACTCTATCTATTGCTCTACCAATATTTAAAGAATAACTAGTATGTTGACATCAATGACAAAATCTATCACGAATGCAACACACAACCTATGAATCATATCTCCAACACTGCTAGGATACTCCCTCATAGGAATACTATCAGAATTCATGCTAACATCCTCCCCCTTTTGCATTGATGACAACATAGATGAAAAACATTTAAGTTCCATGAATATCAAATGCGTCTCTGTTGCATTTTTTTCCCCCATTCATAGTGTCTATTAATTCTAACTATACTGTAACCATCATGCACAAGTAAGGTGTTAATATCCCCCATACATCAACATCTTTTCAAATCCTCTTCATCAATCAAATATTCAAAAAATGAATCTCTCCCTTAAGCATATCTCTCCCTCAAAGGATAAGCTCCTTTGAATCTTCTTCCCCCATTGCCATCAATCAATATACAAGGATGTTTTCCTTGTGCTATTCACCCCAAACATACTTATAAGAAGATTATTTTCATGTTCTATTTCCCCCCATTGACATCAATGAAAAAGGTATCATTATGTCAATTTTGTAAGTATGATCTGTAATAAGCTCAAGTGTCCAAAGACATTGTTACATACTAGTTACCAAGAGTCCTTCATGACTCATCACGAACATAGATACTCCCCAATAGAGGAAGCATCAAGCATCCAATCCAAATAAAATAAATAGTGCTCAGTTACCACTAGACTAATGCAATCTTTGCATTAACTACTCAAAAGTAGGCTGGGGCATAATCCCAAGCATACCTCTCAAGTACTCAAATGTGTCATTCGCTAAAGGTTTTGTAAATATGTCTTCTATCTTTTCCTTTTTGCTGACATAATCCAATATGATCTCTTTCTCATCAACTCTCTCTCTCTCCCCTTCTCTCACTCTAAAAAAGTGATATTTAATAGATATTTACTTTGTATTTGAATGTAATACTGGATTCTTTGACATACTCAATGTTCTTGTGTTATCACAATGTATGATAATAGCCTCTATAAATTCAATTCCAATTTCTTTCAACATTTGTTTCATCCAAATAATTTTATTGCAATTGTTTCTTACTACCACATACTCTACTTCTTTTGTACTCTATGAAATATAATCATGTTTCTTGCTTAGCCAAGAAATTAGTGTTCCTCCCAAGAAGAATGCTCCACCACTAGTACCTTTTTTGTGATCTACACTTCCTTCCCAATCTACATCAATGTATGCACATAAAGTAAAATCATTTGATATGCCATACCATAATCCATAATCAAGTTTTCCTTTTAAATATCTAAAAAATATTTTTATTGCTGCATAATGTGTCTCTTTAGGATCTGCCACAATTCCAACTAAATTAGCTATATCAATTCTAGTATGTGTGAAATATTGTAATCCACCAATCGTAGATCCATACTTTTTCTACTCAACAATGGGGGATTCATCTTTGCTAGACAATTTATGTCAAGTTATCATAGGTGTTCTAATAGGTTTATAACTTTCCAAACCAAATCTCTTCAATAAGTCTTTAAGATATCTAGCTTGTAATATGAAAATACCATCATTGTTTTGTACAATATGTAATCTCAAGAGTATTTCATCTCACCAATCATACTCATTTTGAATTCTTTTTTCATCTCTTCTAAAAATACCTTAGTTGCTTCATCATTATCTCCAAAAATAATGTCATCCACAAATAGTACAACAATCAATAATCCATTATCATCTTTCCTCATATAAAAATTACTATAACCATTACCTTTCATAAATCCAAGCTTTGTCAAGTGTTTGTCCAATCTTGCATACCATGCTCTAGGTGCTTATTTTAGTCCATACAGTGCCTTCTTCAGTCTTCAAACCATATCATCTTCATCTGTCAAAGGAAACCCATCCGATTTCTCAATGTATACTTCTTAAAGTTTGCCATTTAGAAAAGCTGATTTGACATCTTTTTGATAAACTTTAAATTCCTTGTTAGGGTAAAAGAACAAACCTATGTCACATTTTATAAAGGAAAGTGATATCAAAATTTAAACTCTTCAACTTTAATAGCATAAAAGTGGCATTTGTGTTTAGAATTTGAAGATGATGTATGAAATGTGTAAAATTGGATGAAGTTTATGTCTGTAATTTTTATTAAAAAAATTGAGTGAAAATTTTATTTATTTTTGAATTTTTAAAGTCTATTTTTTTTTTAAATGCTAAAAATATAGAGTTTTTCCCCCGTCAAACAAATATATGCAAATAATCATATTTTGGTTTGATTATGGAATATGTTAGAGTTATACCTAGTGCACCAAAAAAGAAAAATTGAAATTCAGCTAATATTTTTCAAGTTATAATTTGTCAAAGTCAAAGCAATCAAAAATTGATAGTTTTTTTCTCCCATCAATCTTTTTCTATCAAATCTACATATTTTTTAAAACAAATTACATATTCTTGAAGAAGACTCTCTCCTCTAGTGCAATATTAAAAAATAATCATTCTTGAATAAGATTTACTATTTTTTTCTATTTTTGAATAAACATCTTCCTGAACCTTAAAATACCTACTTGTAATATTTTCAAATTGTAACATATTATCCATAATCAAAATAATAAAAATTTATATGATCATAATCTTGACTTCGAGACCTATAGAAGTATATTTTTAGTTTAAAAAAAAACTTCATTTAGTAGGTCAAATTGGCCTTCAAAGTGAGATGTTTGCAAAAGTTCTTATTTTTGCTTGTGTGGCTACCATTTAGGATGCCACATAGATAGTTATGGCCGAAACCCTTCCAGTTGAAACAATTTCGGCTGAAAGTGTTTCGGTCATAACCCCCGTCGGCCTATTAAATTGTTAGTGGTTAATTTGGCCATTTCATATAAAATAAAATTTGTTTTTTCCTTCTTTTAATAAATATAGAAAACAACAAAAAACAAAAGAGCATTTTCAGAAGACAACGACTTTTGAAGCCATTTTCAGCAACTATTTCACGAATTTAATCACAACTTCAAAGGATCGAATATTTTTAAGGTGTTATTCTCCCGTCTACTTATTTTTATGTATTCTATATTGAAGCATTAGCAGGTATTTAGTGAAATTTTTTTTTTTTTCTTCTATAGATTAAAGTATTCAATGGGCAATGCAAGGAAAAGATCAAGGAAATATGATAGAATAAGAGATGACAAAATGAATGGTCATACAAAACATAACCAAAACCAACCTACTAATATTCTTGAAAATGATGAGATTCATAAAGAGGATGAAAGTAATGAAGAGGAAGAAATTGGCAGTTCTAATAATAGAAACAAATTAAAAGGCATAACAAATTTGATGGATTTGGATGAGGAACTACTTTTTAACCAAATTTCATCTAAACATATGATAAATGATAACACTATTAGAAAGCATTGTCAAAACATGTGGGATGAATATTTGAAAGATAAAAGTATATTTGGATAGGCATAATTATTTGTTAAGTTATTTAGGAGAAAAGATATGAGACCTGTTTTGGAGTTGTTGGGTGTTGATAATAGGAAAAACCATGTGCATAATATTAATAAAATAATAGTTTAAAACTTGCAAAATGCTTATAACAGAATTGACAACACAACTCAAGGAGGTGATTTGAGTAATGCATGTAGAGCATTGATGACTGCTATATCTAGTTAAAAATTGACACATAGAAAATAGGTACGTGCAATTTTTGATGTACTACATATATCTAGAAGAATTTTTTAGAGATACATCAAGAGGAGAAATATGCTAAATGATAACATTGAGAATAACTAGGTGAATATTTGTAGAGTTCCTCAAAAAGACAAAATTTTTGAAGATGTAAAAAGACAAGTTATTTAATTTTGGACCACACATTCTCGTGTTTCTTCCAAAAAATGTGATACTGTACAAATTAAAGATCAAGAGACAGGGGCCAAAATTTCACATCCAAAACATTTCATAGATATAACTCAAAGTGAATTATTTCAAATATTCAAGCAAGAATTTTTAAATGTCAAAATATGTCAAAGAATGTTTGAGATTTTGTGTCCTTCCTTTGTACACATAAATAAGATATGTTAAACTTGTTGTTATTGAAATCATGTTGAATTTGGTCTACACTTGCTATCATATCAAAAAGTTATGGTAGTACTTGATCCTAATTTGGTCATCCCTAGCAATACAACAAAAATTTTGAAGTCCATATTATGTGATAAACTAGAAGATTCAGATAAGTTCAAAGTGCAATGCATCAAAAATCAGTTTGAAGATTGTGGAGATTTACATAAATTTTCAATGCAAATTGAAAATATTAATGAATTGACACAAGTTTCATGGATAAGATATGAATGTAAGGCATACAAAAATAAAATAGGAGATGAATCCAAAAAAGTTGTATTGAAGGAGAGTGAATTTTGTTATGAAAAGTTTATGACCAAGTTCTGTCCATTGATATATCCACATATCCAACATTGTCATGGTGCATGATGGCAGGCCAAACAGTTTCATGATTCAAAAAAAAAATTCTACCTAGTTGTATACTTTTAGTTGTAGAATTTTTTGGGAATCATACATTTGCACCTCAAACAAAGCTTCAAGGGCAATATTTTAATTCTGAACAAGTTGCAATATTTGTGCAAGTGACCTATAGACATGCACAATTTGAGGTGGATGAGATAGAAAGGTTGGATGAAAATGAATGCATCATCATCAAGAGGTTCATTTCTATATTAGTGATGATAGAATTCATGATAGGAGTTATGTGGTTCATTTTTTTGCAATTGTGAGGCCTCACCCCGACCCTTCGTAGCCTTAGTTGTTACTTTATCATTTTGAGACTCACGACTCGAGATGTTGAGACATTATCTGATGCTTAGAACATATCATATTATTACATGTTGTGTGATGTTATTTTCAGATATTTGATGTCCGACATTTAAATGTTTTATGTATATGTATGTTGATGAATTAAGTAAAATGTAGGATTAACACATTGATTTTGGAATCTTTATGATTAAGGATATATGTAGGATGCAAGAAACCCTGATTTATGTATGTTTCAATTTATGTGAATTTTTGATACATATATATGTACATGTGATTTTTGGGACTACTAATGTGTGCAATGAGTGTGCAGATATTTTAGTCGAGGAAATCGACGGAAGAACAGAACTAATCTCTATGTACTAATTTTGGAAACCTTGTTGTTTGTAATTCAAGTATTGTATTGTGAGATGTATGTATGTATCTCTTTGTGATCAGTAAATGTTAATGTTCGTAACTATGTTCTTTTAGTGTCGCTTAACACTCGTGAATTGTTTGTGCTCCTTAGCGTGCTAGTTAGGGTTAGTTGTATAACCTTTGGACCCAAGTTGTTTTAAATTAGTGTCAGTTGCTAATTTGGTTCTTAATCAAGTTTAGTCATCCTTAATCCAGTTTAGTGCTTAATCTGCATTGTTAGAGTTGTTAGTTGGTTCTAATTATTTTCCTAGCATTTGGTTGGCTCTAAACCTTTTCCTTAGGCTTTAAAACTTGAAATTATTAGACCCAAAGGGTATGGGTATGGGTTGGGGGTCTTTTCCAACCCCTAAGCCCCTTTTTTTGACTTTTGAGGCCACTCAAAAAGTCTCTTTTTGCCTATGTGCGAAAATTGCAAGTGGTTGCCATGAGTTGTCTCACCCCACCTCCATTTAGTGTTTAACCATAGTGTGGGTTGAGTTAGGAGTTTCTAGAATTGTAAGTGGGTGGGAGAAGTTATTGATCCTTTTGGTGGTTGAGTGTGAGGCTTATTTGGAGGTCCTTTTTGGTCTAGTGGAGGTTGTTACCCAATCTCTACATTTAGAGAGGAGTTTTGAAGATTGAAGCAAGGAAGGGGAAACTCTACTCAAACTTGTTCATTGCCATTACCTCTTTGTGAAAGTAGGAATTGTCATCTCCCTTGTTCAGATTTCATTCTTGCTTCATGCTTATGCTACCTTGTTGTTGTTTGAATGTTTGTATGTTTGTGGGTATGTTAGGAAGATTTGAAAACCATGTTATTTTGGATGATTTCTTTTCATGTTTATGTTTAAAATTTTGAGATTTTCTTGCATGGGTGTTTTGGTATTACTCACCCTTGGATAGGGCAAAAGTGACCAATTTTGGGAAAGGTTCGTTTAGTTGGACTCCAACCAGTGTAGATTCTCTTCTCAGGATGAGAAGAGGGAGAAAGGGTAGGGTGTTATGGGCCCCTACCTGTCAACACAAACCTTGTATGATTATGGTATATTGAAATGGAAGAACGGAAGTTCTTGGTTTATAGCCCCGATTGGGCATCTGTTTGGTGTTGTGCTTGACTTCTCCTGGTTGGAAGAATCCACCTTTCCCTAGTTTTGATTCATTGTGAATCCTATTGTGTAAACCATGTATGAATATGTATGTTGATTGTCTCTTGGTTATGCTTGGTTGTCACTCGATCAGATTTTGTTCCATCTGTGGTTCTAAAAATGTGTTGCAGAAATTGTTATGAATCCCTTGATGAGGGTCATGAAGAAAATTCAATTATATTGTTGAAATTTGGGATTGATATCCTATTTAAATTGGTATTTCAAACTTTGTTGGATTGGCAACGAAGCCAGGTTTTCTTCCTAATTCTTTCTCGGCTGAGCCTTTGAATCAGGTTTGCCAATAAAATTGGTGTTTGAGTATAATTGTTTATCATGTGATTCAACTAAATTTGGATGAAAATGATGTTTGATTTTATTTGGCAAATTTCAAGTTTTCTTATATATTGGAAACGAAAATTTTATTATGAATGAAAGATTAGTTTCTGTGATTATCAGAATTAAATAAATTCTTGCATTGTGGTTTAAATGAGTATCTAAATCTCTTGGCTTACCTAGTTGCAAGTAGATCTATTCAATGTATTTAAAAAAAAAAAATCCTCCCCCACCCTTGGTTATTAAATCAACTGAAAATTCTATACTTAGAAAAATATAAGACAAAAAAAAAGTGTGGCAAGAGAGCAAAAACTCTCTAGATTTTGTATGGGGAGCAATTTAAATGCTCCCCCTTGAGACAGAGAATCTAATAGATTCTCCTATTATTCTCTTGCTTTTTGAATATTGTTTGTTTTAAATTTAAAATAATAATGGAATAAACAAAGAAATTTTTTTTAAAAAAGAAATTTCAATATCCTAAATATCTACATTCTTACCTATCAAACTTTATTTCATCAATGCATTATCTTCCCTCCATGCACGTCAGTTTGAAAGGGAAGATTTTAAAATGTTTTATGTTGCAAAAGTCCAATTGTAATCATATGGGTGACGTCACCCTGTCACCTTTTTAACTTTTGATTGGCAATGAAAAAAGGTTTAAAATTGGTTTTAAGTCTATGGTTTTTCATTACTTGTTTGGGGCGCTTCCTTTTTGTTTGAGCCTGTGCCTGCCTTGGTTTTGGGCAGAGCGCTATCCTTGGTCAGCGCTTGGGCAGCGCTTGACCTTGGGAAGTGCTCGCCCAAGGTAGGGGTAGGTGAGTCATAGGGGCAGAGGTTTAGTAGGTTAGAATTTGTCATTTAGCATGTTAGTTTTATGATATGTTATTTGGTTAGGTTAGTTTAAGTGTAGTTTAGTTATAGTTTTTAAATAAAGTTTTAAAGTGTTATTAATTTTGTCATATGTTTAAGTTTTGTTTTAAAATTTATTATATAATTAGTAGTGTAGTTTATTAACATATTTTATTTAGTTAGTTTTAGAATTAAGTTAGTGTAGTATCAAATTTATATTAAATGTAATATAGTTTAGATTTTAAATAGTTAGTATTTTTAAATAGATATATATTTTAATACAATTTAGTAGCAATTATAGTTTTAATTTGGCGTTAATTGAATGGTGATTTTATTAGAATTAAAAGGATAAGTTTAACTTTGTTATAAATTATGTATCGTGCTAAATTAATATTAAATTATAGGTTCTACCATCTTTTAACTTGTGCAACTTTAGTTCTCTTTTAATATGTTTTTTTTAAAACTAGTTTTAATGTATTATTGATTTATATTTAGTTAGTACGTATTAGATTTAGTTAGTTGTTAGTAAATGAAATTTAAATTTAGTAAGATTAGATAGTTAATTTTTATGTTAAGATAGTTGAAATGTTTAAAGTTAATAAATTTTATATATATATATATATATATATTCAGTTTTAATTTTAGTTAATTGTTTTTCTTAAAAGTGACTTTACAATATTGGTTAGATTGTCAATCAATATTTGTCAAAGAGATATATAGTTGTTTTTTATTTAGATATCTTTCAATTAATCTAAATTCGAATACATTTACATTATCATTTAAATAATTGTTTCATATTGTTGTAAGCTAATAAAATAACATATCTTATGATCGATATCAATCTTAATGATGTATTCCTCCACTAGAGTTTTAAACTTAAGATGAATTGTAGTGAACCTTTACTTCTCTTACAAGAATCAGATTAAATCTTTGAGCACTCTAATTATTATAATTTTAAAATAAATAAAAAATTGTGTGTGTTTTTGCCCTCGTAGTTTGGGCATGACAGCAATGTTCTCTAAAGATCGTAGAAATCATGGAATAAATGTTTCAGAGCACTGGATTTGGTCTGATGGTTGTGCAGGTTAGTATAAATGAACTTACAAATTTATTTAACTTTATTTTAACTTATATTTATTTGTAAATGCCTATTTTGATTTGATACATGTACATAGATAATTGTTTCTACTTATCATTTCATGTTCACAGCACAATTCAAATCTACAAAAGCATTCAATTGGTTAGCAATGCAACATGCTAGAACCAATGTTAGGTTTTTATGGAATTTCTTTGAAAGTGGATATGAAAAAGGGGAGCATGATGGAGTAGGAGCATGTATAAAGCATGTGCTTCGACAACACAAACTTGCAGGTAAATATGCATTTAATGTACATGTTTAATACTAGTAGCATATATATATATATATATATATATATATATATATATATATATATATATATATATATATATATGCATGTTGTATGTACATACAGGGAATAGGATAGAGAGTACAAATCAAATTGTTCAATGGTTCAAAGTTCATTTTGCTACTCGAGATACTGAATACAATAAGTGTTACTTTTGGGAAGTGAAAGGTGAACTTTGAATTTATTTTTAATGTATTTTTCAAATTCAAGTTTTTTATTAAATATTTATTTTGAAATATGACAATTACTTTTTGTATTTGTAATAGATATAGATCGATCTAATCCTTACAATTGTCAAACAATTCCTGGTATTAGAAGTTTACATCAAATGATGACTACAGGAAACCATAAAGCTCCAGTAATTAAAGTAAGAGAGAAAACATGTTTTTGTGATGATTGCATTAAGTATAATCTAGTGAGTGTATTTGAAAATGTTGCAAATGGATATGTTTCACATTGGAATTTGAAGGAGATAGAAAGCCTCCTTTTGAAGATGCTGACATTGACATTGACATTCATGATCTTGTATATTCAGCTCATTATGAGTGCATTTTTTATTTAGTTATGGCATATTTGTGTGGATATACATACATACATATATTCATTTTAAAATTAATTTATATTTATCTATTTTTATATACATGCAGGAGATATTTTTGCAGTTCAAGCCTTAGCAGATAATGCAAAAAATGTGGACTATTGTCTTTTACGATGCACAAAAGAAAAATACAAGTTGCTAGAAGGAACTATAGATGCTGATGAAAAATCATATCCACTTGGATCAATTGTTATTGAAGGAACATATTATTAACAAACAAGGGTAACTAATAGTGGTATTGAATTTATTGAATACAAGCCTAGAGGAAAAGTTTTACATTACAGTAACCATGTTATAGCAACAAAGTTACAATTTGAAGCAATACAAAGAAGAGGACGTCATGGAAATTGAAAGTGGAAATTGTCTATTGAACAACATGAAAAACTTCTAGAGATAATAAAAATTAGAGAGGATCCTAACAATACAATGTTTGTGGAGCTCTAGTTTACCTATTTACTTATTATGGAGCTCTAGTTCAGCTATGTCTATATAGCTCTTATACTTTCACATTTAATGTTGATAGGATATTTGTTTTATAAATTTGTATACATTTAATGTTGATAGAATATGACTAATCTTAGTGTCGATGTCACGAAGTAGAATCCTTGTGACTATAGATAATGCTCGATATGAATCCAAAATATCAGATGCTAAAAAAGATCCCAAATGATGCAATGCATCCACATCTAAAACTACAAAAATCTCTCATGGAGAAGGTATGTCTACTACCCCATATGCATCATCAACACCTATGCTAGATGATGTAGCTTTGGGAATAGTACCTTGAGATTGTAACATATATCTACCACATTGATTAGAAGAAATATCCTACAACTATGTAGTGATGGTGGTAATGCTCGAATAAATTTGTGTCTTGATTGTGTCATCAGGAACACTCAGGCCTGCATCAACCATCTCTAGACCTCTTGGCATAACCAAAAGGTTTGGACCCACCATTGCCCATTTATTAATGGGCACAAGAGTATCCACGGGTTTGAATCTCTCTAAAAGTCTACACAGACCCTGCCCAACATGACTTGGATAATCTGTGTAATCAACATCATACTATAAATAAAATTTGACAAACAATTCTTTGCAAAAATATAGAGGGAACTCATCCTTCTATGGCCATCTATGATGAGTAGCCAACCAGCAAGGATATATAAATGGTGTGACGAGCTCATCAGTACACTTCGTCACAAAGTATCCTCTAACTCTAGCTCTATCTATATAAAATGGAAACATGGTCTTCACCATGGCAGTGGAGACCTCAGTGTCAACTTATCTCTACTTCATAGTGCTAGTGACACTGCGAGAGAGAAGAATAAAATGTCTCAATATTGATATAATCAAAAGGGTTATATGATTCAATGGTATGAATCGTATTAAACAACTACTCTCGCATCACTATAATCTTCTCCCTATTAGGGAAGGTGGTAGAAGAGGAAAGCAAGGAATCTAGAACCTCTATAGTACGAGATAATCTGGCAAGTGTATCTCTAAATATTTGTTGTCTATCCTCAGTGGAGGATGTGGATGTGTGTGTTGTGTTGGACTCAATACTTTGACCCTCTCTATGGACACTAGCATCCCCTGAGGATGTAGAAGCATGATCCCCTGAACTAGATGCCATAATTTATATATGTATATAATGTATGAGGATATGAGTGTGAAGCTACAAGAGACAAAACCTAATAAATATCTAGAGATCTGCACATGCATATATATACACATATAAACATACAAGTGTATAAATTAAAATAATTAAAAGTTAAATTTAATTTGAAACATGCATATATAAATAGACAACATTAAATGTGTGGTGCTATTCAATCATGTACATGTATTTTAAAATAAATTATCTTAGAGACCATATCTAATGTATTTAAACGTGCTCATGCAAATGTGAAAAATAAATGTTTGTACATGTACATGTATATGCGATAAAAAAAATAAAATTCTTGATTAAATTATAACTAAGTGTATACATGTAACTTAAGTTTTTTACTAAATTAGATTTTGATTTAGCTACAAGGTTAAACAATTTTTCTAAGTTTCATATAAATGTACAAGTTTTTCTAAGTTTCATATAAATGTACAAGTGTTGTATAATTTTTTAGAAATTAATGATAGGTTTTAATTTCAAATTTGAATATAACAAAGTTAATTTTGTTTATTTTTGCCTAATGTTTGACTACATTTTACCTAATGTTTTTCTACATTTTTACCCAATGTTTGACTACATTCTTGCTTATATTTTAAATAATTTACTAACAAATCTAAAAAACAATTTAAATATATTAAAAAATTAACAAACCTAAATCTAAATAATTCACTAATAAAACACGTAAAAAATAATTAATTTGACTACCATTAACATTTACTAATAAAAAAAAACATTTTTAAAAAAAATGCTAACCTGTTACAAATGAAACACCTTAACCAGTGACAATGATAGTCAAAAAGTGATTTTTGGCATTTATATAAAATGGCAGGGTTACGGCTGAAACCCTTTCAGCTGAAAGGGTTTTGGTCATAATGGTACAGGCCACATCAATAGGGAAACCTACCACGTACATATGGCAAAAGCATGTTCGGTTGTAACTCATATGGCCGTAACCCCTCTAGAAATCACAAAGGGTGCCATAGGTTTGTGCTTTTACCCATTAGCTCCCTATGCTAAAAACATTCTTACTTCTTCTAATCTAGAAACAAGTGCAAAAGTTTCTTTAAAGTCAATTCCTTCTTGTTGTGAATAACCTTCAAATACCAATCTTGAATTGTTTCTTACAACTTCACCTTGTTCATTAATCGTGTTTTTGAATACCAATTTAGTTCCAATAACACTCTTATCCTTAGGTCTTGGAAACTATTCCCATGTTTTGTTCTTCTCAATCTTCTCTAGTTCTTCTTTAATATCTTTAATCTAATAGTCATCTTTGCAAGCTTTACCAAAAATTTTAGGTATAACTTGAGAAATTAGCATAGTTCTTCTTGTACCTTGTTTCTTGTCATAACTCCTCTATCTTTGCTTCCAATGATCTGTCCAAAAGGGTGGTTCTTTATCAAATTTATTTTAGGTGTCATTGTCTCAACTCTGATTTTTGCTCTAGGTTCAGATCTAGGCTCTTCTCTTTGTTCTTCTCTCTTAATTTCATTTTACAAATTAGTGCCAGTCTCATAAAATAATTCCTACTCAACATTTTCTCTATCAGGCCTTGGATTTGTTTCTTCATCAAGATTATAATCAAGTATCATTTTCTAAATTCTAAACCTTTTATCAACTCTTACATTATCACTCTCAACAATAGTCTCATTTCTCTAATTAAAACATCTATATGCCTTGATTTTCAATTAATATCCGAGGAAAATAGTTTTATCACTTCTTGAATCAAACTTTTTGACATCATCATCTATTTTAATGTAACATTTACTTCCAAAGATTCTAAAATATTTAACACATGGTGTATATCCAACCAAATTTCATAAGGTGTCTTACTAATGCCTTGTCTAATTTGTACTCTATTCATAGTGTAAACTATTGTATTTACTGCTTCTCTCCAAAAGATCTTAGATACATTATTTTCAAGCATCATTACTCTTGTTGCCTGTGTTACTTTTTTGTTTCACCTTAATGCTATCCCATTCTATTGAGGTGTCTTAGGGGCTAACAGTTGTCTCTTTATACTGTTATCTTCACAAAATTTGTAAACTCATTTGAAGTAAACTCTCCTCTATCATATCTCAAACATCTAATCTTCAAACTAGATTCATTCTCAAATCTATTCTTAAATATTTTGAATTTCCTAGAAGCTTCATATTTTTCTCTAAGAAATGCTAGCTATATCATTCTAGAATCATCAACAAGAATCATAATATACCTTTCACCATAGAATTCTCTTGGGTTTGTAGGACCACTCAAACCTGTGTGTGCAATCTCCAACTTTGTTGAAGTACTAAATTTCCTACTTGGAAATGAACTTTTGTTTTGTTTTTCCATTACACAATCTATACATACCATGTTAGTAGGCTTGACAATATTAGGAAAATATCTACTTGCAAATGTAGTGTTGAACTTCATAATGTTATCAAAGTTGATATGAAAAAATATCTTGTCATAAGAAACTATAATCCACCTTAGCAACTAAACATGTCATCTCAATAGGATTCAACTAAAATGAATTCCCTCTTGTCCTTGTACTAGTACCAATCAATGTGCCATCTATCTTTGATAATGAAAGTCATCTCTGTAAATTACAACTAATATTTCTTGTCCACTATTTGTCCAACACTCAAAAGATTATGTTTCAAACCATCCACAAAATAAACATCATTAGTGTTAGTCTTTCCATCAAGTATAATAGATCATTTTCCTTTTATATCACAGGCTACATTATTCCTAACTCTAACTACTCCTCCATCATAGCTATTGAATTCAAAAAACTTGTTCATATCTCCAATCATGCGATGGGAACAACCATTATCAATAATCCAATCAGATTTCTTCTTTTCAACTTGTGCTACTAATGTTTTTTCTTCACTAACTTCTTTTTTAGGACTTTCTTCCTTAATAGCAAAAAAATCCTACTGCATCATCACTTTCACTCAAGAATTCTTCTACTTTGGCATTTAACTCATCCTCGTCAACAAAAAAAAAATCCTTAGGCATTCTTGATTTATAGGGATTTCTAGTTTTTCTTACTCTTTTAGGAAATTTAGAAGAATAATGAACATATTCATTACAAGTCCAATATTTAAATATTGTGTTACCTTTAGGTTATTTCTTCATAAGAAGGGAAAGTCCTTCCTCAATCTTATTTTATTCTTCAACTTTTGTTTGGCTTCTACTAGCATGATCTCCACTTGTACTAGCACCCCTTGTCAAAATAGGTTGAATACTTAATGCATTGAAAGAAGTTTCAACTCTAGGTAATTCTCCACTCTATCTCATCCACATTTCTACTAGCTGTAGTCTTCCAAGAAGAGTCTCTCTTATAAAATCAGATTGTAAAGGAATAATTTATTCTATCATTAGTGTTATATGTCTATATGCAGGTGTCAAAATCTTCAATATCTACCATATATACAACTTTATCATCAAATTTCTCTCCACCACAAGTCTTTCCTATAATAACCTCTACTATTATACCAAAGTAACTTCTTATGAATTCATCTTCTATCATTTTAACATCTTGAAATGAGCATATCCAATTTTGTAATCTAACCTTCTAAGCATGTTTATCACCTTCAAATATACTTTGAAAATATTTCCAAAGTTTATGTGAAACTCTTAAATATTTTAGTTGAGCAGATTCAACTTCAGGAAGAGCTGACAATAGTGCTTCTCTTGCAAGCATATTGAACATGAATATGTCTTTCTAAATTTCATCACAACCTTCAAGCATGTCTTCTTCAATCACATAATTTTTACTTTTAGTAATCAACCAATAACCAAAACCCATGCATAGCAAATGTGTCTTCATCTTTTCCTTCCAATTGTCATACTTAACTCCATCAAACTTCAGATTTTCTTTCCTAAATTGTTCCATAGATATCCTTGAGGTGTTCAACTTTTCATTCAAGGACATGATGCTCTGACAGAATTTTTGAGAAAGAAAAGTCCACCAAGATAACTAAGAGGGGAGGGGGGTGAATTATTTATGCAATTAAAATAACTCTCAATATCCTTATTTATTCTAAAACATATAAATAGTAGATGCAACAACCATATAAAGATAACCATACACAATAATGCCAAACTTGTTAGCTCGGGAAAAACCTTGATTAAATGGAAAATGCCAGTGGAGATGGTACCCACAAGATGATGTACTAATATAAAAGTTCCTTGTGAAAGGATGGACCATATTAGGAGATAATGAAATACATTTAGTACATATGAGTCCCTGTTAGGAGATTCTAACCTTGTTAGGAATTGAAAGGAAGACAAAAGGACCCACTTTCCAAATAAATTTAGTACTATCCTCATTCAATAATACATGTGTACATCAACAACTGTTCAACAAAAAACTTCTTTGCTAAATACAATTCTTTGTAAGCTCATTGTGGCTCAAGTGCACTAACCACTTCTCTGATCCAAAAGATGTTTGCATGCAAGCTCACACAATACAATATGATCTCACTAATTACAAAATCCAAACTAGATACCTATCCAAAAGGAAATGACCTTTCCTTTATAACAAGTCCTAAAACAAATTATTGATTCATTCGTGAAGCTTTCCCAATTTGCAATAATAGTATAGGACCAACTTAAGATATTACACTACATGTTGTATTACAATATTGCATCATTTTCACAATTATAAGTAATTTTTTAGCTCACAATTTTCATAACTTTACTCAAAATGATAATGTGAATGTGTGTGATTAACCAAAGCATCTTCATCATGTCTTCAACCTTTTCCTATTCTCGCTCAACCAAATTCCATCTCTATTAGGAGATACAATCCAAACGAAAGTACCTGCTTTCTAGAAACATTGCCTTTACTAAATACTTCATAACTCTGACCAGTTTTCATATTTTTGTATGTGCTCGTAACTATAGAATCTAGACATACTCTAGAACATAATCCCATGTGCACATAAACTGACCTTCAATCCTCAAACTATGTGAAGACAAAATACATTTGTTGTTCTGTTAGTCTTCAAAGAAAAACCAATATGTTGACAGCAATGACAAACCCTGTCACAAATTAAACACACGGCATCTAAATCATGTGTCCAACACTACATCCCTTCCCTAGAAATTAAATATTGCAATGTTGAGACAAAAAATGGTGGCTTTCAAAATAAGATGCCTAGTTAGATTTTGCGGTGCTTGACCTAATGAAATTCAAGGGTGGGTCACTTGAGTCTCTAAATAACCACACCAAGTATTGAAGAACTCTTCACCTATATTGGACTATCACTAACACACCAAGCCCAAGATACATCAAGTACAGGATAGAGGTTTTTCCAAAGATCTATCTATATAATGGTCAAAGGCATTTATTGCTTTGAGGTCATTCCTTGAGGTGAAAAAATCCTCAAGCATATTCCACCAAAGAAAATAAAATTTGATGTTCTACAATAGATTATGCAAGTGCACCAAACATGCTAGATAGATTGAAAAATTTATAAGCCCAAATTAAAATGTGATCTAATCTACCAACAAAAAGAAAATGAAAAAGGTAAATTTAAAGTACCAAAAGAAGTGAGATCTACACTAACATAAAAAGTTGTTTCAACATAGCACGTTGACAATCAAAAGTTAGTAGACCCCCAAAAAACCAACTAGAAAGCATTAGAATAAAGATCACCAAGATTAATGTTGAATAGCATTTATTCAATAAGTCATACTAACATTATAATAACTTTTCTCAATCTATCAACACAATCTTCTTTAAATTTCACTATGCATTTGAATTCCTTGGCAATTCTCTTATGATCCTTCTTTGTTTTGTATTTGAGTGTACACTTGATGATGATCTTATTTTCTTTCATTGTTCTAGACATTTATCTAGTAGATATGTTATTTGATTTTTGACTGCATCTCTGAAACTGGAAAATGCAACTCTAAATTTAGAAAATGCATTGCAAAATACCATGATTTTTTTTGCCTTTAGTGATTGTGTTGAATCATTGTAGACACATAGATACCATAAAATAATCACTCAAATAATAGAATGTATGTGCATAATTTTTTTTTTAAAATTGTGGCATTGAACTATTCAATCACAATTACTAGTCCATAGTTGCACTAAAGAAATTTGGTTCTGCACAGAAACCAAAATCCCCAGTCATAAAATACATTTTTCATGTCAGGTTCACTAGAATGTATGCATAGAAAAATTAGGTGCATTTGAAGACTTGCAATCAGATTAATAAAGGAAACCAAAAGATCTTATCCCTCAAAGAAACTATCCCACCAATGAGAGAAAAATAATCTAAAACTAAATACAAATCAAATTAATAAATCAGTTGCAAATAATTTCACCTATTTCTCCATTGTTTCTCTTCTTTTCATTCAATTTTGGCTCTTAGATTTGGTCAAATGTGATAGCACAAGAATTCAAGAATTGTGGTTATTGAAATTGTGAGTAATCGCCCTCTTTTATAGAATCCTAGACTACAATGAAGGATTTTGATTGAGGTGTCTTGATCGATAATGAATGGATGTGATTAATTCAAACTAAAATCAATTAGTTAGATGACTAAGGAAGATTGATAGTCGACAGGTTGCACTATTAAATTGGTAGAATAGTTAAGATGGTTGATTGGTGATATATTGAATTATATATTGATGAAAGAATGAGTTGCATGACTAAGAAGACTAAATTGATTGATTAGTCAGACTAAAGGCTAGTGTCAATTATGGAGGTGAAATTGGAAGAAACAAACATTAAATAATTTTAAACTTTTTTATGCATTTGTGCATGAGAAGGAATAAATAAAATAAGTATTTTAATTATTTTGAGAAGAATGAGTGAAGAAATTAAATAATAATAAATATGTAATTAATTCTTAGAGGAATAATTAGAGAATCTTGGGGTAAGTGCACAAAGATGGGGGACCAAAAAGAGGGTATAAGATTTTTTTTTAAATCAATAAATTTGGAACTTCAATGAGGAGTTTGACTCAAAATTGAAGATAAGACAAAAGCAATAGTTGTAGTCCTCTGAATCTAGTTTTTAAACTAGTATTTTTCTTGAAATTGGTGGAGTTTAAGGCCCTCAAAAAGGGGGGGCACAAAAAGTGATCTTATTTTTTCATAAAGTAATATAACATAGTCTCTAGTGTGCCCCCCTTAAATGCTAGTCTTCTAAAGAAAATTTCAATCACCCTAGTGAGAAGTTAGCTAAAATCACTTAGTTTATCTTAGATTTTGTGCTATTTTTTTCATTGCATCTATTTATTTTTTATGAGTGTTGTAAGTGGACACATCTTGAAAACATGAAGTTTGTGTGTGTCCCTCCTAGAAATTATTGAAAACTAATTGAAAGTCTATTTTTTTTATTAAAGTATGGAGAATGGAGTCTAGTTTCTAAAAAACTAACTTATTGCAAAACTCAACAAACAAGCCAAAATCTAAGCCCAAAATACCACACATTGATTTTTGACAAAAATCATACATACTTTTTTTTTAAAAATAGAGATTAAAGGATTAACATAATCATAATTCAAAATGAATTATATGGCAACATAGCTAATAGAAAGATCTATAATATCATGTCATCTGAATTTATTGTTATTGAAACATGTGCAAACTTGACTGGGGACATACAGAAAAAGACGTGATTTTGTATGCTTGTTGGAAAACACATCTCAAACCTGTATGAATCCTTCAAGCCATTGGGTTGGATCTACAAAAAAAATCCAAGATGTAGGCTTGGTGGATTCTAATGCTCCACAAAGTGCACATGCATTATAGGGCATACATGTTATTCAAATTTAAATGTTTTTGCACGTTTCATTCAATATAAAATGCTTTACATAATGCGTATACACTATAATTAGTATGCCTTATAGAGTGAATATGAAATGGATTGAGGGAGGGACACCCTTATAGGTCAATTTTCACCATGACCATACATAAAATGTTACATTTAAGTGGAAGTTACAATTTATTAATATAATTTAAGGATATAATTTGAGAGTGGTTTCAACTTCATAGGAGTTAAGATAAATATTATAATTTTGAGGATCTTTTAGAAAACCTCAAACTTAGCTAAATTTTAAGTATCAACACATTATTTGCAACATGATTCCTACTGAACTTTTAATTGTAACCTTAAGCCATTGTCTTGTACATGATCATTTTAGAATTGTGTTTCATTGTATTATTTATGCTATAGTTAGTTTGGTAATTAACATGTTTGTTTAATCAATTTAGGAGAGAGAGAGAGAGAGAGAGAGAGAGAGAGAGAGAGAGAGAGAGAGAGATCAGTAATCATCATAGAGAAAACTATATGGTTATAAGTTCTCCCCTTAGAACACATTAGTTGCATAGGACACACTATTGGGCTCTATTTTGTCCTAATATTTCCTAAGGGGTATTAATGGGTCATAAGTGGTCCTATGATCTGTTAGGACCTATTACTATCCATTAAGACCAATTAAGACCCATTAGGTTACATTATGATTCATTAGGTAACATTAGAACTCCTTAAAACACATTAATCATCATATGAGACACTTTAGGGTTTTAATGTATCTTAATGGGTCCAAATATGTCTTAAGAGACTTTTAATTGGTCCTAAGTGATCCTAAGAATCCTTAGGATCACTCATTATGACCTCCTAGAATCCAATATAACCCATTAGGACACATTAAGGCCCATCAAGACCCCTTAGAATACATTAATAATTGTAGGGCATACTTTAGGGTTCTAACATGTCATAACTAATCCCAATGTTTTTAAAGGGGGTTTAATGTGTCTTAAGTGGTCCTAGGAACTCTTAGGACCCATTACAACCCCTTCAAATACATTAGGACCTGTTAGAACACATGAGAACCCTAAAGTGTGTCTTATGACTATTAATGTGTTCTAACAGGTATTAATGGGTCCTATTGTGTTCTAATGGGTTTTAGTGGGTCCTAAGGGACTACAAGGGTTCCTAAGACATCCTAGGACCAGTAAGGACCCACTAAAAGCCCCTAGGACACATTAGAACCCATTAATGTGTCCTATGACCCTTAATGTGTTCTAAGATATGTTAATGAGTTATAATGTGTCCTAATGGATTCTAATGCATCATAAGGTATTGTAATATGTTGTAATGGATCCTATGATCACTTAGGATCCATTAAAAGACCTTAGATCATATTAGGATTCATGAGGTCCCCTTAGAACACACTAGGAGCCATTGGGACACATTAAAACCAATTAGTGTGGCCTACACCCCTTAATGTTCCCTAAGGGGTATTTATAGGTTCTAATTTGTAATAATGGGTCCTAATATGTTCCAAGGCATCCTACTAGGTCCTAAGAGGTTCTAATGAGCCCTAAGGGGTCATAAGACTACTTAGGACTCGTTAATCCCTTAAGATATATTAGAACCCTAAAGTGTGTCCTACAATGTTCTAAGGGGTACTAATGGGTTTGTTTGTGTTTTAATGGGTCTTAATTAGTCTTGAGAGGTTGTAATGGGTCCTAAGGTTTTCTAGGACCACTTAGGACCCATGAGGTCCATTTAGGATCCATTAGGGCATAAGAGAACATAGTAATGTGTCCTACATCCCTTAATATGTTCTAAGTTGTATTGATGTGTTCCAATGGGTCTTGATGTGTTCCAATGGGTCTTAATGGCCTCTAAGGGGTCCTTGGACCACTTAGGACCTATTATGATCCCTTATGATACATTAGGACCTCTTAAAACCAATTAGTGAGTCCTAAATGGTTAATGTATTCTAAGGGGTCCTAATGGGTTATAATCTGTCTTATGATGATTAATGCTCTTTCTCTCTCTCTCATGGTCAAAAAATTACCAAACTAACTAATAACTATATCATAAACAATACAATGAGTAAGGATCTTTATGATGCAAGGGAGGTATGGCAATTAGGGTCTAAGGCACACCTAATGATCAAGCCACCTTGCAGAGTCAACACAATGGAAGAAAACAACACAAAGAACAATACCAAGGAGAGAAGAAATGACAACTTATTTATTGATTCATCCAATTCTCAACATACATGTCCGACTATGAGGTCTTTCAGGTTATGATCAACACTAATAGAAATTACAAATTCAAATACAAACCTTAGGTCTTTGATCTCCTTGATCTTTTTCCTAATAGAATCCTTCCCAAAACTACCTAACCTAAGCCTAAATACCCTAGTTATACTTGAAAAATGGTTTACAAAATATTCTAGATCATTACATAATAGAAGGTCAACCTCATAATGGTCTACACACATGCCAAGACAAGATCTTATCATTAAATTTGCAACCAAAATCAAATACACAGGTCAGATCAAACTAGAAACCCATCACAAACAAACTCGGTCAAAGAAGGAACCAAGTATCAGCAAACATCCAGTTTACTCCGCACATGAAGGAACTTGGTAGCAGTAGAACTCGATCTCCATAGAAACTTGGTCGATACTGAGAAACTTAGTCGATACCAAGAAACTCGATCGACACTGAGGAACTTGGTCAATACTGAGGAACTAAGTTGATATTGAGAAACTCGTTTGATATTGAGGAACTTAGTTTGATATCAGGTCACTCGAAAGTAACTACAACTTGGTCATAACTCGAGCTCGACAACAACTATAATTCAACATTCATATGTAGAATGAACAAAGGTGAGCAGGATAGCAAGGCAATCTAGGATGCTCCGGCATCAGACAACTAAGGTTGAAAGAAATGATTCTCCTGAATCATTGAGATGTCATAACCTGAGCTGAATCCAACTCAAATTGAGAAATCCACATAGCATCTTTCACTGGTCTATTCTTCCACTTCACCAAATATTCATAGCAATCATTTCCCCTTGTGCTCTTACCAACTCTTTGATCCAATATTTGTTCAACCTACTCAATCAGCCTCTTAGGAAAATAATCAAGTACAACTACTTCATCATTTGAATCATGATACTCATATAAATCAGCAACATTAAATATAGGAGATATATCTATGTCATCAGGTAACTCAACTTCGTATGCATTACCACTATCAAACTTCCTCATCTTTTACTATATGTTCCAATAGGAAATCTACCTCTCTTCAAATGAACCATCACCTCATCACCAACTTCAAAAACATGATGTCTCCTAGACTTATTTGCATTCTCCTTATACTTCTAATTACTTTGTTCCAACTTTAGTTTCACATCCTTATGTAAAGAATTCATAATGATAGAGGGCCACACCACCATTACCCACTCACAATCAAGAAAGCAACAATATGGAGACCAATAAAAAAAATGCTTCACAAGAAATTTTATTATACTTGAAGATCCTTACAACACCCACAAGAAGATATCAAGCTTCTCCTTGAGCTTCCACTCCTCGAGCTTCTCCTTGAGCTTCTACTCCTCAAGCTTCCCCCTTGAGCTTCTACTCCTCAAGCTTCCCCTTGAGCTTCTCCAAGTTTGATTAGAAATGTTCATATGCCTTGCTTAAATAGGCACTTACCACTCAATACATGGCTTATCCACAACCTTCTAGAATTCCTTCACAACCTTCTACAACTTCCATAACCTTCTACAATATCCACAACTTTCTACAATATTCATAACTTTCTAGAATTCTACCCACACACCTCGATAAATGGAATGACAACCATTTATTTTTTTTTATTTTTTTTCTATTATGCCACCTATGCACCTCGAAAATAGAAATCCCCTTTTCCTTTATTTTCTCATTTTTCCCCTTTTTAATTTTTTTATTATTTCTCCTCTAATTTTTGTCACTTTCTCTCTCCTCCAAAAAAAATTGTTTTCCCAATAATTTTTTCATGCAAGATGCTCCTGCATCAGACTCCCCCGGTAGATAGAAAAGTGTGTCCCACACTTTGACACCAAAAGAAAGATTTACCACCATCTTCATCTTCACCAAAGGTTTCCACCTCAATAGGGACAACAAAACCGCCATGCAAATCCTCCACACCAACATCTCAACCATCCAATCAACAAGCTCATGCACAAGAACAAACTGAATGTAATGCTTCATTACCAAACTCCCATTCACATCAGCAAGTAGTGAATTCACACCCATAGCAACAAACCCCACATCAACAGCCACATGTAGATCTCCATCAACACATGCCAAACTCTCAACACCAGCAACCTCATTGCTCACAACAAGATGCTCTACAATACATAACTCACCTCCAACAACCGGATCATCCATGACCAAGTGCTCTGCAACATTCAAGTCACCACTAACATCAACTAGATCATCCACGACCGAGTGCTCCACAATCTCCATGTCAGTCTTAACCATTTGATCATGAAAACCAACCTCTGTGCCAACATCAACAACATTAGGAATATCTTTAGCAACAACCTCTAGTTGCTCTGTAGGTTCTGCATCAGGCTCCACAAACTGATCAGCAAAACCATCATCTTCCACCTTGACCTTCTTAGCTTTAGCATCCAACCGAGCAAACATCTTAGAAAAATTCCTCTCCACTATATCATGGATTTTTGCAATCATCTTAGGGTCCAATCCTCTTGGATCCATCTCCCAAGATCTTTATAAACTCTCTGCAACAAATCCTTGCCACACTCCTTGTGACAACCAAATTGTTTGCAAGTCAAATTGCAACCTGCCACCTCGCATGAACAATCAGGAACCACATCACAAGTCTAGGACAACAGATTTGCAATCCACAAGCTCTCTATGATCATGCCTCACCAAGTTTAGTCTTCCATCTCCGCATCCATCGATCAATCTACATGTCCTCCCAAGGTCCTGGTGCAAACTGCCTCAACTTCGGTGATCTGTTTACACGCTTAGGAACTCCCACTCTAATAAACTTCACCCAATCAAGGTCCTGGTACAAACTGCCTCACACTTCGGCGATCTGCTTGTACACTCAGTAACTCTTGCTCTGATACCACTTGATAGAGGGCCACACCACCCTTACCCACTCACAATCAAGAAAGCAACAATATGGAGACCAATAAAAAAAATGCTTCACAAAAAATTTTATTATACTTGAAGATCCTTACAACACCCACAAGATGATATCAAACTTCTCCTTGAGCTTCCACTCCTCGAGCTTCTCCTTGAGCTTCTACTCCTCAAGCTTCCCCCTTGAGCTTCTACTCCTCAAGCTTCCCCTTGAGCTTCTCCAAGCTTGATTAGAAATGTTCATATGCCTTGCTTAAATAGGCACTTACCACTCAGTACATGACTTATCCACAACCTTCTACAACTTCCATAACCTTCTACAATATCCACAACTTTCTACAATATTCATAACTTTCTAGAATTCTACCCACACACCTCGATAAATGGAATGACAACCATTTTTTTTTTTTTTTTTTTTTATATTATGCCACCTATTCACCTCGAAAATAGAAATCCCCTTTTCCTTTATTTTCTCCTTTTTCCCCTTTTTAATTTTTTTATTATTTCTCCTCTAATTTTCGTCACTTTCTCTCTCTTCCAAAAAAAAATTGCTTTTTTTTTTTTTCAATTTTTTTTTTTTTTCCCAATAATTTTTTCATGCAAGATGCTCCTGCATCACATAAAATCAGCAAATACTTCTTTTCTCTCCACTAACAATATCCTTCAAATTTGATACTCCTCTAGGCTTCATCCCAGTAACAATTGCAAAAGGTGTTTTCCCAGTATTCCTATTCATATATGTAAACTCAACTTGTGCCAATACCATATCCCAATTACTTGGCTTATCTCCAACCAAACATCTCAATAAACTACCGAAGTTTCTATTCACAACTTTTTTCTGTCCATTTATCTATGAATGGAATGAAGAACTATACCTCAATTGAATACCCATCTTTTTCCATAAAGTCCTCCAAAAATAACTAGCAAACTTATTGTCTTTGTCTAAAACAATAATTCTTGGCAACCCATGCAACCTAACAATCTCTTTGAAGAAAATCTCAACAATTTTGATAGCATCTTATGTCTTCTTAGAAGGTATAAAATGTGTCATCTTACAAAATATATCCACAACAAAAAATATGGAATCATACCCTCTTGCTATCTTAGGGAACCCAAGAACAAAATCCATGATGATGGCACTCCAAGGTTTCTTAGGAATAGAAATAGGTGTGTACAATCCAGTGTTCGAACTCACTCCCTTTGCAACTTGACAAATTCCACAACTCCTTACAAACTTATGAACACCCTTATATATTTGTGGCCAATAATACTTATCTTTAAGCAAATTCAATGTCTTATCAACACCAAAATGTCCATCAATCCACCACAATGTTTTTCCTTGATCAAATTCATCATCGGAGAACTTCTGTGTATACACAACTGAATTCCTTTAAACAACATACATTCTTGAATGAAATATTCATCAAACTTAGTAGATTGTTCCATCAGATTTGGTGCTCTGCACTCTCTCCGTGCCTCAGAAAAATCAGGATCAGTATCATACGACTCCTTCATCTCATCAAAACCAAGACCTTCAACCTTCATCTCGGTCAGCAAAGAACATCTTCTGCAAAATTCATCTGCAACTCGATCAGTGACTCCACTTTTACATTTTATCACAAATGTGAAACTCTACAAATATTCAACCCATTTCATATGTCTCTGATTCAACTTGTGTTGACTTCCCAAATACTATAAAGCTTTATGATTAATATAAAACACAAACTCCTTAGGAATCAAATAATGTGTCCACTTCTTCAAGGGGTGCACAATAGCATAAAACTCTTGATCATACACATAATACTTCCTTTAGGATCATTCAAATTCTCACTAAAGAAAGCAACGGGTTTACCTTCTTGACTCAACACAACTCCTATTGCACTTCCACTTGAAATACCTTATTAAGATTAGGTAAGGCCAACATAGGTAACTCAACAACCTTTTGTTTAAAAGCTTCAAAACTCCTATCAGCTCCATGTGTCCACTTGAAAACATTTTTATCTCCTCTCATAGTCTCTGTCATAGCATTACAAATAGACCTAAAATTCTTTATAAAATTTCTATAGAAACTAGCCAAACCATGAAATGATCTTACCTTACTGACATTCTCAGGTGTAGGCCATTCCAAAATAGATTTAACCCTCTTAGGATCCATCTTTAAACAATCAGCTGAAATCACAAATCCCAAATACACAATTTTTGCTTGCATGAATGAACACTTCTTCAAAGTGATCAATAGTTTCTCCTGCTTCAATCTCTGCAATACTTGTCTAACATGCTCTAGATGTTCTTCCTTGTTCTTATTTAATATCAATATTGTATGCCTAAAATGTGGGCACACTTCAATGAGTCATTATATTCAAGATTGCTCAAAAATGAGGTCTCGAATGGCGGCTCATAGCTCTCTATTCATGGAGTGTAGGGATTTGTAATGGAGGCCCTTAGTCTAACCTAGATTGTGCCCATGCAAGTAGACCATGAAACGAGAGATTCAATGATCTAATATGCATGTAAATGAAGATGAAAACTAATCTAGATGATAACAATGCAAGAAAGGAAACATAATAACAATGTAGATCTAATCTATGAAAACAAAATACGAATCTAAACTAATATGAAAATGCAAGGATGAAAACTCATGATGAAAGCCATGCATGCAAGAGAGAATAAGACAAGAATATAGAAGTTCTCCACAAAAAGCTTTAGTATTCAAAACTCCTTCAAAAATCACTCTTCAAACCTACAGCATAACAATAGCATAAATATGGATGATATCTAAAATGAGGAGAGGGCTCTCCCTTATAAAAGAGATTGGATGATCAAGATTAAGAGGAAAAAATATTTAATCAAGGGTGGAGAAAGAATAATTGACGTGAAAACAAAATCCACCAATGACAAAATAGGAAAAGAATTAAATGGACAAGAAAATGGAAAGAGCAAAAAGATAAATCCCACATTAAGTGTAGAGAAAACAAAAAAAATAGATTTATTCAAATTTTTATTTGTTTTATTTCCTTTTTTGTCATGCCTGATCTTTACTTCATTTTTTTAAACTGTTTATCAGGACCGTGTGGACATAGTATCTTTCTGATGATACGTTCTTTTTATCTATTGAATTGTGTGCAGAAAGAATTTTCCTTGCTTAGGCATATTGTTATTATATAGTTTGATTTGATGTAATAAATTAAAAAGTATTATTTTTAGTTGCTTATTATAGTCGATTTTTTGTTTATTATAGTTGCTAGGTCTATAAATTTGTTATGTTATGACTATCAAACTTTGTATGGACCGAGGGTCAAGTCCTTTTGTTAATGGTTATCAGTTCTTGTTTACAATTTTAATGAGATATCGTTTAGCATTATGTCAAACAGTTATCAGTATTTCTTTTGATATGAATTCACACTCAAAGATGGATATGTGCAGAGCATGGCACTATGTGCAATGCTCTGTAGATACCCACCTTTGAATGTAGAATATGGAGATACCATATTGGGGGTGGTTATATGTATATGGTTGAACTCTGCCCTAAGCATATTCTTTTCTTCACCATGGTTAAACCAAGTCGAGGCCTCATGCTTGCGACAATCAGTTTGAAAGTGATGGCGGCTTTGACAGGTCCAAGTCTTGATAGAACTGTATCTTGAGTTTATCATTATGTAAAGTTGACCACAGTCGTGTGTTTGTATTAGTTGTAGTCTCACGATGGTTTGAGGGCACAGTTACCCTATTATATGAATTTGTTGTCTAAAATTATATATTTATAATGGGCTTGAAATTTGATAGCTTGGTTATTTTGTGTTTCAAAACAGTGATAAAGAAATTAGCGTGTGTTTTTTTTGTTGATAATGACTTTTGTCAATAGTTTTACGAAAACTCGAATCAAGTAGAGAATTCTCTGTGATAGTATAAAATAATCATTAAGTTTATCATGAAAATACATTGTGGTTCATATTCGTGTCATTGGTATCAAATATTCATTTGGTAAATTGGAAACTTAGTGTTTGTTGTTAGTTAAACTCAAACATGACATTTCGTCAAACAGTTATGAGGAAACTTGATTTTAAGGCATAAGTTAACTTGCGATAGCATAAACTTCTTATTATAGTTATGGAAATAGAATTGTTTTGGATGCTATAGTTCAATATCAATATGGTCATCATGTGAACAATTGATATGCATCTTTTAGCATAAGGATTACATTTCTTATTAAATTTTGGTTAAAGGCATGCTGAAAGTTACATTTCATTTTTATGAATCATATTTCGGATAATCAATTACATTGTTAAGGTTCATTTGTTTAAGCTTTGGCTGCATTTGGATTCTATTATGTTTAAATTTTGCTGTGAAGTGTCTTTATAGCATTTATGGTCTGTTTTAAGATAATAGGTTTGAAACAGAATTTTTTTTAATCTATCCGGATGCATCTCAGTTCATAATTGAAATAGAAAGATGTTTCATGTATAAAGAAAATTTATGATATATGTTTGATGAATCGTTAAGCAAGAATGTCATATGAGCATTGTTTTACTATCTTGGTCATTACAAAGGATAAGTTTAGTTTTTTATGGCAGTAGGAGTAAGTATTATAGTATTACGACTGGTTAATATCATTAAGTGGATGTATCAGTTTATTTATATTTACTAGAGCGTAATATAATAGTATTTATTTTTGTTGTTATAATAATCTAGATTTACTTTTGATTTTGGCAGTAAAAGATGAGTTTCTTTCTCAAAAGATGAAGAATGTAATATCATGAATTGTTATTCGTAGTTTGTACATTCTTAGAATATCTGTTTGATGTGTATTTTAAGGATAGTTGTAATGAATGTATATTGAGGTGGCTGAATATCGATTTATTCTATTCAATTAATTAATTCAGTGATAACTTTAAAATAATTGGGTGGGTTAATTACATATAAAATATAATTGGCCTTACCTATGACTTAAACCTATATGGTTAAGTATGGAGAAAAGGCATATCTTTATTCTGTCATTGACAAGTATAATAGAGAATTCCATTATGTGTTAACTATGGGCATACCATACAAGGATGTAGATTCTTAGTGCCATAATGATGACACCTCAGTATATATATGATTCATTTACGGGTTATTCTTAGTGCAAGTTTAATTTTGCAATGATGAGTAAATGTTTACTTCTTGCATATTAATTTCAAAACTGCACAATGTGAAGTCGATTAGATATCTGCATAATGGTTTTGTATATGTTTATTCTAACATGCTTGCATGTGGATTACGCTTTGCAACTCAGTGTGTACTAAGCCCCTCTTTTGTGTTGTGTTGCATTCTGTGTGTATTTCCAGGTGCTTCGAGTTTGCAAGTTGCTAAAGATTTCTATTGAAGTTTTCTTGAATTAGCATTTAGTTCTTATAGGGTCCATATGTTGGACATAGATGTTCAAGAATGAAATTGTACTTCAATATTGTACTAAAATTGATATGTATTAGTGTCTTAATGGAATCATATTAGGATGATATCATCTTTCATTATGAGATTTTCAGATTGAGATTGATTCAATCTGTGTGCTTGTACTTGTATTAAGTTGAATTTTTAAAAAAAAATTGTGTTCTTTGTACTTGTTTTGGGTTTCATATTTATTTGTATTTTCTTGTGGTAAGTGTTACATTTGGTATCAGAGCAGGGTTTAGAATAACCAGGACTTTTGGGTTATAGGGTTTAACCCATTATCAATATGTATTAATAGATTTTTGTTTTTAGGTTGCTATCATGCCTCCTGTCACTAGAGGAATTTGAGGACACAGCATTCCTGAGGATAACCTTGCTGGCAGAGGTAGAGGCAGAGGCAGGGGCAGGGGCCGTGGTAGAGATCCTAAGCACCAGAATTTTGCTCGGAATGATCAGTTTGATCAAAATGCTAGGGTTGGAAACAACCAAAATAATCAAGCAGATCAAGCTATGGTACTTCAGAGGATATTGGAATGTCTCGATAATTTTGAGGCTAATAACCAGATTCCTGGTGGGGGAGTGAATGATAGAAGACCTCTTGTGCAAGGTATTAACCTTCCTGTAGAGGATGATCCAATGGCAAGAGCTCAGCTCAAGGATCTCTCTAAGATGAAAGAGCCATTATTTTATGGTACGGAACAGGGTACAGCAGTAGAAGCTTGGCTGCTAAACATTAAGTGATGCTTTGTCTTACACCGTTACTTGAGTAATGTAAAGGTAAGATGGACAGTTATGCATTTGAGAGGATTTGGTTCCTTGTGGTGGGAGCAGGAGTTGGAGAAGTTGGGCATTGATATCTCTCTAGTTACTTGGGAGCTCTTTGTAGAGCGATTCAAGGAGAGGTTCATGTCAAAATATTGGCGTCAGGCTCGTGTAGAGGAATTCTTTCAGATTACGCAGTCTGGCTCTACAATGGAAGCTTATGAACGTAGGTTCTACGAGCTTAAGAAGTTTTTTGGGTGGGCTGAAAATGATAAGGCCATGATACAACACTTCATCAGAGGACTTTTTCCCAAGATTGGGGAGGAAGTGAAATCTTTTTGACCTTTGACTATGCAAGAAGCTTCGGAGCGAGCAAAGCTGATTGACATGAAGTCTGGTTATTATGGGGCTTCATACAAAACTAGCATGAATCCACCTACTCCAGATGTCAGTAGGAATCAAAAGCCTCCACAAGGCAGTTCAAAATCAAGATTTTCTGGTGGGAAATTCAAGAAGAGAAAGTTTGGTAAGAACTCCAAGGGTTCAGAATAGCCTAAACCCTCTCAATCACCTCAGAGTGTGCAGAGTAATAAGCCATTTTCTAATCCTTCAGTTCAGAACATGGGATTTAGGAAATCTATTGAGTGCTTTCATTGTGGTCAGTTGGGTCATTACCAGTCTCAGTGCCCTAACTGGAACAAGCTGAAGGTTGGATTTAAGCCAGCCAGGTTTGAAGCCACAGTTGGTGATTCTACCAAGAACCACCATATCTTTGCAACCCTGGATCAAAAGCAAGTCGAACACTAGAACACGGTTATTGAAGCTCAGGGGAATACTCAAGGTATGAAAGTATTTATTTTATTTGACTCTGGAGCTACAAATTCATTTATTTCTTTTGGTTTAGTTGCAAATAGAGGAATTCTTGTGGTTAGGATAAGGGACAGATGGCAAGTGGAGTTAGCGTCAGGATCCAAGGTGAACATTGATATTGTTGCTCCTAACTGTAAAATTCATATGAAAACTTTCACTACTTTAGCAAACCTTAGAGTTATACCTTTAGGATCGTATGACATAGTTTTGGGTATGGATTGGTTAGAACAGCATCAAGCCATTTTGGATTGCAAGGATAAGTCAATCAATTGTGTAGATGATCTTGGATTAGATAGAATTATTGTGGGAATCAAGAGACCCATCTCTTGGCGGGCAATTTCTGCCAAGCAACTGGCAAGGTGTGTTTGAAAAGGTTGCAGTTTGTTTTCCATATCAGTAAATAACTTAAATGATTCCATGGATAAAGGTTCTTCTCTCGATCATCCAGTTTTGCAGAGTTATTCAGATGTTATTGTTGAAGAGATTCCTAGAAAACCTCCGAGGAGAGAAATTGATTTTCGAATCGATTTAGTACTAGGAACGGAACCAATTTCCAAGATTCCTTACAGAATGACAGCTCAAGAGCTGGTCGAACTTAAATTTCAGTTGGAGGAGCTTTTGGAGAAGGGTTTAATTCATCCCAATGTTTTCCCTTGGGGTGCTCCAGTGATCTTTGTCAAGAAGAAAGATGGCTCCTTAAGACTTTGTATCAATTACAGACAGTTAAACAAGGTCACAATTAAGAACAGGTATCCTTTGCCTAGAATTGATGACTTGTTTGACCAAGTCAAGGGTGCTCGAATCTTTTCAAAGATTGATCTGAAGTTCGAGTATCATCAACTTAGAATCTAGGAAGCTGATATTTATAAAATAGCTTTTCGCACCAGGTACGAACACTACGAGTTTACAGTGGTTCCTTTTGGGTTAACAAATGCACCTTCTATTTTCATGAGCTTAATGAATGGTGTATTTAGAACTTATCTAGACAAATTCATAGTGGTTTTTCTGGATGACATTTTGGTGTACTCTAACTCTGTTGAGGAGTATGAGCAGCATTTAAAGTAGGTTTTGGAATGCCTTCGTAGGAACAGACTGTATGCTAATCCTGAGAAGTGTGAATTCTTCAAATCGAAGATTTGCTACTTAGGACATATCATTTCAGGTGATGGAATTTCTGTAGATCCATCCAAGATTCGAGCTATTGTTGATTGGCCAGCACCTACGAATGTGTCCAAGGTTCAAAGTTTCATGGGTTTAGCAAGCTATTACCATAGATTTGTGTCAAACTTCTCCAAAATAGCGCATCCTATTACATCTCTTCAGAGAAAAGGGAAGAAATTTGTATGGACAAAGGAGTGCGAGGTAGCATTTCAGAAACTTAAGGAATGCTTAACCAGTGCACCAGTTTTGACAATCCTGAATTTAGCTAAGGAATTTATTATTTGCACTGATGCATCCTTGGATGGCATTGGGGCAATTTTGATGCAAGAGGGATGTGTTATAGCTTATGAGTCTAGAAAGCTAAAGAATCATGAGGTGAATTACCCAACTCATGATCTCGAACTTGCTGCGATAATGCATGCTTTGACTAAGTGGCGGCATTTTCTTTTGGGTCAACGATTTGAGTTACATTCTGATCATTGTAGCCTTCAGTATCTTTTCGCACAACCAGACCTCAATGTTAGGCAGCGAAGATGGATGGAGTTCCTGTATGAATATGACTTTGAGATTAAGTATGTGCACAGGAAGGAGAATGTGGTTGCTGATGCGTTGAGTAGAAGGCGACATGAATTATCTTCTTTGATCCTAACAGTGGATCTTAAGGATAAGATTTTATAGAACCTTTATGTAAATCGTTGGTTTCAGGATGCTATGGCGGTTATTGACAGTGGCAGTGTCTTGGAAGGATGTTTTGAGGGGTATTCAATGAATCCTCAAGGTTTGTTGATGTTTAAAGGGAGTGTGTACGTTCCTGAGTTGGGAGATTTGGGAGTTTTGGTTATGGTTGAGGCACACAAGGCACAATATTCGGCTCATCCGGGTGTCAAGAAAATGCATGTTGACCTTAAGAAGCATTATTATTAGCCTAGAATGAAGAGAGACATAGCAGATTTTGTGGCTCGATGCTTGGAATGTCAGCGCATTAAGGCTCAACATTAGCACCCCGCAGGATTATTGCAGCCACATAGTATTCTAGAATGGAAATTGAACACCATTTCGATAGATTTTATTACTGGATTGCCTATTATAGCTCGTGGGCATGATGCTATTATGGTGGTAGTGAACCAATTTTTAAAGGTTGCTCATTTTATTCCTATTAGATCATCCTATAATGCAGCAACAGTTGCCAAAGTTTATATGGAACAAATAGTTAAGTTACACGGAATTCCTAAAAAGATTATTTCTGATAGGGATCCAGTGTTTACTTCGTCTCTTTGGAAATCCATGCAGCGAGAGTTAGGTACTCAGCTGAATTTCAATTTAGCTTATCACCCAGAAACAGACGGAGAAACTAAACGTGTCAACCAAATTTTGGAAGACAGGCTTAGGATTTACGTAATGGATAGACAGAATAAATGGGAGGAGTACTTACACTTGGTTGAGTTCGCGTATAATAATGGATATCGTAGTTCCGTAGGTATGGCACCATTTCAAGCATTGTATGGTAGACCCTGTAGGACTCCGCTCAGCTAGGGTAATTTGGAGGACAGGACTCTTTTAGGACCGGATTTGTTGCAAGATTTGGAGCTGCAGGTTAAGAGGATTAGAGAGCACCTTATTAATGCTCAAGATAGACAGAAGAAATATGTTGATAAGCATAGGATCGACCGTCAGTTCTTGGTTGGTGATAAAGTGTTTCTTCAGGTGAGATCGCGTAAGAGCCCAATTCATTATGGTAAGGGGTCCAAGTTAGCACCACAATTTGTAGGTCCGTTTGAAATTCTAGAACGGATTGGACCTGTTGCCTACAAACTTGCCTTGCCACCGAGTCTTTCATGCATTCATAATGTATTTCATGTTTCTATTTTGCGTAAGTATATTCTTGATATTGCTCAGGTGCTGGATTGGAAAAATTTGCAGATTTTGGATGGTCAGATCATGCTGGAACCAGTGCAGATCATGCAAAGCAGAACTATGAGTTTAAGAGGAAGAGAAATAAGGCAGGTAAAAGTCCTATGGGACCCCAATGATGAAATGTCTGCTACCTAGGAGGACACTGAATTGATGAGGACAGCTCATCCGCACTTGTTTGCTGACTTCCTGGAGAAAGTCAACACCTAGTGGGGGAGGATGTCATGCTAGACCTTTACTTCATTTTTTTTACTGTTTATCAGGACCTTGTGGACATAGTATCTTTCTGATGATACATTCTTTTTATCTATTGAATTGTGTGCAGAAAGAATTTTCCTTGCTTAGGCATATTGTTATTATATAGTTCAATTTGATGCAATAAATTAAAAAGTATTATTTTCAATTGAAATGTTATGTTACAGTTGTGTTTTAATGATGATAAATATTAAAACATTCTCTGGTTTATAAATGTGTGTATGTATATGTGTGTGTGTGTATATATATATATATATATATATATATATATATAAACTTATTCAGTTTTGACTGTGGAACATTCATTTTGTTGAATTGTGCAAGAGGATTATAATTCTAAGTTTATTTACTTGTAATTTATGAGAATTAGCAAAGTTAATGACCTTAACGTATCTATGTTATCCTAAATAGTTGATTACCTATTATAGAGTCTTATGTTTGTTTATTGGGGATTAAATACCTAATGGCATTAGGATTTGTATGGGATGAGTTAAAAGGGTATGATACCCATGGTTGTTATAACTGAAGCAATTTGTGGAGTTATGCTTTTTAATATGATTTGTAATTCCATGATTGTAGATTACCTAGAATATATATGTATATATATTCTTTTGGTTATTTGATTAGGTTTTTGTTTAAAATATCAATGGCTTCTATATGTTTTATGTGGTACTTTTGAAATAGCTTAAAACCATGGCTATCACCTTTCATTAATGGATTAATGGCATATCAAATTTTTAATTGATATATGGAAGGAGATTTTTATATCTTAAAGCCCTAAGGGGTTTTGCATTGCTTTCGAAGCATAGCATATAATGGGATATTTGCATTTTTCTTACCAAACATGGTGGTGGTATTTGTGGCTGCCGTATGCTCAATCTTGTTATGAGTGACAATGCAATGAATTTTGGCAGTAGCATCTTTATTGAGATATTATGACACTAAGGGTTTTGATGACCTTTTCGTTTTGTGAGTGGGTTCTTGTTAAGATAGGGCCGAAAATATGGCCGCATTACCTTGTTCATTAAGCATCTATAGCCTCGATGCTGAGAAGACGATATTATGAAAGGGCTTGTGGAAAGAGGTTTTGTGTTTATGAGGCTGAGCTATGTGAAGTTGTTTACAGCTAGTCCATTTGATACATTGATATCGGGTTTTGGTTGTTGGATATCATTTTCCCTATTGCAAATCAGCATTTGGGCTCTACATTTTGGAAGTGTGGTTTGCAAATTTGATTTTGGTTAAGGCAGTGAGTTGTGGAGTGTTTCATTCATCCTTTACTACTTTACAAGTAGGGGCAATTTCTTACCCTACTCTCTCTTTCACTGTATAATCTACATTTGTATTTGTTAGGTATGTTTTTATACGGTTGTCAGTTTTAAATGTGGAGTGTTCATACTTAACTATGAAGTATGGTGATATATACTTTGCGATTTTTTGTTTATTATAGTTGTTGGGTCTATAAATTTGTTATGTTATGACTATCAAACTTTGTATGGACTGAGGGTCAAGTCCTTTTGTTAATGGTTATCAGTTCTTGTTTACAATTTTTAATGGGATATCGTTTAGCATTATGTCAAACAGTTATCAGTATTTCTTTTGATATGAATTCACACTCAAAGATGGATATGTGCAGAGCATGGCACTGTGTGCAATGCTCTGTAGATACCCACCTTTGAATGTAGAATATGAAGATACCATATTGGGGGTGGTTATATGTATATGATCGAACTCTGCCCTAAGCATATTCTTTTCTTCACCGTGGTTAAACTAAGTCAGGGCCTCATGCTTGCGACAGTTAGTTTGAAAGTGATGGCGGCTTTGATAGGTTCGAGTCTTGATAGAACCGTATCTTGAGTTTATCATTATGTAAAGTCAACCACAGTCGTGTGTTTGTATTAGTTGTAGTCTCATAATGGTTTGAGGGCACAATTACCCTGTTATATGAATTCGCTATCTGAAATTATATATTTATAATGGGCTTGAAATTTGATAGCTTGGTTATTTTGTGTTTCAAAACAGTGATAAAGAAATCAGCGTGTGTGTTTTTTTGTTGATAATGACTTTTGTCAATAGTTTTAGGAAAACTTGAATCAAGTAGAGAATTCTCTGTGACAGTATAAAATAATCATTAAGTTTATCATGAAAATACATTGTGGTTCATATTCGTGTCATTGGTATCAAATATTCATTTGGTAAATTGGAAACTTAGTGTTTGCTATTAGTTAAACTCAGACATGACATTTTATCAAACAGTTATGAGGAAACTTCATTTTAAGGCATAAGTTAAGTTGCGATAGCATAAACTTCTTATTATAGTTATGGAAATAGAATTGTTTTGGATGTTGTAGTTCAATATCAGTATGGTCGTCATGTGAACAATTGGTATGCATCTTTTAGCATAAGGATTACATTGCTTATTAAATTTTGGTTAAAGGCATGCTAAAAGTTACATTTCATTTTTATGAATCGTATTTTGGATAATCAATTACATTGTTAAGGTTCATTTGTTTAAGCTTTGGCTGCATTTGGATTCTATTATGTTTAAGTTTTGTTGTGAAGTATATTTATAGCATTTATGGTCTGTTTTGAGATAATAGGTTTGAAACCGAATTTTTTTTAATCTATCCGGATGCATCTCAGTTCATAACTGAAATAGAAAGATGTTTCAAGTATAAAGCATATTTATTGTATATGTCTGATGAATCGTTAAGCAAGAATGTCATATGAGCATTGGTTTACTATCTTGGTCATTACAAAGGATAAGTTTTGTTTATTATGGTAGTAGGAGTAAGTAGTATAGTATTACGACTGGTCAATATCATTAAGCGGATGTATCAGTTTAGTTATATTTACTAGAGCGTAATATTGTAGTATTTATTTTTGTTGTTATAATAATCTAGATTTACTTTTGAGTTTGGCAGTAAAAGATGAGTTTCTTTCTCAAAAGATGAAGAATGTAATATCATGAATTGTTATTCATAGTTTGTACATTCTTAGAATATCTGTTTGATGTGTATTTTAAGGATAGCTGTAATGAATGTATATCGAGGGGGCTGAATATCGATTTATTCTATTCAGTTAATTAATTCAATAATAACTTTAAAATAATTGGGTGGGTTAATTACATATAAAATATAATTGGCCTTACCTATGACTTAAACCTATATGGTTAAGTACGGAGAAAAGGCATATCTCTATTCTGTCATTGACAAGTATAATAGAGAATTTCATTATGTGTTGACTATGGGCATACCATACAAGGATGCAGATTCTTAGTGCCATAACGATGACACCTCAGTATATATATGATTCATTTACGGGTTATTCTTAGTGCGAGTTTAATTTTGCAGTGATGAGTAAATGTTTATTGCTTGCATATTAATTTCAAAACTGCACAATGTGAAGTGGATCAGATATTTGCATTATGGTTTTGTATATGTTTATTCTAACATGCTTGCAGGTGGATTACGCTTTTCAACTCAGTTTGTACTGAGCCCCTCTTTTGTGTTGTGTTGCATTTTGTGTGTATTTCCAAGTGCTTCGAGTTTGCAAGTTGCTAAAGATTTCTATTGAAGTTTTCTTGAATCAGCATTTAGTTCTTAGGGTCCATATGTTGGACATAGATGTTCAAGAATGAAATTGTACTTCAATATTGTACTGAACTCGATATGCATTAGTGTCTTAATGGAATCATATTAGGATGATATCATCTTTCATTATGAGATTTTGAGATTGAGATTGATTCAATCTGTGTGCTTGTACTTGTATTAAGTTGAATTTTTTTTTAAAAATTGTGTTCTTTGTACTTGTTTTGGGTTTTATATTTATTTGTATTTGCTTGTGGTAAGTGTTACATTTTTCATGTGGGAGAAAAGAGGAGGAAAATTAAATAGAATCCCACTTAAAAAATTAAAAAGTTTATTTAATTTTTAATTTGTTTTATTTCCTTTTTTCATCAAAAAGAGATATTTAAGTGGGATTTTTATTTAATTAAAAGGAAGCAAGTTCTTTTAATTAAATAGGAAATATTTAATTAAATTAAAAGAGGGGTTTTTCTCTTAATTAATTAAATGTGGATGAATTATTTAATTAAAAGAGAGGTTTTCTTTTAATTAAATGTGTACTTATTTTATTTAATTAAAAGAGAGATTTTATTTTAATTAAATAAGACTTAGTATAAAATGATCAACCTTAAAAATAATAATAAAATGAATTTGATCAAGAAAATTGATTTAAATTGATTTAATAAAATATTACAAACCATTGATTTAGGAAATTTGATAAATTGAATAATGGGGGTCCATAGTCTAGGTGACCATTTTGGGGTACATACAAATATGTCACCCAAATAAATAATCACAAACTTACCCAAGAATCTCTTAAGAACCTCATTCGTCAACCTCATGAAAGTACTAGGTGCATTAGTCAAACCAAAAGGCATAACCAACCAGTCATACAAATATCTTTTGTCTTGAAAACAATCTTTGATTCATTGCCTTCTCTAATTTTGATATGATGATATCAACTCTTTGAAGAAATTTTGATAAAACACTTTGCTCCACTCAAACAATCCATTATGGCATCCATCCTCGACATAGGAAACCTATATTTCACAGTTATCTTGTTGATAGCCCTAGAATCAGTACACATTCTCCATTCTTCCATTCTTCTTAGGTGCCAATACAATACATGGACTCAAACTTTCTTTGATCAAACCTTTATGCAATAATTCTTGCATTTGTCAATTAAGTTCTTCATTCTTGGTTGGTGTCAATCTATATGGTGTTTTGTTCATAAAACTAGCTCCAGGCATCAGATCCATACAATGACTTATACTTCTTATTGGCAGTAAACCATCAGGTATATTCTCTGTAACAATCTCTTTGTATTCATCAAGCAAACTTTCAATTTCTACTAGTTCTCGGTTAACACTATTAGCTTCTGTTATCACTTGGTTACTATTGTCCTCTCACACTCAGTCATCACTATTTTTTGTCACTTAGTTACTACTAGCACAACTCGATCTTCTAGGGATTATGGAAAAACAAACTTGATTCTTCTTCATTTCCTTTTCAATTTGACTTCGACTAACCATGCAAATTCTCATAGTAGTACAGTTCATCTCATCAGGAGACTCAATCAAAGGCATCAATGTAACCTTAACACCATTTTTCCAAGAAATATATTGATTCAATCTTCCATCATACATAGCATGTCTATCATATTTCCAAGGTCTAACCAATAGAATATGACAACAATCTATAGGCATGATATCACACATAACTTCATCAGAGTAATAACCAATCTTCAATTTCACAACACATTGCTCACTTACCAATATCATATGCTCGTCCTTTATCTAGGAAACATGATAGCACTTAGGGTGCTTCAACCTCTACAACTATAACTTTTCAACTAGCTCCTTTGATGCCAAATTTGTTGAACTTCCACTGTCATAATCACTTTGCAACACTTTCTTCCAATCTTATATTTGGTCTTGAAAAGGTTCCTCCTTGGAATAGGTTTCTCATCCACTTCCTTACTGCACAATGTTCTTCTTACCATCAAATTTTCACCAACCTTAGGATCACATGGAGGGTGTCCTAATTCACCTTGAACCACAACATTCCTATTATCTCCTTCAGATCTTCTAGAGTACTTACATTCAAAAGATCTATGATCTTCTTCCCCACATCTAAAACAATTACCATGAAAACCACCTCTAGGGTAACAATTACCTCTTCCTAAGTAGGAGCTAGTACCTCCTTAGTAGGAATTACCATTTTTCTACTTAGTCTTTCTTTTATCTTCATTCCTCCATTCATATTTTCCCTTGTCTTGCACAAAATTGTTAGTTTTTCCACCTTCTCCATAATATCTACCTCTACCTCTCTAGAATATACCACCTCTACCTCTTTGCCTTTGCTCATGCTTCTTTGTCAAGGTCTCTTTAGCTTTTAGGATATATTGGTATGCCTCCTCCACACTATCCAATTTTACAAAACTTATCTCATCTTGAATTGTAGATCTCAATCCATTCAAGTACCTTGCAACTTTCACAACCTCATCATCCACATGTCCAGATATGATGTCCAACCTATAGAACTCTTCAGTGTACTCCTTCATAGGCATATCCCTTTGTCTCAGATTCTACATCTTTCTTTAAAAACTTACATGGTAATCATCAAAAAAGAACTTCTTCTTTACTTTGTTTACCATCTTCAACTAGGTTCTTATCTTTTCTATCCCTCTTCTTTGTCTATTAGTCTGTAAATGCTCCCATCACAATGAGGCATGACCCTTCAGCCTAGTGACTGCAATCTTCACCTTTCCATTATCAGGAGTGCCTTCGAACTTAAAAAACTTCTTCATATTAGAGATCCAATCCAACACAATATTGGTATCCAATTTCTCATCACAAGGAACAACTTCTACAACAGGTTTCAAATGTACCCTAGTCAACACTCTCAATAATATTTCCTCATCTTGATCCTCTTTAGGTTCTAGATTAGGGTTTGGTGCTACTATTAGATACAATTATCTAATTGTGTGTTTTCTTTGATGTTACACAAATTTCATATCAGTTATCAGTTAGTGCTTACCTAGCTCAGTTGGTTAGAAAGACAATTTTTCTTGTCTATCGAGCATTCCTAAAATATTACTCTATGAAGACAATGTCTATCGAGCTCACTTGGGCATTGAAAGAATTATGGCACAAAGCATTGGTAATCGAGCTCTCATGGTTAATGAAGGAAATTTGGTCAGAGTTAGAATTAACTGAGTTCACTCAATTGCCAAAGAATTTTGCAAGTTCGCAGTGTTAACCAAGCTTCTATTGGTTAACATAGGAAATCGTCTCAAAACCAGTGTTTACCAAGCAGGGTTAGCCAATGAAGGATTTTGTTGTTTTGGCATATGAACTTTAAATATTTTAAGTATTGTTCATAGCTGACTATGGTAATGATTCTTGGTCATTGTAATTTGTATTGACCCGACTTGACAATCTAGATGATATAAATATAAGGTCAAGTTGTGATTTTCAATAGTATGCAAGTGTATTGATTGATTGAGAAGGAAAGTGCGTGAGCAAACTTGAAGGATGGTCAGATATCCTTGTGGAGATGCAAAGTAATATTCAATTAGGAAGGATCTAGTATGAAGCAGAACTGAGATCTGTAATCTATAATTCAGTTGCATCACAATTAGGTCATTTCATTGTTACTTTCTTACCATTGTAGTACTGATCCAAAATCTCTTAATAGAGTTGGTTTAACAGCCAGTTGTAAATCCTCTAACAAGGTGACAGGTCCATTGAATTGTTTTAAAGACCTCTTACAAGGACACTCCTAATAAGGTGATTAAAATCCTCTAACAAGGTCACACCTAACAGTGTGTTTTGTAACCTTTAACCAGGTTGGCTCCTAATAGGCCTCACTTCAAAATAGTGAAAATAGTAACTAGTTACATTGGTGTTTTTTCCCATATTGGGTTTCCACATTAAATCCTGGTGTCTCAAGTGCTCATGTTATTTCTCTTATGCTTGCAAGTTAATCATTTTGAATGTTTAAGATCAGTTAAAAGTAAATCACACTCTGCATTTACCAAGTTACAACATTTTTCATGTGTTTACCAAATAATAGCAGCAATCAGTTTTATTGTTGACATCTAAGGGATCTAGGATTTATTTTAGTAGTAACTAATTCACCCCCCCCCCCCTCCTCTTAGTTACTTCTATATTTTCAACAATTGGTATCAGAGATTTTGGTGTTTGCAGAAAAGGTTTCAAGGACCTAAGCTAAAGATTAAGATGTCTTACAAGAGAGAAATTCCAAAGCTTAATAGAGAACTTTTCAGCATGACAAGGGCTCATGAGACTTCATATGGCTTCCATTAGTGATTTAGGATTGAAATACCTTGATGAAGAATATACAATTCCAACTAGTTCATTATCTGTTGGAGATATTGCTGAGAAAAAGAACCATAACACCATGATGACAGATATTGCATCTTCTCTTAGCTATGATGAATTTGATGAGATCAAGGACTGCAAAACCACTTTTGATATGTGGAACAAGTTAAAGGACATCTATGGTGGTAATGAAAATGTGAGGAGAGCCAAAGCAGAAAGCCTTAGAGGATAATTTGATCAAATGAGAATGAGAGAAGATGAAAATGTTACCAAGTATGTGGAAAGAATCAAAGCCAGTGTCAATGTAATTAGAGCATCTAGAGGAGAAATCAATGAAGAAATTGTTGTAAGTAAAGTTCTTAGAGCATTACTTCCTATCTATGCAATTAGAGTATCTGATATTCAAGAAAGGAGGTGTGAGACAAATTATAAGATAACTTTGGATACCTTAGCAGGAAGATTCACAGCTTTTGAGCTAGACAACTATGACAATTATGTTTCAGCTTCCAAGAATATTGAATCTGCATTTGAGGCCAAGCTTTCACTTAAGGAGAAGGGCAAGAAAATAAAGGACACTTAGTTAGAAAGTGAAGAAGAATCAAAGGAAAGTTCTGATAGTGATCTTGAAGTTGTTGAAGCTTTACTTGCAAGGAAATATTCTAGAGGCAAAGGAAAATACAAAGGTAAAGTTCCCTTAATTTATTTTTCATGTGAAAAAATTGGTCATATTACTGCCAGGTGCCCAAACAAAGAAAGCAAGGATGAGAAGAAAAGTCACAAGTGCAATGGCAAGAAGGATTTCAAAAATCACAAATCATGCAAGGACAAAGGTAAGAAAACTTGTTTTATGGCTAAAGATTCTGATAATAACAAAGATGAAATAGTTTACATTGTTGTAAAAGATGAATCTAATGATGGAGGAGATAAGATGGCACTTATCTCTCATGTTAGCAAAAATGTTACATGGATCATAGATAGTGGATGTTCACATCATATGATTGGAGATAAAAAAAAGTTTGAACACTTTCAAGACTATGATGGTGGTAGTGTAAGGTTTGGAAACAATGAACCTTGTTGTATAAAAGGGAGAGGTCGAATCTCATTAACCAAAGAACTTGTATGTGATAATGCCTATTGGGTTGAAAGACTAAAACATAATCTACTGAGTGTGGCATAGCCAATCAACATTGGATTCAAGGTGGAATTTATGCATGACAAGGCAAGACTACTAGATGACAAAGGAAAACTGATTGAATCAGGCAAACAAATAAAAGGTAACCTATTTTATCTTGACCTTGGCGATTGCTCATGTTTTATTGCTCAAGTAGAAGAAAGTTGGTTATGGCATAGAAGATTATGTTATGTAAACTTTGATAATATGGCCAAGATAAGAAAATTTAGGAAAGTAAGAGGTATTTCCTAGTTTGAAGAAATCAAATGTTGGTTTATGCAATAACTGTCAAATTGGCAAAATGGGAAAGACCAATTTTAAAAGCAAAAACTATCAATCTGAAGATATCTTGGAAATTGTGCAAACTAACCTATGTGGACCTATTGAAGTAGAAAGCTATAGTGGAGAAAAAAAAATTATTCTTTTTGTTGATGACTACTCTAGAATGATGACTGTTATGTATTTAAGAGAGAAGGTAGAAGCATTTGAGAAATTCAAATGGTATCTAGCAAGAATAGAGAAAGAAATGAGGAAAAGACTTAAATGTTTAAGATCAGACAGAATTGGTGAATTCATCTCCAATGAATTCAACAACTTCTACATTAAGAGAGGAATTAAAAGACGAGTATCAACCCCCAGTACTCCTGAGCATAATGGAATAGCTAAAAAGAGAAACAGATCCATCATGGATTGTACAAGGACTTTGATGATTGAAAAGAACGTTGCTATCAAGTACTAGAAGGAAGCTATCAGCATTGTAGTTCATACTTTGAACTAAGTATAATTGAAGGACTCATATAAAACTCCCTATGAATTACGGTATGGCTATAAACCCAATGTAAGCTACCTAAAAGTATTTGCAAGTAAATGTTATATCTTGAAAGAATCTAGAAAAGGAAAGGTTGATGTGAAAGGTGATGAAGGTATATTCTTAAGATATTCTTGTAGAAGTAAGGCATATAGATGTTTGAACTTGTCTACTCATAAAATCATAGAAAGTGCACATGTAAGAATTGATGAGTTTAAAGAACTGAAGAAAAAAGCAAAAAGGAACCAGAAGATTACAAAAAATTTGTTTACATTGAACCTAATACATTGCCAGACACATCTATCAACAAGGAGACTTCTACTCCCAAGTCTTCCTCAGTTACTGAGTTGCAAGAAGTTCAAACCAAGTCATAAGGACCCGAGTCACATTCTGAAGCTACCGAGCCTATGCCTATCAAGTCTGAGCAACCAGAGCCAAAAGGTGAAATTCAAAATGAAGACAATGGAATCCATTCAAAACGCAAAGAACCTGTATTGGCTAAGTATGTTAGAAGGCATCATGCACCAGATCAGACTACTGGAGATAAATCAGAAGGTACTATGACAAGAAGTAAGCTAAAAGGTACATGTTTACTTGCTGATTTTGAACCAAGAAATGTTAAAGATGCATTGAAAAATGAAAGTTGGATTGAAGCTATGAATGAAGAAATAGAACAAATAGAGAAGAACAAAACTTGGACTCTTGTTCCTAGGCCTAAAGATAAAAATGTGATTGACACAAAATGGGTATGCAGGAATAAGTTGAATGAAGATGGTAAGGTATCAAGAAATAAAGCTAGATTGGTATGTAAAGGATACTCTCAACAAGAAGGAATTGATTACGGTAAGATTTTTTCTCTTGTTGCAAGATTAGAAGGTGTTAGGACTCTACTTACGTATGATGCTCACAGAGGATTCAAAGTATATCATATGGATGTTAAATCTGCATTTCTCAATGGTATTCTTAATGAAGAAGTCTACATTGAACAACCAGAAGGTTTTGTTGATCCAGATAAAAAGGATATGGTCTGCAAATTACACAAAGCATTGTACAATCTGAAACAAACTCCTAGAGCATGGCATGAAAGATTACATAACTACCTTATGCAGATTGGTTTTTAGAGAATTAATGATAACAATTGTTTGTACATCAAGGAAGGACTAGATAACAAAATTGTATTGGCAAAAATATTTGTGGATGATACTTTATTTATAGGGAATGATGATCTATGCAAAGAATTTTTAGAGAAAATGAACAAAGAGTTTGAAATGTCTATGTTTGGTGAGATTAAGTTCTTTGTTGGATTGCAGATACACCAGAGAAGGAATGGTATCTACATCACTCAGTCAAAGTATATCAAGGAGATACTCAAGAAGTTCGGTATGGAAGATTCAAAACCAATTGGAACCCCCATGTGTACTAGATTAAAGCTTACCAAAGATGATGATTCAAAAGAGGTAGATCAGACTTTGTATAGATCAATGATTGAAAAATTACAGTATGTAGTTCATACAAGACCTAATATTGCTCTTGCAGTTGGTATAGTGGCAAGATTCTCAACTAAACCCAGAGAATATCATATGATGGCAATCAAAACAATCTTGAGATATTTGAAAGGCATTGAAGACTATGGTTTATGGTATAAATTTGGAGGAAAGCTGGACCTAAAAGTGTTTACTGATGCTGATTAGGTAGGAAATAGTAATGACAGAAAAAACACAAGCAATGGAGCATTCTTTCTTGGTAAAAGGTTGGTATCTTGGACAAGCAAGAAGCAAAATTGCACATCCCAATCTACAGTAGAAGTAGAATATGTTGTAGTAGCAGTAAATTGTTCTAACATTGTTTGGTTTAAACAATTGTTGCAAGGTATGAAGGTTGAAATCAAAGAACTAGTTGTCATGTTTTGTGATAATACAAGCGCAATTAACCTATCAAAGAATCCAGTGATGCATTCCAAAACTAAGCATATTGCTATAAAATATCATTTTGTCAGAGAACTGGTGCAAGACAAAGAAATCAGATTGGGATATATCCATACAAAAGAATAGATTGTAGACATATTCACCAAGCCATTACCTAAGGATGCATTCATGTATCTAAGAGGTGAGTTAGGGATCATTCCTCTATCTGAAGCTCACTAAATAAAGTTTTAGTGATGCATCAATAGGAACTAAGTTGAAGATCAATTAATTGATGCAGTATAATCAAAAGGGAATATTGCATATGAATCAGTACTCAAGGTACATTGATACTCATTTGATATATGTTGTCTTTGGCATGTGTTGTCAAAGAGGGAGAGTTTACTATCATATCTTTCTGAAATTTGTTTTGAGAGAAGTATACTATCATAGAAGTTATGTAATTCCTTCACAGAGGGAGATTACTACATGGAAGAAGAAGAAGAAGCTTGTGGTATAAAATCTAAGAGAGAGAAAATTTCTATCAGAGAAAGTCTTGTTCTCAAATTTAATTGTGCTATGACATGTTGTGTTTCCATCCATGTCAAAGAGGGAGATTGTTGGATACAATTATCTAATTGTGTGTTTTCTTTGATGTTACACAAATGTCATATCAATTATTAGTCAGTGCTTATCAAGCTCACTTGGTCAGCAAGATAGTTTTCCTTGTCTACCGAGCATTCCTAAAAGGTTACTCTACGAAGATAGTGTTTACTGAGCTTACTTGGGTGTCGAAAGAATTATGCTAGAAAGTAGTGTTAACCGAGTTCTCATGGTTAGTGAAGGAAAGTTGGTTAGAGTTAGTATTAACCGAGTTCACTTGATTGCCAAAGGATTTTGCAAGTTTGCAGTGTTAACCAAGCTTTTGTTGGTTAACACAGGAAATCATCTCAAAACCAGTGTTTATCATGCAGGGTTGGTCAATGAAAGATTTTGTTGTTTTGACATATGAAGTTTAATTATTTTAAGTATTGTTTGTAGATGACTATGGTAATGATTATTGGTCATTGTAATTTGTATTGAACTAACTTGACACTCTCGATGATATAAATATAAGGTCAAGTTGTGATTTTCAATAGTATGCAAGTGTATTGATTGATTGAGAAGGAAAGTGTGTGAGCAAACTTGAAGGATGGTCAAATATACTTGTGGAGTTGCAAAGTAATATTCGATTAGGAAGGATCTAGTATGAAGCAGAATAGAGATCTGTAATCAGCAATTCAGTTGCATCACAATCAATTCATTTCATTGTTACTTTCTTACCATTGTAGTAGTGATCCAAAATCTCTTAATAGAGTTGGTTTAATAGCCAGTTGTAAATCCTCTAACAAGGTGGCAGTTCGATTGAATTGTTTTAAAGACCTCTTACAAGGCCACTCCTAATAGGGTGATTAAAATCCTCTAACAAGGTCACACCTAACAATGTGTTTTGTAACCTTTAATCGGGTTGGCTCCTAATAGGGCTCACTTCAAAAGAGTGAAAACAGTAACTAGTTACATTGGTGGTTTTTCCCATATTGGGTTTCCATGTTAAATTCTGGTGTCTTAAGTGTTCATGTTATTTCTCTTATGCTTGCAAGTTAATCACTGTGAATGTTTAAGATCAGTTAAAAGTAAATCACACTCTGCATTTACCAAGTTACAGCATTTTCTGTGTGTTTACCGAATAACAACAGCAATAAGTTTTATTGTTGACATCTAAGGGATCTAGGATCTATTTTAGTGGTAACTGATTCACACCCCCCTAACCCCCCCTCTCAGTTACTCCTATATTTCCAATAGCTACAACTTCATCATCAAGATGTTCTCCTATCCTCTAGGATATCTCCACAACATCTAATATGGCTGCAATCTATCTCAGTGTGTCCAAAATGGCATTGTCTACATTTCTCCTTTCTTGAACCATCTTGACTAATAGGTTCCTCAAGCTATGATTTCACCCAATTTGAAGTCCTAGTGCAAATCGCCTCAGCCTTGACAATTTGTCTACACACTCAGGAACAACTATGCTATGATACCACCTGATGCAAGGGAGGTATGAAAATTAGGGCCAAAGGCACACCTAATGATCAAGCCACCTTGCAGAGTCAACACAATGAAAGAAAACAACACATAGAACAACACCAAGAAGAGAAGGAACAACAACTTCTTTATTGATTCATCCAATTATTAGCATGCATGCCCGACTGTGAGGCCTTACGGGTTACAGCCAACACTAACAAAACTTACAACTTCAAATTTGACCCTTAGGTCTGTGATCTCCTTGATCATTTTCCTAGTAGACTCCTTCCCAAAACTACCTAACCTAAGCCTAAACATCGTATTTATACTTGCCAAAATAGCTTACAAAAGATTCTAGATCATTACATAATAGAACACTGACCTCATAATGGTTTACACACATCCCAAGGTAAGGTCCTATCATTAAATTCGTAACCTAAATCAAATACGCAAGTCAGCTCAAACTAGAAATTGATCACAAACAAACTCGGTCAAAGAAGGAACCGAGTATCAACAACAATCTGGTTCACTCGGCACATGAAGAAATTTGGTAGTGATAGAACTTAGTCTCCACAAGAACTCGATCGATATTGAGAAACTCGATCGACATTGAGGGACTCAGTCTATCATGAGAAACTCAGTCAACATTGAGGAACTCAGTTGATACTAGGCCGCTTGGCAGCAACTACAGCTTGATTATAACTAGAACTTGGCAGCAACTGTAACTCGACATTCATATACAAAATGAACAAAGCTGAGTAGGATAGAAAGGCAACCCAAGATGCTCCTGCATCACCTTAAATGATCATGCACAAGTGGAGAGTTTTTGTTACAATCAATAATCCATAGGAAATCATGTTGACACATTAGTGTGCCCTACGTCTCTTAACATGTTCTAAGTTATATTATTGTTTTTTAATGTGTTCTAATGGGTCCTAATCCATCCAAATGGGTTCTAAAGGGTCCTTGGACAACTTAGGACCCATTATGATCCCTTATCATAAATTAGGACCAGTTAAAACTAATTAGTGAGCCCTAAAGTGGTTAATGTATTCTAAGGGGTCATAATGGTTATAATGTGCCTTATGATGATTAATGCTCTCTCATTGCCTTATGATGATCAATGCTCTCTCATTTCCTTTTGATGATCAATGCTCTCTCTCTCTCTCTCTCTCTCTCTCTCTCTCTCTCTCTCTCTCTCTCTAACATGGTTAAACATACATGTCAATTATCAAACTAACTATAGAAAAAAACAATACAGTGAGTAAGGATCCTTAAATGATTATGCACAAGTGGAGAGTTTTTTGTTACACTCAATACTCCACTAGAAATCATGTTGAAGACAATGTGTTCATTCCTAAAATTTGGCTAAAGTATGAAATTTCTTTAGAACCCTCAAAATCCAAAGTATTTATCATAACTCCTATGACATTAAAACCACTTTCAAACATCCTCAAAGTATATACATAAAATGTAACGTAAGAGCATGTAATTTATACTTAGATGTTACATTTTATTATGCTCCTGGTGATGAAACTAACCTACCAGGGCATATTAGATTTTGCTTGCCTATTTAGAAGGTTTTTTAAATGTTTGTATTCATTTAGGAACTTTACATAGGGTGTATGCACTATAGCGTGCAAGCATCATGGTTTAAATTACCCAAGCTCAAGGCTTGGGCAATCCAAGCCATAGTGTTTTATTGCATATTTGGGGGGACCAAAAAAGAATTTGGCACCTTTTTGGTCTCCCCATCTTTGTGGATATATCCCTTGAAATAATATTAATTAAAAGTTAATAAATTGAACAATGATGAGCTTGAAATTTGAAATAAAAAGAAAGACACTAATTAAATTGAATAATAAAAAATATTTTATTAATTTAAATGAATGTTAAAGGGTTTACTACTTAGTATGTTGGTTAAGTAGTGGTGGTGGAGTTATCCCTACCCAAGTTCAAATCTCTAATGGGCCATTGTGATCACAACCTCATGCTTTTGCTGAGCCAATGTGTTCTTAGGTTTGAGGCCCAATTTTGTAATAAAGGGACAAGATCCCCCATTTGTGGCCTTGGTAGAGCCGAAGAATGTGTTGTGTCAGTGTCACAAGTCATGTTAAAATATTTTCTAGACACTTTATTATAATAAAAAAGTTAGACGAAACTTAGTAATATTGTGCAAGCAAGTGACAAGACAATTTTTAGTGTCTATAAGGCCCACTAGGCCCTAAGGAGCTCATAAACAAGCAATCAAAAAAGAAGAGTGTTTTCTTTCATGTCATTCATTGCATAGATATTAATAATATCAAAGACTTTATTGTCAAACTTGAAAAGAACCCACAAAGTCCTCTTGGATGTGTTGCACTTGTGCATAGAATGGTGTATGACTTGACATCCATTAACGCTAACATGCTCCCTCATCCTTACTCATGATTACTATTGTCAAACTTGAAAAGGACTCACAAAGTCCTCTTGGGTGTGTTGCGCTCATGCACAGAATGGTGTCTGACTTGACATCCATTAACACTAACATGCTTACTCATCCTTACTCGTGATTACTATTGAAACAAGAAATCCTTGGCCATATGACATAATGAATGACTTGGACAAGAAATAAAATATATTACTTTGATCATCTAAAGACAAAATGGATAGAGGTAAAAATATTTGTCAAAAATCTCACATAATGTATTTGCACTTTGGATCCATCAAACCATGAACATTTCATGAAAAATGAGGGTCTAGGGACACTACCTAAAAAAAATTTAGCTTGTAAAGACTAAATATTGTTTTGAAACAATTGGAAAAATGCATGTTTTCATGGACGAATTATTTTCCTTCTACCTCTTGAGGAGGGCTTTAAGAGCACATGTTACTCTTTGGTTGAGAAGAGGTTTGAACCACCAAGTTTGTGCTAGATGAAACACTTACATGAAGCTCCAAAATAGTGGGACTTATTTATCTCCTTTGAATGTTCACCAAAAGAATGGACAAGCTAATGGTTGGTACCACACCACCTACTTGGCTTTGTCATTAGCATTAAGTTGAGTATGGTCCCCAAGAGTCAAGGATTTCAAAGTCGCCACATCGCTATCTCCTATGTTGTTAGAGTCAAAGCCTTTGTTGGGTCCATTGCAACCAACTTTCCCAATTGCACTCATTCTTAAGGCATTTCATTCATATTTAGAGGTTGGTTTTAGTTAATAGGTAACCAGGGAGACAATTTCTAATTTTAAATTCAAAGCATTGACACAAATAATTTTTTTTTACAAAGATTGATATACAAAACATGACACGTCCTCTCATATTTCCAATATGTGCATTAATAGTCTTCCTTAAGCTATTGAAGAGTTGTGTTTCCACACAAACCCTCAATTATGAAGCAAAATAAAACTTATCCATTTCAACTCAAATCATCCCTTTGAAGAGGAGGCAATATGGTTAAGGGTCATCTTATCAAACACAACACAGTTTCTAATATAAGGGTAGAAAATAAATGTGAGTTATGGACATAGCAAGGGTCATGCTAAGGGATGACATATGCATAGTTAGCTTCCAAGAAGCACAAAAGGAATTATTATTTTTAATTGAACTCTAAATAGCATATAATTTAACACCATGTAGAACCCAAAGAGCATTTAGCCAATTGTTTAGCATGCTTTTAGACAAAATCTGCCAAATAAAACCACCTATAAGAGTAAACTACTCAATCTTTTGCAAGCATACAAAAATCTGAAATTGATAGATCAATATCCAAGCGAGATTTAGAGCCCATACCTTGCACAACATAGTTGGAACAAATTTGCAAAGCTTCTTTGCAGGCAATGCCATTAATCACCCAAATCTCAACAACTTAACATTAACACTAATAAGAAGGAAGGTTCAAGGGCCATTAAAAAGCAAGTTAAATGCTCCACAAGACTATAAAACCTATAAATGTTGTAATAAACTTAAGAAATGTAAACATATCTCCCTGTAATATTGGAAATGGGTGTGGGTCGAGAAAACTTAGTAGGGAAAACAAACTTCAAACTAAGCGAGACTCTTGTGAAGTGTTGAAGGTGCATATTGAAAATACAGAACAAAAAACAAAGTAGAAAATAATGAACACAAAGATTTATCCCGCTTCACCACAAATGTGGGCAGATAAATTGTATTAATGAAAAAGACAAGTCTACAATAGATGCAATCAGCATATACAACATAAGATGATCAGCTAAAGAGACATAATAGATGGAGGGAAAACCTAAGGCAGTCGTTGGACTTCACTATCTCAACAATCTCCCACCTGAAGACAACAGATGATTCAACTAACCACACATCCCCTTGCTCTACATGGTTACTTATTTATTTTTAACAAGCCCAAGAGAAGTCCTGGTAGTTTCAAACTTCTCCTTGGCAACAACCTTCATAAACATGTCTGTCAGATTGATCCTTGCCTCAACATGAAGAACATAATGAGCATGTTTGTCAACATGTTTAGACTGTTGTTGAGAGGAATGATTGTAAGCCAAAAAAATAGCACTGTGACTATCATAAGATAAAACACAATCATTTTGTTGGCAATGTAAATCGTTGAACAAGCATTGTAACCAAATCATCTCCCTAGCACCCTTAGAAAAAGCCAAGTACCATATCTGCTTTAGCATAAGAAAGAACAACACAATGTTGTAACCTTGAGGCCCAACTAATGGCAGCCCCAACAAACATGACTGCATAACCAATAGTAGACCTGCACTTATCTAGATCTCCAACAAGATAAGAATCAGCTGATTATGATTACCAACAAAACATAATGCATAATTAGAAGTACCCTTAAGGTACTGCAATATCCATTTAACCACTTTTCAATGAGGCTTCTTGGGATTTCTCATGAACCTACTCACTACTCCTACTACATGAACAATATCAGGATGAGTGAAAACCATGGCATACATTATGGTACCAACCGTAGACTTGTAAGTAATGTTATTCATAAATTCCTTTTCCTCGTGTGTTTTAGGACACAAATCAGAAGATAAACAGAAATTGGGAGCAAGTGGAATGGAAACATTTTTTGCTTCAACCATACCAAACCTCTCTACAACTTTGTCAATATATGGTTTTTGTGATAATGTAAGCACCTTGTTTTATCTATCTCTAGTAATAGTCATTCCAAGAATCTTCTTGGAAGCCCCTAAATCTTTCATGGTAAACTGAACACTAACTCTTTCTTCAGCTTACCAACAATCTGTGGAGAAGAACCAACAACTAACATGTCATCAACATAAAGTAGAAGAATAACAAACTCACCATTAGGAAGCCTTTTATAGTAGATGCACGGGTCTAATTCACATCGAGTGAAGTTATGTTCAGCCATGAAAAGATCAAATATGATGTAACACTGTCGTGGGGCTTTCTTAAGCCCATACAAGCTACGCTTCAGCCGGCAATAGAGATGTTCCTTTCTCTTTTGGACAAAGCCTTCAAGTTGTTGCATGTATAATTCTTCATCAATGTCACCATGTAGAAAGGTCGTCTTGACATCAAATTGTTCTAATTCAAAATCCCAAAAGGCTACTAATCTTAATACTGCTTGGATAGTAGTCATTTGCACAACAGGTGAGAAAATCTCATCGAAGTTGAGTCCATTTTGTCAAGCACATCAGTTAACAACCAATTGAGCATGATATCTCTTCCTACCTCCACCTTCCTCTTTCAACTTGTATAGCCAATGATTTTTAAAAGCCTTGTGATTGGGTGGAAGTGGCACTAAATCCCAAGTTTTATTGGTTTTAAGAGAATTCATCTCTTCCTCCATCACGATCCCCCACTATTTTTTATCAACACTTCTACAAGCATATAAAAATTTATCTAGCTTAGTTTGATTAGAAATTAAAATCTAAGGCTTTGGCTCCTTAGAATAACGTAATTCATAATCAAAATATTTTGTTGGAAGTCATCTTTCCTTGGTAGACCTCCTCTACCCTTGAATATTAGCTTCGTGTTCTCTTGATTTGTTAGAATCAGTCCCCTTAGAAGTGGCATCAAATTGTATTTTATCATATACTCTCATGGACTTAGTCAGATCAAGTAATTCATTTGCACTTCCTTTTGAGAGAATGAATCGATTCTTATGTGTATTAACTCTGTTCAATTTCTAGTTTTCTTGATTGACTAGAGGTACATTGGTTGTTCACCAAACAAAGTGGTATTTGTTTGTTGCAGGTTCTTTATCTCTAAGTGTTCCTACAGAGTGACTGACATCAAGTTGGCGGTATTGTTCATTTCCTTGGCTTGTGATATAGTTTTGCTTACCAAATTGATATGTGTATTGTTGCTCAACGTCCATGACCTGCTCTCCTAGATTCTATTCACTAGCTACGCGGGCCAGAATGGGAGAATTTGTAATGCCATTGTTTGGCATAAATTGTGTAGAGACATTTTGATTCCCACAAGGTGTGATCATGACATGTTTCTCGTGTTGTTTTCCATTGTCATAGAGTCCAATGTGAGTAAAATGAGGACCCCAGACCTATTGAGCGGCCCATGTACCCTGCTCATCACTATCCACATCATGGGTGGAAGAATTTCATTTGTCATTTCTTGTCTCATCATGGCAAGGTTATTAGACACAATAGAGCTAACATCATGTCATGTGGGGTAGAATGGGTGGCCAAATTCTCTGCCAAGTTTTTCATAAGTCCCCAAATTATTATCTGACCCTTGCAAAGTTGAGACACCACGGTTTGCATGAGTCTATATTCTATCGACGGGTCTTTTGTGGTAAACATGTATAGGTGATTGAAATAAGTCACGACCTTGACTTGTTTAAGGATGTTGCTCCCTGTGTGAAAGAGGAGTATTATTTGATGGTTGTGAATTTTCTTCTGTGAATTCTTCAGATCGCTGATTAGCATTATTAAGGTCCATACTAGTAGAGACGGAGGATGAAGATAATGCAGGGTTTGGGACTGAAACAGAAGTAGGAGTAGTAATCATAGGTTGAGGCTGAGGATTTGATGATAAACCATTTTCATTATCAGCAAAAAATGGATAAAGGAATGAATTATTTGGGAAATGTTTCCTTTGACAGAGCTAGGAACTTAGACTCGTTAAAGGCCACATCCCGACTCCTCACAATCTTCTTTGTGGCTGGATCCCATAGTCGAAAACCAAACTAGTCTTCCCCATAGCCCATGAAGATACACTTCTATGATTTTGAATCCAGCTTGCTCGTCTTTTCTTTAGGAACATGAACAAATGCTTGACACCCAAAAACTCGAAGATGTGAGCAGGAAATCCTTCTTCCAAGCCATTCTTCTTCCAAAATTCCAAAGTCCAAATGAGATGAAGGACTTTGATTAATCAAATACACTTATGTATTACAAGCTTCCGCCTAAAATTCTTCGCCTAAACCAACATTAGAAAGCATAGAAAGCATGCACTGAGCTTTCTCAAGAATGGTTCAATTAAGCCTTTCCACTGCCCCATTTTCTTGGGGAGTGAAAGGAACAATTTTCACTCGTCAATTACCATGATCTACACAAAAGTTATCAAACTACAACAAACAAAATTCACCACCATTATCCATTTGTAAAGATTTGATTTCTTGATCACTCTGATTTTCAACAAAGGCTTTAAAAACTTTGAACTTTGAGAAAACTTCAGATTTTCTAGAAATCGTATAAACCAAAACTTTCCTAGTACAATCATCAAGGAAAGAAACAAAATAGTTTGCTCCTCCATAAGAGATTACCTCAATAGGACCAAAGTCATCTGAGTGCACTAACTCCAACGGTGTTCTCTTCTTGGCATGACTATTATTCAAAAAGCTGACCCATTTTTGTTTCCCATGAAGACAATGTTCACAAAATTCCAAATTTGCTGATTGGAGACCCGAAAGTTGATCTCGATTAAGCATAACTTCTAGCCCCTTTTTGCTCATGTGTCCTAATCTTTGATGCCAAAGTGCCACATCACTGCCCACAACAGTCATGGCAGCTCCCACCTCATCATTAGTCTCTACAACACATAGGCTGCCATTTTTATCTCCTTTTGCAACAATCATGGAACTTTTGGTGACTTTCCATGTATTGGTGAGAGTTGTAAGAAAACCTTGGGTGTGTAACTGACTAACGGAAATTAGATTCCTTTTTAGCTTGGAAACATGTCTAACATCTTTAAGCAACCATTGAACACCTCGTTATAATGATAATAGAACATTTCCCAATAATTTCACAAGCATTGTTATCACCCAAATATACATTCCCAAACTTACCTTCTTGGTAATTTGCGAAGGCCTCAGTGCAAGAAGTCAAATGAAAAGAAGCCCTAAAATCAATTACCCACAAACTTGAGGTTGTCACTTGTTGCAAGAACCAAAATACCAGTATCCTTATCATGAATGATGTTTGCTTCGTTGTCTAAAACTTTTTGTTGTGCCTTATACTTTCGACAGTCGTCCTTGACACGAACAACCTTTTTGAAAAACCAACAACCGCCTTGTCTACCTCAGGACTGCGATCTAATAGCTGATTGTGATCTACGGTTGTTATTATTTCTCCTCTATGGTGAGTTCTTCCTCTATTTTTTGTGCTCACCATCATTAGAGCATCATCAGATGAAGACTCTTTGTTGCTTCTCATATCCTCACTAAGTAAAGTGGCCACAACTTCATCATAGACCAGCTTGCTCTTGGAGGAATTTGAAGTATTAACTGTTGTAACTACGGCATCCCAACTGTCAAGAAAGGAACACAAGAAGATGATAGCTTTAGATTCGTCATCTTGAGTCATACCAACCGAAGTTGCTTGGCATAATAGGGTGTTCAATTCATTTATGTGACATCGCAGTGTAACATCCAATTTTCCTAGGTCTAAAATAACATCTAACATACTGAAAGAATACAGTTATAAATTCGATTTCATAGAAAGGCAGTTACATCATTCATGTTCATGTGAATAAGATCTACCGTTAAAAACAGTTAAACAAAATTTTTTAACTAAAGACTTGAATTACCATCAAATGAAATTATTACAGAAATTGAAAACCACATACCTCGGAAAACTGAGTTCGAATCAAACTAGGGATGCTTCTGCAACCACCTGGGTTAGTCCATGAATACACTATAACAATTTTATATGACAACTATAATCTAAAAACTGCTATCTTAAAATCAAATTAAATACTTCTATTATTTTAAATTAGGGCATTGTTTACCTTCGGTTCATTTAGGGCTTTTGATACCGCTATCTCACTTAGGGCTTCCAATACCACAGATTCATTTTAGGGTTGTCGCGACCACAGATTCAATTTAGGGCATCCACGACGACGGATTTAATCTAGGGCTTCCGCGACAACAGATTTAATTTAGGGCTTCAGATCTCTTTTCCTTCCGACTACTGAACTGTGATAGTAACTCAAGGATTAAAAATGTATTTATAATTGATATTTATTTAAAGGAAAAACAATCCATGAATCTATCTCTTAGATTTAGATGTAAATAACAGTAAGAATGAAATCCACTCAATTTAATTTTACCTCTTCATAAATAATAACGATAATACCCATTCCAATAAACATAGGAATGCATAGCTTATCTCTATATGACGCCTGTCCGATATCTTGAGAGAGGTGAAACATTGTTAAGGGCTTTACCACCTAACCTTGGACCACAACTTATCCCCACACGATCTCTGACGAGAAAGACCCTCCCTACCCGGAATTGACAAGGAGCATCTTACCATTCACTGGGCTTCCTGATAATTTAACTCACCACACGACTTGGTAGCAGGAGATCACCATAACGGAAATATGCATGAGCTATTAATTAATTCATATCAAATGATAAATATTGAAATGTCATAACTGATACTGGTTTATTTTAATGATGATTCCATTCTCACACCTCATCACCCATTTTCTCGGCTACTCAGCTGGGTGAGTCCCACGTACTCGAAATTCTCAAAACAGATGGCTCTAACAATTATTCATGAATATTACATACAATCATTATTTCACATTTTGCGATTATATTCTTTTAAGATCTCAACATTCTTGAATCATGCATAAGCTACAGAAATGTCTTACGTATCACTGTATGAACACTGATGTCAACCTCTTCACCTCCTCAACCTATTCAAGCCTCCAAGCCAGTGATTCCCAGGGGTATTCAGATTAAAGATCACAAAGGTATTTTACAACTTCTTCACCACATACTGGCATCTCCGCGTGGTGAATTCCTTGGTGTTTGGATTATGATAATATTTTCATCTTTGAATGGCATGAAAGAATGTATAACTTCCTAAACTAAATTTAATTGCTCACAGCTTTCATTGCTTTTCAATTTCTTGTATACACGGTTTGATACACTCCTAAGAATTAAGAAACATCTATGATAAAGAATAGTTTCCATTAACTAGAAATCTATTACTGAATAATATGATTCAGTCTGTGGTTATAATGATTCCAGAACGTTGGATTTTTTTTATGATTTCGTATTCATTCCTAATGGAAGAATTCAAACTCTAAACTTCATAGCTTTTTCAATCATCATTTGAGACAGTTTAGGGTCAATCAACGATATGAACATATAATTAAAAGAAAAATGTCAAATTTATATGCATAAAATATTGCATAACAAAATCATGGAAGGCAGACAGCTGGTTCTACTAAGATGACAACAATCTTGACAAGGAAAAGGACAAACTTTCGTATTAAATGTTTGTTATGTTATTCTCAAGGAAACATTAAACTTGAAAGGGAAAATCGACTATCCTTACATTGATTCATTTCTTTATTGCTGACGGCTCAAGATACGAACCTTGAATCCAAAATAAATAAGTAATTAAGAAGAAGGCATAAAGTAAAGGTTACGATTGTCTCTAGTATCTCTACATGACTCTGACCGAAAATCTGATAATGAGCCTTGCGTCTGGAGATAATCCGCCAACTGGCACAGAGACTCACTTAGATGATGCGGCACAGTATGAAGTCAAGAACAAATTGCAATTCAAAAAGGATCTCTTACACAAGAAATTCGATTACCAAAAGGGGTATGATTGTCGTAGGAGAAAGAATGGATGCCAACAGACAATAAGAAAAACTATTAAATAAATAAATAAGTATAAGCATGCCTCTACGTCTTCCTACAGTTACAAGATTCATTTCAAATTCCCCAAAAGTCTAAATGAATTTTAAAACATAAATATTATTAAACATGCCAATAAAAAATTTTTGGTTTAAAAAAAGAATAATAAAGAAGAGAATAGAATTAGAAAATTAAAAATTCGAAGATTATAATAATATAATTATTATAATCCGAACATTATTATAAAATACAACTTTTAAATTATTAAATGATAATGGTGCCAAATCATGGTTATATTTAAATGAACATTTATAAACGATTATTAAAAATACTACGACAAAAGTTAACTTAAAATCCTTTAAGATATGTTTTTATAAATGATTTAATTATTTTAATTAAATTATTTATTAAATAACTCAATTATTATAATTAAACTATTTTATTAAAATAACTCATTTGATTCCACAGATGTATTATGTTCCAAGTCGATAGGTTCTCTATCTGTCTGCCTAGTGATGGTGATGCCCTGTCTAATTCTTTTCTGACAATGCTTCCACCCCTGCTCCCTGCAAGAATTTTCTCTATAATTAAATTATAAATTATATAATCATAACAATTAACCTTTCATCTTAATTCTTTGAATTCGCAATTAGCGATCAACTAACATGTCATTTTCACTTGAAATCATAACGACTATCTATCTTACCATTTCGCCAGATTATATCAAATTAAACTGCCAGCTGACTTCATGTGAACCTCAACGTCTATATTTCAAGCTAGGTCAAAAATTGGGATGTAACACGCAGTCCCTTCATTTTCAGCTTGTAGAGCTGCTTCATAATAAATATTTTAATCACAACTGATGTTGTCTCATACATGCTTTGAAGTTTATCCCACAGTTTGATACATTGAACAAGAGGTTTTGAGATAGCGAAAGAACAATTGATGCCACCGCCTTCTCATCAATCTTTTCCCAATCCTCATTTGACATTGCAGCTGGTTTGTTTGTTTTTCCTCCAATTGCAATTGACAAGTCTTGCTTAACCAGCAAAGAATGCATCTATACTTTCCACAGGTTGAAGTTCTGCCCAGAAAATTTGTGGACTCTCAAATCTTCCATTCCTTAAATTAAACCACCGAAATCGATTTCAGCGACTACGCCAAGCTCCGATACCAATTGTGAAGTGCTGAAAGTGCATAATGAAAATACAAAACAGAAAACAAAGTAGAAAAGAATAAACACAGAGATTTATCTTGGTTCATCACAAATGTAGCTACGTCCAGACTAAGCAAAGAAATTGCATTAATGAAAATGACAAGTTTACAATACATGCAATCAACATATATAACATAAGACAATCAGTTAAAGAGACATAATAGATGGAGATAAAACCCAAGGCAACCGTTGGGCTTCACTATCTCAACAACTCTCCTACCCTCTCAGAGAACTAACGTTCTTAACAAATGCCGCAAACTTAGGAAAAAGTTATTTTATTGATACACGGTAATCGTTGTAGTGATACTGACTATTAAAATAGTCTATTATGATTTTTTGAACTCCTCCACCATGTTAAAAATATAAATTGTTGTTAATGAACTCGACTTGAAGCATTTGTTAAAGGGGAAGTGTACGTAATAAACCACTTAGTCTCACAACTCTTCCAAATGTAGGAATAACACAATCAAAACCTCAAGATAAAGAGTATAGTGATGATTGGAATCAATAAAGATAATTCCACAATTACACTTTGTTTGCAATTAACCACTGGAAACAAGATATTTTAGTAATTATCTCAACCTAATCTTTATAGATTAAAGCAACAAACCATGGAGCTTTATAACAGATATGTTGATTAAAGACCACCTGTACAGCATCAATCAATTTCTTTTAGACCCCTTAATAAAAGACTGATATTTTCCATTATCTTATTCTAGTTTTAACATGCATTCTCAGCCGGCTGTTAAAGGATCTATAATTGATACATTCATTGAGACTAAGTAATGAAAGCAATAGAAGCCATAGCAAGTAGTTGAAAGCATACTAGATATATCATGCTAAGACATGTGATAATAAACTTTAATAAGTAAAAGCTAGTATAGAATCCATTGTCAAGAATGCTCCCCACAACTAGAGACAGAGAGAGAGACAGAGAGAGAGAGAGACAGAGTAAACTAGTCTGAAAAGGATAACAAACTCTAAACCTTTGAATTCTACTCTGCCTAGAAAAATGGCCCCAACTCTACAATGTAATGCATGCCATGAATCAGATTAGACAAGAAAGAGAGAGATGTGTCCTCAGGATCAAATAATTCCATTATGCACTGAAACCACGGCTAGATCTTCTCTAAACCTTGAAATACCCAATATCCAAGGCAATCTGTACTTAATGATTCCTGTCCAGCCTACAATACGTTCTTGTCTGGACGGTAAACAACTGATACGTATGTAATACACATGAACCTCAAATATTCATTTGGAAAAAGGTTTGAGTTTTGCAACAGAGAAATTACAAGCGACTGAACCAATCCCTCATTGAAAACCATCAGTATCATCCTGAATATTTCCCCTCTTCTTTTCTCTCCAATTTTCACCCCACATTTTAGCTTCAGCAACCGCTCGCTCCCGGTCTAGGTAAGCAGCAAACCTCTGACCTTCTCTAGAAGCTCTAACAGCACTGCCAGGACTATCTATAAGTCCTCCACGCCTTCCACTCTCACCAGAATCCCCATCAAGGCCTCTTTGAATGTGAAATGAATCAACTGATCCATTTGCATTCTTCATTCTAGACTCCTTCATTCTTCGATCAGGAGAAGCCTGTACATGTACTAGAAGAGACTTAGCATCTCCACGTTTATTGCTTTTATCCTTTTCTTTGTCGGATGCACAGCTCTGCTTCTTCTCATCCCTTCTTTCATGATATGAGGTAGAAGCAAGACGAGAACTTTGAATAGGATGAACTGCAGGATCATAAATCTGGGATGCAAGGTAACTAAGTGCTGTAACAACATCACCAATCAGGGGGCGAGTAGCAGCCTCCTCTTGAAGGCACATTGCCCCAACAGCAATTGCTTGATACAAGCCTCTAGTAGGATAGCGTCCCTGAAGCAATGGATCAGCCATCTGTGAGAACTTCCTATTCTTAATCAAGGGACGTGCCTGTACAAGCAATAAAACAATATCTGTGACTTCTTGAATTTTGTTCCAAGTGCTAGGAAAATATAGCAGTTTCAAAAATAGTTGAACTAAGTGTGACAAGGATACTTTAGGATTTATAAATGCAAATTTCAAACATTTATCTAAGCAGCATCACGTAGTTCTGCTCACATATCAAAAACATCCGAAAATTTGAAACAAGCTAAAAATCAATAAGGAAGAACGTACCCAGGCAACAAGATTATGTTCTCCTGTTGCCCTGGAATTGTCAATGGCTTTCCTTCCTGTGATTAACTCCAATAAAACAACCCCAAAGCTGAAGACATCTGATTTTAGTGTCAACTGACCAGTCATAGCATACTCTGGTGCACAATATCCATAAGTTCCCATCACCCGTGTGGAAACATGGGTCTTGTCTCCAACAGGTCCAAGCTTAGCTAATCCAAAATCTGATAATTTGGGGTGAAACCCTTCGTCCAGCAAAATATTGGAGGATTTTAGGTCTCTGTATATGACAGGCGGGTTGGCTTTGTCATGCAAGTATTCCAACCCTTTTGCAGCACCAGCTGCTATTTTCATCCTTGTGTTCCAATCCAGTGGCTTCTTATCTGGTGAAAGATCTGCATTAAGTGTAATCGATACATGTAAGTCTATTGAGAATGAGATTGCATACTTGCTAGGTAAAAACTCAATCACTTCTGTGAAGTAAGAATCAAAGAGTACCATGCAGGTGATCTTCCAAAGATCCTGATGACATATACTCGTATACTAGAAGCCTCTGATCCCCATCAGCACAATACCCAATAAGATTGACCAAATTAGGATGGTGAAGAAGGCTAAGCATCAGAACTTCCACGAGGAATTCCCTATTACCTTGCAAGCCATTCCTGTCAAGTTGCTTAACAGCCACAACCTATGCAGAATCAGCAAGAACCAGCAACACCATGTCATTGACGAGCCCACACTATGCAAGGCAATTGAAAAAGCTATAAAAACACTAACACTATAATCACCTGACCAGTGTTCTCAAGCTTTCCTTTGTAGACCCTGCCAAAACCACCCTCACCTAATAAGCATTCAGGTCTGAAGTTCTTTGTTGCCACAGCCAACTCACGGAATGCAAATGTCTGAGCAGCAATATGTTGCTTTTCATCTTTGCAAGCCTTGTTTTTGCTATCAACTGAATGTTTAGATTTTGTCTTCTCTACTGCATAAAGGATATTATAATATTATAAAAGGAATAAGTCCAAAAGAAGCGCCCCACAATTCAATTTTGTGCCAAGGTTTTCCCAAATATGAAAAATAGGCAAATTTTATAACCATTCTGACACATAAATGGCCCAAAACAATTTGGTCTGATGAATTGATATAATGAACATAAAGAGGTCTATTTTTGTGACCTGTAATATTTACAGTTTTAATACTATTACAAAATTAATACATCAAACAATTTCAACATTAAAAATGTAGGATTTGAATTATTATCATCATCTATATAAGCAATAAATGTATGCCATGCAACTCCACAAAACTGCCATTCTAGACAAGATTCTGGGTCGTGTCAGATTTCAACATCTCTAACAAAAGTAAAGAGTGCATTGCTAATGGAAAATTACCCTCGGGAAGAGATTGAAACCATCATATTATAATTTATTTAAATAGGTAAAATGCAAGCTAAACAGTAAAAAATATAAAAAATAAAATCAAAGAAATACTAAAAGCCTAAAAACAATGGACATAAGCATCATAAATTAGGAAAGAGGGTCACACAAGAAATCACTGCAGCACAAGGACAGATTACTCACACCCCTGGAAAGAAAAAGGCTCATTAGTGTGGAAATACTCCAAATAATCTAATTCAATTTTTGGGGGTCTCTTCTTAAACTGTGTGAATTTGCATAGGCTAAGCAATTTTGCATTAAAAGTTTAAAACCAAGGGAAACTGGTCATTATTCTTACCAAGAAATGGAAAACGTTTAAAGCATCATATTTGAGGCCTATACAAATGGTAATCATAGTTTCACTGCAACGGAATAAGGACAGCCATAGTCAAGTTTGGTGTAAACAGTAATTTCATTCAGCTATAGAATGCACATCATAACATTTTAATCTGTAGTTACAATATACAGCTGCAGCACATGAGTCTTATTGTTCTCATTAAACATGTGCCCACAACTTTAAAGAGCATCAAGGAATAGAATACTCCCAAAAAAGTGCACTTCACATTTCAAGTAACTCTGACTGTTGCATTTTCTATACCAAAATTTTCCTAGAATTTTAATAATTTGGCTCTGAAATATTTTGCATTAACACCTAGCTTTTGTTGGCTTCTTTTACACTCGAAGGGGAAAAATACAGACAAAAGGCAGATTTTGTGTGACAGCTAAGGCAATACTCCTCCCATATAATTTAGAAGTTAAATTTTAACCCTGATTAAAGTTTCTTTTTTTAATATATATGCTGCATGACGTACAGCAAACTATTTTATGTCCGGTCTATTTTTTGTGTATAAATTATTAAACCCACTTATGGAAACATAAAAAAGATTCTTATAACACAAATTTATAGCTGTACTTCCTACAAAATTCAATGTCTATTTTTATCTGTATAAGTTATAAATGCAAATATCTTTCTCAGGAATTGCTCAGCAAACCAAAATATGAAGATATTTTCATCAGAACAAAAACCAAGAAAAGACTTGGAAAATATAGGGCTAGTTTTAGGCTTAGGCAAGAATAAAAAATTAGAAGAAAAAATGAACCCTAGATCTTGAATGAAAATTTATCATTTAAGCACAAAATCTTTGCGAGTGCTCATCACAAAAAGTCTTAGTAAATCATGATTATTGCATTTTATTGGTGGTAAATCCATTAAAAAATCTATCAAAATACCAGAAAATTGCATTGACCTGATATATTTTTTTGCAATTTTGTTTTGGCAATTTAATGGCACAGGTCATAAAAGATTTATCAGTGGTGCATGAGCACCAAAGCAAACTAGCAATCAGCAACACCCAAAAAAATATTCCTGATGATTTTTCTTTAGTTCCGGTTTATTTAAGTTTTCATTTGGCATCTCTTTATAAGCAGTATTTGTGCAATCCGATTTGCAGGGTTTCAACTTTCATTATAATATGGGCACAGTGATCCATTATCGCCGTGATCAATTGATTGAATCCATCAAGGCAAAATGGAACAAAAACACTTTTCCTTGAATCCAAGCTCACGTTTCAATAACATTCTGAGTTATTATGTCTTAGTAAGGATTTTTATGGAGCCAGCCTTTTTGCACAAAATGGAGACAAGAAGACCCAATCAAGATCATAGCGAATGAGAAACAAAGCTCACTTTGTGACAATCTTCAGAAGCATATAAGAAAACAGTATGGATGGTGACAGTCACATAGACAGGGTACGGAACTGTTGACTGGTCTATGATGCTAAAGGTTGTTTCCACTACATTCATCAAGAACAAGGAAGCAAAGTATAAACTCTGCAAAATTTGTGGAGTCCAGTTTGGTGATAAGGTTATTCCTCATTTAATACTTATGAAGGGCCTAGTTTGGAAATAGAGTTCCTGGATATCCATCACAGCGATTGAATCATGGAAAGGCTTAGTTCAATAGTTTTGCATAGTTAAATAAAATTCCAATCTCTGTTGCCAGTTCACTGAATCAGTCAGGGTTTGGAGCAGAATACTGGCATTTTCTTGAAATCCCACCGTGGGATCATCGCTGCTCCTTGGGATATGAAAATGCCCTCATTGTACAGTGTCTATTATCAATTTGGGGTTGAGATAAAGCAGTTTGCTATTTTAAATGGCTTGCCCTAGGCGAGACTGTGAGTACTTGGCTAGGTGCTAGCATAGTAACAGTTAAAAGAAGAAAGCATGGATGGATTGGAAAGTGAGATCAAGGAGTCTCAAAGTGTTGTTTGAGTGTATAGGAGACTCTGAAAGCCTTGACAAGGATTGATGAATCCATTTGATCCAAGTGTGAGCTAAGAAACAAGAATCAATTCAAACCCTTTGTAAAATTGGTCAGTTTGTGAATAGGGGTGTACGGGTAACTTGGGGGATCCAAATCCCAAAAATCTTTGGGGGACTCCAAAAAGGGTATCAGCATCCTAGATTTGTTTTAGGGTTTGTTTGGCAAGAATTTGAGTTATTTGCAAAAAGATGAATTCAAAGACCTAATTAAGCCTAATTAGGCCTAAAAGGGCTACCAGACCTTAAAACTAGTCTTCTTTGAAATTGATAACTAGAAGACACCTAGACCCATGGAAATGGAGTCAAGAATTTTTAAAAGAGTGAATTTGAAGGCCAATCCATCCTACCATTAGTTGGTCAAGTCAAAGGAATGAGTGGATTGAACTTACTTGGGCAAGTTCAAGTACAAGGAGGTTCTACACTTGGTAGAGAGATCTTGGAAGGGAGTAGGGGATTGAGTAGCTTCTCCTCAAGGTGAGGGTTAGGAAAAGAACCCTAAGAGACCTAGTAAGGGGTCTAGTGAAGGAGCCTAGGTGGTTGTCCTACATTTTGTCACCACAAAATGTAGGTTACAGTACAAAACTTTTCAACTTAGTTTCGCATTTCTCTGAGATAGTTCATTATTTAATTGGCTAATATTGATCAATCAATTGACTCCAATTCATATAATGATCCCTTTTACTGAAGGCTTTTGTCAAGTATTTTTTGTTTTTTTATTTTATTAAGCCTATGCTTGATTTTTGAAGCCTTCAACATCATTTTTCGTGTTTTTTAGTGTGTTTGTTTGATTTTGGTCTTTTAGTTTTGCTCAAACCCTTGCTTTCGGTTTTCCCTTCATTTCGGTATATCTTAGGGCTTAATCGGGCTTGGTAGTCAAAATAATATGACAATTTAGGTGCCCAAAAAGTGTTACCTCGAGATGCAATTGCATATTTTAAAATATCATGTTATATTTTAATATTGACATTCACTTTTTGAAAAATATAACATAAATTGACTTTATGTTATTTTTTTAAGTTACTTTATCACTTAAATTTATCACTTAAGTGAATATAGAGCACTTTATGTTATATTTTCATGTTTAGTTTTTTTTAATTTTTCACCTAAGTGACTTTATTAACTTTATAGTTTGATTTTTTTTTGAGTTACTTTATGTTTTAATTCAAAACATCTAAGTTAATATTACTTTTTGAATGATATTTGCACATAATATGTTAATTATAGTGTAAATGTTAGTTTTTACCCAATTAAGTGGTATTTCCTCATAAATCAATTAGACATGTGCTTAATTTATCACTTGAGTTGTGTATATACATGTTTTTTCAACCCATTTACATGTTTACATGCAATGGACCTTTGAGGGTGCGTTGTGCACAAAAAATGCATGTAATGGACTTCCTAGAGTCCATTTTGCATAAAAAACCTCCTTTACATGTAATCCACTTTTCGTGTAATTACATCTTGAGTTCACATTTTGGCTTTCCAAGGTCGAAAGTGTCAAAAGCATGTTACATGTTGCATAGTTTTAAAATATATAATGAGTGCCCAAGAGTGCATTTTGCATTGTTTTCCCATGTTGTAAGTTTTAAAATATGTAATGAGGCCTGGAGAGTGTGTTTATGAAGGATTGGCATTTACATGCAAGTTTCAAAATATACAGAGCCTTGGAGAGTGTGTTTTTGCACTACTTGCATCATTTTGACAATTTGTAAAACATGTAAAGGCACTCCAAGAGTGTCTTTTGCATCTAGACTCCAAAAAGCAAGTTTTAAAATATGTAATGAGGCTTGGAGAGTGCATTTTGCCTCTTACATGTTATTTTAAAACATGTTTACTATCTTAGAGAATGCGTTTAGACTCTCAATACATGCATTTGCATCTTGAGACCACATTTTTGCTTCCAAGAGCAAAAACGTCCATGCTTTTGCTCCTCAAGAACATGTTTTTCTTTAGAAACTCCAGATCCATTCATGTTATGACTTGGAATCTCTCTATCTAGGGTCATTTCTACCTCCTTGGGCATTCCCATGCATTTGGCGACCGAATCCATGCCAAAAATGTTGCATTTTATGATCTTTTAGAGTAAGTTTTGGAGAAAAACGTCCAGATTTGGAGCTTTTTGATCATGTTTTTCCTCCAATGCAAGTCGTTTTGCTGGTTTGGCCCTAGAATTTGCCTCCAATAAACACGTTTTTGCTTCTCCATGGAAAAACTAACTTGTGTAATGGCTTTCTAAGACCACGCTTTTTGACAAGAACAGATTCTACTTGGAGTGTTTGATTAAAATTGTTTGTGTATTGGAGTTTAAAGACCACATTTTCAATATATCCATGCCAAAAACGCCCATTCATTGCTCATCAATATCCATTACTTGCAAGATTGAAAGAGTCAAGAAGTTGTTTGTGGATTCAAATTTGGAGGACTTTTCTTCAAACCTATTAATCCTCCACATTTGGCTCTTTGATCTCCAAGTAAGTAGACATTCTCAACTTTGCTCATCAATTCATGCTTATCTTGCTATTTTGTTGCATTTTATGGCTTGTTATTGCACACTTCTTCAAAGACATGCCATGTATTGTGCAAAATTCCTTTATATAAGTTGGAATCTTCTGAATGCAAATGCTTGAAAAACCTCCTAACTCCAAAATCAAAATTGCATATAGAAGAAGTTTGTCAAGTTTGAGTCAAAGCAAGAGGTGTATTTTTATTTTGCTTGCTTGTTTTGGAAGAAAGTTGAAGAAATTTTTCCCAAGAGTGCAAGTGCATCACACCATTTCACCAAAACATGTCAAAGCACATTGCATCCATTCTTTTCATATGCAATTACATTACAAGAGCATTTACATGTAATCTCAATCTCCACTTGCGTTTACATGTAATCTCATCCTTCAAGCTAATTACATGATTACATGTAATTGCATCCAAAGAATCCGACTTTGGTAGAAGGCCACTCTTTAAAAACCAAAGTCGCCATTTGCACACATCCATATGCATCCCAACTTGCATTCTTCTCCATACACACAAAAGCCTATCTTTGTCCACATGCAATCAACCCTTGAGAGTCCGATTTTGACCTTTTTCACTCAAATACATATGCTTTTCGGTTCATTTCCAGCCATCATATGTGTTCCGTAAGTATCTAATTCATACTATGAACACCCATCCCTCATGGATTCGTCGTTGTAACTCAAATCCCAAAGTTTTCATGGATTCAATCTCATTGGAAGATGTTCTCATCTTCATATTGCGGCGCACTCTTCAAGATATATCAGAATTTCCTCAAAGAACAGATAACATCCTATCAAGAAGATACACTTGAATTCTCATAAAGCAATTATTCATTTGATCTCCATTTTCACAATGGTTGTCTGAGAACCTAAGTTTGTGTAGGAATGTGCCAAGCACTTTGTTTCAACAAAAAAAAAGCTAATGTAAACTTGTTCAAAATTTACATTTGGACACCATCTAGAAGGTTTTTGAAGTGTCAGAGACTCCAAAATGTGTCAATCTACATAGGAGAATTCACGACAACTGTCAAACAAGGAAAAGCTTGATCACATCAAGTTTTCAAAATGGCAACTAGAAACTCATCAAAGAGAATGCAGTGGCACTGAATATAGGAATCCCCAATCCTGCAAGCATCGCCAAGTACAAGGCCCTTTAAACCAATCCCTAAAATGATTTCAATTCTCTTTCGTCTTCTTCCTTCTTTAGTTTTCATGTCTATAGTTGGAGAGAATGAATTGCATGAAAATATGTAATTACATGTAATTCGATTTGCATGTCCTTATGACATGTTATCCAAGAATTTCTCTTGTTTAGATTGAAAAGGTCAAAGTTGGTTGAGTTGCTCCCACTTTTTCCTCCTTTTTCTCAACTCCTTTACTTGTATGGAGTGCCCCCTCATTGTAAAAATCATCTTTTATTGTATGCAAGAGAGCTCTGGAGAAATTGTGCAAGCATAACTTTGATTGTGTAGTACTATTTTGTACAAGAAGTGAATACAAAGAAACAATTGAAGCTGAACTTTGATTGAGTGCAATTGTGACTTGTGCAAGTTGGAAGCTTTGACTGTGATCTGCATTTGTTATCTTTGATTCATGTGTTTTTGCATTCATGATAATTGAATATAAAAAGTTAGGAAGCAATCGGAGCCAAAGCTTTGACTGGGAGCAATTGTGGAGATATATAGACTAGGAGCTTTGACTATAGCTTATATCTCTTTCTTAATTCACAAAAATAGTTAGAATTCTTTACTATTGAAAGTCTTTGTGCCCCAATAGTAAAGGTCATTCTTATAGCATAGATTAAGCGCAGACTTAGAGCCAAAATGGTATGCTTTCAACTAGCCTTTGAGTTAATATTGGTTTATCGGTATCACCATTTACAACTTTATATAGAAGTGTAGTTCAAGGTTTCATCTTACCCATTACTTGGTCCATGGGTAAGTGGATTCTTTTCTGAAAGCTAAGAGGAAAGAATATTGGTAATACCCTTTCAAATCTCTCAACTTCTTGCTTATCTTGAGTTGATCCAAGAAATAGTGAGAAGGGGGAGCCTTCCCTTTAAGGTAGGAGAGACTCTGTTTTACACGTTGTGGCTGGTCTACCTATTTTGAGACTGTATTTTACTCTAAAACTATCGATTGCAAAATATCCACCCAACATAGGTGACTCTTAGTGAAGATCTCCCTATCAAATTGGTATCAGAGCCCACAAAGACTAGGGCAAGAAGAAGGTTTATGTCTGAGTCAGTTGGAGAAACCAGTATTGGTAACTAATGTGGAATTGGCCAAGATGGTCCATGAGCAGGCCAGGGTGGCCCAAGATCAAGATTTGGAAAATAGGTTCTTGAAGGAGAAGTTGGGAGCTATTTAGAGTAAGCTAGGGGAAGTTGAAGTGAAAACTGGAGAAGTTAGTGAGAAAGTCAAAGAAAGTGGGGATAAGTGGAAGGCAATAGACATAGAAGATGAGATCCCTGATCCAGACTCGCAATTGCAAGAAGAACCATTTCTAAACGCTATTAAAGCATTAGGAGGAAAGGCCCTTGAAGGTGTTCCCCTGTTCAGCAGCAAGATGAAGCCAAAATTAGTTATGGAAAGGCCCAAAAGGTGAAGATGGCAAAACCAAGAATGAGGGGACCAGCCCTAACATGGTTCAAGTTTTTACAATCATAAAGAGAAAGGGAAGGCAAGAAACCCATAGCTAAATGGAAGGGCATGGTTGTAAGGTTCAAAGAAAACTATCTACCATAAGATTATGAAATACAACTCCACAAAAAGAAGCACAATCTCAGACAAAGGGAAACGGATGTAGCAGCTTATACAGAGGGATTTCAAAAACTACACTTGAGATCCAAAGTACAAGAAGATTGGAATTTTATTCAACTATGCAAAACTATTGAACTAAGCCTACCAATGCACACAGAGCAAGAAAACAATGAAAACTAACTGTGGACATTGAGGAAATGATTCATTCAATCCATTTTATGGTAGATGTTCAAGTTACAAACTGGACTGTGCAAAATTGCAGAGCAAAATGTCGTTTGTTGCTATTAGAATTTGTCAAAAACATCAACCAACCCCATTACAAAGTTTATTAGAGGGTTTAGTGAGATTTATACCCCTATATAGGACATCATTAAGGGTGGATTGAAGACTAAGTTTAAATGGACCAAGGAAGCTGATAGAGGGTTGAGTTATTGAAAAAGAAGGTAGCCACCCAACCTATTCTCGTTTTGCCTAGTTTCGAAAAGTTGTTTACACTAGAGTGTGATGCACGTAGTGTAGCAGTTGGAGAAGTCCTTAGTCAAGAGGGAAGGCCAGTAGCCTTCTATAGTGAAAAGCTAAATGAGGCCAAGAAGAAGTATCCATCCTATGACCTAGAGCTCTATGCCTTAGTTCAGGCCCTAAGGAAATGGAGGCACTATTTGTTACCTAAGGAGTTTGTGGTCTTTACTGACAACCAATCTTTGAGTTACATAAACACCCAAGAGAAGTTGAGCCACGGGCATATAAAGTGGATGGAATTTCTACAAGCTTACACCTTTACAATTAAACATAAGAAGGGCCAAAGAAACAAAGTTGTTGATGCACTAAGCAGGAGGTTACTTACTGTTTAGGAAGTATAATTGCAGAGTATTGGAGTCGAGAGCTTCAAGGATCTTTACAAAGATGACGAATGTCGTCAGTAAAAATTGCGCATCGGCCGACAGGTCCCTTCAGTAAAAGTTCTTGTTATGTAGCCGACGGTAAATAGTTTATTGCGGACATGATGTATCTGGCCGACGGATATCTTCGAGAAGGTTCGTCGGAAAGTATTTATAACCCCTTCGGAAAGCATTGTAAAAAACACATCATATCTTATCATCGAAGCATAATGTACTGTTGATATATGCGAATAATAATAAGAGTTCTGTTGTTTGTTGTTCGGTGTTCATGTCTATTCCCTATGTGCGTTGCTTAATTAACCTATGCGGTAAACATTTGGCGTCGTTGCCCGATGGATCTGGCACGCAGGCAGGCGGATATGAATTAGATGCCGAATCAGTTGAACAAAGATAAGAGTAAGCTGAAGGAAAAAGATGACATACGCGTTGCGCAGGAAAATTTAATTTTGGCTCAGCAGATAGAGCGTCGAAGGAGGTTTCAGAAGATTTCCGACAGAAACAAGAGCGCGGAAGGATTGTTGAAGGAGACTCGACAACGGCTTGATTTGGTGGAAGAAGCAAGGGAGGAGTTTCTAAACTTGCATACGCCACGGGAAGAGAATCCTGACGGAAGGAGATCGACTCGCACAGCTCGGAGTGCCGAAGGAGCACAAGCGTGGAGTGACCTCTTCGTCCGAGATATACTTCCGGGACGAACAGTTTCGGTTGATGAACCCTCTTCTTCACCAAACAGCGCGGGTGTTGAAAACAGTGCAGAAGCAGAAAATAGCGCGGAAGCAGAAAACAACGCGGGTGTGCAGAACAGCGCGGGTGTGCAGAATAGTGCGGCTGTCCAGAACAGCGCGGGTGTGCAAAGCAACGCGGGTGTTCAAAACAGCGCGGGAGTACAAAATAGCACAGGTACACAACAAAACTCTCGACATACAGTGATAATGGCAAGTCCGAAGGAAAAATTGCCTAAATTTGATGGTGATGAAGCAACTAATCCCATTCGACATTGTAAAACATGTAAAACGATTTGGAGAGCAAATGGCATAACAGATACAAACGAATGGATCCGACAATTTCCTACTACCCTACGGGGTGTTGCGATTGATTGGTTTACTGATGCTGATCCACAGAAATTAAATAGTTGGGATAATATTAAGGAGTTCATCGCGGAATTTCAACTTTTGCGTGATGATAATGAAATTGTAGCCAAGATATTCAATACCAAGCAAAAGAAGAATGAAATAGTACGGGTCTTCGCCAAGAGATTGAAGGACTTAATCAGTAAAATGGAGAATAAGCCGACAGATGGACTCCAGAAAAGATGGTTCATTGAAGGCCTTCACCCGAAGCTACAGAAGAAAATAAAGATCGTGCCACCCTCCACATACAATGAAGTGTACAATCGGGCAATGAACCTCGAAAGTGACAGAAGACAGAAGAAGAAGAAGACCAGCTCGTCCGATTCAGATGACGATGCATCCTTAGGAGATGATAGCAGCGATGACGAAGGAAGCAACAAGAAGGTCCGTGCCCTCCAAAAGGACATGATGCGGATGATGAAGGAATTCAAAAACACGAACAAGCAAACTAAGGGCAATGACCTATGGTGCACGGAATGTAAGAAAGAAGGCCATACGAAGGGATCCTGCCCGAAAGATCAATTTTGTGAAATCTGTCAGATCCTGGGACACTCGGTAAAGGAGTGCCCTTTCAATTTAAAAACAAGAACACCGCAGCAAGTGTTCCTGTCACAGGAGGCATCCCCGTCAGGAGGGAATGGGAACACCAGTACGGAAGGTGCCACATCAGGCGGATATAGAAACAACCGGCGCGGTCCAAACAACAACAGCAATAACAACAATGGTGGCAACAACAACAATGGAGGAAGGGGTCGAATTCAGTACGATGCGAATGGTCGGCCAATTGTTCAATGCCGCGCATGCAATCTGTGGGGTCACTTCGCCCGGGAGTGCACAACGACGAACACACCAAAGCTACTATGCCGTTGGTGTGGACCTGGAGATCATGATGATACTAAGTGCCCGAAGTCCGGAGTAAACTTGATTACTGTAGGGACAGACGAGGAAGAAGTTCTAGCAATCACTCGGAACCAGGCGAAGTTATACCCTGACCCAGCGGAAGAAAAGAAGAGACTAGAGGAAGCAAGGGCAGAAACACCACACCTGAAGGACATGCCGAGTACTTCCGTCTGAAACTGTGCAGAACAGAACATTGTACGGCAAATATTGCAAGCTGAGATACCCGTCAGGATAAATGATCTGTTGCTCACAATGCCTCAACTCCGTACGGCCCTCACAAATATAGTCCCAAGTGCTAAGCAACCCGTAGAGCAAGACAACAACAAACAGGGGGGTACAAGTGCAGAAGATCCGATTTTGTTAGCTCTTTCCTCTGGACACTATCCGGCGGTTGTTGAAATGGGCATTCTTGGGACTGTGCTAACGGACACGATAGTCGACGAAGGATCTGGTGTCAATGTGCTACCAGAGGATACTTGGAAAAAGTTGGGACGGCCGACATTATGGCCACCTACCTTCCAGCTGCTAACGGTCGATCAACATGGAATCAAGCCGTTGGGAATACTCACAACGCAACCAGTGACAATCGGAACACAACCATTTCTGTTGGACTTCGTTGTGATTCCTCTCAGGCGGAAGGGGTACGATGCTATTTTGGGTCGGAGGTGGCTGATACAAGCAAAAGCAAAGCACGATTGGAAGAAAAATACTTTATCACTCGAAAGCAAAGGCCGGAAGTATGTCATTGATCTGCACACTCAGATGGTCGGGGATGAAGCCCTCTCGTCAGATTCTGAGGGAGAAGAGGATGAAAAGGGGCAAATTATGGAACCGAATCAGGAGGGAGTTTTACGATTGGAAGGAGATGACGATCTGGATTCAGTAAATGGTCTTTACCACTAGTAGATAGAGGATTACGAGCTCTTTCCAAGTTGTAATATGCTAAGGATCGACGAAGGTAAGAAAGAAGGAAATGAATGTCCGAAGGAACACAGAGAAGCCGAAGGAGGAAATGAATGTCCGACGGAACACAGAGAAGCCGAAGGAGGAAATGAATGTCCGAAGGAACACAGAGAAGCCAAAGGAAGAAATGAATGTCCGAAGCAACACAGAGAAGCCGAAGAAGAAAACGCGGATATGACTGAAGCTGAAGGACAGAACATACAGTACGAACTCAAAAGAAGGAAAGATTCTACTGTAAGAAGGCACACGATACGGTCTGCACAGGAAACAAAGCGAAAGGGTCTAATAAAAGTTGCAGCAGTACGGAGTGGACGTATTATTGGCGGCCAGAAGGGGCAACTGATGGAGTCCATGCTACGGAGCTTCGAGAGCAAACTGGGCGGTATGGAGATGACACAAAACAAGCGTAGCAGGTTTCAACTCAAACAGTGGGTGTTAAAGTACGACGATCGGAATGAGATCAAACCAAGCAAGTTCAAAATTAAATCGGTCAGGCCGTACCAGATGCGGGAAGTAAGCAATAACGGAGCAATAAAACAGTGGATGCTAGATGGAAAGGAAGTATTCGATGTAGTGAATAGGTCGAAGTTGAATGTTTGCCATGAAAGAAGTAATGCGCCCCCGTGGACGAATAACTGAGAGAAGACTTGTACGAAAAAGCATCAAATTTGATATGTACCGTACGGATTTTACAGTGAAGGAAGGAGCACCGTACGGATTCTTAGCTTGCTCACCGTACGGTTTTTGGAGGTTGTGTACGAAATTTAATGGTTCACTGTACGGATTTTATAATAAGAAAGCAGTGTACGGTTTTTAAATGCTACCGAAGGTTTTTTAGTGGGCGGATACCGTACGGATTTTGGAGACAATTCCCGTACAGATATTTTCACAACCGTCGTACGGATTGTGGAGACAACGTACGGATTTCTAATGAAGATGCAATGTACGGATTTTAAGCAGGCTATGTACGGGTTTTATGTAGTCACCGTACGGCTTTTGAGTCCCTGTCACCGTACGGATTTTGGAGGTTGAGTTACCATACGAATTTTCCCATTTATATGTTGTTTGTTGTACAGAATTCGAGTCTCAGTGCGGATTTTGAAGACTTGGTGGGATATTGCAATATGGCTTTTCCAGAAGATTGAAATAGTGAAGATGCCTTCAGACGGATTTCATCACAGAAGGGTGACAGGAGGTTTTCTCAAAAAAAAAAAAAAAAACGACGACAAAATCAAGTTGCTTAGAATGAGTATCATATGATGCCATAGGGAAGGGGAAGCATCAGCGATTGCTAGAAAGAGTGTAGAATCGGCAGAAAATGACAGAAATGGTGTGTTCCGTGCAGTTTTGTGTGAGTTTCAGAGTGCTAATTTGGTCTTGGCAGCGAGGGGCGTTGCCCCTTGGACCCCCAGTCGTTGCAGATATTAGTCGTGGGAGTCTGACCAGTTGAGAAGACTTGGAGCTGCGGCAGGCATGGAGTGTCTGTGTATCAGAGGCATTGAGAGTAGGTGTTGGCCGTGAGGCTATCTTGGGGGATGCGTAGAGAGCTCGGGAGGAGCTGATCATCCAGTTGGAGGCAGTGCAGCAACACTTGGCTCAAGGTTCCGAGGAGTTGGAAGCAGAAGAAGCAGCACAGGTGGCTATCAAGGTCAGCTTGAGGAGTCAGTATTGTGTTAGCAAAGGCCATAGATGCAACAGGATGAAGGTGAAAGTGATGTGGCAAATCAATATTGTTGTATTTGTTGTTTGAGTTTTGTTCTGTTGTCGTCAGGAGACGACTTTTCTTTTTGGGGGGGATGATGTCGTCGGTAGAAATTGTGCATCGGTCGACGGGTCCCTTCGGTAAAAGTTCTTGTTATGTAGCCGACGGTAAATAGTTTTTAGTGGACATGATGTATCTGGCCGACGGATACCTTCGGGAAGGTTTGTCGGAAAGTATTTATAACCCCTTCGGGAAGCATTGTAAAAAACACATCATATCTTATCATCGAAGCATAATGTACTATTGATATATGCGAATAATAATAAGAGTTCTGCTGTTTGCTGTTCGGTGTTCATGTCTATTTCCTGTGTGCATTGCTTAATTAACATATGCGGTAAACACCGAAGACTTCTCAGAGGCAATACAAGATATGTGTTGAGTTCAAATATCATTTCCATATTTAGTTTGCATACTATACATTGCAGAATGGGTTGTTGTTTAAGGGTGGACAACTATGTGTACCTAGGGGGTCTATAAGAGAGAACCTCATACAAGAAAAGCATAATGGCAGCATTACTGGTCAGGAAGTATGTTGAAGAATGCATAATTTGTCAAAATGCAAAGGGTACATCTATAGATGTTGGTCTTTACCAACCACTTCCTATTCCCAATAGACCATGGGAATGTATTAGCATGGATTTTATTGTTGGTTTGCCAAGGAATAACACTGGTTTGGATAGTGCATTTGTGGTTGTTGACAGGTTTAGCAAGATGAGTCATTTCATCCCATGCAATACTACTCATGATGCCAGTTATATAGCCCATCTATTCCTCAAGGAGGTGCTAAGGAATACATGGTTTTCCATCAACTAGTGTCTGACAGGGATGTAAAATTTATGGGTCATTTCTGGAAAACATTGTGGAAGAGGCTTGGAACTAACTTGTCATCTGGTTCAGCCTATCACCCATAGACTAATGGCCAACCAGAGGTCATTAACAGGGTCTTGGGTAACCTTTTTACGGTGCCTAACAAAGGAATATGGACAAATGTGGGATCAGGTAATACCCCAACCTGAGTTTTCTTATAATGATAGTGTCAATAGGACTATTGGTAAGAGTCCTTTTGAAATAGTTTATGGTGCTCATCCAAGAGGGATATATGAACTTAGAGAGTTGGGAAGCATAGAAGGAAGGAGTGGACACGCTGAGGACTTTCCACAGTCCATGAAAGATATAAATGAACAGGTAAAGAAGTCATTGATGGAATCCACTCAAAAATTAAAAGCTAAAGTTGATGACAGGAGAAGAGAGGTGCAGTTTGAAGCTGGGGACTTAGTCATGGTCCACCTCAACAAAGCAAGACTTCATAATGGTGTCCCTACTAAGTTGCAGATGAGAAAAATAGGACCCTGTCCAGTCTTGGCCAAATATGGTCAGAATGCATACAAACTAGATCTTCCTGCAGATCTAGCCATTTCACCAGTCTTCAATGTGCAAGACTTGAAAAAAATACAAAGGTCCTGTTGTAGACAAAGATGAGCAGGTTACAGAGGTTGGCAAAGATATCCTTAATGTGCCATTAACATCCAAATAGAAACCACGAGCTGAGAAGGTTTTGGACTCAAGGGTCAAGAAGAAGAGTAGACATGGAGTGTACATGAAACACCTTGTCAGGTGGAGGCAACTCCCTGAATCAGAGGCCACGTGGATTGCAGAAAATGAGTTTAAGAAGTTTGGCATAAATACTGAACTCCTGTCACCAAATGTGACGTAACTTTTTTGTTTTGGGGAGAAATGGTGCAGGAGCACCTAAGGAATAGGCTAGTCTTTAGTTCAATTTTTGGCTTGTACCTGAACCTAGCCAAGTCATGGAAGGAATAATGACTCCAAGAGGGTCTAAGGTGTGTCCTAAAGCGGTTCATTAGGTAAGAAGTGTGTTTGGGTGCAAGTTGCATAGTTTTGCCAAGAAATTGCCAATGTTGGCCAATTTGGGCCTAATGTGGAAATGGACCTCAAAATACTTGCAAGAGGTAGGAGTGGAGTTAGATAGGTTTAATATAGTCTAAGGGGTCATTCTGCATCCATTTGGGGTGTTTGTGCATTGTAGAAAGCAAGAATTGCAAAAGTTGTAAAAGTTGTCATTGACAACATTGCAACGTTGCAATTGTTGTCATGACAACATTTTGGCAAAATTTGCAATAACGTCCAAAATCAGTTATGGGCTCAAGTTTTTAGTTGGAATAGGGTGTAATAAGGTATATAAGGTAATCCAAAACCTTAGAATGGGGTTGGTTGATGTTTTTGACAAATTCTAATAGCAACAAAAGAAGTTTTGCACTGTCCAATTTGCAACTCGAACATCGACCATAAAATGGATTGAATGAATCATTTCCTCATTGTGCATAGTTAGTATTCATTGTTTGCTTGCTCTGTGTGCATTGGTAGGCTTAGTTCAATAGTTTTGCATGGTTAAATAAAATTCCAATCTCTGTTGCTAGTTCACTAGCCCAGTCAAGGTTTGGAGCAAAATACTAGCATTTTTTTGAAATCCCACCGTGGGAACATCGCAGCTCCTTAGGATATGAAAATGACCTCATTGTACAGTGTATATTATCAATTTAGGGTTGAGATGAAGTAGTTTGCTATTTTTAATGGCTTGCCCTAGGGGAGTTGCAGGTACTTGGCTAGGTGCAAACATAATAACAGTTAAAAGAAGAAAGTACGAATGGATTGGAAAGTGGGATCAAGGAGTCTAAGAGTGTTGTTTAAGTGTATAGAAGACTTTGGAAGCCTTGACAAGGATGAATCCATTTGACCCAAGTGTGAACCAAGAAACAAGAATCAGTTCAAACCCTTCGTAAAATAGGTTAGTTTGTGAATAGGGGCATACAGATGGCTCGGGAGACCTAAACCCCAAAAACCTTGAAGGTCTCCAAAGAGGGTATCAGCATCCTGGATTTGTTTTAGGGCTTCTTTGGCAAGGATTTGAGTTATTTGCAAAAAGGTGAATTCAAAGACCTAATTAAGCCTAATTAGGCCTAAAAGGGCTACTGGACCTTAAAACCAATCTGTTTTGCAATCGATAACTAGAAGACACCAAGACCCATGGAAATGGAGTCAAGAATGGTTAAAAGAGTGAGTTTGAAGTCGAATCCATCCTACCATTAGTCGGTCAAGTCAAAGGAATGATGTCATGTCCCCTCTTTAGTTTGACTAGCAGAGTTATGTGAGTTAGCCTATCATGGGGGTCTCGTAGGCTAGCAGTTATGGATAAAGACTCATACAGAATATTCAGTGACCGGGCTTGGCTTTACAGACAGTTGGGAGCCAATTGGGTGCAGTTCCTTGATTTTAGGGGGAGATCCCTACATTTTAGGAGGATGTAGCAATTTCCAAATGTTAGGTTCCACGGGATCATTCCATGGTTTTAGTTTCAGGATAACAAGGTGTGTTCCTTAGTTTCTAGGAGCATCCCCAGATTATAGGGAAGGGACTGCCAGTTGACCCATCTCGTCTAGTGTCAGTCATAGACAGGTGACATGGTCAATTTCACGTTTATTTGGTTGGTTTGTTCTTTTAGAGGCAAAATGGGGAATATTTTAATATGTTTTAATATTTCCTAAGTTAGCATTTAAATAATTTATAATAAGGCTATTTATATAGCCACTTCAGAGTAATAAGGGGAATATGGCTTCGTTTGGTCAGATGTGCCCTTGTGTTATAGCTCGTTGGAAAGGTCTTGAATTATTATAAACTATTTTCACTAGCCAAAGACTTTTTGGCGCTTTGAGTTATGACATTTTAATAAAGTAATGTTTATCCTATATAGCCTGGACGCCTTTATTTGGGAAAATGTTATTTTATTATAAAGTGCAAAGTGTAATTCTCATTTAGGGTTCGATTTGCACTTGGGAGGAGTTATAAGGAGATGAAGACCTAATTGTTGATTATCTTTTGACATTTGAAACTTGTGAGATTGGAAATTACTCTAGTGGAGCAATTCAAAGGCTTGGGACAAAAATCCTAAGTCTGGAGTGTTGGGACACAAACCTCAACAAGGATTTGGTGATTCAGTATTGGAGTTGGAAAGTACTATTCTCTGTGGCAAGGATCAACATTCTTCGTACCATCATTTATCAGAAGGAAACATCACATTCAGCTAGGCGGCCAGTCTATTCCGACTTGGGCATTTCTTCTAGAGGCAGCTCGGGCTTGTATTGCGGGCATCATTCCTTATTAGCAGCCACGTTTTGCAATTTGGAGATGATACAATGGTTTGTGACAGAAAGCTCTCCATTTTTTGTGATTGTAAAACCCTTCTACAGCTGGTGTCAGGTTCATTGTAGACAGCAGCAAATCCATTTGATATATTTATTTCTTTGACTGCAAAAATCTGAATATTATGCCTGTTACGAGTTGAATCATTTCCAAATTGTTAAGTGTTTTCAAAATATGAATGCTGCTCATCATTCTTAGTTCAAGGTTATTTGTTATTTGTCATTTACTTGCATATATCTTCAAAAGCACCTAAAAACTTGAAAATGAAAAAAAACCAAAAAGAAATCAGAATTCTATGAAGTCTATTTAGAGGTGCAAAATGCTGGTCAAAGTCTCAAATTTTGAAACAAACATCAAATTCCAAGGTCACCAGGATTGGGGATCTTTCAAATGACTAGATTGAACTTACTAGGTTGAGTTCAAGTGCAAGAAGGAGAGTCTACACTCAGTAGAGAGATCTTGGAAGAGAGTAGGGGATTGAGTAGTTTCTCCTCAAGGTGAGGGTTAGGAAAGAGCCCTAAGAGACCTAGTAAGGGGTCTAGTAAAGGAGTCTAGGTGACTCTTAGTGAAGATCTCCCTATCAATAGGCATCAGAATTAGAAGTCTTGAGCATGTAGAGTCTACACCAAGGCCTATGGGTGAAGGAGAAGTGTGAAGAGGTTGTGAAGAAGCTCATGTGAGTTGTTCCAGGTGGGAGAGAAGTCTCGAGTGGTGAGAACTTGAAAGTTGTTGATAGCGATGGCACCTCAAAGAGGAAGGCACAAAATAGAGGAGGTGTTGGAACGGTCTTGAGAGATGATAAGAAATAATATTTGAAATGATATAAGAAATGAGGTGAGATTGCCTATTGAAAATGCAAGAGACCCTGTTAGTGAACTTGAACTGAAGTGGAAGAAGACAAAAGAGAAGAACAGTCAGAAAAAGCTGGAGAAAATAGATTTTTTAGGGCTCTTCTGAAAATTGCAAAGAGCAACAGAATGGATTTGCAAAGCTTTTCTCAAACATTAAATTTAGATGAGTTAATTAATTGGATAGCGGAGCTGGAAGAATATTTTGAAATGGTGGGAATCAAGTATCCGCAAAGGGTAAAGTTAGCCCAAATGAAGTTACAAGGGCATGTTGCATTATGGTGGAAAGAGTTGTAGAGAGAGCGCAGGTAATGAATGAACACCCCAAAACAAGAAGGTGGAATTAAATGGTGACCAGGTTGAAGAGAAAATTCATTCCTGGAGAGTATGAAATGGATTATTCAAGAATTTGAAAAATCTGAAGCAGAAAGATATGGGTATAAAGGATAGAGGAGTTTTAAAAGCTAGCTATTCAATTGGGAAGGCATGAAATTGATAAGGAAAAGGTATCCACGCATGTAAATGGTTTATGATTCAATAACTAAGACGGAATGAGTAAATTTCAGATTAACATTGTGGAAGAAGCATATCAAAATGTGTTCAAGGCAGAGGAAAAAACAATGAGAAGGCAAATAAACAATTCCAAAAGTCGAGGAAGATTTGCACATTAGAAGGGACAACTGAGCAGCAGCAATGAAAAACAGATTGATGAGGAATCGAAGCCCAAATGGAGTAAAGAAGTAGACCAAAGCACAAAGGAAAAGGGGATTCAAGCAAGAGGAAGTAGTAGCAATGGGAGAGGGCTAGTTGGTAATGGTAACTATTACCAGTAAGGAAGAGCTGGTCATTGTGCTTATGAGTGTCCTCAAATACAAGAAGGTAGCAAGAAGAGTACAACAAATCACCTGGCACAAGAAGATAAAGAGAGTGATGCATCCTTGAAAGGTGAAGACCCTAAAGAAGGTGAAACCCTCATGATGAGGAAAGCATTGGGTAATCCCAAAGTGGCTCGGGAGGAACCATCCCAAAGAAGTCTCTTTTGAACAGTGTGCAAAGCTGAAGGTACATAGTGGTAGTATGGATAACAAAATTTCTGAGGAGATGGTACAGAAGCTGGGTTTGAAAATTTGTGAGCTCCCAAGTCCTTACAAAGTTTGATAAAACAAGAGGGATGTGAGATGATTGTGAATGAGCTATATTTGATTAGTTTTCCAAATGGCTTCTATAAAGATGAAGTGTTATGTGATGTGTTGCATGTGAGTGCTTTTCAAGTCTTATCAAGGCGATCGTGGCAATTAGCAAGCAAAAGAATCAAGCACCATTGTTTGTTGCAGTGTTGGATTATTAAGCTCCATTGGTTGTTAGTCATTTTAGTTGGTGGGAATAATACTTATGTTTTACGTTTTAATTAGTGATGGCAATGTAATGATACTTGGTTCTCGGGTAGTTGTAGGAGGGGTGTACTCGAGCAACTGTCAAGCACTTTATATGTAGCCATATGGCACCGAGAATGGATTACTGTTGTTATGACATTACAAGAAATAAAGTTTCTCATTCTGCCACCGTTGTGTGTATAACTTCTATTTTAATTAGTATGTTCCTTATTCTGCTTTGTGAATAATTTTCATGTACACTATGCAAATTAAATAAACACATCCCATAGGGAGTAAACATTTTGGCATCATTTCTTGTTCAAACTTGGAGATCAGATTGGCAGAGCAATGAGTCGACCATTCGAACGGCAAGTGCTCATAACTGACAGTGACATAGAAGAAGAGGAAGTATCACGGAAAGATCAATTAACGAGGGACCTAGTGCACGTGTGGGAATTTTTGGTCGACTTGTATGTACAGAGGGATGCTCTCAGTGCCACCATTTGTGTATGATCTTCTCGAAAGTATCCCAAGGTTGCTGGCACAAAACTCTATTGAAATAGAAGAACACACGGAAAGGCAACAGGAACAACGTCGACAACAAATATTGCAACAGTAAGAAAAGCGAAACCAGAGGGAGGAGCATAGCACAAGTAGGCGTCATACCTTTGCCAACTCAAATAACTAATGCACCTTATGTTGAACAAGGGCATAAGGTGACATACAGGGAGAGAGACAGGAGTAGAGAGGGAAGCAGAAATCTTAGTAAGAAGATCTCAATGAATCCAATAGCAAAGTGAAAGGCGACGATGACTTCAAAGACTAGTTGAAGAATCCCAAAGTCCCCCATAAAGTAAGAACCAGAGTGTCAGCCAAAGTCAAAGTAACGGAAGGCGGAGGTCGGTTAGTGATGAGGGTAGAATACCACCTACAAGGAAAGTGTGGGAACATATCGCAAGGAACTTACCACTCCCTGATAAAGCAGAGAACATTGTCGATTAGGTATGAACTCCTTTAGTATGGGAGGTGACTAGCGAGGAGAGATTGTAGTGTGGCTCCATAATAACTGAATCGTTCGTGCATCCTGAAGGTGACAACAAGGAGAAAAAACTTGAATGGGAGATAGTAGAATTATTTGAAAAATACTCTATGGGGCATTGAAAATCTAGTTATACCAAAGGAGCCCAAAATAAGGGGGTTAGAACCAGAAACTCTAGGGAAAAGGGAGTGTCAGTATGAGGGAGATAATCAAGGTGTCAGATAATTGATTTGTTAAAATCTGCCAAAAAGGGTTAACAACTGACTAGGAAGCAACAATAATAGCAATAACAATACACCAAAAAATCACATCTAGTACGATGCAAAGGCACAATTGTTGTAGCTGCAATGAGTGGGACCACTTTGTGTGGGAATGTTAGAGCAAGCTAGGAAGCGAAAGTATGTTGTGCAAGTGGTGTGGTCTAGGCAATCATCAGGACATTGACTATCCCAAACAAAAGGGAATAAACATGTTAGATATCATAGGACTAGAGGAGGAAGTGCTAGTAATCACGAGGATGTAGGCGAAAAATGCCATGTACCTTGTTCCTTATATGAAGAAAGAAAATTTGAAGAAAATTAAAACTACCATTGAACGAGCAATGGAGGAGGAACAAAAAAATGTCCCATAGCACTGCCAACACTCCCCTATGGTCAATGTTTGAAACAAACATTATACAACAAATGTGGTGACAAACCTTCTGGAGACCTGCCACAGCTAAAAGTGTCAATCACCAATATGAAAGAGCTGTTGAATTATGAAGATTGATGCAAATGTATTAGCACTGCCTATATAGTATGTGTTTTTCAAAGGCACTGATATTCGTTTTATTTATATTGTGGATGTGAAATGGAGAGACATGTCCCTTCATGGGACATGGCTATGTCAATCACCAATATGAAAGAGAACTATTGAATTATGAAGATTGATGCAAATGTATTAGCACTGCCTGTATGGTATGTGTTTTTCAAAGGCACTGATATTCATTTTATTTATATTGTGGATGTGAAATGGAGAGAGACGTGGCTATTCATTAACATATACTTTAATGATTAATATAATGATATATATACATATAATATTTCTTTAGTCTTATTATATTAATTTCTCTAACATAATAATAATGAGATATATATAATTTATATCTCATATATAATAAATATATGTGTATATATATCTACAATAGTATTGTCTAATATGTTTATCCAACTGAAGCTACCAAACATTAACACTCCCTCTTAGCTATGGAGGATAAACACAAGATATTATATATATCTTTGATCAAAAGATATCCACCATATAGATATCATCTCAAGGGTAATGGCCTCAAAACATCAAGTCCCATGATATTCACCAAGTACTCAAAAAAATGTCCATAGATAATGTATCCTCAATAATAATTACCATAGAAACATTCATGGTATGTTTAAGGAATTTAATCCACCATAAAAGTTATCATCTATCATGATCTTCTTAGACATCATAAGGTGTCCATCACAATAGAAGGCCATGGTTTGTTTAAGGAACTTAATTCACCATGCAAGTTATCATCTATCATGATCTGCTTAGACACCATAAGATGTTCATCACAATAGAAAGCCATGATCTGTTTAAGGAACTTAATCCACCATGCAAGTTATCATCTATCACGATCTTCTTGGACATCATAAGATGTCCATCACAATAGAAGGCCATGGTTTGTTTAAGGAACTTAATCCACCATGCATGTTATAATCCATCATGATTTGCTTAGACATCATAAGACACCCATCATAATAGAAGATTAAGTTATTGAAAGATCGTCACCTTCCAATAACTTTTACAAATACAAGTGATAATCAATTGGAAGTCGTCACTTCCTCATGAGGTACACAAGGAGAAGGCCCATTAAAATCATGAAGTTATGGATTTTTCAGACTCCCTATGAATATCAATCTTCTGAGCTCTTCATCCAATGTTGCCTCTGGCAAACCCCCTCCAAATCTGATATCAATCTTCATTTTCCTACAAGAACATCCCCGGAGAGAAAGGAAAGATCAAGGCAAATAGTTCTTATAGTACGCAGATAAATACAAATAAGAGAGAGACTACAAAGAGTAGATAAATGAAATACTTAAGCATAATAAATACTTATCTGTACATCAACTTCCTTGATTGTCTTCGTCATTGCTGATGTGTTCATCTTATTAGTTTATCTATATTACTAATGCCACTATTAGATGTATTCTTGATTAGTTGAAAAAAGGGCCCTTATTAATGTACTCATTCACTTTATTAATTTTCTTCTCCAAAGTCTTTCATTTACTTATTGGTTTCATTCCAGAACTACTTACTCACTTTCTACATTATAAGGCAAGTTATGCATTTGTCTTCATTTGAATTATGCCTTCATCCACGTGAATGAGAGATGTTAACTTTCTCAACTTATTTGTCCATTATATGCTATTTTTTTAATAAATAGAATCTCTCATTTATTGGTGTATGACTTATTTTCTATGGTAGAATCTTTGGCCACCCATTTTGTCCTTGCCTAATATAGGGGGGTTAATTTATTAATGCTCCTTCCACATATTTATAATAGCCTCCCACCTCCATTCCATTTCATCTTAACTATCATCCATACTCCATAAATTCCCTTTCTTCAATGTGCCAAATTGTTAGATGGGCCTTTCCACATCATCATGGAATGGCTTGGTCTCTTTTTTACTAGCCTCTTATTTCCTTATCAAGTTATGCATTTGTAGTTCTCCCTTGTATTACAGTGGTGCTCCACGTTCATTGTCCTTGCAATGCTCGATTGTGTCGGCTTTGACTTTTGCGGGTAGATTATTGTCGCCTTCACACCCAAGTTGCACCCTTTCATTTTTAGTGAAGGGTTTATCGAAAGCAATTCTCTTGCTTTAGTGATGAAAACTTTGCGAATGGCTTCCAACTTCAGATGCTTTGCCTTGTACCAAAAGAAGAATTTTGAAGCGGTTTCTTTCCTTGTGGAGTTTGTCATTTATCAATTGGAACACACACTTCTAAATAGTCAAGACTTCAAAATAAGTGTTTTTATTGGCTTAAATATGAATCATCTCTTCATAAAGGAAAGTTCATGTGCCTTTTTTTCGTTATGGTGCATAGATCATCTTTACCATGACAAATTTGGTTGCAACTAGAACCTCCACCTTGTGACAAACGTTCAACAATGACGAATCTAACAACGCTACGAAAATCCACCCTTACTGCGATTTCCTGCAAAATCGGGAAAAAGATATATTTCGTGAACCTTTCGTGGATTTCACATTGGAAGGGAGCGATGGAAAAATTGTGAAGGGTCACGTGTTCTTCTTCCTTGACATTTGCAGTCTGACTCTAATACCATGTTGAATTATGTGGATCACTGCAAATGTATTAGCATTGCTTGTATGATATGTGTTTTTCAAAGGCAGCGATCTCTCTCTGATTTATATTGTGGATGAGAAATGGAGAGACATGTCCCTTCATGGGACATGTCTATTCATTAACATATACTCTGTTTATTTATATAATGACAAATATATGTATATAATATTTATTTAGTCTTATTATATTAATTTCTCTAACATAATAATACTTAGATATAAATAATTTATATCACATATATAATGAATATGTATATATTATATCTCATATATAATATATATATATTTGTATATATATCTACAATAGTATTATCTAATATGTTTATCTGATTGAAGCTACCAAACATCAAGAGGAACAATAATCGTGACTAGGATAATGGCAGGTTTACTCACAATGGAAAGACGACTAAGGCACAAAACCATGAATCCAATTTTAGTGGTGGTTGGCGTCAAGAGGACTTTGACGGTGGTCAAAATGGAAATTATGGAACACAAACTAACAAAAAACATTGTGGACGGAGGATCTGGTGTAAAAGTACTATTGGAGGAAACACGATAAACACTTAGCATGCCAACACTCTAGTCGCCAACCTTCCATTTGGTTGGTACCTACCAACTCAACATCAAACCAATTAAAACACTTATGGCCCAAAAGATAGTCATTAAAACCTAACAATTCTTTTTGAACTTCGTGATCATCTCGCTAGCAAAGAAGCGGTGCAATGCCCCTTCCAAAGGGTTGGCTGATCACAACAAAGGGCAACTACTACTAGAAGAACACACTTTCGATTGGGTGCGACGGTAAGAAGTATGCCATTGACTTGCGAAGCGAGGTAGTGAGTCAGGAGTTGAATTCAGACTCCAAGTCTGAAGGAGGGGAATTTGACATAGAAGAAGAGATGGAACACAATGACAAAGCAATATTGGAGTTGGGGAATTAATTAGAGGATGAAACTCATTCCCTCAATGGACTATTCCACTGAAAAATTGAAGACTGAAGTTTTCCATCCAAACTACAGCATGTTGGAAATTAAAGTAGGAGAGAATGACACATATCCCCCAGAGTATGGTGAATACAAGAAAGGGTGTGATGAGGGTGGATGATACACCAACCCATCAATTTCAAAGGGAAAGGGCAGTAAAGTACGAGGAACCAAACAAAGGAAGATGACCTGAAGGTAATCCTTGTCAGGGATAATAGGAATCTCGTATTTAAAATAGTAGCATTCAAGATATTTCTAGAGTACATGGACGTGTTTTCTTGGACATACAAAAAACTAAAGGGTGTACACCACAATTGCGCATCCACCGGATTCAGTTGTACCAAGTATGCACCTTATATTGAAGAGGTCATATTGCATGAACAAAAACTATGTTACAAAGGTACAAGAAGAAATAGAGAATACGCTAGATGCCAGAATCATTTTTCAAAATACAAACAAGTGAATGGGTGTCAACCATTGTCATTTCTCTAAAGATAGAAGCAAACCAGATCTGAATCTACGTGGATTTCAGAGGTCTCAATGTCGTCACAATTAAGAACCCCTTCCCCATCCAATTCACTAACGACATATTGGAAGTAGCAGGGCATGCATTCTTGTTTATTGATGGGTTCTTGGACTATAATCAAATTAGTATTGTCAGGCAAGATAAATTGAAAACCACTTTTGTGATTGAGGACAGGGTTGTTAGAAATAGGGAATACTAAGAAGGCAAAGGGGAAAATCAGTGTTCCACAAACTTTTGCCCAACTATGGATATTATTAACAATCTTTATACTTGCATATATGATCAAACTAAAAAGTAAATATAACCATAACACAATGCAACTCATAACACCATTATTTGTTAACTAAGGAAACCCTAGCCAAGGGAAAACCCCAGTGGGGACGGTAACCACAAAATGATCCACTAATCAATAGTATCTTGTGAAAGATATTGACCCTGTTAGGAGTCTATTACATGCATATAGTGTATCAATCCTTGTTAGAGGACCAGACCAATCAATGTTCCACAAACTTTTGCCCAGCTATGGATATTATTAACAATCTTTAAACTTGCATATATAATCAAACTGAAAAGTAAGTTTAACCATAACACAATGCAACTCATAACACCATTATTTATTAAATAGGGAAACCCTGGGCAAGGGAAAACCCCACTAGGGATTGTACCCACAAAATGATCCACTAATCAAAAGTATCTTGTGAAAGATATTGACCCTGTTAGGAGTCTATTACGTGCATATAGTGTATCAGTCCTTATTAGAAGACTAGGCCCTGTTAGAAGCCTCAACCCTGTTAGGAGTTGGTATTACAATACAAAAGAGAGCAAGAAGTGCCCACTGTTCAAACATGCAAATACAACTTTATAATGCTCTCAAGAGAGATAGATACAAAAACCTTACATGTTGTTGATATCTTCAATGTACAATCTATTCTTTAGGTGCTTCTTCAAAACCAATTAGATAGTCGTACTGCTTTGTACTAGCATCAAATTCGCATCAATACTAATCATAAACAATGTGCATTCAAACATTATATCATTACAATAAAATGCCACACTTCGCTAAACAAAAGTGTTCTTCCTTTTATACCAAAATCTTTCATCTTGTCGGCCTTGCTGCTTGATACTTTGCTAAATCTTTCGAATTATCTTTTGCCACGTGTGGTTAACATCTAGGATGTCGTCCCAATATTGTCAACTAATTGTTTTGATGAACCAAAACAATTCCTTAACCAAGGCATTTATTTTGCCTTTAGCTCTCTTTTTTCCTGGTAAATTGTTATTGGTAAAACTGCAATAACTCTATCCATACATCGTGAAACCTTTGGCGCTTTTACCCACATGTCATATACACTATATTCTTCCTTCCTGTAAGTGTGCATAAGCTAAAGTGTCTCCAGTGAACTGCGCTAAACAAAATAAGCTAACTGTACATTGTTATGCTAATATGTACTTAGACAATTTTCTGAATTATTATGCCTTTAGACTTGTCCTTTCATTTTGCCTTCTCAAAGTGAGATATATGTTGCAATAAATGACAACCCTAACCTTAGCCAAATTGCCAACAAGGGTGTATGCGTACAACAAGATGCCCTTTGGACTGCGCAATTCCCTTGCCACCTTTGAAAGAGTAAAACTACATATCTTTGATATAATGTTGGTCAGCAATTTTAAGGACTTCCTTGAGTGAAATCCATTTCACAGAATGTTGGCTACTATCGATGGTTCATCAAAGGATTTGCATAGGTATCATTCCTACCTGACAAACTAACAAGGTAGGGTGAATTGTTCGTGTGGGGAACAAAACAAGTGGAGACATTCAAAGAACTCAAATCCACAGTGGTAAGTGCACTTACTCTAGCATTACAAACTGGGGCAAAGAATTCCACATGCATGTGGGCTCCTCAAATTATGCCATTGGCACCACGCAAGCACAAACTAGCGTCAAAGGATTAGATCGTCCCATATTTTTTGTCAACCAATTATTGTCAAGGGGCTAAAGGAATTACAGTATGACAAAAAGGGAGGCAATGGGTATGGGGTACGTCGTACAAAATTTTTGACATTACTTCCTTGCTATGTTCTTCGCGTTCTATGTAGATCACTAAATGTTGATGTACTTGGTGAACAAATCAATCATACAAGGATGGGTAAGTCGATGGTTGCTGCTACTCCTATAATTAACCTTCAGTATCATACACCCTGAGAAAAGCTATGTCAATGCGGTCCAACTATCAAGAATAAAACCAAGGGAGCCTCTGAAGAGGGTGAAGAGGACTTCCAAGATGCTCATCTATTCTAGATTGCAGTTTTACCTCTCTAGTATGAGAACATTGGTAAATATCTATCCACTTCCACATTTCCTTGGGACATGCCACCAAGTGAAAGAAGGAAGTTGGCCCTGACAAGTAAAATGTTTCAACTTATCAATAGGTTGTTGTACAAGGTGGACCCTAACCAGGCACTACAAAAGTGTATCATGGAGGAAGAAATTTCAAGTGTACCAAAGGAATCACACGAAGGGTTGGCAGGGGAGCACATGGGGCCATGCCACTGCACATAAGGTACTACTCGCAAGCCTCTCGTGTCCAACCTTGAATATGAATGCTCGTGAGTGGGAATTGAGTTGTGATACCTACCAGAGCACAAGAAAACCATTGAAGTTGGATTTTATGCCTTTATTTCCATCTCAACCTCAAGAGTTGTTTGAGAGGTGGGGTCTTGATTTCGTAGGACCAAAAACGTTAAATAGCATGCACAGGTGTCGATATTTAGCAATGGCCATAGAGTACCTCATAAAATAGCCAGAGGCGAGAACCTTACTTGATAACACACTGCACTCAGTATGGAAACATTTCTGTACAAACAAATTGTAACCCAATTTGGCATACCAATCTAGATCACTAGTGACCAAGGGGTATACTTCGTAAACCAAGTGATTTGTATGATGACAACAATCAATCAAGATATTCCACAACTTGTCAAGTTCGTACTAACCTAGAGCAAATGACCAAGCAAAGTCAACAAAGTATTAGTATCTATTCTATACAAGACGAGTGCAATGGACCAAGAAGACTATGAAGAGAGGCTCTCTACCTACCACTTACAAGATCATTATAGGACACACACCCTTACAACTCATGTATGGGCAAGAGGTTGTGGTACCAACAGAGTAAACCGTACCAAGCTTGAGAATTGTAGTAGGAAACCAGCTTGAGATGAGGGAAATTTAAAGGACAATTGTTCACTCTCCTAATGTTTGATGAGCAACGCATGACAACATAGTGGGCGACGGCGACGAAGTTGCCAATGGAAAAGTAAATTCTAGCATGACAAGCACCTCCAACATCCGGCCTTTGCAATTGGTACTCAAATATAACAATCGTAACAAACTTCGATTGGGGGAAGTTTTGAATTCAATGGTTGGGACCCTATAACATCAAAGAAGTGGGATGAAATTGTGCAGCAAAGTTGTTAAAATTGAATGAAAATCCTATGAGGGATCCAATAAATGGGTCAAAACTTAAGATCTATAAAGAAAGGTAAAGGTCAAAAGTAGCAATTAATATGTTGGGATATGCAACTAAGGGGGATTGGACAATTGGTTGTAGTAAGGAGATTGAAGGGGATCCAATCATCACTAAAGAGTCATACAAGCTAGACTTGGATTGGACAAAACCCATGATGGCACTAGAAGAACGATTTGCAAGGAAGCATATGTGGAAGGAATTTCAGTTCCCCAAGTGCATTGACACCTCACAAATGCACTGTTTGGACCACCAACATTGTGGGTAAGGATAAAAGGATACTAGAGGCGGAAGCCACCATATGAAGAAAGAAGGGAAGGCTTCATATCCTATGACATTTATGAAGAGGTAGAAGAGAAATGCAAGATGGAACATGCAACCAAAGAAGTTCACAAAGAAGAGCTGGAGGAGGAAATTGATATGGAAGAGTATGGTGCCACCTTTGGACCATGCTTAAAGATGATGATAAAGACATGTGACCTATTCATCCCAGAAGATGGGTATGTCAACCTCCTCATCCAGAAGTGTGTTGCCGAAGGAAAAGAAGCCCTATACCAGACCACTCAAACAAAGCATTGAAAGTACTACCAAATCCGACACAACCCATGGCTGTGAACAAATATGAAGTTGTATGGTACCAAAAGTATAGAGGCCGATGCATGCATGTTATGAAGGGGTGGGACCAACACTCCTAGTGGATACAATATTCGACCTAGAGTACCTAGTAACTTGTTGTAAACATGAATGTTACAAGACATCTTTGGTCACTTGCATGTGGCAATATGCTTTGAAGGTCAAACTCTACAATAATGATGACAAGAGGATAAAGAGGGGGCTCAAGCGAAAAACAAGGAACTCTAGAAGACGCCAAAAATTAGAATAGGGGAAAGAGACAAAAAAAGCCATAAATTTAATGAGAAAAAATCACATAGAAGCGTACAAAGGCCGCAGGTTTGTACCATAGGCTACAAAACAAAGAGCAATTTAAAAGGTATATAAACTTATTGAAAAAATAGAATTCAGATAATTAAATGGTAAAGAGTCAAAGGCATACAATGAAAAGGAAAAGAGGTGCAAAATAAAAAATAAGAGGAAAAGCAATGGGTAAAATTTTAATATTGGCGGAAAATATAAAAGATGCTAACAGGAAAAACTTAGGGGACTATAGGAAAATAAAAGAGTTAATATCCCTTGGAAAAAAAGGTGTCTTATTGGAAACCTAACCCTAAAAGGAAACTATAAAATTTTGAGAGACCAAACCATTTCTAAAAAACAAGAAGGTGAAGCACGAGAGTGGAAGGAATAGTTCCATGATTAACTTCCTAGTAGATTGAAGTTCAATCTTCCATACCGTACGACAGCAAGGGTGACATACACAAGTTACCAGACAAAGGTCATACAAGAGACAGCAAAATATGAACTGTATGCTAAGATCAAGCATCAACAGAGTTATTGAGCCACTCGTACCTTACTCCTCTGTATAGTCAAGGAAGGGAGACGTGCGGGGAACATGTATGGCTGCACAACCCATAAGACCAAAGACATCCACTGTACGGTCAAAGGGAAAGACTCATGTACAGAAAAATGCAAGGAGGTGACATTGGCACACTATGCATAGCAGGCACACCATATGCAGAAGGAGGTGACATTGGCACATCATATGCATCAACCACACCATACCTACAACATATTATCATCATATGTACAGTTCGTCCTACACATGGTAAATCGAGCGAAAGGGAAGTTTGTATAATCTAAGAATAAACATGAGTCTCATACAAACAAGAAGGGAAAGAGTTGTATAAAAACAACAGCTATGAGTTTAAGTATAAGGATGGCATAAGAGAGAAAAACCATTACAAGTAGATATTGTCACTTCCAGCAAAAAGAAAGTTCAAGGAAAAGTATAAAAAGATGATCAACTAACTACAAAAAATATCACATTTGAGAGTATGATAGGAAGCGAATGCAAAACATGGTGAGAGAGAACCTCGGATAATCACCAATTGAAGGATTCACTCAAGAAGGCAGATGTAGACAAGATTATTTTTATGCCCATCTTTTATCTCAAAGAATTTGAGTCGGTAAAGAGGACTATGGTATATGGGTATGACTACCAAACACATAAGTCTACCATCAAATATTTCAACCAAACAGTGGTTGTATCATATGCACCAAAAGAATTTAGCAAGGTGTTTAGTGTGTCGTGCAAAGGGTATTTTTTCATAAAAACCTCATCAAAAATGTCTTTGAAAGATAAAGTGTTGTTACTAAATGTGGCGTCCCCACTATTAGGGTTAGTTTGAGACCATAATGTGTGCAAAGAAATTGGTAAGTTCATCATAAATATTTCATATCTTCAATAAATTGTCTAATCTGAAATGATTAACATTCGTAATGAATGTTCTCGACCAAGTTATTGGATCGTTCTTTGACATTCACAATGAATGCCCTCCACCAAGTTATACTTGGATTGTTTTATGACATTCGCAATGAATGCCCTCCACCAAGTTATTAAGTGCACTTGGATCATATTATGACATCGGTATAGAATGCCCTCAACCAGATTATACCTAGATCATATCATGACATTCATAACAAATGCCCTCCACCAAGCTATGTTTGGATCATATACTTAATGCTTATATTTGTCTAGTTTATCCGCTATAGATTTTCCATTATGATCTAAACTATGAATAATTATTAATTCCATAAAGAATGTATGTCTTGTAAATGTGCACACACACACACACACATATATTCCATATAACATTTATTAAACTTAGAAAAGAATATTTATAAAATGAACATTAGTAATCAAGCATGCCTTAATTCTTACCTCTATTAAGCGTATGGGGCCCAATGCCTTAGATGTTATGACCTCCGTATATTGGTCATGATTTGTCTTCTTATACTAAAGCGTTTTATTATTTTGTTCCTCTTTATACCCAGATCTATACTACTCAGAATCCGTCCTACATGTGCCTCTTGTGTGTGGTTTGGTGGTCAACGTCACATCTTATTCCACAGTGGCTGGTTGGCTTTGGCGACGAATGCAATTCGATGAGACTTTAAAATTCCCTTTATATTCATTCCTCCTTATTTGTTGTCAAATCACAGTCATCTTTCCATGTCACGTACTGATGCTAGAGCATCTTGCATAAGAAAATAAAAGGGGGTATGATATATTTATTATTAAAATAATAATAATAATTTTGGAGGAGAGAGAAAGTGATGAAAATTGGAAGAAAATTTTTTTTAAATTAAATTTAAAAAAAATAATAATAAATGTAACTTGTGGCTTGAGGATTTATTTAATGTAACTTGCTAGGATGACTTGTGGCTTGGTTTGGTATAAGTAGAGGGTCTTGTCTTCTCATTATTCATTATTCAACATGAAGGAAGTCAACTAGAGAGAGGAGTAGCTGAGCAGAGCGAAGTTTGTGAGCAGAGCTAGTATCTACGGCTTGGGAAACAAGAAGGTTGCTTGGTGGCTTGCAAGCACAAGTTTAGATTCTTCTTGGGGTTTTCTATCAAATTGTGAATTTGGGCTAGCTAGGATTTGGATCTTGCGAGACCTTGCAAAATTAACTATTGTAATTGCTTATGTATTTGGTCGTAACCCGGAAGGCCTTAAAGCCAGGCATATTAGACGTAAATTTTATGATTCTAGTGTTATTTGTATACTTCTATTGTGTGGTCATTTGTTGGGGGCTAGGACATCTCCTTTGGGGATTCTCCTGCCTTGCACTACATCAAGTGGTATCGAAGCAGAGTTCGATCTTGTGGTGGATTGTTCCTTCTAAAGTCTCAAATATCTTTGTTGTAAGGTAGTAGATTGTGGTTCTGACTTACAATTGCAAAGGACTTGTAGATGGGTCTTGATATGGAGAGATGGTTGTGAAGATGGCATGTTGATCTTGTTGAGTGAAGATTGGATCTGATTGGAGATTTGTTGAAGAGGGTTTGCAAAGATCTTGGAAGGTGTCTCCGAGAAGATTGGACCCTAGGATGATTGCAAATCTTTGTGATGTAGTGGAGAAGAAGATTTTGGAGACATCTACTCAATTGGAAGCTAGTTTGACTGATCGAGTTAGGGAAGGGATAGTTGAGTTTTGCAGAGATTTCTAGAGCTGGAGCCTACTGATCTAGAAGCAAGTTGTCTGGCTAGTTAGAAGATTTGTTCGAGAGAGAAGAGGGCATGGCAAGGTTGAGGTGGAAGTTGGTTTTGTTGATCAGTTTGAGAAGTCTGATGTGAATCCTGTAGAGCAACTTGTGGTTGCTGCTAAAGAGGTCCCTAACCTTGTTGATGTTGGACAGGATATTTGTTTTCATGATCAGTTAGATGGATCTGGCATGAAAATCGCAAAGCATCTTATTGTGGATGATGAGGTTGTTGATTGTGAGAATTTACATATGGATGTTTCTACTCATATGGGGTTGGATGTTGCTGGTGCGGATTCACTAGTTGCTAAGGTGGTTGAGGATCTACATGATACTGTGGATCTATATGTTCCTAATTTTCCCATGGTTGACATGGCTAAGAATTTACATGTTGCTCTTATTGTGGATTTGGGCTTTACATGTTGCTGACTTGGCTTTGAAGTTACATGGCGTTGCTGTCATGGATTTCATGTTTGAGGATAATACTATTGCTGGTTGTGATCAGTTGCAGAGACTGTTGGTGAAGCATTATGTTTAGTTTGTTCCTGGAAATGAGAATGTTGATTGGGTTATTGAGATTCATTCGATTTTGATGTTTGGGTGGATGAAGCATAGATGGTTGATTTTCAGATTTGTTCTTCTGTCTGGGATGGATTGGAAACCTTTGGTGAAGATGAAGTTGGTTGGAGAAATTTCGTTTGGCATCAAAGTATGGGACATACTTTTCTATCTACTTCTAGAGTCTGATGTAGGAGCAATTTTGGAGAGAGAAAGTGATGAAAATTGGAAGAAGTTTGTTTTTTTTTTTTTAATTTAATAATAAATGTAACTTGTGGCTTGAGGATTTATTTAATGTGAGAGTTTATTTAATGTAACTTGCTAGGCCGACTTGTGGCTTGGTTTGGTATAAGTAGAGGGTCTTGTCTTCTCATTATTCATTATTCAGCATGAAGGAAGTGGGCTAGAGAAAGAAGTAGCTGAGCAGAGCTAGTAGCTGCGGCTTGGGAAACAAGAAGGTTGCTTGGTGGCTTGCGAGCACAAGTTTAGATTCTTGGGATTTTCTACCAGATTGTGGATTTGAGTTAGCTAGGAATTGGATCTTGCGAGATCTTGCAGAATTACTATTGTAATTGCTTATGTATTTGGCCGTAACTCGGAAGGCCTTAGAGCCAGGCATATTGGATGTAAATTTTATGATTCTATTATTTTGTGTTATTTGTATACTTCCGCCGTGTGGTCATTTGCTGGAGGCTAGGACATCTCCTTTGGGGATTCTTCTGCCTTGCACTGCATCACATACACACTCCCATGACTGTCCCTATCAACTTGTGCAGGCAGCAAATGGTGATGGTTGGGTTTTTTAAGGAATTCCCCCTGTCTAATTAATGTTCTCCATGTATATGTCCTAGTCCATTTCCTTTCTTTGCCCAATTCCTTTGGGGATTTATATATCATATTATTTATAGATCACGGGTCACGACCCTTGATTGTTATCACTTTATTAGTAATACCAATATGCAAGTGTGAAGATTATATTAAATGTAATATGGTAGTAGAATTATGTAATATGACGATTGGCCTAATTATTTATGTTAGAAGGAATTATAATGTCCTTTATTTGAATATTAGTAATACAATGTTTAGTTGATATCTATTTAGTTTTCAATAACATAGTTATTTATTTTTGTATTTATTAAGTACGGTTATTTCTTATTGGGTACATTATATTTGAAGTAAAAGTAAGACATCTAAACATGTGTTGAAAATGAGTATATTTGTATTTAAGAAATATGTTTGTATTGTACATATATTAATTTCGACTCACAAAACTAAAATTGGTATGTGTTCTTAACCTTTGGCAACAGCAATGGGGAAGTCTTTGGAGCAGCAACAATAGTAGAGGGCTCAAGAAATCATTCATAGTCTCCCCAAAATAAAAATGTATAATGGATTTAGCAATAAGTAAGCTTATAGGAGCAAGCAAAGCATCCAGCATTGTCATGTGGATGTTGAAATTGATGAACGATGTCAACAATGGTTGTGTATAATTAGGGAAAAGTTTTATAAGAGCACATTAAGGACTTCTTCTAGTTGAAGCACTAAACATTTTATATGTCGCATCATACCATCACCTTGTTCTTGGGAACTATACGCACACAAGTACCACCAGAGAAAATAAGGAAGTTTGTACCGACAAGTCACATGGAGCCCTACAAGTTGGTCATGTATTATTGGCTCCATTTCAATACTCTCACCACAGGTGGTACAAAACCCCTTCGACAAAGAGTTAGGCAGGAAGTGACAGTAAGTATGGGTGAGGGAGATGAAGGGGATGATGACAGTGATGAGAAAGAGGACAAAACAATATGTGAGGAGGCACTGACAATCTCTTTTTCGGAGAGTGAGTTTGGAGGACGAAAGGTTCCGCAAGGAATCATGCCATGGGGACCATGACCGTACCAGGAAACAGAAAGCTACATGAAGGAAGGAAGCCATGGGTGGTAAAGATAATGAAGTTTGGGAGATGGAGGTAAGCTCAAAGGACAACATACTAACAGAGTTTGTACCAGTACGAGGTGGACCCCTACCAGGGCTTGTACCAGAGATGGAGTCTATAAGGGAGAAGATGGAGTCCGAAGAGGTGGAGTTCGTATGGGAGTGGCTCATACAAGTACAAGAGGAAGCACAAAAGGAGCCAATCATACCAATACTAGAGGAGGAAAGATTTGTATTGATGGTGCCTGTTTGGGGTGTCAAGCGGTCTATTGTACCCAAGATAATATTTAGTCCTCAGCTTCCAACCATGGCCCACTTGGTTCCAACAAAGGGACAAGTCAAGTATAGATTTAAGAGCACACAAAGTCGAGCCCCATACTAGTCCCATCTTAAACTCACGGAGCATTGAACGAGCTACCCCTAATACATTAGTGGTCACACCTGCACATTCTATTGGAGTGGTCTCCCTGGCTACCACAATTACAGCTTCAATACAAGATGCAACCCTTATGGTGCATGAGGCACTTCCAACCCCTAGGTTGGCGGTGATTGAAGGTGTAGACACAGATGAAGAAGTGAGCATTCCTAGAGTTCAATGAGGTCAAGAGGGAGATGTCCTCGATATAGATATACCTAACATCAATGTAGAGAATGAGATAGACAACCTCTTGGAAAAATTTCAAATGGGAGTTGATGATATTCCACCATGCTCATCTACATTAACGATAGGACAACGCACTGATGGTGAGAGAGAGGAGGCGCCACAGGCAAATGTTATTGAGGTAGAAGTGGAGAGCACTGAACATAGGGCCACCGCCCTCTAGGAGGAAGGAATGATAGGAGCCATTAACAAAGGTTGAGTACCAGAGAACCCTCGAGAGGAGGCTCCCATTTCTAGATTTGAAGTAAGGCAATGGCAATAGCTGAAACAGTGGTGGCAAACCTCTCCCAAGAGTTGGACATGGGCACTAGTACCATGGAGGCAGAGAGGTTCCTTAGATTCATAGAGGAGGAATGTGAGAGATTTCACAAAGCATCTCATACCCAACGGATGGCCTCATACTGAGACTCTAGAGATGTAAGAAGAATGGGGCAGGACACACATTCTAGTAAGGACAGGGAGGTATGATGGGTAACCCTCTACCACATAGAGTAGACCTTTCGGGATACATTCCTTCAACTACATCGGATGACATGGGCAGTAAAGAAGGCAAAAGAGGGGCACACTTCGGCACTACAGCCAGAGGCAACTTTGCAGATGGGTGTGGAAGTTGGAGAACAAGTTGGCTCAGAAAAAAGATAGCTCTTGCAGAGGAGGGGCACCTAGCAGCCACCTTAGTGAAACTGGAAAGCACTCAGAAGGATTTGAAGGACTCACTCAAATTGTTGAAAGTAGCACAAGAGAAACAAATGGTAGTAGACTGAGATCTCAAACATCTCCACCGACAGCTTCCGCATCTGATGTCCTCCACCACTCCAAGGATGTCCCCTCACTCTTCTCACAACAGATTTGACTTTCTTTTGTACACATCAAACATTCCTCTTGTAGTTATCTGGAAGACGTCTTTTCTTTTTTGTGGGGGGGGAGGCGGGGGTGGGAGGGTTAGGGAGTTGAAGTTAGTCGTAGTTTAGTTAGCAGGAATAATGCTTATGATTTATGTTTTAATTAGTGATGGTAATGTAATGATAGTTGGTCTCAGGTAGTTGTAGGTGGTTGGTGTACTCAAACTACTGTCAAGCACTTTATATGTAGCCGGATGGCACTGAGAATGGACTACTGTTGTTATAAGATTACAGGAAAATAAGTTTATCATTCTGCCACTGTTATGTGTTTGACTTTTATTTTAATTATTATGTTCCTTATGCTACTCTGTGAATATTTCTGTTTACTCTGTTCAAAGTAAATAAACACACCCTGTAGGGAGTAAGCATAGGTAATATTTCCTATTTAACCAAGAAAGATTAGAACAAGTTGCTCACTAATCCTTATACAAATGAAAAAATAAAAGTGGCATCTTTCCAGCTTCATCCCATTATAACACCTGAGATCAACAGTTTTATGAGAAATTTCTTTCACAAGTGTTAAGTGCTTACTGTTTTGTTGTCAAAGCCATTTGGTTGGCTGCAGAGGAATCAAGAATGCATAGGAATATACTTTAATATCTAAACAACACTTTGATTGTTTTAATCCCTGAGAGGAATGTGACCTCTTTCGACAATAATAGTCTGATTTCTCTATGCAAAAGAGTCATAAAATAATAGCAAAGGAAAGGGCGAATAGGCTGAAACTGGAGCAACCAGATCTAATCCCTGAAGAACAAAGTGGATTTGTCCTAGATGGAGCAATTGCAGATTAAATAATTGTAACATATGAAACTCTTCACTCCATATACACCAGAGAGGAGAAAGGAATTATTGTCAAGTTGGATTTTAATAAAGCTTATGACAGGTAGATTGAATGTTTCAGATGAAAGTAATGGAAAGTTTTAGCCTGAACAACCATTAATTCAAGTGGGTTTTTAGCTGCATTTCCAATCCTAGATTCTTGGTGCTTGTGAATGGAAATCCTGCCAAGTACTTTGACATAACCAGGCATCTTAGCCAAGGAGACCCCATTTCACCATTTTTCTTCACAATAACAAGTGAAGACATAGGCAGCCATTCAAGCAGCCCAAAGAACCAAAGTGCAGAGGCAAATCAAGGCTACCAAAGATGTCAGCACCATTACTCATTAGCAATTTGTTGATGGCACAACCCTCTTTGAGTAGGCTACCTTACCCAATGTACAACGGATGGAATACATCCTATCAATGAACTCAAAAGGATTGAAGATGGTCTATCAATAAAGCTAAATCTGAGATTCTTCTTTAAAATGAAAACTTAGGTGCAAAGCACAGTAGCCATCTTTTAGAGTTCATAATTGGAGAACTCCCAGGCAATATCTGTGAATACCACTTTTCAATGGGGCATGCAAATCCACATAGTTAACAACCCTGATAGACCAATGTAGCTTAAAATTAGCTCCTCAAAAGGCAAATATTTGACTTTTGAAGTTAGGACCGCAATGCTCAAATCTGTTGCTTTAGCTCTTCCAATCTACTTAATGGTGTGCCTACAGCTGCACTGGAGGGGAAAATCAGATTTGAAGAAAATGATGATAACCTTCTTGCAGCAAGGATCGTTTGAGGATAGGAAATATCCTCTTGTCAAATGGGAAAGAGTTGGCATTCCCAAAGAAAGAGGAGATATTGTTTTGAGATAGGCTCAACTTTAAAATCAAGCTTTTGCAGCAAAATTAATCTAGAACATTTTCTTGAAAGCAAATCTCAAATGCAACAAATGTTTGAGATGCAAGTACCTAGATTATATGGAATGTAAGTACCTAGACTATATGGATCCAAAGTGTATTTTAACAATTCCTAAGCCACCAAAAGGCTCCCACCTTTGGAACTCTATGTTGAATTGAAGGAAAATTATTACAAAAAAATTTAACCTACAAAAGAAGAATTCTGGGAGGACTCATGGAATTGATACCAAAATTAGATGACGGGGGGGGGGGGGGAAGGGGATGGTGGTGGGCTAGGTTAGCTTTCACAATGAATATTCTTATGAAATTATGGTGGACAAGAGTAAAAGATTATCTACAACACACAAACAATCAAGGAAGTGCAGATTGGGGTTACAAGGAGATCACATGGCATCCCTGAAAAGCAAATAGTTTTTTTTAAAAGGGAAAATTGTCAAAGAAAAGGATACTTTTATGTAATGTGCAGGTCAAATTGAAATCATGTGCCTAAAAACTGGAAAGAACACTGCCAAACTAGGATAGAAAGTGAGGGATACATCCATTCGTAAAAAGCACTGACCTTCGTAATAATATTGGAGCAGAAACTAAAGAACACTGCCAAACTAGGATAGAAAGTGAGTGATGCATCCATTCGTAAAAAGCATTGGCCTTTGCAATAATATTGGAACAGAAACTAACTCCTTAAGGCTAGTGCCTTTGCATGGGAAGCTATTCACAAGAAAGACAGCGGAGAAACTTCAAAAGATGGGCTTCATGGGACCATTAAAATGTTCTCTATGTGATTAAGCTAATGAATCAACAAATTGCCTCTTGATGAACTGTAATTTCACATTAAAATGTCGGTAGTGGCACTAGGATGGTCTAGAGCTCTTCCAAAAGATTTCCTAACAATTTTTGAATTATGACTGATCATTAAAACAGGATCAACATTATCTAGTCTTTGGATTTCAGTTCCTCCTCTTTTAATATAGGAAGTGTGTAAACAGAGAAATGGGAGAATTTTCCATGATCAGCGCATGGGTGATTAGAGATTTTTGCTAAATTTGGAATCAACCATTAAAAATGTCACAATGACTAGATTAAAGATCAATCATTCAAAATCAGGAGATTTTCTGCTTGGGACAATGAGATCTTAGGAAGATGGAAGGGATTAAATGGGGAGAGATATTTGAGATTTCTCTGTAAGCATATAACAGCAAACTGGTTACCTCCATATACAGGATGGACAAGATTCTCTGATTGGTTGCATTATTCACAACGAGCAAGGTAATTTACTGGTCTTTGGCTCAAAGAAGTTGAAAATGGCACAAATAATGGGTCAAAGCTCAGACCCTCTTATTTGGGTTACGAATTACTGTTTCTAACCAATAAATTTAGAAGGTTATTGACAAGCCCTCATGTGTAGTCTTATCATTTCCCGGTGATGAACAACAATGCATGATTCAAAACTATGATTTTTCATAATTGTATAGAGACTATACTATAGAAATTATGACTTGCTCCAGAAATCTCTAAATGAAAAGGTTGGGGTGGGGCAGGAGGGAGGGTTGGGGAGAAAATACTATCAAATAGATTTAATGTCACAAAGAATATTTTTATGAAATTATGGTGGACAAGAGTAAAAGATTACTTACAACACACGAACAATCAAGGACAAGCAGATTGGGTCTACAAGGAGATCACATGGCATCCCTGAAAAGAAAATAGTTTCTTTAAAGGCAGAATTGTCAAAGAGAAGGATACTTTTAAGAAATGTGCAGGTTAAATTGAAATCATGTGCCTCAAAAACTGGAAAGAACACTGCCAAACAAGGATAGAAAGTGAGTGATGCATCCATTTGTAAAAAGCATTGGCCTTCGTAATAATATTGGAACAGAAACTACAGAACACTACTAAACTAGGATAGAAAGTGAATAATCCATTCATTCGTAAAAAGCATTGAACTTCACAATAATATTGGAACAGAAGCCAACTCCTTAAGGCGTGCCTTTGCATGGTAAGCTATTCACAAGAAAATCTTGACAGCGGAAAAACTTCAAAAGCTGGGCTTAATAGGACCATTAAAATGTTCTCTATGTACGAAGTTAATGAGTCAACAAATTGCCTCTAGATGAACTGCAATTTCACATTATAATGTTGGCAGTGGCACTGGGATGGTCTAGAGTTCTTTCAAAAGATCTTGTAACAATTTTTGAATTATGACTGATCACTAAAACCGGATCAACATTTCTTGTCTTTGGACTTCAGTTCCTGCTCTTTTAATATAGGAGATGTGTAAACAGAGAAACAGGAGAATTTTCCATGATCAGTGCATGGGTGATTAGACTTTTTTGCTAAATTTGAAATCAACCATTAAAAAGGTCACAATGACTAGATTAAAGATCTATCATACAAAATCAAGTGATTCGCTTCTTGGGACAATGAAATCTTGGGATGTAAGCGATTAAATGGGGAGAGAGATTTGACATTTCTCTGTAAGCATAAAACAGCAAACTGGTTACCTCCATATGTAGGATGGACAAGATTCTCTGACTGGTTGCATTATTCACAACGAACAAGGTAATTTACTGGTCTCAAGAAGTTGAAAATGGCACAAATAACAGGTCGAAGCTCAGACCCTCTTATTTGGGTTACAAGTTTCTGTTTCGAACCAATAAATTGAGAAGGTGATTGGCAAGCCCTCATGTGTAATATTATCATTTCCCAGTGATGAACAACAATGCATGATTCAAAACATTGATATTTCATGATTGTATAGAGACTATTCTATAGCAATTAGGACTTGCAAAAGCCAGAAATCTTTAATGAAAAGGTTGGGGTGGAGCAGGAGGGAAGGCTGGGGAGAAAATACTATAAAATAGATTTGATATCCATCCCCTCAAAAATGACAACACAAAACACGTGACTATCTCAACAGCTATAAATGAAACCATGTCATAGGTTCAACAAAAGAAAAATAAATATCAAAGATACTTGGTGAAAACCAAACTCTAAAACTGTCCTAACAAACATATAAAGTTTAAACAGATGTCCAGAATTGTCTAGTCCACCAGTACCTCCAAACTGGAGTAGCGAGCACCACTACACTTCTTTCTTAGACAGGGATGGATACAAACCTTCTGTGAAGACAATGCAGAGAACACCATGTATTAAAATTAAGATGATAGTAAGGAACAGGATGCAGGCTGGTGAAAGTCACCGCACAAGTGCAGCAGGTGGTTCTCCCAGGGAATGAAATAATCCCATCCCCATACTCAACAACAAACATGACCAAAGGCAGCAGCCTTTGTGTGAATTCAATAGACCAGGGGAACATTGCAACTAGAACGGAGGAGCCTCTGCACTCCATGGGGTGTAAGTAACTAGAGGAAAGTATGGGTAGATTAAGTGAAAAGATTATTGGTTTAGGTGGAAGTTATGGTTTCATAGCAAAAGAGACACTAAGATCTTCTATTCATTTTTGTTGTTTTGTGTCAAGGGGGTCAACAGAATTCTGGACTCGTAATATATGTCATATTCCAAACTGAGTAAGAAGTATTATAACTCACTTCTGAATATATAGATACAATGCAAGTTCTTGGGTATGATTGCAGTTGAATTCTGACATGATAGGCTTGAGCGTATTTAATTTTCAGGGCCAAATCTAGGCTTTGAATTTGAAGATTGAGGCTCAATGTAACCCCCAATTTACCAATCAGAAGAAGTATTTGTAAAATGTGCTAAAAAAATATTACATGTGGTTGAAATGTATTATCTCTATTGTGCAATTTCATCACAATAATATATGTAAAGAGCCCTCATCTGTAATCTTATTATCATCCAGATTCCAGATGATTAACCACGCTAGGTAGTTCAAAATGTCAGCCCTTAAAAATATTTACGCAATTGTAATTAAAAGCTACCTCATCTACATTATGTCTTGTGGAAGATTGATGTTCCCAATTAAAGAAAAAAAAGGTTAGATCTGATGTCCAGCCCCCCAAAATGATACAAACAGTCACATAACAAATGACTAACCCAATAACTATAAACAAAGCCGCATTGTAAGATCAGCCAAAGAAAGGCAAACTTGGTGCAAAGGTAAATTCTGAAAACTATCCTATATATGTGTCTAGATTTAATTAATAAACTAGTGCCTTCAAATTGTGTTGTTTCCCTACTTCTCAAAGAAGTATTACCTGTAAATGCATAAGGACATATTGAGTTCTCAATTCAAGGTGTAAACTGATTGCCCTAGAAATCACTTTGAGTAATGATCATAATAGTTTGTTGCAAATGGAATACTGAAGGCCAAAAAAATCTTTGTAACTCTTCTAGAGGCCTTTAGCTCTGCAAATTATCATTCTTTGACTATCAAAAACACTTCACAGATTCACTTTTTACAAGTGCTTTAAAGTTTAACTTTGTTGCTAGTAGCAGACAGGAGTAATCCAAAGTCCATGAAGATGTCTGTAGCTTTTGAATTTAGATATGATTGTTATTTGGCATCAACAATTTGAATCACGCTCAGTGATCCATCACAGCTTGTTACTGTTAATGTTGATGGTAGCTGCAAGAGAGCTCCTTCATATCTGTAGAGAGCTTAAAGATATGACTTCAGGTGCTGATGAACGGTCTCTCTGCAGTTGGAGAGACCTCGTGTGGTATTTGAGGAGTCACACGATGATAATATATTATATTATAATATCTCCCACGTCTAGTATATGGAGTGTCATGCGCATGGTATTTAAAGATACCACCATTTGAGAAAGGGTCCACCACTTGGAGATATGAAGAGTCTCCGCATGAAGATGTGAATACTATTAGCCACCTGTTTCAAGATTGGAAAGGTTTGAAGTTGAAGAGTCATTGTTATGGCCTATCAAAAGGCCTCTTCTTTGTTATATATGCAGTTGGATATTGCTAGAGTTAAAGTGAAAAAAAGTCTCAGCGTGTGTTCTGAGCATTGTATCTAACATTTGTTATTACTCAATAAAGGATAGAATTTCTTGGTGTGGCTGGGTTTTTTCCCTCAAGTAGGAGGATTTTCCCAGGGTAATTAATTGTGTCAATTTGTTATTTGTGTTCTTAGATTTCTGATATTAGTGTTATTCCTATTCTGGTTCTCAAGTCTTAAAATGGTATCAAAGTGGGTCTAGTAAAGATCCAGAATCATAATAGGAAAAGTGTGTGATGGTGTATTGTGATTCTTTTTCAGAAAAACAAGTTTTAGGGAAGAGATCACAGCTTGGTGCTTATTGAAAGTTTTGTGTATGAGCACTTACAATTTTTGTTGCATTATTAAGAGGTGACATACGTTTATGCTTGGTACCCGTAAGATTCATAAAGGATTAAGAGTATTGTATCCAGAAGTGATCTGAGACTCATTGCTGCATTTCAAGTGGTTGAGACGATTATTTCTTGAGAGTTACATGTACAGGAAGCTCCAACGGAGGTTGAAGAGGCAGGGTTCACATGTGCTGCACTTGCAAAGCATTCCCAAGTGATTTTTGCATCTAATCTATTGACTTTGCTGCTAACAGAGGAATGATTAGTGCATTTGAGAGATAAGTATAGGCACTCTTGAAGTATTTGTATACCTTTGAATATTGTTCATGAAATTTATGCAGTTAATATTAATTCACGTTATAACACTGGGGATAGTGTATGCTTTAGAATTTATCTGTATATTTCTCTTCATGATAGTTTGATTCTATGAACTATTACTAATATCTCTAAAAATGCTTCCAGGACGGATCAAGAAGCAATAGGATAATGAGAGATTATATGCAAAGTCATGCAGATTGTAGAAATGAACATGGGGACCCTGCTTGCAGCCACGGGACTGAATCGGTTACCTTCAGAGGGAGACTATTTGGCTGCAAAAACCAGATTCAGAGGGAGCTTGTGTGATAGAGGTAGAATACCTAATTCTTTGCAAGCTTGTGTGGAAGTGTGACTGCTAAAGCTCCCTGTTTGATCTACTTGGAATCACCCCTCTTATTGTGATAATAAGCAGTGAGAATGCTGCCCCTGTTGAGAGGAAGTCTCTGTCAAGAGAGAGTCTCGGTCATTCTTATACATGTTAATGAGTTCTTCTCTTTGAGAGAGAAGTTCGAGGTGGAATCCCTTGTTAATGAGTTCTCTGCCAGAAACATTCAAGGTGAAATCCCTTATCTATGAGTTTTTCTCTCCTCGAGAAATTCGAGGTGATATCCTTTGTTAATGAGTTCTTCTCTGCAAGAGAAGTTCGAGATGAAATCCCTTGTTGATGAATTCTTCCCTGTGAGAGAAGTTTGAGGTGAAGTCCTGTGTTAATGAGTTCTTCTCTACGAGATAAGTTCGAGGTGAAATCCCTTGTTCCACCCTTTGCTAGTAGGCATGGTGGAGATGTATTCTTCTATGGGAGAAATCTGAGGTGAAAGCCCTCATTCCACCCTCTGCAAATAGGTATGGTGGTCCACCCTTTGCGAGTAGGCCTCGTGGATGTCATGGAAGAAATTCCATGATGTAGCACTTTTGTTTATTCACCCTCTGGGAGTAGCAATGCTGAATGTCATACTTGGATGAAAATATTATGTTAAGAAAATCTATAGTGAGATTTGGTTACTAACGTTTTTTTTTTAAGCAGCTCCATTTTGCTTGTCAGGTTGAGACACACTGTGACATATGAATGATCTCTCTCTTGCTAAGAGGGAGTGCTAATGTCCATGGTAGCTGCGTGATAGCTCCTTCATACCTGTAGAGAGCTTAGAGATATAACTTCAATTGTTGATTTACAGTCTCTCGGCTGTTGGGGAGACCTCGCGTGGAATTTGAGTCACACAATGATAATATAATAATATCTCCTACGTCTAAAATATGGAGGGTCATGCACATGGTATTCAAAGAGACCACCGTTAGAGAAGACAAAAGGTCCACCACTTGGAGATATGCAGAGTCTATGTGTTAAGATGTGAATACTAATGGCCAACCGTTTGAAGTTGAAGAGTCATTGTTATGGCCTATCAAAAGGCCTCTTCTTTGTTATATGTGCAGATGAATATAGCTAGAGTTAAAGTGAAAAATGTCTCAGCATATGTTCTGAGCATTCTATCTAACATTTGTTATTACTCAATAATGGATCGACTTTCTTGGTGTGGCTGGCTTTTTCCCTTGAGTAGGAGGGTTTTCCCAGGGTAAATAATCATGTCAATTTGTTATTTTGTGTTCTTTGATTTCTGATATTAGTGTTATTGCTATTCTGATTCTCAAATCTTAACAGTTATCAGTGCTGAATTACACTTGTTAAAGCTCAATATCATAGAAAAGTTTAAGAGAATCATATCTCTGTTCATAAAGCTGATCAAAATATTGTCTTTAATAAACTTGATGTTTCTAAAGCATAACCTGAATTGTGAAGCAGATGAATGCTTTCAGAGGCATTCTCAACTAGATTTTAGTTTTTGTCAAATATGTGAGGCATTACATGCTTCAAAAGCTATCCTATTGGAAAAACTGGCTAGAGGATGAAAAGCTGAGAGTGGTGAACATGCTTAAAGGTGCTTGTTTGCTAAAGGCTCCGCTTGCCTAAAGTGCTAACATAAAAGAAAAATGCCATTCTTGCAATGACTACTCGCTGAGGTCATCTTGGTAAAAACAACATGGATTAAATCTTTAAAAAAATTTAAAATAAATAACCAAAATTGTCTCCCTTGAGTATAAAATTCTAATAAATTAAAAATCCTCTTAAGAATTAGCACATGGTGAGTTTTTAGCAGAACTTATTGAGATTCCAAATAATCTGGAGGCAGAAATTCTAAAACAAAGAGAAGAAAATCAAAATCCACTCCCCTAAAAATCCAAAACCAAGAAGTGGTAGAATCAGGTAGGCAATCCGAGATCACTAAAAAAGATAGCAACGTAATAGAAAAGTCACTTTATTCCCGGGATTTTTTAGTACAAAAATTCTCATGACTGGAAACTGTTAAACTTAAAATTATTGTTTGTACTTTAACTTGAATGTAATTTCTGTACCCGGTAATAAATGCAATCAAGCCAAAGGCCTAACGTTGAAACTTTGAAAATCTCCAATCCAGCGAGCTAGAATCAAACGGTAGTGCAAGGTGAAGTGATTTACATGATGATTGACTAGGCTCAAAACTCGGGGAACATACTCGCTGTGTTAAAGGGGTCTCATTTCTAAGCCTAACGGTAGGCTGACCTTAAAGTGCATTCCACGCACATTAAAGATTTTTTATTGTGCATTTCTCGTGAAATTAAATTAACAAGCTATAGGCCTAATGTTGGAATTATCCAGTCGAACAGGCCAGAACGATATGATGTTAGAAGGAGTAGTTGCCATAACGATTACCCGGATTCAAGCCTTGTGAAGCATACACTGTTTTAGTGTAGTGTGACTGATAGGCCTAAACATGATCTAAGCTTCACAGTGCATCCCTCGAACACTAAAAAGACTGTTTGATGGTGTATTTTTCGAGGACTGAAAACGCTATCATTGCATTTTACAGTTCTCGAGTAAAATAATGTCATAGATCTCCAACGCCAGAGATATTACAGTATTTATCAGGCTGACTGATTCGTGATGAAAGGTGAATGATTACACAAGTTCTGTTTCAATATTAGGAACACCCTCCAACAGAAAACAACAAAATAAGTGTGGAATTTGAGAGATGCCAACTAAATAGGCTTTATCCGAAAGTACTTAATGGTGTATTATTTCAACTCAACAGATATTATCCGCTTCAGTGGTCCATGAAACATGTAATGCAAACAGTCATTCGAACAGGAAGTATAACGTACTAAATTTCAGGGCACTCAAAATGCGTTCAAATGAACACCAATTCAAATAGGAAAATCTAAACCCAAGTAAGACCCTGGAAAGGTCTCAAGCAACATGGAAGTATGAGAAACCAGATTACATAAAGCCCATTAAATTGGCCTGACCCTCTAGAACCTAATCATACATCTAACAACCAATGAAAATACAATGTGAACCACCCACCTGATAGCTCCTTAGAGGTTTCCTGGGTAGGTGAGGAAGCAGATAAGTTTGTTGATGTATCTTTACTGCCCTCCAGCCTCTTCAACTGACTCTCCCGCTTGAAGGTCCCATAACATCTAAAACAGCTCATCTCTATCTAGACCAGTGCAATGTGCCCTGGCACCCTCATGCCAAAAAAACTAACCCATCTCCAAAACTACTGAAACTTGGGCATGCCCAATTCCAAGGTAGGCAGCTCATAAAGCAATCCTAGGAACAAATGCTCACTCCTCAGATAGACAACTCATTTTCTAAAACTTTCAATTTGGTCGACAAAATTATGAGAAATGGTGCTTGAATTGGATTTGGGCGATCCATTTTGCACTACACAAATCACTTTACTGCATCCGTGCAAATGAGTCGACAAAAAAATGGGGATGCTGCTCGTGCTGTTACTATTACCATTACTACTTCCATTAAGGGGACCGCGCGGTTAACTGCACGGTTTACAGGCCACTTCACACGTATACAAGAGCCTTAACTTCCGCGTCTTGGCAGCAGCTGGAGTTGTACGTAGTTGTTCTTGGCTTTGGACGAGGTGCTAGCGCTGTGATCTGCTTAACAATAAATAATTAGGGACAAATCTGATTCTTTGCGACGTTAAAGAGAGGGAAGAATAGTGTGTAAAGAATCAGGATGAGCAGAAGGCAAGAAAACGCCGATGCCCTGCCTCCCTGATTATTCCCATGTGCCTGCTGTGATGTTGCTTTTCACCTTTTCCCTGATTTCGCATGATCCCGTTCCCTCCCATGTTGTTGGAAAATGATTGGAAGAATATTTAATGAGTTTGCATCATGCATGTTCCTCTTCTTCCTCCATGCATAGGGAAAAGCACCCCTACAGTAATATGTCGCTAATCAAATGCAATCAAACAATTATGTGAATTTTTATTCCATTTTGTGTGTAGTAATAAATTTTATGTTAAAAGTGGTTCTAATCTAATTTGGAGTTCTATTAGAGTATCCATAACATTGAGGTTTCAATAAAATAGAAAGCTATCTATGTTTTAGGTGGAAAAAAAATGTATTGATAATTTTGATTTAGAGGAGCATTCTTAAATCTTTATATAATAATGATATCTTTTTATTTTAGAATTAGAAATATATTTGCTTGTGTGAATTTAATTTGGTTTGCTTAAAGCCATTTGTACACCCCATTATAAGGCTAAGGCTAGTGCTAGTGTCTATCTAGCCATTAGAAACCTAACTTTTACCAAAGAGAGTGTCTACCCAACCATTAGAAATCTAAGTTTTACTAGGAGGAGTTTAAAAAGAAAACTAAGTACCTTCTTGATAAGATTAGGTTTCTCATGGTTAGATTGTAACTGGGGAGGGGGAGAGGGGAATGTGATGTATTGATTTTGTAGTTTCATGTGACTCTACAACACCTTAGGATCAAATGAAAAATGAAGATAACTTTTACAAGAGAATGGCAAGACAATTGCATTAAGATGCAAGAATTATATTATTAATAATGAGCATTAATAAACATATTGAAATGTACAAAATAAGCATGCACATATAGGCAAGGGGATAAGAGATAATGATAGGGAGCGAATAAGTTATAATAGGAGATATTAATCATACATCATGCATATTCAAAGAATTGTCCCCCCGTAAGAAGGGCAGTAGGAGATATGATATCCCCCATGAAGAAGCTTCAATATTGATGAAGTGTACCTAGAATCAAAAGAGAATCCAATACCTACAAGCAACATGTCTATGCTTAGGAAGAAATAAATACTTAAAATGATGAAGAAGCCAATCTATGTGCAAGTGGAAGAAGAAAGAAGGAAGAAGGTCTCCAAATATGTGATGAAAGGCCACACCACCCTTACGAACTCACAAACAAAATCACAACAACATGGAGACAAAGAGAAGATAAAATGCTTCATAAAGCATGCTTTTATTATACTTGAAAAGTCTTACAACATCAACAATATGACATCATAGATATGAATTCTTCCAAAAGAAGTTAATTAATTCTTCAACATAAGAGAACTTCCAAATAAGAGCTTCCACAAGAAGAGTCTTCACACCAAGAGCTTCACCAAGAGAACTTTCACCTCCAAGCTTGCTTACAAGAGATTACACCATGAGAGTTTCACTACAAGAGTTTACACTTGAAGAGCTTATACTTGAAGAGGTTGCACTTGAAGAGTTTGATTACAAATGCTCGTAAACCTTGTTTATATGGGCACTTACCACCCAAGATATTACAAACCCAACCAATGTGGGATAATAGGTAAATACAAATATTAAATTCCCACCCAAATACAACTAAGCACCACCATGTGGCCCAATTAGAAAATTAAATCTCTTTTGTGGATCACAAAAAATATTAAATGCATGATTTAAGGAACTTTCCACAAACTTCTAAGATGCCACCTACACACCTCAATAAATGGAATGTCAACTATTTTGCTTATTTTTCTATTTACACCATCTATGCACCTTGAAAATAGAAATTCCTCATTCCCCTTTTTTTCTTTTTATTTATTTAAATTTCCTCTAATTTTTATCACTTTCTCTCTCCTACACAATTTTTTTTTTTATAATTTATAATTTTGATCACAACCCCTTTTTCGTGATGCAAGATGCTCCTGCATTAGACACATATGGTAGGAAAAAATTTGTGTATATGAATTCACAAAATGAAGTAGCTGACAATGACACTTTTTTTTCTTTTCTTCCAACACCTCACTAGAACAAATATTTGTCGTCAATATATTTCCTTCTTTCTTCTTTTCCAAAACCTAGTTGGAACAAGTGTCTGTTGTTGAAAATACTCCTCTGCAATGAACTTTGTCCAAGTACAACTTTCATCATCCTCCAATATTGTTGAATTAAATACACCTGTAATAAACTCAACAATGTCATATCAATCTTCCTTTCCATACCACACATCACTAACAAGATTCTCATGCAAACCATCATCATTATCTTTCAAATTCATCTCAAAGACAACATCCCATGATTCGTAAGAATTTACTTCTTTGACATATTCATCTTCACTTTCCTCTTTCATGTTATCAATAATGCATGTAATTGCTTCACTTGCTTGATCTCCAACTAAGGCACTATACTCTCCTCCATTGTTGTAGTCTTCAAATCATCTTGATCTACTTCGAGCTCAAAAATTTTGTCATCTTGATGCTCTTCATCTTCTTCAACTTCAGGTTGACAAATATTTGTATCTTCATCTTATTGCTATTCTTTTGTATTGCATGGGTGATACTCCATTGGATCTTCTTTCTTTTTTGCATCCAAAGAATTGTCAACATCTCCTTTTTGGTGACGTGCTCTTCTCTTCCGCAATTATGCTTCTAATTCATATCACTTGCTTTTGCAAATCAAAGAATGCAACTCGTAATGTCTCTTGATTTCTTGCTCTAATCATCTCAAGTCTAGGAATCCTCATAATCCATCTAATAAAAAAAGTCGTCTTCTTCTTTCTCTTACCGATGATCAAGTCTTCATAAGACAAAGTTTGTGCAAAATAAGCACCTCATGTAAATTACCTCACAATCAGCAATCTATCTACACACTTAGCTGGAATCATGATCCTCGTACAAACTACCTCACAGTCAACAATCTATCTACACAATCAAGAACTTCTCCTTGACAAACTTAACCCAACTCAAGGTCCTCATGCAAACTAGCTCACATTTAGCAATTTGTCCACACACTCAGGAACTCCTACTCCGATACTTTGATGAAGGGCCACACCACCCTTACGAACTCACAAATAAAATCACAACAATATGGAGACAAAGAGAAGATAAATTGCTTCATAAAGCATGCTTTTATTATACTTGAAAATTATTACATGCAATGTGTTGGACTGTCAGGTCTTCCCAGTTACGACCAAATACAATAACAATTACAATAACGGTTTTGCAAGATCTCTCAAGATCCAACCGAAACACTAGCTAGTCCAGATCCACACTCTGGTAGAAACCTCCAAGATCTCAACTTGTGTTTGCAAGCCACCAAGCAACCTCCTTGTTTCTAAACCGTAGCCACTAGCTCTTCTTACAAACTCGCAACTCCACCACAATCCTGTTGTAAATTGGCTCACATTTGGCACTCTATCCGCAAACTCAAGAAAAATCGCTCCTCTACTTCATCCTCCTCTCCAAGCTTCTACTAAGAAGAGATCACACCTTGAAGCTTGATTATAAATGCTCATATATCTTGCTTAAATAGGCACTTACCATCCAAGATGTTACAAACACAACCAATGTGGGATAAAAGGTAAATACAAATACCTTACAACAAATATTTGATTCCCACCCAAATACAACTAAGCACCACCATGTGATCCAACAAATAATAAATGCATGATTTAAGGAAATGTCCACAAACTTCTAGAATTCCACCTACATACCTCGATAAATGGAATGACAACAATTTCATTTATTTTTCTATTTATGCCACCTATGTACCTCAAAAATAGAAATTTCTCTTTTTCACCTTTTTTCTATTTAATATTTTTTTTTTAAAATTTTAAATCTCTAATTTTCGTCACTTTCTCTCTCCAAATTTTTTTCTAATACAAGATGCTCCTGCATCACTCCCAAATCTACAATATGAGACTCAAAAAACAAAGTTGGAATGCCATCCAAGTAGGCATCCCAATCTACAAGATTTGAAGTACTATGATAATCATGTTGTATAGTAGAAATCAAGACTGAAGAAGTAGGAGGTGGAGGAGTATAAGTTTAACACTTGTTTGAAGAACATGACTCAAGTGTCTAAAATCCTCCTCATGTACATAATTTACCCTTGGTAAAAAGGTGGGTGTAATATCTCACCAATGAATCCTTCTAAATAGGGATCATTATAGACTAACATGTTTCTTTTGTTAAAAGATAACATTATTTAACATATAAACATAATGCAAGAAAAAGACTAACACACAACCAAAGATTCATAAGATCTCAGTCTAGGTTCCAAAAATCAATTACCAAGTGGTTACATAATGTTCATTCATATTACTAAATCAACATATCATTCGATGTTCATTTGATTGTCCAATTTATAAATCCATAGGTGGTTAACCACATATCATTCGATGTTCATTTGATTGTCCAATTTACAAATCCATAGGTGGTTAACCATACAAGTTTATTTCTAATTATGAATGCATAGTTGTACATGAAATTACTTCTAACTACCCTAGAAGCAATTGTTAATCGATTTGTTCTAAATTGGGGAGATACGTCTCGAAAAAGGGTATTTGAATCACCAACTCACATTTTATGAACATGCTATAAATGATCATTGTCCATGAAATGATGAAACACTTCTCAGGGTCATACAATGAAACTCACCAATGGAAATGATATTCTAGAACAATGAAACTCACGAAATGATGAAATGATTAAAAATACAAAATTGACAAGAAAAATCCAAAAACCTAAATGATATAATACTTATATTGTGCAGTGTAACTCTAAGAAGGAAATTATAGAACACTTTCATCACACAATGAAATGCTTCATCATATAATAAAAGAAGTTGTTGGTCACGGAGTACAAATTAAATGCTAACAAAAACATGAAACCTCCACAATAGGGAGTACCAGATACTCACAAATCAAGGAGGTAAGCACTTAATCACACCTCAAACATAAAATAAATCAATTAAAGCATCTAGATCATCTAATCATGTAAGTACATAAGCCTATCACTTCTAGAAGAGAAACTACATTAGAAAATACCAGTAGAATAATAGAGAGAAGACGAGAGAAGAAAGATGGTCAAGGCACGATCCTATAACTAGAAGATCACCATTTATGTCCTCTAACCTGAAATAGCAATATAGGTAGAAACACCTCCCAACCATGTGGAATATACCATGTCGTACTTATGGAGATAATGACCTAACCACAATTACAAAGATAACAACACCCAAAGACTTATACACACACCAAATATGTATGACACAAGAACACATATGATCATGAATATAATGTAGTACATTAGGTCACTAATTAGAACATTCTAGATAGGATAACTATGTAGGGACTCTTGTGGAGTGTAATCTCTTGGCCCATACTAGCCCAAGTTGTATAGAGGGCATGATAAATCAACTCCCTTAGGAGGCCTATTCCCTCACACTAACTTTCATAGAAGATTTGCTATTGCACAAGCACATCACCCTCACACTAGCTCCCTTAGATGCATGAATATCATCCAGGTGGATAGACCACTTATCTTATATTAATTTTTCATTATTCCATGTGTTTAATTTGGTTAACACTTGTTAGAAATGTACCTGTGAAAAGTGGGACTCTGAACCTCACAAACACTTCAACGTGGTCATTACCTATGAAGTCATCCTGGGATAAACATTGGATTGTTCATCATAAATGCCCGACAGAGCGACCCGTTGCCTCCTATCTAAAGGGATTTTTCCTGTTAATATCCTCATAATCGAGGCGCAGGAAATTAGACCCTCTAAGAATGAAGGATTTGATGAGTGCAGCTAGTCTAGATGAATGTGCAAATTTACTCTAAATGTACAATGCAGACTAGCTTAAGAACTTGTAAAAGAAACTATACTAGATGCATAAGCTAGATGACTAAATGAAATTAAGCTAGATGATGAAAATATGTGAGAATGTATTGAACTAAGTGAGTGCAAAATGCGGCAGCAATTTGATAGCATGAAAATTCAACCTCTGTAATGAAGAAATGAAGGTCTCTTAAATAGACTTTCCTGGAATCCATCAACAGTTGAGATCGATTTGGAATCAACGATCAGGATTGAAGCAAGATTCAGTTAAAATGAAAACTTCCTTAAGAAAGGAGAGTTAACTGAGCTTTTCATGAGTGGAATAAGGAGTTAACTGATTTAATTCCTTTTCAAGAGACAGTTCACTCAAAGTTTCCATTTTGGAATTGAAGAGAAGATTTTGAAGATATTATTTAATTTAATAAAGTGAGATATGACCTCATAAATGCCTTTTTCATTTAATTGAATAATCACATTCAATTAATTAAAGTGAGCATAATTATTAAATTAAATATTTTTAATTCCTTAGTACATTAGCCTTAGGTGATGATTTAATTTAATTAAAGTATAAATACTTAATAATTAAATTAAATCTTAATCAATAGGTTTAATGTGACTAATATGAGTCAATACTATAGGAATTAAATAAAGAGTCTAATTAATGCAGATTAGGATTTTCTACATCTGACAATTAAGTCAAGTAGTGAGTAGCAGAATGAGAATTGCCTATTAGAATAGGTCTTAGAATTGATCAAAATAGACCAGAATTGGTGATCATAGCAATGAGCCAATTTTGGGGTATTACATTTTGCCCCTCTTTGAATGAATGTGCGAGCATCACGTTCAATTCAAAGAAAATCAGAAAGCATGATGCAAGGATAAAGAAATGAGATTGGTTCCAAAATTGATGATACGAAGACCAATTGATAAGCTTTTAAGGACTATCTCTAGAACAGAGCTTAATCCCAAGGAATCCAAGTAGAATACCTAGATACCTAAAATTGATAAGCATTTAAAAGGTTTCTTTAGAACAAAGTTTGACCTTTAAGGATCTAGATATAACACCTAGATACTCGAGATTGAAAGCATTTAAAAGATTATCTCCAGAATGGAGCTTAACCTTTAAGGATCTAGATAGAACACCTAGATACCTGAGATTGAAAGCATTTAAAAGATTATCTCCAGAATGGAGCTTAACCTTTAAGGATCCAGACAGAACACCTAGATAACTGAGATTGAAAGCATTTAAAAGATTATCTCCATAATGGAGCTTAACCTTTAAGGATCCAGATAGAACACCTAGATACCTAAGATTGAAAGCATTTAGAAGATTATCTCCAGAACGGAGCTTAACCTTCAAGGATCTAGATAGAACACCTAGATACCTGAGAGTGATAAGCATTTAAAAGATTGTCTCTAGAACGGAGCTTAATCTTTAAGGATCCAGATAGAACACCTAGATACCTGAGATTGATAGCATTTAAAAGGTTTCTTCAGAACGAAGTTTGACCTTTAAGGATCCAGATAGAACACCTAGATACCCAAGATTGATAGCATTTAGAAGTTTATCTCTAGAACGGAGCTTAACCTTCAAGGATCCAGATAGAGCACCTAGATACCTGAGATTGATAAAAGATAGCAAGATCGAATTATAATTCATAGAACCATCCCTAGAATGAGGCTTGATCCTCAAGAGTTGGGGTTTAGACTGTCCCAATACCTGTCCATCAAACTCTGAGAAGAGTTGTTATAAGATTGATCAGTTGATGAAAAGATAAGATAGATAGCAAAGATGCCAGATAGGAGGGAGCAAGATGCCCCGAGTGATGAGATGCCCCAAGTGACGAGGACATAAAATAGGAACAAGATGCCCCAAGTGATGAAGATTCAGATTGATTTGAAATTCAAGTTCAATGATGTAATCATCCTGCCCCCTCGGGAGTGAAATCGAAAGATGACACACCAGAAATATGATGTAAAGCAGTAGAAGAAATCTGATATTCAACAAAATGTAGAGGAAATCAAAAGAAGATTTAGAGTTAATTCGACATGGTTCTGAGGTCTAAAAGACCAAGTTTGACCAAAAGTTGACCATTTTTCACCACAGTTGACTTTTTCAAAATAAATTTTGAAAACATGAAGAATTTAGAGTTGAAAGGATTTCAGGAATCCCAAGCTATTAGATAAATTCAGATTGCACAAGCATTCGATCATGTCGATCTCCAAAACTTTAAAATGCATTTTTGATCTGAATAAGTGTGTCAGATTTTGAATTCGATCCCAAAAATGGGTTCAAAGCAGCCAAAGTAGCCAAGAGAGTGATTATTCAATCATTTGTGCAGTCATGAAGAACATGATGCTTTGAAGAAGCCAACAATTCTTCATCACAAAGGATGGGAACAGAGTTGCAATTGAATCGTGTGCTTATGCAAGTGAACTATGTAATGCAAGACTATATTAAATGCAACCCTAGGTCTGGTTACTGAGCCTCGACAATTTATCATCACTGGATATAGAACAAAGCTCGTATATTATACAATTCTCACTGACATTGCAATCATGGGAATATGAATAGAACATACGTTATAGGTTTGTTGGGATTAAATGTAAGCATTCGAGGCACAAGAAGCCAAAATGACCAGAACATTTGTCCCTTTTAATATAGCAAGTTAACATAAGCATTAAAGCATAAATGCTAGGATGACCAGAATGTTGCTTGTATGACAGACACACCAAACACACGGGAGATCCATCTTATGCTAAGTATTCAGTATTTATTCTGTCTGCAACGACCCTTGTGTTCGTAACCTAAGATAGAAGTGTGCTAGGTATACTCGCAGTGACCCCTACGTTCACTTAGTAGCATGAGTATTGATATTAACTGTAGCATGAAGAGTTCACTCCAACAAACAAGGAGAAGAACCAACATTATTGACACATCTATATAAAAGGAGTCGAGGTACACATGGCCATCCAATACGAGATGGAGGCTCTTATAGTGGACACCTCTTTTATAGAAATAGATCAACTTATTGGAACTAAACCACAGACAGAAAGCAAAGAAAAGATCATGCCCCCAGTCATTGCTTCTTTAGTCGAAGACGACATCATCGAGTTGCTCGAGGAGTTATGGTAAAGCAAAACAAAGAAAATGCTTAGCATATCCAAACAAGTATGTATTTTCTGAGTTCAATTTTTTCGGGATTGATGTCAAGTGTCAGTGTCCAGAACATGTTTGAAAGAAATCTCTTCAGTAGGGTGACGACAGTAGGCAGACGCAGTCAAAATGACTGGTGACCGAGGTCAAAGAGGAAACTTCACAATGAAGAACCTAAAGAGGACTAAGCGACAGTAAACAGACACAGCCAGAACGATTGGTGACTGACACAAGAGAGATCTTCCATAAAGGAATCTAGAGATGTGACCCAAGCAACAGTAGGCAGACACAGCTGAAACAACTAGTGACTGTTGCAAAAGAGATTCTATGAGGAGAATCTTGAAAATGAGGTATAGTGGCGATAGTAGGCAAATGTAGTGAGGACCATTGGTGACTGTCATGAAGGAGATTCTATGAGGAGAATTACGAAAATAGTGATACTAGCAATAGTTGGCAGACATAGTGAGGACCACTGGTGACTATCACGAAGGGGATTCTATGAGGAGAATCTCAAAAATAGTGACACTGAAGGGGAATGCCCCCGAGCTATGAGAAGACTCAATCCATGGATACATGAGTGAAAGCAGGAAAAGCAGTAAAGTAGAAGCATCAAAGTAATTGTGCAAAATAGCTAGAAGATGTGCTACAAGATGGAGCATTAGGGAACAAGAGGCACCTGTTTACTAGATTTTCACCTTCTTGGCAGAAATTTCTCTTTTTTTGCTACTATGATGCTTGTTTCCAGGTTTTCACCAATGGCACTTTTCTTGTTTTTCAATTTCTTTGGTAATTTTCTTTTTTTGATTTTTTTTGTATTTTTGAGATTTTTCACTTTTTTTGGTGTTACCATGGTGCCTATTGCTAGGTTTTTACTAGGGTAACAATTTTTTTCAGGACTTTTTCAATTTTTAGATATTTTCAATTTTTAGAACTTTGTCAGAGATTACTAGCTCTCAAGAAGGATTACCTTGATTTTGTTCCAATGTCTAGCAAGGTGTAGGACAATATGTAGTAGCAAGCTGGTGGATAAGTGGAGATGGATAGGCAAGGAGTATGAAATAGTGAATGTTACCCTCAAGGAAAGCCTTCACAAGATTACCCAAGCTAGGGAAAAGGATATAACAATATAAGCTCATGGTGTAATGAAGGGTATCATGTAAGTAATCCAAGAAAATGACCATGTCAAGAGATTGCTAAGAACTGAGTTTTCTTCTTTCTTTCGTTGATCAAGACCAAAGGGTTAACTGAATAGGACCAAAAAGTTTTGTTATGGAGGTTATGAGTGAATGACTTTGGGAATGAGGACATCTGAAGGATAAGCAAGATCATGATAGGATGTCATGGATGGAAGAATTACACATGATGCCTGTTTACCAGGTTTTCATCATGGTACTTATCCAAGGTGCCACAAGAAGTGGTTTTCACCATAGGAAGGATTTATTTATCTTTATTTTTGCTACCAAGGTGCCTATTTCCAAGTTTTCACTTAGGCACTTCTTTTTTCTTTTTCTTTTTTTCCTTCTTTTTTTAGATTTTTAGAGTTTTTGGAAAGAATTCAAGCCTTTCCCAAGTTATATAGCATTCCTATAAGAAAGATAAGTTATGATAAGCCAAAGCCATAGCAAGGTACACTTAAAGATGTTGATAAGGTAATGGAAGGGAGATAGTAGAAAAGATATATGGCGGATAAGGTTTTGGGCTATGGATGAGATAAATGGGATGGAAGGATAAAAGGCAGAGGATAGAAGGTGGAGTTGATAGGGTATTGAAAGGGATGTGCAAGGGTAGAACAAAAAGTGGGCAAGATCAACATTGACACACACCTTGAAGGGTAGTGGAATGATGGAGGAAATATGGATGAAATAGTACGAGGTTTAGATGTATGAGGTGGTGGAATAATTTTGGAGGAAGGTGGAGTATAAGGTTTTGAAACCTTTTTAGGAAGATGTTGGGAAGGAGATGGAGTGGAAACCTTTGGAAGCTTGAATGTCAACTTTGATTTGTTTTCAATATTCAAGTCCTTCAAAAGAGACTTGGGAATCCATATAGCTTTTGCTTTTTCATTAGATGCTTTGGAACACATTTCTTCAATAATAGATTTAAGAACCCATACTTTCCTCGGTTGAGGTCTTTGAATAGTGGACCTTTGCGGTCTCTTTTGCATATTTTCCTTCTTGACATTCACATGTTGATTAGAGGAGACATATAAAACTTTTGAGGATGGATTCATGCACTTGTGTTTGAGTTGATCATCCAAATTGCTTCCAAAGGACTTGGGATTTATGGATGAATGAGGCCAATATGACTGGTTTAGATGGAAAGGTGGATGTGAAGAGTTCAAGTATGTGCATCTTTGTTGATCTTGGGGTAGGGTAGGAGGAATGTATAATGAGCTAAGAGTGGAAGTAGGAGATAGAGGAACATAAGGTCCCAATATGGATGGAAGACTTGAAGGTTTTAGCTTAGATGGGTAGTGACCAAGGATAGATTTAGAAGATGTGAACGGACCATGAGTATGGATATCAACATCTTTAGAGTGAGCAATATGACCAAAGCCATCAATAGATTTATGAGTAACTATTATAGGAGCAATACCTTTGACAAGAGTATTTAAGGTTTGAGAATAGTTTTGAAGTGAATGTAGCGAGGTAGGACAAGAGGGTGAGGGAACACTTTCTTCAAAAGGAATTTTAGGTAGTATAGGAAAAGTATCCTTCTCTTGGTCTTTACTAGTCTCCTTAGGGATGGTGGAAGGAATATCTTGATCTTGCTTAGTAGAGGTGCATGACATGGGAGATGGAGGACTATGTGACTCTTGAGATGGAGGCACGAGATCTTGGAAGATTTGAAAGGGGATGAATGAATCTTGGTCTTGATCAACACTTGTTTCTTCATCATTTAAGTGGTCCTCTTGACATGAAACCAATTTCGAGGATGAGGGAGTATTTGAATCTGTATTCGAATATATTTCTAGAGTCTCCATAATAGGCTCTTGAAGGGACAATGGAGGAATAGTTGGAGTGGGGATAATAAGAGGAGCAGCACATGGAGGTTTTGGATCTTTGGTTTGAGTATTATGGGAGAGGTTTGTAGCTAAGTCAATATTAGCTTGAGTTTCCTTTAGAGGTAGCCTTTGAGGGTACACATAGTCAACAAGGGGAGTAGTGAGTTCTTTTGGTGAATATGTGTTGGAAAGATTGGACAATTTAGAAGGTGGATGTATGTTGGAAGAAGTAGAAGTTGCGTTTGAACCAGTACTAAACATGGTTTCATGAGGTTGATCCTTCTTGAGAGTAGAATCTTTAGTAGTGGAGAGCTTAGATTTTTGAATCATGCCCTTGTCAAAGAGATCTTGGATCTTGTTTTTTGGCTCCCTACAATGTGAACTTTTATGTAAATTATGTCTATGATAGGCACAATAGTTACTCATAAAGGAAACTCCCACCAAAGTGACCTTAGGTAACACAATGAGTTTCTTTTGAAGAAGTTCTTCCAAAGTTGATTCATAAGATCTTCCCAAAGGTGTGAAATCACACTTTGGTTTAAATTCCCAAGGTTTGTTTTCAAAGATATTCCTAGATTTCTTGGGTGTTTGTGAAGTGTTCTCAGATATCTTGGATTCAAGATCACAAGAATTTGATTTTCGGTTATCATAGGAGGAAGGGAAAATTTCTCTCAAGGAGAATTTGTTCGATGATGTGTTTTCCTCTTCTTTTAGTCTTCGAAGTTGAGCACTTATCGTTTCAATTTGTTTCTTCATGTTTGTAATTAGAATCTCTTCTTCCTCACAAGGAATGTTAGACTGAATGTATTTATTGCTAGCCATTTGGATGTACTATGTTTCAAGTAGTGATAGCCAAGTTTTAGAACATAAGCCAAGTTTATACGAAAAGCAAAAGCTTAGACAAGGACCACACTAGAACATAGTCTCAAAAAATCAAGATAAGAGTGTAGTATACTAAGGTACGAATAATTTGATTTGAAGGCTAGAACAGCCAAAGATTATGACTATCATGATACAGAGTACAACAAACACTAAAGGACAAGAGTAAGATAACTGAGAGACAAGACTAGTTAAAGTATGGATCACAAGTCATTAGCTAAGCAGGATGCCACTGTTTGGGACTGTTTTCAAATAGAGAAATAGTAAACCGATGTAGGAAATAGACTTGGTATAGAGCACAGATAGCTCTAACAGACTAACTTGATAGTTCAGACTCAAGATCTCACATGAAGATCCTCAAAGAGGTGCACGAGAAAGTACACAGGGCCATGCAAAGACTCGGGATAACATAAGAATTTTGCACAAGGATGTGCTCCAGGTTGCACAAAGAAGTGCAAGGTTTGACAACAAAATAAGGACACTAAGGCTAGATCCCACGTGGAAATGTGCAACTATTTGCATGAGAACTTGGATAGAGATACGTGAAGAAGTGGTAGGACAACAAGTATTCACACAAAAGTTTGTAAACTGTGTGCGAAAATGGAAACCAAACGGACAACTAAACTGGATTTTGAAAGGACTTTGAAGATTTCAAACATTTTGGACAAATTGTTGATTTGTTTGGCAAATTTTAGACAGATAGCAAGGTTGATTTTCAAGTGTTTAAACAACATTTGGTTTTGAACAAGGCAAGTGTTTTCAACAAGACACGGGAAGCAAGCAGTAGTTGAATACAATCCAACTGAGGGCAAAGCAACTTAGAAGGATAGGGGAGTCTTGATTTTTAGTTTGTTTGAGCAAGTTTGGACATGTTTAAGACTCGATAACAAACACACTTTATCCCTAGAAATAGAAAATGGTAGAGAAGGAAAAACCTTTGTCCCACATCTTATGTGCATGCGTGTACCTCACACAGTAGTGTCACCCCCTAGAGGGCACCTGTGTTTTTGGTATATTCAAAGGACTCAATAGTATACTCTAAACAAGCGCCCTTGTGGCAGGGGACGAATGCATATACCACCTTCAAACGTCCAGTAGCATGCCTATGGTGAGTTCTATAGGAGAGATTCTTCCCCCTCCTTGCACAAAGATTATGCCTCCTTTCGGAGGTGAACCGAATGGCTTCTAACTAAGAGGTTTTTAATTGGCTTCTATTCGTATTAATTTTCGATGGCTCTGCAAGTGGAGTTGAGACCAGCAGCCCACACCAGCATCTGAAAGTGCACACTACTTGTTTAACAAGCCAGGGGCCGACGCCGACTAGTGCACAGACAGAGCTTCCCCTTGATATGCGATATCAGGAATCAAGGGGAAGAAATTAATTCGGCTTTGGAGTCTTTCACTCTACAAAGCATCTTGATTATAGTGAGTTGGAATCTTCGACAAAAGGAGTGCCTCACTTGGGTCATTCCCAGAGGTTGGATCACTCTGGCAGGCCCTCTAAAGGATTGACTCGGACTGGTGGTTTGATCGCAAGGGTCAAAGTTTTTGATTTCCCCCAAGGGGAAAGAGCATACTCCTCTACCTTACTTTCTCACCCAAACATGGAAAACAGATTGATTACCCACGTAGCTTAATCAATCCAAACTCATCCTTCCTTAAAGATTTGGATTCCCTTAAAAGAAAATCATCATCTTATCATAGAAGAGAACAAGCACTAGAGAACCACTAAGCTGCTTGCCTCCCTCAAAATGTCGTCTTTCAGAAGCATCTAGGTTTCTGATTCACCTTGGTCATGACCTCCAAGTGGTGAAAAGCATAATCCCCTATTGTTCTGTCTTGCACCCTAAGAAGTTCACAAGCCCTAGTTAATCTAGTCTTGAAAGCAATAAATAAGACATGCTGTTTTGTGGGTTTGAAAATTGGTCTTTGACAAACGTATCTTTGACAGCGTCCTGCAAGGAAACCGTTAGTCCATGTTTGGAGAGTTTTTATAAGGAGTCTTCGTCAAACGTCCTATAGACAATTGTTAGGCTGTAGAAAACCAGAAAAATGGAAAATAAAGATGCTTAAGAGAAAACATGTTAGTGAAAACTGAAGCTTAACTATGGGAAAATAAAAAATTAACTTTTTTTGTTCTTTTTTATACCCATAAAATAGCTTAGAAAAAGTTAAAACCTATGAAAACAACAAAAATGAAATTTCATTTTATACTCTTTTTTTTTCTTGAAATTTATAAAATTAAAAAATTTCAATAATTAACTGAAATAGAAATGCTTCAGAGAAAATACGTCAGTAAAATTGAACAAACAGTGTGCTAAAAAGTAACATAATTAAATTTTCTGTTTCAAGATCTCGCGCAAAATCTTGCAGGACCGCGCGAAGTCTTTCACTGACCTGTGCGAGAAAATAAGGTGCCACGCAATCCGCGCAACAAGGCACTTTTTCGCACGAGAAAGTGGAGAGTGGTGCATGAAATCTTGCACAGAGTCGTGCGAAATTCTTTTCCAAATCATCGAAGAAATGACGTGTTGCGGGAAGACTCGCATAATGGGGCAATCTCTCACGCAAAAAGTGAAGAATCTTCGCACGAGAGCCTAAATCCTCATGCGAAAAGGGATCATCTCGTGCGAAAATCTGAGGAACTATACGGATAGAGAGCTAAAATATCATTAAAAAGTGTAGAGGAGGCCAGAGAAATTGATTTTCTCGGCCCCATGGTGGGTGCCAGAAATGTACCCGTGAAAAGTGGGCCTCTAAACCTCACAGACACTTCAACGTGGTCATTACCTGCGAAGTCATCCTAGGATAAACATTGGATTGTTCATCCAGAATGCCCGACAGAATGACCTGTTGCCTCCTACCTAAAGGGATTTTGCCTATTAATATCCTCAAAATCGAGGCACAGGCAACCAGACCCTCTAAGAATGAAGGATTTGATGAGTGCAGCTAGTCTAGATGAATGTGCAAATTTACTCTAAATGTACAATGCAAAGTAGCTTAAGAACTTGTAAAAGAAACTATACTAGATGAATACTTTTAAATACTAAATTAAATTAAGCTAGATGTTGAAAATATGTGAGAATGTATTGAACTAAGTGAGTGCAAAATGCGACAAAAATTCGATAGCATGAAAATTCAACCTCTGTAATGAAGAAATGAGGGTCTCTTAAATAGACTTTCCTAGAATCCATCAACGGTTGAGATCAATTCGGATCAACAGTTAAGATCGAAGCAAGATTTAGTTAAAATGGAAACTTCCTTAAGAAAGGAGAGTTAACTGAGCTTTTCATGAGTGGAATAAGGAGTTAACTGATTTAATTCCTTTTCAAGAGACAATTCACTCAGAGTTTCCATTTTGGAACTGAAGAGAAGATTTTGAAGATATTATTTAATTTAATAAAGTGAGATATGACCTCATAAATGTCTTTTTCATTTAATTGAATAATCACATTCAATTAATTAAAGTGAGCATAATTATTAAATTAGATATTTTTTATTCCTTAGTACATTAGCCTTAGGTGATGATTTAATTTAATTAAAGTATAAATACTTAATAATTAAATTAAATCTTAATCAATAGGTTTAATGTGACTAATATGAGTCAATACTATAGGAATTAAACAAAGAGTCTGGTTAATGCAGATTAGGGTTTTCTACATCTGACAATTAAGTCAAGTAGCGAGTAGTAGAATGAGAATTGCCTATTAGAATAGGTCTTAGAATTGATCAAAATAGACCAGAATTGGTGATCATAGCAATGAGCCAATTTCGGGGTATTACAAGAACCTCCTCACAATACCCTATTAGTCAAATACTGATCAGGGTACCTATGAGAGGCCACTCTACCTTGCTAACCTACATACCCTTTTTCATTATATGACAAGTTCGTTAAGGAATTGCAAGTTCCTAATCCAACCCCTAAATTTACAAATACTCTATTGGCTTATATCTAAGAGTTTGGATCTCACAAGATCCTACCATAGGCACATGTACGTGGATGACCACAACCAACCTCACATAAATCAAATGAAATCATAGTCTATAGAAAATGCAACATTACAAAAAATCTTAACCACATTTGCAAAAGCAACTAGGTGGAAATCATAAGGAAGCATAATAACTCATAGTTCAATAGTCCACTTTGCCAAAAGAATTCGTTCTAATGAAATTCATATGCATAAAAGCATGGAATATAATACCCAAAAAGGAACCAATACTCAAATTCGGGCAAAAATCATCAAAGGACAAAAATCCACATTTCATAATTAAAAGTACACTTTCAAATCAAAATGGAAAAATCACTCAGAATGTCCTCTAACACTTCTGATTTCATGATCCCACTCTTTGTAGTAGAGGCTACTAATTACAGAATTTTAATCAAGCCTATAAGGAAACAAATAATTATTGGGTGGTACACAAAATGAGGAAGCACCCAAAATTTAAACATCTCAAAATTCGATGAAATTTGAAAACCCACTTCCAAAATATACCCATACTAAAAAAATTCAAATAAAATTTAAGCTTAAGGCACATCTATGAAATTTGGCAACATAATGAGGTCAAAACTTTCATTGTAAACACATATTTATCACATAATTTCTCATACCATCTAACTAGGTTATAGAGTTGTAAAATAATGAAAGGGGGACACTAGTTCTCAAGCTCCAACCATTTAGCAATCAAAAGAACTATTGAAAACAAACCAAAATAATAGAAATGAGGGCACTATCTCGCTCCATATGCTTGAAAATGGGAAATGCAAGAAATATATGGAGAGAGCTCTGAAGATAATGAAAACCTTGAGGAAGATAAAGAATCCCACTACAAATCTAACACGACTATCCCCACGATGATCTAACAAGCCAATCTCCCATAATGAACAAAATAAGAAATTCTCCAAAGAGAGTTTTGGGACAATTTCTCAAATTTTACAATTCAACAATAATAAGTGAGTGTAAAAACTCACCTTTTATCTAACATAAGCACTATAATTAAAAGTGAAGTATAAATTAGAATATTAACCACTTAATAAATTAATTGACCCTTTTTTTCCTAATTAAATACAATAATTCCAAACATTTGGAATTCAACTAAGGTAATTTAGCCAACAAATAAATTAAATAAATTAAATAATTAAAACCCCCCAACATTCAATTGAATCAACACTTTAACCAATATTTTTTGTGACAACTATGAAATCCTAAATGCACAATCGCACTCACGAATCTAATCACATAATGCACTATGAATATAGATTTACCACATTAACAAGAGAGTTAATAATAATAACAATATTATGGATATGTCGCCATATAGGGATGGCATTAGCTCAACATGAAAGATCAAGGTCATTATCTCTAGGTACCATTATTGAGAATATAGGTACACACTCAAATCATATAATCAGGACAAATTTACTGTTAGAATATTTAGAATAACTGAGGTTGGGAGGGGGACGTGAATCAGCTATCCTCAGATCCAAATGTATAACATCAACTTTTAACAACTTCAACAAACTTAATCAAACTCATGAACACCATATCAAATAAAACTATTCATCACCTTTCATATTTTAGCTATATGTTCAGTATGTGCCAACTAGCAGAATAATATCATAGTTAACAATAAACTTAAAAATTAAAACCAATAAGTAACATAAACACATAAAAAAACATCCACAAAAATGTTTGACACCAGTATTTAACATGGAAACCTAATTTGGGAAAAATCACTAGGTAAAATGCTACCACTTTTCACTCTTATGAAGTGAGCTCTGTTAGGAACCAACCCTGTTAAAGGTTACAAAATATACTATTAGTTGTGACCTTGTTAAAGGATTTAAATCACTCTGTTAGGAGTGGCCTTAATAGAGGACTTTAGAATATGCCCTTATAATGTCACCTTGTTAAAGGATATACAAATGACTATTAGGTCAACCTTGATCAAAAGGATTTTACTACTGCCACGATTATCAGAAAGTAATAGCTAGGTTTGACATGATAACATACAACTCACTTTGCAAATTAATATCTCCATTTAGCTCAATCCTATTACATTAATTAGACTCCATCACTCTCAACAACTCAGATCTTCTTGGAAACTCTTCAAGCAATCTCCCACATCACTTTTCCTTTGCAAGTTTGTTCTCAACTTGTCTCCACTAATTCTAGTCCAACAACCCTATAAAACATCTCATATGCCTCCTTAAATAGGTAGCTTAGATCTTTTTCTACATAAGCATAATTGTAGATCTTAGGGTTATGCTTAGATTCAACAGATTCAATGAATCTAGCCATCTTTTGTTCTTTTCTTCCTTCTTAAAAATTCTAGAAACATTTCCTAAAATCTTATTCTTTGATCGCTCAACTTATTTTTTCCATGCATTAAATATTTCAGCTCATCCATCCTTATTGTCAACACATTTCAATTATCTCAAGAATTCAACTACGTCAGCTACAAATCTTGATTATTTGTCAAACTATTTGTCATGCCCAAACTTACAGAGCAAAAACACAACTATTTTTTTTTTGACAACATTTAAATTATACAGTAACGATCTTCAATG